>OU696475.1:10838131-13238131 GCA_916048165.1 Spilarctia lutea | reverse complement strand
CCTGTGTCGCGGGGGACTTTACAAACATACATGTGACGTACACAAAGAACACCCAGACTCAGGACAACACTTTGTGGATCACACAAAGTGATGTCCCACGTGGGATTTGAACCCACGGCACTTGGCGCAGTAGCAAGCGGCGTAGTGACCGCTTAAACCACTAGGCCAACCGTGCAGTCAACTTAATATAAAATAATGCGATCTTTGTAAACGATGTGCGATCTGTCTCATTACTACTACTCTCAAACAACTGACAGCTATTTCAAACGTGTAAAAGAGTATATATATATACCGCTGAGCGATCACTTTTTGTTTTTTCGAAAGACGGTCCCATTTCATGTCATCCACATTTTTTTATATTTTTTATCATTAATTTAATCACGACAAAGACTTGAAGACTCGAAGACTTAAGATTTAAAGACTTTAAATACTTGACTTGAGACGCTTACAAAATTTAAGAAAACTTAAAGGTAGTTAAGTTTTCTGAAATTTTCTAAGCGTCTGCGCAATGTTCTTATTTTTTTAAGTTAAGAACCTCTTTCAAAATATTAGAAAAGATTAAAAAAAAGAAATAAAATCGGTAAAGCCGTTCTCAAGTTATGGCGTGACCAGGAGAAATAGGAGTTTATTTTTATATATGTATTTAGATTAATAGATTAGTTTAAGCTTTAATGACACATCGCCTTAGCATAAGTACCAATTAGTTATGATTTTAATTCTTTTTATGGTTTAGCTTTCTATACGAACTCACTACAAAAATACAAAGCATAAACTTATAAAGTTATCGGGGAAATCTTTCAATGCTAATTTCGAATAATCTATAACGAGTATGCACGTAGTATCATGTAAAGATATTTAAATACACCGTCGTTAGTTTTAAGAAATACAACATACTATTATGTTACAATTTACTGTGATGGGAAAGTCAAACACATAGTCAAGGCTCACATCCATTTGATTAAATATTCCATTGTCTGTGCAATCTTTTGTTTTGAATCTATATATGTTTATGATAATCTGTACATAATCATGCGAGGTTCGCTGTTATCTTTTCGTCATTTTCAGCGCAACACTAGCATTATTGCATTAATGACGATATTAGATATCTAAGTCTAAAAATGAGTATTTTGTAGTTATTGTACTGTCGCCATGTCAACGTAGAACTCTGATACATTAAATAATAAGTTTCAAAAATAGAAAAAATCTGCACAGCTTTTCTACTATTAAGGTGTAGGCTTTTAATTTTAAAAGATATGTTTGAGTACTGGAGTTTCACGACGGCATGACAGAAAACCGATCCTAGGAAAAACTCCTTTTCTCCTGATTTGGTGTAATGAAGATTTAAAAGGTAGTAACTCACTTGTGACTCTTGACATGTGGATGTTTATGAGCAGCATAATAATTGAGTCCGTCAGCAGTATCATCGCCACCATCGTGTATACTCTTACGGGGTTCAGTCGGAAATCAAGCCATAGTCAGTAACTTAGACATTAACAGGGACACGCTTGTAGAGACAGCTCTGATAAAGACACACCTACGACCTCATCAGCGTCTTAACACAGCACGTTGACCTATCAGTTATAGTTATTTAATTAAAAATATGCAAGTACTTTTAGCGACAAATGTAATACATATATATATATATATATATATATATATATATATATATATATAATAATATTAAAAGGTATATTTAATTGAAGTATTTTCGCTTTTAGTTTTGTTGAAATCTCTACAATGCTAAGTTTTTAGTGTTGATTATATTATCATTAATTTTTCAAAATTGTCGTCAAGCGCGGTGCTTTAACAAAAACTATATTACTAAAAAATAAATTTAGATATAGACTTTAATTCTGAATGAGTATTAAGATAGTAATATTTTAAAATTATCAGTTTTTATCCAATAAACCCACAGTCAAAACCGCTTCTTTCTAGATATTACTACGTTATTCTGATTATGAACAGGTAAGTAACTATATTACATCACTAATGAACAAAGTTCAAAGTATTTTCCCATCTTATTCCTATAATATGAACGGTATACATTTTAGCAGATAAAACGAAGCAAAAATTTACAAGTACCTACAAACTGTAGTCACGTTTTCTTCAGTGTTATGTGAGAGAATTTATCTTCATAAAAGTCTCTTCAAGTTCAGTGATTAATAAGCAAGCTTCAAAAACAGGTCATTAACCTCAATGGTAAGGACAACATTTTCATTCTGCGACTAACTGCTATTGTTTCTAGCAATACAAAATACGTAAGTACTCATATAATTAACATATAATTCGCAGTTATTTTATTACAACATAATAACACAAGAACAACTGAACTACATGTAACTATATATTTTATTCTCTAGCTTTTCGTAGTATTAGTAATTCAACTTATCTTAAACTTATCAAACAACTCAACAAAATTTTACATAAATTATGAACTTTTAGTTGCCTTGTTACATCCCAGATATACTTTTAAATTTTTAATATTCTTGATTTATGTCCAAATGATTTGCTAGTTAAAAAGCGATTTTTAATTGTATCTTAATCACGTGTGGGTTACTTTATTCCCTAAACCAACATTTACCAATCACTACTGATATGGTTTTACCAGCCACTGTTCTAGGCTAGCCTACATGATTCAATAATATATTCTTGTTATATGTTTATTTCATCATTTTCTGAGTCTTAAGACAAATCCCAAGATTTACCAAGTAAATACCAGCCAATCAAGTAATGATAAAAGTTCGAAATAAACAATTATCATGGAATGGTAATTTTGACTTTTACCATTACGAGTTGACAAATCTTAGGTTTAACTTTAAAATCTTAAGATTTACCTTTCTTCGGGCTTTTACAGTAAAAGCCCGAAAATATTCAGTTTTTTTTTCAAAAATAATAGTTACAGTCGATCACTATTCAAATTAGGTCAATAATATAATATAATAGTTCATGATACGAGTAAAATCAGTATCGTATAAATTCCATTATAGATAATTTAAATTCAGAACTGTTAAAATGTCAAGACCTGGCAATTTATCTTAATACCTAATGAAAAACTACACGGTACACATACTTTCAATAGTTTTATCATCAACAGGCAGAGTACCAAAAACACGCACCTAAAATAGGAAATAAATTCACATGCCTTCACTTCACATTCTGTTTATGTGCTCCAATAAACCACTATACTCAATATCTCCTATGGCAACTTCCATGAAACTTACTATAGCGTCGTCTACCGTCGTCTAGTAATTGCTAATCCTGCAATAATTCCTAATTCTCGCCAATTGGATCCGGTGTCATAACCATCCAATAAAAAGGAAGAATCCACCTACAAAACGAGGTGATCATGCCTGGCAGGTCGCGGGCCAGCGGTTCTTCAAAGTCTTTATATCCTGCAGGAGACGTGTGGAGGCTGGTTCGGGGCAGTTTGTAAATTGCTTTCTCTAAATAGAGTCCAGTCCTAGGGTGAGGTTGGCCATTTTGTATTTTGCGAGGGAAGTCAGAGTGACGCTCTGTATGCCAGCCCGACGATTAGCGCGAGCTAGAAGAGACCACAGACGACACTTGGAACAAGCCACAGGGGTGGTGAATTACATTACACGCAATCTCCCTCGATGTCAATTCCGGGGGCCAGCGGTTGATGATTTTGTTACGTTTTATGTTGAAGTCGCCACAATAATATTCACCAGTATGCGAATTTCGCATTAGTTATAATTTATGTCGCCGCTATTATCGTCCATTACCAAATAAGTTCAAATGTCATCGTTCTGAATCTATATAAATAAAAATTTATCGCCGAAATGTATGTACGTGCATAACTTCCCATTGACGAGGGTTGGCTCTGGCATCGGCGAGTTCAAAGTATATGCAGAAGGTTCCAAAACACAAAAGGGTACGGAGCTGGAACATCATGACTTTAACTACTATAGACAAGCTAAGTACAATCTTCCAAGCAGTATATGTTGG
The DNA here is from genome assembly GCA_916048165.1 of Spilarctia lutea. Taxonomy (NCBI): domain Eukaryota; kingdom Metazoa; phylum Arthropoda; class Insecta; order Lepidoptera; family Erebidae; genus Spilarctia; species Spilarctia lutea. The sequence goes on along the minus strand of OU696475.1, from coordinate 13,234,165 downwards.
CATAATCAAAGCAGCGCAAGTAAATGCTAGTAGTTGCAGTCAGAGATGTGAGAGACTCACACATCAGAATTGTCAATGACAGCGCATCTGTACTTCAAGGTCTGCAAAACAATGAGATGACCTCTACCCTCATCTAGGAATATCATGACGATCTCCAGTCCAGTGCAACCCTAAATAAAATTACCCTACAATGAATAAAAGGGCATAGTACCTCAATGGGTAACGATGCTGCAGATGAATTGGTCAAAAGGGGATCAGAAATGACAGTTTGTTAAGCGCAACCACTACTAATTACTACTCTACACTACTCTTGCCCCAAGCCCAAATAAAAACATGGCTGCGCCAATACCAAAGAAAAAAATAAATAAAATGGAGAAACAACAAAGGATGCAGGCAAACCAAGAGTGCAGATCTGGTAGCATCAAAAAGACTAGCCCGCAACCTTATTAGAAGGTATGATCTCAGGAAGGTCAAAGGTATCCTGACTGGGCATTGTCCCCTAAACTAGCACCTATTTACTATAGGCGCAACAAACAGCCCTCTGTGCAAAGGATGCATGGAGGCAGAAGAAACGCCGCAGCATGTTCTCACAGAATGTAGAAGTGTGGCAGATCAACAGGCAGACATCCTCCGATCGACATCACCCTTGGAAACATGTAGTGACCTGAAAAGGCTGCTGTGATTCCGGAATGATCTGGGATGGTTGGAGTAAGAAGATGACAAACCCATGTACAACGGCCCAAACAAGAGGCAAGTGCGAAAATATATAGGGGACAAACGAGCAGATTTATCACCTGACGGTAAGCGATTACCGCCGCCCATGGACACCCGCAACACCAGAGGTGTTACAGGTGCGTTGCCGGCCTTTTAAGAAGGAGTACACGGCCAATATTATATTTGTAGGGATTCATTCCCCGTTTAGTAGTGTCGGTAGATTCCATATTTTTTTAAAAGGGTAGACGTGAGTTGTCGGGCGAGGAGAATGATAGTAATGGTTTTCCTCACAATCGCTTTGTTATAATCACTTTATGATAATACATAGTGAAATACAGTCACGATAATCAATAATGGTATACAGGTTACGATTTAGGTACGACACTCCACCGAACATGTAATGCTACTGCGAGATGCTAAACGATAATCCTTGCCCTCCGCCTGCGTTCCATTTTATAACCACCTCCGGCTGCGTTCCATTTTATAACTACCCACAGTTCTTTAAGGATGGGATCAAAGTCACTGTTACCTGCAACTAATCACATAAAATAATCGACTACCATCAATTATTCTAACGCGTGATTATTATTTTTAAAGTGGCAATGATTTCCATCCCTATTGTCATCGGTCGCAAGCTCCAATGCTCGGTGTTGCGTTAGTGTCTAACTACCGACACTTGTGTTACCAAATAAATTAAGTGATGCGCCGTCATATTCATAATTTTAATTTTGTTTTTATCAAAGGATTTTCGTTATCAATACAATCATCATCTGGATATTGGCCTCTCCATAACATGGATGTTTTGGTTTACTCTTAACAATTTATTTTAATGTTGTGTAAACGATGTTCTTTTTCGATAAATATCAGTTCAGTTATACATTATTTACATATATAAAACGTACTTACAGTTTTTCTGATTATATTTTTTTATATGTGACTCAAGTACTACAAGTACTATGGGCCCTTTGGTCAATAGTTCGGTGACCCTGATCTAGTTGTGAAGCTTTAAGTTTGATTGCCACCCACAACAAATAATCTATACCTAATATCATAAATTGGAAAGTAACTGTCTGTCTGTTACGCTTTCACAGCTGAAACGCTGCACCTATTTTAATGATACTTTGGCATGAAGATACTTTGTTTCTTGAGAAAGGACATAGGATACTCTTTATCGCGATAACCGACATACAGACGAGCGGAGCCGCGGGTAAAGCCGGTTGTTTATAAGCACGATCATTTATTTTGTGTTTGGATCTAACTTATCTGGAATATTTCGCAAATCAGATAGGAGTCAGCTTTAATTCTATTACAATACTGTTGAACTTCGATTTTATACATGGAACGACTGCTATCAATTCTTTAAAACCCTGACTGACTGACGGTTTTTAGAATAAATGCATCTAATGACAAATTTAAATATTAAGAGACAAGAATCTTGGTTAATTTATAACATTTACAGATTAGGTATGAACGGGTTTGATAAAAGTCTATGATTTCTTAGTATTTCGATTAGGCACGGGTGAATTTATTACTGTTATGAACTAGATAAGACCCTTCGCCTTCACGACGGTAGTTATGTGATTATTATTATAGTATTACAATATAAACATAATGTTCTGTTACTGGTTTTTGTTGACACTCTTTAACAACATCGTCTAAATAAATAAAAATAAATAAATATTTCGAACGTCTAACATACAACGCCATCTAGTCCTAAGCTAAGCAGAGCTTGTGTTATGGGGACTAGGAAAACTGATATAAATACATTTAAACTTTTTTTGTAAATACATACATACTATTCATAGAAAACACCCAAACTTCGAAACAAATATTTTACAGACCATTACAAACATTTGAACCGACCCGGGAATCGAACCCGAGACCTCAATCACAGCAGTCGCATACACTACCACTGCGCCACAGAGGCAGTCTTTCAGAGGGGTACTTTTGATGTTATAACCTTTTGCGAATAGGTAATAGACTGTTTTTTATTATTATACACGTATTAAAATCAGGATTAAAATTGAAGTTACGTTGTGATATTATTAGATTTTTTTTTTAAGTGAGACCTACCAATCTGACTCTACTCTGCCAGATGGAAGGCGTGAGTAGAATCCAAGCGTGGTCACCACATCAATGCGAATGTGACAATGTAATATGGCGGCCGTATGATATGCTTTCACACGCCCCGCTCATAGGACCTGGTATCATGGTGGGTATATGTATACAATTTCATTAGTAGTAATATATTTTAGTCTCAATCTAATCAAATTTAAAATTTCATTTGTTTATTCTGTGTTGTCTATAAGGTCTTCAATTTCATACTCTACGAGTAATTAATCTATGAAGCTGCGAATGCGAATGTACTACTATACACTTCAAACGATTGCTTCAGTCAAATTACTTTTTTGTGGACAGAATATCGTTTAATTGCTACCTATAATTTTCTGCTTTTGAGAATTTATTGAAAATGTGTAAAGACATTCTGAATGTAGACATATTTTAATATTAAAATAGGATGTTACATTCATCTACCGAAAGGTTACAGTTTTCATGAAAACATAACACCTTAGAGTTTTTAATACTAGATCACATATTGTTCTAAGTAAATACTTATTTCAACATGGGAAACACTTCAAAACACTAATTACGTCAAATGTCGCCACTTGGAATGGAGAGGTGTAATACATAATCAAGTTTATCTATACGTAAACACACACATGTACAGTGTCCACGTGTAGTGATATATAGAGGGTAATATTACCGCGAGCGGCCAACAAACAATAAGGTGTGATAAGGAGATTCGGCGGCGCTTTTCATGTGTCGCCTTTGTCCGAGTTTAATCCGCCGCCCGAGCTCCGCCCGAATCGCGGCGCGCGCGCACTTGAACGTCAGCCCCGCCTACGCGCTACGCCACGTAGAACTAATGCTTACGCTATTCGATAATTTTATACAAACTATTTTTATTTGGTTGCTATAATGCACCAATTTATTTCCTTTGGCTTCTTCACCGCAAAAATAATGTTTGGCTGCCTCTGTGGCGCAGTGGTAGTGTATAAGAGTGCTGAGCTTGAGGTCTCGGGTTCAAATCCTGGGTCGGACCAAGTGTTTGTGTAATCTACAAATATTTGTTTCGGAGATTTTACAAAAAAAAAGTATATATGTATTCATATCAGTTGTCTAGTACCCATAACACAAGTTCTGATTAGCTTGGGACCAGATGGCGTTGTGTGTAAGATGTTTATTTAATGTTCCAATCCTCAAGTCCCGTCAATCAAGAGTCCCGATTTGTTGGATGAAGGGTTTTCAATGTCTAGTTCTGTATCTTTGACGATGTACAATTAAAACTTCTTGACTTAAAAGCAATGTGTTTAATAAGTAGAAACAGACATACAAAAGCCTATTTAAGTAGGCATACAGTGAAATGATTCATTTCAATATGAAAATAATTATTTTTAATGACATCTAACTAGATAATAAAATTACATTTAAGCATAGGATTAAATTAAAATATTAAGATATAAAAATTACAAGAAAACAATAAGCGTCAAACAACTCCTCCATCATCGCCTACTGGTCATCAACAACAACCCATAACATCACTCTGCTGGGCTTGGATCTCTTCTCAGGAGAGGGTTAAGGTCATACGTCCTCACACCTACTTTACGTTTACAAATGCTGCTAATTCTCTGTGCTAGAAAAAGACCGGCCTTCTCGTCATGAGAAGCGTCAATCAGTTTAAAAATAGCGCGAGCACTCAGATCTCATGAACCTATCGTCTTGACCCCAAACGGTTCAAATGCACCTATTAGATTTTGATATTTACGCCGTTAGAGGATTCCCGCAGAAGCAGCAGTACCGCCGGCATAACCAGCTCTATTTAATGATGAGATGGCAAGTTTACCTCTACATCTAGGCGATTATTATTCTGCTGCTGTACTTTCTAAAATGTCTAGGTCGCCGTGAAGTCGTCATGTAAATACAAACGTATGTCATGTTACTGTTAAATGATATGAATTTATTTTTTTCGGAGAAATAATATTAACAAAGAACATGTTTCAAACATATTTAGAAGATTATTTTTTTCTTTCATTTTATGAAAATGTGATGGCAGAGGCTTTATTCCACTGGTTAATCAATAATTACTTATTTTGGCACTATCTTTACACATTAAACATTAACTAAACATATTTTATTAAGTATGTCGGCTTAACTTAACTTTTTAGAGATAGTGTAGTTAGACAGATATTGTAAAAGTTATACGATGTGCGGTGTGGCATGAAAACTTAGTTACAAAGTATTTAATCGATAGTTATGAGCGAGAATTCTAATAAAATATTGACTATAAATACATTATACCGTATAATAGGTATGCGTAAAGAAACTTCTACACCCGTTCAGACAATCTAAAAATAGTTTTTAATCGATTTGCTCATTAATATTCTTAATTGTTTAGTATCGGTAGTACTCGCAAACTTTTAGTAGTAACATCGAAACAATTTGTAATTTTTTAATGCAATTTTTTTTTGTAACTTCCAAAGAAATTGCATTATAATGACATTATAGTTATATAACCTACACAATCGGCTAAAACTTCGCACTGAAAGAACAAAGAAGAGTGGTTTTCTTTACGATAATCTGTGATGACGTCTGGATATCAAAAAGACTTTCTACCTATGCCACATAATCTACACCCAAATAGCCAACATCATCATCATTATCAACAGCACTTGATAGTCCAAAAATAGCCAACAAAGACTTTATTTGTGCCTCTTACTAACCTACCCAACATGTAACCATGTTGTCACCGCCTTATGTCGTTCAGACTTTCATGAAGGACAAAATCCTACCTTAATTGCCTCCATTCTTGAAATGCAAATGCAAATTTTTTATTGTGTTTGTGTTATTGTGTAGGGGGCAAACGAGCAGACGTATCACCTGATGGTAAGCGATTACCGCCGCCCATGGACACCCGCAACACCAGAGGCGTTACAAGTGCGTTGCCGGCCTTTTAAGAAAGAGTACGTTCTTTTCTTAAAGATTTTCATGCATATGGGGTAAATGTAAAAGATAGGAATCTACATCTATACTAATATTATAAAGCTGAAGAGTTTGATTAACGCGCTAATCTCAGGAACCGCTGGTCCGATTTGAAAATTTCTTTCAGCGTTGGATAGTAAATTTATCGAGAAAGCCTACAGGCTATATATCATCACGGTAATACTAATAGATACCAATGAAGATTGTTTCAAAAACGGCAGAAAATTTTCACACTACGGGCAATAGAAGACGCAAACGAAGTTACGTGGGTCAGCTAGTCTTTATATAAATCTTGAAAACACATAGTCTGGGTCTCTTACGGAGAAGTCTCCTAGCTAGAAACATCACACACTTCTGGCTCTTGAGTTCGACGAAGGCTGTTGAGCCGAAGTAATTTTCTTCAATAGGTAGCCATAGGAACTTACCTTGTTTTTACTTTTCATAAACATAAACAATTGATCTGCAGTTTATACCACTATATATATAAATATAAGTGTCGAATATTATATCACATCGACATTAATTGTGTGTAAGATTATTTTATGCTCAGACGAACCTGAATTTTAGCTGAAGTAGTTTTAATGAATCTCACTTCTAAGAGATCATTTTCCTTCTACTACAAAACTTGATACCTAAACAAGTAAGAGGATTAGATATAAAACGTATCTAATAAATTATGCATGTACCTCAATCTTGCGAATGACATTTATATAGCTTCAGAATGTTATTTTTTATATTACCACATTAATTTTGTAACTGCGACCTGTAAATGTATGCACTAAAGCATTCATTTTTATAAAGATTTTATTGGTTTTTAATTAGCGATGATATGTGAACACAAAGTCAACAGACTAACACCAAACAAATCAAGTGTGTCAAGGTGAAACTTCTTCTAATTTTGATATTTACATTAAAAATGGAAGTTCCCAAGTTGTTTTTGGATGTATATTTCTACTTGAAAAGGATAATATTAACTAGCTGTACAACTGTTAACTTAAGCGTGTGTAAGATATCATTTTTTTTATTGAAAACGTTCGCAGTGGAAACTGATTCAAATATGAGTAGTATGAAGTCATAACTATACCTAAACATATTAACAAATATGATAAACCTTACATTACATTCAAAAGTTTGCAACCTGCTTCAGATAATATTCTTTTCCATTTTCTAACCCGTATTGCCAATAAGTAGATACCATTACAGTTGGCGACACGAACGTGTAAATGATTTACTGTCCATATGTTCTACATGTAGAAAAAGACGTGTGACGTAACCTCAATGCCTTATACAACTTCTATCATTTAATTAGAACTGTGAACATAGATAAATGTCAAGTGATTAGTTTCATTCTTAGGCATTGTCCTGTAAGATATGTCTACAAGTTTGGTAATAGTCTCAACGGGTCGAATCTTGGAATACTGTTTGATTCTAAGATGTTATTCTCACTTCCTATTAAAATTGTTACAAAGACAGATAACCTAGGATTTGATATGCGTCCATGTGCTCCTTTTAGAAAGCCTCATACTCTTAAAATAGTTTATTAGGCCTACATTTGTGGAGCGTACGTATCATTGAGTAGGGCAGTCCGGTTTGGTCCCTTTAGTACGACATATACTCCGAGAAAATTGAAAGGATTCAATTAAAACCAGCCAGCTGCGGCTAACGGCATAACTGATTAACATTGTAACTTACAAAATAGCAGTATAATTTCCTTAAAATAAATAAAGACCTTAGAATTTTAATGTTGTATTAAGATAAAGTCTCAAATACTATTAATACGCTTTATCTTCTAAAGATCATCCTGAAAACATGTTAAGAAAACACTTTACTCACTATTTACACTATACCTTTAGTACCTGCATTATATTCATATTTTCGTCTTACTTCCACGAGATATACCTTGTTACCTGACACGGTATTGCGTCGCTAAATCCCAATAAATTTTAATAAGTCACCAATTTCACGGTAAGTAATTATCTGAGACGCCGCTGATTGTTTAAAACTAGGCAAGGTTTACATCAAAACAATGATTGTTGCGTACGGCAGTCCATAAAATCAGGTGACGCCGTTTTGTTCCGAGCTAGCCTTTTATTGTGCACTGTATAAATTTATGGAATCATCATCGAGTTGTATGGACTCCTCTATTCGTTCACAGCGTGAGTCCATAACCATTACGGATTGTATTTTGATACACTTTTATTTACACTTGTTAACAATCTGTAGACATGGTGTCTTTAGACCATGGTTAAATTGCTTTATGAATGTAACACAGAAATATAATTTGTTACTTATGTCTGTCATTGATCTTTAACAGTTACCTGCCATTGGATTTTATAGATTTTACTATAACGGAGAATACTATTTCTACTAACTGCTATTAAAGATTAATCAATTTTATTTAACACTTAAACTTATAAGCAAAAAAACACTTTTGGATAATTTGGTACTAAGTTTTTTGTCGAGTCACAAGATGCTTCCGGAGTTAACATTGATGGCACAAATTTTACTATGTATACATGTATGAGTAGGTATAGACGTATGTATAACGATGCTAAGTAAATAAATATAATTCAATGTGAGGATGTCGTACGCAGCGTCCCGTATAAAGCCTTTTCCACATTTATACACACACATAGGCAGGTACGATTCGTACCTTTTAAAAAACTATTTCGGACTTCAATGAATCTGCATAATGAAGAATTATAATAAACTGTGTTGTTCATTATTTCGTTTTTTATACTCACGGGTGGTATTTTTTTAAAATTGAATGGGACCGAACTAGAACCTCAAAAAAAGAGCTTTCCAAATCAGTTTATAAATGACGGAGTTCTTAAGTAATAAAAATTAAAAAATACAATCTGAACTTTTTATGAAGTCGGTTAAAACAGATGTAATTATTTCTTTATTATCCTGCGTATAATGAAATGCTATATTTTGTGTGTATGTGTACTTTGTCGTTGGATGCAGGCAGTACATGACCAGCTGTAATGAACAATCTGGGGGGCGGCCTATGTCCAGTAGTGAAGAGATGGCTTATGGCTGAGATGATCATGTGACAGTTCTTCTAAGCAATATGGATGGTTACTTAGACCGCCATCCTCCGAACCTTAATCCAAACTATGTTAGAGTTTCAATCTACTACGACACGACTTATTACTATTAATTTTTTTTTATGAAGAGGGACTACTATCAGACCTCTACAACATACGTTTTTACATGGGCCGGCTCGACCGGAGTGATACCACGGCCTCACAGAAAACCGGTGTGAAATAGCGCTTGCGCTGTGTTTCACCGAGTAAGTGAAGAAACTGGAGGCCCATACCCCAACCCCTCCTCTTAGCCCTCTCCCCATCCCCCAAAGGCCGGCAACGCTCCTGTGACGCCCCCGGTGTTGCGGATGTCCATGGGCGGCGGTAATCGCTTACCATCAGGAGATAAGTCTGCTCGTTTGTCATCGAATCCATAAATAAAATAGTACTACGCATATCGAATTCGGTAGATAGACTGTCATCGAATATTTTATCGTCCGACACAAGGTTTCATTCCAGGTAGGTATAGACAATGTTCGGCTTATTTGAGTAGTTAGGTACATGTACTGTACTCGTACACTAGTCGCCCCAAAAAAAAAATTACAAGTTAGAATACTGATTGGATCGAGTTATGCAGACAATAACTATGTCATTACTTCGACTTATGCACAAAATAGCAACAACAGCGACATGGTATAACTCTGCATAACTCGAACTAGTAACATACATTACTAAGTAGTCTACATGTGAATCTCAGAAGGCATTGAAACAATGAAGTTTCCACAATCTGTTAGAATAAAAGGGCTGTTGAACAAATGATTTAAAACGCAGTTTATACAACCTTCAATGAAAAGAAACATTTAAATACATACGTACGTGTATATAGCTATACGCTTGAAATAAAACCTACGATATACAAATATGTATTAAAAAATCTAAAAAAGGAAGGTGTTGATACCTGAGATATGACTGTTATATGGCCTCATATTTTACTGCAACAAAAACATTTGAATGATTTGTTATTTTTTTAATGTCATCATTTAGGTGTGCGGCTTCAAGGCTTTATAGTTTTGTATTAATCCAAAACCAAAAATTGAGAGTATGGACCGACTTTTCATTTATCGTATTTTTGTTTTCAGCCAAATATAAAACAGGATTACTAACATAACGATGAGTGACGACTGAGTATCGTCAGTCCAATAAAATAAATTACGTAAGCTTTATAAATAAATAAATATTTTTCTTTTTTTAATAATTCTTTAAGACCGCACTTATTCGTATGTGGGAGTATATAATTAGTAATAGTAAGTAAATCATATCGGGTAGTACAGTCATGACTCGAGCATAGAACTTCGGTATTTTTTGTACCTATTTTATAAGAGTGAAATAACTGTTATTTTGTTAAACAAGCAACCCCGCTGAGACCAATTAGTTAGTTTAGTGTTAGTTCCGTGTAATTTTTCATTCAGGGCTTCAGGATCCAGGTTTTGCTATCTTAATAATGACTTAAACTATTAAACATTGGTAAGTTACTTTTGGTTACGTACTTAATTATTGTTTTCAGATGTTATTTTATGAAGTTTTCCTGTAATAGGCCTCTAACTCAACACATGTACGCAGTTAGATAAATTGCTTCATCTAACTCCTTTGCGAATAATATAATACAGATCGTTTTACTGTTACCAATAAGAAATGTATGTACTAATTAGAACATTAACTAAAGTAACTCTGATCTGTAAAGAAACAAAACATAAATGCAGTACACTAAATTCAAAGGAAAATGCTTCATACATTTTCATATCCATTTTCGGATATGTAAAGTGTATAAAACCACTACAAGTCATAGTACATAAACTCTCTACTCTTTAAAATACTTAATTTGTTTAAGTAAATATTTTAAAAGAATAATAAATAAACTGCCACACGGCAGCTGTATATAAAAGACATATGCGTGTATAAGCATAGCCGCGGGCCAGAGCTCGTTATTTTCTGGTCAATTGCCGCTTTACAGCGCCCGCGCATCCTCGCTTCCAATTACTGCCCAGCCGCCAACACTATAAAATACGGTCACATATAAAAACGATATAAAGACAAACTTTGAACAGAATATCTTAAGCCGTATAAACATACTGTTAAGAAACAATTTCCCAAGATGTTTCAATGACTTAAAGAAGTTTGAAATGAGTGAGATGCAAATTATGCTTAGGTAAAACGTGTTTGTTGTCCGTCCCGAGTTTTATTTTTTACAATTATATCGGCTTGGTTACTTGGAAATGCATTCACGAGAAATCGGAGAGGGTTTCGTGATGTTTAATAGGCTTAGATTAGAAGTTAAAAGCCGGGCCGTGGGCCGGAGCCATTAAATGGTTCTCAGGACACGGGTACACGACTTAGCTCTAATTAGGTGAATACCTCAGCCCAGAGCAAAAAAAAACGTGTTACCATATAAACTTTATATACAACAAAATTACACGTAGCATTTCCATAATATATGAGTACACGCGATTCTATATCCACGAAAACAATACAGGGCCATGAGTTTTTAATTACTTTTCTGTGCGTAACAATTAAACAACAACTTCGCTAATTGCAATATAATGGAGTTCGCTAATTACATAAAAACTAAAACTGTTATACAGTTCAAAAGCGTGCGCATTTTACTGATATCTCGAATTCATTACAGAGTCATAAACATTCACAGTTTTGCAACATAAATTATAATGAAATGCCGACAAAGGGCTCCATCGCTCTGAAGGCACCGACGAGCGGCGTGCAGCATCCGCTTTCTCCTGGTAGATAAGGCCGGATGTGACGCGGCCTTGTGTCTGTGCGTCTAGGGACAGAGCTTTTCACGACAGCTTCATACATTCCAATGAATAAAAATCCCTAAAGAATGTCAACAAGTTAAAAACAAGTGCGTGAGTCATCTGATGCAAGTAATAGACTGGTCACTTTTGTACGAGGAGTATCTTTACATTCCGGCTCTGTTTACTAGCGAGACGGCATGATAGTTATTACGTATATAAAAGTTAATTAGCAGCAAATATAAGTGTTTTATTTATCATTTACCATCTGATTCATAAGTCTATGCTCATATTCCATGCCACTGAATTCGTTTGGGATTTATAACTCTGGTAGTTTGAATTCCCTATCAGTTTTATGGAGCATTAAATTATTCAGGTTTTAGCGATGCACTTTTGAATTGAAACTTGTTCGGTGCAAGGAGGGAAAGACTTAACAGTAAGGGAGTTGGAAGGGCGGGGAGCGGTGGGGGCGTTCGTAGCGGGCCAATAAAGGCGTGCAGTAAATCCACGTAATTTAGAGCGGTCGTAAATTAAAGTTCCGCTATAAAGTCGGGCCGGCCGCGTACCTGCCGCGCCTGAGCCGCGCCGCACCAACTCGCCGCGTCACGCACCGCACCGAGCCGCATCGACTTATAAATCAACAAGCCGTGTGAATTCCGCATATGTACGACTCCTACCGAACAATATAAATTAACATTCTAGACATTATGTAACCCTGCTAGTCGACAAAGTAGGTATATAGTACCTCGTAGACACAGGTTTTTGGTACCGGATTGAAATCCTGCTTTGAGTGTATTGTTAGTAGTAACTGGTATTAGTTTCATTTGTAACTATATCAATCGATTAATACTACCAGAGAAGGACCGGCCGAATTGTCTAAAATTTGTCTGTGGTAACGGTAAATAGCTAATAATATAGTAAAAAAAATGATTAGTTCAAGGCTGCGACTTACACACAAGTAGGTATGCATAATTTGATACTCGTATAATAGCAATGAAATTTCTTCTCAAAGATCATGTCTGTATACGGAAAAGTAGTGGCTTTTCTAATTGGAATTTATATTAACTACTATTATAGTATAAATTATAATTCGTAAAACAAAAATATATAGTTTACTATCGTCCCACTATATTTTTGTAAAACTAATTTTAAAAAAAGTATTTGCTTGATTTTGAATTAGTGTCGGCGACTATGTGCCAAGTTAGTAAAGCAAAATAATTACCAGAGAAATTTAAATAATACAATTGGATGGATGGATTTGTAAAACATGTATGTTTTCTTTTGTTTTTAATTTATTTCTAATAAAACAAAATATTTAGTTCATGCAGGTTTCATCAGATTAGAATAGGATTCTTAATATTAAGTTAACCTTGTTATTGTTCTGGTAGAAATATATTATTAATATCAAGTATTCATTTTATTTTACAAGAATGATGACAATAATAAGAATTTAATAAGAGGTAGGATGGATAATTTTATATCTCTTGGCTCTTGGCAGCCTTGAGAAAAGACGAATACTGAGGTATTATAAACACGCCATCCATGTGCAACATTTTTTTATTTACTAATTTAATTAGAGTTGTCTCAAAAATATCTCGAATATAAATTAGAATATCCTAGAGTTAATAGTAGTATCAAAAATTTAAAGAAATGATTTAAAAAATCAACCCAACGATTTCGATATGTAACATAACATTGAAACAGGTGGTTTTAAAACACCTTTAAGTCTTTCAAGTGTTTGTTTCCAATTCTAAATATGTGCAGGTAACGACAACATGACGGCTTATTGTAATATTTATTTTTATTAAAAAGTAGTTTTAAAACTGTAGCTGGAATAAAATGACCAGGATGTTCCTAAAAGGAGATACTATTTTAAGACAAATTAAATTCCTTTATTCGCTTCTTCTGAGGTAATGTAATTGATTCATTATATAATACTTAAAACCACATTTGAAGCAAAATAGATGCAATGAAGACTATGATCCTACACTTTAAGTATTATTTGTTTTTCAACCCAGTTTTCTCCTGATTGGAGTTTACATTGCTTTGTTTGAAATGACAGCAGAACTCATGACTACGTTTTTCACAACTTTAAAGACACTTTTAGCACCTTTTATGACATGCTAAGCTTAAAGCATACGTCACTACGTGTTATTAATTATGCATAAACCTAGGTACATAACCGACATGATACTCATTCGTAGCACAAGATACCCGCAAGTATAAATCCACAAAGTTATCTATGTTATCAATGATCTACGTTTCAGTTAAGCGTTTTATTATCACGATAAAGACATTCTTTACGATTATCTCTCAATGTTATATGCGCTAGGAAAACTTTAATGACTGTAGGCATGGGTGACATTATTGTTACTCTAAAGAGTTTAACGTTCGATCCCAAACATTATTAGTCTAACCCCATGAGGCCGGAACGTGACGCGGGCCGGTGGATTGCATGATTACGGACATAAAGGAACACATTATCTGCTTTATCTTACCTAAAACTGCCCAACAAAGAGATAAAGGGTCTAAGTTTACCCGTCGCGTGTAAATAAATTATCCAAAGTATTGTGTAGGGCGGACTTGGATGGTCTAAAGTAAACTTTGGATATATTGTGGTCCCGGTCGTCGCCGTAAATCACTCACGCTCACATCACGTGTTACGTAAAAAGGTTTTATTGTTGGACTTGCATCTACATGCAGAGATAACATATTATAATGAAACCACCTAATCTTTATATACTTCGTCAGAGTATGTAAATAGAGTGAGCTCGCTCTATTGAAGATGTCATTTGTTTGCAGTCAGTGATATTATTTGCTGACGACCTCGTAGAAAAGTACTGGCACCTTGCGTATTAACTCTAAGTATCGAATATTTTTCGCATTGTGAAAATATTTCGATTTTCTTTCACGCAGAATATATATTTTTTAATTCCAATTTAATCAAGAGACATAATATGACCAGAAGTTAGCATTTGAGCTGTAGCAACAGACGGCTAAAGTATTTGCCGATGAAATAAATGAACTATTAAACAAGATTTCAAGGGTTAATAAAATATAATATTACTGTGTGAAGTTCTTCTTCTCATCCGGTACACTTTTGACAAAGCGGTCCTGATCGCTATGTAGTAGTTTTGGGAGGTATGATGCGTTTCACCACGTTTTGCCAATGCTGCGTGTGTGCGAATTTCCCACGACAGACTTGATCTGGTCAGTCCAACGCATAGGTGACCTTCCGTACTGTACCGAGTTCTTGAAGTATCGCGAAATTCCGTCCATGAAACCCCAAATATTCTTCTCCAACACCACATTTCTAGTGCGTCTATTTTATGTCTTTTCACATCTCGCAAAGTCCAGGGTAGGTATAGTACAGCCGCGTATGGTTCGTGGCGTTATGGTCTTCGTGGCTTCGTGGTTCCGTATATTGTCCATCGCCGTGTTTGTAGTGCCATTACGTCGTTTGACCTCATCGATGCAATCACCGTTGTTTGAAATTAGAGCCCCAAGATAAATATAAGAATGAAGCACGTTACAATTCGCAATTTGGGTCACTTCTGTTGAATTGTTTCCCGCACGGTCTACAATCCTTCATCACCTTAGTCTTGCTGTACTCGTTCCATTCGTGACAGAAGCTCCTTCAAGTGTTGCGCACTGGTTGCAGATAAGGTGGTGTCATCCGCGTATCGCAAGTTTGCATTCCTCCACCAATTGTTACACTGTCCGTCCAGTTTTCCAAGGCGGTGCGCATTTTTAGCTCCATGTAGACGTTAAATAAGGGTGGTGATATTATTCATCCCTGGCGTATCTACTCCGGCACTAGGATGGAAGTAACTTGATAATACAATCACCTGTGCGCACTGAGGCAGTGTCATCTTCATAGAGACATCTTAAAGGTGTGTAAGATGTTTTGGTGTGTCCATATCTAGTGTGTGTACCCATATAAAGAGTGAAGTTAGTAATACAGTATAAACATATAGCTCTCTCTGCAACTAGTAAGACTTCGATAGTAGTTAAGTAATTATTACTGACACGTATGAAGTATACGTATAACAAATATTCAAGTTTTTTGGACCTTCAAAATATTTTTTTCATAATTATTCATACTACTATTATAAATTCGATAGTGACTCTGTCTGTTATACTTTTACGGCTAAATTTACGGCCTTTTATTATTTTATTTTTTTATTTTACGGCCTTGGTTTCAATAAAATTTGGCATGGAGATACTTTGATTCTTGAAGAAAGACATAGTCTGTTTACCGCGAAAACCAACACCAAGGCCAAAAGCTAGCTCATAATATTTTAATTTTTAAAATCAGATTGTCATTTTATTCCAAATACCTATGCTACAACTTTCAACGTTCTCTACTTATTTTGGGTAAAATATTTGCTAAAGATTTAACTATGGAATTTCATCTGTTAACCTGTACATTTACAGTTTCAGTAACAAGGCTAATTTAATATTTTATTACTAGTGATACTATATATTATATGGTATATTCATATTTTACTGTCTATAAAAGTAAAAACAATTTTTTTTTGGTATTTTACACAAAATCCTTTGACAGTTTGTCTTTCAAAAATATGTATGGTGTTGGCGAAAATGTGATAACACTCTACTACAAAGCATTTAATCAAAAATTTTAGTAGAATTATAAATTTAGAATGAGGATTAACATCCTTATTCTAAATTTATTATTAATTAAATATATATAATATATATAACTAGCTGTCCCGGCACACGTTGTTTTGCAATGAAAAAACATAAAAGTTGGGTCACATTTAGGGGGATGAAAAATAGATGTTGTCCGATTCTCAACCCTAGCCGATATGCACGTTACGATTCACGAAAATCGGTCGAGCCGTTTCGGAGTAGTTCAATTACGCACACATCGTGATACGAGAATTTTGTATATTAGATATACATAATTAAATAAAATAAAAAAACAGATAAATCTTATAAATAAATAAATAAATGTGCCGGACATCTAACACACAACGCCATCTAGTCCCAAGCTAAGCAGAGCTTGTGTTATGGGTACTAGACAACTGATATGAATACTTATATACTTTTTTCTTTTGTAAATACATACATATTATACATAGAAAACACCCAAACTCCGAAACAAATATTTGCAGATCATACAAACATTTGGTCCGACCCGGGAATCGAACCCAAGACCTCATGCTTAGCAGTCGCATACGCTACCACTACGCCACCGAGGCAGTCACATATGAATAATAATAATAATAATAATATTATGACATAATTTAACTTTTCGGTTTATGTTTTTTTTTGTTATTTTTAGAGTTCTTCCTACTTATAATTCAAATGCGATAGTTTGTAAGGATGTATGGATATTTGTTACTTTTTCACGCAAAAACTATTGAACGGATGTAGATGAAAGTTAATATTATTTTAGCTTATATATTAGAATAGGCCACTAGGATATATACCCCGCATATATATAGGATATATATTTTATATACGGGAAAACCGCAAGCAAAAATCAGTATTTTATAATAATCTTATATGCACATTCTATATAAATTTGAGGTTAACTTTATTTCTACAGATTTTATAAACACATATTCATAATTTCTGTAACTTATGTTAAACAATGTATGCTTAATACCTACTGTTTGTTGCACAATAGCAACTAACTTAAAATGTTATCATGTTCCCATGGCTTACATCTGAAGGTTTAACTAATTAGTGTAAACAAATATCGATTAATATCGTAAAAACTAATCATAGCCATGAGAAATACTTCAGAGCACTTTAGGATATTTCGGGAAAAAAACAGAGCGCTTGGCTGTTAAAGACATGATTCCAGAAGTTTTTCATATGGTGTACCTACTTTATGTTGCAATAAGACATAGAAGAGAAGACGAGACCCTGGTCCGAGTCTTTTTATTTCATAGTCAGACTACTTATAAGAAACTAAGACATAATGGAATACCTACATAAAATAAAACTTAATTAAATAAAGTACCTAAAGGTACTTTTAAGGTTGTGTCTATAGATATACCAATTCAAGACCAAACTGCCCATGAATTTGTTTTTTTTTCTTTTCTTTCAGTGCTTTTTTCCATCCCAAGGTTGCCTGGAAGAAATTGCTTTTTAGCAATAAGGCCGCCAAATGGTCAGTCATTTGATGCATTATTTTATGTACCTAAACTGTTTATGTAATGTACAATAATGATTATTCTATTCTATTCTATAGGTAGATGTGAGCATTAACAGAAATAAATTGTTTCTGTCAAAAGTACTAACATCCCAGTTGAACAAATAGATGCTTTAGATAGTTTTAAATTTTCATTACTTCAAAATTTCACACCTAAACAAGTGCAAGTGTACTTTTGAGATACTCGTACTAAAACTTTTTATAATGTATTGTTGATTAATGTTTATACTAGTTTGTATTCGTACGCAAATATGAATCAAGCAAAACAAACATAAATAGGTGTATTTTGTTTTATATGCATATATATTTCCGAGATAATAAAACCGTACCTAATGTATTGTTTATTAATATTTAATTATACTATTTTGTTACACAAACATGAATCAAATATGTTAAATACGAGTATAGATAATATTGTGATAGGTATATCGTCGTAAGCCTCTGTTTTGATTACCAAAGCTTTAATTAAGTTCGTTCAAGTCTTTTAAGTAATTAACTCCCTCGGTTACCTTCAAAATGTTAAGGTGCAACCAGTACGATAGAACCTCAGAGACCAACCAACCTTCGTGATTTTATAACACGTATTATATGTAATTTAATTTTGTCATGTTGTTTTAATGAAGTGTCTTCATAATGGCCATTATAGAGCTGACGTAAACACGTAGATATATAAGCGTAGGGCAGGGCAGGTATGGGTAGAGACGAGGTATCGCGGTGAGGAGCTTTGTTATCTGCGATCGAAGCCCCGCCCTGCCGGCGGTCGGTCGGCCGGAGCCTCAGCACACAACATGGCGTCGGTCGCAGTACCGCCGCACGCCGCCCGGCTGGCGCGACGCACATTTATGGTCCTAATGAAAACCACTTTAATTAATTCACAGCAATCTCATGCGCTGCAGCTTTTATGTTTATTGTTTCCATATCATTTTAAAGCACCACATTTTGATTTCTCAAGAGTGTCACCGCTATTATGTTTTGTTTGCGAATGACTTCTGTTTATTAGTGTTATATGACGGTTGTCCAATGATCATTACGTCTGTACACAAGTTCTCACTCAATTGTATTACAGTTATGCTAATAGTTTATTGTTAACGCGTAAATAAATTATTTTAGAGCTCTTATAAATCGTGTTTTTAATCTAATAAATGGTTTACTTTAGATATTATCTAATCAGTATGTCTATTTTGGTTATTTCCGCTAAATGCAATAATTTCAGATTTAAAATAAGTTCATAACAGTACCCATTTTTTCTAGTGGGTATGGATCACAATAACTGGTTTTGTAATCGATTAAGACTGGCAACAACTCCTATATCTCCTGGTAACCATGTCAGTGATAAAACTAGTATTATAAACAATAAAATATTTCGATATATTTAAGATCTGTATGTATTATTATTAGAAACATTTTTAATTCGACTTTAAAACTGTTTCTTGGAACGCTTAAAAGAAGATGGTATCAAAGAGAAAAACATTTCTAAATTTGAACCTACATAATAAGTATTACCGACAATATGTATATATTACCCAATAGCCTCATTTCAGAATACCAACAACGACTTGACCGCTAATTTATATGACTTCAATTTATTTTACTCTCTCTTCTTTTGCTACTAGGTTTGGTATTTATTATCTGCACGAGAAAATGATCATTTACGATGAACTCGTGAGCAATTAAACAACTCGTGACTAAATTTTAATTTGAGTTATTATAAAACAATCAATGCGTAAAAAGCTATAGAGTAGTTATTTATATCTGTTTATAAGTATAGTTTTAGAATAAAAGTTATCGAGAGTGATCCGTGGGTGATTACACCCACGGATCAATCTTTCGCGTTCGCAATCTGGTCCAAGGCAATGTTTCGATTCCTACCTAGGAAAAGTAATTGTGTGATGAGCACGGTAATTTTCTCTGTGTCTTGATGTAATCTATACTAATATTATAAAGAAGTAAAGTTTGTGTGTTTTTTAAATTGTAGGGGGTAATCTCGGGATCTACTAAAGCGATTTTAAAAATTCTTTCAGTGTTGGATAGTCCATTTATCGAGGAAGGCTATAGGCTATATATCATCACGCTACTGCTAATAGGAGCGAAGTAACAAAGAAGAATGTTTCAAAAACGGGGGAAATTTTTACGCTACGGGCAATATAAGATGCAAACGAGGTTGCGTGGGTCAGCTAGTTTGTCTATAAAGTGAATGCAGATATTTAATAATGTCTCACTGCTGGGTTCGAATATCCTCTCAGGCGAGGGTTAAAGCCACACGTCTCCACTCTGGCCGAGTGTGGGTTGGGACTGACAAGACAGCGTTGTGGCTACTTAATCTTGCCGTTGGATGTTTTAAGCCGCCAAAAGGCCTGCAAGTAAGCTTCACGACTGTTATCCTATGATAACAACCGGGACTGACTGCTTAACATGACCTCCGAATCACGGAGACGCTCATGGTAACATGCCACTAGTGTTACCATGAGCGTCTTGCCAAAAATGCCACTAGTTATCCATCCAAGTACTGACCGCGCCGTCGTTGCTTACCCTCGGTGACTGTTTCTCATCACCGAGTGCGACTGGGTTGCAATGGGAATGCAGGTATTTGACAATCCAATATACCTAAGTATCAGTAGTCCTGTCTGTCTTAGGTCATGAATTAAGAATACGGTGTGTCACCAGTCACCACCCCTATTCATCCAATCGGTGTACGCGCAATACGCGGGAAAACATCACTCCAAAGAAACAGGGAAACTTGAAACAAACCTTAAACCAAATCGTTAAGTTAGCGTGATATTGTTGGCTAAAACCTCCTTTTTAACCCACCAGAAGACTATTGAAGGATGATAATGATCAGTAGGCTATTACCACGGTACCAATAGGCTCTGCCTGAGACATGTCAGGTAATCAGGTTATTAGCCACTAAAGAGTTATGAAGTTAATTATGCGCGGCAATAAGGTTCACAACTTGAAATAGGGCGCATTAGAATTAAAACTAGCCGAGCTTTGAGCATTCTCTAAATATACAGTTGAGTAAATCCTACGTATTTCTTCAATAACTAAGTACGTTTTACGTTGAAATATCTCTCTTCAATAGGGAGTTAGGACTTTCCAGCATGATTTATTTGAAAATATTCGATATTACCTTCTTTATAGTAAAAAACATCACGCTATGCTATAGTAGACGCATATGAGGTTGCGGGCCGTAAATATCTACTATTTCAATTGACAATAGATACTTATCTACAGAAGTTAAGACGACGAAAAATTTTTGTTCTTTTAAAAACAAAATGACTGCCTCGGTGGCGTAGTGGTAGTGTATGCTGCTAAGCATGAGGTCTCGGGTTCGATTCCCGGGTCGGACCAAATGTTTGTATGAACTGCAAATATTAGTTTCGAAGTTTGGGTGTTTTCTATGTATAATATGTATGTATTTACAAAAAAAAGTATATAAGTATTTATATCAGTTGTCTAGTAACCATAACACAAGCTCTGCTTAGCTTGGGACTAGATGGCGTTGTGTGTTAGATGTCCGAAATATTTATTTGTTATTTTTTCAACACAACACAAGCAAACAACAAATCTTATTATCTTCCTGTAGGTACATTCAACCAAAATGTTAGTAGTAGTAGCTGGTAGTACTTATAGATGATACTACATAAGACAAACTGTTAAGGAAATTGCATCAGATAGTTAGTGCAATAGGTAGACAAATGATCTCCTGACGAGATACATTTAATATCACATGTTAATGAAAACATTTTGTTATGTGACGATGATGCGCGTTGACAAAACCACAATTAAAGAAACGGCAGCCGGATCAAATTTCAAATTGCTATTAAAACTGTTCGCATTTATATTTTGTAGGGTGACCATTCTGGTTCCGATTGTAAGACGTACTTAATTAAATTAAAATTCTGTATTATTAAGAAGGCGTTATTTAGGATAATTTAAGGATTGTGCTAAATATCCTTTTTTCCTCAAGAATCAAAAAATCTCCATTCATTTTTTACTTGAAATTGGTGCAGTAGGTAATAAAGAAACAGACAGTGTTACTTTAGAATTTATGTTATTAGTAGGTATGTAATGAAAAATGTAAGTATGTACCAAGATTGTTTTTATTAGCATGTTTGTAATATTAGTATAGATTACTATAGGTACGGTCAACGTATCTTGACGAGTCCGAACTTCGCGCAGAAGCTTGCGCAATAACTTTTTTTAAAGTTTTTTGATATTTATTTAATTTGTAGGTTCTAATTAGTCACTGTATTAGTTAAATTTTATTAATACATTGGTTTATAAAACAAATGACAATGACAGTTGTTTCACGAGTGCACATGCGCTTAGTTCGCAGAGCCTATATTCAGACTCGCCAATATACTCGTACGTCGGCCGTATAGTACTTAAAGGTAACTGCTGAAGCAAACTATCGAAATAATTGCTTATGGTTTTCAAACTATTCATAATATCATTCATACCACTAAATGATTATTGTGTAAAAAGTATCTATATTTTCAGTTATTATGTGGACTTTCGATAGATTGATTCTTAAAGAAAAAGCAAACCTATTAAATCACGCTCACGGTTTTTTCCTGAAAGATTTAGTGTTTTGTCAGTATAAGATAAACTAGTGTCTGATGCTTGATAGTCAATAATTCAATAGGATGTCCATGTAATAAATAAATAGAATCGACACAATTGGGGCCAATAAGTCTTCAGTCATAGGTACTTTAAGTTTATTTACGCCATTCGTGAAGTCTATTATAAGTAGGTATAGGTTAATCTCTAGTTCAAATTTTTCCGACATCATGGCCCCCCTAGTCTTTTGTAATGGTGTGCGAGTTGTGAGATGCGACATCTCCCTGGCGGCCATTTGTCGCGGGCGGTAACCCTCCCCGCGGGCTCGTTACCACACCGCGCGTCAACGCGCCGGCTGATTTATTCCACTTTATTCGCGTTTATTCGCATTTATTTAACTCTCATGCCGCGCGCCACAGCTCCCACAACTGACACATAACTGTCGCTTTTGTTTCTCTTTACGGAACTATATGAATGTGTGTTATACGCAAAGGGACGATATTTATCTGATGCTCTGTGAGTCTTGAATCTTAAATAAATAACAATCTTATTTGATTTTATATTGAAAGCCAAATGTGAATGTGTTAGCTTCTAAAATACATTGGAATAGGTTTATTATTCTAAATAAGTTATTATATATCCTTAATTAGGTACTTATATTTACTATTAACTTCGTGCTGTCATAATTCGTTGGTGAGTACGAGGCCAAAGCCATGAATGATGCAGAAGCACCGTGGGAGAGCCACGCTTCGGCATGCATGGGCCGGCTCGACCGGAGTGATACCACGGCCTCACAGAAAACCGGTGTGAAATAGCGCTTGCGCTGTGTTTCACCGAGTGAGTGAGGATACCGGAGGCCCATATCCCAATCCCTCCCCGCATTCCTCTCCCCATCCTCCAAAGGCCGGCAACGCGCCTGTGACGCCCCCGGTATTGTGGGTGTCCATCGGCGGCGGTAATCGCTTACCATCAGGCGATACGTCTGCTCGTTTGCCACCTATTGAATGAAAAATAAATAAATATGGTGATCACCACTCTTGGATTCGGCCTATGTTTTCCAATGGGTGTCTATGTATTCATTTATAATGATATTCACTTGCATAATGTTGTAAACTGAATGTTAATTAAATTAGCGACCGCGGATATTACAACCGCCAATGACGCAGCTGACGATGCATAGGCGTCCTGAGCTATAACCAGTGTAGGCAGAAGTGTAACATTTATTTCTCACTAAATTTAGTTCTAATTATTTCGAGCCATATGACAGAGCTTGTTTAGCAAAAAGATTATTCTATACTTATTTTTTGTCAAAAGAGTTTCATAATCAATCCACCCTTGTGTTTAGTTACGTATTATGTATTATCAGTTTGGAATATCCCCTCGGATCGGTTGCCAGGGGTCGTAATAGCAAAAGTATGGGGACAACCGGCCGTATACGCTTCTTAAGAATGATTCGGGCTATGCGATTTTGAGGTCTCCTCCGAATCATCTTGGAGAAAGTCGCAAGCATTCGCCCACCAATTAGCATAATTACAGATTTGGGGATCTTTACGTTATTTTTATCTGTAATCTACTAAATAAGGTATAAATTATACATACATTATAATATACATTAGAACATGGTAACAACTTAGAAAAAAGCATAGTTTTGTTTGTTCCAAATATCCTACGACAAATTACTCCAATTAGCGATGAATCGACTTAAGTTACAAAATTATGGAAACCTATAACGTTATACAATCGAATGCAATATAAAATAATTTTGAAGATAAAATAAAAAATATCATTTTACAGTAAAGTGAACTAGTTCTATGTACGTGACAAGCTGTTGATAAAGAGTTGAACAAAGTTCTGCTTATATTTCTTTAAGACCAATTAAGAAAATTCAGTCAAGGTAGTTCTATATTTATCCTACTACTATTATAAAGGCGAAAGTTTGTAAGTATGGATGTATGTATGTATGGATGTTTGTTACTCTTTCACGTAAAAACTACTGAATGGATTTGAATGAAACTTTACCACAATATAGCTTATACATCAGAATAACACATAGGCTACTATTTATAAAGACATAGCTTCGCCTCGCGGCGTTGCCCGCAGTTATCATCGTACCGCGGGTAGCACCGCGGGGTTCAGCTAGTTTATTATAAATTTATGTATAAATATGCATCGACAGTCAATCAATTGAACAAGGTAACAAAATGAATAGGCAGTTAACATACCTATGCAGGTTATGTTTGAAGGATTACATCTTAATGTGCTAGATTAAATTATGAACAACAACTATGCTAGACATAGACAAGCAAGACACTAAAAGTTTCTTTTTATAGCATCGGTCTATAGTCTCTAGGTACTCAATATATTGGTCCGAATATCAAATGGTTTAAAAGTGCAGATAACCTTTGTCTCGTTTTTACCAACAAGTTTAAAAAATATTTACGTAAATATACCTCATTAGTTGATGTCGTAATGATCTACGAACGACGTCTGATGATAATGACTGAGATAAACAACTAAACGCAATCTGTTGTTCCTTTCTTAAAAGTTAAATGGTATCGTTTTAAAAAGTTATGCAAGTTAAATATGGTGATAGTGTAAGTTAGACAGATATAAATAAGACTATATTCAATATCAGGAATGTTGGTAAAAATGATGTATTTCTATGAAAATATCCGCCAGAAAATCAAACAAAAAAATCATAGGGTTTAACAGAAGTTAAATTTACCCCCGATTGACTGCTATTCGATTTAAAATACATTGACTGTCCTGGGCCACATACTGCCCAGACATGGGAGTACTACCAAATCGTTACTTGCTTCAATTTAGGTTTAAAAAATATTTAAAAAAAAGGTGTCCCAAAAATTATTTTTTCTTATTTTTCTATTTTTACTATGCCATCCAATAAGGAGGTCACATTATATTATATCGTCAACAATCTACCACTGCTAAATGGTAGAATAGAGTGTATAAGAAAATTGTTGCTCAAATTTTACGGATCGCAGGCCCATTGGTAGTTGCGTTCACGTTATATGCTTAGTTTGGTTTTTAGAGAGGGCTGAACACCAAGACGTTATTAGGTGAAGGGTGCTCTGTTTATCGATATTGACAATGAGACAATTAAGTGTACGATGTAAACAAATAATTGATTATTACATGTTAAGTAGACAACTGGGAGTATTATTAAGTTTAGGTAAATAAATAATTATTTAAACATCTAACAAAAAACGCCATCTAGTCTCAAACTAAGCAGAGCTTGTGTTGTGGGTACTAAAAACTGATATAAATCCATATATATATATTTTAGTTTAAATATACACATATTAAATACAGAAAACACCCAAATTCCGAAACAATATTTGCAGATCATACAAATTTCATTCGAACCGGGAATCGAACCCGAGGCACAGCAGTAGCGTACCCCACTGCGTCAACTAGGCAGTCACACAAATCAATGTTGAATCTTAAGATCTAAAATTAATGATTATAAAAATAAATAGAGTAATTCTTCAAAATAACTACTACATTTAAGTGTAAATCGTGTCATTAAATACTTTTCTTAATCAACAAAAAACATAAAAAAACGATTTTTTCTCGAAACTCCTAGGATAGATTTTAAAAGATTTCATTTTCAGTTTAGGATTAGCCTAAGGTACATAATGTACCATGTAGTCATTCTGGGCAGTACTTAGCCCAACTCCGATACAAGAATGGTCAATGTCCTTAACTATTTAGGTATCGCTACAGTACCAGTAAAATACGACAATGAAAAATATGGTAATGAACTTTCACAAATATTATTCTTTCCTGTAGATATCTGTTACGACGACATATCAATAAAAAAAGAACCTTATATCTAGCCTATTATGAAATAACTTGAATGATCAGTGTAGCATATACTCGACACTCGTAGGTACTTACGTCTGTTCGTCAATTGTAATGCCTCTGGTGTTGCGGGTGTCCACGGGCGGCGGTAATCGCTTACCATCAGGCGATACGTCTGCTCGTTTGCAATAATACAATAAAAAAAACAGGTAATTTTTTTTTATCTATATCCGACTTGTTTCATGTGTGTTTTTTTTGCCTTCGTTTTCCACGAGCTTCAATATTAATATTGCATAAAGAAAGGAACTGGCGAGCAATTGGAGAGGTTTATGTCCAGTAGTGAACTGCGATGACGATGAAAGAAAGGAAAGGAATTTTAAGTTTTAAAGTTATTTGATTACTAAATATACAGGTGTGATTTTCTTATAGATAACCACAGTACATTTTACTAGCTTACCAAGAAACTGTGCATTCTCAAATGAGAAAACAGACGTCTCAAAGTTCCCTTGTTTGGTTTTCAATGTTAGTGTCCATTAAGGTTGTGTACTATCACGATCACTATTTCTAGTCTTTAACATCAGTAGCCTTCATTCACCGCCACAGTCTGCATCATGAAATTACGCAAATGTGGACGAACCGAATTCTGTCTGACGTTAAAGGTTCCTCACCTAAAGCTTCAGACTGAAGTCGAATTTATCTAGACCAATTTAACCCTCGAAAGACAAAAAAATAGAACGCTTTTCATATCGCTAACAGTATTTCCCTCACTGATAGAGCTGTGGAATCCTTGGGTGTCAAGGTATAGAGCGGTGGTAAGGATACAACAGAATCGATGCAGCATGCTGTGCAGAATCGCAAATAAATAGGTACGGTATTGAACTCTCTTCCATCATTTAACAAGTCACAAAGCGGAGGTTTTACTAGATGTGGAATATTGTTTTCATCCTTGGACACGGACACAGCAGTACCAGCTCTACTAGACCTCACTCATCTTGACTCATCACTGAATCGTCAATTGTCCCTGATAATCTATTCTGGAACGGCTTGATCCCTAGGCTTTCAACTGTAGGTAATAGTGCAGTTTCTTTATTCTGCATTGTCTACTGTTTATTAGATATGAAGCGTTCTTAGTAATGATTTAGGTTTATAAAGATCGAAGTTTCTATGAATACCCTTCTCCTTTTGAGCTTTTTTTTCTTAAACTAAGTTGGGGCTGGCTTTAAATCTACTGGTCCGGATGTGTTAGTAACAACAGTTCCCGGATCTCTCCTGTATCAGGCGCAAAGTGGCACACCGCGTGGTTTTAGTCGGTCCGATTCAGAATCCGGCCCGCCCCAAACCCCTGTGGGGTGAACGCCCGTGGGAACCCCCAAACGTAAAAAATGTTTTTAAATCTACTACTGAACTTACTTACCTATTATCCTATGATCCCGCATAACTAATCGGTGAAATAAATACTTGCTGCGATATGTTCGAACTGATTCGATCAAAACTTTTAGAAAAGATCATTCTCTTAGTTCAAAGGGTGGTCATAAAATTGTAACTTTTAACTGCATGTGTACATGGGTAGTGAAACTCACTTACCATGAGGTATCCTAGCTGTCTACTCGTTTGCTCTTATAGTCGTATCATAAATATACCAATTAGGAATATTGTGATTATGAAATCCCGTCGTCGTGATACCATGGATTATTTTTAAATAATAGATTTAGCCTGACAAACAACGTAACCACTATATTCAAACTAAACAAATACAATCTATAACTTTGTTAATATTTTATTTACTTGTAAGTACATAAACAAATTACAGGTTTGAACGTAACGACGGTTTCCGCACTAAGCTCGACGCTTGTGTCACGGCAACCAAAACCAGATTTTACCGTATTTGTTGGTGCTAATTCTGTTGTTATAATCATGGATGGACATATTAAAGTATTTTAATAAGTTGGTAAGACTACTAATAGAATGTCGTTAATTGCTGTCAATGTCTAAGCGTGGTATTTTTAAATTGGTTGAAATTTAAATTATTTACTATCAATTATAGAAAATATAGAAAAGTAGTTAAATGAGTAGCATTTCGTCTTTGTCGTTAAAACTAAGAATGAAGAGTTTTTAAAGACTGGGCGAAGAAAAGGTAGAAAATCGAATTCTCATTTTTTGTAGTCAGGCTATGCAAGTTGAAATGTTATTTTCACAGCTTTCTACTGCCATCTAGGGACAACGTGTTAAACTATTACTAGCTTGGTTACTTGTCTTCATTTTGGAGTTTCTAAATGTAGGCGCTAGATGTCGTGAAAGAAAAATATTTCGTTCCGTCTGTAGAATTATAGAGTGCGCTAGTAACAAAAATCATCCTTTATAAAGAGGCACATAAATTAAATTATATATGCTTTTACTACAAAAATACAAAAGACTAGCTAATATTGATCACTAAACTTCTGAACTTTCTACTTTTTGTGCTTATGAAAATTCAGCGACAAGGATATTCTATTTTAATTGAACTATAAATATTTTATGACCTAGAAGTGCATATTTATTTCAAGTTGACAATCATTGTTGGCGCTAATGTAATCAACGCGGCTTATATAAATTACGAGATCGTTTTTTGTTTTTTCGAAAGACGGTCCCCATTTCATGTCATCCACATTTTAAATATTTTTTATCATTAATTTCATCACAACGACGACTTGAAGACTTGATAATTGAAGACGATAAATACTTGTCATTGCCAGAGATAGCTGATCCCAGTGATCCGGATAGTTGCCATTTCATCATCAAAAAAAACACATAAATTACATCATATATAACCAGTGCTCGCCAAGCTAGATTATGGTCGACCATAATCTTTTTTTTGTCAGCTTTCTGCACTCCTCCACCATATAAACTTTACAGTGCCTAATTTCATACTGCTCTGTTCGCTTAATTTTCGTACAAAGTTTTTGCTTCACATATTCATAAATCTTTGTCATTTAGAACGTCGTTTGACATGCAATACTTATTTTATTATAAGGATCTTTTGGAACGACATAATTAGCACCAATGAATAATGCAACTCGCCTTGGTTGCCGCGAGTCGCGGCCCGCGATACAAGCCGAGGATTTAACCAAGTGGTGTGCAATTAGAGAAATTTATGACTATATGTCCGGCAGTGGACCATAGATAAAATACTGTACTAGATACAGTGGACTCCGATAGGCTGTTGATGAAGCATAGTGCGGAAACCGTTGTTTAATTCAAACTTACATCCAAAAGTAATATATAAATATAATATAATTACCGATGATGATGAAGATCTGGCTTCCTGTATGGCCAAGGCAATGGCCTTGCTTCTGAATTCTCTCTTTAGCGTCTTACTATTAATCATCAACAACTAATGATGTCCCACTGCTTGCCTCAGGTCTCCTCTCAGGAGTGGGTTAAGGTCGTACGTCCTCACGCTGACTGAGTGCGGGTTGGGACTGGCAAGCAACGATGTGACGTATAGTGTCGTTGCATGTTTGTAAGCCGCCCAAACGCCTTCCAGCTTCACGACTGTTTATCCTATGATAACAACCGGGACCGACTGCTAAATCACTGAGACGCTCATGGTATCATGCCACCAGCGGTCACCGATCTAGGTGATTGTTCAAATCACCGAGTGAAATAGGGCTATGAGTACCTGCTTACTATTAATAATTTATACTTATTTAGTGTGACAATAAAATGAGAATAGCCTTTCAGTTAGTTAAATCAATTTTTATTAAAAAATTATGTAGCTCATTACAAGCAAAACTAAACCTAGTTTATAGAATACCAAGAGATCGTTCTACAACTGCATGTGGTTGCCCAGCTACTTCACAATATTCTGGAGTGTTGAGGATATCTTCAAAACCAATATCAAGATGTTTACCAGTCAGAACATCATGTTGGAAGTTTGAACGCTGCAGGAATGGGAGGTGGCCAATCTGAAAATAATCAAATGACATTTTAACAATGTATGCATATAATGTACTAGGAT
Source organism: Spilarctia lutea (assembly GCA_916048165.1). Lineage (NCBI taxonomy): Eukaryota > Metazoa > Arthropoda > Insecta > Lepidoptera > Erebidae > Spilarctia > Spilarctia lutea. The sequence goes on along the minus strand of OU696475.1, from coordinate 13,204,012 downwards.
ATAAGATCTGGTAAATGCCTATAGCTTTGGAAAGGTTTCAAAACACTAAGCTCGGACTCGATCGTTTTATATAAGAATTTTTATGATGAATATATTCTTTTCAATTGGTGAAATCCAATTCTATCTTGTTCTTCATTATGTACTTGAAAATCATGCTGCATACATTATGAATCACTTGCATTATAAAGCTGGAGACTTTGTAATCTCAAGAATTACTGGTTCCAATTGAACAAATATGCTATATACAATTATCCCAATCACAAATGTTGCAACAGACGTTGGAAAATTTATACCTTTTGATAGACACAGAAGTTGCAGGGTCTAACAGTGAAAAATTTGCCAGTGTTCATGGTATTAAAGTTCCTGAGAATATTATGAGTAAATTTACATATTAATACATACCTTACTGGTAAATTTCATTTCCATGGAGAGTTTCAGTGGTGCATGAAGACCTTGGATGTTGCGGAGCATTGCCATGTTCATTTTTTCTTGATTTAAATGGAACTGTGAGTAAAAAATATGGTTTGTAGAGTAGAGAACTTCTTACAATTTCATACTAAAACAAGATTCAATTCAAAGCCCTGTTAAGTTATTTTTAATAAAAGGGAATATCATAGTTTTTTCATTTAAAAAGACACTCGCAGTGTCATTAGTAATCAGTCCTAAATATATGCACCCTGACCGCTATTACCTGAGTTATATGAATTATTGAAAATTATTGACATATTTCATTGGTTTCAATTTTGATTTTACATAATCCTATTCTTTACTAAAATGTAAGTAGCTTAAGTTACTCCTTAACCAGTTATCTGCCCGTGAAAGTCCCTTCAAAATCAGTTCAGTTATGTGTAATTTATTTTTATTTTATTTTATATTTATTTTTTTATTTTACATATTATGTATATTCATACTGTCAAATGCATATAGTGGAAAGCTGTTAATTTGAAATTACAAGTCAACACTGAAATTTTATTCATGTGTGTAGACAAGTACATATACATAATGTATTATTAACAAATATGTATGTACCTACATAAATAATGCCTACTTTACGAATAGATTTTGTGAAATTTAACATAATTCAAATATTGTTAACACCTACTGTGTCTATCCTTCCCCCTTCATCCTCCAAAGTATTAAATTAATTGTTATCTTTCTAATAATAGTAAAAGTTTCTTTTTTAACATATTTTTAAAACTATTTTAATCAAAGTTTAATTTATGAAAATATAGTTGTCAGGACTTTCAATTACTTGTGTCCTACGCTCCAAGTAATACCTCCTTATTTTCTCAAATTCTTATAAGTTTTATTCAAAAATTTCATTTATTAAAGAAAGGGCATTTTAAAGGGACTCTTCATAATTAAAATGTGATTGAAGAACAAAATGTTGTAAGGAAGGAAACTAGAAACAAACAGCAAGGCAGCAATATAAATAAAATATTTAGACAAAGGTTTTTTTTTTTTTTTTTTTTTTTTTATTGAATTGGAGGCAAACGAGCAGACGCATCACCTGATGGTAAGCGATTACCGCCGCCCATGGACACCTGCAACACCAAAAGCGTCACAAGTGCGTTGCCGACCTTTGGGGGATGGGGAGAGGGAATGGGGGAGGGGTTGGGGTATGGGCTTCCGGTATCCTCACTCACTCGGTGAAACACAGCGCAAGCGCTATTTCACACCGGTTTTCTGTGAGGCCGTGGTATCACTCCGGTCGAGCCGGCCCATTTATGCCGAAGCGCGGCTCTCCCACGGTGTGACGGTTGTGACGCCTCTGGTGTTGCAGGTGTCCATGGGTGGTGGACACCATCCAATCACTTACCATCAGGCGATATGTTTGCTTGTTTGCCCCATATTCCATAAAAAAACAAAAACTACAGCTGTTTAAATCATGATTCTTTATGTGATGGTATGTAAAAGTACTTGGTAAGAATAAATTTACAACTGATACCTACTTTTGAATTATTATGAAATTGTAGTAACAAGGTGTATGAGTTTCATTGCTATATATTAATACATATATCTCAACAGTCAGCTGCTCCCACAAACATAGTAGGTATGTATATGACCCTAAATTATAGTATTCAAATATACCTAGCCTCCATTCTAAGGGGAGGCCTGTGTACCTGATGGATGCTGTTGATGATGTTGAAATATTCCGAAAGATTTATTGTTAAGTCATTGGGAGTAAAATAAATAACACTAAGTAAGTAACATACATTTCTTTCTGATGTTTCAAGAGGATGTGAGACGCCAAGTTTGGACCTGGTAGCACTGAGACCCGCAACCAGGGGGTCTGGCACACCAAACGGGCCCTCCTGTGGCTTGATGTTGCTGCCATACTCAGGCTTCACTTTCAGGGCAGGTAGACCAAAACTCTGAAAGTTAAAACATAAAAAATGCTAGCCATCTTAAAAGAATACAATAACCTACAAATTGTGTTTTATCTTACCATTTTTATGTTTCTGATATAACGTTCTTTAGGATCAGTTAAGTTTTCTTTAACTCCAAACTTAAGTACGGATTTTACTTTAAAGAAAACACAATAGTTTTGCCGACAATCCAATCAATTGTGTCAAACAAATAAATGTCAAATTTTGTTAAATCATGTCCAATGTTGCCATATCGAGCTGTACAATCATGACTAACAAAATTAAGTTATTTATTATCTATGAAAACTTTTAAAAATATAATATTATTGTTTTATTTGAAGATTCATTATTAAGACATCAAATAAAAGAAATAAATAAAAAAAAATAGAAGGTTGAGGAAAATAACATGTATCCTAGAATAGAAAAAAAAATCGCTTTTAGTAACAATAAAGTGTTATACTAAATATGGCCAATGAAAGTTACAGTTAAGTCTTCAGCCACGTCTTGGCGCGAGCAATCTCCAGTAGTTTTTTCTATTATTTAGTGTATAAATATAGTATTTATGTTTAAGTAAATCTGTATATGTATATCTTTTTGTTTATGTATGTTTGTATCTACATGAATGTTGTTATTAATAAGTGTATGTATAAGTTTGAATATGTTGTGATTTTTCACGGACTTCATAAGTATAAGAACTCTGCACACCTGCGTTATAAGATTTCTATACCACCCGAAGGTTGACTGGAGGAGAATATCCTGGGCATTAATTCCGCCGATGTACATTATTGGTGCATAAAGTTAAACAATAAATAAATATAATTATACATAGATTGTTCACTTTGGTAATAATCCCTCTCTATTTTCAATCCGTGTCGGCATGACTTTTTCCAGTCATTAGCAGAATTGCTCTGAAACAATAATTCAGCCACTTCCCACAATAAAATAAAAAGTTAACACATTACCTATTATTGCAATAAGTTATTGTAACGACTTTAAAATTATTAATTTATAGTACCTTGATGTCAAGTGGGATGGGTGGGAGAGTTTCAATGCCCCAGATAATTCGATGAGGCGCTCATAGCCCAGTCGCACTCGATGATTTGAAACAATCACCAAAGGTAAGCAACGACGGTACGGTCAGTACCTGAATGGGTGACCACTACGTAGCCAAAACGTTGTCTTGCCCGTCCCCAATAGTAGTGGGGATCTTCAAGTTTCTTAAAAAGCCATATAAGTAGGTACAGTGACGGATAATTTGAAATTGGCTCCGTCTAATCCACATTTGCATATTGACGAATCCCTAACCCGAATTTTATGCAGGAAAATGGGGGAGCAGCAGTAGCCTATACGAAGCCTACAAATAGTTGAAATTATATATTTAACACCTTTGTGTATTTAAAGAACCAGGGTTTTGATGTCCTATCATCAACAGATGGCTGAATGGCATAAAAAGTATTGCCGCTCTAACGGCCAGGCTGCCAGTAACTTTTCCTTGGAAAGCCTCAGAAGGTCGTATTTATGGTGGACGAAATGCTTGTGGTTCGCAGTTTTGAAAAAGGTGGCCTTTTTCGCCAGGGAGTCTGCGCATTAATTGCATCTGATACCACTATGACTAGGGATCCATACTAATTGAATTATATTGGTGCTTCTTGTGTTATATAGATTTTTTTAATTTCTAGAATTAGAGAAGATTGAGATGTTACGCTGTAACATAATATATTGTATGAAATAATCAAGCGTGGACTTTAAACTCCTTGTTAAAACAATTAAATACTTATAAATAATTTAAACTCTACTCTTTGGTTTGTAAAAATTAAAAAAAAAACACAAAACATTAAAATACTAGATTGTTGGTTTTGAGTAATTCTATCAATATATTAGTATTAAATTCATATATTATCATTTAAAGTAAAGTCTCAAATTTTTGTTAGGTAAAAATAAGTAGGATTCAATAAAATGGGGCCGAATTCAAAAAAGAAGGATGAAAAAGAAGTGGTAAGTTTGTGGTCAAACGTTTTATTAGAAGCCGTCTTAATTCATCATCATTAAGATTTTTCTGCGCTCTCGCCAATTTTGTTTCAAGCTGGCGCAATGTCGAAGGTGACCTGACTGACATAAAAGAACCTTGGAAATACATGTTAAAAATATTTTTAGTAAAGAGTGCAAAGAATGGCCCGTATGGTTAAAACGAAATAAAATACTTTTGAGCATATTATTACATTATTATTAGCTAAACAGCAAAGTTACAACCATTTGAAGATATATCTTCATCATTATCAATATAGCTGAACCCCAAATCAATCAACTAAGCAAATCATATTTGATTTGTGGGTCATTTGTTCTTGTTGATCCAGGGCGAGAGTTGACTCAAAATGACTGTAAGCATCCGAATTCGGCAGCTGTTATTGTAAATCCTAAAACTGTTATTGTATATTTTTTAAGTAAAAGTTGCGATAATTTTTGCCAGTTGAGTCCAGAAGAAGAAATGAAAAGAAAATTTAAGGCCAAGTGTCGGTTTCGAGCACTTGGACGGATGGTGATGGCAAATACATACTGGCTGATTGAAGCCGCAGAACAGTACGAAGGCGTTGAAGATGTCAAAAGGCGTGTTGCGCAAGCTGTACGCGGGAAGACCAAGAAGAAGCGTTTACTGAGCATAACGGTTTGACAATATTTTATTGATCATATAAAATATATGAAATAATTAAAAGACCAAAATCCAATTAAAGTATTTCATTATTCTGTGTTAACAAAATGCATTCGGTTCTGTTATCGAAGTGCGCAAATTAAAGAGTACAATATAATTTTTCAATATATTTCAACTTTATTTACTTTATTTCATCTGTTTACAGGATAAAGCTCTTCTAAATAAGCCTGCTGCCGAAAGGACGGAATTAGAAAAAAGATATATTTTTCGCATTATAGGCGGCCTGAAGTGTTTTAAACGGTATCCTAATGTAAACCTCTTTTTATCAATTAAATAAATTTCTTTCATGTAGACATTGATGCATTTAAAATAGTGTTTTGTTGTCTGCAGCATGTAAAGAAGAAATTAGCAGCTGTAACGTATTTTAAGTATTATGGGCCGGACCGTGTGATAGTTCGGCAACATCAAGAAGCGCATGCGTTATATTTCATAGTTACAGGTGACGTGATCGTCAGCCACTTGGTCTACGACGACCTATTGCAGCAAGACGTATCCGTAAATATTGGGATCATGCACGCTGGAGACATGTTCGGCGAAGTATCGTTGTTGCATAACATTCTACGAACTGCAACATGCACAACTGCTGGTTAGCATGTTATTAAAATAGGGAATATGTATGTTTTTTTATTTCTTAACTAGCTGAACCCCGTGCCGCTATCCGCGGTATGTCAATAACCGCGGGCAATGCCGAGGCGAAGCTAGTATCTTTATAAGTTGTAGCCTATGTGTTCTTTTGATGTATAAGCTATAATAATGTAAAGTTTCATCAAAATCTATTCAGTAGTTTTTGCGTGAAAGAGTAACAAACATCCATCCATCCATACAAACTTTCGCGTTCATAATATTAGTAGGATCTGATCATTTACGTCTCTATAATATAGAAAAAAATATAAAAAGGCTTAAAATAGTCAAAACTAATTTTCAAAGAGAAATTTAAAACACTGACTAAATTTGAGCTATTCAAACATCGCCATTTTGCGCGTGCTTTTCTCAAGTAAACTGAAATAGCCGATAATGGTAGATAACATTAAACGTTTTAGTTATTCAAGTCCTAGCTACAAAGAAGAAATTCAATTTGCGCACCCAGCAGTTGTTGAGTACGAAGTCGGCCAACAAGTTTGCCAACAAACTGACTAACAAGTTATCCTGAGATTGGTTTACTGAAAATATTATTTATTATTGAACAAACGTGTAGCGTAGTAACCATCTTAGTTGTTAGCGAACTGTGCGAATTCAATTGTTAATCTATACAACTTTGGGAATTCTCTTTGCATCTAATACATCATATTTCTACATTACCCGAAGGTCGACAATTCATATCACACATTCCATATGGCATTAAGCCCGCCCTTGTACAATACGTACATAAAGTTTTAAATGAATGTCTTAAAATCATTTTTTAGGTCATTGCGAGTTGCTTATGCTAATGAAGGAAGATTTTAAGAATGTCCTTCAAGCAAGTGTGCAAAGACAATGGGATGAAGTTAAAAATGCAATGTCAGCGTTCAATTACTTCGATGGTCTCGATGAGGTAATGTTTTGGTAATAATGGTTTAAATGTAGTTAATTGTGCAAGTTAATGTATGCATATCCTATTTTTTTCATGTTATCCAATTTGAGAAACTACACAGAGTGGTAAATAAAATATAACTTTTTTACAGGTGGCTCGACGCGAGGGTTGTATAGTGGCTAAAATGAAATCATACGATATAAATGAGATCATACTTGGAGATGGTATTGGAGTGGCTAACTTTGTATACTTTATATTGACTGGACGTTGTCAGATGATAGAATCTTTACAAGTTTGTGCAACCACTCGATTGGGCCGTACTACTTACAAATTATACGATCCATATGTATGTGTTCTTTACATTTGTTGTCTTTATATAAAATCTATAATAGAATTGATATTGTGTATCAAACTGCCCCATTTTTATAAACCTCCTTTATAAGGAGAGTTCTATGACATATGTTGCGAATATAATAGACATTAATGGTTGTTAGTTTGTATTTTATGCGGTCATATCGTTCTTACGATCGTCATTAAATTTTACACCTTCCATCCAAAAGAAAATGCGAAGTTAATAACACGTGTACGACCCCAACTGCAAATTCACAAAACGAATTGATTTATCTTAATTAAATGGAATAACCGTGTTCTCTTTAAAGGTTGAAGAAGAAGAGAGTGAACAGGATATAGATAAAAAGTATTTTGCTCATTATAAGAATCTGAATAAAAGTGATACTACTAGTTCTTCAAAGGGCAGTAGGGAACAGCGATCTTCAATGGAGGGGCCTCGGGACAATGCAACAGAAAATGTGTCTGGAGAACTTAAACGTCTACCTAGCATATTAAAAACATCAGACAAACCAAAGTCAGCTACACGTGAATCTAGTACATCAAATGATTTGAAGGTTACACTCGCGAGTAATTCATCAGATATCGAACCGAAGTTTAATCCACTTGCGACAGTCCAGGAAATTTTAAAAACAACTGGTGGACAACGTGATTCAATGAGGTAAACATTATACGTTTTAATATCGTAGTTTGACAACAGGTTGCTATTAAAATTGACATTTTGTAAGGATAGTTTTTTCATATGTACGAGTATACGTAAATGTTCCTCTAAATAGGTCCAAAACATTTTATTTCATGTACAACACTTCTTATTTTAATCCCACCATGGGGTATAAAGTATAGTAAAGAGACGTACATTATATCTACCGCTTAATGAGTAGGTATGCTGCCATTAGAGCTGCAGCGATTGATTTTTTTATATGCAGTATTTTGTTTTTATTTGTTTTCAATCGTGTAATAACCAAAGGATTATTAGATTTTAGATTAGGTTAGACGATTGACGACATCAAATAAAAACATATATGTAGATGTTGCAATAGTTTTTATCCTCGTTAGCACAGTAATATCTGGTTCTACTTGCAGGTTGAGTGTTGACTTAAAGGTTCCACCGCCACCCAATCTTCAGACTTACTTTATGCAGGTAGGTACTTGATTTATTTTAACATTTAGACAAAATACCATAATTATGTGAAACATGTTCTCTATTTAAGTCGCCTTTTCAAAACGTTATAAGCAACTTCATAGTCTGTAATCCAATCTAGTGCAGATCGCAGGACGCTGATGAATGGGGCAGCAAAGGACCGATTGTTATGGGGTTCCTGGGGAGTCTTATGTCCAGCAGTGTACATCTTTGGAATCAGATGATGATGAGATTAGTGTATCGTATTAATACACTGGCTCGTTGTCGTTGGTACACTAGCATTAACCAGCACTAGTAGGTACCTAATGTCAATTACTTTAAGTATCCACGGGACTGAGGTATCTTAAGTTTATTCAATTTAGTTTAGTAACATCACGATAAAAATAAAGAAAATTTAAGCTTTGCCTATTTCATTAAGGTCTGTCAATTTAACCCTGGATCTACATTTGGTTTCGGCGAAAACATGCGCGATCGTCGTATCGTGGCGTTAACCAAAGTTGACTGCATGATGTTACCCAAAATTTGGCTCCTGCAACGGAACACTGCGAACATTTGGTCCCGCATTGAACATTATCTGAATAAAAAGGTTAGCTTTCATTAAAGAGGTATTATTCTGCAGTAGTTCCGTATCTCACACCGCTAGATCAAAGTCATTTAAAAGGTGCACCTATTTGGTATTCTGTCTGGTGTCGGACCGAGTGTCGCTATTCCTATTTATTTATACCGTGGGTGTAGTAAAAGTCGACTAAGGTAACAAACTACGCACGGCATTGCACAAGAGAATGAAAACTTTAAAACAAACTGTATACCAACTCGTTTTACCGTGGTATAGTTGGCCGAAACTTCGTTTTTAAGGAGAGGCCATGTCCAGTGTAGTGGACTATGAAAAGCTGTTGATATGACCACGCACCCGATAAATTAAGTTTATGAAAGTTAAAATACCTATGTTTTTTTTTCAGATACCAACTAAGAAACAATTATTTAAAGAATTTGTGACTGAGCGTCGTTGGCTCGAGTTTCGTGATCAGTTGGTAGAAGATGTTCTGTCTCGTTCTAACACTGTCAACTGGACCTTAGTTAATGATGTTCCGTACTCTATACGCATGGAAGAAATGATAGATATATAATTCATTATTACTCCACAAAGTTCCAGGTTGGCCATTTTGGAATTTCGCAAAACAATAATTACTCGATGCATATACATCTTGAACTATATCAAGTTAATACGATTACCTATTCTAATTTTAATCATTTATTTTAATATAGGTAGATAGAAAGCTAAGTAACAAAAAAATAGATAATTGGTGACATAGTAACTGATTTTATTAAGTTTTTTATTGTAAGATGTTTTCTGTTAACTTTTATCATTTATTTATATTTTTATGATTGAATCTTAGCTTCCTTATTACTTTATTTTAAATACTTATTATGGAATACTAATACTTTATTTTATTATAATTGTTATAATCATTTAAAATACTTGTTTATTATATACTTAATAAATTTAGTTTACATAAATGTATTTTTATTGTATTGCCCTTACTTTTATTAGACGGAACAAATAATTATATTTGCATTTGGCAAAGACAATTACGCTTCAAATATTATTTATTATTCCATGAATAACTTATTTAGGGAATTATAAATAATATTTAATTTATAAATTTCAGGTGTCGAAAAAGCTTAATAAATATATAAATATGATAGTTTCCTTCCTAATTCAATCTGTCCTTCTCTGGAATGCTCTTCCAAAGGCCAAATCATAATAGCAAGCTTTCAAGGCCAAAGTACGAGCTCTCCTCATCTAAAACTTAGCAAAATCATCTCGACTGAGTAGCTTAGTCACGGATATTGCAAAGTTAATCAATCCTAGCCAGGTCAGTGTATTGGATATGGATGGGTGACTATTCTCAACACATTGAAACCAATCCTCCACTACATACGAAAACGCTTAACTTCAGAACTTCGATAGCGTCTAGTACTTGAGCTGTTGAGGTTTGACGGGATCCATTCTACGTAGGAAATTGCAGCTTTTGCCATGAACCTGCCTTGAATGGAAGTTGTAGTAGAGTAAAAGCCGACCTTAATCTAGTTTCGAGAAAGGCTCTGAGAGTGATGTTGTTCAAAAGCAAGAAAAAAATAATTGTTTCTTTATCATACGCTTTGAAAGTTTGTAAATAATTTTGCTATGATAAAGATTAGATATAAATTGGCCGCGAAAACCGCCATTAGTATAAAACAAGCACATTGCCATGTCCCTAATATCTGTTAGGAGATTTAGGCATCTAGGAGATAATCAGAGTATAGACTACTCTGGCTGACAATAATATTAGTGTGACCGATAAGTTTTTGTATGCTGTCAGAACATTACATGAAGAACGCAATAGAAACCTTCAATAGAACTTGCAAATTCTTTTGGGTTTCGTTATGTTGCGTAGGTCATCATGATTTGTTGATATTTTCTCTCTGAACTGAATAATAAGAAAAAAAAAATTAACCCTTAAAGGCATTTTGTTATCCGTCTGTCTGTCATTTTTTCTCATGAACGTGTGGAGATATCAAGCTGAAATTCATATCAAATATTCAGGTCTACTGTTCCTTAAGGCTGTGAAAAAATCAAACTACTAAGCCAACGCAATCAAAAGATCTGTGAATTCAGAATCTTGAAATTTGGTACGTGGAAACGTCTTAAAGCACAGACAAAAAATTGCGAAAAATTTATATTTTTAGATATATCATATTATGTACCTAGAGGTACGTAACCCTCAGTGCGCGTGTCCGACTCCATCTCGGTCGATTTTATTTTTTATTTTTTTTTCTGAATTAGTTTATCAGTTTGCTTTTGAACTAAGTTTTCATAACCCATCTGGGCTGATATATTATCTGTTAATCCCACTACCGCGGATTTTAATATAAAAACGTATTATTTTAATATTAACTAAAGTAACATTAAATAAAAATATTAATTTGTAAATATAGCTTAAGTCACAAAATAAATACTCTATGAGGGAATGAAATTTTCGCCTACGTCATATTTGATATTTGTCACGGAAAATATGTACGGACAATTAGAATTTTATAAAATATCTATACTTTTGTAGCTTACATCTATTTTGTATTAATATTGTTATTAGTTAACCTTTTTATACATTTCTTATAGTTTTGTGCTAAAACTTTTATAATTAATATTAAAAAATGCCACCGCAGAAAAAGGAAAAGAACGCAGAACCGGTAACGTATAGCAAATTATCACCTAATTCTTTTTAACGTAATTAGGTAGAACAAAAGGCATATTTCATTGCGTTCTTCTTTCACTCTTATCTTCATTAAAGTGATTAGAACAATGATGAAAATTTTATCTTCAAACCTGGGGAAAAGCATCAAATTTGTTGTATGAATTTTAACTATTAAATAAATGTGTTTATTAATATATGATTCTTTTGTAATTCGTTTTTTATTCTTTTACTCAGAAACTATACAGTCTTTACAAAATATGCGACACATACAAACATTCAACTACGAGTTCAAGTCGCGTGGAAAAGATATTGTTATAATATTTTATATTTCCGTTAGGATCCTGCACTGACTTTGCAAAGGAAGTTCTACGTAAAATGCCTATTTAGACGTATTGTACGACTAGCATTGGCAAACGCCTATTGGCTTAATGAGTCCGAACGTTATGAAGGGGTTGATGACGTGAAAAAAAGAGTAGCTCAAGCCATGCGCAAGAAAAAGCAAAAACAAAAGACGTTGTTAACTTTAGCAGTAAGTGTGCTTTAAAGATTTTTTTACTTTTTTACTTGCAAAGATGCAAATGAATAGATGGGTCACGTAATAATAAGCGATTACTGGCATTCATAGATATTTGCGACAAATGTATTGTCCATTGTGTAACCCTCCCAGTCCTTCCAGCCAAGCCAGTGCAAATTTAGGGTTTGGGCTACGACATCATCAACACTCACTGGGTAAAAAGCAACGAAATAACTGCTAACACCCACTATGGTCGAGACTGGCCCAAATAAGGAGCCGAAGGATGGTGGCTTTCACACAACTACATATCATGCTAAATCAGATGCTCTAAACATAGTTAAATCCCCTATGGCATGGAAAGCATGTCTACTGGTCTGAAAATTGCTGCTGATAAAAAATTGTTTTGCAACGAAGTCTTCGGTGTATATTTTTAGTCTAAATAACTAATATAGAGATGTTCCTTTTAGGACAAGGGGCTTTTAAATAAACCTGCTCGCGATAGAACAGAACAGGAAAAAAAATATATTTATCGTATTATAGGTGGACTCAAATGTTTCAAGCGGTACCCTCATGTAAGTATTCATTAATCAACATTTACAGAGAAAATTATTAAAGTATTTCTTTGTTATTATTAAAAATCGCAGCGTTGCCGATGAAGACGATGTGGGGGTAGGTTGTTGACAACCTACCCCTACATCGTCTTCCACTAATATTATATGCCATGATCAGGCTTAGCACTAAGCTTTAATTTCCTTGTTTAATTAGCTTTTGCCTTTTAACATGTAGTCAATACGTGTGGAGGTTTCAAGAGAGTTTTGTTCTAACCGAGATCTTCCTGCTGAATTACACATTAATAATGCCGCTTTGGCTGTCCTGTTGGCCTAATAAGATAACCAAATATCGTGGGTTCGATTCCCACCGTGGACCAATGTTTGTGTGATGAACACGATGTTAATCTTAATAATAACCGTGGGCTCTGCTTAATAGGTTATTATGTATTTATTCTTATCATCAGCACGTGAAAAGGAAATTAGCAGCTTTTACCTACTTTAAATACTACGGGCCAGGCCGTGTTATAGTACGTCAACATCAAACTGGGCATGCGATGTATTTCATACTGACTGGCAAAGTGTCCGTCTCACATCTTGTCTACGATGGGTTGTTGAATGTTGAATTCCCTGTTGAAATTGGAGAAATGCATGCAGGAGATATGTTTGGAGAAGTATCTTTGTTACACAATATACCTAGGACAGCAACTTGTACTACAGTAGGTTAGAGTAGTTCTCATTTTCAGCTTTAATCTTCACGTTGTAGCTAGAGTCAGAACATTTGGAGCTCTAATATTATTCAGAGCACGATTGAGTTAACTAATTTTATCATCGTTAGACTACATATCGGTTTTTTATCATCAGTATATTATACTAGCGTAAAGTTAGCTATTAAGTTAAAATGACAACTATGAATAATATAACAAATGGCAACCGACACTGAGAAAATCTTCACAAAAACGTTTTTGTTTTTTTTATTGAATAAGGCGCAAACGAGCAGACGTATCGCCTGATCGCAACACCAGAGGCGTCACAAGTGCGTTGTCGGCCTTTGGGGGATGCACGTATAGGGGGAACAAGAGTAGTGACACTTCATATCATTAATCCTTCATCATACAAACAAAATTTACGACAAACTAACCAAATTATATTTATATTTTTTTTAAGCTTTGCAGTCAGATTATTATTGCCTTTCATTTATTATAACGGTGTGCCAATAAACATTTCATATCATCTTTAGCTAAAGTGTATTTAATGTGTTTTAATAATTATTCATTATTTTGTTATTACTAGATCATTGCGAGCTACTTGCGTTGATGAAAGATGATTTTAAAGATGTTCTTCAAGCAACTATACAAGCTTCGTGGGATATTGTGCGCACTGCTATGTCCTTTTTTAGTTACTTCGATGGTCTAGATGAAGTAAGATATTTTTGGCTCCATTCACTTGGATCCCCTGGGGGATCCATGCGGAATTTTCATCCACACTGATCCCCTAGGGGATGTTTTTGGATTTCTATTCAATTTTGATCTCCCAAATTCATTTAGATGATTTTCGTCCACTTAGATCCCCTTAGAGCTTAAGCAGATAGGGGATTTATTTAAAAAAAAAATCCACATTGATCTTTAACGGAATATTTTAGAATTTTCTATGCATTTTGATCATTGATTTAGAAATTTTACTAAGCAAAAATTTCGTAAATATTTTATTTTATTAATATTTTTATTACAAGGATTTTTTGTTAATCTTAATGGTGAAATGTATTAATAGGTATGGCAATAAACCTATATACAATACTGACTATAAATAACTATATTGTGTTGCTAAAAAATCCAATTAAATTTCCCATTGGTTTAAGCAGGGGACGAAATGGCCGAAAACTTTCCAATCTTCTTGAATCCCCTGGAGGATAAAAATGGAATTGAAATCCAAAAAAATCCCCTAGGGGATCAATGTGGACGAACATTCCGCATGGATCCCCCGGGGGTTTATACGGGGGATCCCAGTGGACGGAGCCTATATTTTAATAATGGATTTATGTCCGCTTTTGTGTTCGTGATTTTCTTAAAAACTATTGAATTGATTTCGATAATCCTTCCTCATGCAATTTATTAATAGAAAACTGAAAAATAAATCTTATTTTATTTCGCAGGTATCACGACGAGAAGGTTGTATAATAGCAAGAATGAAAAAGTATGCTGTAGATGAAGTTATATTCGGTGACAATGCCGGAGTCCGCAATTTTGTTTACTTCGTGTTGTCTGGTTGTTGTCAAATGATCGAGACTATGAAAATTCTTGAAACCACACGTTTAGGGCGCACCTACTACACGCTTTATGATCCATATGTAAATATATTTTTTCATTAGTTGGAATTAGTTTTTTTTGTTTACAATTCTACCAGTTTTTGTTTAAATCACCGTGTAAAATTCTCTTAACTTTCCAGGTTGCGAAAGAAGAAAGTGATGAAAACTTGGATGAGAAATACTTTGGTGTTCTACCAAGAGATAGCACGGAAACTTTACCACTGACTGCATGTGAATCATCCACAACAGCCGCATTCCAAGCTTTAGAAGACATACATCAAATGGAAGAAATGATGACAGATGAGTCGAGACGAGTTAGTGTTGTATCTGATGAGATGCGATCACAATCAATTACACGTCCCGCTGGTACCTCCAGCCAAGGAATAAAAGACGGTGAATCATCCATTATGCGTGTTAAAAGTGAAGTTAAATCACCTACGCTTTATGAACATCATCAAGGTCAACGTGAATCTGTAAGGTGCATAAACATATTGTTTACTAGTTTTTGCCGGCTGCTACGCTCGCATGTATGTCTAATATCTCGTTAATCATCTTTCTAATACTAGTATGTAGCCTATACCGCTACGTGATACACTCAAAAATAGTGTGGCTTTCTATTGGTATAAGAATTTTCTAAACTGGTTTAGTGAATCCAGAGTTTAACATCTACGACCTCACAAAATTACATTCATTTAAAAATAATAAAAATGTTGCATCTCTTTGCATTATTTTCTAATCTATGAAAAAGTCCTTGACTCCAGAGCACCTTGCGCTCACCGCGCGTTCCTCTCCATCATGATATATAGTTTTTGGTTGAAATGACTGCTCTGTATAATATATTATTCCTCAATGATAAAAAACGAAAAGAGCGTAATTTTGTATACATAATTGCTCAACTGAACACTTGTAACTGAGTGTTCGATCGCTGAATCTATTCACATGTAACTTAATATCACTGCAGTAACTGTGAAAGTAAAATATTAGAATTTTATTAGATTTTCAGCTTTTAGGTTTTATGTTACTCTCTGTTTTGTTTTCAACACCATAGGTTTAGTACAGACTTCCAGTTCGAAGGATCATCAAGGCCACCACCCAACTTGCGAACGTATTTTATGCAGGTAAATATATTTATACAAATAAATAAAATTAAAGTGATTTGAAATAAACAGCTTCTTACTAAATTCATGAAAGTGTATTTACGGTACCAACATCAAAAAACCAATTTAAAGTTTTGTTGATCTGTCTGTCTGTTTGATTTGGTTAATCTATGGATCGGCTGGATCGATTTTGACGGGACTTTCACTGGCAGATAGCTGATGATCTAAGGTGTAATTAGGTTAGTTTTATTGGACTAGCTTAACAGTGCAGTGTTACCCGGTTATTGTAAATGTAAACAGCCGCAGGTAACAACGTTGGGCTCAGCTCTAGTTGTTTATATAATTTTATGCTCTATAAGAAATAAACATAACAGAAACTATTTCAATAATTAGGACCTAGAACGGAACTAATTTATGATCATAAATGCCAAACGCTTTAGACAATAATACAAAGTTAATCAACAATTTACTACTTGCCAACTCATAGTTGACTTGTAAGTGTCAGGTCATATTAGCCAGGAAAGCTGAGAAAAAGTAAAACAGGTAATTTTTTTAGGCTTCGAGCAGAAATATAGAACCGGATTTTAGTTTATCATTTTGTTTACCCTTCATCAGAACGTGACTTTACCATAGAATTTTCGGACGAACTTTATCTTCGGAACTATTTTTAGCTCATGTTGTTATTAAATTATATTAATTAAGATGATTGCTTTTTTGTTATATTCAAATTAAATTATGTTACGAAATAGGTTTGTTTATTCAACCCTGGCTCGACATTTGGTTTCGGAGAAAATATGCGAGATCGCCGTATAGTGGCAATTACGCCCGTAGAATGCATGTTGATGCCAAAAATATGGCTTTTACAACGCAACACTGCCAATATTTGGACACGTATTCGTCACTACATGGAAAAAAAGGTTTGTGTTCAATTTGAATAGATTTTTTATACAACTCCCACATTTGGAACATACATCCTGTGTCGCGGGTGATGTTACAAACATACATGTAACGGACACAAAGAACTCCCCAGACTCGGGAAAACATTTTGTGGGTTTGAACCCAAAACACTAGGCGCAGTAGCAAGCGGCGTTGATCAATATAGTCATATTGGGTAGGTACGAGTATTAGCGTGAAATGTCAATTTGTATATTACAATTATTTTTATGTACTGAACAGTTTGCAAATCAAGTAATAATTGTGGACGCATTTTCTATTTTTATAGAAAACAATGTATTCTTTACGTTATTTAGCATGCTTACTTTATTCACAGAATTCATAGAAATATTGAAGTTGTAAAACAGTTTAGAACATGATTTACTTTATTGCTGTTCTGCAAAAACGAAACTTTTAGATATTGTTAATTATGATTATATTGAAATTAACTAGATCTATGCGATATAGATCTTTACGAGACGAGATTTAGTTGGTTTTCTCTTTTAGAAGAATAGTCGGATTATTTAATCAATAAACCTTTATTTTTCTTTTAGATTCCTAGTAAGAAACAATTGTTCAAAGAATTTGAGGTTGAACGCCGCTGGGGGGAATTCCGAGAGCAGTTGGTGAATGATGTCATTTCTCGCTGCAACACTGTGAATTCAACGACAGTACACGACGTTCCGTATTCTATACGCATGGAAGAAATGTTAGACCTATAACTTTATGGTTTGTTTACACACTATGTATATTTAATAAATGAATTGATTGCCAGAAGTATTCTATTTTAAATGTCTTGGCGTTAATACGACTCCGTGATTAAAACGTAGTTGAGATCTACGGGGAAAAAATGATATTATTGCAATTTTTTATATAAAATAGTCTTTCTATGATTTTTTGGTATCATAAACGTTAAGTTTTGGAGTAGTGAAGTTTTAATTAATCCCATAACATCCTTAACAAGGTTTTTTATTTCTCGTCGATCTATATCTGGTTGTGAAGGCGGAGGCCTGCTTGAGTCGGCTTAGTTACGTCCTTATTAGGATAATAAGATGTCTCATGAGCAAGCATAAGTAGAATCGTACGAACATTCACCTTGGAGCCTACAGACTAGATTAGAACTACAGAACAGATTTTAATGGATGAGGTGTCATTAAATTAATAATAATGACCCGGGTGATATGGCTATATAAATTTTATCAAAAGTTTCTAAACAAGTAATCGGTATTTAGATTTTTAAACTTTTTCTTGTGAATTTCATATGGGTATGTTGGTATTTCCATATTAATTTCTTTAAGTTTAATCTAGACTCAAGATATATATTCAGAGATGGTTCATATAAACATTTCTTGCCGAAATTTTAATTATATATTCAAAGAAACAATGTTTTCTCACTGCTTGGTATTCATTATCTAAACTTGTTTGTAAAAAATTGTTTGTAATGAATAGGCTCTAAAACTACTGGACCGATTTTAAAAATTCTTTCACCATTCGAAGGCTACATTATCCACGAGTAACATAGGCTATATTTTATTTTGGAAAAAAATAGGGTTCCGTAAGATATTGGGGTTTTTCGGACACAAGGTGTAAAAAATCAACCCTATACGGGGGAAAATTTTTCGCTACGGGCAATAAAAGACGCAAACGAGGTTGCGTCGGTCAGCTAGTTTAAAATAAATTGCTATTGATACAAACGTGACGCTGAATGTACCTAAGTACCTATAAGTACA
Organism: Spilarctia lutea; assembly: GCA_916048165.1. Lineage (NCBI taxonomy): Eukaryota > Metazoa > Arthropoda > Insecta > Lepidoptera > Erebidae > Spilarctia > Spilarctia lutea. The sequence continues at coordinate 13,185,574 of OU696475.1, read as the reverse complement.
AGTGATTATCGTAATATATTTTTTAGACTATTTCAAACGAGCAGACGTATCGCCTGATGGTAAGCGATTACCGCCGCCCATGGACACCCGCAATACCGGGGGCGTCACAGGTGCGTTGCCGGCCTTTGGGGAATGGGAAGAGGGGTTGGGATATGGGCCTCCGGTATCCTCACTCACTCGGTGAAACACAGCGCAAGCGCTATTTCACACTGGTTTTCTGGGAGGCCGTGGTATCACTCCATGCATGCCGAAGCGTGCCTCTCTCACGGTAAGGCAATACTTTTTATTTCTATGGTTATATATTACAAATATGTGCGCGTCTATTTTCATAAAATTAATAATTATCTAAGTAATATCCACGCTTCGGTTTTTTGTGACAGTGCTTGTACTCTGTCAAAAAACGTGTTGTAGTATTGACTAGGTATTGGTACGCAGTTACATTAACACACGTTACACGTCTATGGTAACAAAAAAAAATGTAGTTTAAGTACTAAAAGGCACATTAACCTGCGCATGCGTGAATTGGAACGCCATTCGCGCGTCTCGTAACCAAGGCAACTGGTTTTGGCGGGAAGCGCCCACACGCCAGTCGCGGCGCTCGTGGCAGCTAATCCGTCCGTGGCGACATCAAACGATAACTAAATACATTACAATATTACATTCGACCACAGTGCACCGGCACGAGCGACCGCCGCGCTATCCGACGACAGCTACGGCTGATCGAAAATTCGCGATTGTTAACATATATTTAACATAAATAATATAGCTTAGATATACGAACAATTTCACTTCAAACTCATTTACATCTAAGATCAGGTTTGAGTGTCACCAGATTTCAAATCATTTGTGGATTTAGCAGGTGAGTCAACTGATTATTTACACTTCATGTATAGGTACCTACCTAAAGTTGTTTATTTGAATTTGCTCGTGGATTTAATGTTTGATTTTTCGCAAAAATATCAAAGTAAGTTTGTTTAAGTGTGATTTGTTATACATAGAAGGTGGCTAATAATAATAATAGATATTAAATGCGTTATTTTAGTATCAGCGTAATTGATTAAATATATGTATAGTTAATGTAAGATATGGAATTAGATGTACTTGGAAAACAAAATCTTATAGCAGTAACCATAGTGAGAAATACCAAAATCATATCTATTTTGTTGTTGATTTATATTTGATGGTACTTAAGAGAAGATAATACCTACATCGCTTGTTATTTCTACATACATCTAGTCTTTTATTCATATGTTCCAGATCACGTATATCTAAGTACGTTTTAAAACTAAATCAAGGAGGTGCTACTTTGAACAAAAACCCACAGATAACAACAAAAAGGTGATACAAGTTTAGTACCCTACAATTGAATTATTCAATTTGGTCATTATAAATTTGTAAATAAAGGGTGATCATTCCAAACGAGAAGGGTCTATTTCTCATACATTTATCTATTTAACGTTTCTGTATATATACCTACTCGAATCATATATATTTTGTCAGTGTGTCATAGAACAGGACAGAACAACCGACCTTGCTCATCACTAAAAAAACATCCGTCAATCAATCACAGAATAGCCAGACTGCATGAGTTTAGTTAAGTAGCACTGGGGGAATCATTCTTGCGTTTAGGGATTGTATAGTGTTGTGACCCCTTGCTTTCACTCTACAGTGTTTAAGGCTTATAGACTGTATTTTACGACCATTCATAAGACACGGGCTCCCGATCCGTTCTGATTATTTCATCGTACAGTAATATTGTAGTAGTTAACAAACAGTTTGACCAACAATTGTAAAATCTGCCGAGTGAGCCTTTATTTATGACAAGTTAGCTATGCTATTAATATATAAAAAAAAGCATATTAACTAGGATCTGACAAAGGAGAGAATAAGGATTCTAGTAGGTATTCCTATAGCATACGCTGTTAAGATGTTAAAAGCAAGTTGTAATAAGTATAAATAGTAATAAGTAACTAACTACCTAGTTAGGAGGAGGTAATCCTAGGAGGCCTAGGATTACTTAATCCTAGGCCTCCTAATCGTACATTTTTAAATTGCAATTGATTTTTTATTTTTATTTAGATGTTTCATTTTTGTTAGTAAATAAATATTATTGCATTATTTTCATTATCTCGTAGTCTAGCTAGCATCTCCCAGATGGAGAACTTAAGTGAAGTATCAGTCTGCCTCCGAACTTAAGGCTTTTGATGTTCCTGAAGACGTCTACCTACTTACTTCTTTAACACAGCCGTAGTATCCTACAAATCACCTTGGTTTTCCCCAGTGGCTTTCCACCCTATATGCAACGAGACAAAAAAACAATCAAAATCACTTTCGCATTTATTCACTTAGATTAAGAAAGGATTGACTCCTTAATACATTCTAGTCTATTATTGTTTCAATTAGTAATTGGCATCCTTAGAAGAAAACGATAAAAATAAAAATGAACGCTTATCTAAATTGTCAGCCAGGCGTTCTAATTGAATAATTTTGCAGCTCGTTTTGCCGCAAGGCTGTGAGCTATTCAAACCATTTTAAAGTCACAATGTCTTGACACCTTTTATAACGTTACGTCAGGTATCTATACAAATAATAAAATGATTTGAAATATAAATATATTTTTATAATTTAATTATTTCTTCTTTCGTCCTTGTATATAAATATATGTTGATCTTTTGGAATACCTACCTATCGCCTATGATAAATTGTTTTTCTAGCGTGGAACAAACTTGATTGCAGCGTGACTATAAATGTTGTAATACAATTTAAAAATTAAATTAAAATGAATAACAAGGATTTCACCAAAGTCAAAGCAATTAATTGCGAAAAATGTTAATGTAAACATTCGAATTCTTTATCAATTATTTTTGAAGTATTTACTTCGTTCAATAGTTTAATAACGTACAAGACCTACTTGTTAATACACATTAAATATAAAATCTAGCCATACAAAGCAGGTAAGAAATCCCAATTAAGAGTAAAACAAAATAACAAAAAGTTAATTTTAAGGAATTTTAAATATTTTAGTTTTATTAAATTAAGTATTAGTTATATACAGTGTATAATATAGAGTGGCCAATCTAAAATGCAAAGTACACTTTATGTTATGTACATTACAATTGCTGTAAAACCACAAACAATGAGCAACATGTATTTATTTTTAAGTGTTACATATGTCCATTACAATATATTTATTTTTATTTTTTTAATCCTTTTTGAATTGTTATATACTCCTAAGCATCACCATCTGTACAGATGGTAATTTTTCAGCTCACGTTGGGTGAGCTCAAATTGGAATCTAAAATGTGAGGATAATATAGTATATATATATATATATAATATATATTTCCACGTAAAATGGTCACAGTTTTATCAATATCATTCGATGTATTCATAATATCTGGTCTAAACAACTTCATATCAATTTTCATGTCAGTTCAAGAGATTTAGCATTCTTCTCAATTTTTGATAAGTTATTTTGGAATCTTTACAATTTATCCTTGACAGGTATCAACTATCTATAGTTGCATTCATGCTAGTCATCTGTCATACTCAGTGTGTTATCGATTGATTTGCCACCATATTTTCCATTCAATTTAGATAAATAAATGCCAATCAAAACCTTTATTTTATTATGATGCGGCAATATATTTATTTAAAATTAATACTTTTTATGTGATTCATGTCATTTATAAGGAAACCCTGAAAAACATCTCCTGACTATTTATTATACTTCACATATCCTACCTTAGAAAGTTTTGCTCCAAAGTACCTCGGAACATCACGTGTTCAGGTCAACCGGACTGCGGTAAAGTAGACGGATCGATGTAGGCGAAGAGTCACGGTCAAATTCTAGATGAACGCAGTTTATATTTTACAAGTTGTTATGCTCTCTGAACAGCTCATACAGTTAATACTTATGCTCTATTGAATTATCATGCAAAGTGCAAATATTGATAACCTGTAAGTTTTTGTTTTTTTGTGATAACCTGGTTATCAGAATTTAAACCATTCAACATAATGTCAGCAGAGAAAGTTACAAAATAACTTAAGACTCCAGCTTTGTTTCAAATGGTTGATAACTCCGGAATGTACATACCTACACATATTCCAACTTGTAAAATTTATTTTAGGTATGATAGATTAGTACAAGTAGTGGCAGTTCCTTAAAACAGACATCATATGAATTGCACGCAATGTTGTAATTAGAAACAAATTAGTGTAAAAGAAGTTAGCACAGACAAATAAAATTAAACACAATTCCACGTCCCATCAAGCTGATGAGAATACCTATATCTGTATACATATTCAGACTTAAAAAAGTAATCATCATCACCCTATTGCAGTCCACGTAAGCACGTAAGCCTCTCACATTGCAAGTTACTCTATTGATTTTGGGATTCTCGCATCCACCTACTGCCAGCCATCTTGCATATATAAATTACTAAGCAAGTGAACCGTATGACCCTTTGTCCTTTATACTAAAAAGCATAAATATTAAATAACATTACAATGAAGTAACTCATCCCATAATCTGCCTGCCCCAATCCCAAATAGTGAAACGGTTTAAGAACTGGAGAGACCGATGAAACCGTAGAACAAGCCGACATTCTCCAGAATTTGTTGCCATTTTTTTCATTAATCATCAGGTTTCATACTGTCAAACAATTTTGTATTTCAAATACATTAAGGTATGTAATTAGATAATGTATGTGTTAACTGACAGGACCCTACTGGTATTTTGCAAAATAAAAATTTTAGGTCGGCTTTAAATAAATCTGTGAATTTGTGAAAAGTATATTAAAAGGACATCTGGCTGCTACCAATAAATTTAAGTAACACAGCAGTAGACGACCCTACTCTGAACTGAACCAGAACTCAATTAGAACTAACAGTCATTATCTTGAACTCCTGTAGACTACCTCTTAGATTTGTTCAGTCATAATAAAATATTCAAGATAAGGAATAAAACTGTTTACCACTATATAACACAACAAAGCAGCTACACGGTAAATGTAAGAATATATTGTTTGTTATTTATATTACATAGTCACGACATTTAGCGAGATTATAACATAGTCTCTGTAAGTCTATTCACGTAAATATTTATGTAAAGCTTTAATGCTTATTATATAGATATCGGTACATAAAGTAAAAATAATTCGTCCGTTTTCGTTGAGTATAATAAATAAATAAATAATAAATATTTCGGACATCTAACACACAACGCCATCTAGTCCCAAGCTAAGCAGAGCTTGTATAACGCGTACTAGGCAACTGATATAAAAATGTTATATTTTTTTGTGTAAATTCATAACCATAATTAGAATAATTATTATAAAGTATCAAGTTCTATAAGTTAGTATTGTATAAATGATTTATTACAACCATGCTCATAAAATGCCAAGTGTAGTTGCCACACGAATTTAACGGTAAAAAAAGAGGCCCATGAACCTGTAGAACAGGCATTCGTTTCTTAATTTTCAGCAGAGTAACAAGTTTAGTAATTTAGTAAAGATAGTAAATAATTATTGTATTGAAAAGGTGGGCTAAAGCATATAATACCAGGCTACATATTGACTACTTTATTTTTATTAAATTGTTGAATACTGACTGCACCCAATAATAAAATCTTCAAAATGGATTGAATACAAAATTGTTAAAGGATTGTTCATTGAAAGTCATAAGTTTGAATTTTGTACAAAGGTTATTTGTTTTTCACATACAAATTCCAATTCTGGTATTAATATTCAAAATTTATTAAGCAATCATATTGAGTTCTATCCTTACACCATAGCTTAAAATAGTTGGAAAATATCTTACATTTATAAAGAATTATGTATTTATTATATATTTAAAATATTATATATATATATATATATTTATATATTAAAAAAACATAGAAAGAGTGTATTGTAGATGCCTAATGACCTAATCGACACATTGAGAGGTAACACTAAAGAGTTTCGTCATGACGGCCTTAACATGTCGACCTCCATAAATATTTCCTGATGATGCCTATGATAACATAAAATCTATATACCTTTATGCATTCGTAGAGTTCATTTTTGTCGATGACGACACGCCTGCCTCAACCGGGGCTAGCGGCGACACAGGTTATCGGCAAATGAGCTCAATTGAGACAACGCTCCTCTGATAAAATACTGCAGCTAGACAACAAAACGTGATATTCAAGGGTAAACCAATTTATGAATGATATGAATCTATTTTATGATGCCTATATGTAGATGAAAGGTAAAGATTCAATTCTACTTTTAGGATATATATATGTATATACATATTTTTAGACGTAAAAGGAGGCTATAAAAGAGGTTTATGCCTACTAAAGGCTGTTGATGTAATGTGAAGCTAAATAATTTTTGTTTTATTTACCAACATTGTCATATAAATAATTAGTTATATCTTCATATCACTTAAACGTTTTGTATTATTAACGTCTAATAATTTTAATAGTATACCGAAATACCTGTTAGTCTTATCTCGGAACATTAAAAAACTGGTCCTATTCGTCAAAATAATAAGCAATGTATTTGATCACATTTAATCGAGAAAGGAATTTAACATCGATTTTATTAAAGATTAGCTGAACCCCGCGGTTTTATCCGCGATTATTTTCGTACCGCAGGTAACGCCGCGGGGTGAAACTAGACTAAAAAAGTACTCCTTATATCATCAGCTACCTATCAGTGAAAGCCCCGTCAAAATCGGTCCAGCCTTTCCAGAGATTAGCCGGAACAAACAGACAGACACAAAATTTGTAAATAATGTTATTTTGGTATTTGTACCGTGTATACATGCATATGCATTTAGTATAAAGCGGTTATTTTAATATTACAAACAGACACTCCAATTTTAATTAACTGAGAATGAAACCCATGAGCTTGAGATAATCAATTTCCGCTTTAAGTAAGTACTTTACATCAAATACAACGCCATTCGTTACCTGAGTAATAACATAGCATCATACAGTACTTTTTCTTACAATCACCTAATATAAAGTTTAAAATACTCGTATTTAGAATTTTTTCGTAGTAAATAGTATTGCCGTCTACTGTCGATATGATGACAAAAAATATACAAAGGCGTCACATAAAATCAAAGTATTATAGGATCGACTTATATTAACATACGAAATTAGGCTTCACATAAAAATATATATGTAACTATAAATCGTCATATAACCAATTTATTGTATGACAGAAGGCGCATTCATAGGAAACTTTGGTTATTTGTGTAGCCTTCAGGACAGTGATGACCTAAATACGATTTTATTCATTTTTCACGGCGACAGTGACTCGTACAAGCTGGCACTGACTTTTGCGGTTCTTTCAGCTTGTAATCGGTTTTTCCATTCAGTTACCTTTTTGACATTAGTATTTACAATGAAGGTATAAATAGATGTGTCTAAGTGAAGGCTACGGGCCTACACAATAATGTACATATCTTAAAATATTTTATAAGTAAGGTTAGATCCTGTTCTTAGTTTAGTGTAGGAGAACACCATGCATGTTATTTACATATACATACATGTATTTAAATGTATTAATTGATTTGTTAACTATTAATAATGACTTGTAGACATGATATCGATTTTCAACGGCAACTACTTTTTATGTTTACAGTATTTAAACAATTTTATAGTTCTTAGACATTCTATAATTAAAAAATAGTGTTATGAAATTCAATTAAGAACGCTAGAAACTTCAGTCTTATTTAAGATACCAGTAATTATTGAAATAATTAAATCTTTACTAATATAATAAAGCTGAAGAGTTTGTTTGTTTGAACGCGCTAATCTCGGGAACCGCTGATCCGATTTGAAAAATTCTTTCGGTATTGGATAGTCCGTTCATCGAGGAAGGCTATGGGCTATATATCATCATCACGCTACTACTACTAGGAGCGGAGCACCAATGAAGAATGTTTCAAAAACGGGGGAAAATTTTCACGCTACGGGTAATGGAAGACGCAAACGAGGTTGCGTGGGTCAGCTAGTCATAAATATAGTAGTTTACTGCTTAAACAGCTGCGCTTAAAATATTTTTTTTCATGTGAATAAACTATCGTTGATTGATGTAGCTAACATGTGGTGTGAGTTTAAACATGTAACAAAACAAATCACCAGCGAATACACTTAGCTGTCACTCAGCTTTAAGGTTGTGGGCGGTATGTGAAGGCGTTTGAATGAGTAACCTAACTAGTATTACCTTATAAATAGTTTATGATGGCGATTGATTTAGCGATATCATGATACCTATTGTTTGTGTGACTCTATTTGCGTAGAAAATACATTAAGTGCCAAACGAAGATTAGTTTAATGACGTCTAATTATTGATTTACGAATAGAGTTTTTAGGAATAATGCATATGGTAGGTGCCTGCAGTACCTAAGATATACTCGTATAGTATGTAACGTATAGGTTGTACTTAACCTTTTTTTTTTTTACGCGGGGAATGCTTTTTGCACCATACCCTCCGTGTGTGGCGGCACACGAAGGGCGTGTGTGGGACTCCCGATGAAACGGTCTACCCACTAAACCCCGCGGCGGCCTACCTCGGCAGTCGGGAGGAGCTCCAGGAACGCATCAGCGGTATCTGGAGTCCCCCATGCCGTACCTTACGACTTAGGTACATCCAGGGGTGACAAGAGTCACCCCCGAGGTTGTACTTTACCTGCCTGTGTAGATACTATTTGTCAATATTTAAAATCCATGCACACGAAAAAGTTTTTTTTCTAAAAGATAATGAGCAGTTGTTAAAGGTATTATAGATTTGATAATTGTCATCTTAAAGGGTGGAAACAATGATATTTTAAAACATATTTTTTTATATAATATCATTAGGTGGAAAATAAAGAGATGAAGTACCTGCAGGTAGGCAAATATCTTGTTGTAAATTGATACACTGAAGACAGCTACACTACTATTGTGTAAGAAGTAGATAGATTTTATTTAATTAGTGAAAAGAAAACGTAATTTTAAACTAAAAATCACTAAAAAATAGGTTTGTCCTATGACACGACCGACGTTCTGAATGCCTCAAATTACATATTTTGAATTGAAGTTATCCAGATACAGACATTATAAAAATATCAGTTTCGAAATCTTTCACTAAATAAGACATTGGAAAATAATTTTAGAGAAATTTAGTTTGATAAAGCAACAACAGAATTACCATTACCATTGTCAGGTTTTCTGTTACATACAAATTGTTCACTATTATGTAAAATTGTTCAATGACACTATGATGTATCATTTTAATTTTTTTTAAATAGAACTCCCGCATTAGGAATATGAACCCTATGCTGCGCACAGGATGCATATTCCTAATCATACGTACCTATATGAAAAGTACCCAAAGAACACCCAGACTCTGAACTACAAATTGTTAAATTTTTAACAAATTTCGGTTGTTTGGTGATCAAAAAAACAATAGATAAATATATAAAGTTGTGTTTGTATTTGTGCTATGACGATTTCAACACAAGTATAACATATATATAAATGTACATACATATATTCGACTTTCACTCAATGAATCTTATTCACTCCTATTTAATGTCCAGCTTATGCAGACTGTACCTACATGTTTATAATACTTAAGTCGGCATAAGGTACGGTTAGTAGATTCTTATGCATGTCAAATAATGTCACGCGAGCTCTAAAAGGAAATACAGCTTTCTACGATACCTGGGTTTTTGCGAAACTAATAAATAAAACTGTTCCATAAGTAGCCACAAATATGTAGTGCGCCATTCTTGTTTGGCTTTCTAGAGAATATTTTAAAAGTCTTAAAACATTTTTGGTTGAAATATTAATGAGACATTTATAAACAGCTGTTTTGCAGTTTTCTGATTTTCGTTAAGATAATGGGAGTTGTGTTGTCATATACCTACTTACTGTACGTATTATTGATTATTATCGGTGAAATTACGTAGTAGTAAAGTAGTTCTTTATGATCTATTAAAACAATAAAAAAAATATGATTTATAAATTTTGAACCCCACCCTGTTCTACATACGATGGATGGAAGTCATAGACTTTTTGGACAAGGCGCTACGTAATAAACCTGAAAAACATCTTGTACACATGGGCCGCTATAGGTAGAAGTAGCAGTTTACAAAGATTTCTAGAAAATAAATCTTTGAACGTAAATAAAGTGTGTTTGGGTAGTTTTCAGTGCAAATTACTCCCGAAATTTTGGAGATTTCACATTATTAACTTTATCACGACTGTGTTTAGTTTTAAATCTTTACCTAGAACGTGCAGCCTTTTTTTCTAGCTTTGATCATTACTAAAATAGGTGTCTGACGCCATGTCCGCCAGTGTGTTGTGTGCGTGCTCACAAATGAATCGATGGAAAAAATTTACAATAGGTACAATAACTTCTCTCATTATTCTTAAAAATATTGGAATCTATAAAGATCCATGTTCTAAGGTTTCATAGAGGTATGCGGTGTTATAGAAAATGTCCACCACATTTTGATGAAATGTGTCCGGAACGAGCGACTGAGAGCATCGTGTTTTGACGGAAAAAGAGGCTATTAGTTGGCTATTAAAATGGTGTATTGTCTAATCCAACAATAAACGAAATAAGACGGATAATAAAACTGGCTGGCTTGTATTCACAATCATTTCATTTTAAGACACGGTTACTTGTGTTTATTATTAATGTTATGTTGTTTGTTTGATGTCCATATGGGACGATGTAATCGCTCAGCGACAAAGTCCTTTTACAAATAAAAAAAGGTTTTATAAACTATTAAACCCCAAAAATGGGTATGAATGGCCTTAGACTGATTTTGTACCAACATTAATTTCAATGTAAATTTACAATAGTTATTTGTTATGCAAGAGTGCAAAGTTGATTTTTAACCGCGTACTCAATTTTGATAACCAAGCAGCAAAGGATTCTAAAATTAGAATCCTGAGCGTTAGCAAGGGAATCAAAAGAGCACGAGGTGAAAAATCTTTGCACTCGATTGCAACATGTAACTTCAAAATCCCACCTCAACGAGGAAAGGACTAAAAAAAAAAGCATTTACTCTCACAAGATACTTTATTCAGTTTAGGTAATAATATTGTTTAGGTAATAACATTGTGATGTGTAAGTATTCGAGAATAATCTTTAAATTATTTCAAATCATGTTTAGGTATAATTATAAGAATAATAATATTATAATTATTATAAGAAAAATTTAAAGTATTTTTAGGTTTTTTACTTGTTTTCAAGTTTCTTGTTATTAACCTAAGGTTTTAAAAATATGACGTGAAAATAAAATAGCCCGGGATAAGCAAATTAAAAAAAAAGTACACCAAGAAGGTTCCGAGTCTGAGTTTTTAACAAATTAAAAAAGATTATATGATAAAGTCGGCACCATGAAGGTAGAAGTATAAAGGTTTAATGATGTTTTGAATTTACAAACTTTGTTACTCTATCGGATAACAACGGCTTGTGCACTCAGATAGGTATCGAATAGCAAAATAGTCTTTCCGAGATGGGGGGATGAAAAAGTATTTTATTTTACTTACATTGGTGGACTTAATACGCGGAGTTATATCTATCAGTCAAACGCTGGATAGTGTAGAATTATGCTCGGGTTTTGTACTCTTAGATTAGTAATAAACACTTGTAGTACACATGTCGGTGTCGCCATCTTCACTGATTTTTGATAGATTTGATCTTTCTCTACCTCCTCATTCCATTTTTTTTTTTATAATTGGTCTCTCCTGCTAGCCGCCCGTTCTCGGTCGGCCACCATTCACGTTTCAGTGCTCCGCCACTTCGCACGTGTGATTGCGACGCGCATCTTATAAAACTAAAAAGATGGGAAAACGTAAACGTCTTAACACAGACAATTACGAATACATTGCAAAAAAAATTCAAAAATTAAACGAAATGCTAATGCGCGCCAAACATAAACATCGATCTTCATCATCATCAAGCTCGGAGTCTTCATCATCGGACTCAAGTTCTGGATCGGCTACTCCTCTACAGAGGTCACGCACACGCAGACCCTTATCGCCGCTGGAACCGTTACCAATTCAAGGTTAGTACAAAAATTCAATGCACGAATGTTAAAAATAATACTGCGGATAACTAAATGAGTTATCACTTTATTAGACGAACACTAGTTTCACGTAAGAAATTGCATGTCAATAACAATATTGCGGATATCCATTTGGGTTATCACTTATTACTTATTGTACGAAAATAGCATTGCGGATATTCATTGGGAATATCACTTTGCCATTATTACTATGATAATATTATAAAAAATATCAAGATGGACAATGTGGGTTATCAATGTGGGTACCCACATGTTCAAAAAAAAAAAAAAAATCGTGGTAAAAAAATACACGAAATAATTACATATGTCAATAATAATATTGTGGAAATCCAATTGGGTTATCACTTATTACTTATTGTACGACAACAGCATTGTGTATATTCATTGGGAATATCACTTTGCCATTATTACTATGATAATATTATAAAAAATATCAAGATGGACAATGTGGGTTATCAATGTGGGCACACACATGTTCAAAAAAAAAAAATCGTGGTAAAAAATACACGAAATAATTACATGATATGTCAATAATAATATTGCGGATATCCAATTGAGTTATCACTTATTACTTATTGTACGACAACAGCATTGTGTATATTCATCTGGAATATCACTTTGCCATTATTAATATGATAATATTATAAAAAATATCATGACAATGTGGGTTATCAATGTGGATACCCACATTATTCACATAAAAAAGAAAATCATGGCAAATCAGTGTACAATAGCAATTGCGAGTATTCAATGGGAATATTACTTTGCTATATTGACACTTAAATAATATAATGCGGGCATTTCATGGGAATGTCACTTTATTACTCTGCCACTGAGAATGGAACCTTGCTGTTCCAGACGTGACTACCCACGCAGGGGAGACAGCTGGGCCTCTACCACCATCCTATTTTACCGTCGAGCCCCAGCCTTCGACAAGTGCTGCTAGTGACCCGCAACCGCTAACAAGCATCCCTTTCGCTCCACTGCCATTAGTCACTTCAGCAGAACTGCCTTGTATGTCGTCTGAAATGGACGAAGACCTCATGAAAATTTTAGGAGACGACCCCTCTCAACTGAGAGCTTATGGCAACAAAATTCAACCAGATCTTGCTGTTCGGCTTGAATATATAGCCATTTGTGGACTGTCTAAAGAAGTCCGCAAAGAGCTAATGGACAAGTACTTACCTCCGTCGAATTGTCACTTAATTGACGCACCTAAACTTAATCCGGAGGTCAAAGCTGCCATTTCAGAGACCGTCTGCAAACGAGATAAGGGTATAGAACAAAAACAGAAACAATTGTCTTCTGCTACGTCATGCTTAACTGAAGCTCTGACCCTATTGTTGGAGGAATCAACAAAAAATAAAAAACTTATACAATTACTCATGGATGCCAGTAAGCTACTGTGCGATACTCAATATGCGGATTCCATAACCCGTAGAAACTTTGTTCTTTCGAACCTTAAGAAAGAATTGAAAGATCAACTTCAAGCCACAAAAATAGACAAGATGCTCTTTAGTGAAGATTTGTCTGAAGCGCTAAAGGCCGCAAGGGCTATTTCCAAATCTGGAGCTGACATGAAGATAACAGCAGTGAAGAAGGCTAGAAATATATAGCGATGCCTCAAGTACGGGATGGGGTGCTGCCTGTAGTGAGGAACGGGCAAGTGCAATCAAGATATACACCAGAAGATTACCCTGGTTGCCGGTGTATTATCAGGACGGCCTTCTTAAGAAGAAATACTCCCTTGTCTTCAATCCCCGTTATGTTAGCTTCGCTTTCCGACAGTTCATTGAAGCAATACGACACTTGCCTCAAAAAATGGTATTTATTCTGCAAGAGTAATAATATATCATTATATGAAGCCTCTGTGCCAACTGTCATTACCTTCCTGACTCAATTGTACGAGGCAGGTGCTCAGTACGGCACCTTAAATAGCTGTAGGTCGGCGTTGTCATTAATCCTATGCCAGGACATAGGTGACCATAATTGTGTAAAGCGTTTTTTCAAGGGCATCTTTAGACTAAGGCCCCCGTTACCCAAATATAATTCTACTTGGGATAATCTAAAGTATTAAGCTCGCTCGCCACTTGGTATCCCAATGAAACATTAAACTTAGAAAAGATTTCAAAAAAATTAGTTACCCTACTCGCTTTAACAACAGCTCATAGAATTCAAACGTTTTCTAAGATAGACGTTAATAACATAGAGCTATTCACTAATAAAATTCAAATCAAAATTCCAGAAATAATAAAAACATCTCGTCTTGGCACAACACAACCTGAATTGGTGTTACCATTCTTTCATGAAAAACCTGAAATATGTACTGCTAGAACCTTGATTTGTTACCTAGAATTAACAAAGGCACTACGTACCAGTAATTATCTTTTTATAAGCCTTAAAAGACCTCATAAATCAATTACCTCACAGACACTAAGTCGTTGGGTAAAAACCACCTTAGGTGCTTGTGGTATTGATGTGTCTATCTTTACTGCACATAGTACTAGGCACGCGTCTACTTTTAAGGCGCATAGCCTCGGTGTAAATTTAGACTTAATTCGAAAAACTGCAGGCTGGAATAATTATAAAACTTTTGGTAAATTTTACAACCGAAATATATCTGATTCTGAAAACCAAGATGATTCCTATGCAAGAACTATTTTAAGACATAATTATTTTTTTTTAATTTTGTCATGTAATTGTGTATTACTTATGCAATAAAACGGTTAAATTGCTTAGTTTTAATTATCAATTATGATATTTTCACAAAGTATTCTCAACATCTACAAGTGTTTATTACTAATCTAAGAGTACAAAACCCGAGCATAATTAGTGATTAAACGAACTTACCTAAGTGAAGTTCTATCATAATTATGCGAGGGTTTTGTACGAATTAGATTAGTAACCCACCCTTCCCCAAAATAGCTTTACCCATGTAGCGAAAATATCAACTCTACTCTATCTAAACTAAATGATGGCCGACCGATGAGGCGAGAACGGGCGGCTAGCAGGAGAGACCAATTATAAAAAAAAAAAATGGAATGAGGAGGTAGAGAAAGATCAAATCTATCAAAAATCAGTGAAGATGGCGACACCGACATGTGTACTACAAGTGTTTATTACTAATCTAATTCGTACAAAACCCTCGCATAATTATGATAGAACTTCACTTAGGTAAGTTCGTTTAATCACTAAATTTACACTAGACTAAAAATCACTTAAAAGGTAAGTTTGGTCGCGTTAAAAAACATTCTAAACGTCGAAAATTTACTAAAACTAGATATGCTTGCTAAAAATAGACGTCGTCTAACAATAACGGAATTAGCACCAATATAAAATTTACTTCAAATAATTAATTACAACTGTCTGCGGTGGCTAGAAGATCAATAATTCTATTTATAATTTTAAGTAAATATATTATATCACTAACCGGAATATTAATCTTTTCAACCGGTAACTGGCCGGCTGAGTGTCTTAGGTTTCCACGGGAGTGGAAAAATATTAAAACAACTTTTTCGGAACCTTAAGTATGGCGGTAAGAAGTTCGCCGCTAGAATTCTAATATTTATGTAATACATGACAACCCATATGGCGGTAATATTTACGCAGTTGTTGTTACTGATTATCTTGTTAATTCTTGTTTGTTAATATTCTCTTAACTTTTATATAATCCAGTTACTTTGTGAATCGGATGTTTTATTTTCGTTTTAAACTATTATATTTTTGTTAAATTAATTCATAAAAGGATTATACGTTTTTAAAGTGTTTGTTTTATATATCTTCTTAAGAACTAGTTTAAACTAAGAGCGCTTATAACACTTAGATAAAAACATTCCACATTATACCTACGTTATTAAAATAGTGAAAGGTCTCCCGCCATCATCATTAACAACAGGCTTTAAATAGGCCACTGCTGGACATAGGCCTTCCTTAGTAAGGAGGCTTAGGAAGTGTGTTTAGGTAGTTATCAGTGCAAACTCCTAAAATTTTTGAGTTCTCAATTTTTTAGATCCTCACAGATTTTCATAGTTTTAAATCCTTACCTAGAACGAACAACACTTTTTTAACTAAAGCTTTTCTATTAACTTCCTTTGTGTGTTTGTTTGTGCGTGCCGTCACCGTCTCTTGTAAGTGTAATTTTTAGTTATTTAATTTAAGACCCCGTCATAAGATAAATCAATTTATATGTAAGTTAGCAGATACGTCAATTAAAGTAATTCACTACAAATATGCCAATGAATATTAACTATTTCATCATGTTGCATGTAAAACGAAGTATTTCCGTATCAGGTGGCCATGGTTATAGCACAAATTATAGTGTAAGAAAACCTTCCTGATATCTTGTCCGAAATATTTTAATATTCGAAACAGGCTTATTCTTCGATTTTGGTCTTGGTTTTATGTGTGACTCTTGACGATTAGCGTATGCGACTGACTGCCGATCAGGAGCTCTGGCGTGATTCCCGTGTTGGGTCGCAAAAATGTTAAAGATTTTCTGGTTATATAAATGCTTAATAACAGCACGACGTTTGGAATTTAGAGTACTAATCCCATGTGTGTAGGAGAACTCGCAAAGTCGTCGGTCGTGTCGGATAACTGTCCCATTGGATTATAAGAGTGTGGGAACAGAGAGTGCACCTATGTTTGCGCTCAGACTTGCACACCATAATATCTCCAGTTGACTGGACTTCGTTAAGACAGCCACAGTGATCGAAATCAACTTACAGTAATCATCATGTGAAAGAGACAAGAAACTGATGTTTGTTATTGTATATTTCTACCTGTATGTTGATAAAATTAATTTTGTACCTTTTTGGTCAAAATACACAGACCTTTTTATGCATAGGATATTTACTGACTCTTAGATGTCAAAGATATTGTCATACATTTTTATATAAATTTATTTATTGTTATAATACATAAATATTAAATCTTCTTTTTAGACTTAGCTTTTAGTTGAAGTAATATATCTTTAATTTTGTACTCGTGTTGTGTAATATTTCTAAAATAGTGACGACAAACATGCCTGGTTCAAATCCTTTAACAATATTAAGTATTTTTAAATAATACTCTTTGTATTTATTATAAGAGCTTCATAAATACTCATATCTATATGATATGTTTTATTTATATGATGTGATGTCTATTTAAGGTTAAATTGCAATTAAAATAAAGTTATTATCGTTGCGTTGGGGTTCTATAAATCGTTTTAAACTGACACGTTATTGGCCCTTAGACTTCGTGACTTCTAAATCGTACTATTTAATCTGTTATGGTGCCCCTACTTACAGTATAAGTTTTATTCAATATTATACTGTAATTAAGTATTTAAAATAAAACTATTACATGTCTAAAACTGCACTGACTGGAAATGCTGATTCTCTGTGCTAAAAAAGCAAGTCTTCTAAAGAATAACCGTTGCAAGTGGACACAGTAACAAAGAAACGCATACAAAAAGGCAACTTTATTACAGTAAAATACCTACATGTCAAAAAGTTTCGGCATCTTAAATTGCATAGAGTGAAATAAATTATAGAATTTGTTGTAGACATAGACACCTAAGAGATTTATGATATTATCTATTTACAGCCGGGAACAAATCGACAAAAGACCATTCGTACAGCATCATCATTAGCGAAGGCATTTGTGCTGTGTACTGAGGGATCGATGGGCGTTCGTCAGAACCCTTGGACACCAACAAAACGTCGAGGCCCAATCGCCGCAGAATCTTCAAGTCCGGGTCCCGCTGTAGTATCCCTTCCGACCCTTATAGGTAAAATGAAAATTAATTCACATTTAGATTAAAGTATTAAATATTAGTAAAATCGAACTAAAAGTAAGCATTAAAACGTTTGATAAAGCCATAGGGCAAAACCGATCAAATCAATTTTAATTAAGTAACGGACCAAAAGCACAAGTGAGTTTTGTTGCTATAATGAATTAAAATTTTGACTACAATTTTTCTCTTAAGGTTTGGTTCAAGTAAGTATGTAAATTTGTTTCGCGGTGGCTTTGTTGCAAAATATTGAATGCGTCAGTGATATAAATAGTATATTCTAGAATGCTGTTCTGTAACATCGTAATTTTAATCTCGTAGTATTAAAAAGTCATAACTATTGTACATGCAATGCTGTAGTAAATATATATAAATATATATTAAAGTAGGTGTCCCACGCAACCTCATTTCGTCTCGTCTCCTATTGCCCGTAGCGTAAGAATTACCCCAGTTTTTATAACATTATTCATTGGTGCTCAGCTCCCATTGGTCTTCGGTATGATATATAGCCTATAGCTCTCCTCGATAAATGAGCTGTCTAACACTCAAAGAAATTTTCAACCATTTCAGTAGTTCTTGAGATTAGCGCGTACAAGATTTTTACATGGATGGATAGAATTTTGCATGGTTCAATCTTTGAAATCCAGATTGAACGTAATATCGGTTCGCTGATAATATTCTTAAAATATGTAGCTATATATGTATTAATAGCTGGCTTGGTTTTGTTTGTTCTTTAGTCTAACTTAGTTTCTGGTCTACAATTCTTACAATAATAGAGCGTTTCAATAATGCACTTTGCACTTATCAGACTACAAATAATTGTAATCCCTTCTAAAGTTATGAATATTTTCGATTTTTATTATATATATACATGGGTAATGCACGTATATGGCTAATAAATTCATCCTCAGAAATTTATAGTTTGCTTTATGCCGCAACTGGTTTAGCTTAGTTTAGTTTCGGCATACCTTTGTTGTTTAGTTTGTAGTATTTAAGAGCGTGAGCAGAGAAATCATTGAGATGAGATCGTGGATGCACTATGAATTGATTTATTGGAGCACAAAACAATTTAGATTTTAAATATTTTTCTTAACATATTGAAGAATGACCAAGACTTGCGAATGTAGGTAATAGATCTTATTTGACATTATGATTGAGAGCAGTATAATAAACAGATATATAGCCGCAATGTGAGAAATGTCAATTTTGATGATTTGTTATTTGGTGTAGAGGCTTAGATGTGCCTGTACCATTCTACTGAGCATATGAGTCTGAGTGACAAACCTATGCTTTTTATTTTGAGACAGTTTGAGTGGGTATATAGGTATGGCAAATCCTAATTGGATTGGGAAAAGGTAGGTGTACGGCCGTTATTTAGATGTAATATATTTGCTTTATTTTGAATACATTCCTGCTACCTACAACTCATGTTTCTAGAACTAAAAGTATTGTAAAGCACACCGGTAACCGGTTACTGTCAAGTAGGCCGTATGTTCGCGTTGTCACCTCATTTAAATACAAAGTTGAATATTCAGTATATCAATGATTAGTAAAACAAGGACTTTCAAATATATTAAAATGGAGAGTGATATAACTCCTGGCCAATCGTTTACCACAGTTAGGATAATTTTAAATGTTTTGACCTTTATATGATTGAGGTGAGGTGACCTGTGTTGCCCCTGAGAAAAATAAATTGATAAAAAAAACAAATTAATTAGTTCATCCTCATGTTTACAATTATTCCAAGTTTTCTTTGCTATTATTGTACGTTAGTTTTATTCGTATTCAAATACGTCAGATCTATAGATATAAGAGAATTCATTGTAAAATATAAATCATGCCATCGAAATTGCGTAATCAATCTTGGAATAATTATAAAATGTACTACTTATTGGGAAATTGAATGGTTAGGTTGTGTATTACATATTATGAACTAAAAATAAATAAACGATGGAAATTACAATATTATAGAAGCTTTTCTCACTTAATGAAACCTTTATCCATAATCTTATGTTACTGGTGATTTCACATGTGTGGTGTACCTATATATGCACATACACATAATACATAATGAATGTTATCCACTGTCAATTCTTTCGTTTCATTTTCGACCGGTATTGTTCGTTCTCTCGCTCGCTAGCGGTTACGTCACCCATCCCACTCCAATGAAGTTGTTTTGAGTTGTGAGATTAGCACTTGCGCACCGCAAGAACTGGCCTTGCTCGCTCGCTCTGTTGATACACAAAGTGACATCATGATGTTAATATTGCTCGCTAAGTAATACCGCACTAACTGCTTTCATACAGAAATATGAAACTTAAATATAATAAGAAATCTATAATACGTGTTAGTGTGTTGTTTGGATTGTTTCCGTAATGTTTAGAATTTTTAGAGAAGAAGAATAAATTTATGTTCTATTTTTTTTTCTCGTCACATTCGGTAGTTATTATTGCTTATGCGTAGAACGTGGGTGAAAACATTGACCCTGTCCAAGGTGAGCTCAAGCAGCGTATAAGATAGCTAGTGTGGTTTGACATTGGCCAAGGATTGTGAGTCTGTATTTATTTGTATTGTTTTTTTCTTTGTAAGAAGGTAAATTGTCCTAGTTTAAGCATATCGAGTTATGAATGTACACATGTATCTACTTTATAATTATATATACGTTTTTACGTTATGTTATATTTACTATTTAAATTACATATGTTAAATGTTTGTATAATATGTTAGGTAGGTATATGGTGTAACGTTATCTCTTTAGAACGATTGAGTTTTGTTTTTTTTTAAAGTGTACTTATTATTTATGACATACTTGTTGTTTATGATTCATTTCCAATACACTCATTACATTATTACCTACACCATCAGTAGATTTATGACAATACCAATACAATATATATGAAAATAATGTATTTAATATTATATCTCTTGGGTAATGAGAAAAAACCGGCCAAGTGCGAGTCAGACTCGCGCACCGAGGGTTCCGTACAAACCTGTAGCCATATTATATGATGTAACTAAAAAAATATGCTTTTCGCAATTTTCCCTTTATCTGTGCAATAAGACGTTGCTTCGTACCAAATTTCAAGATTCTGAGTTGACGGCAAGTACCCTGTAGGTTTTTTGATTCCCTTGTGAGTGTCGAAAATTTGCAGCATAAACGGCTATATCTTTTGATTGCGTTGGCTCAGAAGTTTAATTTTTTCATAGCTCCAAGGGACAGTAGACCTAAGTATTGGATATGAATTTCAGCTTGATACCTCCACAGGTTCCTAAGAAAAAGGCTCTTGACAGACAGACAGACAACAAAGTGATCCTATAAGGGTTCTATTTTTTCCTTTTGAGGTACGGAACCCTAAAAAAATAGTTTTTCTTTCTGTTATGTTATGAATAGGGTACCAATATTCTTAACATATACATATGTATTCATCTTTTATGTCTACTAATTTTATTTTCTTTGGTCCTCAGGCAAACCTCCACAAGAATCTCGCAGGGTACGCGCTCCAGCGTTTACTTTCGGCCAAAAGCTTGAGCCTCCAGGTCTTATTTCTAAAGCTGGTCCAGGACCGGCTACCTACAATACGGAAGGAATGACTGCCAAAGGTACGTTTACATTGAAGCTTCAATGTACCACTCTACTTTCATTATGTGAAACAAATTCTTTGTAGGTAACAAACCTTATCTTTAAGTTTAAAGATAGTCTTAAATATAATATTCTCAATTTAGTGTTGCGTTAAATTTATGAACCTTATTAATACTTGTATATATATGTATGTACATAAGTAATAAAACAAAACTTATTTAAGGTTTTATTCGCGGATATCACACATATATGACAACGAAATCAGCGAAGCGGTGTATCTATTTATTCTGTAGAACAATGTAATTATAGTACCACGTTACTGCATCATAAATATAATTAGTCGACCCTTTGATACTATTGCTAAAATCTTGAGTGTGTGGGAGAACGTTGTGGATATAGTTATTTAAAGTTTCATGCAGGGTTATAACTTTTTAAAATCACTTTAGTTTTTGGGAACGTGCCGCAACTTGGGGATCTTTGGGATTGTTGCCCAACTTAGGATAACAGGAAACACATACTTGCCAAACAATACAAACTTAGTCGGCAAACTTGACATTAAACAAAGAAACATAAAATCGTGGTTAAGAAGGTGAAGGCGAGCGTCTCTGACAGAAGTTTTTCGACGAATTAAAATTCAAACATTCGCGCTCTTTTTCCTGACGTCGCTTCCTACTCTCCACACATTAAGGTAAAACTAGGTCGTAGAGCCACACTAATTTCAGCAAGAACGAGTCGGTACTATCTTCTCACAGAAGACTAACCTAAAATGACAACATTCGTGTTTTCTTCAGTCAGGGTAGAGCACGGAGCAAATACAAAGATGAGATTTTTGTATGAAGCAATGCGTGACAATTTGCAATGGTGAGAATTGATGTTGCTATGTAGTTCAGCTATCTGAATGCAGGATGTAAGGGACGTACTTAAAATTTCCTTCCAGGGGATTTTTTTTTGAGGTCGATGTTATAAACCACCTTCATATGTATTACAAACACTTCATTAATAACGTAAAAAATATTGCAAAAGTAAAAGTTTGTGTGTCCTTTTTTCTAATAAACCTGACCAAAACATTGGTTTACATGTATATTATTTATATACACGTCATTTTATTTAAAATAAAATTAAAATATTTTTATTTCAGTTAAGAATCCGAATGTTTAAATAACGCCAATCTGAAAAAATCGACTAATCTAAAACTGAGTTGAAATGGTCATACCTACGTTACCATCACTAATATCCTCATCTTTCACTTTTAATCTAGCTTAATTTGGGTATAGTTCATAAGTTCTTTTCTTAATTTTTTATGATCTTTCTTTGAAATGGTAAAGTCACCATTATAACAATGGGAATAGTGTATTTTGTTGAAGTCCAGTTTTGTCTATGATTTGTTCCATTGCTCTTTAATACTATCTTTAGATGAAAATTTTAGAACATTATGTTAATGGGTTCCTCCGATAAACCTTTCAAATTATCAGCATAAGGAAAAAATATTTTATTTCAATATTTAAAGTAACTACTTTCTATGTAAGACTAGTATAGTCGTGACTTGATAAAATAAATATTGGGAGTCTAATTATGATCCTGTCTTTTTGTAGAACAATTGTATAGATGACGATAGATGTCAGCCTGTTCACAAAATGATTATGATAAATACAAAAAAATACTTTGATGAATACAAAATTCGTTAGGTAAGAATGTAGAACATATTTCCGCATCCTCTTATGGTATATTTTATCAATACTCAGTTCTACGTACCATAGTATTTTATTTCTTATAACACAAAGTTTTGCCATCTAGTGGCGAATAAATTGAATTACATTTCAATAAAACACTAACAGATTTTTCTAGAACTTTTTAAGAAATTAGTAATAACAATACTTTTCTGCCATTCATGGCACCAGAACGTATCCGAGTAGTTTCTACATAATAAAATACAACACTTTAACTTTTCGATACAGTTCTAGAAGATTAACAGTCTGCAATCATAAATCGCATCAACTGCGATGACTCAGGGCCTGTATTTTGTCACGGGGCCTATCCGCTTACGTTTATGCCCTCTTCTCTTTGAATATATGCTCCGTGGGGGTAAAGTCACTTTAACCTAGCCAAATCGCCTACGACATTTAAAAGATACTGTTTTCAAAGCTGCTATTGCTGAGAATAAGGAAGGAACTTAACAGAACAGTTGGCTTAATTGATACATCACATATTTTAACTGGTAGACGTCATTACATATTGATTTTAACGTACTAGTCTCGCCCACTTGGTACATACCACCAAACTACTGGAGCGCATCCTGATTGTCAATTGTATTTGTGTTGAGCAAGCTAATTTACTTGTTCTTGGCTCGTATAATATAATAGTGGGTAGACGTTCCCAATTGTCGTTTACTGGATAATTGCTTGGATTGCTTGAGTTAGGCTAAACCCGTTAGTAATAATACAGTCTATTGGTTCGCATTAGTACGAAGTATATGATTCTTGTTTGTGTTCAAATTGAGAGTAAATTTGTATGTTCTCACGTTTTAAAACTTAAATTAATAATAATTAACGAAATAAGTAATACAACGGTTGGCTTAGCAACGTTCGAGAATCTGCTGAACATTTTCTTGTCCCAAATACCGAAGTGTCTCAAAATGAAAGTTTTTTACCAGTGTGTGTTGCCAATGATGTCTTATGGCACAGAGACGTGTTCGCTCACTATGGACCTTATAAGAAAGCTTGAAGTCACCCAAAGAGTAACGGAGAGGGCAATGCTCGAAATTTCTCTACGTAAAACATATAATATTGGTAATTTTTTTTGGACTGTGTAAATATACACTTAGGCTATACATTGATAAAATCAGAATGCTTCTCTTTATGAGTGCGACGATAGTTCTTTCTTAAATGGCTCATTGTTGTTGTCAATTTTAACTATCATTAATGCGAATTTTTGCTGATATGTTTCGTTTGTCGCTCGGTACCAATAAATAAACGAATAGTTTCTAGTACCAAATAAGTAATTTCATAGTGTCAGGGTTTTGGTTTGAAGGCGAGCCGGAAATTAGAGATTGAACACTTAAGCTCTCAAAATCCTTAAAGTTGTACATTATAATTTATTCGAGTAGCTGTATCTATATATGAATTGAAATTTAAATCTAATAATTATGAATTAGAACACTTTTTTCTGTATTTGTCGTTTGATCAAATGAGTTCTGATGTGGCGAATTCTGGAGAAATTATTTTTGATACCGAGTAATGTATTCTGATATTGATCTGTTGTCGTCTACGTGTTGACGTCTAGCCTCGCAAGACATCAACCCCTTCAATATAAAACATGAACTGTAATGTTTTTACTGGAATGCACGAACGTTATTACATTTAGGTATTGCCCTAAATTAGATCATTTTTTAAATTAGGTTATAATACTCTTTTTTTATTATGATTCACACTGCGACACATTATAAACCGTAAGTGGGTCACGACTGCAGTCCGATTTACGTGATCAATGCCGTCTGCAATGATTAATGTTATTGTAGTTATTAACTTTTGACTATTTGCAATACTTTCATGACCTCATTAGTTATTAATTTTACTATTATTAATTTCATTTTATTACTAAAATATTTACCTACATTCTCATGTGTATTTTAATTTATATTTTTAATTGTAGATCCTTAGTTGGTTCGCCTTGATGCCATATTTGAAGCTCTTATTGTGCTCATAAATGGTTCCGCTTACTTTTAAGTACGTGATTGACATAAAGGTTAACTTTAACATTCTACTTTAAATTTAATACAATTGTATATTAATATGTATGTACATATGCTATATATAGTTTATCGGTAGAAGGCAAAATAACTATTTACATTCATACACATGAGACTCGTGTATAGGTAAGTTCTTAATTGGTTGATGACTGTGGCATTGGATGTAACAGTACTAAGTTTCTCGAAGTGCGGCTGTATTTGGTCGATGTCGCCAAATAAGTCCGTATTTGCGAAGGTGATCGGCAGTGGGTGAGTCAGCGACTCGTCGTGTAGGTGCCCCGGACAGGCTCTGGCAATCGTCTCGGTCGAACACAGCCTCAGTCGCGCATCCACTTCGATCCATTCCCCTCTCTGCCAAAGTACCTAGAGCTTGTTTTATACCAAGTAGTGTTTAGGTTATTTAGTGCTAGAGGAAATTCTAGTGTAGTGCAGTTTCTTACAGTTCTACGTGACTATTTACGGTAAATATTATAATAAATTTATTTATTAGTATCATAATTGTTATAATTCAATGGCATTTAAGTAATGTTTATGTTTCATGAATTATGATCAATATAATTGGTTTTAAATTAAAAACTATCCAATATCACCGGGTAATCCGTGGCATTGAGCCATTATTAAACCAAAATATTATTTCTAACAGCCCTATTTGTTGGTATATTTCAATTGTTAATTGTGTTAATATCGTATAAAAATTTCAAGTTCAGACTGCGTCCTATCGTGACTTCGTATTTTTAACAAGTTCACGATGCAACTTTATTTTTAACCTGCATGCATGGGTAATGGTTATAATTCTTATGAATTTTTATATATTTACACATATGCATATAGGTACATCAGTAACTTATATAATTAACGGTATTCGACAGCTTAGATTTATTAAATAAGGAATTAAAAAGGTTCATGAAGCATATCAGATAATGCAAAAAGTTATGAAGTTATTGAACAAATAAATTGTATCACTCCGACAACATCATTTTATCACAATGTATTTGAAATCGAATGTTGAAATTGTGGTCACCTGGCATGAAGTCAGGTGTATTGTAAAAAGTTAATTTGTGTACTTATATGAAATAAACTTATACTATTAGCTTATTTCCCTGTATCTATGTACTGTTTAATTTTACTAAAAAAAAAATACTTTCGGTAGGACTCTGCGCTATCTGACATTCCTTTGAACCTGACGTATACAAAGCGCCATCTGGTGACAGAAAAAGTATCGAAAACTCTCATTGTGCAAAAATATGAAAATTGTAGAAATTTCGTTAGTGATTGCTAGTGACTGACAAGTGTATCAAGTGTTACCATTGATGCCCATTACTGATATTTCGTTATTAATCTGAACTACCTAATTAATTATTAATTTTCTATCGCACATAATTTAAAAGTAAATAATGCACGGATTCAAAATTAGTGTTTGTGGAATGTGTTTAAAGTTATTTTAATATAGAATGCACGTTTTGAGTCAATACTATAACCTATTTCGCATCATAGTTATGTGGTATTATTACATTAGGCAATTAAAATTCTTTCAAAATTAATTCACGTCGCAAGCATCGCTTAGAATGAGTTTTTGTCCAAATCTGCGATGAACTTATTTCTTACATAAATCAAAAACATGATCTCTGCAGATTTTGGGGCAAAAATTAGATAACTTCTTTCTACCATCCAGTGTGGTTGGCAGCCACATTTACAGTTAAAATATTTAATATCCCAGTTGCATAGTATACATGGTTATTAAAAGAAACATTACTGTTTTAAGTAAGGTGTTATTGTATCTAGCTCTTATAGTAGGTATCAGAAGAAGTATTTTATTGCAGTATATAAACACATGTGATATTTTTTGTTTACCTTACGACATAATCTGATACTTACTTCACACTTCAATAGACAGGTAATGAATTATTGTACGTATAGTTGTCACATGTTCCTTATTTACGATTGTCTCACATGGCGAAACAAATAGGGCGTGCAGGGGCGCCGGCGGCGTCCTTGCACGGGCGTTGGCCACCGCCCCGTGTCGCACCGACCCCTGCACCCTGCGACTACGAGCCCATCAAAGCAGTTCGAGTTGTCTACGACCATGCTCCAGCCTTCTCTATCGGCCTAAGAGTACAACCACCGAAGCCCGGCGGAAAAACCCCAGGTCTTCTTAAGACTGATATATGTAGCATGTAGCTTTTTCCTTTCAGTTTGTTTTTGTCCTTTCATTTTCAATTTCAGTTATGTTTTGCTGTTCACCGAGACACTAGTTTCATTGTAATCTGTAGTTTGACACTATTATTTTTTTTGCTTGTATCTTTTTCTACGTCTCTATTTTGAGGGTAATGCAGAGCTTTCGAATGTCTGTCTTGTCAGATGAGATCTCATCTCTAGTGCCTAGTTTCTAATATCTAATGTACGATTTCAATTCATAGTATCATTATTCTTGCTAGTTTTCCTATCTTTTTAATGTTTGATTCGGATCTATAATGTTTATTTGTCCTTCAGTTTAAGTAGGTGATGAACTTGTCTCTTTCCCTCCTCGTGAGTGTCACTATCCGTATGTGTGCTGTAGATATCTAAATTAAATAAAGAAAATATTTTGTACATTCTCCACAATTCCCTATTCACTGTAAGAGTTCGCTCGAAGAAAACTAACATTAATTTCCTTGTTAATAAATTATTTACATTCGTGTACAGTAAAGAATACATGAAGTTTATGAAAAATAAAAATATCTCAAAAAGATTTTATTACTTACCTTACTACAGTTTGGCTATTAAGCACAATTTAGCACAATTTAAATCAAACAATTTTTAAATGTAATTTTGTTTATTATTATGGTTTGTTTAGAGGCATTGCCATCTATCATCAATCACATTTTGATATGCGTATATGAGTAATCTCAGAAACTTGTACAGATAGTTGCTTCATGAAATATAAATTCCACAACGTACATAGTCAAGTCATATTAAATATTTTATTTCTTCTTTTATTTATTTTGTAGTTGCCTATATTAAGTTATTCTCTACTTAGGTAAGTACTACGACTTATAAGCCTCAGACGTTGTTCTACTTACCTACATACTCACATAAATAATTCATGTAAGTGATTGACAGAACTTGTTGTAACTAGTGTCTTATGTCGTTTCCAGCGCCAAACACATATTCTATGCCACCGGTTCTCGGCGAGGCCAAAGAGGGCGGTAAACGTGCAGCGCCAGCCTTCAGTATTACTGGTCGTGGTCGAGCCGTGGAAACTAAAGGTCCCTTGCCTGGTCCTGGTACCTATACAACAGATAAAGCTTCAACAGCCCTTAATAAAAGACCTCCTGCCTACACCATCGCACCAAGACGAGAGCTCAGGCTTCCGTCTGCCGCCGTACCTGGGCCTGGGGTCTACTGTCCCGAAAAGGTATAAAACTTATATTTACAAGTTGTTTATCGAATCTAAAATGATGTCATGAACAATAACTCATCAGTATCCTTGAACGTTTTATATTTATGACTTTTCATGTTCATTCTTCATACAATAACAATTTCATTGCGAAAAATAATGTTCATCCATTAATTGTGAATAGTTTTGTGGTGTTTTGCTTGATATAAATAAATCAATGTGTTGAATGATGTCAGCGGCAAGGAGAAACATTGAACAGATTAAATGCTTCCTAAGTAACTCCACGCGGATATCTGTCGCATTGCCGTATACGTTCGTACGAGGGTTGAATAACCGCGTAGGTGTGACTTGCAATAAACCTTTCACCATTAATTTCGGCCTTCTATTAAATGTATAAGAATGGAATTGATTGCTATAAAAAAAATGTCTGGACACGTTTCCTGCATAACAGTTAGGAAAATATATAGGGCTATAAGCCTGTATTGTATGTTTTTGTTGAAGTCAAGTATTGACATCATGAACTTCTGGTTTTAATAAACTTTTTGTACAAGACTTACAGTATAAAGCTGTGATCGAAAATCATTGAGTGCTTACTTCTGGCTACGTAGACTACTAGTATAAGTAGCCTACTTCTGTAGGCACATATTTCATTTTCATTTGGCTAGTAGGAAATAGTCAAGAAATGAGATCATAATTACATATAAAGCTATTAAAATTCGAAATATAGTCAATAATCTGAAATATCTCTTCATACCGTTACGTTACAACCATTGATTTATTTCATTTCATATTTGTCACCACGGGTGTTCATTTGTGGGTCATACAAGCTTAATATTTTACAACTTTTATGTTCCTTTAACATTTATGGTGCCATAACATTTACTAACAAAAGTGGTGGATGCATGACAGGTGTGTGTGAACTTGCCGTGGGCGCCGGCGCACACATTCGGAATCCGGCACTCGCAATACTTGGGCAAGGCAGAACACTACCCAACGCCAGAAGGAATCGCCGCCAATTAAACAATCATAACGTCTGTAACAAGATCGTCTATTAACCATGATTCATCGCCATGCTTTTTCAGAGCTAAGGTTTTTGTATTGTTTTAGGGCTTTTGTTTTGTTATGTATATAAAATTTGCTAAAATACTTTCTAATAAAATCAGTTTAGTAATAAATATATTATGTATTATCATAAGACTTATCTCTTTTGTTTGCAAGAGGCGACTTTTGTAGCTTTACTTAATTTTAACACATTCACCCTTTCTACTAGACAACTATTTAAAAGGTACTGTACTAATTATTTTTTACTGTTTATAAGTAGGTAGATGTATTTTTGAACTGTAACATAGTTTTGTTGCTATTTTATGAATTATTTTAGAGCTATTTAATAATTAAAATGTTTATAATTTCAGAAAACTACGAAAATTCACATAAGATCCACGAAAAGCAGCTTTTCAAGAAAAATGAAACTTGAAAGTACTGAACAAGTTCCTGCACCTAATGCTTACTCTCCAGAAAAGGCAGACAGAATGTTAAGAGAAAAATCACCAGCATACTCATTTGGCACTAAAAGAAATATTGCTAAAGTGCAAAACGCTCCCGCCCCTAATATGTATTCACCTGAAAAGTCTATAAATTCATATAAAAGTGGCCCTAAATATACTTTAGCTGGTAAAGGTGTCGCTGAAAAACTTGAAGTAACGCCTGGTCCGAATTACTACAGCCCTCAAAAGGCTGATAAAATTTTACATGAAAGTTCCCCCGCCTACACGATGCGCTCAAAAGAAGTTGTTGAAAAAATTGAGCAAACACCAGCTCCAAACATATATTCACCAGAGAAATGTATGAAGATGTTGAATGGTGGACCAAAGTACACTATGTCAGGAAAGAATTCACATGTTAAATTAACAGAAACACCAGCACCAAATGCTTATACTCCTGAGAAGGCTGATAAGGTTTTACACGAAAATTCACCAGCTTATACATTTAGGATAAAAGAACAAGTGACAATTAGAAGTGAATCACCTGCTCCTAACATGTATGCTCCAGAAAAATCTATGCATATGTTAGATGGTGCTCCGAAATTCAGCATAAGTGGTAAAGGTCATTCTGAAAAAATAGAATGTACCCCGGCACCTAATGCTTACTGCCCAGATAAAGCTGATAAAATATTACACGAATCATCACCATCTTATACGTTTCGAGTTAAAGATCAAATTATAAAAACTGATAATACACCTGCTCCGAACGTATATTCACCAGAAAAATCAATTGAAATGTTGCATAGCACCCCAAAATATAGCATTGCTGGAAAAGGTCTCTCACAAAAAATTGATTATGTTCCAGCACCGAATGCTTATAGTTTAGATAAAGTTGATAGCATTCTTCATGAATCAGCACCTGCATATTCATTCAGACCTAAAACGGCAACAGAAAAACCAAGTGACACTCCAGGACCAAACGTATACGATCCGCATCTAATTGATAGTGCTCCTAAATTTAGTTTGTACGGAAAAGGTCACGACGTTAAGCCTTCAGATACACCAGGACCTAATGCGTATGAACCTCATTTATTAGACGGAACTCCTAAATTTAGCATTGGAGGCAGACCTCCCTCTGATAAACCATCTAGTGTACCAGCTCCTAATGCGTATGATCCGCACCTACTCGACAATTCTTTAAAATTTACCCTAGCTGGTAAAGGAATTGACACGAAACCTTTTAATACTCCCGGACCAAATTGTTATGATCCTCACTTGACCAGTAATGCTCCAAAGTACACTATTACTGGAAAAGGTCATGAAGAAAAATATTCAGACGTTCCTGCGCCAAATTCTTACAATCCTCATTTATTAGACGGAACTCCTAAATTTAGCATTGGAGGCAGACCTCCCTCTGATAAACCATCTAGTGTACCAGCTCCTAATGCGTATGATCCGCACCTACTCGACAATTCTTTAAAATTTACCCTAGCTGGTAAAGGAATTGACACGAAACCTTTTAATACTCCCGGACCAAATTGTTATGATCCTCACTTGACCAGTAATGCTCCAAAGTACACTATTACTGGAAAAGGTCATGAAGAAAAATATTCAGACGTTCCTGCGCCAAATTCTTACAATCCTCATTTACCTGACGGAACTCCTAAATATACGATTGCTGGTAAAGGGCCTTCGGATAAGCCGTCTAATACTCCTGGACCAAATTGTTATGATCCTCACTTGACCAGTAATGCTCCAAAGTACACTATTACTGGAAAAGGTCACGAAGAAAAATATTCAGACGTTCCTGCGCCAAATTCTTACAATCCTCATTTACCTGACGGAACTCCTAAATATACGATTGCTGGTAAAGGGCCTTCGGCTAAGCCGTCTAATACTCCTGGGCCAAATGTATATGATCCACAGTTGCTTCACAACGCTCCTAAATTTACATTATCGGGCAAAGGGAAAGATTCTAAAATTAGCTATGTGCCCGCTCCCAATCAATATGATCCCCATCTTCCTAACGGAACACCAAAATTTACGATTGGTGGAATAGGACATCCTGTAACAATTGAACATACTCCAGCACCAAACGCTTATAGCCCAGAAAAAGCTAATGGAGTATTATTCGAAAGTTCTCCAGCTTATACTTTTAGAACAAAACATCAGCATCATCAACCAAGTAATACTCCTGGTCCTAATTCCTACGACCCAAGTAAATATGACTACATGTTAGATGGAACGCCAAAGTATACTTTTGGTACAAAAGGTCCCGCTGATAAACTACCCAATAACCCAGCTCCAAATGCTTACACTCCAGAAAAAGCTGACAAGATTCTTTTAGACAGCGCACCTCGATATTCCTTCAGAATGAAGAACAATCCGTACAAACCAGATAATGTACCTGCACCTAACAGTTATAATCCCGATAAAGCTAACAAAGTGCTATTACATAACGCTCCTCAGTACACTTTCCGAATCAAAACTAATGAAGTTAAGACTGTCGATACTCCTGGTAAGTAATATTCTATGTGTATTTGTATATTTAGTATAATCATTGATTTGTTGATATATTTTTGTAATACATGTATTTTAGCACCAAATTCGTATAATATTCCAACGAAAGTCGAAACACCATTATATACGATTTCGGGTAGACATAAGGAACCTGTAGATGAGCGTATTAAGGTGCCAGCGCCGGGGACTTATGACCCTGAAAAGGGCTACAAATTTATTTTGACTTATTCTCCAGAACATACTTTTGGTATTAAAATACAAACAAATAAATTCGGTGATACCCCTGGTGAGTTTAGAAACATAGACGGTAAGGTTAAAAATAAAGTAACAAGCATTGTGGGCAACTAATGAAAATAATATAACACAAAATGGAAGTTTTAAATGCGATAACATTCTGAAATGCAGGAAGGCTAACGAATAATACCATTATTAATAAAAACATAATCCAGGAGAACTTATAAATAATCCAATCAATGTACTAACTTACCTGTTGTTAATTTCAGCGCCGAATACATACCGAATTCCATCTGTACTGGACACTCCGGTGTACACAATGTCAGGACGTCATAAAGTGCCCGTTGACGACCGCTCGCGAGTGCCTGCACCTGGCACCTACTCCCCTGAAAAGGTAAGTAATGGAATAGCACCCGACTATGTGTACGATACCCTTTTTAACTGAAAATAAATTATAAATAGTAGTAACCAATGTTCTTTATATTACTGAAATATGAATGTA
This sequence comes from Spilarctia lutea, assembly GCA_916048165.1. NCBI lineage: Eukaryota > Metazoa > Arthropoda > Insecta > Lepidoptera > Erebidae > Spilarctia > Spilarctia lutea. The sequence goes on along the minus strand of OU696475.1, from coordinate 13,152,273 downwards.
CTGACAACTATCCTCATGCACTTTACAGTGGAGAGAACCTAGACCATATGATTTCAGGTTCCCTTTAAGTTGGCCCCAACATTGCCAGAGGCTTACCTTTGTCAATCGCTATATGTTGCGTCCCGATTATTTTTTTGGTCTACTACAGGACCCTCTTTCTAGGGAAAATTTACTAGACTTACCCATGAAGGCAGCCTAGCAAGAGATTACCTTTTGAAATAAAAATTACAATAAGCTTTTATACATTTAAAATATAATAGTGGATATAGCATACAAAGAGCTAAATTAACTTAGTCGTATATATAATAAGCGATATGAGATGGCACAGTGATCATGACATAAAATGCCGTGCCCAAGTGGTATTATCATAAGCTGTATGCATACTAATTTCTAAAAATAAATATACTTTCGAAGCTATCGTTCAATTTTTTTAATATCGATTTACAGGTGCAGATGACTAAAACACCAGAAATAACATTTGGTATCAAACACTCCCCCCTGTTGGGACAACTCAAACCATTTGCCACGTCACGTTCAACGGAGAAAAAAGTAATCCAATCCACTGACAGTAACAATGAGATTATTAAACATGTTCAAAGGACGGTTGTAAACGAAAATGGTCACAACGAAGATATAACACACATTGATCGCCGAAACATTGAAGAGTTAAATGAATTAACTGATATCAGTCGCGCTAATGTGACTCATATCAGGTACAACAACGACGTTAGAAGTACAACAGTTTCCCCTGAACCAATTCATAATCAAGAAACACTGACACAAGAAATTGTCTGGGTTCCCGAGCAGCCGATAGTACGTCGGGGGTCTTATACTATCGACAAAGCAGATGAGAATTCATACTCTGAACATTACAAAACTAGTGATGTTGTTCCAGTTGAAAACGGATCGATTAGAACTGCAGAGCAAGGAGAAATGAGCGGTAAGTGTTCTGAGGAAAGCAGTAGTAAAGTGATAAAAAGAGAGGGTTTTGAACAAAATATTAACAGGAATGTAAAGAACGCAACTGCTCATGAGAACAAACAAACAGCTACTGAGGAAGTACGTAGTAATACTGATGTCCAAAAGCTAGAAAACGGTGGCTTTTCGAAAACGACCACAACGACCACTGTTAAGAAGTTCGGCACAGCTGCTAAAACAGCTAATGCTTCTACTAGCGTCACTCGCACTGCAACTGTGGTAACTGCTCGTGATATTGGCGTCAAGTAAATCGAGGATATGAAAAACTTATTTGTTCCCTTGGCTTATAATACTGATTTTACCAATACTAACATATGTAGGTGAACCAATCAACAATAACCAGCGCATGTAGTCTATTCAGTTCTAAGAGCTTTACTATTGCTACGCTAATTATAAAAGCTATATTTATTAATTTATTTACAAAGTTATAGATTTTTTTTGATATTTTTACCAAGAGATGTAATCTCTTGTTAAACGTTATATTAATTTACAATTTTATTTCATTGATAATTAATTAATGTAAGCGAAATGTTTTTGACAAATAACTTTAAAATACTAATGTTGTTACCTGAATATTATATTAATAAAGATTTTATTACCATTGTTTGTTTTATTTACACCTTTCTCTTGTTTTTGGTAAAGAATATTTCATAATACACAATATATTGTATTATGAAATATTCTTTTGATTCTATATAATCTTATCATACATTAAAATGTGATTCTATTTTACTATTTAGATATATATAATTTTAATCTGGGTTTTACATTCTTTCAAAACAAGAATCAACTTGTTCATTTGTCAAGTTTTTAGAAGTCAAGGCGTTGTTTCACTGAAATATATGTGTAGCTGTATATACACGGAATGGCGTAGTTTATTCGGTCTTACTTATTCATTAGCAGAGTGATCATTGTTATAAATCTACTGGATAAGCCCCACACATAATAATGGTGTTGTCCGCGATATAACATCAATCGCAAAAGTTAGGTAGTTTAGTTCAGCACGCAAAATAGGCCCATTGAAGTCGTCAAGTTGCGGAAACCCAGCCCGCGAGTTCAAGTTTAACATCAACCGCAGGTAATGCCACGGGTTGACGCTAGTCTAAGCAAAGTAGCCTTAGTTTTTTCTTATATCATCAGCTATCTGTCTGTAAAAGTCCCGGCGAAATCGGTCGAGCCGTTCTAGAGTTAGTCAGAACAAACAAACAGACAGGCAGATAGACCGTCAGACAAAAAAAATCGACGGGTTGCACTCCGGGAGTGCCGGCAGAAGTGAAAACTTGAATATTAACGTTGTGCATTTTTGATATTTTGGAATGGTTAGAGAATAATTTTGTACGAATTGCTTTCATTATCAGTATAAAAGTACTATTATTTATGTGGTGGAATACAATATTCATATATTGCGCTATCGTACACAAACATGACAATTTATATTACATACACACACGAACATTCGCGCAAGCGCCCTGCGCCGCCTGTCCTGCCACGTGACCTGACGCGAGTTTATACGTCCTCTCTCCATCCGTCTTACGAATTTTCGATCAGGTCACGTGACCTGACGCGAGTTTATACATTTTTACCCATTCCAAAAAAGTACACAGCGCCGCTAAAGAAGTTTTCACTTCAAAAACAAAAGCTGTAAAAAAATATTGTAAAAATTATAATTTGATAAATGTACACATACACATGCATTTAGTAAAAAGCGGTTATTTTAATATTACAAACAGACACTCCCAGACACAATTTTATTTAATTGTATAGATTAAGTAGCCATTATTTTAAATCTATTGATATATCATTCATTAAAATCGGTTCAGTAGTTTAGGTGCCATGTTGAACATGCAAACATATATGGACTGTCATAACTAATACCCCTCCTTTTGGACTCGCAGTAGTCGATTGCCACATTGCCTAATTAAAAATTGCTTTTAAAAATACTGTCAGTATTGTTAGTTGAAGACATTGTTATACTTTTTAAAATAATTTTCTAATTTCATAATTTTTATATTGTTATTTGTATAAATTAGATAGTGTACGAGTATTATTATTATTATGAGAGCCCTAAGATGTAAGAACTGCAAAACGAAAATAGAATGTCAAGAATTTATTATTATAAACTAGCTGACCTGCACGAACTTCGCACCGACATACTTTTTTTCGTGAAAATTTTCTTTTAGTATTTAAACCCAATTCAGATTCCTACGGGTAATGTGCAGTGGCGGACTTCGGAAATATAACACTTTCATTCATTTTGAATTGTTCTCTATACAAACCTTGTCCTGACAACAGATAAAAGAAAGAATTATCTAATTTGGCGCAGTCGATCGGAAGATATGAGCGTACATACATTTCGGTTATTCATTTTTATTTAAATAAGTAAGACAAAACTTTGGGACCATTTTTACGAAGTTATGCGAATGAACGATCGAACCATCTGGCGTGCATTTGGAGAGGTCTATGTTCAGCTGTGACTGCAAGAGGTCGATGGTAATACATTTTTATTTTTGAATTTCGAATTTTTGCTCGAATTCCACCGCTGGTCGACCACTGGTAATAGAAAAATGTTTGCCTATTTCGAATGACATTGCAATTGCGATTAAACAAATGTTAAATTTTGTATGATATATTATATATTAATTTGTATTGTAGCTTCGGACCTAAGTTTTTTATGGAATAGTAGGCAAACGAGCAGAGGTATCGCCTGATGGTAAGCGATTACCACCGCCCATGGACACCCGCAACACCAGAGGTGTCACAAGTGCGTTGCCGGCCTTTGGGGGAATGGGGGAAGGGTAGGGTGTGGGCCTCCGGTACCCTCACTCATTCGGTGAAACAGAAGGCAGGCGCTATTTCACACCGGTTTTCTGTGAGGTCGTGGTATCACTTCGGTTGAGCCGGCCCATGCATGCCGAAGCGTGGCTCTCTTACGGTTTACACGGTTAAGTATATAATTTTATCAGATATTGTTATGATCAATCATAAAGTTATGTAATGATAAAATTGTTTTGACCGTGTTTTTAAATTTTTACGGTCATAGTTCCTAGTCACGATAATGATTGAGTACCTATATTAATGAGCAATTAGCGATAGTCCCAAGCTAAGTAGAGCTTGAGTTATGGGTACTAGATAACTGATATATTTTCATAATTTTTTTTTTTTGTAACGTACATGTTATACATAGAAGACACCCAAACTCCGAAACAAATATTTGCATATCACACAAATATTTAGTCCGACCCGGGAATCGAACCCGAGACCTGAACACCTGACCTGCACAGCAGTTGCATACGCTATCACTACGCGACCGAGGCAATCAGATACAAGATCTACGACTGAAAAAGGTATATACCTTATTTATTAGAAAAAAAAAACAATAAATGACAATAAACATTTCGGACATCTGACTCACAACGCCATGTAGCTTTAAACTAAGCAGAACTTGTACTATTACAGCTAGATTGACTAATAGAATGTACTTTTTTTAAATAAATGTAATAAAATACACAAAAAACCTCCAAACTTCGAAACAAAAATTTGCAGAAAAAATTACCATAAAGAAGAACCTAAATTATTATAAGAACTAGTGGTCACCCAGTAGTCGAAATTCGACCGTTATAATTATTATAAATAAGAATTAGTGGTCGCCTAGTAGTCGAAATTCGACCATAATAATTATTATAAGAATTAGTGGTCGCCCAATTTTCGAAATTCGAACAAGGTTTTTTTTACATCTTTCTGCTCGCCTCCTCCATGTAAACTTTAACTATGCCTTTATACTTCTCCGTTCACGTATTTTTTAGTAAAAATGCGTACAAAATTTATGCTTCACGTGTTAATCCTACTATACTATTATAAAGGCGAAAGTTTGTAAGTATGGATGTATGTATGTATGGATGTTTGTTACTCTTTCACGTAAAAACTACTGAATGGATTTGAATGAAACTTTACCACAATATAGCTTATACATCAGAATAACACATAGGCTACTATTTATAAAGATATAGCTTCGCCTCGCGGCGTTGCCCGCAGTTATCATCGTACCGCGGGTAGCACCGCGGGGTTCAGCTAGTATATGTATATTTATGTTAAGGCTTTCCCGCCAGTACTTTTGCTTACTCATAATTGAAATTTATGTTAAAGTTTACCAGTTCCCTTTTTAGAGAGACTTAACAGTTGAATTTGTTGCGGTACTTCTCAGCAGTGCATTGAAAGAAATATGATAAAGTATGCACATGTATGTTTGATTATTTGACTTCGTAGTAAGTGATGTTATCATAAAATATTTATACCTACAAAAAATGAATTGTTTTGAAATATTTACTTATCGTATAAAAATATTTATTGTATTGTTGTTACATTTTATCTGAGGCAAGTTCTCATAATCAGAAACGGATGTGTGGCCGTGTTCAGTTGTAAACGGAAGCTCCACAAATGTACTCTGGATAAATGGACAGTGAACTATACTGTGCGCCTACGCATCAGCACATGATATCGCTGTTCAATACATATTATTGTTACCAAATAAACTAGAAATCACATAAAAACTACTGTATCTAAAGCGATAACAATATCTTGACAAAAGCTGTCATTGCGGCTGATTTATTTTTGTAGGACTATACTTTGATAAAAAAGAAAACATGATATAATGCTATTGGTTAAATTTAGATAATGAAAGATATTTGTTTTTATATATTTTTTTCTAAAGCAGGCTCAAATTGAGTTGATAAAGTGCACCCTGTAGTAAGTTTAACTTTATTTGACTGGTATCAAGTGATGATAGTGGTTTAAGCGTTTACCATGCCACTTTCTATTGCGTCAAATGTCTCGGGTTCAAAGTCCACCAGGGAGGACACTTTGTGTGATTAACAAATTGTTGTTCTGAGTCTAGATGTTCTTTGTGTCATGTATGTTTGTAAAGTCCGCCAAGACGCAGGCTATATTTCTAATGCAGGAGTTTTCTTTTATAAAACTTGTAATATAATCCTGGATGGATGGATGTTTGTTACTCTTTCACGCAAAAACTACTGAATGGGTTTTGATGAATCTTTACAATAATAAAGCTTATACATCAGAATAATACATAGGCTACAAGTTATAAAGATATAACTTCGCCTCGGTAGCACCACGGGGTTCAGCTTGTACATTATATGGTTTTAATTTTCTTCAAATATTAATTTCAGGTTCTAAATATTGTTATTATCATGGCTGTGGATTTTAGCATCAAACCAAAAACCAAATTTTATCGTTAGTTTTGATCTGCTGTACGAACATTTGGTTCAATTAAGATGAATACAGAGATGATGCAAAAAACAGTAAACGCGTCTGTCGGTTAGATATTATTAAGATATTAGAAGACTGTCCATTAATGAAACGCGATTGGTTTGGCTTTATTACTACCAACACACAAACAAAAAAATATAAACCACCAGCGTTGCTTAAAAACATTATGGACAAAAAATCGTCTGAGTATGTCGATCGATTGCAGAGTCATTACAGCGAAGTATGTTTGTGCACGTGTTTAATAAACTAAATAGTCGATAGATCTTTAGTCTTAACAAGTCCACTGTTGGAAACAGGTCTCTCCTACTAGATATATTTGGGAATTACTGCAGATATTTTATTAAACAGTTTCTGTTTGCTGGCGTACACGTAGGATTATTGATTTACTAAATAATGATGATGATAATGGTCTCTTAGCCGATTACGGCCACGGCGGCCCATCTCAACGGAGACCAGCCTACTACGCAGGAGATATTATAGTGCACAAGTGTGTGCGCAAACACAGGTGCACTCTCTGTTCCCTCTCTCTCATAATCCGATGGGACGGTTAACCGACACGACCGGGAAGAGATCAGGCGCAGGACCGACAGCTTTACGTGCTCTCCGAGGCAAGGGGGTTCAGACCCCAATTTCCAAACTCCGGGCTGTTATTAAGTATTTCTATAATCAGAAAAACTCAATAACACTTTTGGCTCGACCCGGGATTCGAACCCGAGACCTCTTGATTGGCAGTCACATACGTCTACCGCTAGACCAATGAAGCAGTTTACTAAATAAATATTGTTGCAATAAACAATGGTCCAACACCATCTTGTTTTTTTTTTCTTTTGCTGTGATGCCAACCAGCCGGATTGTAATAGTCCATCTTGTCAAACTAGTAGGTACCTACGCAGTGGCTCTAATTGCCAATTGAGTGTTACCATTCGACAAATGTCACACAGTCTTGTGTAGGTTATTGAACTGTTTGAATCGGTCTACATTTAAGTAGAGACGTGGGCGATGATTGGTAACTGGGATCTGACATAGTGTAGGAGTAATTAAATAATATACTTTCATTGACTATTAAAATATTATTAGTGAAACCATTTTTAGTATGAGAATGAAGGGTTAATGGTTAAGTAGACCTCAATACGGACCGTGATGAATTAAGAATACGAAGTGTCACAACCCTTATTTATCTCACGAGTGTCGTAAGAGGCGACGAAGTGAGCAAACTACATTGGCCAACAACATTGCAAATGAAGCAAAACTTGAACCAACCCTGTACCAATCCATCTGATCAGCGTGATTGTCTATGTAGTAGCAGTGGACTGTTACGGGCTGCTGATGATGACCTAAATACTCTAGGAATTTATACTTGTCATCATTATATATCTTTATCTAATATATTTATGTATATACATAATTATATTAGATAAAGATATTGAATGATGACAAGTACACATATATATATAGGTATATGTATAGTATGGAAGTTGGTTATTTGTAAAATTAGAAATAAAAAAATGCGAGGGTGAAGTTATAGGCAAGATCTATTTCTATGATATGTTAATTATGTAAACTTGTGTAACTTTATAAAAATAGCAGGTTTTTATATGTTTTCTAGGGTATCGTATATTAAAATATACCTAAGAACAATATTTTATAGTTATTGATAAACTGACTATACTACCCCCATTCCGTATCTTCATAAAGAAATACTTAACTTAAAGCCTAGTTAGCTTTATAACAGTTAGAAGAGAGAGAAGTAAAGCTTAAATGAATATTTAACTATTTGAATGATTATAACCATATAAACTCACAAACCATCCAACGAATTTAAGCGCGGAATGACTGAAATTACATTTCCGTGAAAGAGTACTATAGAACGACCATTAGATCGGTTACAACAATGAATTTCATGGGGTCTTTTATTGTTTTATATTGCTCTGTCAAATGTATATATACATACGATACATCTAGACTAGCGACATATACAGCAGAAATTCTTAGGGACAAGGAAAATGGAAAGGTGTGTCTGTGACTCATAACACTATAATAAAAAATGACCTTGCATTCTTAAATGTAGGAGTGGTTTTTAAAAGAAAAATAAAATGTATTTTAGAGATAAAAATTACCTAAATACGATACGAAATAAGGACAATTTGAATCACATAAATACAGAAGTCATTCTCGAGACGTATCGTTCTAATATTATTTTAAAATAATATATAATCTTAATTTGAAATGTGAATATCATATCCATTGATTCACAATGAAAACATGTTTCGGTTCACTAAAATAAGCAATGAGTATTGCTACTTGAAATAACCATAACATTTTATTTTTTATAAGGCTAACAACTCCGAATAATAAGTGCAAATAAATGTTGTACTTTATGGTTCATAAGGTACTGTTCAGAAAGTCCATCTTAAAACATCGTAAATAATATTTACTTTATGAAGTAACAGGCTCAGTAGGTACTCGTATGAAGATCCACGCATCTATTTACGGTGTATCTACCTATGCTATCATCATCATTGATGTTTGATTACCTTCAGGGTTTTTAAAAAGTTTTAAGTACGAGTACTTATGTTTGTCATTTGAATATATAGTACTAATGGCTTATAGACATCCTCGTTGGTCTAGCGGTTAGCGTAAGTGACTACCGGTCAACTTTTCAATTCCCGGGTCGGGTTAAAAATGTTGTTGGGTATTTCTTTCAAGATTTTTTTAATAACGGGTATGTAATTTGGCGGTGTTTTACGCCCATATCTCGGAGAGCACGTTAATTCACTGCGGTCTCAGTTATCATGAACATTTATTGCAATCGTTATTGCGAAGTCAGTGCCATGAAGTATACAGACACTTAATTCAACATTCGGATTTACTTCCCCCTCAGGGTTGCGGAGGTCTGATGCCAGTCTCTCCATAGAAAAATTGACATTTAGATAAAAATGGTACAACTAGTAAACGACTACAAATAATGTTGGGACTAATAAAGGCTAGGAAGATAAAAACTAACAGCTAATAGTTAACGATTTTACTTTTCATTTACGTCTTTGGTAGATAGGAATAGTCAAGCTACATAACATGATGAGTAGGTAACAATACCCTCCCACGTGAGTCCTCTGAGAATTAAGCCACAGCCAGCAAGGTATGGCTGTTTAACTAACTGAACTTAGTGACCGAAGTGGCCCTCTTACTTTCATTTGAATCCAATAATAGCGTAGTGTCGGTGTGTCGAATGTTGTGGATTCAATCCCAACATGGGACCACAATAGTAGATACAAGGGAAATAATATACAAGTAAATAAAGAACAAAAATCCAGTAATGCTTAGACATTTAAATCTAGTGTTTTGCCACCCATACTTGTTTCTTACGGACGCGGTCACACTAAATGTTATGTGCGTTTCATGTGAACATATAACTTTATAATGCACTGATAAGGTCCTTACAAATAACAGGAAAATAATAAATCTAATTACAATCAAAATCCGCATCCGTAGTTCGCCAATTATTAAAGCAAAAGTAAGAATACTATGGTTTATTTATAGAAATTCATTAATTAAAATATGCGTAGTTTGTAAGATTATTTGCGTAGGGTCATTCATATTAGATTGTTTATTTTGGTTGCTGACAAGTTTTCATACCTATTATTATTTTTAAGTGGTGGGTCTTCTTTTTGTTTATAAGGATTTGTAGAAAAAAAAATCAATTCTAGTATAAGATAAACCACAGCGAAGCGAAAAATAATTAGGACGGTATTAGTCGGCGCGAGGCGCGCAGCGTCTAACCACACTTTGGCATGCATGGACTGGCTAGACCGGAGTGATATCACGGCCTCACAGAAAACCGGTGTGAAATAGCGCCTGCGCTGTGTTCCACTAAGTGAGTGAGGATACCGGAGGCCTATCCCCCAACCCCTCCCCCATGCCTCATACTTTCATGCCTCTCCTGTCTGGCCACTCTGGCCAGCGTGCTAAAGGAGGCTTAAATCTCCTTTCTAAGGAGAGGCCTATATCCAGCAGCGGACTGCTTCAAGCTATTGAAGTCACTTGTAGTTTTTTTTTTTTAAAATAAACTACCTAAACCACAGGAGCGACACAAACTGGTCACTTTATAGGGTTGAAAGAAATCGGTGTAATCAGGTGGTGCGTAATTCTAAGCGCTGCCATATTATCAACAATCTCAATTCTTCTTCTGCCTCCCATATCTGGAGATTCCTCGGCACCCTGGGTATCGGTAAATCCGGGAAATGTATCTCTTCCACGACCATTGATTTGGATGACGTTAATCGTTATTTCACCTGTCAACCACAATATGATCACCAAACAAAGTGTCGCACTATACGGTACCTGGCTGACCTACCTCGCCCGAATATTAATTCCTTCCAATTTTCTCCAGCCGCACCAGATGATATCAAAAAAATTATCCTCTCCACTAAATCCAACGCAATGGGCAGTGACAAGATTAATCGTCGCATGATCATGCCTATCCTTGACCAACTTCTTCCTGCGCTTACGCATATAGTGAATTCTTCACTTGATTCAGGGACGTTCCCTTCACTGTGGCGTAACGCGTTTGTTATACCTCTCCCTAAAGTCCCTAATCCCACCCTTATGAATCATTTGCGCCCAATTTCCATACTTCCCTTCTTATCCAAAGTGCTCGAAACGTGTGTACATCAACAGCTGTCACAATTTATGTATCGGAATAGCTTACTAAGTCCGTTTCAATCGGGCAATTTACATTTGTGCATAAAGTTTTTAAATAAATAAATAAACCTTCAAATGATAAAACGTGTTAAAATCTATGAAAATATTCAAAATCAATAAACAACAATTGGTATACCATTAATAACTTTTCTTCTCTTCTTTTAAAAAAGGCTATAATAGAAATACCTATGTTGTGTCGCGGGTAACTTAACAAACATAGAAGAAACGGCCACGGAAAACACAAAAAAATTTGTTCCATGTAGAATTTAAACTCACAACACTCAACGTAGTAGAGAACGTCGGGCGTGGCGCCCGCTTCAACATATGCTCTATCCGTGCAGTCTAAAATAGAGTCCATCATATATCAATATTTAACACCTTTTTAAAAAATGAAAGTAATACATTAGTATTAACTAATTAACACCAACATTCCAAAACTAGATGAACGTAAGTCCATACTGAAGTGTTGAGGCTAACTTCATTAATAGAAAGTTAAGCACTCCGATACTCCCTAATAGTGACGTAGTTTCATGCCTGACCTATAACCGATGTAGTTAGAAGTATGCAGTATCGTCGCCATCATTACTGTAGTCTATCATTAAGTAATGGATGCTACTGCAGTAATATCTTGGGAAGTATAAATATTTTTGACCTATTTACCCCAAGGGTATTGTTAAAGTCGACAAGTGAAGCAGACTACACTAGACTAAGTAGTTAAAATGACTTTGATGCAACAAAACAAAATTGAATGTTATCTTAACATCTTTTACTGGTTTTTTATTTAAGTTATTTCAAATTGTACAAATAACACTTATGTTTGCTAGGAAACGAGTAATTAATTTATTCCTTAATATATAAAAAATAAACATTTCAAGATATAATCCATAAATTTCCACTCTTGTAAGGAAATCTATTAGCTATAAAATACTAAAAATAGGATTCCCAAAACAGTGTAATTTATTTCAGTATATGTAGGTTCGATGAGTATTTATTACACTCAGGTATCATAACTGAGGTTAGATTACTTTTAGACGAGTTTCTTAACAAAATAAAAATATATTTATAACAATAAAAAGCGTAAATATTGTAGATACAAACTAAAACAAAGGTTCATGAAATATATTAATATGAGTAAGATATAATGCCTGCTCTCATCCCAATTTTAGTTGAGGCTGGCGCAATTATTTTTTTCCATTCGACTCTTTTATTCGTTAGTTCAGTGTTTATTCCCTTTTTAATCACATCCTCTTTGAACCTGAACAAGCACCTTTTCTTTGCTCTTCTTTTTTCTCTTGTATACTTTAACATACCTAATAATTCCTTATCTTTCCATGTGATAAGCTCATACCAAGGAGAAAGAAAACCTCATTAATGAAAAAAACTGTATCTATAGACAGTAACATGATATTAGGACGTCTAAAAACACGAAAAAACGTTCAGGTCGTAAGGCGAAGGTAGATTAATGTATCCAAGCTCCTTAAATTACCGAATAAGCAATGACAGTAGTATAACATAAAAAATGCCCACTGGAGAATATAGTTAGCAGAGCTCCATGAAATAATCGGTTACGACAGGAATTGTATAGCTCATGGATATGGCGGTTCTTACGTCCTTTACTAATAAAGAACCTCCTGAAGGTCCTTGTGTATTCCGCTTGTCATTCGTGGTCTTGGGTTGAGGGAGCCGTTCAGAACATGGCATTATACTGTACAACCACCATATATGGTTTTACTCGGTTAAAAGGCAAGATACAAACTAGTCGATAGTCTCGTCAAACGTTTCAAATATAAGTAAAGTGAGCCTTCGTGAGACTGCCATAAAAAGTTCCAACGGTTACGTACGGTTCAACCGCAAATAAATTGCTAAAACTTTGTTGCAAGAAATATAATTTATTTTCAGTACGACTTAGTAAAGAATAGGAAAGTTGCACTGTTTACAGTAAAGATGGGTGAGTACACAGCTAATGAAGTGGAAGTAGGTACAACACGCGACGCGGACGTCTGATTGACGTAATAGCATCGCACCCCGCGCCCTTACGGAGGGAGGCCAGTGTATCAACCCTACTATAAACCAAATTAATGTTTGTCCTCGATGAACATGTGTTGTGGTATCGCAAACTCTTAAACTTGTAATTATTTATATTGTTGTAAATATTTTCTACAAAGGGAACATACAGACAACATTCCGGTGTTTGCATACATCCAGTGTTAGGACTAGAACTCGATATCGTTAAAAATATTTTATAGTCTTATTGATATTTATTTTATAACATACTTACTGACAACAGCTTCTCGTTTAAAATGTATGACATATTATGTTACCTTGGGAAGAATTTTAATGTGACTTGCTATGTTGTATACGTTGTTCTGTGCGAAATCTAGTTTAAATTAGTCCAATTAAGATATAAATTTCGCAGAATGTATTAAATTGAAGAAAATATAGTTTAAAGAAAAAAAAAACATAATTATGTAATTATTTTGAATAAACATCTCTTTACATCAATCAATTTACTGTAATTGTATCTGTGTAATTTAAATTCAATCCAATCAAAATAAAAAACATCCAATCAAAAATGTGAACATAAAGAAAGAGTGACGTTAACTGTTGAAGAAAATTAAACGAAAACAAAGTTTCGGTTAACATTATGAAGATAATTGCCGATTGTTCATTAAATATTCAACTTCCTCGTAAATCCTTATAAACTTTGCAATAACAAAAAAAGTACTTGTTTTGTATATAAAATGTCGCCTCTGAAATATGCTATAGGTACTTAAAAACGGCAACACCGATTTGGCTACCAAGAAAAAAAAAATTTTGTCATAATTTGACTCTCTTGCGAGTCTGTTGAAGGTTAACTACCACTGTAGGACTCGACGATGTATCCGACGTGTAAATAAATTCCAGTGAAATTGTCTGTCGGGGTTATTCAGCTCCCTTATAGTCAAAAATATTTTACTTACATTTTGCGTCCAGTAAAACGAACTTTTATCTAGAGAGTTCATAATATGTGGGCAGCAGGACTTCTTTGTTCTTTTTTTTTTTCATTTGTTACTGAAACTTACATAAAAGGTATTCGAAAACATGTACTTATCTATTCGTTACCGGAGATCTATTCTTTTCATCTTTAGATGAAATAGAATAGGTATGTAGGTACTGTATATCACAATCAAATGACCTTTATCTGTCACGGTTGACGGTTTGTTTAAAGATATTGTGTCAAGTTAATATTTTTTCTTTAATTTTGCATTTGTAGTACCTATCGCTCAGTGTATTTAGGTGAAAAATATTATTATTTTCAGAAACACTTGTATAAATGTTGTAAATAAACGTACTCACATATATTAGTGTATTATGTATTTCAATACGGTCAACCGGCAGTCATAGTAATGACTGCTCTGGAAGTGATCATAAGACTAATAATTTAACTCGTTAATTCTGAATTGAAACTTCTTTTTTCATGCAACATTTTTGCAAGTAATCTGGTCTCTTTGAATTGACAACTATGACCTCACAGAATGTCGCATGTTTGTACTCTTATTTGAGTGGCTTGGTAGGCGGTTTATATTGTTTATATGTAAATTTACAATACAATGCCTTAAACACTGCACAATATCGGCTTAAATCATGTTCAATAGTCATGTCATTCGTTGACAGATGAATATGTAGTAAAACTATCATTGTACGCTCCTTGCTAACGACGTTTATAAATGTTCTGAGGCAGCTTAGTCTGCTGACATTGTAGGCTAGCTTGAATTGAATTAATGATGACGATAACAACTTTCGTCAAAAAGCTTTAATTGAATTTGTTATTCTTGTGTGTTTTATTTTATAGTAGAGTACAATACGAGCTAACTTTGTTATTACAGTTAACTAAACTAAGACAGAGTGAATATGAGAATGTGAAGTCAATAAACTCATTGTGCAGAGCTCTTAGGGGTCATAATAATCTCAGAAGTTGGTCTATAATATTCAATCTTAATCTGTATTGAGGACTTTTGACCTTTCTACCATAAGGCCAACATCGTGTTACATTAACATTCAATGCGCCCTATAATATTTGTATATTCGTGTGTTTAACTGAAACAAAAAAACAGCAACAGCAAAGAGGCGGCATTTTAGCCATGAGCACGCGAGCGGTCAAGGACACGGTTTACTTACCAACACCTACCAATGTACTAGAGTCCCCGGACCCCGCAATTGCTATATAGACCAATTTGTGGAATTAATGTCCAATGGACTACCTACATTGTCGCTTCTGTACATACATATATGATTTAATTAGTGTGATGCGCCGTAAGTGATATTTAACGTAAACTGTTCCACGAACGCCAATAAAATAGACCTTGTAATATGTACTTTTTTTTTTTTTTTTTTGGAAGCAGGCACCCGCCATCGCAGGGTGTTACTGCCTATGCGCTTTTCCCCTTACTTAATAAGAGACCTTTTTTTCGTAATATGTACTTACTGTAAACGACTTATTACTAATTTTTTACATATTCTATATTTCTCCGTGGGAGAGTCACGCTTCGGCATGAATGGGCCGGCTCGACCGGAGTGATACCCCGGCCTCACAGAAAACCGGTGTGAAATGGCACTTGTGTTTCACCGAGTGAGTGAGGATAGCGGAGGCCCATACCCCAACCCCTCCCCCATTCCCTCTCCCCATCCCCCAAAGGTCGGCAACGAACTTGTGACGCTTTTGGTGTTGCGGGTGTCCATGGGCGGCGGTAATCGCTTACCATCAGGTGATGCGTCTGTTCGTTCGCCCCTTATCAAATAAAAAAAAAACATATGCAATGGAACCTTGGGAAATGAACACCTATTATGTAATATTATATATTATTCTTCATATCTAAAGGTCTCCAAAAGATAAAACCGACAAATAACGACAAATAACAATGGATATCAGTATTTCGAATCTTCATCCACCTATTAATAGAACCTATTTGCATTCAATTTGTTTGGCTTCTTTTTATTCTAATCATGTATAATGTGCTACACGGGCGATGATAAATGTTTAACTCTTAATATAGCCATTGTAAATCTATGAGGCGCCTCTAGTTGTTCTTATAAATAACTTAACGTTCATTAAGATTCCCGTCCAATTAACCTTGCCAAGGTATGAAGCACATATATCATACAGACTCGACTGCCTCGGTGGCGCAGTGGTAGTGAATGCGACTACTGTGCTTGAGGTCTCAGGTTCAAATTCTGGAGTGTTTGTGTTATCTACAAATATTTGTTTCGGAGTTTGGTTGTTTTCTATGTATCATATGTATGTATTTACAAAAAAAAAGTATATATGTATTCATATCTGTTGTCTAGTACCCATAACACAAGCTCTACTTAGCTTGGGACTAGATGGCGTTGTGTGTTAGACGTCCGAAATATTTATTATTATAGATTATGCAATGAAAAGTTTATAGCACGACTTTGACACCAGCAACTAGCCCACAATACTCACATTACTGTACCTACATTGGTCTAATACATCAACTATGTCCATATCTATTTTCTTTGCAACAATGAGTTCATTTGACGACTGCCTCACTAATATATGAAATAATTCTTCGTTTTGTAACTTTAAAAGCTAACTGTGCTAACCATTATTCTACATACTTAACAGAAAGATTTATTTCTAAATTTTCCACTCCAACGCTTTACAAGTATATATAGTACATGTATACAAGTATTTGTACAAACATTTGTTAATTTTTATAATTCCGTTCTTAAAAAAAAAACAAAAACCCTAATGTGATCAGTTCGTTGTTTGTCTGTCTTGTTTTTATTTTACAAACGTATGGCACTGAGGTATTACATATTTACAATTGACATTAAATACTTGGAAAACTATCTGCGGTGCCTTGAATTACAAGTTTCTGAGTTAACGTTATCAAGATATATGTAGTTATAATATGGATATAGGTTTATAAGTGTTTATAAAAACCCGCAGGATACTTCCCAAAGATGGGACTTCCCCACTTATGTAAATTTGCCAATGTCACTTTTCTCCTGCTATTTTAATTTCGCATGAAAATTAAAAAACTTTAATGTTTTTAATTTACTATTTTCCCATGTATTTCGTTGCGTTTTATTTTATATTTTGGGTTTCAAAAATTATCTTGGTTGTACATGGGGGTAGGTACAGATAATGTGTTAAGAACAACAAAATTAGGTGTTGTTTTTAAAAAAGAATTTTAAAATCTATAATATATCTCAAAATTGAAAGATACTACGGACAAATACGTACCTATGGAACCCTCAAGATGAGAGTTAGACTCGTGTTAGCTTGGTTTTTTATGATAATATGATAATAGAGTGCAATAAACGTAAAAACCGTATAACGAGATACACTAAAAATAATTACAAATCCCAACCATTATCAGCTTTCGTTATCACTATCGCAAAGTAAACACAAATTCAGATAACAGCTTTTTGCGAGATGTGATAGAGTGTAGTCTACAAAGTATATTCATTTATATTGCATTATCTATCAATAATAAGTATATCGTTAGTGTTATTTAAAATAAGATAGGGCAGGGGAGAATAGGATGTAATTGTATTGCAAAGAAAACTAAATCTGTTTTCTTCCATTGCCGTTTAACATTAAGGTTTGGGATTTATAATTAAATTCAGTCTAAGGTTGTACAAAAAATACGCTCAGTTAAATAAATATACGTATATTTTTTAACGCTCTTATGTTTTCATACTTTGTACCTCCGCACTGCAGCGGTTGAGACCGACACAGAAGTGAGTTTGAACTATATCAATCGACAAAGGTCGGAATTAAAATACATACATAAGTTGTTGTTCCAAAACGAAAGTTCTTAACAAATATATCAATAATGTTTATAAGATTATAATTGTATGATTATATACGCCAAAAATTGTACCTAAAGATTTTCGAAAATGATACCTAAACTCCAGTGAAGAACGTCTTCGAATAAAAGGGCTAAGAACATTTTTGGTACTCGTACGTAAATAAATCGTCCTCTGCCCTCTTTTCGTTTGAAAACTGGGTTGATAGGCTCTTTATGTAAGTAATATCGAACCTATGTATACCATATTGTAAACCTAATGATACTATATATGCCCAATTTAACCAAAGCATATAATGTGTACGACGAATTAAAGCATTTGAAGCAACAGACATTTAGTGATATCTTAATGACATATAGTTTCAGAATAATCTAATACCACGCATTGATAAATTAATGGCCAAGGAGCTGGGATGATTTTAGGCTTATCTCCATGCCTCGTAAGATGATATATATGTTACATATATGTAGTTGTAGCTAAAATATCTTATATATAAAGTTCTCGTGTCACAATGTTAGTTACCATACTCCTCCGAAACGGCAAGACCGATTATGTATGTATGACTAACAAGTAGCCAAATTTTTTTTTTGTAAGCGGTAATAAGCTTATAAAAATTTATTACAAAACTATTATTATTTATTGTCACCTTGTATTACTTTTTTTCCTAAGGTCTCGTATTCGAACCCTAGAAGATTTATTTTTTACGCGAAAAGATGACACACTTAAAGAATTATGTTTTCTAAGCTGCATATTTGTATAGAGAATACATAGCACTTTGCTACAACCTACTGCATTACTATTTTCAAATTTAGAATAAATTTTAATATTAAAAAATGATTAAAAGATTGTGTTCCCGTATTTGACAAAACAGAAACAAAAATTTACTTAACATCAATATTATCTGAGGTATTATTTCGGCCGGACGATCTCTTAATACCTATTAAAACCTTATCCTTAATGAAATCGATTATTGAGTATTTTTTACAAATCTCAAGTGACTAATCTAGTGCGCATCATCTCGAAGTCGCTTTTCGCTTTCCAATTCGTCGCATTTAAAATTTTTTAGATTATTTTTAAACGGTTAATTTGAAATCTTCATTAGTTCTGCATGACAAATCAAAGATGGCAGTTAACATTTATCGTCTGTTTAGTATCAGTGCGTATGATTATAATGTGATAATGTCAGTTCTGGGTAATAATGACTCAGTATTTAAAGATAAAACTTAGTAAATGTACTATTTCTTATCATTATTATGTGTAGAATGAAATATATTAATAGAAGGACCTGATTTGCAAGGGAAATGCTCCGTCGATGAATGACTAATTCTTGACATTACATTTGAAAAAGTTTTATTGACATTTTTAAGAGCTTTTCATGACGCTTGTCTTAATTGTTAAAAATACATTTATGGATACTCTTTAGATAATAGACTAGGAGCTCATAAATGTATTGTCTTTAAACTTGTAAAGCATACAAAATATTTTTTGCCACACGTATGTTATGGTCGAATGATTCTCAATTTGTTATTAGACACACTCAGTCTTGAAATAAGTTAAATGAAACTAATAATTGTTATGCAAATAAATCTAGTCTAGTGTTAGTGTTTAGTGTACCGACACTAGAACACAGTGCCAATCAATCTTTTAAATCATCAGTTCGCCATGATTTAAAACTAATCACTGAATGAATACCTAATTACAGTCGACGATATGACTGTAATCTTAATGAACATTCATTTTATCCTATATTGATGATAGGTTGGTGACGGCATGAGATAAATAACATGCATTAGCTGCCCCGACGGACTTTGTTCTGTCAGAAGTTATTGACCTGTCGCAGTCCATTAGAAAAAAATATTGTTTTAACTATTTTCCTCGTAATTTTTACGTTATTTCTCTCCAATAGAACCGTCCTTATGCCTATACGAGAACATAAAATGAGTGGAGCGGTTCTAAGTTTTGTGCTAGCAGCGCTTTTTTCAATTCATTTTTATTTGACTGCCTCGGTGGCGCGAGTGGTAGCGTAAGCGACTGCTGTGCTTGAGGTCTCGGGTTCGATTCCCGGGTCGGTCCAAATGTTTGTATGATCTACAAATATTTGTTTCGAAGTTTGGGTGTTTTCTATGTATAATATGTATGTATTTACAAAAAAAAAAAAGTATATATGTATTTATATCAGTTGTCTAGTACCCATAACACAAGCTCTGCTTAGCTTGGGACTAGATGGCGTTGTGTGTTAAATTGTCCGAAATATTTATTATTATTATATTATATTATTATTATTTATATAGATTTAGTTCCTTAATAATAAAATAAATAAAATAAAATAAGCCTTTATTGCTGTTAGATTTTACCTTATTTAACTAAACATGACTTTTAAGAGAAAATTATAACAATAGTGATGTAAACCTATAAATTAACTAAAACTAAAACAAATTCTCGGCATTCGGATTATCTTTTTTCATAACAGCTTGTCTTTCGACAAAGGCCTCCTCTAAGGATTTCCATTTGTTTCTGTTCTTTGCTGTACGTAACCAATCTGGCCTAGCTACTTGTTTCAAATCGTCTTCCCATCGCTTTGACTATCTTCCTCTACTTCTTCTGCTTTCTCTTGGGTACCATTCCGTTATTATTCTTGTCCATTTCTCTTTCTTCTCTCCCATCATATGTCCTGTCCGATGCCATTTTAATGTTCTGCTTCTTTAGTTCCTTAAGGCATCATTGAATAATAAAATTATAATGTTAATGTGACATAGATGTACATAACTCGATGATAAATTATTGTTTTTAAGGCCCACCCGTGAGATTATTTTGTATCGTGCCTATTGTGGAGCTCCTTAAAACTAAATTTAACTGCACGGATAACTGCACGGTAGTGATTCAATTGGTTTTAAGGCGGCAGTGTTGTGGGTGAAACTCAAACTCCACATGGGATAAAACTTTGTGTAATCCACAACTTATTGTTCTTCGTCTTGGTATTCTTTGTTTTTAAATCATATACGTTTGTAAAGTCCTTGCGACTCAGGATTTATTCTTATGACGGTGTTATTTTAACAAGAAAAGACAAACATTACATCGAGATTCATCAAATCAGTATTAGATTCCTTGTTACTTAACCAACAATAATAATAGAGAATTATGGGAGTGCTTAGGTAACGACATTGTTAGAAGGTTACTTCAAAATTTATGGTAATACAATTGTTTGGTTGGTAAACAAAAGAAAGTTCTAGTATAACAATTCTTTACAGTAATCCCTTGGCACTTTTATTGCAGTAGTAACTAATTAATTAGACCGCATCGTAGACTAGTAAAAAAATCGACGGGTTGCACTCCGGGAGTGCCGGCAGAAGTGAAAACTTGAATATTTACGTTGTGCATTTTTGATATTTTGGAATGGTTAGAGAATAATTTTGTACGAATTGCTTTCATTATCAGTATAAAAGTACTATTATTTATGTGGTGGAATACAATATTCATTTATTGCGCTATCGTACACAAACATGACAATTTATATTACATACACACACGAACATTCGCGCAAGGGCCCTGCGCCGCCTGTCCTCTCTCCATCCGTCTTACGAATTTTCGATCAGGTCACGTGACCTGACGCGAGTTTATACATTTTTACCCATTCCAAAAAAGTACACAGCGCCGCTAAAGAAGTTTTCACTTCAAAAAATATCATAACACTTTTTTTGAAATAAAAGTAGCCAGCAAGAACACAGGTATTTCTAGTTTAAAATTATTTTTTACTTTAAAAATGATTTAAAATTTAACTCTGTCCACATAGAAGGTAGAATATATGGGTAATATTTTATTCTAGTTATACTCTGCCACAATTCGCTGTCCCAGGGTACGACTAGAATGAGTGACTGTGGCAGGCTTTGTAGTGGTTGCATTTATGGAAATAAGGAATGAAACTGGCGTTAATAATGGATATAACTATAAGGGTTCCGTTTTTGTAATTTTGGCTACGAAATTATAAAAACCATGTTTGAAATGAGCATAATATAATGTACTTCTTTTATTGAGTTTTCGAAGTATACCCAAACCAACTTTACATTTTTATGTACGAATATGAAACAAATATGAAGTTAGTTATAGATAAATATTTATAGATAGAAGATTGATATTTCTAAAACCACAATATAATGCGAACTTTTTTAAACTTTACACAAGTAAAAACAATTGTGAAAAAAGTAAATAAGAATGTTTACAGTCGTGACGTTTATATATTACTTGCCATGAGTTTCAGCGGTCTCTGCGGACCTCGTAAATTAATTAAGTTTGCAACTATACTTTATTAAATTGCACACATTTTCCACTTGCCTACAGGGGAATATTTATGTCAGACTTTTACATAGATACCTCTGCTCCATTCACTTTTTATTTTTCACAACGTTGTGCATTACTAACTAAATTAAACTGAAAAACTGTTTAGAAATTGAATAGTTAATCCAATTTAACTGAGGGTTCCTTTTTGTTTTAGGGAGTTATCTAAATAAGGATAATTTTACAATGAAATGTAGCATTGTGATACTATTTTTACCGCGTTATCTACTATTATTATTTAAAATTAATTTAAAAAGTATGGGATGTAACAGGAAGAATCGTCACAGATCTGTCTCTGTAATTACTGACTGATCAAAATAATCTAGTTATTATTTGATGTTTAGGTAATATTTGATAGCAAGGTGGTGACTTGATAATAAGGGTTTAGTAGTATAGGGGTTTTGTAAATTCAATTTACTTATTAACGTAGGTATTGTGAAGTTTTATATTATATCAGTATGAGCATTCCAAGTGTTCGTTTTATTCACTTCTCTTAACATAATAGGTACCTCATTGTTTTACTTTAATCTTAAATTATTTGATGAATTCATTTCCTAAATTACTCTTAAATTGTGAACACGATCATTTGTTCTCTGTCTGAGTGTAATTTATTTATTACTTATGTTTATTTAGATACATAGTTGTATTCCTTATTTTCTTAATTGTTAATTGAACATGATTAATGTGTTTAGAAATGTATAAGTATGAGTATTAAGCAATATTAGTGGTCGCGAAGAGGTCGACATTGGACAATAATTCATTTAATTATTATTATTTATTTATTCCTTTCTCCATATAAACTTAAACTATTAAGTTCGTAGTAGTAGCGAACAGAGGGTTCGCATAATATTCTTAAAAAGAGATACCTACAAAGTTTTTGCCAAGTAGTAGTACCCGTTGACGAAATTAAAATTTTCCCCTACTACGAAAGTAGAACTGCAGCTATAATAGTTAACACGCGGAGGTTTATTATGCTTCTGTTTACATGTATGTTTATTGAATTTGTAAACCTTAGAATAATAATGGAAATTTTTGAGTTACTGATATCTTGCCCAATATACGATTGTATATTTAACGATGGACTATGAATACGTAATGTAGTATAGTGTAACCAATGATAAGAGTGAATGCATACTTAGAAATTTACGGGCCTCGTATTTAAATTACAAATTTATTAAATTTTCATGAATGTGGTGAGCTATTATATTCAAATATCTATCTGTGGAAATGCTATACTGCCACTAACCGATAGTTTTTGTACTTCCATATTGAGTTATTACAAAAACTAATTTCTCGAAATCCATTGTATGTAGGAACTTACTTCGTTACTGAATCCTTTACTTCATTAAAAATAATGTCGGTGGAGTTCAAATGTTTTAAGTTTACGATATTTTCGTGACCTCGGTGACCATGAACGCTGACACACACACAAAAGACATTTCATTTAAAGTTCCTAATCGAATAAACTAACTCACAAATTTGTAATAAAAATATTAATAAGTAAAATTCTTCTGTATTACAGAGACTAACAAAAAGTATTTAATTTAAATATTTAAAACACTGTTTTATGACTGTTAACTATGTCCATGCTAGGTAGGTACTTACGGCGCAGACCACGTAAATAAAATCTAAAAATCTCATAAAATATGCATACCGCACCTCTATGTGTCTATGTTTACCTATTTACATAGCAAGTAATACAATACGGCGCCGTCATAGTACTATTATGATATTTTACGGTCTTTTAGCAAGTACGTAGATTCATATTTTATATTCGTATCACAGAAATTCTGTGTAGGTACTACGCACTCGTGGTATCAATATAATTCTAATCAATTATAGTGGCGCAGACTATACTGCCACAGGTACTACATTTAATTTCTAATTTTACGCTATGTGAGACTCGTTCGCTCATGGTATTTTATCTTGGCTGTGTGGTGGTGCGAAGCCACGCTCTTGGCCCCGCTCCGCGCGCCGTGGCCGTTTGTTGTACTGTATGACATTCCGGCGGAGTTGATGGTGCGAATCGGTCGCGTCACGAACATACCTACTTACTTTACAAACATTCTCGTAAAAGAAATAGTTAACTAAACATAGTTGCCGATCTTAAGTGCTATGCTAAATTAATTATATATAAGAGGTAAATTCGCTCAATGACAGTGCTTACCTGAATGCCACGATGTGATAATAATGGAAATGTCCATTTACAGTTTTCAATTACAACGCGTTTGCAACAAATCAAAATGACTCAGTGCTTTAAAAATTAGTGTTTGCTGCTAAATTGTGAGAGGCTTTAACTAGTGAACTATATGCGTACCGGTTGCGCTTTGTACTACAAAGATTAAAAATAGAACAATAATTAAGATTTATGCTGTGAATCAAACGAGTTTTTGTAGTATGGGAGATAGCGATTGCGTTGGCTCATAGGTTTACAGTGTTACAATCGTGAGCAATATGACAAGTCGCTTGGATCTTCTGTTTGTTGCCGTGATCACAGCTATGATCTTGATCACGAGAACTGCTGCAGCTAATGATTGCACAGGTTTGATTATTTTCATTACAAATGTAAAACAAAACCTTCTTTCTGATATAACTATACAACAGCTGTTGATTGATAATATGATTTGTGTGACAAATAATGCACACTGATATTTTCATCTCGTTCAAAGAAACGGGTTGCTTTCTTTAACAAATCGAATTAAAATTATTAACGCATGATGATATCTTTAAAATAGAAGTTAACATAACTACTTAGAAGAGCATTAAATCTTTTTGCACTTTCTTCGTGTCAAATATCAGAGGCTGTTCCAACGACGTGCTTCCACGATGTAGTGACATCAAATACTGTACCGATTCTACATGTGACTAGTGATCTACTGAATTCAAATCACTTACTTCAGTCTTTATGTATACAATAAACAAAGTTACTCATTACTTTTAAGAAAACAATAAACCTACCTACCTAGGTACTTATGTGAATCACATGATTCTAAAGCAATAACTAATTTTAAAAATCATTTTGTTAGTTACTTACCTCGTGAGGAGCAAGTCTCGAAAACATCTGATTGACCTAAATTGAATCTAATGACTTACTGTATAAATAAGCTAACAGCATTGAAGTACTTCTTGAAAACTATCTCTTGCATATTGGCATTTTTGAAATAATGTAATGTTGGTCACTAATTTATATAAGGTATGCACTGCGATTATAATTGCATGAATTACTCCAATAAACTTACGTCATTATAGATTTTGGATAAGGACAAATGACATTTTTTAAACGATATAAATAAAAAGCTACTTTTATTATGTTTCCTTCATTAATTTCGAGATTCTGCTAACGCCCGGTCAGTCAGTATAACTAGTAGATATTCTCTTATATGATCGGGATAGCTGAAACAAATTCATGCAAACAGTAATCGCTGTGCCATCTTTGTCTAAGCTTGCTACTTACAATAGATTCGACGAGGGACGGCTGGATGTATAAAGAAGATTGCTTTACAAGGGTATGTATAGATGTAATGGATATAAATATGCTTCATGGATAACGGATGTGCTAACACCAACTGCACAATTGTGACTGATGTTATTAAAACAGTAACTAATATTGAAATTTTGAAACCACACACCCGAAACACAGTATAAAACTGCTGTTTCATGTTTTGATGAATTAACAAATTCAAATTTACTTTGTTACATTATTCAATAGGATTATTTACTTAAAACCACTTAGCAAATGGTTTAAAGAACCATTGTAAAGCGCACAATACCAAACTGATAATATAATTTAACGTTTTTCATTCATTATTCACCTTTTAGCGAAAGACGTTAGCGAGTATCTCACAATGAGATTTGTTAGACATTGCTATCGATATGAGTATTGCATTTGGTATTCAAAACTGAAAAAATAACGATAATAAGAAACATTATTTAGAGTTTGATTTATATTATCAAAAAAACATTGGAAAATTTGTTTTGTTTAGAAATAAATCTATTTGCATTATGATAGCTCTGTTCTGTCTAGTTCGACCTTGTCTGTCCCTCTCATAAACAATGGAAGTGTTTAGATATAGATTCGGCAACAAGATCACGGCAATACATTTATTTTAGTATATTATCCAATTTACCAAATATTTAATAGGGACATCTGCTAATGTCTCAATTAATTCTGCCGTTAGAGGGTGGCACCTTGAGGCAATCGTCAAACAAAATTAGAACCTAAAGCTATAGGGTGAAATTTTGGTCTTCGACCTATGTGTAGGTATCACGTCAAAAGTTTTAGGTGGAGAATTATCATGAGTCAGGTAAAGGTGTATCTACAGGGCAAATTTTGGTTGCAATTTCACTCACTAATATTCTATCGATTTTATTTACAATATTGTTAGTTACAAATAACGTACAATATTAAATATTTAAATGTAGTATGTTACATTTGAGTTAAATTCGGGATATCAGCTCACTTAATTTGAAATAATTTAACACTAATTAACTTACCACTATTTAATTCGAACTAACTATGCTCCTAATTTATTCCAGTTTTATTATATCATTATATTAAGGTAACGATTATATAAATGAGTAAACTAAATGAAATGTAGGCTGATAATGGTACTTAAATAGAACTATTTGAACATCGCTACAACTTTCATTTTTATCTTATCTCCGTTAGAATTCCTTTAGAGACAAAAGTAAACATAGATATCAAAATATCTTTTTTTTATACACAAACGTTCTTTTTAATTTTACTTCGAACTTCTAAAACATAATGTTTCTTATATTGATAAGTATTAGAAACGTTTTGTTCACGGTTAAAAATAAGTAGATTCATCTGGGTTTTTAGATGTATACAAAAATCTCTAAAACAAAATACATTCTCAATATTAGTTTTACGGCAGAAACCGAAGCAGGGGTTCTGAGGACTAAGATCATTAAATATTGCACAATTTTTTTTTTTGATGTATTCGTACTTATAGATAAGCAAATAGTTAATCAATACTACCTTATATAAGAAACTTGAGTAAAAAACAAGTAGATAGGTTATTTAGAGGACATGCAAAAAGTTAACAAAGCAGAGCCTAGGTCAAAAAGATCACAAATAACTTTTTGTGGCTCAGGTACTTACTTTACAGTAATTGAAAGAACTTAGGGTTATTGAAGTATATTTTAGTGTGGAACGTAATTACGTTCTCTTTTGGATTTTATATTATAGTGGACAGAGCATAACTTACATTTTTGTCCACACTGAGTCATAGACGGTGAAACTTATTGTGTCTGCTCGGCAAATAACTGTATAGTCTGTCTGTGCTCATAATAAGGATGTCACTTTCACACTTTTATTTTTGTATTTAACTTAGACCATAACAGCATCATACCCTCACGGTTTTGCTATAGTATAAGTACCTAGCATACATAGCATACATAGCAGCTAGCTAGCATACATATGGATACACGTCTACTGTAATGCCATGCGGATTATGGGGTAATATACTTTTAATTTAGACATTCTCATTTAACTTTTCATTGTAAGGTTTTGGTGTAAATATGTATAAAGGAAAACCGAACAGAAAAAAGAAAAAACAAGTAAAATACTACAACATCACGATACTAAGTTTGTATTTGTAATTGAAAAACGTAAAAACAAAATGCTAGTTGAAGAGCTGTTTAATGAAAATAATTTATATCTACAAAGTTTACAAAAACTATGTAGCCCTTTTTACGAAAACTATGCGAACGGAGCAGTATGAAATTTAGCACAGTTAACGTTTATATACAGAAGGAGTACAAAGAGCTAAGAAATAAGTATAAAATAATGAATTATGGTCTAAATTCTAACGATAGGTACCTAAAACGATTTTAAAAAAAACTGACGTTATTAGATTCTTAATAAACTTTTAGTGGTAAACAATTAGATACATAGCGGTAATCTTTTAACATTGATTTTAAAGTCCATGCTGATGACGAGTCGGACGATCCTAATCCTGTCAGTCATTATGGTAAGATATAGAATTTAGCTTCCGTCGTTCTGTACCGATTGCTGGAAATATTTGCTTCTGCTTCTGTGAAGGATTAGTGGTTGGTAATGTATCTGCACTCGTTAAGGTCACTTCACTCTGTGACTGACCTTCAATCTCCTGAAGCAACTCCGGGTTAATATTTTGAAAAAAACATATCTGTAGATAGTTTATGAAGGCTGATATACTCGTAGCAAAGGTTTAAATTTGTGATATCTGATTAGAGACTGAGTTAGAACATTAAAATACTGAAATGCAGGTGCTTGAAAAACCATTAAAAAACAACGACTGTAAGTAAATCAAATTCAACTTGAAACTGATTTATTTGTAGTACATTCCGATTATTCTATTTCTGTCTAATGAAGATCGATATAAATTATAAACACGTTATAAAAGTGTGTCTTGGATCATAAAATACGAGCGAAAGAGAAACCTGCTTAAATGTTTACGTTATATTATGAAGGAACCGAAAGGAACCAAAAATACTAATTATTGTAATTGAATAAAGAAAACGGCAATCAATCTATATCATGCCAGTTCTATTAATAGTAGCGTGCCTATGCCTCTAGTTGTTAATAAACAGGTTTCTAGTTAAATAGATATATTTGATGTAATTCATGTTATGAACCATATTTTATTTTATTTTTTTTTTATTGAATACTGGGCAAACGAGCAGACGTATCACCTGATGGTAAGCGATTACCGCCGCCCATGGACACCCGCAACACCAAAGGCGTCACAAGTGCGTTGCCGACCTTTGGGGGATGGGAAAGGGGATGGGGGGAGGGGTTGGGGTATGGGCCTCCGGTATCCTCACTCACTCGGTGAAACACGGCGCAAATGCTATTTCACACCGGTTTTCTGTGAGGCCGTGGTAACACTCCGGTCGAGCCGACCCATCACCAATTTTCTTAATAAACATGGAATGGCACTTTGTTCACTTGAGAAGGGCTATATAAATTTGAGTAATTGGTCAAATTAATTAACTTTTGATAAAGCAACGATGCAAATATCTGGTGAAAAATATAAAACACAATAGTACTAGTAGTTAATCTGCGATATTTAGTCTTCTAATATAAAGATTATATCCAACATTGAACTGGCAATGTTAGGTAAGCTAGTTTCTATCAAAAATTTTGTACTAAATATACATTTTCTAACCTATCATGATCACATGGAAAATATAGCCGAATATGGTCAGTCTTAAGATCCATCTTTTAAAAATACCACACAAAGTATAACATAATACAAAAATAGAAATAATGATAATACGAGTATAACGTACAGTCTTATAACATGCTTTGTCACATTTTCTTAAACTACATTTATAATAAGACTGAAAGGGACAAACGGCTATACAGTAAATGTGTACTATTTTCCTGTCCTATATAAAAAAATAGTCGGATGTTATTTCCTGTGTATTATTTTACTGAATGAATTCCAAAGAATTTTGATATACTTTTAATTTGGGAAACCTTTGCCAGATATGGCAGCCTTATTGGTCGTGACTCAGTTAGTCATCAATGGCGATCTCGGTGTCTCGGATGAATTCACGATATTTTACGAGAAACCACTAGTATTGTGACTCAGTCAAGCTTCCGCCTGTATGTTATTCATCTCTTTGACATGTATTTCGTCATGTGTATAATTAACTTATACAACTTATCGATTCTTGTTTTTATTTTTGACATTTATTAAAATATACATTCCTTTAATTAATACTATTTTCACAAACCTTTATAATTTAGAGCAGTTAAGAAGTATGTTATCAGTTTAAGTTATCAAAATATTCATTAAACTATACAAATAAATAAAATTGGAGTGTCTGTTTATAATATTAATATAACCGCTTTTTACTAAATGCATATGTTTACATGGTAAATATACCAAAAACACATTTTTCACAATTTTTGCCTGTCTGCCTGGTGATCTGTGATACAGGATTTTCCTACTACAAACACCAGCCTCTCCCAA
This sequence comes from Spilarctia lutea, assembly GCA_916048165.1. Classification (NCBI taxonomy): domain Eukaryota; kingdom Metazoa; phylum Arthropoda; class Insecta; order Lepidoptera; family Erebidae; genus Spilarctia; species Spilarctia lutea. The sequence continues at coordinate 13,122,178 of OU696475.1, read as the reverse complement.
AGGAACGAAAGTGGCTCAATCTGTATTGTGGCTATAAATATTGTACTTACCTTTGTGTATGAGAGAAATAAATAAACTATATTAAATAAACTATATTAATCTCTGGAACGGCTGGACTGATTTTGATAACTGATGCTATAAGGATTACATATGCTATTTTTTTAAACTAGCTTTAATAAACTAGTAATTTTTTGAGCTAATGCTCAGCTAGTTAGATAATAATAATAGATTACAAGGAGAAAATAGCTTATTAAAAAAAAAGCTTGGATTGTAAAATAAGTTATGTCCTAAAATACGAGTAACTAACCATTTATTTGTGATTATCCATATTAGCATAACAGGAAACCATGTAATTATACTTTATCGAAACACTTAAATTTAGCTAATGCATTATCACACCAGCTAGAATATTTAGGAAGAAATTGAAAATACTTACTTGTTCTATGTATATTTTTTGGTTTAAAACATTTTAGTCGGCAAGTACCTACAGATAATTTTTGACATGATGTCCAAGTGAAGCCCGCATTTTATATACATTTTTATAAAGTGAGTGAGGATACCGGAGACCCATAACCCAACCCTCCCTCCAGCCCCAAAAGGCCTAAAAAACTTTTTATTAACCATCTGAGTGAAACATCGACGCGGCAGGTCCTAAAATTTATATGTTTATGTGCATCGGAGGAGACCCTCTTTTTCGTCAGTTATGATTCAACTAGCCGTAGTTTGTCTTCGCTATTATGATCGTGGTCAGCTTTATTCGTGTACAGGAAAACCTTTCTATTAACCTTTATAACACTACATTTTATTAACACAGTTGTTTTAATTTTAGAAGCAAGTAGGCTAAATCGCAATGACTATTAATTGCGAGTTAGTTAAAGCAACCATTCAGAAAACAGCGGATATCTGGCTTCTTTACTTATTATTTTAAATAATTAAAATTTTGTAATAGAGTTAGCAATAACAAGACTACGATGCAGAAAGAAACGTCAAATACTGTGAAATGCAAAGATGTATTCCAGCTTGAATTAAATAAATATATTTAGATATTCAATAAGACAGCAAAGAGCAGCTACATCCTTTCTCTAGAATCAAAGTATATTATCTCCACAAAAGCTTAAGAGACTAAGTTACTTTGGTATTTATAATATTAGTATGGAATCGTACGGGAGCGTATTCGTACGTTTTCCTACTTTTATCCCGTTTTAAAAGGTTGTGCCATACAAAACTCAACAGGAAAAAATATAGTAGTAAGTACCACAAGGAAGTTTTTTGACACACAATATGTTGATAGGAAAATACCAGTAGTCTACGACACAACGCAACAATAATTCTTTGAAGAGGACAAAAAATATAATTATGTAGACATATCACAGCCACATGTTGTTGTAGAACTTTATATAGATGTTTGAATAAAACACGTGTTTAATTCCAAAAACTAGTCCCATGTGCGTGGGAAGTTGATTGTTCTCCGAGTCATTATTTAATATCACAATTTGACTAAAGGTCATTCGTATACACTCTTAGCTATAGCTGTACTTGTACAAGACTTATATTAGTTTATTGGATCTCAGACATACTACAACCAGTTTAGTTATTTATTCATCCAGTACTTTTATCACGTGTCATATTCGTCCGATATGTATAATAGATGCTATTAAACGCTACAAATGTCATGGACGTTTTAATTTTTTTACTGACAGTTCGTTGACAGTGATATTACCTATACTTTACTCAATTGAGTCGCTCTAAATTTAACCCAGATATTTTGTATTTATAATTATTATCAATCTCTTGAAACGATTCCAACTAAAATATATTTCAATTCCACGGTGTATTGGGAATATTTATTGGCACTCCGGCAGTCATAAGCGGTCTATATGTCAAAAAATGAGTCACAAAAATATATTTAGAACATGGTCTGGAACCAACTTGGTAGTATACAATACTGCGATGGATACAGCTGCCGATTTCTTATCCGAGCCGAACTTCGCAAAGAGCATTAATTTATGTTTCAACCAGTTGTTGTGCATATGTTATGAAATATTTGTATCAATAAATTCTCTGTTTATGTTATCTTTTAACAGATAGGGTTTGTATCTAAAGCAAGCGTCGTCGACACGAATAAAATGAATTTAAGTATTCAATAAGGTGTTTATTTAGACTGATATTTGTAATATAGGAGAAACGCCCATCCCATATGAAATGATTGCACATTTTCAAAGAGTATTCTGGAATTCCCATCCGTGATACTTGAGTATTTTTTTGTATTAATCAAATCATATCTTTAACACTTGATTAGTTTAAAGATGGCACGGTGGGCTCTTTATACGGGCAGCGTAGCTATGTCAAATATGTGGCAGTTATACTTTCACCTGACGTTAGTGGGTCTGATGTATTCGTAACTAAACTGATGGCTGGAAGAGATCGCAGCCTGCGATAAGGCCGCCCATTGTACCACTGTTTTTGTACTATTATAATATTATTTCTTTATATTACGGTGTACAATAAAGCGTTCATCTATCTATCTATCTATCTAAACTGGGACCAGTAGTACCTACTCAAGAAATAATATTTCATCCATTAATAATTAATGGTGAAATATACTTTCTTCAGTAGATTAATTCTTTTTTTAACGTATTGGACCGCCAAAATGACTACTCTGCCTGATGGAAAGCATGATAGAAATGTAAGAGTGGTGGTTATCATACTCATTGTGAATGCAGACAATGCAGCAATGCAGCTTGGCTACCCACACTTTGGCGGCCTATTGACATTCTTCTGCGTCGTTGGGTTTCGGGTCTCGTACTTAACAACGAAACACGACAGCATGAACTATCACTTTAGATAGGTCTTCTGTGAACGGGCAGCACCTTCTCGGTTAAGCCTACCCGTTTGTGTTAAAATCAGCGTGGCTCTACTACTTTACGAAATAAATATAAAGTTTATATCAAAATATATACCACTAGTAGAAGAGATCTGTTTTATTAGTCAAGTAGTTGACACCTGGACTGAAGCCAAATTGCGCCACAAACTAGTTCATTAAGTGCCGCAACCGGTTGTTGTGACTACAATCTTGAAGTCGTTGAACTAAACAGTCTTCCGCGTAACCGAAAAACAGACAAAGTGCGTGTTGAGCACGTAATGCAGGGTTCCGTATATTATCTTTATTTAATTTGACTTTCTTAATACCTACAAACATATCTTAGTTTTGTTAGATTAAAATTTTAATATTATTTCTAAATTTTCAAATCATACATATACCTAATAATAAATTACAGTTTTATAATACCTACTATCGTGTGCCTTTAAGGTGCAACTGGTGCATGTCAACGGACATTGAAAAATTGTTAGAAAAAACTAAAATAAGATTTCTTCTTAGGATAAAAAATATGTAACTCTATACTCTATAGTACGTTCACTTGATGCTTTTTGTTGATGAAGTTACCTGACAAGCTAATTGTCAGGTAACTTCTTACGATGGCATAGAAACGTCTATCCTCAATTAATAGTGCAATTAGTTTAAGATGTGAAGTAGACATTTCCCTTTTTTTATCAAAACTGTGTAGTTTTGCATAAATAAATCAATTTTAATTACATTTAAAATGGCACCATACACATGCACGTTAGCCAAGGGGTGTCTAAATCGTCTGCCATCAAAAAACTATTAGATAAAATACGTGCAGCTGATAACAGGTAAACATTATTTAAATGTTAAATATTTGCGATGTACAAATATCGATAGTTTTGGTCTCTATAGAGGCCAAAACGTGATTTTATTTTAGTATTTTTTCGATGGGGTAAATACTCATACCCACGCAATGTTTCATCTTTAAAGCTCTAATCGTTTGGAAGATAAGCTGAGGATGAACGGACGGACGGACTTGACGAAATTATAAGGGTTCCGAGACGTGAACTATGGATCCCTAATAGAAAATATTACGATTTCGTATAAGATATTTTCTCATCATCATAAGTGTTATATTTATTGGTTCTTCTTACAATTACTTTATTAAATTATGTAATCATTAGATTTTGCTTCATATTGTCAACTGTGACAATATGAAGCAAAATATATAATGATAGTCTATTGAAATGTTACATTGTTTTGGGCTTAGAGTGCATCAACAAAAAAAAATTCCGACCTTTTTTGGCAGATAAGTATATCACAGAAACCATTTGCACCCCTTTTTCCAAGATGGCGGCCGGGTGAGAAAGGTTGCTACCCTACAAACTTGAATTTAACTTGACACTAAAACCTCCTACATTATTAAAAAGTAAAATTGCGTCCTCTGAGAGATGCAACCACAAATTTTTCATACTGTAACAATATAAATCAAAATATTTTATCGAAAAATGCTTATAAAAAGGAATACTCAAACATACAATCAAATATTTACAGATCATACAAACACTTGGTCCGACCCGGGCATCGAACCCGAGACCTCGAGAACTGCAGTCGCATACGCTACAACTGCGCCACCGAGGCAGTTTGTTAAATATGTTAGTTTGATATATGTAATCTGTATTCTTCAACTCGTGCCATAATTTTGACAGGTGGTGTCAATATGTTGTCGATAAACTATAAAAGGCGACACGATCGATTGGCAACACTACCTGAAATACACAGATAATTATGTAAGTGTGGGTGTCAATGATAAAGTTGAAACAGAAACAATTTCTGCTATTATGAAAGAGGATGACAGTAAATAGGTCTGCATTTGTATTTCTGATAAGATAACGTGCATAATGTTCGTTTTTATCATTTACATTACAATACTTGAATCGAAATTGTTAGTTCTGACTGCAATCTTAATAGTGTTTTATTATACACCACATGCTATGCAGTTCAATATAATTATATTTGAAATCAAAAGTAAGCAAATCTATAGAAATAAATAAAATTGGAGTGATGGTTTGTATTATTAAAATAACCGACTTTTACCGGACTGTGAAAGAAGGAGGGTTGTGTTTTTCGAGTGTATGTATGTATATTTCTTTGGCACGCCCTAAAGCCTAAATGACTTGTCGTATTTTATGTGAGTGGTGTCAACCGATTCCTCTTAGTCGTGAGAGTGACAACACCACGGGGTTCAACTAGTCAACAATAAAAACTAAAAAGCATATCAACTGAATATAATTCTAGAAACTGGATATTACCTACACTATGCGTATAAATTATAATTATCTATGTAGCAGTCACAAATAAATAAAATCGCCTTTTTAAATAAAAAAAAAAACTAATACTTTATTTGAATATTAGCAAGTAACGTTTATATTATTTCAAATGTAGATACCAATACTGGATCTGAAAATTTAATTGAAATAAAATCAAAACAAAGATAAAATATACATTTAACATATGGAGATTAGATTTTAAAACAAGTTGTACCTGACTTGTCTTATAATTTCCTCGACAATTATGGCTGTCGCGCACAGATATTTTATAGAATTTTACTAAGATTGCAAAGGTTAGGAATACCTGTACATTATTAGACACCTATCAAAATCATAATAAGAATAATACTATCACTATAGATGTTAAATCAACGTTCTAGAAAGGGTATCATCAATAAGAGCTTGTGACTATAAGAAACAAGAAAAGCAAATAATCTTCCATACTTTCGTCGTCTTGTGGTACGTTTTGCGCGCTGAATTTTTATATATGTGTACAGACAAAAACAAACATAAAATGATAGTTGTGACTTGTTTCATTATGTTGGCAATGTACATGATACACGTAAATACAAATATTTGTCCTCACAAATACAAAGTAAATTAATTAGGCGTGGTAGAACGTCCGAAGGTCAATTGTGAAAATATCAGTGAATTTCAATTAACTAGATAAAACGTTGTCGTCAGAACTTTATCGTAAAATAAACTGCACATAGATTAGAATAATTATTATCTCACACATCGTACTATAACGTCTTTATATCGACATTTGATAACGACTTTGCTTTTCATAATTAATTAAAGGAAAGGCAAGTTGGCGATGGATGTCCTATATTAAGTTTATCAAGTCGCGGTCTCCACTTAAGTACACGTTAACTTCAACGGTTATCAGTCCTGCAGCAAATATCACCAGCCCACTGCCACTTCAGCTTGCTTATCCAGTGGGCTACGTCGATGACCTTGGTACTTAGACAAATAGTAAATTGTATTTTCAAATTTCCAGTGATAAGTATTAACGTCAATATTAAGAAATATCAGCATTTAACTAATATTGTTTCGCCAAAACGGATATTATGTCAATGAACACTGACGACCAAATTATAACTCCATTTACGCATTTCTGCTTCACACTTTATTCCATTATTCTATATCTTAAAGATGAACTTTAATTAAATATGAACTCTGAATATTAAAGACGTAATAACATTTTACGGTAAATAATTATTAAGACAAGATGAGCAATAGAATATACGTTTATAATAATGATAAAAATAGACATTTGTTTTTATTCTTACTACTTCTGCGGTGGGTTAAAATGAATAAATAGATTTAATATTTTAATGCAATAAAAAGAGTCTAATTGGTGACAGATTAAGAGCGCTCTAAAGGAGCAAATAATATAAGACAATAGTAGAACAAAAAGAAGGGAAGACAAACCACCAGCCAATCAATCGGGCTAGCGCTGTATGTCAAATATCTCCTTTCTAAGGCGAGGCCAATGTTCAGCAATGGACTATTATTGTTGGTGTGATGAGGATGGTGATTCAGTATGCTTACCTAAATTTGCGTTACCATTTACTACCATACAGTTTGTTTTCAACAATGTTTCGTAAAAGTTTTTATAGATTTGATGGAGCCGATATAACGAGTTATGGTGAAGTTATAAATATACGTAATATTTAAACTATAAACTTCATTGTAAACAACACACAGTAAATAGTATACATAATAATATATAATAATACAATAAATATTCAATTATCTTTTGCAACATCTATTGTTCATTCAATGATTGTATGATTGTAAATATTAACATGTGTTAAAGTTCATTGAAGACCAATGTTTCTCTTTATTTTATTTTTGCGTCCAATGACGTCATTTATAGATTTAATGATTTCCAACAGCTCATTATTATATGTTTATAATAACTTCAATAAAGTTCTTGTATTTCCTCACGAACAAGGAATTCGTGGAGTTTTATGTATAGGTTCTTTGAGTTTCTTGAAAATAGCATTATTCTAAGTATGTTTACTAAAATATTTGTAATGTCAATTTAACGCGCTGTGAATATTGACTGAGTTCTTGCATTAGTAAGCGAAAAACAATCACTCGTACAGATATGTATATATATGTATTTTATATAGACAGATAACAATATTCTAATATAGGAAGGTAGATATATAACCGAGTTCAAAACTTTATTCCTTTAGAGTTCCGTACCCAAAACATAAAAACGAGATCGTTTTGCTAAGACTCCACTGTCTATCCGTCTATCTGTCACCAGGCTGTACCTTATGAACGATGACAGTAAGACAGTTGAAATACCAGCAAATACCTACTAAAAACAGAATAAAATAAATATTTGAGGGGACTCTCATATAAAGAAAGTGATTTTTGAATTAATTTTTATTGATAATACTGCGGTGGCACCTGGCTCATATACCTATGCCTAAACATAACTTTCATGCGAAAATTTATACCTCTTTTTTGTAATTAGTTAAATTAGACTACTTGTAGATTGAGTGCATGAGAGAAGAATAAATAAATATTCTAAATATACGATTAATTGGTTGGCTTTCAATTCGTCGCAGTAATTTTTGCCATGTGGCCTTAATGTCCCTCAAGGTTGTCTCGACATTTTCTATATTTAGTTTTAAATACAAAGTTATTGCTTTGTGCCTATTAAATAAATAATTTTATTTTTGTGTTGAACTATCCATTGCTATTAATTCGACAAATAATGATTGAACCCATTATATTTTTTGATACAGAATGTACATAGTACTTAAGTATATGAGTGGCATATTAATTTGTAAAGTTCGTCTGCTAAACCAATGAGTCGCACATTAATTTGTAAAGTTCGTCTGCTGAACCACCTACCTACTAGGGTATGGGGTACCAAACTTTGGTTACAACTATTACCTGTGGCTTCACTTACGTAATTATTTCTAATTTTGTGTTTTTATCTTTGGAAATGACGACCTTCCTATGTATAAAGTCATTCTGACCTTATTTTACCAATCAGGAGCTAAAATTTCAAAAGCATTTGTTACTAGGTTCTGGCAAATTAAAAAAAAACACGTAGCATAATTTCAAATTTTTAGATCTTGTGGTTTAGGCTCTGCATTGATGAATCAGTCAAGCATGCAATGCATTGATTGCAGAATTACCACAAAACAAGGTAACTGAAAATTCTTTCCTTCCATTGTCATATTGCAGCGATATACTTAATCACGGCTATAGGACAAAGACCATCCAAATATAATGCTGTTATCATCACTCATTCATCATATTTTTATGATTACATAGTTATTTTCGTTGAAAGTTTTAATATGGTGGAGGAAAGTTATCCAATAAACATTTAAAATTCATGAAGTATAAACGCGCGTGCTACGGAGCTGTTGAACTTTATTACTTACCGCAGTTGCTCAGCTAAAAGCCACAGTGAGCTACTGAGACTACAACCTTTATTTCTTCTACTATACTGTCTGTTTCATCTTCTTTATTATATGGAGAAGTCGTAATCCTTTTTATAGTACAAACCGTTCTGAAGAATTCTGAATTCTCAAGTTTTTTTAGTTACTTAAAGAATTTAGGAACGGTACCACTTATCAGCTATTTCAAATTGTATTTAAGTAAAAATATTTTGCTGTACGCAGTAACTTTTTCTTGAAAAAACTTTACAATAAAGCCATACCAGAGTGCAAGAGACTGGTATCTGTACTAGGAAAACCTGTATGACAGATTTACCAGCTTCTCCAATCCAAATGCTTGAATGGCAACCGAGACTGGGAGATGTAAGGGGGCGAACCCCAATCTTTCACCCCAAGATAACTTCACATGCACGCGGTGCATCTTGCTGAACTAGGCTCTGGCAACCGACCGATGGCGGTATACTCACCCCAACAGTCGTAGCTAAATGAAATAGGTCGGTGACGGGCAGCAGCGTCAGCGACCGGCAGATTATACAGAAGACGAAGAAAAGTATAACTGCTTAACATTTGCGATGTGTTAGCCTATTAAGTTACCGATGTAGCCATAAGTCCCTGTACCTACTAGTCGTAAAGGAATGAGCATTAGTGCATTAGTGAGATTACCTAGTAACTAATTAAAATTCCAAACAGAAAATTAAGGAAAGATTAGATAGAAGTAGACATTTTTATTTGTACACTCAATGTTAATGGCACAGCTTAAGCAAATAGAGACGGGCACTCAATGTATTAAAGCTACACAGATAAGTAGAGAGGACGGTCATGTGAATAGAGTGTTGGGTATTGTATGAACTGACAGATATTTATGAATGTTTCTTTTGTATTGCAAACTCTTCAAAAATCTTGAGCGTCTTGAAAATCTTTAGATTATACCCGTCACAAATTTGTTTGAGGACAGGACATCAAACATATATTTTCGATGGATTTAATCTAAACTGCTATTGTAAAGAGAAATGTTTTGTATAGTTATTTGCATTCTATAAACTCAATACACAAATCAAACGACTTTAAAAATTCTTTCATATTATTCAATAACACCGGGTGAAAAATGTTAAGGTCAAGATAAGAAAAATATGCCTATAAAAGTCCTTATTTAGAGTGATCTTAAATGTACATAAAGTAATACATGGTATAGTACTTAACATTACCCATAAAAAAGTTTAGGTGGCTATATTTTTATATTTTAGTCAGTTTTATTTATTTACAGCACAGTGTGCTTTTAGACAAAGGTAATACATATGTACCACGTAAAAATCTGTACCAAGGATTACATAACAATAATAATTTTTCACATCTTTTAATATGGTATTTGGCTTGGCTTTTATTGGTATGATAGATAGATAAATAGGTACTCTTTATAGAACACCATATTATTAAAAATACAATGTATATATACAAATAAAACAGTGGTACAATGGTCGGCCTTATCGCAGAATGCGATCTCTTCCAGGCAACCAACCGGCTATGGTAACCAGTCTGCAGATTAACATACTTAAATATTTCTCAAAACATACTTATTATAAAAAAAAACAACCTAGACGCAGACCAAAATAAATGAGCGTGCTCCATTAAAGTCCAATCGCTTAGAAACGGTCACCTTCATTGTGCCGCCTGCGGCGTACGTCCACAAGCAAGTACGATTTGTCAGTTTACGCCGTTGTATGAATTATAGTCGTTCCAATAGTTTATTTAACTTTTGACAGCTCTAATACTTAATCAAATAGTGATACCCTGACCCGTTACCTATTCGATTTCTTTCATCGATCGATTTTATGCATTAAGAAGTTTTAATCGATTTAACAAACTCATTATTTTATAGATAATTTCGTACTTCATATTTCTATGTGTTTCAATGTGCGACCTCCTTTGTCAAAATAAAGAAGAAATGGATTAAAAGAATGTTGTTCAAATATGACGGTTCAATGTCATGAAAAAATATATAAAAGGAACTGAATTTTCAAAATGTATTATTGTATTGTGTTGTAATTCAGTGGTTAATATTGTATTTGTTAAACTATTGATGATCTTTATTAAATCTCTCTATGTCTATTTTAAAATAATCTACAGTATTTCAATGAGTAACCTTCAATATAGTTGAGTATTTATATTCCTCCTTATTGATTTATTTGTGAATTCTCACGTTTGGTTGAGTTGAGCGTATCGTTCCTGCCTTCGTTACTGTCAAAATGCCAAAAAAGAAAGTACTCAAAGGACAAACAAGAGAGTTTGTCTTGCGACTTCGTGAATACTTTGAAAAGGAAAGCCGTAATGGTGGGCCTCTTATACCAGTGACTCAAGTTAGAGACCGTGTTGCAGCAGCATTAGGTATTAGTGCTCCAACAGTGGCAAAAATAACAAAAGAAGGCTACGGCAGCAGTGGCATGGAACAGAATAAGCTATCTACACCTAAGAAAAAACGTCCGCCTAGTAAAGTTACAGCCGTTGACAATTTTGACGCTGATGCTATTCGTCGTCATATATACGACTATTACCAAAGAAAAGAGATTCCAACATTAAAAAAACTAACGCAATCTCTTCGAAATAGTGGTTTGTTCCGTGGTCAAAAATCTTCTCTAAAAAAGGTATTGAAAGACATTGGAATGTTATTCCAAAAATGTGACAAACGAAAAATTTTAATGGAACGCAATGATATTGCTTTGTATAGATGCGATTTTTTAAGACAAGCAAAAAAAATAGAAGATTGGTCGAATGTTGTTTTCACAGATGAAACTTGGCTCAATGCGAATCATACGCTGTCAAAAACTTGGACTGACAACACCGTTGGCTCCACTTCTACAGTACCAATGGGAAAAGGCGAACGACTGATTATTTGTCATGCAGGAACAGTAAAAGGATTTGTGCCAGGCGCTCTATTAGCTTTTAAATCCCGGAAAACAGGAGATTATCATGAGGAGATGAATTCGAACGTGTATGAAAAGTGGTTCAGAGAAATGCTTACATCACTCGAAGAGCCATCAATAATATTTATTGATAATGCACCTTATCACTCTCGTCAAATTAATAAAATACCAACACAGGCCAACAAAAAACATGAAATTATAAACTGGCTCCGTGACAATGGCGAAGAGGTGAATGAGTCCCTACTAAAAGTAGAGTTAGTAAAGATATTAAAAACAAAGAAGCTGCCAAAACGATACGTCATAGATGAAATGGCAGCAGAGCATGGGCATACCGTCCTCAGAATTCCCCCATATCACTGCCAATATAATGCAATTGAAATGATCTGGGCACAAGTTAAAGGATATGCTGCGAGGAACAATACAACTCCTCCTTTCACCGCAAGAAAAATGCTGAATTTACTGAAAAATGCGTGTGAAAAAGTAACTCCAGAAAACTGGGCGAATGTTGTAGAAAAAACAAAGAAGGTGATAATGTCGGATTGGGATCGGGATGTTGCATTCGACAATTTATCTATCCAAGAAATGATAATCAATATTACTGAGAACTCAAGTGATGATGATTCCTGGTCATACGAAGAAGACGATTCTTTATAATTAAAATTAGTATTACAGTACCTCTTTTGGTTGTTTTATTTTTAATCCGTAAATTACTACGAATTTCAACATTTTGTACCTGTTCATTACAAGTAGGTACCGCAGGTAGTTTTTATTTGAACCAACTATAGTAAGTCTAAACAATTATTTTAGATTCATTAATTTGCGGCGAATACATTCGATCCCATTACTAGGTACGAGTACGATGGAACTGTTTTCATTACGCAAATTATTTATGCATTGAAACAGAGACATTTAGGGCATTTTAATGCAAAATAATAAAGCTTTTTACGTGATTTGATATAAAATATAATCACAATAATTTTATTGTATGTTTTATTAATATAATCGATAATCGATTTATTTCAAAACCGTTTTTATAGTCTGTGGTCATTAATTACGAATGACACATCCCTAAGTAGGCGGAGCCCGCCCATAAAGTACAGTATTATCTGTAGTACATTGTATCAAAAATTATTACAAAACTTTAAGTGCGTGATCTGTCAAAAGTTAAATAAAGTATTGGAACGACTATAATATATTAATATTTCAAAACAATAGCTACAATTGCGTGCGGGTGCATCGACACTATCTAAACGACTATACACGAAATTTATCCAGAGGGGTATGGAACCCACGTCCTTTAGCTTAACTATAATCAAATATTGTCACAAAATATAATGAGTATAATTAAAAGATAGCGCATTTATTGTCAACAAACTGCTAAATAGCTTGGAGATGTCTGATAACATTTGATGTATTATCCATAGGAAAAATAGTTACCTTTCCTCTCTTATACAAGTTTATACACAACGTTGTACTTTTAAGCGTAAAAGAAAAGTCATCTAAGTTTGAATTTAACTTGCTTTTAGTAATTTGGTTTTGGTTTTGGTTTAGTAATTTGCATTAATACTTAAACTAAGAATAGCCTTAACATTGTTAAAAGTTGAAAACAATGTATACAGCAAAGTGTAAGTTAGCACATTGCCCACATTTATACGTGTGTTTGTTTTAAAAGCTTAGGCTCGGTATTTACAGAAATAAGAAGCAGGTACAGAAATACGAGAAAATTTCAATATTTTACTTTAGGTTTAGAACTCTGAAATAATATTAAAATTGCTAAGGCAATATACCTAGTTAAGACCCTTACAGCATCTTTTCATTTAATATGTTGTTAGAAACTGTTTAATTTTTTTACGTTTGTATCTTAATGTTTCTATTAGAGAAATTAAAGTGTAATGGATGCAGTGTGTATTTATGTATGCATCGTATCGTATGATGTTTTTAAGAGATTTCTTTCATTAGGGAAGCGAAACCCAAAAAATCTAATTTGACTTAAGATCACTGCAGGCAAGACGGTAACGCAGCCTGAGTTGTTTTTGTGTTTCTTTTAAGTTCTACATAGTTATGATGTACACAAGTCAAGTACAAAAAAATTGTCATAAAATACTACAAAACAAATTTTTAACACATGCTATTAAATAGTAAGCTAAACCATAGGCAATAATCAAATAAATATTTTCATTCAATGTTACATTCATTCATTCCTTAAAAATAGTTATGCCATAATTTCTAAAATGAGATCATTGTGAATCATTCGCAAGTGCTCTAGTTAAATATCTGCCACAAATTCTGTAGGTTTCTCTGCATCCCATCATTACTCTTTATGTGGTTTCACATGGCTTTACCTTTAAAGAACCTTAATATTAGCATATAGTGTAATGTATATTGTTATGTCTACATTCATTGTATAGGTATATGATACTCATAGGTACTTCTAATATTCCTTAAATATAAATATGAGGTGGCACAAACTTATGAGTCTGGCGTAAAGGTTACTCCAATGTCTTTGATTATGTATATTATAATTTAAATATTTATCTACGTAATTGCCATATTTCTGAACATTAAAAACAGACAGATACGATTCTTTTGTTTGAAAAATAAAAATCTCTGAACTAGCTTCTTAGCCAAGATGTAGAAGATGAGATTGTAGAATGTCAAATTGTATAGGGGCTGGTTCGACTACCTGTTTTTATTTCGAATCTTCAACATGTTCTCAGACGCAATATATACATAACACATTACGATTTAGGACATGTCAACACATTATGCAAATTTGTGTCCTTCTTTTTCTTTTTTATTTTCCCTGTAATGAATGTTTGACGATGAAGGTTAGTCGTTGCGCTGGCATTTTGCCATCTTCACGTAGATATCATCAAAGTATTAATTGTCTAATTGTGTAAAACATTCCAACCAGCTCGTCTTTACTAAGATAGCCCAATTAAAAAATCGATAGTTTAAGAAAATAATATCACTAAAAGACTGGAAACCTTCTGACAAACATATCTTTATACATATAAAGATGGCCTTACAGAAATAGGCTTTTAAATAGCTGTTTGCTGCTTAATTTATTTTTCGTTTTATAAATAATTATATACCTACTATAGTATTATGCCAAGGTTGAGTTACAATAATAATTATACTCTCAGAAGTACTAGCTGTTTCACGTAAATGCAGTCGGTTTATTGTTAGTGCTGATTTTAGACTTTAAGAGTAAGCGTCATGTTCCTATTAACCGTAGGCGTAACAATTAACTTTTATACTATATAACCGAATATGTTAGTATACTATATGACACTATTAGGGCGACTGGATACCACAGAGATAACGTCATACGATACCGGTGAAGCAACATAAAAAATAATTTTATATACCTAGGACCTTATAGCGTCTGTTGTCATAGATTTTTACAGGCACACTCGAGCCTTATTGCGTATATGACGATGTTGGACACACACATTCATTATTATAAAATTTGTTATAGTACTGTCTTTTATTTCGATATTTATTAATTATTTAACATCGTAGATTAGTACCTTTCGGTTTTTAATAATGTTTTTGGTTTTAATTAAGTTTTACTTTAAACTTTTATGGACATCCATATAATTCGTAGACTATTAAACAGTTATGCATTATGATAGAGCATCTTCGTATTTGTTATAACTTCTTATAACACTCAGAATCTTGTTGAAAAGAATAGACGATTCGCGAATATTTGAAAACACCATTAGCAGTGACTAACCCCAGTCCTGAGTATTAGGAAGTAGGTGCAATACCCATTATAAACATTGTTTAAAAACATATAACCAAACACTACTGTACGTATATAAACGTCACTGACTGTTCTTTGTCCCTTATTGCCTACCAGACTGTGTGAATAACACATTGTCTGTTGTTAAACATTAATTTCCGGAATGAAAACAAACATTTATTAAGAAAAGATAACTATGATGTTTTATTCCAAAATGTTTAACTTGGTTAAAGTATTAAGGCAACATTTAATATTTAGGTAATCGAATCCGTTTTACGTAATGAATGAGTTGAGTCGATTCAAAACCGGTCTCGATGTGGTTGAGGTAGTAAGGTTGAAAGAATTTTTGAATGAACGTATGTAAAAAAACGAAAGTATTATCATTACGGGTATATAACTGCGTCCTAACGATGTCTTGCTATTGGGCCATTGTGAATTTATTCATTGTATAGTTCGTTTCAATTGGCCTTAGACGATAACTCGGACGAAAATAACTCCTACCGGCGCATTCTGACACAAATTATGACGTTAAATTTAATAACATAGTTGTCACAAAGTTGGAAACTGCCATTAACATTCACGCAAGTGGAGTCGTTCTTACCAAACATTTATTCAACGATCAAAGTTTAAAAAAAAATTTCAACTATTTTGCGTTCTCTTTAGTTACTGCTAGTACTTACATTCACATATTTAATGCTAAATTTCTATGTGCATTAAATGCCAGAAGTAGCTTTTTTACACTTTAAGTTTGATTTTTATATCGACTTTTTTTAGAAAACGTAAGTATTATTTTATACTAATACTTAAAATTCTCTCTTCTATTTAATTTTCACTACACCAAAATCTTCTAACACGTTTATTGCAATATTTGCATTTCATTTCCATATCTTAGAGTTTGTTAAAGTTAGAAATTTACCAGTTAATGTTTACAAGCAAATGAAACGTGTTTATAGCATGAGTAAACAAGTTTGACAGTAGTGTCGACAGATTGGAAAAGGATTGCTGTGACGTCACGACCTACTTCGATAGTGCACAGTTACATTTGTTAGTTAGTTGAGACTTTGTAGTGGGTGCCTATGCACTCGCCGACCTATAAGTATAGATATACCTACTAAATATAACTTTAACTAAACTCTTACTTTACATGCATGATGTTTTAAAATAGCAATAAAAAAATATTTAACTTAATTCATTTAAAATCAAACATTTTGACTGCTACGCAAGTTTCGTGAAACAGGAAGAGATAAATTAGATAACGTCAATTATACTTTACTGGGAAAATGTTTAAATACATTGTATGTACAATATATTTAACTGTTCAATTTAAAAGTAATGTACAATTTCTTAATGGCACTGTTTTACAGTTGTGTACTCAAATCAAATTGTGTAAAAGGAATACTAACTACTTTAAAAATATAATCTTACATGTATTTTTTTTACGTGAAGCACGAATACAGTATTGCGATATTCTCGTATATAAAATCTAGCAGAAAACTTCATATTTACCTGGAATCATAAATTATTAAAGGTTTTACGGCAAAAGTCTGAAAGTCGTGAAATATTTGTTTTACGATTACATATATACTTATATGTATATTTATGTTATTGATATGTACCTATGCACAGATAGAGCAATAAAGTTGATCACTCGGAAAACGGCAACGAGTAAAAACCATCAAGAGATTAGAAAGGTTTAGGGCAGCAGACCGTAAATATGCATTAATGCTTAATACTATATATATACATACACATACATATAATATACATACACAACGATATAAAAGGCTGCTACTTATGCTTTTTCTAAAGTATCGGAGCAATATATAACAATACAATAATAATGAACTGTTTTCGAATGAAATCACCTTTATTCGAGAAGAAACAACATTCTCCTTTAGGACTGGATCAAATTGCGTCCACTAATGGCTAATAAAATTGACCGGCCGACGTTTTTATTACACAAATCAATGGATAAATTGTACAGATGTCGTAAATTGACACTTAACAACTGAATTATTATTACCTACTATTATTATTAGTGAATGGTGTTGATGGGTTTGTACAACCTACTTTGGCAATAAAAATTGTAATGCTTCAGAAATATGAAGGATAATAAGAAAATAATTATATTCCACATATATACATTAGATGAATCAACGTTACAATACAACGAACTACTTGTGGGTGGTCCTACCCACAAGTGTTCCCGTATAATTTTTTTGTGACTTAATGAAATAAGATTCTTTCTAAATGTTTAATGACTTTATGCAAAATTTTAACGTGCCTTATTAAAATATTTAATAAGGATACTACTAATTCACCGTACATTTCTCCCTGAACCAGTATTTATTTATATCTTTAACAAGATAATAATAATAATTAAGTGACAAATTTAGCCTCGTTCTAGTAATTGGTGTCAATTCTATTGGCGTTAACACAGTACTTAGCGGATTTAATTAAGACTAAATTGATTCTAATCTATCTAGGGAGTAGGTTATTGTCCCATTCTTATCATTACCTGAAACACGATTTGAAAGAAATAGATAGCGTAGTAGAAAAAGCAAACAGAGAAATGAAATTAGATAGAAGCTTAAAGTCGCTTAACGTAACGTAAAGTTACTGTATTTACAAGTCAATTATACGTATCTAAATAGACTGTACGCACCTAAAACCATTAGTTACATACCACGAATACATCGTAACAAACTATCGAAGTATTCTAAATTGTATCCACATCAAATACTCGGCATAGCTGGAGTCGGCCGGCATATAAATGGCGCATGAATTTAAATCACTTAGCAAATGTAATTGATTCCATGGTTGTTTATGACACTAATTGTAAAGGAGAACGCAATTGAGGCATAAACACAACATACATTTTCGAACCAAAATAAACAAGAGTCTTGACAATTCTTACTGAATGAATGACTAACTTATTATTACTATTTATTATTTATATACTATTTTGACTACTGATTATTTATTATGGTTAGCTACTATGGCTTATTACTTTTTTGGCGAGACTGTTTACTAAAGAGCGTTTAATCAAAAGCGAAGCCGTTAGCCATAGTTCATGGTCAAGTCTGTAGTTGTTCTACAACTTTCATTATGTTAAAAAATTGTGTGTCGTCATTTCAGTTTAAATTTCGTAACTGTTTTCTCGCCTTTTTTGTTATGTGCGTCATTTTTGTGGAATGATATGACGTATGCTTCTATATCCCGAAAGTTAGCGACGTCATCACGGAAGTTTATAACCCTAGATATTTTAATTAGCAGACCCCACGTAATGATGCAATTTAACTATGGACTGTCTGTGATAGTGTTACAGGCGTAGACACGGTGAAATATTGTGTGATATGACGAATATAACATAATTTAATAAGTGCTGATGGTTATCAACCAGGAACTGAATAAAATTTTAACACGACTTGGAATTTTTTATGTGTACAAACCATGTTGACCTTGTATGGAAATGTTACTTATCGGCGATTTACTTATTAAGGCTTATTATAGCTTTAACTTCAGTTGTAATAAGGTCAGATTTTATTTAATTCGCAATTGTAGCCAGGGATTACTTGATGATGGCTGAAGTGCTTCCAATAAAACTGGTAATTTGAAGTTAAATACAAAACCATCGAGACGTAAACAAACTTCAGTTATCGCCTATTTTTCTGCTACTCACTCTAAAGCTATTCTGAATAAATTTAATCAACTCTCATTATCATAAACCTATATACCGAATAGTGATTACTACATTTAGTGGTTATATAAAATAAAACCCTATTCCTCCTTGGGAGTTATCAGTTTGTCTTTACTTACACCATTTCTTTATACTTTGTAAAGCAGAACTAGAAACTGTTACAAAAGTCAGAAATTTTAAACAGAAATGACAACCCAGACTGGTTTTTAATGTAGTAATGAAAGTTTCGGAGCATGACTAATAGCTTTACTTGATTTTTTATGCTTATTTACAGTTTTTCAAAAATTCTTGCAATGAATTAGATTCTATATTTTATAATTTGGGATCAACAAATTTAATAGAAACTTATAATGACACACAAAATACGGGATAACCTCAAATGCAAGCGTATCAGCCCAAGTATATCTTTCCACATATTGATCGGATCCGAAGTGATTTGCTCTACCTAATTCTAATCGGCTTGCGTGACTCGATAACATCAATGTAAGTCATTCGTAAACAAAAGCACACACGGCCTACATTTAAAATACTTCCCTCTTGTTGTTAACGTGCTTAAATTTTGTCCTTATGAGTGGTATTAAAAACATAGATCACTATCGTATAGTATTAATTCTATTTTAAACCTAAACTAATTTTAGATTAAAATGGGAACCACGTGTTTATTTAGTAAGACAGTTATTTTTAGGATTAGTAAGCTATTGAAATAATTCACGAACATTAGAAGTAACGCCTTTGAAACATGATTTGAATCTTACAAAAGTGAACTACTATCAGAAATGTTTACAAAAACTATTCGGTTTTATTCTTAAAATATTTTGCTCTTACTCACTTTGCTCATTACACAACGGGAGGAAGTATCTTGTTTTGCAAGCAGGATGCATACTCTATATCTTAACGCAGACATCCGTCTGGATAATTTTAAGGAGATTGAGCTATTGTTAAGGTGTCTATACGATACATTAATATAAATTAGGATAAATGGGCCTTTTCATTTTATAGTTTTAACTACCTTTTCAGAGAAAAATATCGCTATTAGTCCAGAAAGAAGGAATGCCAATCACAATTTGCTCCTAAGATCTGTTTTTTCGGATTAGCTCTTCGTTTAATTGACGGATACAAGACATGTATTGTGTACATGTTTAATCAAATCTAACGGCCGTTTCCTTTACAAGTTATTAGCAAAACAATTGATCCGGTCGGTTGGCGTTTTGGCCACAAAGGCTATAAATTGTACGGGTCTTGTTGATTAAAACTGGTTTTTATACACAAATGTAGTATTCTCTCTGGTACTATTCTCATTGTACTGTTAACCATGCATATCTTGAGTATTTTTTTTTCGGAAACATTTTTCCGGGCTAATTTGCTAAAGCTTTATTACTATTGAAATTAATATTTTAGGAAAGCAAGCAAATAAAAACTAGAGACGAAAGAACATAATTTAACATTACGCACTGCGATGATTAATATTTTTAACTTTTTGCCAAATTTTATGAGTTACGCTTTCCTAAATCCGAACAGAGCTATTAAACGCAGCTTACGGTTATTTTAAGAAAATATCGCTTGTGGTTTAAAGCAATTTATTACTCGTTCTTTGAGTGTACTTTCTTAAATACAGATAGAATAATAGAAGCAATAGTAAAATTTATTTAAAAAGTGATATTACAGACAAAAAGAAAATCATAATTTAAATTGTAAGTATCACCAATCTTGTACGAAATAAGTATGCACCTATAAAACATTTGACTAATGCAATGTTGAATCTTAAACGACCGTGAAGTTCCGTGAAAACTTTAAATACTGTATAGTGTTTGACATAGTCTGTCTACGACTTCGTCCAGAAACTAATAAAAAACTCGTGAAAGGTTCATGGCCCATTAAAGTATATTATTCTCACTAAAACATTCGTTCTTATATTATTCCTACTAAAGAAGATTACGATGTTTGAGTTTTTAAACGGTTTTACTTAGCTTGCCGTATTTGTTTATTTATTTTTTTGTGTGGGTCAAATCTAGTAATTGAAATTTGACTCCCTTCCTGTTGACAGATTGATCTAAAATTTGGTGCACACTTTTAGTTCTGGTGATAATACAATTAAATAAATTTTGTTTCATTGTAAATTCAAGATGGCCGCTGCTATAAAATAGCGGCTTACAAATTTTGTCACGACTACCTCAATATGGGTGTCAAATAAAAAGGCTTGACTAGTAAAACGGATTGTGTTTTGACTATGAAAAATTAAAATACAAGATGGCCGCTGCTACAAAATAGTTTTTACACACTTTGCAACGACTACCACTATCAAATGAAAGTGTTCAACTAGTAGAACACAGATGAGAAGTACTATGTAATAAAATGAAAAACTTGAAAATAAAAAAAAATTGGAAAGAAAAATTTAATTTATCCGTTTTTATTGGAAATTATGTACTAAAAACTAAAAAATAATTTGGTAGGTCCCAGGTCAGTCATCACACCCTCTTTCTCATCAATCTAAAGAATTGATCAAAAAAATAAAATCGTTGGGCGTAGCGTGAACTGAATTGACTGGATGAAAACACAGGCTCATAACCTACATAATTTTTGGAGACGATTATTTTATTTGTCGTCACTGTTGAAGTTTTTTTACATATTTATGAAGTTTTTATATTATATTAAGCATTGTTTATGAAACTTTATTTAATCACATTAATCATTGAACCTTAAACCGTATAGCTATTAAGTCTTTATTCAGATAGGATAATATATAATAATACATCAAAACACTTTGTTGGGCGTGCCGCTATGATATAAAAAAAAATATTTTTAATTGTAAAGGAAGTCGATTAATAATTATATATAACATATTTATGCAAAAGGTTTGGAGTCTAGTGTCTGACGACTAAATCAATTCATAGGTATATATACGTTTGTTTAAAAGCACCATTATTTGATTTCTGTTTAGTTTTAGCCTCGCCCAAACTTGTGTACGCGATGTACTTACCATTGCCTATATTTCAATAAGATTTTTTATAGATACATTGGCAACTTTACTGACCAAGTATATGTGTCTATCATATAAAAAGTAGATCAATTGCACTTAACGTGATGAGATGGCCATTAATTTGTTGATAAGTAGAGCCACGGGGTCCTAATCACTTAATTGGTGGTCGTTGTCAAGGTTTAATACGATCAATTATTATCAGCAAGTTACATGACTTGTCGGTTTGTTTGCTGCTACTGGTAGGATTAATTTTCCGAATGTTGACCGCACCTGCGTCACGCCCTGGTCGCGAACGTCGCTAATTAATAGTGTTTTCGATAGGTGTGCAGTATTACAGACCGCCTTGAAGGCTCATGTTACAAACGACATTAGTATAACGATAAGCCACTCAAGTTGCCACCCCCTTGTTGTCATCTTCGCTCTCTTGCTTATCTATGATATATTACCCCTTGATGAGCTCTTTGAAATACTATGCTTGCCCTTGTTATATTGAATATCTTGCTTGCGCATCAATATTAATAGGTCCTTTATGTAAATTAGACCTCAACAATTTACTTGTACTCAAATTTGTCTTTATGAAATTGAATTAGGTAGGTTTAAAAACTAATAGATTATCGTAACTATCATATAAAATAATTTATATATTCATAGCCTTAACCCTAGTTGTATGATTCGCTTTCAGATTACCAACGAACGCAGGGTCCGATTATTGAACAATGTAAAAGCGAAATCATATTACAAAAAGGGCAAAATTTTAGTCTTACTTGTAAAGCAAAATTCGCCGTAGAATTAAAACAACAAGACATACCAGAAGAAATAACCACAATAAATATGAAAGTAAGAAACGAATCAATAGCAGAGGGTGAATATAAGTTCAGAACAGTTCTAGAGTTATATAACGTTGACCAATATACTGTTGGTTGGTATGCGTGTTACGATAAAGGGATTAACATCAATAATGTACTCAATAACCTCACAGAAGTACCTGACAACACAGAGCAAATCTCATTCTTTTATATTTACGTCGATGGTGAGATAGTTTTGCAATAAAATTTTAATCGTAAATTTTCGGTACTAAATTATTATCTCATGTTCTTCATATAAATATTTTAGGGACCGATAGCTTGTTTGCACCCATGAGAGAAATCGTAACGCCAAGAAATTGCTATCAGGTTGTTATTGAATGTAGACCAACAACACCAGATGTTCAAGTTACCCTCCAAGAAGTGCGGGTATGTATGATTACAAACTGAATATCAAAATAAGAGTAATAGAATATTAACAAATATGTAACTATGTCACGTAGGTCTATATATGAAAAATAAGATACTGAAAATTAATAATAATAGATTATTCCTGTAATATAAATACAAAAGCTTTGTGCAGCCGCATAAGTAAAATTTACAAAACCTTAAATAAACGTTATTTGTCTGTTATGCCTAATGAGGCAACGTTCGTTTATTCTCTATCGAGATTTCACACTTACAATTTGAGTGTGAATATATCTACTGAAGTAGATATCGAGGATATCAACATTGTCTCATTAAATGCTTTTGAATTACTAACGCTTATTGCTGAAGACAATGCTGATACTAAAGCATGAAAGTTTCCAATCAAGCTAATTTGAATGGTTTCATAATAACCTTCTTAATATTCAGGAAATTCCAGATCACTCTTATAGTCCCAAACTCGGGTTCGTCATCAATAATGATCACCTTTCGACGTACGTCTTTTTCACATGTGTGTTTAAGAGACGAGACAATATCGTAGAAAAACCATGTTTAATCAGAAAACGTAGGTGAATAGATTATGGTATATTTAAACAAACATTTTTAATGCAATTACCCACATTCACGAGAGTATAGGTGCGACATTACTCTTTTCGTGAGGCCATTGCAATGCTGTTAAAAAAAAAGCCTGAAATGCAACTGCAATAAAAGCGAATGTTTTCGTGAATGTGGGATTGTCATGTTTTTCAATTTTATTATGAAGTGCATGCCAAACAACTGTACTGACTGTAGGTATGTGTTCTAAAAATTAAGAAACATGACAATTACTTTAAGCGATATCTATACTAACCAAACATTTATTTGGCATCAATTATGATAACCGCAGAGTAACAAGACACAAGATACAGTACCATATTCTCCAAAGATTGGGTTTGTAATGAAAAAGTGTACTAGGTCTGCTTACACATGTCTCGGAAAACATGGAGAGCAAAGTGAACTGAAACGTATTCGTAGTAAGTAGTACTGCAATTGATGTCATTTAACAAGGTAGTGTGGTGTGATGGTTTCATTCACTGGATGACTTCTAACACTCAATGTTACAGTAGACCTATTTACATTCAATGTTTTTTTGTTCCAAGCTTGTCGCCTCACACTTCTTTTTCATTTTCTACTTCTTTGGTGTGTTGCTCTGCGTGACTTTTATGCATGAATATTCTTAATATTGTAACTACTAACACTGTTTTGTTTTTAATTTATTAACTGATTGATATGATATGATTGTACGGTAATTTTCAATTTATTAAGGTGGGTTCATTTTTAATCTACCATTTTTTTTTATTTTTAATAGTGACCATTATTTACTATTTAACATAATGCCTGCTATTAAATAGCTATCCCGGTTCAGACTCATACGTTATGAATTATTGCGTAAATAGATAACTAAAAATATATGGAGTGAATAACATGATTTTATTTACTTTATGTAGTTGTTCTGTTTAATTAGCATTAAAATACAAGTAATCAATTAATAGCACTCATTGATACTGAAAATATATTAAATTTTATTAATTAAGAGATCTGAATCAACAGTAAAGTTCTTTTTGGCAGTTTTTGTAATTTGTATTTTTGATTCTAAATAGTTTAAAGAACATTTCTATCTGTAAGATAATTCTCTTTAATTACATATAGGTTAATTCAATTTGTTGAAACTTGAAAGCCGTAATAGTACGAGATCTCACTGCAAAAATACTACCTTCATCGAGTATATTTATGGTAATAAGCATTTTGTTAAAGGATTATAAAGGGGGCATATGATTATGGCTATCGCCTTCTTTTTCTAACACATGATGGGCTACTATGATTATTATCTTCTCTCATTCTTAATAATCTTTAGGGGCTAGCCACCAGCTTTATTTGCGGGTATTTTTACACAGGCAGAAGGCACTTTATTTCAATATATAAAAGATGAATATACATACGTTATGAACGTATAAACGAGACCACATAAAATAGAGAAGTCGTTACTTCCAAGTCGGCCGTCCTTTCGGAAGTCGAAAGCTTCTATGGCAGTTTAAACGCTTCGTATGCATCTCAACCTGATATCAAAAATGAGGAGCCTAGAGCCACACTAACACGACACTACACCGAAGATCTGTCAGAAATCAGCACTGATGAAATTGAGTTGGCTCTTGGATAGCTAAAAAATGGAAAAGCTCCTGGAAACAGAGGTATTGCAAGCTGGAAATACGCCCGTACTGAGGGAGCTCCAAAAGCTTTTTAAAGCAGTCCTGTTTGAAGGCAGAACTCCAGAGGCGTGGAGTAGGAGTAGGTGTGGTCGCCCTGTTCTTAAAAAGGGTGACAAGACCATGTTGAAAAACTATAGGCCCATTTCCCTTCTAAGCCACGTCTACAAACTGTTTTCAAGAGTTATCAAAACAGTCTTGCGCGAAGACTCGACTAACTCCAACCACTGGAGCAAGCTGAGTTTCTGAACGGTTATAGCACCATAGAACACATCCACACAGCGCGGCAGATTATACAGAAGACTGAAAAGTATAATCAACCCCTGTGTCTAGCAATTGTGCACTATGAGAAGGTCTTTGACTCGATCGAGATTTGGTCTGTTCTGGAGTCCCTGCAGCTTTGCCAAGTGGATTGGAGATACATCCAAGTATTGAGATGTCTCTACGAAGCCGCCACTATATCCGTCCAAGTACAGAATCAGCATACAAGACCCATACAATTGCATTGAGGAATGAGACAAGGGAACGTTATATCCCCGAAATTGTTCACTAATGCAATGGAGGACTTCTTCAAGATGCTGCTCTGGAAAGGGCGCGGCATCAACATCAATGGCGAATACATCTCTCACTTGCGATTTGCAGACGACATCGTCATCATGGCAATGACGCTGCAGAACCTACAGATGTTGAACGATCTGTCTGACTCTTCTGTACGCATCGGCCTACGAATGTACTTGGACAAGACCAAGGTCATGTTCAATGAACATGTACTACCGGAACCGGTTGCGGTACGCGGTACCGTTCTCGAAGTTGTTCAAAAATACGTGTACCTCGGACAGACTGTGCAGTTAGGAAGAAACAATTTCGAGAATAAACAGGTGAATCCAGCTGGGTTGTCCAGCATTTGGGAATATTCGTCGGGTCTTCCTATCGTTGATATCACAGTGCCTAATGACGAAAGTCTTCAATGAGTGTGTCCTTCCCGTAATGACGTACGGAGCCTAAACCTAGACACTTACAGTACGGCTGATCCTGAAGTTCACAGTCGCTCAGCGTTCTATGGAAAGAGCAATGCTCGGCGTTTCTCTAAGAGACCGTATTAGAAACGAGGTGATCCGGCAGAGAATCAGTGCAATCGACATAGAATACAGGGTTAGCAAGATGAGGTGACAGTGAGTTGGCCATATTTGCCGTAGAACCAATAACCGTTGGGGTAAACGGGTTATTGAGTGGAGACCGCGTCTTGGCAAACGTAGCGTAGGACGTCCTCAGGCCAGGTGGAGTGATGATTTGCGCAAGACGGATGCGAGAAGCCGATGATCGAACCAAGTGGCGTGCAATTGGAGAGGCCTATGTCCAGCAGTAAACTGCGATAGACTGATGAACGTAAAAATAGAACAATATATTACCTGTTTAGACCTGGCTGCGACGAGGTTGTAGCCGTGTTTATATCTGAAGTATACAGTATAGTTTATTTTAATAACTTATAAACGAAATTCTTTTCCAAGATTTAATCACCAATAACATTATTTAAAATATTAGTAGGCACATTTTAATTGGGAACCCGGCCGAACCATGTTACCAGCTTTATAAGAAAATTAGCTTTTTACCATATACTCAATGACCGTAGGATGTCTGTAGTGTCAGGTACGTTTGTAAAGTCCCGCGACACAAGATGTATATTCCTAACGCGGGTGATATCTCCAAAGTAATCAGCCTAGTGCGAGTCGAACTTGTGCAGGAAATGTTCCGAACATTTAGCGAAGTATTAGTTTCGTTTCATTCCTTTGGGTTCAGAACCCTAAAAAATGGAGTGTTGTTACCTATTTGCGTACTATTACAGCGTTTTGTTACAAGTCTTTCGTCTATAGACAGGTTTTCCATAGCGTTCGTATTATATTCATGTGTTTAGGAGATGGAAATGGCCAAATAAAGATTTTCAGATTGATTTCTTAATACGTTATATTTTTAGTTAAAATTTAATTTTCTTTGTTTTGAGGAAACCCGTGTATATTAATTTATATTTTTTATAAAACAAATCTTTCAAATGATTTAATTTAACATTACACGTTGCAAACATTGTTTTCATTGAAATTTTTATTCCTTATGGGAAGGTACTGATTATTTAAATAAAGAACAATTATAAAAAATATTAAAGACACGTTTTGGAATATAGTAAAAATATATTAGAAACTCTAGTGTCTCTTCTATCTTTTTTTTCGGTTATCTTTATTGATTCTTTAAACTAATGACTCTTTGAAACACAAAACTTGTAATAACTGTAGTTTTGAGTTTTGTTAATTTTAAACATAGCTCTCTCATTAGTTTTTCCACAATATCTAAAACATATAGAGGTCAACCTCTTCCAATTTTAATTTATTTAAATGAGGTATATTATAAAATTAGATAAAATATGTAGATGTAATATGCAGCCAGCATTTTATAATTTTTGAATTACTTACATCTCAATATTAGTTGTTTATTACTGGTTGAAAATAGAAATCTATGGAAGGCTTTCTATATTTTTGTATTAAATATTGTTAATTTTTAACGTAATTATTTATTAAACACACCCGTTTCCTCTAAACGTAGAGATGTTATTTTATTTTTAATTTAGTTAAAATGACGACACTTCGCATGCATGAGTGACACATAATCATCTAAATTTATATGCCAAATTTAAGTTTTAAATCTTTTTCAGGGGTTTTGCCACCACCAGTGCCTAATATAACGGGCGGCTACAAATTCTTCTTAGAAGGAGAAACGTTTTCAATAAATTGCACTGTCAACTACGAAAATGGTTTACTAGTCAGTTTGAACTGGAAGTATCCACCAAACGTTTCAAATGTAAGTAATTACTTAATGATTGTGATTTCTATATATTTCGAGGCTACTCTTTATAATTAGATGCCAATATAAGTTCAGCGGGTAGGCGATAGGGAGAGTTCCTAAAGTTGTCATTTATACCTTAAAGATTGCTTGCTTAAAGACTTTAATTGAATTGTTTTATATTATATGTTTCCCTAATTTTACTTATTTAATTAGTTTATATTAGGTCCTTACATGTTAAATTGCCGTTTTGTTTCACTGGCCACTTTCATCTGAAATATATCCTCTTTGGTTAGGAATTCGTCGCTCATCTAGCACAATGGAAAAGTTGAAATAAAGCTTTAGTTACGAGTACGCGTTCTATCGTGGCATCAGTGCAACAGAAACAATTCGAATGACTAACGATGTGTATGGTGCTGGTGTCGCAAAAGAAGACATGGGACGTAAAAACGTCCCATGTTATTTTTGCGACTTTAGCGAAATTTCCAGAACGATACTTTAACTAACTAAAAAGTTTTAACGGTATCGTTGTAGAAATTTCTATTTTCATAACAAGCCCCGTGGACGTCCGGAGACCAAAGTGTATAATGAAGTATTAAAGGCTATAGTGGCAGCGGATCCATCGCAAATCACTGCGTCTACGCAGTGTCCTATTATGTCCAGCAGTGGCTGAACATAGGCTTCTCATTAGAAAGAAGAATTTGGCCTACTATACAACGCTGGCCAGACGGGTTTGTCTAGGGTTGTTTCAAGTTTTCCTTCTCTTTACAGTGATGTTGTCCTGCGTAGCTTTATCAATTTTTTTATGTATGTCCCTGCCAAAATGACTCTACTCTAGCCAGAGGCAGACACTAGGCATCAGGCGATGAAAGCCTAAGCTGAATCCAAGAGTAGTAGCTATACTCCTTGTAAATGCAGCATAGCGACCCACACCATGGCGGCCTTGTGATGCGAAACATGACAGCACGAACGCTGTCATTTTATGTTAATTTTCATGCGAGGGTAGTACCGCCCCGGTAGAGCCGACCCGTTCGTGCTGAAATCAGCGTGGCTCTACTACCTCTACGCGTTTCACGACACCCATGGGATAAGAAGTGTGGTGATGAATATATATCGTCCAATGTTTGACTTTCATTGTATTAACCTGCATTTCAGAAATATTTCTATAGTTTTCAAGGGTTGACAGCATTGTTTCTCTAATCTCAGATAGTGAATATAAAATGTAGAAATTATTCCGCTCAATTTATTTGTTATTTATTGTAAACAGGATGTTTACCATATTTATTTTCTGCAAATTGTTTCTAATATTTCGACACTGATTATAGTTTAAACAAATACAACATTTTATTTTTAACGCTTGTTTTAGGACTCTATAATAATCAAAACGAACGAATATGAGAGGGTTGGTGCTATGTTGTACAAGAGTATTACAGTTATAGGTGCTACTAGAGATCATGGCGGGCAATACACATGTGTATCAACTAATAATTGTGACCAGAAAAAAGCTGCGTTTACGAAAGAATTCAAAGGTAAGTTTCTAAGCTTTATCATTGTTAAAAACTACGATGAATAGTCAAAGTAGTTAAATATTTACTAAAAGACTATTTATTCTAAGTAATTAATATAAATTTGCTTATTAAACTGTAATTAATTCGACAGTTTGAAAGTATCAAAAGAGAAAGCCACAGGGTATGCGTATTACAAATTATTTTCAACTGAACGTATTTCATCATTGTTATCAGCCCGCTGCAGTTCACTGCTCGACATAAGCCTCTCTCAAGGCATAGCACAGAATCCAGTCTGTTGCTTTTTGCATTCAGTCGCCGCCGACCCTCGTTCGCAAGTCGGCTCTTGCCAATTGCTACACGTACGTTTGCCAAGATGCGGTCTACACTCCAAAACACGCTTACTCCAGTAGTCATCGATTCTGCGACATACGAGTATATGATCAGCCCATTGCCACTTCAGCCTACTAATTATGTTCTGATAAGGGTTAAAATTTTCACACTGCTTCAATACTTCTTTTTTCTAATACAAATCCAAGCAATGTTATATTGTCAGTAAATTACTATTGACACTATTTATATTACTACTCACAGTCTGTTCGTCAAAAGACGTCTTTTGTTGTGGCACTTTTATAACTTTGAAATACTGAAATATTTGGGTACCAAATATCTTTTCTTTTACAAATATATTATTTTTGCTTTGATATACAGAAGGCCATAAGGTAGTCAATCCTGGCCAATCGGGCTAATTATGGCTCTTTAAAATGGTCTCGTTTTTCCGTGATTGCTTTACTTGTCTTCAGTATTTTCACTCATCAAACTTTCCTGGAAAGCTTGTATTTAGGCTTTGGTCTTAATACCACAATTAAATACACGCATAATGCACTCTTTAATCACCTTAGCCTATACTTTTATTGACAGGCTTCATTATGAGCAAATTTGAGCCATATGCTGTCCAGGCATGGGGAAAACGCCCATCCTCTTTCACGGTTAAGTTGGCAATCCCTAGAGTTAAATTGTGTAGTCACACTTCGACAGACTGTTGGTAGTTTTTGCTTCTAGTATGTTGGTCATATTCTTCGTCTTGGAGAGATTAATCTTCAAATCCTAGTTTTTCTAATTCGATCTTCAATTTTTCAATCATTTCCAGTCGGAATTACATTACCTACAAATATAACTGGGTCATCATTGAATCTCTCTTGAATTCGTTCTTCTTGAAACATATTTTTGTTACCATACTAATTAAAAGTTTTAAACGTGGTCTCAAGGGTTGTCATAAAAAGCTTAGGAAATATTGTGTCATCCTGTCAAATTCCACAGCTTAAACCCATCATTTGGATTTGCTTGTTGACACTGGCGGTAGCGTTTATTTATAGATGTTTTAAAATCCCAATGTATCTTTTATCCACTCTTAAATCTGCCAATGTCTCCTCAACTAAAATCTCTATCGTATTTAATGCATTTCCTAATTTACGAAACTTATAGTAGCAGGCTTTTGGTATTTTTCAATGACTGTTATCAAACTATGCTTATCACATGTCACATGAACTAAATTCCGATCTGAATTTGGCTTAATTCAGCTTTTAATGTCACATCATGTGTAGAATATTGATGATAGCATAGGTCCCATTTTTCGGAATCTTGCATCTAGCAGACACTGAATGTTTAGTTTCATTAAACTTTGATGTTCTTGCTTATAAGTATTTTATTAAGTTACTCGAAAATGAGAACTTGTCTATTTTTGAATAGACGGTATGCAAATGTAATCTCATCAGACGTTGCACACAGCCAATATTCAGACCCAGCATTAATTTCTGGTGGTCGTTTATTCCCTGTCAGGGAGGGACAGCGAGTTTTTGGCTTCACCATTTTTCTCACGCAGAAACGTTGCGTGTCTACCAACTGTGTAGTCTTTAATACTAAATATTTTTTTTATTTTTTAGAAAACCCTACTCTTACTTTGTTTACTGAAAAAAAAAGACCAGTTGAAACTTTCCAGCCAAAGTATAAACTAAATATTGAGATGGACTCCTACCCTCCAGCTTCATTTAAGTTGTAAGTATTTGCTTTGCGTTAATCTCGTAATGGTATTTACGTGAAGTAATAAATAAGTATTAATATTGAACATAGTGGTTAAAGTACATAAAAATCAATTGTTTAATTCTTCAATACTTCTAATTATCCACAATACTCCAGTCAGACGTAAACATTTGAACACTTTTCGTTAATGCTAATAATTATTACGACAGACTAAAAGTGAAGCAGTAATACTTTTAAATTGAATCCTATTTATTAAAAGAATTACGATAATGCACGTGGACAACCTATTCTTGCTATCAGTACTTTATTACATTTTAAATGATTGTACGAATACTAAAATGACTATCACAAACACTTGCCCTCAACTTAGCTTTTCGAGCATCTATAGGATCGTTTATTACCTGCCAGGCTAATGTTCATACTTGCATTCGCAGCTTAATCAACGGCAGACCTTTACCTAATAAAGATTTCAAATATGACGTTTCTTTACACCCTAAGACGGGTGATGCTATCTTACTGATAAACAATACGCAAGTTACAGACAGCGCTAATTATACTTTAGTGGCTACTAATGGATACTTAACAAAGAATATCACTGTCGACTTAAGGATTGAAGGTAATAATTTTTTTACGTTTATGAATTATTACAATGATCTATCACTTTGATAGTCTCAAAGTGATAGATCATTCCGCATTATAATACATATATACGAAGAACAATGACATTCCCAAAGAGGGTTCACACCAGTTAGGCCGCCGGCCATTAAAGAAAAATCAGAGTGCGTGGACTCCATATAAATTTTGGAAATGGATGGTCATGACGATGATCTTATGATAATTATTGTCTGATGTGCTAAATTTGTGGTCAGAGCTATTTTAAAATGTAAATCATGAAACATTACATAACGCATTGCTGTTCACCTTAGCATAAACTTTTTCTAAATCTATCATTATTTAATATATTAGCATATTGTTTCTCTTTTTAATTAACCAGGCATGTTTACATTTCCAGTTCGTGCACTGGCTAATGTAACTTTTGACATATTGTAGTAGTATTTAGTAAATTGTATGTAAGCATTTTTATTCAATGTAATTACGCTATTTTTGAAATCTAATTTTATATTACCTTGTAATTTCCTGCTGAATTTTAGGTAAACCAAAGATTTCATTTGGATCAAATGCTCCTAAAAAATATGTAGAGAACCAGAAAGTTACCTTAAGGTGTGATGTAACAGCATATCCGTTACCACACATAGAATGGATATTTTCCAACGGCGAGAAAGAACAGAGTCTGGTAAGTTTAAGAAATTGCTTCACCGTAAATAACATAATCCTGTTTTATTTTGGTATTGATCAAAAATTTGTCGCTCAGATCTGTAGAAGCTCATTAGTAAAAAGTGTCATATGTTGAGGACTGGATAATCTAACGTTTTTAGGTGAGTGTAAGTGAAGACAGTTTGACAGTCCTCAGATCTACAATAGGTAGACGTTGACGCATTAGCTATAAAAATATGAAACATCTAAAACCAACAAGGTGTCTTATATATTGTTAGGCTCCTTTTAATATTGATATTTAACTATAAGCTAGCCTACTAGGACTGCACTTGTGTTCGAAGACTAGAAAAGACAGCGCAATAGTTATTCAAGTTCTGAGAGATCGACTTTAACTGTTCGTGAAATACCATATTGTTATATTTATGTTTAAATTTATATTTACAGCCTAGTACTGAGGTAACAATAAATAAAGTATACGAAGCTTCAGCGACACTAGTTCTTTCAGCAGTTTATGTTTCTGGTAATATAACATGCAAAGCTTCCAACAAAAGGGGTGTTTCTGCGGTCACACGAAGACTAATAGTTTACGAAACGGAGGGTGGATTTGGTATCAAGAATAAAGAAAACACTTGGTTCCCACAGCATCAGGATGTCACTATAACGTGTGTTGCTTCAAAATATGATTTTTCTAACGTCAGCTGGATCGGCAGTGACGAAGAAAATTTGACTGAGTTAGGTTAGTAATTGTAAAAAAAATATTTATTATCAGTGTAACTTGCGACTACTGTCTAGTACTAAGAAGCAATTTTGTCGTTAATAATAACTCGTAAAATAACGCGAAACGAATGCACAGTATTGACGCTTAACGTGAAATAATTTTGATTAATAGAGTATTGTAGACTTTTATCAAATCTATATTTTGTATTATGAAAACGTTTGATTATAAAAACAAAATTACATCACCATGGAATCTAATCGTACTATATACTATATTTATATCCGTACAAATATCAGCTTATATTAGCTAGCCGTATTGCTATAGATAATAGTAGAACATTGATAGCTTGTTACCACTACTTATGACGTCACAGTTTACATTTCGTTTAATTTTACACGTTTGTTTGAATTTTCTCAATATAAACATTGCAGTGGAACACACGGAGAATCCATTATCGCTTGTTGCTAAACTGAAAATACCACGAATTTCTCTGGAGCAAAGCGGAGAGTACGTATGCCGTGGAGACACGTACGATGGGAATGAAACAAAAGAAAACATCAATATAACTGTCGAAGGTATGTAAAATATTTTATCTGTTTGACATAAAAAAACTGTCGTAATTTGCATTCAAAGGTAAAGTAATTCAAACGGTAAAGACTCTCAAGTCTCTGTAGACTTGAAAGTCTTTACCGTTTAGAAGACCCATTTGGTTTATTGTATAATTGAAAATAATAATAATAGGAATAAAATAGTCTTGTGGCATCCATCCTATTTTTTATTTGGATAAACTGTCGTATTTCACTTAACATAGAATATCCTCAACACATTAACAACTCTTGACATATATAGACCTCTCCTTAGCAAGGAGGTTTCGGCGTATTACACTATCCTGGTAAGAGGAGTTGGTATGAGGTTTATTTCAAGTTTTCCTGTCGCTTTGCGGTGACGTTGTCCTGTGTCACACACACACACACACACACACACACATGTAGGTTGTTGCAATCCGTATTTTTAATCCGTCACCTTACAGATAAAACTATAATTTTAAATGGAATATAATGAAATTCAAGTTCTTTATCACTGATATATATTTTCTATCAATAGCCATTCGGGGCCCTGAAATCAAATGGCCACTTGCTGATGTGACTGAGAAAGTTTATCGAAGGGAACACATGCAATTGGATTGTTTAGCTGAGGGAGTACCAGCGCCAACAATAAATTGGTATAAGGTAAGCACATTTGTGTTATTTATAAATATTAATCGATGTTAAATTTGACTTTAATTTGCCCTTGTCCATATATTTATGTATCCCGATTTTAAATTTAGTATCGTTTAATGAAGCAAAATAAAATTAAAACTGCTTTAAATGGAGTAGCTATTGTTTAGTTAGTTTATATTATTTTTATATATTCATTTTCTATCGGTTGTGTTATTATTTTTCTCTTTCTGATACTTTTCGAGCAATCCGTAAATTGTTTTACCATTAGTTATTATTTAAACACAATAGATTTAAACCTTTAATTATTACAGTAGAAAACGTTCCCAAATATAGCGATATAATCTATTTTGCATACTTTTATTTCGCAGGACTCTGTGTTGATTAGAAATAATGACAGTACAGTGAAGATTTTTACGTATGCAGTCAATCGCACATTTGTCAATTCCACAATAAAGTTTCAAGTAGATGATAACTATACTAGTACCAGTACCTATGAATGTCGGTCTGAAAATGACAATTCGGAAGCGAGACGAATGTACTCACTTGTTTCAGGTATGTTGATTTATTAATTTTATTCACAACGATTTGGCAGAAGGACAAATGTTTAGCAAGTATTTCATATCGATATAGATGTCATGGTTTCAGATATAGGTCTTCTCCAGTTTTCCCCGTTTTTTCCTGTCCTTGGTTGTTTTCATAAAGTCCCTTCCTGCCTATTGAAGTATATCGTCTATTTCTGCACCTTTGTTTTTTGTCTCCCAGTTTTCTATTACTTTTTCTAAGGTGTGTATGTGGCTAGTCGTTGAGAACCCTTGACAAAAACCAAACCTGCCTGTTCCACTAGTTGATGTTATTCTACAGTTGACCGACCTATTAGTTTATTACCAACAATATATAAGCTATTTGCAATGTGCCTGGAGAAAAGAATAGAGCCAACTATATTAATAACTAGCAGAACCCCGCGGTGCTACCCGCGGTACGACAATAACCGCGTGAAACGCCGCGAGGCGAAGCTAGTATCTTTATAAATTGTAGACTATGTGTTATTCTGATATATAAGCTATATTATTGTAAAGTTTCATCAAAATCCATTTAGTAGGTTTTGCGTGAAAGAGAAACCGTGTCCGAAAAAGGCAAATATCTTGCGGAACCCTATTTTTTTCCGAAATAAAATATAGCCTATGTTACTCGTGGATAATGTAGCTTTCGAATGGTGAAACAATTTTTAAAATCGGTCCAGTACTTTTTGAGTTTATTAGTTACATACAAAAATACAAATCTTTCCATTTTATAATATTAGGTCTTTACCTATGAAATTGCCGTTTTGTATGCAATAAGTGAAAGTACTTATTTTTTCAAACTTTTTTATTTCTGTTATTCGAAGTAATCACCCATGCAATCAACGCATCTTTGCCAACGCATTGGCAGTTTATTGATGCCCTTCTTGTAAAAATCAGCTGGACGGGAGGCAACAAACTCTTCAAAGGCATTTTGTACTGCCTCTCGGGAATTGAATTTTTTACCCACTAAAAAGTTGTCTAAATTTTGGAAAAAGTAATAGTCGGTAGGTGCAAGGTCTGGTGAGTATGGCGGATGAGGGAGAGCTTCCAACCCCAGCTCTTGCAGCTTGGAGACTGTCTGTTGCGCAGTATGGGGTTGCGTGTTGTCGTGAAGGAGCAGTGGGGACGACCGATTGACCAAAGCTGGTTGCAGATGTGCAAGCTTCTCCATCATTCTCTTCAGTTCTTCACAGTACACATCTGCATTAATGCTCATGCCGTTTTGTAAAAAGCTGTGGTGAATCACACCCGCACTAGACCACCAAACAGTGACCATCACCTTTTTAGGGGTCATTTTTGGTTTAGGGCATTGCTTTGGTGCTGAACCAGGGTCTAACCAACTTGCTGAGCGCTTTCGATTGTCGAACAGAATCTATTTTTTGTCGCACGTAACTATTCGTTTCAAAATTCCTTCATTTCTTTGCCTGTTGAGCAGCGAAAGGCAGGTCTCGACGCGTACGTTTCGCTGGCGATCGTTAAGGTCGTGGGGCACCCATCTATCAAGCTTTTTTACCTTGCCAATTTGTCGCAAATGGATCAATATTGTTTTGATGCTTACATTAAAAGCTGCTGCTAGCTCAGCTGTAGATTGAGTTTCGTCAGCTTCCACAATCGCCTTTAATTCATTATTGTTAACCAAAGTCTCCGGACGACCACGAGCTTCATTTTTCAAGTCAATATTTCCAGAACGGAACCGGGAAAGCCAATAAAGGGTTGTGCGTTCGTTTGTACAGTTCTCTCCGTAAACGTTTTTGATGTTACGTGCCGTTTGTGTCGCGTTGTTGCCACGACGGAACTCATATTCCATAATTACACGAATTTTTAAAGTATCCATTATGACGAAAAATGTTCAAATGTAATGAAAATACAACGCTAATCAAAAACAAAAGACTGAGTTTGTAAATAGAATGTCATGGTTTTAAAACAAAATTAATTTGAATTTAGAATACAGAGCCATTACAAACTTTTTTTTATTTGAAATGACCAGTACTGAAGAAACGCAATTTCATACGTAAAGACCTATTATTAGTGTAGATAAATTTAAATTTATATATTCCAATTGATTTAATTTCATTAAAACTTGTGGATAAATTTAAATATATTCAACAATAATCAATTTTAACTTTGACTTATTAGCTTTAATTAATAAATATTTAATAATTAATTAATTATATGGTTGTAACTTAATATTATTTTTCAGAACAAAGCTCATATGTTACCTATTTGAGCGTCATTATCGTTATAATCTTCGTTTTAATAATAGTCGTTATATACCTAACGATAAAAATACGAAAGGAAAAACAATTTAGGCGAGAGTTAGCTGCTGCTGGCCTTTTGTATTTTAAAGAAGGCATCACAAAATCTCTTAATCCTGATCTGGGCATTGACGAACAGGCCGAGCTACTACCATACGATGACAA
This sequence comes from Spilarctia lutea, assembly GCA_916048165.1. Lineage (NCBI taxonomy): Eukaryota > Metazoa > Arthropoda > Insecta > Lepidoptera > Erebidae > Spilarctia > Spilarctia lutea. Next base: position 13,084,190 of record OU696475.1, on the reverse strand, counting down.
ATTTGAATTCCCATCTGAGAGATTAATTTTGGGTAAGTGTACTTTTTTTATTGAATAACGGCAAACGAGCAGATTTATCGCCTGATAGTAAGCGATTACCATCAGGCGATAAAAATGCCCATGGACGCTCGCAACACCAGAGGCGTCACAAGTGCGTTGCCGGCCATTGGGGGATGGGAAGGGGGATGGGATATGGGCCTCCGGTATCCACACTCACTCGGTAAAACACAACGCAAGCGCAATTAATAAATTTCTGTGATATATTTTGCCCATTCATGCCGAAGCGTGGCTCTCCCACATTTATGAACTGAATGTAGTCAACTTAACTTTTATATTAGATAGTAAGCTATAAGATATAAAACACCATTATGTAATCTTTATATAACTATAGAAAAATACCCGAAAATATATTATTGGTGAAATGTTATTAATATAATTGTCATAGCGGCACAAATTATATTTAATGTCTATAAGATTTTCTTTAAAATAAATGAAATCTTGTTAAGAATAAGTGAAATCGTTCATTGTCACTAAATGGTGGTTATCTGTATCTAGAAAATAGCAGGTAAAAGTAATCTAACTTAACCTACTTTCATAATTTGAGTAACTTTTATATTTGAAATCTAGAATACATTTTTCAAAATACCAATTTATTAAAAAGTTAAATTTGATTTCGCAAAATTTCATAAACTTTATTTTTTATACCATAATTTACCACGCATTCAATTAATTCACCCCTCCTGTTATGGATAGTTTTAATTTTCAATTTTTAATTGACATATGCTAGTTTCTTTCCAAATTATAACATAACGTTCAAACCTTTTAGGCAAACAACTAGGTGCAGGTGCTTTCGGAGTGGTATACAAAGCAGAAGCGCGTGGTATCATAAACGCTGAGGAAACAACAGAAGTAGCTGTCAAAATGGTGAAGAAAACTGCAGACAACATGTATATTAAAGCATTGGCGTCTGAACTAAAAATAATGGTTCACCTCGGAAAACACATAAACATAGTGAACTTGCTAGGAGCGTGCACGAAAAATGTTGGAAAACGTAAGATAATTCGCTCTTTTTACGGTTTTCTTGTCAAGTAATTCCATATATTTTATTTTTAATATAATAAACAATATTCTTAGACAGCACTAACAGTAGATATACATATAACCAATTAACGAAAACTTTTATGGTTTAATTGGGTATTAGCGAGCCATTCACATGCTTAATATAATAAATACAGTATCAACATCATCATCAACGAACCGCAGTCCACTGCTGGACATAGACCTCTCTTATAAACAAATATTTCGGACATCTAACACACAACGCCATCTAGTCCCAAGCTAAGCAGAGCTTGTGTTATGGGTACTAGACAACTGATATGAATACATATATACTTTTTTTTTGTAAATACATACATATTATACATAGAAAACACCCAAACTCCGAAACAAATATTTGTAGATTCCACAAACATTTGGTCCGACCCAGGATTTGAAGCTCAAGCTTAGCAGTCGTATACGCTACCACTACGCCACCGAGGCAGTCAAGTCTAATAACACTTCGATTCCGATTCCGAAGATCGAACCAATACGGTATTATTAGTATAAAATTCAGTCCACATTCTTTACCACCTCATATGTAAAATACTCTTTAAATTTATACCCACAACTTTTCGAACTCGTTTTGTGTAAATTATTTATCAAAAAAATATTTGTTTCGGAGATTGGGTGTTTTCTATGTATAATATGTATGTATTTATAAAGAAAAAAGTATATAAGTATTTATATCAGTTGTCTAGTACCCATAAAACAAGCACTGCTTATCTTGGGACTAGATGGCGTTGTGTGTTAGATGTCCGGAATATTTATTTATTTTTATTTATTATTATTGGTTTTGATACCATTTGATACAATATTACGTAAATCATCATGATCTCAACAGCCTTTAGTAGTCCACTACTGGATATAAAATTCTCGTTATAGTCGTTCCAATAGTTTATTTAACTTTTGACAGCTCTAATATTTAATCAAATAGTGATACCCTGACCAGTTACCTATTCGATTTCTTTCATCGATCGATTTTATGCATTAAGAAGTTTTAATCGATTTAACAAACTCATTATTTTATAGATAATTTCGTACTTCATATTTCTATGTGTTTCAATGTGCGACCTCCTTTGTCAAAATAAAGAAGAAATGGATTAAAAGAATGTTGTTCAAATATGACGGTTCTATGTCATGAAAAAATATATAAAAGGAACTGAATTTTCAAAATGTATTATTGTATTGTGTTGTAATTCAGTGGTTAATATTGTATTTGTTAAACTATTGATGATCTTTATTAAATCTCTCTATGTCTATTTTAAAATAATCTACAGTATTTCAATGAGTAACCTTCAATATAGTTGAGTATTTATATTCCTCCGTATTGATTTATTTGTGAATTCTCACGTTTGGTTGAGTTGAGCGTATCGTTCCTGCCTTCGTTACTGTCAAAATGCCAAAAAAGAAAGTACTCAAAGGACAAACAAGAGAGTTTGTCTTGCGACTTCGTGAATACTTTGAAAAGGAAAGCCGTAATGGTGGGCCTCTTATACCAGTGACTCAAGTTAGAGACCGTGTTGCAGCAGCATTAGGTATTAGTGCTCCAACAGTGGCAAAAATAACAAAAGAAGGCTACGGCAGCAGTGGCATGGAACAGAATAAGCTATCTACACCTAAGAAAAAACGTCCGCCTAGTAAAGTTACAGCCGTTGACAATTTTGACGCTGATGCTATTCGTCGTCATATATACGACTATTACCAAAGAAAAGAGATTCCAACATTAAAAAAACTAACACAATCTCTTCGAAATAGTGGTTTGTTCCGTGGTCAAAAATCTTCTCTGACAAAGGTATTAAAAGACATTGGAATGTTATTCCAAAAATGTGACAAACGAAAAATTTTAATGGAACGCAATGATATTGCTTTGTATAGATGCGATTTTTTAAGACAAGCAAAAAAAATAGAAGATTGGTCGAATGTTGTTCACAGATGAAACTTGGCTCAATGCGAATCATACGCTGTCAAAAACTTGGACTGACAACACCGTTGGCTCCACTTCTACAGTACCAATGGGAAAAGGCGAACGACTGATTATTTGTCATGCAGGAACAGTAAAAGGATTTGTGCCAGGCGCTCTATTAGCTTTTAAATCCCAGAAAACAGGAGATTATCATGAGGAGATGAATTCGAACGTGTATGAAAAGTGGTTCAGAGAAATGCTTACATCACTCGAAGAGCCATCAATAATATTTATTGATAATGCACCTTATCACTCTCGTCAAATTAATAAAATACCAACACAGGCCAACAAAAAACATGAAATTATAAACTGGCTCCGTGACAATGGCGAAGAGGTGAATGAGTCCCTACTAAAAGTAGAGTTAGTAAAGATATTAAAAAACAAAGAAGCTGCCAAAACGATACGTCATAGATGAAATGGCAGCAGAGCATGGGCATACCGTCCTCAGAATTCCCCCATATCACTGCCAATATAATGCAATTGAAATGATCTGGGCACAAGTTAAAGGATATGCTGCGAGGAACAATACAACTCCTCCTTTCACCGCAAGAAAAATGCTGAATTTACTGAAAAATGCGTGTGAAAAAGTAACTCCAGAAAACTGGGCGAATGTTGTAGAAAAAACAAAGAAGGTGATAATGTCGGATTGGGATCGGGATGTTGCATTCGACAATTTATCTATCCAAGAAATGATAATCAATATTACTGAGAACTCAAGTGATGATGATTTCTGGTCATACGAAGAAGACGATTCTTTATAATTAAAATTAGTATTACAGTACCTCTTTTGGTTGTTTTATTTTTAATCTGTAAATTACTACGAATTTCAACATTTTGTACCTGTTCATTACAAGTAGGTACCGCAGGTAGTTTTTATTTGAACCAACTATAGTAAGTCTAAACAATTATTTTAGATTCATTAATTTGCGGCGAATACATTCGATCCCATTACTAGGTACGAGTACGATGGAACTGTTTTCATTACGCAAATTATTTATGCATTGAAACAGAGACATTTAGGGCATTTTAATGCAAAATAATAAAGCTTTTTACGTGATTTGAAATAAAATATAATCACAATAATTTTATTGTATGTTTTATTAATATAATCGATAATCGATTTATTTCAAAACCGTTTTTATAGTCTGTGGTCATTAATTACGAATGACACATCCCTAAGTAGGCGGAGCCCGCCCATAAAGTACAGTATTATCTGTAGTACATTGTATCAAAAATTATTACAAAACTTTATGTGCGTGATCTGTCAAAAGTTAAATAAAGTATTGGAACGACTATAGAAAGGAGGTTTTGGCCATCAATATGATCAATATGACACGATGACCAGACTGACATAAAGTTTTTCTCCTCTTTGCATTACTGTTGTCCGGCGTAGTTTAGGTACTTGTTTGGTCGGTTTTTATAACACCCACGAGATGTATAAACGAGATTTGACTCGCTTCCGCATTCATAAGTTTTTTTACTTTAATACTTTATGGTAGCTATATTACTGCCGTGCCTTCCCTTCTTTACATTTATTATTTATAGAAATGAAAAGAGCGAGCTCAATTCATAACGTTAGTTTATTCATTAAAATATTAATGTTTGCCGTACATATATAATATTCTGTAAAATTTCTATTACTTATATCGCATACTATATGTTACTAAATAGGCAGTATATAGAATTTTATTACTTAACTAGCTAACTCACGCAACCTCGTTTGCGTCTTATATTGCCCGTAGCGTGAAAATTTTCCTTCGTTTTTGAAACATTCTACATTGGTGCCCCGCTTCTATTAATAGTAGGGTGATAATATATATTATTATATATTAGTATTAGCCTATTAGTATTAGCGTGATGATATTTAGCCTTTAGCCTTCCTCGATAAATGGACTATCCCACACTGAAATAATTTTTCAAATCGAATCAGCGGTTCCTGAGATTAGTGCGTTCAAACAATCAAACTCTTCAGCTTTATAATATTAGTATAGATCAGTGCATCAGTGAGAATAATGGTTGTGCTAGTATATCCCGGTTTTAGGAGAATTATATTAACTTTTGATGGTTACACAGGTGAATTGAGCGTGATTGTCGAATATTGTAAGTTTGGCAATATCCACAACTACATGCAGAGGCACCGCGACGTGTTCATCGATCAACTTACAGACAATAAAGAGAAGAATCTAGGCAGAGTTAACAGAGGGTTTTCTTGCAGCAGTGGAAGTACTGGGTAAGAATTAAACTAGCATATTTGTATATTCCCAAATAAGTACTATGACACGGATAACACTGAACTTTTTTTTCGTAAATAATACGCACATCTAAAATTACTTGAAAACATTATTTAATATTCCCTTTTAAAAGTAGAAACTTTACATAACTCCTTATAACTTGAAACAATAGGTATTGTAGTCAAACTAATTATATCTGATCTTTTACGCTGGCTCCAAGAGACACTTAAGTGGATCTCTTAACAAGGCGATATGATGATAATATTTCGATGTTACCTCTTGAATGTTATCAAACTTGAGGAAGCAAGAATCAACGTATACAATAAATTAATTTAAGGTTATTTTTTATACAGTGTTCAGTCTGACTATTTTGGAGCCTGTAACACGCAAGAGACCGATCACACATTTGTCAATTCTGCTAACACGAACCGATCAACAAGAAAAAGTAAGTTCTAAATTATATGTGATTACGGCGCCATTAATATTAATTAAGGAAAACACTTTATTTCTTTTTTATTACCTCGCATAGATGATAAAAACCTGCTATTCAATGATGAACTTCAAATCGAATGATTTGCATGTACTCGTAGTGCAGGAAAAAATCTCTCAGTTTTTCAAATACTTGTTTTGGTCCCAGTAGGATTATGTATGTGCGATTATTTTGGGATAGGATTCGTAAGTCGTAAAACAAAAACATAACTAATTAAATTTTGATTAAATAGAAAAAAAATATTTGTTATATTGCTAGAAAAATATTAAACAAAGTCAACTGTCAAAAAAAACTGTATTGGGTTACGTATTGAAATTTATTGGCGTTTAAAGATCGTTATGCTCGGGTTTTGTACTCTTAGATTAGTAAAATTCGTACAAAACCCTCGCATAATTATGATAGAACTTCACTTAGGTAAGTTCGTTTAATCACTAATTTGGCACGTATTTAAAGAGGACTTTAGGTTCCGATTTAAGGAAAAATAGTATATCATTTTAAAATAGTTATTGAAGTTTTATTTTATCTTGCGTGTCCTGGGAGAGTTTGTGTATATCTCTTTTATAATTTTCTATATACGTTTTAAAATTAAGTTATACATACATTTAAACGTATGCTATAAATTTTTAGCAGAAAATCGTAATCATCAAGTGGAATTTGTAAAAGGTAAATATTATACACAGTTCGTTAAATTCACTAGTTTTGTAATATTGTTTCTTATACAGTTTTATGTTTATTGTTATAACTTATTTTCGTTTTTTTTACTGCTTTTAATGTACGTTTGTAAATAGGTATGTATGTCATAAGTAGGTATGTGAAGCTTTTAGTATCTCTTTCACATTGAATGCACGTCATTGGCACAAATATAGGTAATTAAGAATAGTAGAACTTTTATTACAATTCACTACTTACGTATGTATTGGCTGTTGTGTTTTTTTATTTGGTTTTACTTCTATTTTGGAACCAAATGACTGTACCAAATAAGGTTTTTGTTTTATTTAGTACAGTTTTTTACACTACACTACTAGTTTTTGTATTTCAATTTTAATCAACAACCCATAATGATTAGCATTGAGGATGGTGACCACTACTCCTGGATTCTGCTCGTGCTTTCCATTAGGCAGAGCAGAGTCATTCTGGCAGCTAAAATAATAAAAAAAAAATCCCACTGCTAGGCTCGGGTCTCCTCTCAGAAGAGGGTCAAGATCATTCGTCGTACGGTACGTAATGTTGCCGTTGGATGTTTTTAAGCCGCCCAAAGGCCTCCAATAATCTAACGAATACTAAAGAAATCAGGGTGCTCAGTAATTTTATTAATTTTCTTTAAATCTTTTCTATCTGGAACGTATTAAGTACACAATATGCTTTTTGATATTTCAGTATCAGAGGGTTATGTGCAACCTGAATGGCGTTCGAATTACGAAAGTGACTACAGCTTTGATGGTCGCAATCCTCGGCCACTCACTTCACGCGATCTGCTTGCGTGGGCCTTCCAGATTGCGAGGGGTATGGAGTACCTAGCTAGCAGAAAGGTCAGTTAATAGAATGATTTTGAGGGATCGATGGAAAAACAGCTCTTTATATATTTTTTTTGAAAACTAAATTTACAATAAAAAATTTCAGGTTTTACATGGTGACCTAGCAGCAAGAAATGTGCTGTTAGCTGAGGACAACATTGTGAAAATCTGTGATTTCGGCCTTGCCAGGAGCATATACAAGAATGACGAATACCAGAAGAAAGAAAATGTAAGCAAATCTCATAATGGACCAAGTTTTTTAAGTTTGACCTAACGCTTAAACTTAGGATGTGCCCCTTACTTTACATGACGGTTTTATTCACCGTTACTAGATATATATTATTTGCCTAAGTTTGTACCTCATCCTATTTAAATCCTAAGATAATAACACACATTGAATTTCTTACCATAATCACCTCAACAGCCCTTTTTATTCGTCCACTTCTGTACCTTGACCTGTTTTAATAAAAGCGCTGTTGATTTACGTCTGTGTCTTGTTTTCCTTTTCGTTGTGCTGTTGTTCTGCGTAGTTCAGGTTTCAGGTGTTCAGGTTATTCACCTACGTTCAGAGTTCCAAGCATAGTAACGTGTTATTATTAATTATTTTTACATTTACCGCAGTTTTTATTAAACAAATTGTAGGTTGGCAGCCATTTGTAAGAAGCAATCAAGGTCAATGGTAGCGTGACAATAATAATTAAAATAAATAAACATATCGTTTTATAAATCCAGTGTCGTAAACGTGAAACTTATTACTTTTTTTACCTTGAATTTAATTTCGTTCTTTTAAATACAGTAAATAGATAAGAATAACTGACTCCATATTTTTTTTCTCTAGTCTTAGCTATCAATTATCCTAAGGAATAAGTTTTCTAGTTTTCCACATTGATTACAAGTGTGTCTATTATGTGACCAATTTTATACTATGCCCTTGTGAATAATATACCCTCCTCCAAATCCCTCCTTGTTCCACTTTTAATGTTAGTGAATGAGGCCGCCATTTGAATGCGCCCCCTTAAGGGTTAAATAGTATCGATGGACTACCGCCAAGTTTTCGTACATATTTAATAGAACCTACGAGATAAGGTTTAAATAATGTAAATTTAATTTAATTTAATAATGTAAGTTTTCTTAAGCTAATAATTACCGATTACAGAGTCTACTCCCAGTGAAGTGGCTGGCGGTCGAGTGTATGACCGACCGTATATTCTCCACGCAGTCAGACGTGTGGTCCTTCGGCATCGTTCTTTGGGAACTATTCTCCCTTGCCAAGACACCGTACCCAAATATGGACCCAGCCAATTTATTGCGGTGGCTTTCTGAAGGGTATGTATTATATAAAAAAGCTAGAAACTTTTCGTGTCTTTTCACTGTTTAGAAGAGGTATGAAATAAAAAGATTTCTACCCTAATTCCTAGTTCGTTTAGTAATAAATTGAAATAGTTAGATTCAACTAAAGTTAAATATATACCATAACACAAGCTCTCTTAGCTTGGGACTAGATGGCGTTGTGTGTTAAATGTCCGAAATATTTATTATTTTACTATATGAATGTATATACATCCTCTTCATTGGTCTTTAAAGAATTCCTTTGCGCATTTTAGTAATTTGTAGTTTCAATTCAAAATGCCTTTAAGATATGTTTAAAAAAAGTAAATTCGTTCGTAACAAAAATATTAAAAAAAAAAGATAAATAAACAAACTATATTTTATTTACAGGAAACGTCTGGCGAAGCCTACTTATGCGGATGATAGGTTATACGATGTAATGCTAAAATGTTGGGAACATAAACCAACAGCAAGACCCTCATTCTCTCAACTTCAGGAAATTATTGGAGGTTTCCTAGAAGATAACGTACGAAATGTAAGCACTTTAGTATTTTAATACTTACGAAACCCACTTTAGCCCTTGTTTCATGTTTTTTCTTTTAGATGTCGTGACTAGACATAGAGGGTGAAACTTTGAAACTGTTAGTCGTATAGTTGGCCTACGTATGGCCACGGTCCTATATGAATTCAATAGATGGCACGACAGTCTTACCAGGGATAATTGAAATACTTTATAGACATATATAAGTACTACTTGAAACACAGTATGAACCATGTTGCTTTGGCTTGGCCAATAATTTGATTGCGACTTTAACATTTGTTTTGTGTAAACCTATTTACACAATATTCTGTAAATATTAAGTTCACACAGTAATACTATACCTAAATTCAATTTAGTGTTTGGTGTTTTCACATGTGTTTTCCTTTATTATGGAGGTCATTGCTCAAATAAAATAGTGTGCGAACAATTTTTAGGGTTTCGTACCTCAAAAGGAAAAAAGGAACCCTTATAGAATCACTTTCTTGTCCGTCTGTCTATCAAGACCCCTTTTTCTGGAACGCGTGGAGGTATCAAACTGAAATTCCTATCAAATGCTCAGATCTACTGTCCCTTAGAGCTGTGAAAAAATCAAACTTCTAAGCCAACGTAATCAAAAGATACAGCCGTTTATGCTGAAAATTTTCGATACTCGCAAGGGAATCAAAACCTGCAGGGTACTTCCCGTGAGCTCAGAGTCTTGAAATTTGGTAGGAAGTGACGTCTTATAGCACAGATTAAGGAAAAATTGCAAGAAGTACAAATATTTAGTTACATCATATAACATACCTACAGGTTTGTACGGAACCTTCGGTGCGCTCGTCCTTGGCCAGTTTTTTTTCATTAACTCTTTCTCATTCTGGTAATACTTACACGTAATTCTGTTTCCAGCACTATGTGGATTTGAACTCCGCGTACATGGATTTGAACGCTACGCCTTCAGGACATGAAGACTACCTGATAATGATGAACGCGCCAGATTATAATAATTTGGTTACTCCAAGTCCACACCACTACGTCAATGAAGTAAGGAATTTCTTCCCTAGCACGCCTACACAACTCGGTAAGTCTTCTATCATAAATTTATTGCAAATATTAAGTATTTTCTTACATTTTAATAATTAAAATTTAATTTTGCACGCTGCAGAAGTCCAAAATGGTAATGTAACTTGAATAACTTCACAATAAAATAAAAAATCGTTGATTAAGAACTGTTAAACAATAAAATAAATAAGATGTTGATTCACAGCTAAAACAAATATAGTTTCTCCTCATTCTGCCTACAATTCCTAAAATAAATATTTTTATTTATACTTCTAAAATAGTAAAGCGTGATGATAAAAATAAGTCCTCTATACACATATACTCGTACATAATAAATATTTAGGTACTTTCCATTGAATACAGGCTTAAAATGATTTAAGTCCAAATGAGCTTATTGTTAGTAAGTAGGCCGGAACGTGACCCGTCTGTACTCCTTACCACCAATGTAGAATCCATTGACAAACATATCTCTGCACTACGAACATAATTAACTTACTGATTATTTTTACTCGCTAAGTCCCTGTAAACTTTTCAACACTGACTTCACTACAGAAACAAAACAAGTTTACCTACGTTATTTGTTAGGTCAGAAGTTCTTCCACAGAGCTTACTTTTAAACCGAAGCGCCACCTGTAGGTGTGAGAATAGTTTCGATAACTTTTACTTACCGACAGTACCTACTTGTAAACCAGTGAACTTTCTTGATACTCAATTCAGTAATAATTTAAAAACATTACCAACATAATTATTATTTTCAACGACAGACTTCGTTCTGCCAAAAGTTATTGGCCTGTTACTTCTCCATGAGAACCTTCCTTGTGTCTTAACGAATATATTTAAAAAAACGAATTAGCCATGCGGTTCTCGAGTTTTGCGCTTAGCAACACATTTGGCGATTTATTTTTATTAATATATAATTTTTATCAACATCTCTTAAATAATAAGAGTCTCACTATTTTCGAAATAAGTCTTATTATTTTAATGATTAAAATGCAGATGAATAGTGTTATTTGTTTGTAAATGTTTATTTCCTTTTATCAGACGGGAAGGTTGACACCACGTTATGATTACACAATGTTCACAAAACGGTAAACCTACGCATGGTGTACGTACTCGTTGTAACTAACAAAGGAAATTGTGTTTATATATTTACACCTTACTTCATATACTACACAAATCTATGACTAAAACATTCTCTGTATTTCTATACCTTTCCAATTTTTTTTCTCTTATTTGTTTGATTCTGTTGTTAGTTGTTAAGATCGGCCAGTACTTCTTTTTTATCCTCGTTTAATGGGTTTACCAAAATATACTTGCATAATTTTTGGTGGTTTGACTAACAAAAATTTTGAAAATTGTTTTTTTTTATTTTGTCCTTTTATTAAAGAATGTATGTTAGTTGTAGGTAAAAATGTTATTCGTTTTAAAATTATGTTCGCGACACAATAAAGTTTTTTGTCAATTTTACATATCCCGTTTTCTTATTCTTTCTGGATAAAGTACTTTTTTTAAATTATCGATATCTTGTTTATTAAGTAGCAAGAAATTTATTTACAGTCAAATCAACAGTTTGAAACGAGAGAACCATAGAAGATATATTTTTGTAAAAAGGAATCATGTGGCAATAATCTTTTTTTTTTATTTATGTTAGTAAAACTAATATTGGTATTATAGCAAACTTCTAAACATTCCTTTATTGTTGTCTTAACAATTACAGATGAGGAAGGCTACCTTAAGATGAACCCAAGACCAAATATATTCAGTCCACGGCCCGAGGATAACAAATTCGATTTCGACGTCCGTAAATTCAATCCTAAGGTATCGGAGGCAAGCAGTTGTGGGTCAGAGCTAACGCCCATGTTGACTCTGAACAACTTACCGGCCAGGGGCGGTTCGGACTCGGACCACGAAGGTAACGTGTCACCTAACATGACGATGTGTCCGACGATAGATGAGGAAACAGACGAAGTGTTCGAAATGAGAAACAACGTGAAAAATGCAATGATCAACTCGGCTGTCAGCAATCCAACCTACATCACGTTAGATGTCGACATAGAGAAGAAACCTAAAGATATTATTAATTCATATATGAACGTACCGAACGGTCTAGTCAAATAATTTCATACTAATATATATTTTAAGCTAAGCTAATCTCATTTATTGTAGGAATCTATTTATGTGTATATGTCTTATACGCATGAGTGTCAAATTTCAATGTTATTATTTTTGATCTCTATAGTCTTGAAGAAAAATATCTGTCCTATCTATACTTTCTTAATTCTATACGTTTTCTCGTGCTTACTATTGCTATTTGTATTTTTAGTTACTTTTATTAAAAGAACTAGTGCAGAATATCTATACTTGATAAGACCGCGATTAACTAATACAGAAATCGACTACCTGGATCATGATTAATAATACTAGAGTAGTACATTGCTGTTACGAGTGTTTAGGCATAGGTTACCATTTATCGGGTCGTGTGATTACAATTGCCTTTTGTCCAAATGACACCGATTGTAGTCACGGGTACATATTTTTAATTATCACAAACAGTAAGCACTTCTGTTACCTCTATATATTAAATTTTCTAATTTAATTTTTACGATGTCAGTTAACCCCCTTGTTTATCGAATATTCATAGTTTGGTTGAGGTACATAATTATATTAATTATTTTTTTAACAAGGGGTTGTTCTTTATTTTCTTCATGTTAATAGGTTTGTATCTAGGTGTACTATATGTACTATGTGTGTGTTGTTATGTTTAAATGTAAAACTGATGGCTAAAAATATTGGCAGTGTAAATGTATTGCGGAAAAGTCGGTGAAATCAAGTCTCGCCAAGTTATGGGTTGCCAGATCGGTAATGTGATTTTATGTGTTGTCGTAAGAAAATAATATATTTTCGGTACTATGTTTTTTTCTGTATAAAGAGTATGTATGTGTCTAGGTGACAGTGTATATAAATATGCCAATTTTATTTGCCCAAATAACATTCACAGTATTGAATGTTGATTTTATAAGAAATTGTGTGATTTTGAATAATTGTGTAAGTTTCAAAAGGTGTAAAGTTTTTGTGAGCATTTGAAGCGTTGATATTAATGAGCAGAAAACTGTAATTTTATAAGTGATAACATTTCTTCTTATTCTTTTACAATTAAATTAGGCATATACTCACTGTCACTGTTTACATGCAGTACGAGTACACTCGTAAATATGTACACCATATTCATATAGTAGGTAGGTATGTGTGTATGGATATAATTGTGATAATTCGTTTAATTTTTGTAGGCTTTTGTTATTGGACTTATATAGGAATGTAGTATTTACATTATTAGCCCACCATTATCATAATTATTCTACTGAGCGACATTCCTGTATTGAGTTGGATTTTAAAACTAATGAAATAGTTTGGAGGTAATACCTATTTTTACAGGAGATAGAAGTGTTTAAAATAATACATATATATATCAAATACTATAGAAGTAAAAATATATTGTATTAAAAGTAAAGGATGCTGATTGAAGTTGCAGACTTGATAAGAATGTTTTTGTTTTATTTACAAATAATATATTGTACAAATTTATTTTGGTTTAATTAAACATAATTCTCTTAACTCAATAGGGCACTACATATGTCTAGTCTGATCATAATAATCTTTATGATAATTAAATTTTATCACCGATAAGAAACTAAACCAGCGAAGCTAAAGCTAAAGCTTAAAACTCTGCATTTGGATATTATTTTAAATACAATCGGAACCTTATAGTTATTGTGTATATTATTATTGTATAGTATAAAAAATATTGAAAATATATGCGCGAAATAAATATAAGAACTATTCACAGAATCTATTGCACTGGACCGTTATGAAATGACTATTTATACATGTGTATAAATATGTATAAACTCAATAAATTAAGATAAAAATTTGTTGTCTTTGATCAAAGTATATTTTTGTTGTAAAAATACATAATATGTACCTAGATGTCATATATTTCATAAATTCAATAAAAGAAAATATATCAATGTGATATTAAAAATATTCAATTGAATTTATTTTATTTCCCAATCTTCCCTTATTGGCGTTTTAATTTATGAATAGAATTATGGCGCCGTAACAGGCTAAGCATCATGTTATGTGACGATTTTATTGCTCAATCATTCAATAAGTCTAGATTTAAATTATGAAGTTTGCACAGATATTTATATTTAGATATTTGGAGTAACGGTAATTTATAAATTATTGTCAATGAACGCAGCTTAAGCGTCATCAGGAACCTCCTGTGTTCTTGTGAATGGAGCTTGAAAATTTTTTTTTGTGGCTTGTGAGTTAAGAGCAAAGCGACAGGAGGGCTTTAAGTCTATTTGAGTCTGATACATCGTCCGGATGGCTCGAGAAGGATTTTTAATTATATTTTATTAAACAACTGCACGGATAATGCAGTGGTTTAAGCTGTAGTTACGCCGCTTTCTACTGACGTGAGTGTTGTGGGTTCAAACACCACATGGGATAATACTTTATCTGATCCACAAATTGTTGTTCTAAGTCTGGTTATTTTTTATGTCCCTTTCATGTTTATTTGTGAAGTCCAAAGCCAGCCTATCAAAAAAATTCTTCTTTTTAAAAATTACAGAAATCACAGTTGGACAATCACAAAATACACACTTGATCTACTTAGGTGACTTCATCTCAAATGTGTTTGTCTTAATAACACCACAACAGATGTCATACACCGAAATATCCTTAAATGTCCTCCAACTATCCAACATTAGTTTCAACATAATAATAAATTAGCTAATGAGACAGTAATGTGTGAAAGGCCTTAATGGCCATATATTGTTACTATTTAAACAAGTAGAGCGTGTTAAATCTAATAAGCACAAGGACATATGATCTTCGTTAGAAATTGAGGACAAAAGCTCCATTGAAATGTTTCGCGTGTCTTGTTTCGACATTTAAATTTTAGCTCGAGAAAGTTCTTAATGAATATTGCGAACAATATGTCTAAATGTCTATTCTAATTACGGATATGGTGTTGCGAATTATACAACTGGATTAAACAGTTAATTAAATGTTATGAAATACGTACTGTGTAGATACGTTTGCTAAGTAAAAAAATATATAAACGTATATTTTGATATATGAGCCTGCAAGAGTGACTCTGATGATGAAGTATGAGCAGAATCCAAGAGTAGTGGTCACCATAGCCACTGCGAATGCAGACAATGCTGCATGGTGACCCACACTATAGCGGCCTATTAAGATGCTTCTGCATCATTGGACCTCCTGTCTCGCACTCACAATCGAAACACAACAGCACAAATGCTATCATTTTATGTTGGTCTTCTGTGAGTGGGTAGTACCGCTCCTGGTTTTCAAATATATAAGTATGGTTTATTTTCAATGAAGCCAATTAGGTATCCAAAAATTTCTGTCAAATCGTAAAAGAATATTCGATGCTCTTATTACTGTAAAATATGTATTTTTTATATTTTAAAAAGGTACACAATGTTGACAAATATTAAAAAAGCTCGCGTAATCTTTTCCTCAAAAGACGCTTTCAATACGTTGGCTTTTATTTGTATAAAATATTTAGATCATTGAGCTTCATTACGATATTCGCTATCCTAATATTTTAATCAGTATTATTAAGTGCTGTGTTTATTTTTGATGATACTAATATTTTGTATGTAGTGTATAAGTTCAACTCTAAGATGCTACTATATTTATTTTTATGAAATAAGGGGCAAACGAGCAGATTTATTTATTTATTTCTTTATTAATACTTCTATTACATTTGCATGAGGCGGGCTTAATAACTTATCACGTGATGGTAAGCGATTACCGCCGCCCATGGACATCCGCAACACCAAAGGTGTCACAAGTTCGTTGCCGGCCTTTGGGGGATGAGCAGGAGGAGGAGGATGAGGAAGGGGTTGGGGTTTAGGCCTCCGGTATCCACACTCACTCGTTGAAATACAGCGCAAACGCTGTTTCACACCGGTTTTTTGTGAGGGCGTGGTATCACTCGGGTAAAATGCTGACCTATTTTTCTAATTATTATAAAATGACACCAGTACATGATACTTGCTCTGCGAAAGTTTCAGTCTGCACTGAGCCTGTGCCTGAAATTTGAAACTAACATTAGAGCTTGTTTAGTTATAAAACATAATAATAAGTTTTTCTTGTTTTTATAATTTTTAAAAAAATATATGAAAATGAAATGTTTGATTAAAAATACCAAACATTTATCTCAAAGGGAGTTTACACGAAATAAGAAACCGCCTTAGATCTTTAAAATTCTAACGTTTAAAATTTTTATTTTATTTTATTTATTTGGAACAAAAAACAGTTACATGCTAAAATCTAACTAAATACAATTGAATATTAGAGGTAATGAACATGTAACCCACACTATTGTTCACAGATTAACAAAAACAAAAATTGAAACGAAACAGGTCACACTGTTTTTTACAGTGACATTTAAACTTAAACGCATTCAGGCGCGATACAAAATTGAAAAGAATAACTTATTCCGTTGGCAATGCAGACAATAATTTTATGGCTTGACTCTTGAAGAGGCTATTGGATAAAGCAAATATGTCAACATCATTAAAATATCTATTATATGTATCCACAAGACGTCGCAGAGGTATGCGGACACCAGCGTTAGTCCTACAAGATGGTGTGTGAAAAAGTTGGTATTGATGCGCTCTTCGCCGATAAGCTGTTCTTGGCACAATGTAGCAAATTTCATTTGTGATGACAGAGCAGTCAAATCTATTATTGCATAGTCCGTGCTACATCATGACATCGAGAAGCAGACGTCTAGACTCCAAGCTTAAAATATTAAAATGGCTTAACAACTCAGAATAAGGTAGTCTAGATCCCGCACACCTATAATAAGCCGAGCGTAAGAATTTCTTCTGCACTAATTCTAGTCTGTACGAATACTTCGTGTATATAGGGTTCCAAACAGGTATGGCAAATTCCAATTGAGAACGTATGAGTGTTTTATATAAAACAATTGTGTGGAGGGTCGCACAAAGTCAACGGAGGATCGTACGACAAAGGCATACATACGATAAGCTTTGTTTATGATATTATCAATGTGCTTGTCAAAGTGCAGACAGACCCCCAGATCGCGAACCAGTTCAAAATGAATCATTAATTAATATTATTAGATTAGTAATAAAATATTGCGGTACTATATTTTATTATTAATCTAATACTAAACTAACACAATCAATACTTTCGTGAGTGGTATTCATATCAACGTTTCGACTGTTAAGAATTATTTAGTATTATAATAATAATCTCTTTACTTACTCCTGTATGTATTGAATTCCTAGATGGAATCATACAGGAATAAACGTACCTTTTCCCAATGGGCAGCAACGTGCTTATGACTCCTGACAAACGAGCAGATGAATAAACGAATCCACGTTTATTCATCTGCTCGTTTGCTTGCTTTTTCATAAAAAAGTACCTATTTAATTAACGATTGTGTTTTGTTTCTCCTTCGCCATGTTATAAGTACGTTAGTAATCTCAGCACGTTGTATTATTTATTATTGTATTTAAAATAGACATACACTTATCATTTTGCTACAGTGAGTTAAGTAACATCTGCCGAGAGTCTAACGCTTTTTAACTTTATGATCGTAGAATGGTTTAAGTCATCCACATTACATGTGTGGTAACCAGTGTACGAGGTTTCAAAGTTTTAATGCTACAAGAGTTTTCTAATCTACATGGTCGTCTTATAACTTTTGTTTCAGAAGAAGGTAGAAGATAATTTGTTTTCTGTTTTTGAAGTAAGAAGAAGTTTTGTGAGACTATAAATGTGATCTGTCGTTCATAGTAGAAATAATATTCAGGCAAATAGTTTAATAGACAAACATAGCACTTACCGTGATATGCTTGATCTACTGCTTACGCACTCAACCTATTCGTTTAAGTATCTATTTCGATGCCTTCTTTTATTACATACACCATTTCAATATACTCACAATTTTACCACCCGAATGCTAAAGTACTCGGTTGATGGTAAAGTTTAAAACTTCTATGTTTATCAATTTAAGCGTATAGTTTCAATTTATGGCATACTATATTTGAAACTGGTCTCCAAAGCCGATTAATAATAATCAAACTTACAGTGCAAAGTAAATTTTTTTAAGTAACTAAAATGTGACTCAACTCATATTTTTGACAAGAACTCAGATGACTAAATAAAAGAAAAATTAAACAAAATCACTTTTTTATATTCATGAACTTTATTATTTATATAAGGGTGTTACATATTACGTAATACATAGCTATTCACATTTGTGCATTGTAGGTAACACACTATGTATAAAGTTAATACACAAACAGTGTATAAGACTGTACAGCGATTACAATGTGGCAGCTGCTTTGATACTATACTTTATTTTGAATCGTTACCACCGTTACATGAAATAAAACTATTATTTGTATTTGCATCATAAAGCTATTGAAAAATATCTGTATTAATCTCAAGATGATCAAATATAACTTTTTACGCTCAAAAGAATGTGTTCTGTTGTTTTCTGCCAATCAACCATTAATAGGTGGCATTACTGAAGATGCGATTCCTTTCAAAGTGTCTGCTCCCTAAAACCAAGTATTATATAGGTTAGTATTCAATATGTGTTTATAGGAATTGAGTATTCCATTAAGTGACAGACTAAGTCAGACTCAAAAGCAGTAGGTAGTTTTATGTCAAGTCGATCTTTGGTTTATAATAGGTCATCATCCGCAGTTTAAAACATTTCTGTTTTCTTGTTTACATATCGTACTTACTCCTCATAGCAAGTAACACATGAAGAAATAGCACTCTTAGAAACTACTTCAATGAACTGTTTCATGTTGCTTATTAACTAAGGGCCTGCTGCCTGGTCAGACCAACGAGCGAGTAATAAACGGATAACGAACTCTTTAGGAATACAAAATACACCTGCAAACAAGTAGAATTGGGAATGGGTGTCGAGAAAACGGTTATTAGATGGAAGTTTACTTGAAGTTAAAATTAAACAAATTACATTATGGGTATAATGGAAACGTAATGTTGTAAGGCATATTGTATTGTAGTACAAATATTGCGATATGTCACTTTCTGCCACTTATAAGAATGATAAGAGCCATGTTTTGAAGATTAAGAGTCGCGAAACACTGGTTTTACGTTGTTTTTTTTAATCGGCACTTGAATATGTATCATCATTTTATTTGATATTTATTCTTGTAAGTGGGGCTCAGTTACTGTATCGGTTAGTTCCATATTAGACTGTTAACAAGATTACCTGATTGACTACTTGCCATTAGATTAAACGCATGCCATAATATGAGGAAAAGAACTTCGTAATGTTGATCACCTAGTGATCACCATTACGAAGTTCTCTTATGTAAAGAGAACATTACGAGGTTATGTAATAATTTCATAAAACAGATTTAATCGTACCGTATCAATCAATAATTTTAAACTTACGTATTTACACAAACTCCATATACTAAATGGAAATTTTAAGACGAACTGCGCGAGATCAGTCATCTGCAATAAAAATATAAAACATTTAACAAAATGTAGTTAAAATAAATACACCCAGAATGATCTCTATCCTCCATAAGCGCAAGCCTGGGGGTGACAAATGAGGCCATCTGTCTCCCTAGCAGAAGCAAGCCCAGATGAAGGCGCGGACGCTGCGGATCGTGCGCGCCCTAGGGGACATTAAAGGGAACATCGGGGTTCCCACACAGTCGGGGGCCACCTACAAACTGGTAGGTGGCCCGAGGTACGTCAGGGTTCCAGGGTTTCCCTTACTAAGGTGCACCTGGTTCCCCGGCTCCTAGTACCCAAGACGACGTGCGGTTTTAGTCGGTTCGAGTCCGACATACCACCAGTAGGAGGTATCCGAGGGGATTCCGCGCGGAGGAAAAAAAAAAGGTAAAATAAATACAGATTTTAAAAAATAATAGAAGAATTTCTCCCTTATTACCGTAAACATTAAAGATTCGAGAACTTTAAAGAGGAATACTCAAAAGTAAAAGTCTGTTTGAAATGACTAATCCTGTATCACTCACTGCTCATGATTTATAAACGACAAAAAAGGTTAGTAACGTATAAAACAAATAATATTAAAAAGATTAGATTACAAAAAAAGCCAAATGGACAGCACAGAACACGATAGTGAATTTACCAAAGCGAATACAAAGCAGAAAGCGAATACGATCTCGCGGCAGCATTTGACAGGCCGCCATACTGTTTTCACGTTATTTTGTGAGTGATTTTTTATTAAATATTTAAAACGCTGTCTTGCATATTTAAACATCGTGAAAGTAGTTCTTAAAAAGGAAAAAAATATGGAATATCCTTTATTAGAATTAGGAATATAGGATTATATATTGATTTTATTATTTATTTATCCGATAATTATACGGTCCTGTCGAAAAACAAAACCTCAATCGTATCGTCTGTGATACCAGCTTTTGCCGATTTTATATCCAAAGGGATTTAAGATTAAAGAACTAGAAAAAATACTTATTAGTCGAGGCACTAGTGAACCTCTATTCTATATTTCGGTACTTGTTTCAAACCTCGCCTTTGGTGATATAATTATTGATAATAACTATTACATATAAACAATTTATGAATGCTTCTACAAGTTTTTGTTTTGAATCTTCATGTGTTATGTGTCTTTAACTTGTGTTTCGCATCATACATATTTCAATAGTACAAAATGATCATCATCATTCTGTACAATATATCAATATTGTTTAGTGAATGAAAAAAATAAAACGACGATACAAACTAGGTCCGCAGGTACTTACGGTACAACTGCAGAATATTAATCATATTTAATAAGTGGTAAATAGTAACAAAATTATATTATTTTTAATTATATGGTTTTTGCAGGTTTAAGACAAATGCTGTTACTATACTACTACAAGAACTTATTTTTTGCTTCTGGTATCACACAGATGCACGTGTGCCTACAGTGTCGCTGCTGGTTGCATACCCTTTAATATTACACGGCTTCATATTATTTGTTAAGTACTTTTAATCTTGCATTCTTTTGTAATCTGAGTTAAAAAAATTTAAAAGGTTGGTTAAAAAATCAGGATTACTCTTAAAGATATTTTTATTTTTTAAAAGGCAACTCCCCACTAAGAATATATTCTGTATCGATTAAGGACTTAACAAAATAATGGAACCAGACCCAAAAACACAAAGTATTGTCCTGGCCAACCCGTCTAAAGTACCACATCATTCGTACAGTATTAATATTTTTCTTTTTTTCCAATTTTAGCCTATTCAAACATGTATTTATCAAAGCTAGGATTTAGACTTGATTATTTGAAATAAGTTTAAGGTGTATTTCTGTTGAATGTAGTAATTAGACTCACAGTTCCTGGAGAAGCTGTAGCACTGACACTAGCCGTGGCAGCTGGGGTTGTCGCAGGAGCTGGTGTAGTATCGTTATCCGCGCAAGAGACAAATATTAATACAAAGCCCAAAAAAACGAAGAGCTCTCTAACCAACGCCATATTTGTAAGTATTCCTAGAAATCGCTTAACATTATCTTATATACGTACTGCTGACAACCAAACTATACATTTAATGCTTAAACACGACGTTTACAAATCTGGAAATATAATAGGATTTGAAATTTTTCATGGTATTGAGATGGCTGAAGGTTAAAAACTGCTCTATGAATATTCAGTAGATAAGCAAATACATTTGAAAAATTATTTATTTTGTATTACAATTACGTATGGACGAGAGACTGATACTTTTGTAAGCAATTGAGGCCAAGGCACATCAGTCAAACAAAATTTGAAAGATTTTTAAATAAATGGTGTTCTGGAGTGTAGTTAGAGTATTATTAGCTACCAAATTTACATGAATAGTATGTCTTTTTTAATACTGAGATTAGTAAATCGGAAGGCACTTAAAGGCAAAGATTAAGTGAATAAATAAATAAAAATTTTTGGACATATGGCATCTAGTCCCAATCTACGCAGATCTTGTACTACTATTACTAGACAATTGATATAAATACACACTTTTCTTTTGTAAATACATACATATTATATAAAGAAAACACCCAAAATCCTGAACAAATCTTTGCAGATAATACAAACATTTGGTCTGGTCCGGTAATCGAACCCGAGAAGACTTCAAAGCACAGCAGTCGCATACGCTACCACTGCACCACCGAGGCAGGTTACAATATATATAGTAGTTTATATAGGATCAAACTTAGATTGAGAATTGAGAGTAATACATTAAAAACGTATATAAAATTTGATTAACATCTTAATGAAACAAACAACAAATGTTGATGGTTCAGAAGCCGATCGCTTTTCGTTGCCGTTCTTGGATCCTATGCTCTAAGAAGGCCGTCTATCATAACCAGCATAATCGGTTTTGAAATAATAGAAGGTATTTTGTTTTACTGTCTTGTCTTTCATGGAGTAGAACGTAGTAGCTACATGATGAAACTCGCGAAACGTCGAACATTACATATCAAAAATTATTTTACATACCTAATCTTTTCAATGTTATTTAACATCAAAAAGGTTTTTATCGGATTTGTGTCACGCATGAAAGCATAGAAACGTGTCAATAAGTACAATAATGTCAATAACCTTTTCTCATTTTACTAATTGTACTTTTGGCGATTTTACGATAAGGTATTTTGGCTTATTTCATTTAGACTTAAAGTTTTGTCTTATTTTACTAACGGTTGTTGGTCTTTGGGAATTGTAGGTAAGATTTGGCAAAACGGCAAGGCGTAGTGTCGATTCGGTAAGGGCGTGAAATCGCATGGTCCTGGTAAGTAAAGCGTCTGAGGTCAACAGTCACGGTGGTTTTAATGGAATCTAAACGTACTCCTGGCTCCAGAACTCCAAGGAGGAGAAGATCCCTATGGATATTTTACCCTCCTAAGAAAAAGGTCTATGAGAACTACTCTACAAAATTAAAAAATTAGGCAAAATTTAATTTCCAAATATTTTCGATAGATGCTTGATTTTTTAAGACTTCATGGGTTACATTTTAGACTTCATATTATTTACATATTTCATATCATTACACATTTCAAATTATTTTATGACAACATATTTTAATTTACTAAGTATAATGAACTAACCTTTTTTATTTATAAGCATATATAATGAAATAAATACTATTAAAAGGTAAGTTTTAACAAAATTTTGTGAAACATAATGTGTTCAGTTTTATGAGAAACGGGTATAAGCAACACAACAACCTATATCATGAAAGTATATTATGCAAAATAGGGTTACGATGTGTAGGGCGAATAAAGGTATTCATGTACATTGCATATTGACCCACAACACTCATACGAGGGTAGTAATTAACTGTGTAGCTTATGCTCTGGTGCTATTTTATAGTTGGTGTTGCCATTCAATAAATTAAACTACTAACTTGTCCAAGAAATTTTTCTAAAATCTAATGGATTTTCATTTTATGGTGTTATTTCATGAAAAAATAGAAATTATTTTACTACAGATATTTATAATTTGTTAGTATACAATAGACCTTGATAACTATGTTGATTTATGCAAACAATCATACTTCTACAAAAAATATTTTACCTTTAAAATTTACACCAAAATGCTCGGTGGTATCGGTACTTATAATAGTAAAGTGATCGTCGATTATAGCCAAACAAAATGACGTTTACAGAAACGTAACGTAACTCGCTCTGATTGGTGTTCAACTTAACATGGCCGATTGCTATATTTTGTAGTTTTATTTTTGCTAATGAACTTTATATATAAATTCTACTCTTTGAACCCATTTTCATCAGATTAATACATAATTTTATCAACTATCCAGGCAATGGGTGTTTGAAGAGGATGATTTGCTCATTAAAGTTGTTCGCGGTCGCAGCGTTAATAAAAAAATAGCCGTTTTTTCTTGGCGCAGTGGACCAGTATAGCAGGTAGATAGGTATAGCAGTTTGTGTGCCTCAAGCTTTCGGGGAGTTGAATAGCGAACAGCCAAGCAGTGGCGTCGGTGGCATTCTTTTTTACTAAGATAACGCGCCCGGTCACACAGCTGCTAGAACTATCAACTGTTTGACAACTTCGAGGGTACAAATATTACCCCATCCTCCATACAGCCCAGATTTAGCTCCACATGATGTATTTTTATTTCCCATTTGATTATATACTGTACTACAACTAACATTTATTATCGTACAGCATCTAATTTCCTCAATTTTAGACCAATAGTTCAATTTTTAACGTGTTTGACAACATTGAACAAAAAACATTAATTAATATCCAAAAATTATTAAAGATTGCTTTACGTATCATATATTAAATTTAATAGTACAGAACAGATACTAAATAAACACGATGTCTATCTGTTTTTTAGTTTAAATGTTTAAAGATTTGAAAGCGTTGTAAGAAGGTACGTAGGCAATTGATGTCTTGCTTCCAATTATGGCGTCTAGACATGGGCAGAGCGTTTGAGTGTGAAACGCGTAATTTGTTATTCAAGAGCAACTTTAAACCTCAATGCGTAGGAAGAACCAACGTGGGTCGAGTCACGAATCCGTTTCATATAAGTATATTATTGATATGTAAATACTATTTTCATAAAACAAATAAAAGTCATTATTTTAATTTATAAGACAAGATTTTGTTGCAAAACAAAATGAATTTTAGAAACACATTTTTATAAATCTTATATTAAAAAATACATACATACATACAATAATATAGCGCAAGTTAAAAAATGTGTCAATTTATACATCATTGCATAATTTCAAGTAATCGCATGTTTCATTGCAATTACTGATTCTTCAACTAAGATCTTCACAGCTACTCGTTCAGTCAGCAAATTCAAGCGTAGATGCCACAAATATAAAAGCTCTCGTTCGCCTCACACTTTGCATCTCTAGGCTATGCATCCGACTGATACTGAGATGTCCCTAGAGAAAAAAAATGAAAACTCAATTTGACTATGCGTTCTAGAAGCATCTGCGTAAACTCTGTTACATTAAGTGCAAAATAATATATTTTCAGAATTAATAAAAAAATACATTTATACCTTTAAAAAATTTACTTAACAAAAACATAAAGTAATAAAATATAAAGTAGCTCCAATCAGAAAGTTATTGAGTTTTTAGAATGTTCGATGAGATAAAATTGTAGAAATAAGTGCAATCAACTCTTGATTAGTTGCAGATTGATCGCATTTTTCGTAGATTCGTTGCAAAACCATTTTATATTTAGAAACTAATGAAGATAAAAATAATCAAATGCGAAACAATAAATGATAGTCGGCAGTTTGTACAGTCAGTGAGTTAGAACTTTTGTATGGAATAGGGGATAAAAGAGAAGTCCAGTCATTAACGGGGTTCAGAATATACTACAAAATATTCGACTAACCGTTGTCTAGTATTGACATTTCTGACATAAAATGTCTAAAGTTATAACTACGATTTCTACTGGCATTAATGAACTGAGTAAAAACTAAATAAATAAATAAATAAATAATATATAATAAATAAATATAGAAGTCAATTGATTAAAGTGGTTCAGAATATACTAAAAAATATTAAATTTTATTCCCCTTTTTTTACATTCATTGATTTATAACTTTTTTATGTAATAGGGGATAAAAGAGAAGTCCAGTCATTAACTTGGTTCAGAATATACTACAAAATATTCGACTAACCGTTGTCTAGTATTGTCATTTCTGACAAAAAATGTCTAAAGTTATAACTACGATTTCTACTGGCATTAATGAACTGAGTAAAAACTAAATAAATAAATAAATAAATAATATATAATAAATAAATATAGAAGTCCATTCATTAACGTGGTTCAGAATATTCTACAAAATATTCGACTAACCGTTGTCTAGTATTGTCATTTCTGACATAAAATGTCTAAAGTTGTAACTACGATTTCTACTGGCATTAATGAACTGAGTAAAAACTAAATAAATAAATAAATAAATAATATATAATAAATAAATATAATAATATAATATAATAATATATATAATAAATACTAACTAGTGGCAATTTCCGGAGAGCCAAACCTGCAAGAACCCGAAGGTTGTTCTATAAAATATTTTAAGTCCACTGATACTTTGCTTGATAACGTTTTCAGACACTTTTTTCCACTTAAAGCCAATATTTTGTTTTCTTATGACAAAATAGGACAAAGAAAAGCGAGGTTCATTGTTAAAATTGCAATGAATATTTCCAAGGAAAATGTCATCTACAGTTTTGTGCAACTACCCTGAAGTATATTTTGTAACAATTGCATCTCTAGACTAGTCAAAAGAAGCTGTTTGTGAGAATTTTCATGATTGGTTTGGACTTAATATTTATCATTTAGTATATTCGTTGCTTGTGTTTTGGATGTTCCTACTCATATATTTAATAGCTTATTCTAATATAATTAAATTGTGCTTTGATTTTGTATATGAAATAGGGTGATATAACAATATATTAAACTATCTTAATATATTAAAACATTACATTTTTATTAACAGTTATTACTACAATTACTTTTCGTTTTAATAACCCCGTAAAACTATTTCTATTCAGTTTACAGTTTGGTGAAATACAGTGTGTACTATACTCCACTTCATTAGCCAAACAGAATTCCTGGAATTGAAACCGGTGTGTTCGAACAAGCCAGCGTTTTCGTTGCTCGACGACCGTTCGGTTTCGATATCCCACATACAGAAAGATAACCGAACATGCTTAAGTAGAGTAAGTAAACAAAAGAAGAAATGTGTTTGACTGCACGGTTGGCCTAGTGGTTTAAATGTTCACTACTGCGCCAAGTGCCGTGGGTTCAAATCCCACGTGGGACATCACTTTGTGTGATCCACAAAATGTTGTCCTGAGTCTGGGTGTTCTTTGTGTCCGTTACATGTATGTTTGTAAAGTCCCCCGCGACACAGGATGTATATTCCTAATGCGGGAGTTGTCTTTTTAAAAAAGAAAAAAAAAAAAAAATGTTAGCTCTTTCCGTTCAATTCCTGAAGCAGCTGTGTTTGTGAAGATGTACTCAAATCAGCCTTGCTGATTAGAAATCTTTACTGTAATCTAAGTTTACACGTAGCTGTTGCTGAAATCTCGCCAATTAGGTTCACTATATAAATAAATAATAAATAAATAAATATTCTGGACATCTAACACACAACGCCATCTAGTCCCAAGCTAAGCAGAGCTTGTGTTATGGGTACTAGACAACTGATATAAATACTTATATACTTTTTTTTTGTAAATACATACATATTATACATAGAAAACACCCAAACTCCGAAATAAATATTTGCAGATCATACAAACATTTGGTCCGACCCGGGAATCGAACCCGAGACCTCATGCTTAGCAGTCGCATACGCTACCACTACGCCACCGAGGCAGTCACTATAGTCACATTAGTTAAATTACTGCTAAACTGCGACGAACAAACTATATGTACAACATAAGTCAGTATGAACACAATGTATGTAACTTAAAAATATAGTTTACATGATCTGAATAATAAGATTTTTTTAGCTATACGACTTTAACTTTAACAAACCCATCATTTAGGCCTCTTTACTTAAATTTTAATCTAATTTAATATCTTTGAATGAGCAATTCTTGTTTGTATATATATAAATAATATGAATCTCAGAAACGGCTTCGTCGACTTTTATGAAATTTACTATTTTTATTAGGGGGATTCAGGGATGGGCGTCTGAACGTGAAGTCCTAGTCGGCCAAATCGGCGGACGAGAACTGTCCACACCAGCAATCATTGTTGCCATACCGGCCGGTGAGGAGGGTTAGGACGCAGTGGTCTCTTTCTGTGAGGCAGTAATGCTCCAGAAAGAGACCGCTGAACGGGATCGGGAGAAGGCTGATCCCGAGCTTAGGCGACGTCGCCGGCGACACCAGCCGCCGATGGGACTACAAGCTGCCAGAGAGTGGGGACCTCTGGTAGCTGATTAACTGATGCGATCAGCGATAGAGGGGCGTCCTGGTCGCGAAACTGCTGTCGGGCCGCAATGTATAACGGTTCGGCCAACAGGCAAGGGGAAACCTAGACCTACTCCAGGATAGAGTCTTATAGACGCGGTGTCGTTCCTGGGGAGGACCTGAAATAACTTGGTCCGGGTCCTCCTCAGAGCAGGGCGCCTGGGACCGGCCGCCGGGGTGTTTTTTAGTGGACCAACCACATACCTGACTCCTTAGTCCCCGAGGAAGGGATTTTCCACCTCGTCAACAAAAAAAAGCCGATCAAGCTAGGATTAATTTTTAGATATAAAAAAAAACCCAGCAAAACTCGGTCGTACGTCAGTAATCAAACGTGATAATAGCAAAACGTGTTATTTGGTAAATAAATACTTATTACAACTTCTCTTTTTATTGTTTATTTCCAGCAACTAACCAGCTTACCAATAACTACAGAAATGTATACCTCAGTTGTAAATATAAACCAGTGAGTTGAAAGGGTTTATGTAAAATTTAATCGATAAACGGAAACGGTTCAGCTCTCGATTTGAGGGCGTACTCAAGTGGCTATTGACCCTTTTTTGAGCTTGAATTGACGGCACTTTACAACATACATTATGTGGGTATGTCTAGTGAAATCAGTACCTTCGTCTTTCACGTACACTCCACTGAATCGAGTATGAACGTACGAGTATATATATTTTTTTTATGTCATGTTATATACTTAGCATAAAAAGAATGAACCAGTTACATATAATATATTGAAACTGAAAATTTCAATTCACGTGTAGGACATTTTGCCGAAAATGAATTATATTAATATTCGTAATCAGCTTTGCGAACTCTATCGATTGGTACATTTAACATAGCCTAGCATAGCATACTATAAAAAAAGCTTCTTACGAACTGGATTTTCAACAGTTCTACTTCGCTTTTTTTACTATTTGGGACGCATCATATAACTAATTTTCATAGTAAAGTCTTGTTTATTTTTTATGGATTTGCCCCCCGCAAACGATCAGACGTATTGCCTGATGGTAAGCGATTATCGCTGCCCATGGACACCCGTAACACCAGAGGTATCACAATATCACAAGTGCATTACCGGCCTTTGGGGGGTTGGGGAGGGAGATGGAGGAAGGGGTATGGGCCTCCAGTAACCTCACTCACTCTGTGAAGCACAGCGCAAGCTCTATTTCAAATCGATTTTCTGTGAGGCCGTGGTATCACTCCGGTCGAGACGGCCCGTACCGAAGCGTGGCTCTCGCACGGAATAAAGTTGTTTGTAAGGTATTGTAATAATTTAATTATTTGTGAATCGTCGTAAACACGCATTCGACACCTTTATTCCTCTTTTGCTGGAAATGTTCAGCTTATACCTAACTATCCAGTGTGTCAAAATAGGAAACCATGTCTGCGATCTCCGGTCCTCTAATTTCGGTTTGCTTACGCACTAAGCTCTTGCCTGACTGTAGCATCATATCCTACGCTGACGACACAGCACTGATCGTGCATGGCTTCTTCTGGGGAGAAACACAAATATTGGCGAAAAATGCACACCACCGGACTTTAACATAAAAACCCACACTTGTCTTGAACAAAATACATGCGCATGCCCCAATTTGTAACAAACAAATACTATAAAATATCTTGGTATCATCATCGATAGGCATTTTAGCTTGTCATAACATGTAGATGCACTGACGGGAAGAATGAGAAACCTTATACCGATATTTAGGAAACTAAGAAATTCAGCAGTCTGTGTTGATGATATACTACGTCCTAGGAGTACTGCAATTACTGCATCAAAGTCAAGTACTGCATTGTGATTTGCTGTAGAGTCACAAACAATTCTACTTCCATTGGAGCGGGCTTAGAGAGACTAGTGTACTCAAGATTATACTTGGTTAGCCAAGAAGATACAGTAACGACCTGCTTTATGATGACTGTCATGCTTTCTCGGTGAGACAACTTTTTATAAAGGTGCTAATACTACGTAAGCATCAGTCTACCTCGTTCAAGCCCATCTTGAAGCGCAGCAAAAAATAAATTTACTCGGTGCATGCCCATAATACATCTCTCGCAATGTTCTTTATAAAACTGGTATACGTTGCCAGTATGATATATGACAAAGTCCAAGCAGTCATTATAGGCTAGCTCTAAGGTTTCAATTAGGCCACTTTACGACGATACGACAAATATGTATACAAAATGTGAGAAAAAGGATCTAACATGTATCTCAAAGAGGCTATAGAGCGAAACAAAGGCACACAAGTGTTTGCAAGAGTTCTTTCTATTGGACAGAGCCAGTTGACAATATTAAAGGCCGAGGATGGCAGACTGTTATCGTCGAAAACTGAGCTATTGAGTGAAATCGAGAAGTTCTACGGACACGGACATGAATACATGGCAAAACTAGACCCTGTCACTGACCTGCCTAAAAACATCTTTTGTACTATATTCTAACAAATAAATATTTCTTTCTTTCTTTCGTTCTTTAAAGATCCAAGGGACCTTAGGACCTTTTTTTTTTTTTTTTTACGTGTGGAAACCCCCTCGGGCCGTCACCTCGCCGGGGTTTGCGGCGGGGCGGTGTGTCGGAATCGAACCGACTAAAACCACACGGTGTGCCAACTCTGCGCCTGAGAAGGGAGGAGTCCGAGAACTGCATTTATTAACACAAACCGGACTCCTCCCAGCGCCTGCCCGCACTGAAGCGGGCACCGTCTGCTGTTAAAATCTCAATTTAGGCGACGCACGGCACACGCGTACGTCGCCCCTTCGCGGCTGGCCACTAAAGCGGATGGACGGGAAAACCCATCCCGTCCATCCGCGGCCACACTCAGGGCGGCATGAGGCGCTGATAGGCGCGCCTCCGCCGTCCCGTGCGCCGGCGGCGGATCGGGTCCGAGTGGATATCGTCCTCTCGGGCCTTCTCCGCCGCCTCCTTCTGCGAAATTACTTCTTCGCAGAAGGTCGCGACCGCGGTAAAACTGCTGTCGCTACCGGCCATGGACAGTACGACGGCCGGTAGCGACAGATCTCCTCCGATGACTGCAGTGAGGGCCCGGCGCTGCTCCGCCCAAGCGGGGCAGAACTCCAGCGTATGCTGGGCCGAGTCCTCACTGCAGTCGCAGTGGTGGCAGGCGGGACTCAATTCCCTCCTAGCGACCGAGTGCAGGTACTTCCCGAAGCAACCGTGCCCGGAAAGCACCTGCGTCAGTCGGAAGGAAAGAGTCCCGTGCTGCCGCCCTGCCCACTCGAGGATGACCGGCTGGAGTGCCTCCACGGTGGCAAAGCCAGCGCGCGGAGCCTCCAGCCGGGAGGACCAACGAGCCATCGTGGCTCGGCGAGCGGCTTCACGCCAATCGCGTACCTCTTCGGGCGGAGGACGATACCCGTTCTCCGCCCGATATTCAGCCGCTCGCCGATAAACTTCGGCGAGCACTTCCGCCTCCAAATCCCACGGGGGTGTTCCGGCCAAGGCGCACGCCGCCTCCGTCGACACGGTGCGGTATCCGCGTATGGCTCTGACCGCCAATACCCTCTGAGGCCGCCAGAGGCGTGCCTTATTCTGGGCGGTCAGAGCCGCGACCCACACCGGTGACCCGTACAGGGCCATCGACCGGACCACCCCCGTGTAGAGGTGTCTAGTTGCGACGCTGGCTCCACCCAAATTGGGCAAAAGACGCCCAAGGGCGGATGCAGCGTCGACCAGCTTCGGTGATAGCTGTCGGAAGTGCTCGTCGAAGAGCCACCTACCGTCGAGGATCAGGCCCAGATACCTCATCTGGGCCCGAACCGGTACGAGGACCGAGTTGACTTCTATGGAGGCGCCGGGGGGTGGACCACGACGGGGCCCATGAAATAATAGGGCCTCCGTCTTATCCAGGGCCACCCGCAAGCCCAGCGCCTCGATGCGCCCAACCACCAGAGAGACACCCCTGGTGGCCAGGCACGCCGCCTCTTGGAAATTGGCCCCCCGAGCTGTGACCAAAGTGTCATCGGCGTAACAAATTACGCCCAGCCCGGGGGGCAGACGACTTCGAAGGACCCAGTCGTACCCCACGTTCCACAGGAGTGGTCCAAGGACAGACCCCTGTGGAACGCCGCACGACATGGGTCGCCGTCTCAAGACGCCATCTCGATCCTCGTACACGACGGTACGCTCCTCCAAATAGTCTGCCACCAGCCGCCTCAGGTACTCTGGCACCCCATGATACTGGAGTGCTTCCCTGATGCAGCTGAATGGCAGACTATTAAAGGCGTTGGCGATGTCCAAGGACACCGCCAACACCACGCCGCCACAGCCAACCGCCTCTTCGGTCACGGCCCTAAGGCGCATCACGGCATCGACCGTCGAACGCCCCTCTCGGAACCCGAATTGGGCGTCCGACAGGTCGGGCCCCACCTCGCTGAGATGCTGGACGATGCGGGCAGAGAGAATCCTCTCGAACAATTTGCCCGCCTCGTCCAGCAACACGATGGGCCTATAGGCCGCGACCGAATCGGTTGGCCGTCCCGGCTTCGGCAACAGGACCAGCTTCCCACATTTCCAGCACTCAGGGAAGCGTCCGGACGCCAGGCTGGCGTCCAAAACCTCCCTAAAGCGGTCCGACATATGGTCGAGGGCTCGGGCCATCACTCGGGGTGGTACCCCGTCCGGCCCGGGGGCGGTGTTCTTGGAACGGATCCGAAGAACAGCCGCCCCAACCTCCGATTCCCTAACGGGCGGAATATCGTCCTCTCGGCCCCCGTCGTCTCTGGCCACTGAATAGGCCATCGACGGGGGCGTGTGCTCCGCCCGCTGCGGGAAAAGGCCCTCGACCACCTGCTGCAGGAAGCTGGGCTGGAGAGTCTCGGTAAGGGGGGGGCCCGCCGTGCGGAGCTTCTGACGCACCGCACGATATGGGCGACCCCAGGGGTCACGGTCGAGACTCTCCAGCATCTCCTTTCTCTTTGCCTCTTTGGCGCGGCAAATGGCCAGCTTCAGAGTCCTCCGCGCTTCGCGGTACTCCTCATGAAGCTGGCCCTCCTCCCCGTCTACGCGGTGGCGTCGCCGCCGGCATCGGGTGTAGGACCTCCGGGCACGAGTACAGGCCGCACGGAGGTCCGCCAACTCCTGGGACCACCAGTAGACCCCGTTCCGTGAAGGTCGACAACCCCGAACGCGGGGCATGGCCGCATCGCAGATCTGCGTAATCGCAGTGCGAAAGCGGCTAGCCCCCATGTCGACCTCCTCGGCCGGGGCCCGCGGAGACAGCCAAGACTGAACTATGGCCGCCTCCTCTAGTAGGTCCCTGTCGAGTTTGGCAACTGCCCACCGCGGAAAGTGGGAGGTATGCCGCGCCACGAGACCCCTACTGGGGTCCTGGGACCGGGAGAGCTCAAATCGGATATATAAATGGTCCGAGAGCGTCTCAACCTCATCCAGGACACACCAGTTCCTTACTCGTGCGGCAACAGCAGGGGTAGCGAACGAAAGGTCCACTATCGACCCCCCCTGCTGTCGCACGCACAAGGGACCTAAGGACCTAAGATAACCCTACACTACACCGAAAATATTCAGGACCTTAACTTGTATGACATTAGTATGACTCTGAAACAGCTCAAGAACAACCAGGCACCAGATGAGGAAGGGATTACAGCTGAACTTTTGAAGGTGGGTGGCAAACTTATCCATAAAGTCCTTCAAAAGACATTTTTTTTTTACTATGGAATAGGGAGGCAAACGAGCAGACGTATCGCCTGATGGTAAGTGATTACCGCCGTTTATGAACACCTGTAAAACCAGAGGCATCAAAAGTGCATTGCCGGCCCTTGGGAGGAGGATGAAGAGAAGACAGCGCAAGCGCTATTTCAAACCGGTTTTCTGTGAGATTACAATCTATTCGGTAGGAAAATTCCTGAAACGACCATTTCCATTCCTTCGGTTCGGGGGCGTGGTGGTGCTTTTCTTCAAAAAGGGTGATAACACCCTGTTAAAGAATTCGACATTTATTTTCATGTAGTAAATTATAGTTCGATCTGAAGACTCTAGATACAACAACAACAACTGTTTTTGTAAAGTTCGTTAGCTATAACACAATAAATTATAAACTACACTAAGCAATTACAATAATAAATATTAGGTATACCTACCTGTCACATTTTTATTACAAGTAATCAATACTTCGGGCAGAAATGATCCGATAAAACAAAGACTATTGTGACTTGAATCTTTTATTATCTGTCAAATGACAAATAAAAGAAAGTGCTTTCAATAAAATGAAAATGAGAAGTGTATTTTAGTGCTTAAGTAAATTGGTACTGCCATCATCATGTTACTGCAATTTATTTGAACAAAAAAGAATGTCCGCTCAAGAGTATAATACAAGTTTTACAGTTCAAACATTTATGTTATTAAATTAATTAATGTTTTCGGGCATCTGATACACAACGCCATCTAGTCTCACACTAAGAAGAGTTTGCATTGTGGAAAACCATAAAACTTACTAAA
Source organism: Spilarctia lutea (assembly GCA_916048165.1). Lineage (NCBI taxonomy): Eukaryota > Metazoa > Arthropoda > Insecta > Lepidoptera > Erebidae > Spilarctia > Spilarctia lutea. The sequence continues at coordinate 13,049,462 of OU696475.1, read as the reverse complement.
ACAAAAACTATGTGGAAAGGCTTATTACACAGTTTTAGACTTTGACAAATTTGCTTGGGATTGATGAGGCTTACTCCAGTTTTTAACTACCTGTTTTGTGTGAAAGTGATAGATAAAAGACGGGGTGTCTTGTGGTTTGTTTCGGCATTTTTTCCCAGAGAGAGTCTTAGGAAATACCGGCCTCTTCAAGCTGTAAAGGCCGACGTGTAAAAATATCTGTAAAGATTTACTGCCAAAATAAATATCATTTATCAGACTAAACAACTGATATAACTATATTATATACTTTTTGTAAGTACATACATATTATACAAATAAAACATCCAATTTCCGTAGCAGGAATAATGCGGCTTTTCTGACTAAAACAAGTAAGTATATATATTGTAGCACCTCAGACTTTAACAACGTTTGCTAGTAGACAATATGAAAAAATATTGATCTGGATCGGGCCACACACTAATCTTATAACAGAAGCACTCCTTGAGCACATTATATAGTGTCCAATACTATGTACAAGTAGACACATCCAAGATATCCTCGCACACACACTCATTACACACTCAACACAAAATGAACTGAACAAGTTGAGGCAACATAATACAGAAGCTTTGTTCAATTATTTAATTTTGAAATATTTTTGTGTTTAGATAATACCTTTTTTTCTTTAATTATATTTTTAGTACATGTAACCATATTTTGTAAATATAATTAACAGAATTGTAGTGATATGTGAGGGCGGTCCCTCCTAATACAGGCATTTTTTGCCTCATTGCAATGGTATATTTGCTAACGAAAATAAACTATGTTTATTTTACTTTTTTTAGTTTACTTTGACATACATACATTTGTGTAAATGCGTATTTGTGTTAAATATTATTTTCATTATTTTTTCTCTATCTATAAGTGTACGAAATTTCATACTCCTTCATATGCGCAATTTTCATAAATAGGGGTACAAAGTTTTTCTTCACGTATTATGATATAAATTTTACTTTGCTCATAACTTATTCGTACTATTATGTTCCCTTTTTATCTAAATATACTTTTATTTGTAAAACAGATTATAAATGTTTAAACAGTTAAGAAAATGTATGTCAGTCTTTTAAAGTGGCAATTTATTCTTACTTTTATACTCATTAATGCATCTTATGCGCTTGTGGAATGCTCGGTTACAAATATTTGTTTCAATTTTCTTTTTTCTGTAGATTCCCAGGCGAGCATTCAACATGAAAATTAATGTCGACAAACAACATTTAAACTTCACTTAAACCTAAAGATAGTACTTTTATAATTTCAGTTCCCAGCACTCTCTCGGTTGGCTGTGAAATAGAATTATCAACCGTTTTGGCAAAAAATGCAGCGGAGTGGCTTTTAAAGTTTTTTTTGTGCAGGTTGCCATCGAGTCAAATGTTAAGCCGTGAATCGTGTACCTCGTTTTATTGCAATCATATACTTTAGTGGTTTGATGTTAGCTCCCGTGGTAACATTAGGCTAAAAAATAATAATATAGTAATTCTGTATTGTAACAAAAGAGGATTGCAAAACTCTGTATAGCTTTGACTACCAAAATGCGTTAGTTTGTGTATTGGTAGCCAGTTACTTTTCAAAGACAAGAAAAGCAATTGTTACAATGCAATGATGAACACAATAAGTTTCTTTAGTTAGATATGTTTGTGTATGGGTGTGAGTGTATGTATGTAAGGTGTGTTTGTTGCGTATTTGAAGCTGTTAGTCAAAATATGCATGTGGTGAAAGTGTGTGTGACACTATTCAAGCTTCTATTTTTCAAGTTTTCAACATCGTCAAATTGCAGTTCCTCAAGCCACAATTTAATAATTTGTTTTATTTTAAAATTGGTTATGTAGACGAACATACTCATGAATACATAACATGTATACTAATACTGCAGTCGTAGTTGTCAAATCAAGGGTGGCATGCTTGGCAAATATGACGGAGGCGATGTCTGACATGGAGACCGTCAAAAATTCCCTACCTACATTAAGATATAAATATATTAAAATATCCTGTAAACGCCACACTAAATTACTATTACGTATAAAAAGTTTCATGTTTACAGAGTTTTTACTACAGTACCTATTTCTGATGATTACGAAGCCATTAAGTGAGACATGTTTGTTCCACGTAATTTAAGGACGGAAATCTTGAACGAAGCTTGTTCGCAACGCATCCGGGGTCTAAACCCAACCCAATCAAGCCTCGTATAGCTAGCTGTCTAGCTTTAGAGCTAGTGCACAACTTTAGATTGAAACTTACATGGGCATTATCTTCTTAGAACACAATGTACATCTAAAAGAAGCTAAACTACATGTCTGTTAATAGTTTTAACTAACTGATTAAACAAAACAATAAATAAATTGTCAATAACACCACGCGATTACAAATTGGTATTAAAAGCTTATTTGCTCATATTAAATTACTATTACTAAGGATCCAATACTGGGACGTCTAGGGTGATTTTCATTATTACCAACAATATTATAGAATAGCGTTACAGGTATAGAATAGACGAGTTAAGGCGCACACACAGACTTGCAAACACACATAAGGAGTATGTGCACTATATGTACCTATACACATTTTGACTGCACGGTTGGCCTAGTGGTTTAAGCGGGGGTCCGGTAGTGTAATATCTGCAATTCCCGGACCCCTCCCTTCTCAGGCGCAGAGTTGGCACACCGTGTGGTTTTAGTCGGTTCGATTCCGACACACCGCCCCGCCGCAAACCCCGGCGGGGTGACGGCCCCTGGGGGTTTCCCCACGTTAAAAAAAAAAAAAAAGTGGTTTAAGCGGTCACTATGCCGCTTGCTACTGCGCCAAGTGCCGTGGGTTCAAATCCCACGTGGGACTACACTTTGTATGATCCACAAAATGTTGTCCTGAGTCTGGGTGTTCTTTGTGTCCGTTACATGTATGTTTGTAAAGTCCCCCGCGACACAGGATGTATATTCTTAATGACATGTTGTCTTTAAAAAAAAAACAGTTTATATTAATAGTAATAGAAAAGCCCAAAATCGATAAGAGTGGCGTATAATGGTAGAAGCCTACGTCCAGCAGTGGACTGCAATAGGCTGCAGTTACGAAACTTACAGCGTCGTTAAATGAGCACCTTTATTTAACATTATTGATGTTGTTTAAAACAATAAGGATCGGTATTTTCCCGGTTCGGTGTATATTTATTTTCTCCGTTTGAATGTTTGTTTCATTCAATACCAAAACAAAAACCCCTAAAAGTGCCAGAGTTTTACATTGTTCTAGGGTTGTTCACTACCCAACGTAACCGTAACAGTGTATACCTTTAGCATAGAGATAACAAGTGTTCCCCAAACCAAATGAAAACATTAAAATTTCTGCAAATATAAATCAAATTTTGAATATTATTTGTTCTACAATTCTAGACGACCGAATCGATACGGCTTTTGGTAGGTCGCAGCAAAGATCCAAATTGAATTGAGTAGAATCGGAGTATAACAAATGCGTCGTCATGCTTACCGTGTAGCCCTCTCACATTTAAGGGGAGACTTAACACAGTTTGAGCAGTCACCCAAGATGCTGCAGGAAATTCTACTTGCCTTATCCTTTCACGTAGAAAATTAAATGTCTCTCAGTAATATCCGCGAGGCTCGGGCCTGGTTTTGGCAGTTGATCTACTTCGGCATTGTACCTGCCGCTTGCGGTCGTCGCGTAAATGTCGCTACAAATAAAATATTCTCCTCCATTGCTGGAATAGATATTTTGAAATCCTCACTCGGTAGTTTGATAATTTTAATAGCAATTTAGAAGTTTAGTATTCGAATTCACTGTAGAGCAAAAATGTATAAATATATTATAATAGGTAGATATTCTTAATAGTGCCATAAAGAATACCTACCTGTTATATATATATAATTATATATTATAGATATTCAGATTCTACAAGTTATAACTTTAAATAAATAGAAATATAGATGTATCCTAAAATTTAAACTTTTACTTCTTGATTCAATTTATAAAAGTTTTTTTCGTAAGCGAAATATAGAATCGCCTTAAAAATTAACAGATTTTTTCCTTTTAAGATGTGGGCGACCACAATTTCAAAATGCTATTTTGCCTTCTTTGCCGAAGGTGTAGTTTGAAAAGATGCCGCTTGTGACTTTTTCGGATAGTTTCACTGGCTTAATTAAATTGATTGGTTCATAAAAATGTTATACTTTGTTCTACGTTTAAATTCTTTATACATTATAGTTATAGATATCTTAATGACAAACTCAAACAACGAATTAATATTAACTTTTTAGGGTTCCGTATCTCAAAAGAAGAAACGGAACCTTTATAGGATCACTTTCTTGTCCGTTGGTCTGTCAAGACTTAGAAATGCATGGAGGTATCAAGCTGAAGTTTATATCAAATAATCAAGTATACTGTAAATTAAATATCTTAGCCAACGCAATCAAAATATACAGTGGTTTATGCTTCTAATTTTCTCTTGAAGAATCTTGAAATTTGGTGCGAAGCAACGTAATATAAAGAAAAAAATGCGATAAATATACATTTTTATTCACATCATAGAATAAGCCGTTCATAGCGCAAATTTTTGACGCTCGCACGCGATTCAAAACCTACAGGGTTCTTCTCGTGAACGCAGAATCTTGAAATTTGGTAGGGAGCTCGAAAATTGATTAGATACTTGGTCCAGATGCCCTATGCTATTATATATTGCAATACAAAAATTACGATAAAAATAACATAAATGCATAATATAGTAACTATTTTAGATGAAGAGGTAACCATTAAACTTAATATATTTACTTAACTCGTTACTAAGGGAAACAAACGACTTTTATCGCTTAATAAAAAAATTTAATGGTAAACAATGTTAATTCAGAATTCGTTATTCTCGATTGTAATTTAGTTAATTTTTCGAGAAGAAACTGCTATGAACAAAAATATGGGCTAAAATAATATAAAGGCACAGCTTGACATTCTAGACGAGACAGCCATGTTTATTTCTCTGTCAGTGAACTCGTAAATTCTGTTTAAGACTAGTCTAATTCAATTACTCGAGGTCTGATGGTTTAATTCGTGATCTCTTTAAATATGAACTTGCTTAACCATACTTTGTATGGTGCTATATCTATTATGGATTACAATTTAGTTCAATAAATAATACATATCAAAACCTACTGTTCTTAATTACGATAAATAGAGACATATACTATATATATTGCGCATATTCCGATATAAAGCCCTCTGGTTTTTTTTATTTGATTTGTTAATGAAGTAACAATTTTATTGAAATATTCTGTATTTCAAATGAGATTTTCACAGAGAGTATATTTTATAACTAGAGAGCATGACCTAACCTGACTGAACGAATGATGTAGTTGTATAAGTGATCCCTTGAATGTGAAGTAGAAAATACTTTGAGGGTTGTAGGTTCGAGCCCCACAAAGGAAACTTTGTGCATTCATAAATTGTTGTTTTGAATCTGGTTAATCTATGTGTAGAATGGTTATAAAGTCTCAAATGTTCACAGCATAGATTCCTACTGCGGCAGTTGTATTTTTAAAAGTAAAAACTACTTGTATGCTTGTATAAATAATAACCAAATCTTGTAGGTTGCAGATAGGCATATACTGTGAAAGTATATTACAAAGACTCATACCGATATATGATATTTGTCTAACAACAAAGGAAGATAATAAATAAATTTATGTATTAATGTTGTAGAATGTTGTTTCATTAAATTAACAATTTATTATTATTTTAAATTTCATAAAACACGTGTTATATGTTGGTACGTTAACCTTAGACTGGTTTATATCTCTCTAGTGACCTAACAAAATTAGCTTTATCATACAAAAGTGACTCTTGTGGATTCTGTATGGTGTCTCGGTTTTCGATAAAAGTATCGCGGTTGCATTTGCTTAGGATAACAGAAGCTATAGCGCTGCCGTATTTTGTACACACTGCGTACATTTTCAGAGAAACTATATTTGAAAAGAAGTTATGTTTTAAAGCAGTTTAGACAACATGTGTTTTCTCTTCCTTATATTTTCTCACTAAATAGAAATGTACGTCAGAAGTAAAAACAAAATTGAAGTAGAACAAACTTTGTTTTAGTAATTCCTCATTTGGTTTACGATAAGGAGTTTCTTTACCGTAATTTGTATTGGGACGGAGTCTTATCAACACTTGCTTCATCGACGTAGCGCTGTACTTCAGTATCATGTAACGCATAAAAGACGCGGAAAGATAGATAGACGTATAAGGTACCTTAGTACGCTAGTGAAAAGAAACATACATTTGTAAGATTTTCAACTCTGAATCCCTTACTATCAGCGATCGGACTGAAATGATTAAATCTATTTAATAAAATTGACATGGATTTGTTACACGGCGATCTTTGACCACACTTTGAGATATTTAATGTGTTGCTTTAATAAACTTCATATCGTTACTCATATCCTCCCGTAAGTTCCTAATAATTAAAAAAAAAACATATTTTTGTTGCTCCGTATAATTATTCAATTTATTATTATATCAATATCAGGCACGTTGTGTGTCTATCGTACATGTTTTTTACTTTGGTTTCCTATTCTCAGGTAAGCCTCTTAAAAGATTTATATGTTTCTTTTCCAATTAAGAATATACTTTTTGTAAGATAGTAAGAAAAAATGAGTGGTATTAACCGTGCCTTACATATTTTATTTTAGTATATAAAAATTTCGTAGAGATCGAAACATGTCATTGAACTTGTTCATGGATTTACTTGAACTACTTATTATTGATTATGCATCCTGTGTTCGTATACTAAACCTAAAAATTACAATTAAAAGGTTAATCAATCGGTAAGCTATATTTAGTAGATCGGATAATTTCTTCTCATCGAAGATTGTAGTCTCAAAAATTTTACAGTTAGGAACTTAGAGTGCAGAGTATAAAAAAACCGTTATGAAACCTTAACTAAAAATTTACGTTCTTTATTTGCCGAGATACAATAATCATTTCTAGATAAGCTAGGTCACAAAAGCTATCTATGAGTAATAATATACCTCATAAATTGTAATAAATAGATTTTAAATGTCTACTCTAGAAATGCAAATAACAAAAGAGCTATAGATAGATATACATTAAGATTTTTTAATTTTAAAATAGCAATAGGAGTACCAGTAGAATAGGAGTATTTACTGAGAGAGAAACATGACTTAGCGTTCTAAATGGTATCATCATCATTATCTTAGTGTTTTTTAGCTGCTTAGCTGCTAATATATACAAATAAATAAAATTGGAGTGTCTGTTTGTAATATTAAAATATCCGCATTTTACTAAATGCATATGTATGTACTATGTATATATGGTACAAATACCAAAATATTTTTTTTTTAATTTTTGTATGTCTATCTGTCTGTTCCGGCTAATCTCTGGAACGGCCGATTTTGACGGGACTTTCATTGGTAGGGAGCTGATGATACAAGAAGTAACTTAGGCCACTTTTTTTTGGACTAGCTTCGCCCCGCGGATTTACCCGCGGTACGACAATAACCGTGGGTAACACCGCGTGGTTCAGCTAGTGTACATATGAGTATATTTTATGGGTCAACTAATAAAATAAAAGATATGTTGTATGTTGACTCCGACTGGGTTTATTCTCGACTGTCCAAACACAAGTATATCCGTTAGCACTTAAACTTAATTTTAAGTTATGGAAGAAAAATATTTAACGCTTGTGTCCCTACAGCGTTCTTCTCGGTTGCTTCCAAAGCTAGCAATTTGGAGGTACTTTGGATGTTTTTAATAATAAATAATCATAATAAAAAAATACTTGACTATTAGTTAAACGATAAGCGTAGAGATGTATGAAAACCTAAATAAAGACATTCAAAACATTTGTAACTATCTGTAAGTGTCATCTTTAAATTAATCTCCTGCTCGGAAAGCGAAGAAAACGACTTTAATGGCTGTTTCGTTTATCAAAGTCTTGAAAACGTATTTATATAATAGTTATATAGAATATTATATCTTTCACAAGACTTTTTAGTACCTACATACAATTCCGGTTGAGGTTATTAAGCTTTGCCCGTCAGTACATTGTACCTTGGCAACAGTACTTCTATTGGAAGGTACCTTACTTCCTTCTCCATACCTCTAATAGTAATTGTAAATAATTTATTTATATATATCTATATAATTGTTATTCCAGTCGAGTATGTTGTTAAACATTAAGGTATTCCAACTTCCTTTATAATTACATATAATACTAAATAGTATATAAAATAAGTAAGTAATAATACAAAAGCAAACAGATATCAAGAATTCGTAGAAAATTTAATTTTTTCGTGAATTTTCGTTAAGTTTGCGGTTAATGCCGATATACTCGTAAAAAGCTTTATTTGTATTCATATAATTTATGACTTGTATTCATGTAATTTATACAACATAAAGATAACGAAACTTTCCCTAAACAAAACTACAATTTAAAATACCTGTAGGCGATAATGATAGGACTATTTGAGGGTATAATTAAAAGACGGTAATGAAACCAGAGTCGTCCTGTTTGTTTTTTAACACACACGCTATATATGATGCAGTGCGGATGCTGCATTTGCATAAAAGCGTCCATTATCCATAGCTTCAAACAAATAAAAAATCAATATCCGCCAGTGCGAGCGTTCGTATTCACCGTACGTTAACATTATGCTCTCACTTCGCGATATCAAGACTGTAAACTATATGTAAATAAGGCTATTTATACAATAAAGAGGTGCATCTTTATAATAATTATAATTTTAGGTAAACTGTTTTACCTGAAATTATAATTCCAAATTAGGCAGAGCCTGAACAATAAATACATTCATAAATTACACTCAGACACAAGAAATGATCGTTCTCTTTACAAATGTATTTGTTTAAGGTGTGGATCAAATCCACTACCTCCGGCTTAGCAGTCAGGATACGAGTAACTTACTAAACCAATGATGTTATTGTCATATAATATAACCGAATGAAGGAGACTATATCCCACAATACAGGGAATCCTAGTGTAGGGTCTAGGGCCTCAATTCATGTATATTTTATTATCAATTATGAGACAATAACAAGATTAATATTATTACCAATAGTCCATTGAAAATATAAATCGGTAAAGTTCTTGCTTTACTTAACTTAAAACAAGCCCAATCAATCCTAACATATTAACAATTTTGCTATCCAGCCTGTTTTGGATTATTGCCAAGCTACATAACGGACGATTCTACAACCTGACGTTCAAGTATGTTAACAACCGCAGTCACAGCTCCTTTATATAGAACTAGCTGACCCACGCAACCTCGTTAGCGTCTTCTATTGCCCGTAGCGTAAAAATTTTCCCCTGTTTTTAAAACATTCTTCATTGGTGCTCAGCTTCTATTAGTATTAGCGTGATCATATATAGCCTATAGTCTTGTTCAATAAATGGACTATCCAACACTGAAAGATTTTTTCAACCGGGCCCACGGTTCCTGAGATAAGCGCGTTCAAACAAACTCTTTAGCTTTATGTATTACTATAGATTTACAATTAGTCTCAATTATTATCCTATACCTACCCTTTCCCGCATACCCTTACATAGCCATAGCCGCATAGCATTCCCTTTCGAACACAAAAATATTTTTTAAGTCGGTTCACAATTGACTTACTTAGTCATCAGTGTACATACTCGTACATAAAACAAAAAAAACTACCAATCAATTTGAGAACCTTATTGAAGTCGGATAAAACTAATGATATAAGTAAAGTTCTCTATTCGACTCAGGTGTTTTAAAGGCTTTTAGTATTGACAAACTAAAATACTCATAGGTAGTGGAATACGTAAAGTGTCAATGGATTTGCAATATTTGTAGAAATGTGAAATAAAAATATTTGTAAATGAAAACGTTGTTTGTAATTTGTACTGAACGAAGCACAATACATTTTATTCTTTGCTGAAATGCTATGCGTGCATGAAGTTCCGGTGGATGAAGTTGAGCACGTAGACATATCATTATTATTCCTTGACGTTGCATTTTTATGACATATTTGCTAACTTTTATATGTATCATTAGTGCTTTTATGAACTTCTAGAATATTCGGTTTCGAAATGTTCAGCATATTATTTCTACAAGTAAAATTAAGTAAAGTAACTGGTTTATTAAACATATGAATTGCCATGCAATTCAATAAAATTCGCAATTTCATTACATGCTATAATTATAACAGTGTTAAGTTATTTCATTTTGAGTATATACTTAACAAGGCGTAATAAATAATCCCAACTAGAACAGTTTAAAATCGAATTACGAATAAGTTTTTTGTTCTGTCGTGGTCTTAACTAAATAATTATAGATATTTCTCGATTTTTTTACAATATTTGACATTTGGCTAAAAAAAATTACATGAACTCCTTAGAAAGCTTGACTTGGCAAATACATGACACTGGTGAAATTGAGGTTAAATTACGAAGCCTAAGATTACAATTCACAAATGTACTTGAATAGAAGGTAAGATAATATAAAACTAATTATTAATAGTTATTTGCTTATATTGATATTAACAAGTTATATTGCTGTTAGTAATTCGGTCAATGTCAATGTGAATTTATTTATTTGTATGTTACACTTTTGATACTTTGGTACTTTTGAGTACGAAGTCTACTTTATGCATCAATAAACATCTTACATGAGGGTAGAGGCGCGGGTAAAAGTTAGAATTTTACATATTTATAAATTTATACATAGACTAGCTTTTGGGCGCGTATACATTTATCGCGATAACGAAGTAGACTATGTCCTGTCTAAAAAATCAAAGTATCTCTTTACTAAATTTCATGGAAATCGGGAGAGCAAAATCTCTGAAACCGTGGCAGAGATACAGAATTACTTTTCGAATGAATAAAATAAATTGCTCGAACGTACACTTTTCCGTTACATCAATAGCACTATGTTTTTTAATCTTAATATGGATAATAAAATAAAAATATTCATAACTTTTGAAAGTCATAACTAGTTTCAATCTTAAAGAAGCGGCACAAAGCGATTGTGAATAGACTTTGGAAGATGAAGAAGCGGCGAACGTTGCAAATATTTGCGGTGTATACTTACTTAGTGCTGGCTTAAGAAATCCTTATCTCGAATAAAATTTCTAACAACTCCTCTACTTATCCCACCCCAGTTTAAATTTTGCAGTCACTTTTGTCTAGATTTAACACATATAAATGATATAAATATATAATTATAGTAAGCTACATGTAGCAGGGTTTGCAACAATATACAAAGGTTATAACAATTATGTACTCGATTGTTGTAGTCTATTATATATAATTCTCATATCATGTAGTTCGTAGTACTCTGGAACTATCCAACCGGTTTTCACGTTTTTCGAGTCGAGTGACTCCTCGCAGTGGTATGGTCAGCGGAGCCAACAATTCCATTATCAAAATAAACGTAAGTTTTAAGCAAGTAAATAAAACAATGAAAATTGAAGTAACCGCTTCGCAAGCCATAAGTTTCATTTACTTAAAAATGTCTTAACCTAGAATATAGTTTTTCAAATATTTGTATTCCGTCGTTGTTTTTTCAAAATGATTTGATGGTTCTCGTGCGGTAACTGTGTTAAAGTACATTTGAGTGTTTTGGCTTTTACCGGTGACATTTCAGACAAAGAGTAGCATATAGACTCGATCACTCAGAAAAATCTTCATTATACTCTGTGCATTTTTTATTTTCTTTTTTACAGCTCACACCTATAAAATACCGTTTTTTTTTCGGAACTATAGTGCCCTGTGCATAACAAACAACTACAGGCTATAAAACAGTCCTTGAAATACAATAAATCGATTATATGATAAAAATTATTTATCATAAGATAAAAATTATTTGACTTCATATAAATATTGTTATCGTTAATTTAATAAAAAAGAAATTAAAAATATTATTTTATTTAAGATTATTTTTTTGCGAGGAATTAAGTCGAAATCTTGGAATTTAATTTCAAACCAAGAGTAAAAACAATGTTTCATCCCCACTCGATTCGTATAATCGAGTAACTCCTTTTTATCTATGGCAGGACGTTGAAGCTGCTATTTCACTTCCAATCAAACATGCACAAGAATATGGTAGTAACCTAAAATTTTAGCAACGTGTATCGGTCGATTGTGTTGAATGGTGGCTTAAAGCCTTATAGTACGCTTTAAATAACAAACTATCAATCCCATACTTACCAACAATATGAATAAACAATAACTCTGTTCACTTAAAATACAACTATGCACACGTTAGTGAAGTTTAACTTTAAAACGCATGGTTAATAACGTCTAAATAAAGTTTAAATCAAGAGTTATGAGCAAATATACTTGGAAAATCATATACCTTACTACTTATTTATTTTACAAACTAGCTACATATTTGGTTATACAAATGTAACAAGTAAAATTATTAAATATTATTTATTACAATGATCCATCAGACTCTTCTTCGTTTACACTAGACTCGTTAGTTGAGTCCTCGGGTACATGAATAATTGATTCTTGTTTGTTTATATTGTCAATCGTAACGTCCCGATCCCAATCAGATATTTTTTTGTCCTCTCCACGACATTTGCCTAGTTTTTAGGTGTCATTTCATCACACGCATTATTAATAATTTCATATTTCATTCGCTGTAAACGGCAGCGTTATGTTGTTTCTGGCTGCCTTCTCTTTGATTTGTGCCCATATCAATTCAATGACATTGTATTCACAGTGATAAGGTGGGATTCTTATGACTGTATGTCCATATTCAGCTGCTATTTCATCGACTACGTATCTTGTAGGTCGAAGTTTGAATTTAAAGTTGCTATTAATTATTTTTTTCTTTTTATACTTTGTGCTAAAATCGATGCGATGTATTACCTAGCTGTGCCATGTAAATAGATGCTCTTACTTAAAGCACAGGTGTTCCTTTTTAAGTAATAAGTGATACGAAACTGTGAATTATTCTTGTAAACTTGTATTTGTGAACAATAAATAAATTATAATTATATACGACATAAAAACTAAAAAAAACCCTGCTCTTAAAAAAAATTTGTTCACATCCTCACCATTATCACTAAGCCAGTTAATAATTTCGTGTTTTGGTGTTAGCTTGCATTGGCATTTTATTTATTTGCCATGTATTAAAGGGCGCGTTATTAATAAATATAATTGAAAACACCCAAACTCCTAAAAATATATTTGCAGATCATACAAACATTTGATCCCACCCGGGAATCGAACCCAAGACCTGTTCGCAGTGATACTGTGTGCTTCGAAGCAGTCGATTTACCTGGCTTTCAAATATAATTGTGTAATTATTGTTGGAATAGAATCATTATTATTTGTTCGGCATTATATTATTTGTGGGTACTAGACAACTGATATAAATACATACATATTATACATTGGAAACACCGGGGGTCTTACCCGGGAATCGCATCTAAAACCTCAAGCACAGCAGTTACATGCGCAACCACTGAGCCACTGAGACAGTCGAAGAAAAACTACTACAATGAAATGGATTTTAAACTGTTTTCCCCAATTAACTTATACACACTATTTAACATAACTAATATCTCATTGAAGTATTCAAAACATATGTTTTATCTTTTTTTTTTGACTGCCTCGGTGGTGTAGTGGTAGCGTATGCGACTGCTAAGCTTGAGGTCTCGGGTTCGATTCCCGGGTCGGACCAAATGTTTGTATGATCTACCAATATTTGTTTCGGAGTTTGGGTGTTTTCTATGTATAATATGTATGTATTTACAAAAAAAAAGTATATAAGTATTTATATCAGTTGTCTAGTACCCATAACACAAGCTCAGCTTAGCTTGGGACTAGACGGTGTTGTGTGTTAGATGTCCGGAATATTTATTTATTTATTTATTTATTTATCTGTCATAAAGAAACGTCGCTAAAATCTACGGACTCAACAAAACTGCGCAATAACCATCTCGACTGTTGTTGGTCGGTCATATCCTTCATATTGATGTGATTTAACAACTATACCTTATGTGTTATCCAGTTCTTCAACTTTACACCAAGTGGCCGGACCTCGGTCACATTTCTAAACTCAGCAATCTCGCATATTGCGTCACGTACCACACCCATCTGTAGTTTCTTGGAATTTGTTCTGAATCAACTGCGAAGTCATATTGTGTATCTCATATTCATCAAATAGGTCAAAGGGTACCTTGGGAGGGACACAAATCATACGAGGTCGTTGTGCCTGTCGTGTCAGCACATGCGAATAATGTCTTGAGCTGAGACAGGTGATAATTTATATGTGGTGTACGTATGCAGACTCACAGAGGTCTTGGAGCGACTTATTTACTTATAACTCTGAAAGTTGTTGCATAGCTCTGGGATGTTTAGAACAAAGTTTCATGAAGGCATTTTGTTCTCGTCCTGATATACAGTTAAAAAGGTTAAAAATTATAAAAAATCGCAAATTATTTACGCCTACAAATAATTATCAACTTACAATAAAATGGATTACTTTTTTATACTTTGTTTTTTTTTTAATAAAGAGTGATGGTTCATTACCTTGTGAGTCTAAATCAATGTCATTATTAAAAAAAAAACTAAAGCTTTAATAAATTCTAGCCACTAAAAATATTAGTTCAACTGCTAGTGCATCTAACACCGATTGTGAAATGGAGAGCTTTTGTGGGGCGCCTAATATTTTCCATGACAAATTACTCGACCGCATACGTCGGTAGCAGCCACCTACACATCTAGTAACATTTATATAAAATTAGTCAGTTGTAAGAGCGGGTGCGGAGGCAGCACCTGTTTCCGGCCACGGACGGGGCACTAACTCAGCGATTCCGGATCCGAACGACGCTACATTTAATTCTTTGTTATGAGCCATGAAATAGGCGAACGATGTGCCAACTGGATTGAGATATTGAGGGAATAAATAGGTTATGTTCATGGTGGAAAATTATTACACAAAAAAAGATACTATTTATTTAAATTGACTACTGATTATTTTTATATAAAAATGTTATTTCTCTTCTATTTGTTTACATGCTTTAATTAATGAATGGTTTTTGTTGACAGTGCTTAGTATAAAAAAATAACTTTAGTAGCTATTTTTTATTCTAAGCACTGACAACACCAACCACATTGTAAATATCATACAATTGAACAGAAATTAGTAATAGAAAAACCTTAATCTATAAACTTTGAGTATTATATATACCACATTTAAGTTCAGTATTTTAGGCTGAAATGTAACGTTTTTTTATATCCCATTGCTGTTTTATCTATGTAGCTACATGTTTGTAGCTTCAGGTATATTTTAATAGCATATTTCAGAGAATAATATGTACTATTACATTTTTTTCTTTAAATATTTCAAAGTTTACATTCCTCAAAATATATCTCTCCATACACAAATGTATAATTTATAGATAACTTTAAAAGGTAACTTAGTTTTATATTTGTTGTTCATCGCTAACTTAATAGCCAACACTCATTCTGCTGCGGTTTTGCTTCCGCCTGCTGCTGCTGACTATTAACTTAATTTTAAATCAACTTTTTCCTTTCGTTACCGCTTATATTGTTTTAGTGTAAGCTCGGGCTTGAAAAATTAAATGTGACTGTGCGTTAATTTCTTTCACTGCAAAACCATGATAACTTGTATTGCATTTATTTTCTATGTTTATTTGTACTGTTGGATATATTTTTTTAATTCTCTCAGATTTATGTGCCTATAAAGGATTATAGGAATCGAGTGGTCATCAATATTGTTTCTTAACAAGTACTTTTAGACATAAATAGCCCATTTCGTTAGTATTTTTTTGTTCTGACATGTATAGTTATTGTTTAGTTATGCGTAGCTCGTTAAGTCATGAGCCCGTCACAAACGTTACTTATGTACGTAGAAGTTCTCAGAAGTCATCCATTTCAATTTTAATGTTACAGCCGTAATTAGTATTTTAATCGACTTCAAAAAAGGAGGAGGTTCTCAATTCGACTGTATTTTTTTGTTTTTATGTATGTTTGTTACCGCATAACTTTCGACTGGGTGAACCGATTTTGATGATTTTTTTTTATTTGAAAGTTACATTTCAATTTCGTCCAGTTCTTGAAGAGATCTCGTTTTTTTTTTTGTTAAAACTTGTGATTATAGTTAAAAAAAAAGATTTTGCAGTGAAAAGAAAAGTTTTGAATCGTGATCTAGAATTCTTACATTTAGAGCTTGAACGACCCGAGCTGCTAATACTTAGCATAACTATTCTGTGCCAAAGAAGAAATCAATTGGATCTACGATTACCGATGAAGCTTTTACTTTAGTTTTAAAAAACTATTCTTTTGTTTTTTTATAAATTCATCATCATCATCAGCCTATCGCAGTCCACTGCTGGACATAGGCCTCTCCAATAGCACGCCACTTAGTTCGATCCTCGGCTTCTCGCATCCAGCTCCTGCCAGCCGTCTTGCACAAATCATCACTCCACCTGGCCTGTGGCCGTCCTACACTACGTTTTCCGAGACGCGGTCTCCACTCAAGAACCCGTTTACCCCAACGGTTATCGGTTCTGCGGCAAATGTGACCAGCCCACTGCCACTTCAGCTTGCTAATCCTGTGGGCTATGTCGATGACCTTGGTTCTCTGTCGGATCACCTCGTTTCTAATACGGTCCCTTAGAGAAACGCCGAGCATAGCCCTTTCCATAGCACGCTGAGCGACTTTGAACTTGTGGACCAGCCGTACCGTAAGTGTCCACGTTTCAGTTCTGTATGTCATTACGGGTAGGACGCACTCATTAAAGACTTTTGTCTTTAGGCACTGTGGGATCGATGATGAGAAGACTCGACGAAGCTTCCCAAACACTGCCCAACCCAGCCGGATTCTCCTGCTTACCTCGTCCTCAAAGTTGTTTCTCCCTAACTGCAAAGTCTGCCCGAGGTACACGTATTTTTGAACAACTTCGAGAACGGCACCGTGTACCGCAACCGGTTCCGGTAGTACGTGTTCATTGAACATGACCTTGGTCTTGTCCAAGTTCATCCGTAGGCCGATGCGTACAGAAGAGTCAGCAAGGTCGTTCAGCATCTGTTGTAGGTCCTGCAGCGTCTCTGCCATGATGACAATGTCGTCTGCAAATCGCAAGTGAGAGATGTATTCGCCATTGATGTTGATTCCGCGTCCTTTCCAGTGCAGCGTCTTGAAGAAGTCCTCCATTGCATTAGTGAACAATTTCGGGGATATAACGTCCCCTTGTCTCACTCCTCGATGCAATGGTACGGGTCTTGTATGCTGATTCTGTACTTGGACGGACATTGTGGCGGCTTTGTAGAGACATCTCAACACTTGTATGTATCGCCAATCTACTTGGCAACGCTGCAGGGACTCCAGAACAGACCAGATCTCTATCGAGTCAAAGGCCTTCTCATAGTCCACAAATGTTAGACACAGGGGCCGATTATACTCTTCGGTCTTCTGTATAATCTGCCGTACTGTGTGAATGTGGTCTATGGTGCCATATCCGCTCCGAAACCCAGCTTGCTCCGGTGGTTGGAATTCATCGAGTCTTCGCGCAAGACGGTTCGAAATGACTCTCGAAAACAGCTTGTAGACGTGGCTTAGAAGGGAAATGGGCCGATAGTTCTTCAACATGGTCTTGTCACCCTTCTTGAAGAACTAGATGACCACACTTCTACTCCACGCCTCTGGAGTTCTCCCTTCGAACAGGACAGCGTTAAAAAGCTTTTTGAGCTCCCTCAATACGGGTGTACCACCAGCCTTTAACAGCTCTGTTGTAATGCCATCCTCTCCAGGGGCTTTTCCATTTTTCAGCTGTCCAAGAGCCATTTCGATTTCACCAATGCTGACTTCTGGCAGATCTTCGGTGTTGTGGCGTGTTAATGTAGCTCTAGGGTCCTCATTTTCGGGATCAGGTCGAGATGTATGCGAAGCGTATAAGCTGCCGTAGAAGCTTTCGACTTCCGAAAGGACGGCCGGCTTGGAAGCAACGACTTCTCCTCCTGATGTGGTCAACTTTGTCAGGTGGCTTTTTCCAAGAGATTGTACGAACACTTTTGACCCCCGATTCTGCTCTATCGCTCTGTCAATCGAAAGAGTATTGAAGCATCGGAGGTCGTGTCGCACAAGTTTGGTGATCTCTCGGTTTACAGCCCGCTTTGCTGACGAAGTGGCAGGTGGGTTCTCACGTCGTTCCCTTATTAGCCCTAATGTCCTCTCTGAAAGCTTCGACTCCCCGCTTTTACGCTGCATTTTACAAAATCTCGTACCTTCGTCCCTGAGAATCCGAACCACATTTTCAAGGTTCTGGTTTACGTCTCTTGTGGTTTCCAAGGCAGCAAATCGGTTTTCCAGATTTGACTGGAATTTTTCAGATCCCATCGCGGTTTGGAGCAGAGTTGGTCGGAGCCTGGATTTCATTAAACGGACACGTTCAGCCTTAAAGTCGATATTCAGAGAGCCTCGGACAAGACGGTGATCACTACCGGTGTTAAACCTATTGATCACTGAGACGTCTCTGAATATGTGCTTTCTGTCCGTCAAGATGAAATCAATCTCATTTTTAGTCATAGCGTCGGGGCTTCGCCACGTCCACTTCCTTTGGGGCCGTTTTTTGAAGAAAGAGTTCATCAAGAACAGCCCCTCCCGCTCGAGAAAATTGACAAGCATTTGCCCCCTATGATTCCTGCTTCCAAATCCATGGGTTCCTATTACCGATTCGCTGCAAGTTTGTACTCCCACTTTGGCGTTAAAGTCACCCATAACAACGGTATAGTGTGTTTTAGTAGTGAAGTGGAGGGCCCTCGATATGTCATCGAACATATCCTCCACCTCATCATCCGAGTGAGCCGAAGTCGGTGCGTACACTTGTACTACCTTGAGGCTATACCTCTCGGTAAGTTTGATAATGAGGTACGCTACCCTGTTCGACACACTGGACATTTCTACCACGTTGTCAGAGAGGGACTTGTTTACCAGAAACCCCACGCCACCTTGGGATTGTTGGTCTACCTCGCGGAAGTACATCAGGTGGCCTGAGTCGAGAGTTACGGTGTCCTCCCCCTCTCTTCGGACTTCACATAACCCTAAGATATGCCACCTAATCTTCCCAAGTTCCACCTCGAGCTGCGCCAGATGCGAGTCCAGCCGTAACGTGCGGCCGTTAAACGTTGCCAGGGTCAGTCGTTTACGGTGGCCTTCCGTAACCCGGTGATTCTTAGCACCCCCTGTCACGCCGTTACCGTGGTCGCCACCATGACCAGGAATAGCGAGACTGCCGGGAACTAGGGGCCGTGGCTTGTGTTGCTTAAGCATGGAGGAATTTTGCCCATAATCACCACGCTGGGCAGGCGGGTTGGTGATCGCAGGGCGCAACTTGTTGTACCGAAGACGCTGCTGCCCGTCTCCAGCCTATTGTATTTAGTTACGCCAAGAGGCGTGGATATACCGCCATCGATCGGTCGCCAGAGCCTCGTTTGTTAGTCAGTAGGGTGCACCGCGTGCAGGTGAGGTTGGCTGGAAGCGAAAGATTGTGGTTCGTCCCCTTACACCCCACACCCCTTACACCCCTTTTATAAATTATTGTAAACCATTTTAAATATAATTTAATGAATAAATTTATTTTAAAATTATATTTTGAATTCACATTTGTATTTTTTTTTGTTATGACGTTAAGTTTAATTTTTAATAGATTAATATTTAATTTTATTCACGCTATGAACTAAATTTATTCAAAGTCATTTTTATTATTCAACTAGCTGAAACCCGCGGTACGATCATAACCGCGGACAATGCCGCGAGGCGAAACTAGCATCTTTATAAATTGTAGCCTATGTGTTATTCTGATGTATAAGCTATATTATTGTTAAGTTTCATAAAAATATCCATTCAGTGGTTTTTGTGTGAAAGAGCAACAAACATACTCACTTATATACTCACAAACTTTCATGTTTATATTATTAGTAGGATTTCTGGAGGACTGCCTCGGTGGCGCGAGTGGTAGCGTAAGCGACTGCTGTGCTTGAGGTCTCGGGTTCGATTCCCGGGTCGGACCAAATGTTTGTATGATCTGCAAATATTTGTTACGGAGTTTGGGTGTTTTCTATGTATAATATGTATGTATTTACAAAAAAAAAAGTATATAAGTATTTATATCAGTTGTCTAGTACCCATAACACAAGCTCTGCTTAGCGTAGGACTAGACGGCGTTGTGTGTTAATAAATTGTTCAAAAAAAAAAAATAAAAATTTAACTGCCTCGGTGGCGCAGTGGTAATGTATGCGGCTGATGTGCTTGAGGTCTCGGATTTGATTCCCTAGTCGGACCAAATGTTTGCATAATCTGCAAATATTTGTTTCGGAGTTTAGGTGTTTTCTGTGTATCATCATCATATGAACGTAGGCCTCCCCTAATGACCTCCACATTGACCGGTCGGTAGCGGCCTGCATCCAACGAGTACCTGCGATCTTAACCAGGTCGTCCATCCATCTCGCGGGAGGTCTTCCTACGCTGCGTTTGCCGTCATGTGGTCTGCTCTCAATAACCTTTCTGCCCCATCAGCCATCGGTTCTCCGGGCTATGTACTTACTGCTATTATTCTGTGTATAATGTGTACGTATTAAAAAACAGTACATATGTATTTATACCAGTTGTCTAGTATCCATAACGCAATCATAGCTAGGGACTAGATGACACTGTGTGTTAGATGTCCGACATATTTATTAATTTTTAAAAATTATATCAAATTCAATTTCACAACAAATTTCATAAAACATTATTTATTAAAAAAAAAAGATAAGAGAATTATAAACAATATTACTATTAACATCGTTCTTGTTAATTTTCAAAGATTTTGTTATAGAAAATATAATAAAAATATAAAGAGGATCAGATTGTTAGCAATAAGAATTAAGAATTGCCTTGTGGGCTCGTAGCCGCAGAATGCTGAGGCAGTGCGGGCTCGACCCACTAGACTCCAGGTGTTGTGACTAAGACTTTTATATTCTTCTATTCTTCTTTCAAAACAAAACATAATAATGTGACAAATTTATACAAATAAATAAAATTCAATTGCCTATACAAATTGAAACTACAAAGTTTCAAATTATCAGCTTATTAATAAATGTATCCGAAATCATTAAGTCTTTATATATTTTTTGTGTCTTTCTGTATATTAATCTCTGCGACAGCTAACCCTATTTTGACGGGAGTTTTACTGGCAAACTGTTGATGTGATGAGAACTAACTTTAGCAAAAATACTCAATTTTTTGTACAAAAAGAAAACAAATGAAATAGTGAACACTAGCGGGTAATACTGCGATACACAGCTTGCTTAATATAGAAATGTAATTCTAGTTAATATAATTCAAACTCTGCCTAATTTGAGATCAGATTTCCTGAGTTGTCTAAAGTTAACTTTTTAATATTCAGTACTGTCTATACCTCCTACCTATTTGTTTACCTATGTACTCCACTTTTGTACACGTTATAATAGTATGCAAAAAGTCTAAGAAAAGATGAGACAAGTGAGAATAAGAAATATAAATATATCCTTTGCCGATTTCGGAAATGCTGACTGATTAGAATAGAATAGAATAGAATAGAATATACTTTATTGTACACCAATTACAAATTACTTAACTTAAAATTCAAGAGGATGTGTACAATGGGCGGCCTTATTGCCAAAAGCAATCTCTTCCAGGCAACCTTTGGATGGACATATTTACCGGAGAAAGAAATGAACGTAATAAAGGGTAGTGTAGGTGTTTTAAAGTTATGGTGATGTTTAATAATAACATATAAACATAAACATACACATATACATACACACACATGCACATATATATATACAAAATCCAAATATATACAATATATATATATATATATATATATCAATATATAAAAGCATTCACTCATGTACAGCCACTGAGAGTAAAGGTACTTATGAATCTAGGTAGTGAATTTTAACCATATTCTTAAATGCCGTTAGTGTTTGTGCACGTCTAATAGATATGGGTAAAGAGTTCCATAATCTGACAGCCTGCACCGTGAAAGATTTGTCATAGAATATAGTAGCGTGGCTAGGTACCATTAACTCCAAGGATTCCGACGACCTTAAGGATCTCAGATGTGTGTCACCGAGGAATACAAAACGTTCCTTTAAGTAAGGTGGAGTAAAGGGATTAAATAAAATACTATAAAGTATAGAAAGTATATGAGAATTCCGTCGAAGTCGAATTGGGAGCCACTTGAGCAATTTGCGAAATTCAGACACATGATCATATTTGCGTAAACCAAATATAAATCTAATACAGAAATTTTGAAGGCGCTCAAGTTTATCAAGTTGCTCCTCAGTGATATCGAGATAACTGACATCAGCGTAATCGAGTATAGGAAGGAGCAGGGATTCAGCTAGCGCAATTTTAGTAGCTATGGGTAGAAAGTTGCGAAGTCTTCGCAGTGAAACCGCCGATGCAAACACTTTTCTACTAACTTCACATAATTGGGGGCCCCAAGATAACGTACTATTATCTAAACATATAAGCTTCGGGTGTGCACTCTGGTGTGGCTTATGTACCCTATCTTAGCACTGAAGAAACGTGTACAGTGAGAGCAAGTAAGCACCCCATTAATGTAATTGTACTTTATTTTGGCTGGTGCTTTGTTTTTGAAATGGTTTTGTTTCACATCGAGACCAAAATCTCCTTTGATTCTCAAAGTTGCACATAATCTGGTGAACAACCCGCCTCCAGCCAGGTCTATCCACCACCCTAGAATGGTATAGTGATGTTTGTCTACCTCAAGTTTCGGGGAGTTGGAAAGCGAGCGCCCAAGGAGCGGCGTCAGTGTCATTCTTTTTCACCACGATAACGCGCCTGCTCACACAGCTGCTAGAACTATGGACTATTTGACAACTTCTCTTTACACAACAACTTTGTATACATGTTATCCTATCCTCCTTAGGACTGAAAATAACTTGTTTTATATTCTTCTTATCATTCCACTAACTATTTTTGAAACACTCCACGTATATTTATAGACAGACATATTTACAATATACCTTGTTTCTATTTAATTTTTTCCATCATGAATACAAAAAAGAACTTCATAGTTAATTCCTAAACGACTATGAATCGTAAAGTGTAAACGATTTTTATTGGTACGGTAGCCGTCGACTTCGCCCGATGCGGCGATGTTCAATTCCATACCTTTTGTATTTTATTAGTTTTGATTTGGATTTACTTCAAAGGAGAACAGATGCGTCTTCAGGCTATATATTGTAATTATATTAAATGATTGATAAATTATTTTTAGGTTAGTTTCACTGTTCATTTGTTATTAAAATGCGAGGAATTTAAGGTAAACACTTATTGCGATAATCTAGTAAGTCATCACCATCTTCCTAGCCTTTATTATTCCCAAGATTATTTGGGGATGGCTCAAGTTCATAACGATTGCCAAAGATGTTCATGACAACCGGGACCGACGGTTTAACTTGTTCTCCGAAGTACGGGGGTGAAATACCGCCAAATTTCCTTACTCCGGACTGTTATTAAGAATTTCTTGTCTGAAGAACACTTGGCCCGATCCAGGAATCGAACTCAAGACCTCTTGATTGGCAGTCACATACGCTAACCGCTAGACCAACGAGGCAGTTACGATAATCTAGCAAGTAAGTTAGAATATAGTCTGAATAGCACCTTTGTTAAAAATATGCATTATGTTTAAAACCAAATCGATCTGGATCTATGGCATCCAATTATGGGGGAGAGGCTCTCACTCTATCATTGAAAAGATTCCAGAATAAAATGCTCAGAATGGTAACAGATGCTCCTTGATACGTCACAAACGAACAGTTACATCAAGACCTGCAAGTTAATACAGTAAGACAAGAAATAGTACGACATTCTAAAACTTACTAGAAGAGAATAACAAACCAACCAAACCCCTTGGCAAAGGTTCTCATGAGGGAAACTCACACGACTCATAGGTTGAAGCGGAGAATGCCACAAGACATACTTAAATAAACTTGTTTATACTAAGTAAAGAAGGATGTGACACAGGTCACATACCGAGCATGTCATGATAAACTTGAACCAACTTACTGTTCAATGTCCCAGTGTGTCACAGATCGTAGTAAATCAAGAAACAAAAAAAAAAATTAAATGCGTCTGCATGTGTAACCTCAAGTGGTAGGTCTTTGAATAAATTTTATAAAGTCATTATTTTATTTTATTATTAAAAAATCTTTGGTCACACAGCTTACCAAAAACTAGTGATAAAGCATCAATATTTCTGAACAAACGTCTAATTTAATTCAACATTTTAATAAGAAAACAAAGAAAAATAGTGAATTTAAAGCATTTTCAAATAAATTTGTAATATCAAGATCTTATAATATATAAACGAACTAATAAATAATAAAACAATATTCAACGTTAGAAACCGAAAAACCAAAGACTTATATAGCCACTCAACAAATAACCTTATTTAAACCTTGATACACTTCAATTCGGCATTCTATATCTAAGTTTTATTAAATAAAGGTCTAGGTAGCATTCTCAGACAAAAGCAATTACAGTTATTATAAAAAGCTGCTGTAAATATTCATAATCTCGAGTAACCTGGATGATTAAATTACTCGTAGTATTGGTCCACGCTCAGACCGTATTTACGTAATTCGAACTACGCAGACCAATTAACTAATAGTGAATTGATAATTTTACAGAAACATTAGACTTGTAGGTAAGATTAAGTTAAATTAATTTTGTGAATTCGTCTGAAAATGATGTGAAACTTTTCTCAAATCCTAATTTTTATTTCCAAGAATCCGTAGAATATAGTCAAATGATAACCTTGTCTGAAAATCGGTATATTATTGTGGTATTTGTATGTGTAAAGAAATAAGATGCCTTTCCTGCGGCGGTCTTGGGCTGATTCTACGAAAGATGATGAAGTCAGAGATTATTGGACAATAAGGTGTTTTCTTACTTCTACTCTATAAGGTTTTTTTCGTCTCTCCGTTGTTTTCCATCAATCATGTGTTTTATTAGTAACTCTCTCATTCTCATTTGATATCAATTTCTATCGTATATATTAATAACATTTAACTCGTCAATTAAGTCATTTGACACGTGCAAGTTTATTTGTGCATTATGTAATTGAAAATGCCCGATTTATTATGAACCAATAAGTTGATACGAACTAATTACTATAGATGATATATATATATAGTATGTGTATATTTTAAACAGCCTGGGGCCAAATAAAATTACTATTTCTATGATTTTTGGATCTACTGTAAAAATTAGGACATAGATTTATCCGGAAATGTTTGAATAAATAAATACAGACAATGAATTGACTTTCATTCTACATTCTACTTGGTTTAGAAACATGCTACCAAAAATTAAACAACAACGGCAATATTCGTTTTGTATTCATGTATGTTGCGTAAAAAGTTTCTAGTACTATATTTCATCATATTAAAAACATACCAGTAATAGAAACCAGGTTAACTGGGTAAAATTTAACAAACACTAGCTTTTTGTGCCTTACTATAACTATTGATCGTTTGCATTAAAATTCAATGTAAATTCAAAAAAGGTTTATATTCCAAATCGTGCTAATACCCAAATAATGAAGTGAGTGGGTGACGTTTTGCAAACGACATCGAAATTGAGAAAAACATTTACTATTTTTTACTCATAATGTTAAATATATTTCATTATTATATTTCAGACATTTTGTTTTACATATTTCTACGAATGTGTTCATGCTTGTCAGGAATATTGCACTTGAATACACGGACCATTGTCACTCATATATTATTTTGTGTCGACTTCAACAACTTTTTTGTTGTAAATTTTAACATTTCCAACAATGTATAGAAAGATTGACGTCACAGTCTCTATTTAAATTTTTTATGAAAGGTTCATTTGCAGCTACGAACAAAGAGTTTTAACGATAATCACACATGGCGAGGCGATAGTGTGTGGTGTTGTGAAAATGAAGGGTGACCTCCCCTATTCATTGCTTGGAGATCATAAGAGTCGTCTTACGAAGCAAAATAAGCAGAATAATAGCACTGTAAAGAGAATCACATCTTGCACAAACCCTTTTTTTTTTACGCCCTCCAGCCGTCACCCCACCGGGGTTTGCGGCGGGGTGGTGTGTCGGAATCGAACCGACTAAAACCACACGGTGTGCCAACTCTGCGCCTGAGAAGGGAGGAGTCCGGGAACTGCTTTTTATTAACACGACCGGACCCTCCCAGCGAACTTGCACAAACCCTATACCAACCTGTTTGGCCAACGTGGTATAGCAGGCCATTAACGGTGATGAGGCGATGATATCACTATTATTTTGTGACATATTTGATAAGACATGTAACTAAATACACGCATATGTAACCAAAAACTTAACTTATTTAAGTAACATAATTTGGTAAATCATCCTACTAAAATGATAAACGCGAAAGTTTGTGAGTTTGTATGTGAGGATGTTTGTTGCTCTTTCACGCAAAAGTACTGAATGGATTTTGATGAAACCTTACAATAATATAGATTATACATCAGAACAACAAATAGGCTAGAATATAAATAAAGATACTAGCTTTGACTCGCAGCGTTGCCCGCGGTTATTGTCGTGCCGTGGGTAGCAGAGCGGGGTTCAGCTAGTTAATAATATTTTGGATGAGTTCGAGATATTGTAAAAACAGATAAGGATATTATGCTATTGTAATATTATTGAAGTTACTTCTGCGCCTTGAATTCAAATCGATGAAAGTAATAAGTAACTAGAAAACCAATGATCTAATGATTTACAAAGGCTAGTGTTTTTTAAAGGATTAAAACATTTTTTTAATTAAAAACTCTCGATCAAGTTACCTAATGAACAAAAAATAATACAAGATCAAGTCATCCTTTTAACAGATGTAGTGTCATTGACAGACATATAGACACCAGACGTTAAATTTAATTTCTTGTAAAGCCCTAAAACAATGATAATAATGAGAATGAATCAAGGAAAGAGACAACTAAGATAAGATCTTAGCAGTGTTTTTATCTGCAAAACGCTTAACAAATTAGACAACACTTACAATAAAGTACTGAACTCAGAATAAGTTAAAGTAATTAGCTTTCTGTTTAAAGAAGCAATTTGGCAAATGTAAAAAACTTGTAAAACAAATCTCATAATGCGGGTTCGGAGAGTTGCTGCTCCTTTGAACCGGAACACAAAGTTTTGGGTCAGGTACGAACATCAACGGCACTATTATATTAACGGGTCACTTCGTTCACAACTAAAATCCCATTTAATTAGAGATGAACTAGAACGACATCTACTGAAATAGTTTTTTCATTTTAAACTTACTCAAAAACAAATTTTACTCCACTTATAGATACGACTGGCATCCTGATATTTTTTTGTATTTTTCGTTACATGTTCGGTATTTACTTTTATTCAGCAACAAGTCAAAAATTACTGTCATTGAAATCATATACCATCCCCAGTTACTTTGAATAGAATCGGTCAGATGTATTCGAAGTAATGTTATGATTAATTGTTAAATTTTGAACGAACATTTACCTAGTGAACGTTGAGAATTGTCAGGCATTAAACGCTGTTAGGATGAATTTATTGTCCTCCACTTCCCGTGTACATGACTCCCAAAACGATAGTACGGGTATACAACGACGGTATAAATTGTAGTATAAACGTGTTATAGTAATGTTTATTGGCGGTGAGTAGTGTCCAATGGCTTCGTTAATCAAAGCGGAGGTCGTGGCGACTGGATGTCGCTTGCGGTCTCAAGCCGCGGGCGTTACGCACCGCCACCTTAGCATAAATCGTCTCACAATTACTAAGATTCCGCCAATTTATGTATATTTCCTACAACATCTAACTGTTATATATTATTGAGCCGTAATTGCTTAAGTATTATAATATATTCTGTTTGCATAGTGTATTAACGGAATAGGTAGTTGTTAGTTATGAAATAAGCAATGTTTTATTAATACGATATGATGACGTTCCGTTTTTCTATTCTATAATTAGGGTACGAAAAAATAATGAAAGAGCACAACTTAACGTGCTCTCCGAGGGACAGAATTGAATTTTATGAAATCTATTTACTCTTTTATAGCTGATTAACTTAGTTTTCTTCTCCACTCTGAATTTAAATGTTGTAGGCTTATCCCTTAATTGTACTGGATAGAGTTGTTGAGTTATTCTATATTCGCTATCGGTCAGTAATCCGTTATAAAATATGATGATCTCTTCTGGGTCTCATTTTATCAAAGTTTATAAAAAGGGGTAAGTAGTTTCAAACTTAAGTCTATATAAACTGTCATTCAAAACCCTAGCGGTGCTATGAGTGAGTTTATAACTTTACCTTTTTTATTCACATACTCGATGTATACGGTTATAGTGCGAGATCCTTTCTCAAATGTCAATCAGAAACTTGTAAAACAAAACTAATTTAGAGCGTTTTATAACAGCGTAGTTTTAAGATAACTCCCTACGTCATCCATAAGTTATTCAACTAAATTTTAACAGTCATGAACAATAGGCAATTAATGTTAAGCACAATTCTAACTCAAACTACAAAGATCAACAATCAAACTAAACTAAATGAATTACTAACTAATTCTTGACACGTAAATGGACACTAAACATTGAAGTTTCACGGTCAAAGGTTAATCTTATGTTATAGTTTTCGATATACGATATTTTGCGTAAAAGGGTCGGGGTATGTTAAGTGGTCGACAGGGCAGGACACGACCACGACACGCGACATGTTTGCGGTCTCACGCGCCCTATTCACCGCACATGACACCCTATACGGACATATAGCCACTGTACCACACGTTAACACGTACCGTCACGTCTATTAATATGTTATGCATAGGTAAGTATCTAGTAAGGCGTCACAATATTCAACACATGATTCATATATAGTTTTAGATTATGGTGAGTTTGACTTTTTGGGTTTGGTTAAAGCTTTATTTTCATTGGTTGGCTTAAGTGGACTTTTGTTTGTTTTGTATATGGAAGTTGATAATTGCACTGTATGAAAGACGATATGAATAAAAAAGTAAGCAATGAAATGATAAATATTACTACATATTATAAAACAAAGTTCTCCGCCCCGTATGTCTGTCTTTGCGTGGATTTTTATGCGGTTTTACTTATATATAGAGTGATTCTTGAGGAAAGTTCTCGTATATAATTTATTAAATTTTTAAGTATATTGGCTAAAATATAACGAATTTTTGTTGAAGACGTCGGAAAATAGCCGTATATCTTCGAGAAATAGAGGCTATATTATATTTTCCGTCATGAAGCCGTGCGAAACGTGCGGGGTCGTATTGCTAGTCCTTCTAATATTATAAACATGAAAGTTTGTGAGTATGTAAGTGAGTATGTTTGTTGCTCTTTCACGCAAAAACTACTGAATAGATTTTGATGAAACTTCGCAATACTATAGCTTATACATCAGAATTACACAAAAGCATTTATAAAGATACTAGCTCCACCTTGCGGCGTTGCCCGCGGTCATTGTTGTACTACGGGTAGCACCGTGTGGTTCAGCTAGTAGAGTATAATAAAAAAAGGACATATTTCGCTGGTCTTAAACAAAGTTAGGCTAAGGATAGGCAGATGATTGAGATGATTTTTAGAATGCGACTGCCTCAAGTGCGACGTGGTAGCATATGCGACTTCTGAGCTGAGGTTCCGGGTTCGATTCCTGAATCGGATCAAATGTTTGTTTAATCTTCAAATATTTTTTGTTTCGGGGTTTGGGTATTTTCTATGTAAAATTTGTAGTACAAAAAAAAGTATTTAAATATTCTATCAGTCAATCTAGCTTTTATAGTACAAGTTCTGCTTACTTTGAGAGAAGATAGAGTTTCATTATTGGTGTGTTTGTAAGCCTCAACAAAGGTCTACGTACAATTCGTATACGCGATTTCATTTGCGTAATAAATGGATTACGATTATTGGAGTATCAATTATTGTGATGCATTTACGATTTTATTTCAAAATGAATCATAATAAAATTTCATAATACAAAAGTTTATAGGCCAAGCGATATTCAACTTAAATGAAATAAAGATATATTATTGTATTAAAATTATGGTGAGTCATGGATTGATCATTAGTGAATGATTTTTCGATTTCACCCATATATTAAATATACTGTAGTTTACAATTTAATAAGGTTCTAAATTACTATTAAATTCAAATACGAATTTAAAAGTATAGTTCGGTTTTACTGTGCGACTGTAACCGCATACGATATAATACGTTTGTATGCAAACGTATTCCAGCTATGATCGTTATGATTACTGCAAATTGTGACGATCTGCATTCATAATTAACAACTAATATTATTTTGAGCCCCGGATTTCATATTCTCTAATGGAGAGATAGAATTATTAACAAAACGTCGTGTTATTAAAAATTAATGAAACCGATATTACGCAAAAGAATAAAAATGGCATGATTTATAGGTAATAGCCATGCTGATATCAGCACGTACGGGCTACCCTCGCACAGAAGATCGATGTAAAATGACAGCGTTCGTGCTTTCGTGTTTCGGTTGAGAAGCATCACTAGGCCGCCATAGTGTGGGTTGCCATGCTGCACTGTCTGTATTCGCAATGACTATGGCCACCACTCTTGGATTCTGCTTATGATTTCTATCAGAGTAGAGTCATTTTGATAGAGCCATACATAAAAAAGGCCATAAGAGTGAATTTAAAAGTGTTGTAAAAGGATTTGCTTAAAAATTTAATGTCAATGTCAAAATAAAAGAATCTTTTAATTCAATAAAAACTCGTCAGTATTCACCCTTTCAAAGAACACATACTTAACTCCCCGCCACTGATTTAGCACTCTTACGTTTTAGGCATTTGAGTAATTCACGATTTTCAAGCTAAGCATTCTAACTAATCGTATTGTTCCCGATCATAAAGATTAGGTAAATTTAGTTCAGCTTTAGATATTACCTCCATCATCATCCCTTTCCATCTTTTCAGATGATTTAGACAGCGCCTCTGTGGCAATTTTTGGTATGGCTGTAGAGCCCAACACGAGGGGGGTAGTAACGTCCACACGATTGACACTTAAGTAGAGGATCGTTTTGTGTTTGATTAGATTTCCCTCTCGTTCTTTTTTGTCTCCTCACACGCTTGTTGGCTAGACTCTGTAACCAGCTTCTGTCGGGTGCTCTGCAGCCCTCCTTCAAAGCGTTCCCCCACCCGTTGCGGTTGTTGCCGAGGTCTTTCCACTCCTTGGGGTTGATCCCAAAAGCAAGCATGTCAGGCTTTGCACTGTCCTTAGCTTAAGATATTAACTTAAGCTTTCTAAATCTACTTACGATGATCGATACAAGTTTTATGCATGACATTTTGTTATAGATATTTCAATTATAAATCGATTTTATACCCGTGCCAAAAGAATATTCAAAAGGTTAATTTGATAAAGCTGATTGTGTTGACAGATACGATGTCTTTGAAGGTTTGGAAAAGAAATTTGTTAAAGTTACTTTTAGTTTTGATGGAAATGGAAAATAATTCTCGTTTTTATGGAAAATTGACGCAAGTCGAAGTAAGGTTCTACAAAATTTGTGTATGTTTTACTCAACGTGAACTACAATAATATAACAGGCATTTGTAATAATATGACATAAAACAGCTGCTATTAGTAATCTACAAACAAATAAATTGGAACGTCTGTCTGTAATATTAAAATAACCGCTTTTAACGAAATGTTGTCTGTCTGTTTGTTCCAGCTCTGGAACGGTCGACCGATTTTGACCGGCTTTAACTTACCTTACCTGAGGTGTATGTTGTACGGCGAATAACACCGCGGTATTCAGCTAGTAATCTATACAAATAAAGAAAATTGAAGTGTTCGTTTGCTGTAATGTCAAATTATAAGATTTTCACTAAATACGCCTGACACTTCTGCTCTTTTGTTCCCTATTCCATAAAAAAATGCATTTGAAAATATATGCGGTGTAACATCAACCGCAGATAACGCCGAAGTTAGCCTAAAAAAGTGGCCTAAGTTACTTCTTATATCATCAGATATCTGCCAGTGGGAATCCCGTCAAAATCGGTCCAGCCGTTTCAGACATTAGCAGGAAAAAACAGACAGACGGGCAATCAGACAGATAAAAAAATTAAAAACATATCTTGGTATATGTACCGTGTATACGTATATTTGCATTTAGTAAAAAGCGGTTACTTTAATATTACAAACAGACACTCCAATTTGTAGTATGTAAAGGTATAGATTTGTTTTCAATATTTTAACGACTAAACATTTTAGGTATATTTTAAAGTTAGTAGTATAGCTGTATAAGTTTTTGTTAAATAAATGGACATAATATAGTTTTCATCGAAAGATATAACGTCTATAATGTATCGCAGCTGTGTTACCAATTCGTACCAATAAACGTAAGTCCTAAAGCTTTCAGAAAGAAAAAAATATGGCAATATTACAGCTCTCTCTCAGGCCTCATAATTTGAAGTTAGTGTCAATATGAAAAAAATATGATAACCTTATTCCAATGCGCACAGTTACTTATGAATAACGGTTTCAGGTGTATATACTGTTGACTAGCTGAGACCCGCGGTATTATTCGCGGTTGTTGTTTTTAATTGCTTTGGCGGCGCAGTAGTGGCGTACACGACTACTGTGCCTGAGGTCTCGGGTTCGATTCCCGGGTCGGACCAAATGTTTGAATCATCTGCAAATATTTGTTTCGGAATTTGGGTGTTACGTATTATGTACGTTATTGATAATTTGTTTTGCAAGATAAGTATAAAAATCAAAACTAAGCACAGAAGATAGTAAGGAATAGTTTGAAAGGTTAAAGTTTACTGTCGTTTCTGAGACAGCGAAAGCACGTCTATCATTCAATCTAGCGGCAACTACACCTACTCTCACTAGTATTAATATAATGTTATCTAGTTTGACTACAATATAATAATAATAATAATAAGACAAATAAAGACCTACAAGACCAACACCTTAAGAGGCTCACGTTAGAAGGCTGGATCAAGGGTCTGATACAGAAGGCAGTCGTTCTTGACACGGTACGTATAGTGAGGAGGTTCCTGTCTTCGGAGCCCTAATCACCGGTTTCTTGGTCCTTGTACCCGAAGTCGGTGGTCTACAATATTTTATATTTTTAAATATATGTTATTGTATATTTAAAAATTTTATTAAAAATAAAATAGAAATAAAGAGAATAATAATAATAACTTTATTTAAAAACAGAAAGATTGTAGCATAAGATTTTAAAACATTGTCAATTTTACATTCATTTGCAGATGAATACAATCTTGTGGGTGAAGTTCGGTCACCCTTGGTAGGTTAGGTAGTACCCTGTGGTAAGGGATAACAGATATTAAACTTCAATATTCAACAACATGATGTAGGCTTTCAAAAATATCATATCATCTTAAAATATAAACTTCCTGGAGATTTGTGAAAAGCACCAGATTTAGAATTACAGAAAGTAATATATTAATATTATGGTCCTTAGCGCTAATCAATCTAATAATAAATTCAAAGTCACTTCTTAAAAGACCAAACCTTAGGACAAATTTATCTATTTGATTGAAAAAGAAACAAATTTAATTAGGTCGCATAAAGAAAACCTCAATGTTCTTATAATAAAACTAGCTGTCCCGGCAAACGTTGCTTTGCCATAAAAGGGAATATATTAAAATAGGGGTTGATCGTAGAGGGTTGAAAATCTAGGGTTGTATGTATTTTCTAATGTTGCATCATAAAAAAATAGAAATTAAAAATTTTGTCAAAAAAATAAAAAAAAAAATTTAGGGGTGGACTACCCCTAACATTTAGGGGGATGAAAAATAGATAAGAACCGATTCTCATAGATACCGGATAAGCACAAAAAATTTCATCAAAATCGGTCGAGCCGTTTCGGAGGAGTTCGATTACGCACCAACACGACACGAGAATTTTATATAATAGATTAACAATTTACTTTGTGAAAGGTTCCATTGTCGTCTCGTATTTCCATAATCGTAAAAAACAAAGAGATGGGATCAGTGACTATTAATTTATCAATATTTTACGGTCAAGTGATAAAATGTATTTATTAAACATTCAAATTTATGTAAGTAACATAAAATATGAGTGAGATTTAAAAGAAGTGTGAATAAAATAACATATATCATGATTGATATAACACTAAGAATATCTGGTGGTATGTGGTATTATCCCATGATTATCGTAAGACCCTAAACCTAAATTAAACACAGCAACAGCATTAAAAAGAAGGAACCCTGTAGCAACCTCTCTGATCAGGTTAGCCGAAACCTCCTTTTTAATAAAAGCCTGTGTTCACCAGATAACTGTTCAAGACTATTAATGTAAATACACAGGGAAGCTTCAAATTTAAGAATTATTTTATAATATGTTCTAAATTACTGTATGATGATGTCAGATTCACTCGGTCGTATGACAACTGCGAAACAGTTGTTTATTAGAAAGTAGATACGGACGTGCCGCTATTTGTATAGAAATCTCGTTAACGTACTACTGCGCTTCTAACTTCTCTTTTATGAGTAAAAGGAAAATGCTTTTATCTCTGTCTATATACTTGAAAATTACATTATTATAAACACTGCACATTATTACAATTTGTGCAATACGTAAATGTACAGAGCGGTTTCATGTACATTTTATTTAATAAATTATGCAACCAATAGGGTTATGACGACGATACCCGGTCGAACCACTAAGTATGTGCTGAAATCAGCGTAGCTCTACTACCTTGAATGCTTACAAAATGCCAAAAATAAGGGTTAGACGGATTGTGATTTTAGGTCTCGTACCAGATGCTCTTAGAAAATTACTAAGCAGCTACTGCTATTGTCTAATGTTCATATTAAATCCACTACAACTATAAATTTCTAGATTTCAAGAAATATTTCACAGATAACTTTGAAATTATGAATGAACTTGACTATAAGGAACCTAAAAAATCTATAAAAATAACAAGTATATTTATTTATTATTTTGAAACTTTAATTAATTACTATAGGCATTCTCTACAAGTCTAGAAAAGTTGTGTATATTAGTATATTACCTCTTTGTATAAAATCGCGATAATATTCCGCCAACTTCCATCACAGTAAAGTTATTTTAAAACGCCACAATATTAGATTTTCATAAAAGAGTTTAGTTAACCTCAATGGTATTCTGGATAGGTTTTGAATCCACTATCTTCTGATTGCGAGTTGAAATCCTCAAGTGTATTGAATCAATACTTTGTGCGGGAATCAAGTACTTTGTCTTCTATTGTACCAAGTTGCAATTCCAAATCTCAATATGAGAAACTAAGTAAGCATCTTGTCTGTTAGTTGAGACAAACTTTAGCTGTACTGAAATTGTTGCAAACAAATACTAGGTAACCTGATTTGATCCTAGTCGTAGATATTCCCTCGCATATCCGAACAGGTTTAAAAACAAGTTACAAACAACAACTCAGATAGACCCTGCGAGGTCTTCGTGGTGTAGTTTTCATCACTGTGTCTGTAAATTTACGTGTATAAGAAACAATAAAAAAAAAAACGTTGTATTACTATTCAACAACGGTGTGAAGCGTCTAAGTTTTCTACATAATAGATGCCAATAATAGTTATTAAGCTATATTTAACATAAAAAAGTCCACGGTGTATGAATAGTTCTCGAATAAGCTACGAGTATTTTGCATTCGAGAGTTGAGCGTTAGTATGAAAAAATATCAGCGATGGTGATAGTACCCAGTTTGTACAGCTATTTATTTTTTACAAACACTAACACACGTAGTCACACAATATAATAAAGAAACAGGTTCATTGTCCAAAATGGTAATCTATAAGTCTAGTTTCAATTTGATAGATGCCAGTCATTCATAAAATGAGTTTTGAATAAGTCTATCCGGGATAAAATGTTTTAGTAATGGCAATTTAAACGTGTTATTTGATACAAAGAAGTATATTAATATCATGATTATTAATATGTAAACATCTGATCTGTGAATTAGTATCCTGTTTCAATATTCACTACAATTCGGAGTTCCAGCTTTGTTATTGAACAGAGTTTACTTCGGTTTTAATGTGTCCGCTTGTTTATAACTTTAAGAGTGGAAAAGCAACTCAATTAAAGCTTCAAGTACTTTAAATCAGTAATTTATTATTAAGAATAGCATTATTCATTCGTATCCATTTAATATCATCGCCTATTTTGAAACCCAATCTAAGCATTTTTTTAAGTCAGTTTTCATTAATAAATGAATTTACAGCCACCGTTATATTCACCTACGTATATTATTATAAGCGCGAATAAAAAGTTACCATGTTTTACTCAATAGCACTGAATAAAATAACTTAAAGGGAAATACTATATTTAAAAAACACCTAAAAATATCAAGTCTGTGAGTATAGCATAGAACATTTATTATCCGGTAACAAACGTAGTAAGAAGGTAAAGAAATCTAAATTTCATTTAGATCAATTACTTAAAATAGGACAATGGCAGGTAAATGGATCGACTACTTGAGTAAGTCAGCTACTTTTTCAACTAACTTATTCAAGTAGGCGATCCATCAAAACCACTTACTCGGCTTGCATTCTAAATGAAAGAAATTATTGACTGCAGAACAGAATGGAGGAAAACTAAACTTAGCAGAAAATAAATGTCTAGCAGAGCTATTCGAGCATAACTTTATTTGGTACTACATATTTTTAATTAAATATGCCACATGGAATGCGAATGGATACCTGATAATACTTTAACTAGATAGCATTACTTTTGAAGATCTTTTTATCTTTTCATGCAACTCAATTAATAAGCGAAAAGTTAAATCCAATTTTGCTGATTCAAAAGGTACCAAATCTTCTGTACCTTGTTCACCTGAACCCCGCAATAAAGTCACAAACGAAAACAGCCCAAGAATATCAAATTGTCTAAGTAATATAAATGAAAGTCAGTGACACTAACAAAAAACCACCAAAATAATGAGGAACTGCTAATCATTACATAAATATAAATATATAGCACACGTGTGTATAACTTCCCATCATCAACTGTTGAGCCACAGAGATAATCTAGCTTAATCGGTAGATCTTCTCATTGTTTTATCAATACACGAAAACAAAACATACAGCTTAAATTGAAAAGAACAAAGGTCTGATGATAGTGCAATGCCATAGTATATCATGACAAAAGTAAAACATGA
This sequence comes from Spilarctia lutea, assembly GCA_916048165.1. Lineage (NCBI taxonomy): Eukaryota > Metazoa > Arthropoda > Insecta > Lepidoptera > Erebidae > Spilarctia > Spilarctia lutea. The sequence continues at coordinate 13,012,171 of OU696475.1, read as the reverse complement.
TTAACTCAAAAGGTTTTTTATTAAGAATGGAGAAAAATAGTACCACCGAGGCTGATAACGTCCCACAATGAATAACGGCTTAATGATTTATTTATTTGCTGTTGTTCAAGCCAGTGAAAAAGATTCGAAAATTAGAGATTTCAATGTTAATGTACTTAAGTTAATGAGTTTTTCCAATTTATTAATAAATAATTATATTTAAATATTTAAATGTATAAATCCGTATAATACATTATATTACAACGATTACCTTTTTTTTATACAATTAGTTAGAACTTGCCATGTGTTTTCATTATCTACTAAATAATCTATCAATTTTATTTTTAAAGAAGTGAGATAAAATTTATAACCGTATTACGTGGGAGAGCCGCGCTTCGGCATGAATGGGCCGGCTCAACCGGTGTGAAATCACGACCTTAGAGAAAACCGGTATGAAACAGCACCTGCGCTGTGTTTTACCGAGTGAGTGAGGATACCGGAGACACATACCCCAACCCTTTCCCCATTCATTTCCCCATCCTCTAAAAGCCGGCAACGCACTTGTGACGCCTTAGGTGTTGCGGGGTTTCCATGGGCGGCGGCAATCGCTTACCATCAGGCGATACGTCTGCTCGTTTGCCTACTACGAGTATTACACAAAAGAAAAGAAACTGGTTTAAAACCAATAACTGGTTGTCCAATACCAATAGTACAAGCTCTGCTTAGTTTGCGACTAGATGGTGCTGTTGGTCAGATGTCCGAAATAGAAACATTATTACTATTAAAAAGAACGCTTTAAGCGTGCGCCTCTCTCTAAGAAGTAACTTCTAAAAATAAGTTGAACAAACAAATGTCTGTTCTTCTCCAAAGGATCTATGTATCAAAACAGGTAACTAACTTTACGCTTGATGTATTTCTACTTCCAAAATAATTAATTTTAAATTCCATAATACAAATTATAATAGTTTTACATACAATTTAATGATTTCAACAGTTTTATTTTCCATATCAAACTGAATTTACTTCGTGGTTGATGTTAATATAACATTTTTTAACAAAAACAAAAGTTACTTAATGCGTGTAACAATCCCAACCCCTTTGCAAATACATTTCAAAAGGGTGGTGGAAGAACATTACATATTCATTACAAACGGATGGCTAACAGAGTTTGAAATTGGAAAAAGCTAAAACTCAAGACACAACTGTAACTCCCAATAGTCCTTGTTGGGACTAAAGTTTTTATTGTATTGTAACCTCTAGCTACCAAATCGACGAAGTTGTTATGATGTAATTATATTGGAACTGAATCGAATAATAATAATTCGTAGTTTAGTTGATAACCCGTTCACTTCTTATGCAACGTAGTTAACTGAAGAAAGAATTCGCTTCAAGATATTTCAGGTAGCTTTTTTTTATGTTAATGTCTTAATAATGATTACCTATTAATGTATCGTAGTTTCTTTTCATATAAAATTTTGTGGTAGTAACGGCTAAGTAATGTAAAGTAGAATGCACGGTTGGCCGAGTGGTGTCAGCGGTCGCCATGCCGCTTGCTACTGCGCCAAGTGTCGTGGGTTCAAATCCCACGCGGTACCTACAACACTTTGTGTGATCCACGAATTGTTGTCCCGAGTCTGGATGTTCTTTGTGTACGTTTCATGTATGTTTGTAAAGTCCCCCTCGACACATAAATAATAAATAAAAAATTTTTTATTGCCATAAAACGTTTTTTACAAATTATATTGAGCTCCCTGATCTCGGAGCTAGGTTCAATGACCTGTGTTACAGAGATCAGTGTTCTCTCTCGGAATTACATGATATAATTTTGATTTTATGGAAAAAAAATAAAAAAATAAAATACAGAGGTTAATCACAAAAAAAGCAAGTAATACACTTATATATTACAATCAAAATAATATTTTTTTATGTGTGTACGCGTGTATATGTGTGTCTGTGTGTGTGTGTGTGTGTGTGTGTGTATGTGTCTGTGTGTATGTGTGAGAAATGTGCGGCGGCAGCAAGAGTTCCAAAGGAAACCAATTTAAGTTAATATTAATTTAATTTAAAATAATTACAATATATAATTAAGACTTAATAACTAGCTAAGTCGACGATCGACCAAAAAGTAATTGTCCTCAGTTTTCTATTGTTCATGTTAACTCGGTTTTTGGTGTGTTGCGAGGTTCGTTGTGCGATGTCAGCAGTTTACTTATCCACGTGCAATGCGCCAATCTGGGGCAGGACATGCGTCAGCATTCTGCCTTCACTGCGTGCGTAACACCTCCCCCCGTAGAACAGCGCGTATTGAAGACGCTCGTCGTAAATTGCGCTGGCAGCTGTACAGGTTCAATTGTTCTGGTACTTGGAACAGCATAAATTCTTTGCAGTTCGATTGGACTATTACTTGTCGGTTTCTGGTCAGGCAGTATACGGTTGAAACAATATTTTCTCAGCGTCAGTCCACTGATGAGTACAGATGCACCTAATAGTAGGGCGTATATGGGTATAGTTGTGTGATATAGGCTTGTGTCTGTATTGGCTGCTGGTTGGATTGGTGGTTGAAGAGATATTTTAGCATTAACTGAATGTAGATGATCCAGGTTGATCGAGTTCAGTTTGATGGCTGATGATAGTAATGGTTTAGCATCAGGTTTTTCAGGATCGGGTATATCTGTTATTTTCAATGCTTGGCCCTTGATACGGTCATTAGAGTTTAATATAGTGAAGTCTGTGGTTTCCAGGTAGCAATTTTGAGGAATGTTAATGAGGTAGCTTCCTTGAATATTTCTATAGAGGTCTTGATCGCACGACAGTCTTATCTTCGTTGGAAACGGGAAGCTGACGGTGTAGTGACGGTCGTCAAGTTTCTCGTAGGCTGGTTTTTGTAACGAAGTGGTAATGGAATGACACTCAGGAATCTTCTGTTGCATCGTGATGAGCGCGTGGATACAATCTTGAGAGGATCGGCTATATACGTTGTGTATCTCTTCACATAGATACCCTTTACTGGACTTCGGGCATTCTGCCTCTATGTACTTGAAATCTTTCAAATGGGTTGCAAGGAATCGGAATGAGGGTGTAAGAATTTCGTTATTTTTGTTGGGGACTATGGATATCTTATACAGATCATAACATTGTGCTAAAGTAATTGGAAATTTATAAACTATAACTATTTCATTTTTCACGTAGTAAGAACCTAATTTTATAACATCGTAATATTCGCGGATACCTAAATCTAATACTCTATTTTCACCGTATAATTTACGTAGTTTATTAATAATAAACTTTATGGAGCTTGAAGTTATTGAAGAATGATGTGCTGTGGAGGTCCTAATGAAAGCTAAAACGTTTTGTAAGTTTGAAATTTCTTGCGATAAAGTGTCTACGTTATCGCTGACAATAGAAATCATTTGTGCTAAATGAAAATATTTAACCGAGTCATAATCACTATCTATAGTCTCACTTATACTTTTAATGATTGAAATGAACTTATTTTGGTTCTCTACAATATTATCTATAACCTTAGAATGCTGGGATATCCAATCCTTAGTTAAGCTAACGTGGTTATTAAATTCTGTAAGCAATAAATTATTACTGTCTTTCAGTGACTTAATCGCCTTATCGTAATATTCAGCATCTGTATGATCGAGGTTACCAGTAATACTTTTTATTATAGATCCGAGACCATCTACGAGACCTCTCTTACTACGACTTAATTCAAACGATTCAAGTTGTTCCAGTACAGAATGAAGCTTATGATTTAGGTAATTAATATGAGGTTGAAATAAAGAGGTTTTATTAAAGAAACTTGGGCTAAAATTGTTTATTTGATTGTGAACTTTACTTATAGTATCTTGCAACTGTTCTAGATTTACATAATGTAGGAAGGAATGGTAGTGGGATATAATATGACAAGGACCTAATTTAAAGGGTAAAACACCGGGACCATCGTTAAGACTTTCAAGTTTTATTTCTTGCATTTGCGCCGACCTCATTAGGAGGCTGAGTACTAGGAGGGTCCTGTAACAAGCGTGCACTTTTAGGGACTCTTTTTAATCTCGATTTTGCAACGGGTCCGCGTTTCTTTCTCGTGTATATATGGATAGGGAGATTTGCCATAACTACGTCGTTACTTGAAGTGTTACATATTTGTACCCAACCACGATTATCTTTTACTTTCGTAAAACAATCGGATATTAGGCAGTTACAAATAATTTGATCCGGGACAAATACATCACCATCTCGAGAATTAATTGGTAATCGAACTAATTTGGAAGATTTAGCAGGTATTATTTCTTCATATAAGTTGGCACTACGCGAATCATACATATGGATGGGTATTTCAGCGTTACGCGTTTTAATTATTTTATTTTTTAAGTCTATGTTAGAATCCCAGGAGTCTAGTAAATCGAAACCTATCAAACCGTCAAAGTAGTTGTGAAAGTTATATATATAAAGGGTTATGTTATCTCTTTCGGCGAACTCTGGGAAGGAAGGTAATGTGATAGAATAATCGTTCTTACTAACAGCATGAACGTTCGTTACTTCGAATGGATCATAGTTAAGAGGGATGTTAGGGAAATAATTTTGTACTGCTTGGGGTGTTATGAAAGATTGATTAGCGCCGGTGTCTATTAGGAATTTTAATGGTGGGTTGTGTATTTGAATATACCCGAGTTGTCTTTGAATTTGAAAATTAACCTCTATTTTGGCTTTTCGGATTTCGGGACATTGGAAAAATTTTCATTTGAAACAGTGTTCGTGCTAGATTCTAATTCTTCTACAATGGGGGCCTCGAAATAGGGATGTTGTTCCCAGCTGTCATGGCTCTCTATGTATGGTTCGTAAGTATTGTCCTCGTAGTAATAGTCGGTGTAACCTTGGTCATAATCGTAATATGATTCGAATCCATAGTCATAGTTAAATTCGTTCATGTTGAGCTCACGGGGTTTGGTAAAATAATTACTAGCTGGTGGGTTTCCAAATTTACGCCAGTCATGACTGGTCATAGGTGGAGGTTTAGGAACAAAGTGGCTAACTCCACTCATAGGACGTGGGGTGTTATTATAGTTGTGGGAGGTTTGAGGCTGTGGTCTATTTTGTAATCTAAATGTATTACTTTGAGCACTATAATTTGGTGGAGGCGCGCGGAACATCTGCTGCGTACGTGACGGGCCACGTGGTTGTGCGAATTGTGGCACGTTGGGCTTCCAATTCGAGCTATGTTGGTTATATGCAAGATGTGGTCGAGGTAGACCGGGTATATTAAAATGGTGTTTGGATTGTCCAGGCATATTAGGGAAGGGTGGTTTAAAACCTACGTTATTCCAAGGTAAGTGAAAGCTGTTGTTGTACGGGTGTTGCGTTTCCTTTTTATTGTAACCAGGATCGCAACGTTGCTGCATATATATTATATTTACTTCATCCTGAACAAACTCTAGGGCTTTTTCCATAGACTCAGGTCGCATACAACGTATCCTGGAGCCTAAAGGATCCTTTAATCCACGCATGAAACATTGTAATGTAAGTTTCCTATAAAGTTCACGTTTAGCCTCAATAGTGGTAGGCAAAGACTCATGTAACGTGATATAAGTCATTACTGTACTGAATAAATTTTGACAACGTTCGTAAAACTCCTGTGGGGTTGAAGACCCTTGCGTTTGTAACGACAAATCGTTGTATAAGGCTGTCTCGTCGCGATGGTCAGCGAAGTTATTAATAAGTGCATTACGAATACCGTGCCAGTTATCTGATATGCCGTTAGAATTTATTAACCGGGCCGCAGAGCCTGTCACTTTGTTTAGGATTCCGTTAATGAGAGCTAAATTATTGAATTCGCTACCCTCGACTGTACTAAAGTGGGTTAGTACTAGTTGGTCACAAATTTTTATGAATCTTGTTAGAACGTGGGGGTTACCGTCGAATTCCGGCACCATTCGGAGTGATTTATAAATCACATCCATATTCTCGTGAGACATATTAGACCTGTCTGCTGCAAATCTGTGATTGTCTAACAAGTTTGACCTACTAGAGTGCCTAATTGTATTGCTGTTAACGCTAGGACTTCGCGTAGCCTTCGGATGGAAAATTTTGACTATTAAATATAATGCTAGTGGTAAAAATAATTCACACAATAATTAAACGACTAACGAATTAAATGAAAGCACGCATAAAAGATATTACTCATAAAATAAAATGCTGCCTAAGAGAAATAACTAACAACCGATGTTTCGTATACCTAAAAGAAATTACGCACAAAAAATGTTGCACATAAAATACCTATATTATGATCCGTATAAGTAGCACTAGGAATATGACAAGTAAGGATTTGAAAGAGTCAAAGTACTTACAACATTGATGGTCTTCTTTGGCGAATCGATGTCTGGATTCCTCCTGCTGTCACCACGTGTAGGTTCAGGATCGTAGCGCGATTTTAGCCCTATATAATCCTAAATATCCTACCGACTGCGCCAGAAATGTGCGGCGGCAGCAAGAGTTCCAAAGGAAACCAATTTAAGTTAATATTAATTTAATTTAAAATAATTACAATATATAATTAAGACTTAATAACTAGCTAAGTCGACGATCGACCAAAAAGTAATTGTCCTCAGTTTTCTATTGTTCATGTTAACTCGGTTTTTGGTGTGTTGCGAGGTTCGTTGTGCGATGTCAGCAGTTTACTTATCCACGTGCAATGCGCCAATCTGGGGCAGGACATGCGTCAGCATTCTGCCTTCACTGCGTGCGTAACATGTGTATGTGTATGTGTGTGTGTGTGTGTGTGTGTGTGTGTGTGTGTGTGTGTGTGTGTGTGTGTGTGTGTGTGTGTGTGTGTGGGTGTATGTGTGTATCGTCTGTATGTAAGATTCGGAGAGTACATTTCACAAAAGTAACAATTCAGTTTCTTCATAATTAAGTCCTAACAACCAATGTTTGGTAATGGTTTTAACTTCGTGGCTTGATTTGGGGTGAACATTTATAATTTTATTTAGTCTATTATATAGATACACCGCTTTATATTTATATTGCCGCCTAGCCGCAGCTGTTCGACAAACCACATTTGGAATAATATTTCTTATTACCCGCTGCTTATTATATTCGTCTTCATGATAGGGGATGAGCTTATGTTGTTGGATAACTAATTGTAATATGTACAGTTGCCTAACTGTTAGCACTTGACATTTTTCGTACAATTTTACCGTGGAATATCTGTACGGACTAAAAGTCATGACCTTCAAGACAGAGCGCTGGGCTCTTTCCAGATCAATCACAAAGGATTTACATGCACCACCCCACACCCTTATACAATATCCAAGCACAGATTGAACCAGTGCATAGTATATTTTACGCAAAACATCCATATCAGCAATATGCCTCAACTTCTTGAAGACCCATATAAATTTCCTGGTACGGGCGATAACACTGTCAATGTGTAAGTGCCAGTTAAGTTTTTCATCTAAAATTATACCTAAATATCTGACATTAGTGGATCGAGCAATCTGAAAACAGGAGCAGGTAAGAGGGGAATTATGGTAGTCGCATGCGTGAACCTTGAGATTAATGTTAGGTGGTTTGATATTGCCCAAAGAGAACTGCAGGTAGGTTGTCTTTGCCAAATTTAAAGTTAGCAGATTCGCACCAAGCCACTGATTAATCTTATGAAGTCCCAACTCGGCATAGTGGTGAACATCGTCCCAACTCTCTCCGTGGAATATAATCGCAGTGTCGTCAGCATATGAGAATATTTTGCCATTTGTTATTAACTGCTCACATAGATCGTTCATATAAATCAAAAAGAGAGTTGGGCCGAGGATACTGCCCTGTGGGACACCACAGACAACCGAAGCATCGGAACTGATAATATTGCCGATTCGGATCCGCTGAGTACGATTAGTCAAGAAGTCTTTATAGATGTTGAAGGTATTTCCACGTATACCAACACGTTCTAACTTATTTAGAAGAATCGGAATAGAAACACAATCAAACGCCTTAGCTAGATCAAGGAAAATGCCCAGGCATTTTTGTTTTGTATCAACCTGTGTAGTTACAAACTCTGTCAGCTCAACGACAGCATCCTCAGCGGATTTCCCCGATCTAAAACCATATTGAAATTCAGAAAAAAACTTATTGCGCTCCAGATACTTAACTAGTCTGATGTTTAATGTTCTTTCTAATAGTTTCGATACAGATGTCAGAATTGATATTGGTCTATAGTTCGACACCTAGTCCAAGTCACCTCCCTTAAGCACCGGGGTGATAAGTGATCTCTTAAAGACGTCAGGAAAGACGCCCTGAGTTATACATAGACGAAATAGCCTAGACAGTGGAGGTACTATGATATTCTTAGCTGCTTTGAGGAGTTGGACTGGTACCGAGTCCCAGCCAGATGCACTGCTATTTTTAAGACCAATAATCAATTGCTCCAACTCAGCCTCGTCCGGCGGTATCAGCACAATAGAATTACATGCTGTAGGAATTGTAAAATCGTAAGAAGCACTGTTTGTTCCTCTAGATGCAAGAGCAACGTCGGCCAACCGTTTCCCAATGCTTGAAAAATAATAATTTATGGTTTCTATAGACTCTCGGGAATTATTGTTACAACCCAGAAGATTCTCAGCAGAAGCTTTTTGTTTTTTGTAGTTAATTATAGATTTAATTACATTCCAAGACTCCTTATTAGATTTAGCATTACTAAGGAGTGTTTTTTCAAAGTTTCTTTTAAGTTTTTTTAATATAGTATTGCAGAAATTACGGTAACGCTTGTATGTAACCTCAAGAATTACATTGTTTGGGTCTGCCTTAAACTTCCCGTGAAGTTTATCCCTGTTCCGGATACACCGTAGAAGACCAGAAGTTATCCAGGGCTTAAGGGTACGTTTTTTACTAGGAATATAGTGAGATTTAGAAAACAGTTTAACGGCAGTAGATAACACATCAATAAAACTACAAGCAGCCGCATTAGCATCACTATCAGACGATACAAAGGAGAAATCAATGGTGTGAAGGTACTCGGTACAGGCCTTAAGATCGATTCTGCTGCGGAAGTTTAATTTTTTGGTTTTAAGTAACGTGAATTCTAAACTAAGCAGCACAGATGCATGGTCCGTGATAGTGGAATCTATTACAAATACAGAGGCCTGGAACTCAGTTTTAAGTATTATATGATCAAGACAGTTGAGCAGTCTGGTAGGGTATGTATGACCAGTCAGTAGACCAAGCTCAGCAGTCAAGTTTAAGTACGCTGTGCAATTTCTATCGACAGAATCGGCCTTGATATCAATGTTAATGTCACTTGCAATTATAATGTTTTTATAACGCAGGGGACGTATAATCGCCTTCATAGAATTCAAAAAACCCTCTGTGCTATGTATGGATGGTGGTCTGTAAATAGCCAAAATGAATATATTTGGTTCCAATTGCATAAGCATAAAATTGCCTCCAATTGGTTCCGGTTCAGTGATGTGACACTTCAGGTTATTCTTCGTGTATATGACTATTCCATCATTTTTATTAAGACATCTACTCGAATAATGGCAATCGTAGTTGTCGTCTAATTTGGGAATAGGCTTGTCTTTATTTAACCAGCATTCTGTCAAAATAACTACATCACAATCAAATGTAAATCGGGACAACTGTGCTCTTAAGGAGTCATAATTTTTATATATACTAAGTATATTTTGACAAAATATCTTAAGTGTGCTAGTTGAACTTTCATTAAGGAAATTACACGTTTCAGTATCACATGCATATGCAGTTGCTGCATTTATGCTATCCAACTCCGTTGAAATTACGACATTTGAGTTAATCATTTTTGAGAATTAAAATGTTGGACATGATGTTGGAAATGTTGACACAGGATGTTTATTCCTAATGTGGGAGTTGTCTTTTTGAAAAAGAAAGAAAAGAAAAGAAAATGTAATAAAATTATAAAATCTCTTATATTTAACAACTTATTTCATGCTTTATTTTGATATAATGTTCGCAGGAAAGCGTAACTAACAAACTTCCATTCACATTTATAACTTTAGATAGATTTTACATCAAATATAAAAACACTTTTTCTTATCGACCTTCATTTGCCGTTAAAAACAATTCGATTCATTGTATGAAGAATTTGATAAAACGCCTGGTTAAAAATTAAAAAACGTTTTTTTTGCAATTTTTATCGCAGTTAGTAATTAGTAAATATACCTGATTAACATTTCCCAAGATAGGGTACACGGGGCCTCACTTTACGAGGCTCTACCTGTGGGCACTTATAAAATAAAAATAGGTAAAAAAACTTTTTAAGTTAAACGGTTTTATGTTAAAAAAAACATACATTGCAATGTTTAAGATAAATGTACTAAAAACCAAAAAAATAATAAAATAGATACAATCGTGGGAATTATAAACATATGCATAGACTAGACTAAAATAAAACCGTGGGGTTAACATGGAGTGTATAACTATTGGAATTTCCATGAGCAAGAAAATAGTAAGTAATTTCCTCACCGTCTGCGGGCCAACTGCCTAGCGACGAATTAAACGATTCTTCTATCGCACATTAAGTCGATAATTTGTAGACAATTGACGTGCCCCACGGTTTTATTTTAGTCTAGTCTATGCATATGTTTATAATTCCCACGACTGTATCTATTTTATTATTTTTTTGGTTTTTAATACATTTATCTTAAACATTGCAATGTATGTTTTTTTTAACATAAAACCGTTTAACTTAAAAAGTTTTTTTACCTATTTTTATTTTCTAGTTTTTAGTTTTTATTTCGCATTCTGTTTAATTCATTAAGTGCTTTATTATTGCAAGGTTTCTTGCCCGTTAGTTTATTGCAGTCCAACTCCTCTATACGTAGTCCCTGCAAAGATCTTTCATTTGATACCCATATTGATGGGATTGATAAAACCTACGTTATCCGCCATTTTGTAGCGGCCGCCATCTTGGATTTCAATTTTTTATAGTATATTGTATTCTGCTTGTTGAGCCCTTTCATTTGATACCCATATTGATGGGATTGATAAAACCTACGTTATCCGCCATTTTGTAGCGGCCGCCATCTTGAATTTATAATGATAATGAATAAACATAATTGTATTGTCACCAAAATCCAAAGTGTATACAAAATTTCAGATTAATCGGTTGACAGGAAGAGGGTGAAATTTGAATTACTAAATTTGACCCAAGAATAAAACAAACGGGGTGAGCTAAATAAAACCGTTTAAAAACACATCTAACATAACATATACGATCCTGCTCTTTAGCCAAGTTGCAAGTGTTTCGCACCGATTGTCTTTTCGCATCGATTGTATTCCTATAATCGTTATAGTATTTATTCTCTTGTTTTATTGTTTCATATTTTGTTTTGACCACTTTGAGTGACATCATTCCCATACATTTTTCAGTTTTCTATTAAGGTAATCGTTTATAGAATGCAATTAGGCTAGACGGGCTGATTACTCTAAATCAGAGTGTAAACCATAGTGATGGTAAAACATATGATTTAAACTATATACCTAATGTATAATGTTACACCAAATAACGATTAAAAAACTTAATGATAATTAGTTAGTGGTACCGAACACCGGTGTCTGCATGGCATAAGTGCGCTGCCAGCCCTAAAGGCCATCAACGCACTTGTGACGCCTCTGATGTTGTAGGTGGCCACGGAAGATTGCCTCCAATTCCAATGAAAAAAAAACAGAAATTTAATCCATTCCAACTGCAAAGTTTGAATAAAAGGTAAATAGAAATTAACTTAATTTAAATATTAAACTCAACTACGAACTCATTCATTATACGTACCATATATTCAATGAAGCTGCAATAAATTATGCCGGTTCAATTTAGGTATGTCGTATGTCAACCAAATTACCAGAGATGAGCGTTAATGAGCAGTACACGTCGCTTACACTAAAGTTTCCTGTTAGTTATGCCACGAAAACTTGTACGAGTATATAGTAACTAACAAAACCATGCAATATAAACAATAAAATGCATTGGAAGAGTGTAGAGATAGCTTGTTATGGCGTCGAGGCGATGCATGCTGCAAATGAGAGGGTGCTAAATTTAACTAGAGAATTACGGCAATTTTGTTTTTTTTTGTATCAGTTAAATATAGGTATTGACAAGTTCTTGGAATGAAACCGAATGAAAATCAGTTGCAAGATACTAAAAGATCCAACTCGTAAAGGGTATTTCAATTTTCTATCGTTTACAGTCAGTTTCTTCGACGGTTCTTGGTAATATTGGTAAAATAAGGTAATTAATTAATGTTAAATTTAGATACTGAAATTTAACATTAATGTACCTCTTTAAAATAAATAAATCGTTATGCAATTTTAACCTAACTTAGTAATTAATTCTCGTTTGTAGTATTTATATTAGCAGAAACTTATCAGAGGATCAGTGTTCCTGACTGTAAAATCTAGTAAAAGCTAGTCTTTACTATTTACGCATTTAGAACATCGTATATCGAGTTTAAGATTGTAAAATAATAACCGTAAATATCGTAATTAAAGTAATAATTTAAAAAATATCTAGGCATCTAACACACAACGCCATCTAGCGTCATACTAAGCAGAGTTTACACTATGACAGGTAGATTGACTGAAAAAATACTTAAATATATTTTTTATGTAAATACATACGTATTATACTATTATATTATTATCATATTTGTTATTATCATACATAAAAAACTCCGAAACAAATATTTGCAGATCATACAAATATTTGGTCCGAACCAAACCGAGCGTACTGCGCTAACGAGACGGTCAAAAATGTTTTCTAAATAATTAGACTAATTATTAAATATCAATCAAAAATTATTGTTGGATAACTTAATCATCATTGTAATGTGAAGTTTCAAGCTATAATAGTTTATCAAAGAATGGCAGGGGAAATAGCCAATTACATATTATCTTCATGAATAAAATAGTACTTAGTGTAAATTTATTTGACTTTTGTTAATCAACTCCTGGACTTAATCTAAAATTACAATTCAATGTTACTCATGGCCCTACATTAGGAGTATCTAAAATTTTGAACTAATGATACAGGGACCCCATTAAACCTTCCCAACTCTGTAAACTACTATACTATATAATAATATTATATTTCACCAACACATGAAAGTACCCTTTCAAAAAAAATATATATAAAATATATATATATATATATATTTCAATAAAACAATGATAGATAGCTTACGACACAGATCTTTTTCTTGTACCGTTAGATTACTGTCTAATGACTTTTATTTAAATTACTAAAATAAATTATAATGTTCGGAAAAACGTGTAGTAGGTACTTAACCGAATAAAAGCAAACAATATTAGGTACATTTACCAGAATTTGTATGTACTTAAAAATCTACGCTTCATTTTAGCGAGGCGTCGAAATCTGTTATGTAAATATGAGATCATGGAACCGGAAAATGAGTTTGGTGTTGTGTCCTTTTGATTTGCAGCAACAGGGCACAGAGGGCAGGAACCGACGACGATGTTAGGCAACGTAACAATTTTGTTTGCTCACAGCTCACCACTTTATGAATAGTAATCAAACCACCATCCTCCATTCATTTATCTCCCGACCGACCAACGATGAAATGTAGATGAGGCTTTTGTGATAAGCTTCAAACATTTTGTACATTAACTTTTTAATTATTATCTGTAGGGAAAAAGCAATTGGCTTTAATTATGTTCTTAATAATATTAAGTAATAAGTTATCATTAAGTACTATTCTCTTTTCGAAAAATCTTTGAAATTAAATATTTTCGCACAAAATCAGACTCTAAGTTACATATTATATTGAATTACTTAACCTATTAGTACTAGTCAGGAATAGTAATAGACCAGATAGAAGCAGAGATTTTACCAGGGTGCGGTATAGGTGATAATGTTTCTATACCTCGGATTCCTCTCATTCCAAACAATTTTCCGTTTAGTTTTAAAGGAGTCCAGTTTTCAGTGAGCCTATGTTTCGCGATGACATTGAATAAAACCCAAGGTCAGACGCCATAAGTTGTGTAAGTGGATCTAAGTATTAGCTGTTGCTGTATTTTACATGCTCAGCTTTATTTATCTCCGTCATGTGTTATCAATCTTAGCAGCCTCTTTGCTTTGATATGGCTATGGCTATATGTCCAATGTCATGTATCATAGAGTAGCATTACTTAAAGTAGATTTTCTAAGTACCCAAATGACGGTGTGGATTATATATCCAAAATAAACCGAAATATATGTCCAAAAACTGCTGCGCATAGTCACAATTCCACGCGGACAAACTAGCGGGCACAGCTAGTATGTTTAATATATTTTACTGTAGGTATAAATCAACGTATATAATTACTATTATTACTTTACTCGTTTTTCCTAAGTACGCATGATTATGGCCTTACATTTCTCTGCTATCCTCTATTCACTCAGGGTTTGCTGGAAGAAAACTCAATTTTGGGTTAAACACGCCCTTGTACATGACACTTCCTTGTATTTTTTTATATTTATTTGTACAATAAAGAATAAATACAAATTAGATTATTTTCCTGTTGTATACGGCAGTCTGAATAATTTCGATGTTTTATTTATGTTCAACAATTCATTATTTCGTAGAAACATACCTTACTTACTTTTGTTATAATTTTTTAGAACCATAGTATGTTAAAGCTATTTAATACAATATATTTCATGTTAATTTGAAACAATCTTTATATAAAACATTGTACGTACTGTAAAATTTTAAAGAAATATTTTTTTACTGAAAATAATTATTCTACTACGATAAGTTAGCGAACATCGATATGAAAGTGCTCACTGAAAAAGAAAGTAAGTTCTCTCCAAGACGAAAGAATTGCTAAGTCAATTGAGTAAAAGCTTAAGGTGCTTCAATTTGAAAATCATAAATTATTCTGATAAAATTCAGGTTTTTTAAACTATACGTCTACTCAGAACATATCATGCCGTGACACATATGAACATGACATAGATTTAAGTTGATTATTTGTTACACTTACTCTAAACAAAATAATATTAGTTTAAACAAATATGAATCTGATAAAAGTCAATAAACGAGTTTCACATTGAACGATTTTTTAAAAGAATCCAAATAACAGACACCATATGATATTTTTTAATCAAAATACCTCAACTTTTCTGAAGAATAAAGTAGCGTGATTATGTACATATTTTAAATTGATTAGCCTCTCCCTATAATAATAGGTAATTCTTACTCATATTAATTATTCTTTTATAAAAAGAACAAATAATATGAGTAAGATTACCCATAAGGGTAAACATCTACCAATTTGCCTCATCTTTTCTGAAGAATTAAGCAGCGCGGTTGTGTTAAGATTGTTATGTACATATTTTAAGTTAATTAGTCTATCATAATTATGGGTAAATCTTACTTACATACTACACAAACTACATCTTACTTCAAATCATCATCTTTTTTATGGGTTAACATCTACCAATTCGTTAAATTGTTTAGAATGCGGCATGTATCCTGACATAAACTTATTACACGATGGCTAAATAAAAACACACTACAATAATAGCAGCAACACGTCACAAACATTATGACAATTTCCTTATCGTGATTCGCGCTCTAGAGTAGGGGCAAGATTTACTCTGACACTGTGTTTTGAATCTGAAAACACTCTAGAACAAACCTTGAATGCCAAAATACCTATTCGGTTCTATGACACATGTATTAAAGGTAAATCTTTATTTTCCTTAACGATACCGATTCTCCCAAGTTGTCAATCATAATGAAAATAATCTTTTTTATTTTTTAATGTTCCGTTAATAAAAAGAAAAAAAAAATCGACGGGTTGCACTACGGGAGTGCCGGCAGAAGTGAAAACTTGAATATTAACGTTGTGCATTTTTGATATTTTGGAATGGTTAGAGAATAATTTTGTACGAATTGCTTTCATTATCAGTATGAAAGTACTATTATTTATGTGGTGGAATACAATATTCATTTATTGCGCTATCGTACACAAACATGACAATTTATATTACATACACACACGAACATTCGCGCAAGCGCCCTGCGCCGCCTGTCCTCTCTCCATCCGTCTTACCAATTTTCGATCAGGTCACGTGACCTGACGCGAGTTTATACGTCCTCTCTCCACCCGTCTTACGAATTTTCGATCAGGTCACGTGACCTGACGCGAGTTTATACATTTTTACCCATTCCAAAAAAGTACACAGCGCCGCTAAAGAAGTTTTCACTAAAATAATACTGAGTGACAAAGTTTACTTTCATCAAGAATTTTTTTTTCAATTATTAATATAAGTACATTTTACTTTTACTCCACAAAATGTTACGTCATCTCTCGACATTGAACGAGTCAATTCTTTAAGTTCTTTAACTGAATTTCACGAGTGCGGACTCGCGCTTCGGGAATAACCTATTGTGACACAAAATAGTCGGAGCTCCATTTTAACATTTACTGAATAAAAAAGTTGAAATAGTGAAAGTTCCCCTGAAAAGTGCTCAGAAAGTAATATTCAGATTCGGTTTATTTTTCTCTAGCACCGCAATGATATGTGGTATGCCAACACGATGCCAACTTCAGGGTATTTTTTCGTATTATTTGGAATATTTTTACTTATGTGTTGATCTTATTACACATTTCTATGGTAATACATAAAGAAAATCATATTTGTTGATACGAAGGAACTGCTTTGTGAGATTTCATGTACGCAGACTTTCTTTGTGGTGTGATAAGTTCTTATTGACGCTTCAGGCTTTTAGAATAAGTGACGAGCTCTTTTATAAGCTTTAACAAAATATTTACGTCTACAATTTTTGGAGAAATATGACGTCTTGACATAAATAGATAGCTTTCTATCGTTATCGCTGCCACTATGTTTTTTTTTCATTTTACCTTTTATTATGTTTTAGCTGCCAAAATGATACTGTTCTGCCTGATGGAAAGCACGAGCAGAATCCATGAGTGGTGGTCACCATCCTCAATGATAATAGGGACAGCTCTTCAGAACACTCCATGATAGAGGCGATAGAGGACACCCATATTCTCATACAAAACTATCAAATCTTATACAACTCATTAGTTAATTTAAATTATGAGTTCGCAACCATTTACGAATCACAACGTTTCAAAACTTTATTTTTGTAAGAAAAGTAGGTTTACAATCAGAATAAAAGCCACGTGAGTAATAGTCGGTCCGCGACAGACGTCAATCTAGAATCGTCGATGCGACGTTGGACGTCTGTCAGGTTTCTTGTTATCGTAACCCTCATCTTTGAAGAAATTACTTCCTGCGTCCATGTCGCTGCCAGCCAGTGACACGCCCTCGCAGTCCCGATCGTTTGGCACATTAATGTACCCACATCACATAGCTCCTCCATTTAACATGCTCCACATATTTGTACCAACTATCTACGTAAGTTTATTTAAAAAATATTGCAGTTGCACTTAAGCGTTTATTGATTAATGGAACATAGTAATTACTTCAGGTTATAATGATATCGAAACTTCAAATCATCATAGCTATGAAAATTAACATTAAATGACTATTATTTACCTGAATTGTTATCCATATTTAATTTATATACTTTCAATTGTCGGCACTTGATGGAACTTGTTAAAATAAATTCTAGGAATTAATCAGTAGTACTTATTCGACTATTTAACCTATTAACCTTTGATAATGCCATCTGGTGAAACTGGTCAGGATTGGAATTAATTAAAATAGTGGAATAAGTACAAGTGACTTTAATTGTAGAATGTATGTTATGCATATTATTGTATACAAGAAGAAAGGTAAATAAAATTAAAAGAAGTGTATGTTAAAAAAATTTAAATACATGTATATATTTTCATTAGGTATCAAATAAGAAAGCCAAGCGTGCCCCACTTTACTGTCGCAACAATTGACAGTGTAAAATGGACCGCATTTAAATATTTTAATAAATAAACATCCCACGAAATGAACTCTATAGAGGAGAAATATGAAGACGAAACATTCAAAAGAGTCTACAGTTGAAAAATATAGCTCATTAAGGAATGTTTAGCTCAGCTAATTTAACTAGGAGCCTTATACATCTCCGGGGAAATTACGAGCTTTGTGCGTATGTACTTTGAAAACTTTTAGGACTTTGTCAAGAGTTTTGATCATCAAAAATTTTATTAGCACATTCAACTATCCACTACATTATTATGCATATAGTGCGCATGGCACATACTTTGTGTAATAATTTGAAAATAGTAGATCATAGTAGAATAATAGAAAACAATAATCGTGTACGAGTGGCAGATCGTTCAGTTATTTGAACGAATGAGACCGGTTCTCGGTAATTGTACCTGTCGCGTGGACAAATTTGTTATCCAACGTGTGCCAGATAGGCACTCTAACTGCTGCCATTAGCTAGAGAGATAATCTTAAATTACCATTGAAATAGTCAATTGTTCTGTCACGTGTGTATTTGTGTAGTTTTCTGAAATATTTTACTGCGAATAGTACGAATAAAACCAACCTATTGGACTGTGTAACAATTACTATTGACATATACGAATAGCACGTTTATTGACTTATTATTAAGTATTACAACTAGTAGCATTTATATTGATTGATAACAAATTAGTAGGATCACAATGCCCCTTAAAAAATAGTAAACTCACAAAGTAATTGTAAACTTGACGGATACACTATCGTTAGTGAACTTTATTTACATACACAATAAGTTCATATTTCAGTAGACAGAGGCGCGGAATACAGATATAACCTGTTATCTTAACGTGTATCCCGGTTATTTAGTGTCTCAGTATAGTGTCCAAAACAAAGCAAAACGTAACTTAATATAAAGCATGTTGGTATGTCCGCAAACTTAGGCCAAGTTTCAAAGACGGTCCCTTGAGTCTCCTTTATGCAAATCCCGGGTAATTTCTTTGGTGAGAGTCACACGGGACCTTTTGCCAAGATTGCGTTGACTTTTCAACCGAGCGATATCTATGTCTTGTTATATTTTAGTTAACATAAGGACATTTCCCAAATCTACACATAGTTTTATATTTGGTTTATTGTATGTTAGTAAAACACAAATAAAACAAACTTACCTTAATTTAAATTGGAGCCCATTTGTACTGTTAGTGTTGCAATATTTTTATACTTTCATTTTTCTCGCTGTTATGATATGTTCAAGAACGGTGATTCATAAAAACTATTTAAAGCAAATATTAATTTAAAGAACTCCCTTGTTTCGTAACTAACGTAGATGGCCCAAAGCTGGGCACTCCAGGCGAACCGAGTTTCGATAGAGTGCTTCTCCAGAATAGACTGCCCAGGTCTTGCTGTCATGTTGGATTTAGTGTAATATTTACACATTAGTGGTCCCTACGCTCCCAAAACTCCGTCAGCAACAAAGAAAGGGAGGGTGCAATGGACAGTAAAGAACGGTGAGTTTCAAAAATCATATGTCACAAGATTTCTAAGAAGTTATTATATATAAAATAGAATCGAAAACTACGACAAAAGAGGTAAATAAACACATCATGACTTGCAGTAAACTAAGCTATATGGTGAATTGTTCGTGCTCACAATGAATCACTTCAAATTGCAGGTTGTATTTTGGAAGAATTAATCTATTTACTAAAGCAATATTATATGTCAATTTAGGTCATTCTAAGAATAGATATGAAATCCTGTTAACAAATTATCAATACTCTCAGTAATTAAAATTAATTGTTTGGCACGTTATAAAATATCTTCAAGCTTAAATAGCTGCGGGAGACGTATTTTTATAATTTTAATTAAATATAAAGTATAAAATATAACTGTTTTAAATTATTGTTAAAATATATTTATGCAAAATAGTAGAGCCACGCTGGTTTCAGCACGAACTGGCCGGCTCAACCGGGGCGGTACTACTTTTTTTTTCCGTTCGGAAATCCCCTCGTATACGACCTCTTGGTAGCGTGTAGGAAACGAACTGACTAAAACCGCACGCCATCTTGGGCACTAAGAGCTGGGGAACCAGGTACACCCTAGAAACGAAAATTCTGGAACCCTGACGTACTGATCCTGTGTAAAAATCCGTTGTATCCGTTGCAGTTCCCAAAAAGAAACGCACGAGTGCCGTGGAGCGAGCGTGCCCCCCACCCGAGCCTGCTTCTATTAGGGTGACAGATGGCCTCATATGTCACCCTAGTAAAAGCACCCTTCAGGCTTGCACTTATGGAGGACGTAAATCATTTTGCGATCTCCTTCGCCTGAGGCGTGTACGATACCTGGCCCGTTCCCGGGCCTGGCGGACCGGAAGAGTTCTAAACCTTTCCCGGTTTTGCTCCGCCGTCTCCTTGACCAGCATAACTCGTTAAAAAAGGACGCGCTCTCTCTCCACAACATGGCCGCAATCATGTTACCGAGCGAGAGAACCCCCACCCCGATGGCCGCCAGGAGATCGCGCCTCGGTTCCCCCCACGCCAGACATTCTGCCAGCGTGTAGAGTGCCGTGTCTATGGTCTGGCTATAACTGTGGTGGCACTCTGGCGTTGGCTCCTTGTGAATCAGACACAGGAGCACAGACACAGAACAGGACACAGAAGCATCCTTTCCCAGTGATCACCTGCATCAGAAGAGCTCAGGACTCAAACCTAACTCCCGCGCTACCTTATGCCACTGGTAAAGATTAACATCAACTCCTAGTTTAAACGGTGTAACGGCAGAAGGCAGTAGTACACATTTTGTCTCCAGGATCCCACTCGGACGCTATATTAAAGTGTTTCGGAAGTACACTGTAGCTTAGATAACACAACCAGTCTGTGGATAACAGTGTTTATCGTTCTTTGAATATTCCCTCTCTATATATCTGTGTTAAAATTTACCTAAACTTTCGAAAAATTTTGATTAAATGTCAAAGTTTGTCTGGGGATTCAGGAGTCCTATTCGATGGTTTAATTTAAAATATTTTTTCATTTCTTCTATAGCACAAAATATTTTATAGGTGAACGTTATATTTCGTACGTCATTTATTTCATTAAAAATGACATTTAATAAGTTAAAAAAATAGTTTTTGAAGTCTCCTATAATATGTGATGAAGCTAAATACAATTTAAACATATGACATAGGTTAGGCTAAACATATACAATAGTCAACCGTTTCATTCATAATCGTTTTGCAAAACGAACTAAACGAATAGTTTAGAAACTTTACATTTAAATACGCAAAAAAAAAACCTTTATACAAATCCTTACAACTTCACGTGGGAATCAACCCGTAGCTGTAATCTACATAAACATAAAATATCCAACCCTGATATTATTACAGCTTCTTGAAAAATATTTAAAATGGTTCCTCAGAATCTATAATGTAGTCAATGAAATCAGAATTCTTTTCTCATCGTTGCCCAAGGAATCCAATACCCAATCAACCTTTTTAGTTAAGCTGTGATATTTTTATGAGTCTCCCTCATATTGGAGTAGTACTTAGGTACTCAAAATATATATTATAACAAAATTCGATTCTCTCTTTCAACTGGGTCGAATTGCTTACTGATTTTTATTTGACTGCAAATGCTTATAACTTTTTATTGTTATTTGAAAGTGAAAACAAATAAATAAAATTGGAGTCTTTCTACGAAAAACTTTAGATTTTGTCACGTTAAGATGGTTTTGAAGCTGACCGCTTAAGCCACTAGGCCAACATTGCATTTAACGCGATGGGATTTAGTTTTATAAACTGCTATTTTTGGGTTTTTTCACACAGGAAAAATCCAGTAAAATTTTTTTATAAAACGTGCATAACGTATTATTGGTATTGATAATAATTGTGCTTGAATAGTACTCAATTTTAACAAACTTCATAACAATAGGGCCATGATTTTGTGTCGTGTTAAATTAATGGAAAGATATCGTTTTAATCCTCAATAAGACGAAAAGGGGTCGAGGCCGAAGGCCAGTTGCGGTTAGTGTGGGACGCATCAAAACTCAAGGTTGGTTTGCTTTTTGTAAGTATTCTGAGTTTGAATTAAGACAAATATGTTGTAACAATCGTATTTCGTATTTACCTCGTGAGCATAATCTTCAGAGGAAACTATAAACAGCTACTGCAACCGCTGGACATAGGCATCTCCTTGGAGCGGAGGCTTAAGTAGATGTTTTTTACGCACCCGTTTAATTAAATAGCTCTATTTAAAAACGTAAAAGCGGTAATATATGCTCTCTTATATTCGTGGTGACTGTCATAAATGAAGTTCACGTAGGACCTATATGTATCATAGAAGTTTTACAATAATCTCATCTATATTAGGTGCAGTATTTTGTATATTGTTTCGTAACTGAAAATCCTGAAATAAGAAAGGAGTTTTCGTATGTTTGTAGTTAAACTATATGTGCATATTATTTATAATTTTAATAAACATCGTATTTCAACATGTAATTCTTTCAACTAAAAGTCAGGGACCCTTTCTTTCTACTTAAATTATGCAGTTTAATTTATGTGGTACACACTCAAATGATTTACGTTGAAAGTTTTTGGCATATGGTAATGTTATCACTTATGTAGTCGGACGGAGAACCTAATCAGGGAGGGTGGCAACATTCGGGTTAATTTTCAATTCCCATTTAAAGTTAATGCTAAAACCAAGAGGTTATTTTTGTTTAAATAATTCAAATTATACAAAAGAGAGTGTTAGTTTGTTTAATACTTAGTTAAATGTAACTTGAAAGTTGATATGATAATTTAACACTTCACAAACACATTTCACGAAAGACTGCAAACGAACATTAAGAATATCATGAACTACTCTGATTTTATTACTTGATATGTAAGGGCTTTCCGATTGGACTTACATTCCTTTTGCGCCATTAAAACCTGTTAACTGAGGAAAGCCATGCAGATTTCCTTAGTATAGATACGGACGGAAAATTTTATTTAATTTTTACAGGGGTGAAGTGTAAATACCTATTGAATACCTCAACCTCACAACAAACAACCTCTTATGGTCTAATTTTGATTTAAAAAATGCATAAAAATCCATTCCTTTCACATATCAAATATTAATTATTATTCTACAATCACAATATTTTTTTTAAATTAACATAAACCATTTGAAATATCATATTTAAGATTTCACTTTCAACGAATTTTCGTTTATTTTAAATATTTGTATCTGTTTTTAAAAAACGTACTTTGGTCGTATTTTTTCTTTAAGTTGACCGCTTATTGATTGTACAGAATGGGTATGATCTACTCTAATATTATAAAGCTGAAGAGTTTGTTTGTTTGTTTGAAAGCGTTAATCTCAGGAACTGCTGGTCTGATTTGAAAAATTATTTTAGTGTTGGATAGGCCATTTATCGAGAAAGGCTAGGCTAGACTATAAATCATCACGATAATACTTTTCACGCTACAATAGAAAACGCAAACGAGGTTACGTGGGTCAGCTAGTCTATATATATATACATATATAGACTCTATATTCACATTCCCATTAAATATGACTAAAATTTTAATATTTTGAGAACTCCTTATATAAAAATCAAACACTTTATTGAAAATATAAATTCTGTAAAAGTACTTCTTTTTAAATTGTAAAATAATAACCATAAAAGCTCATAAACATTCCGCTTGCAGGAAAGCGAATGCTTTCGAATATAACAATGAATGAATATTCCTCCGAAGAGAAATTTGTAATTAAAACCTTTAGTACTTGGATCAATGAACACTATATGATGACGTTAAAAATTAAATCAGTATCCGTATTTAGTGTGACGGTATTCGTATTTAGACCGGTATTCGAATTTCCCAACTACATATCTGACCTTATTTGAAATTTTTACTTTTTTACCTTTATAAATGCATAATTTTTTTAAATAGTTATTTATTAAACACGAGTGCAAAGTTTAAAAAAATAGAATCCTGAGCGTTAGCGAGAGAATCAAAAGAGCACGGTAAAAAATCTTTGCACTTGAGTGCAACACGTAATTTTTCATCCCACCTCTGTGAAAAAATGACTAACTACGAAAAAATCATTTACAATCACAAGATACTTTTATTATAGTTTATGAATTAATATTTATTAGTTACTACATTATGATAGGTGAGTATTACATAATAATCTTTAAGTTCTTTAAGAAAAATTTAAAGTAACGTTGCTTTGATTTCTTTAGTTGAGGGTAATATTTTTAATGATGTTTTGTATTCACAAATTTAGTGCACTTTCGTCAGTTTTAGTGTTCTAAATTAAATTTACTCTATCCTCTAGCGGATAAAAACGATTTTCGCACTCAGATATCGAAGCGCAAAAATACTCTTGCCGAGATGGGGGGATAAAAAAATATTTAATTTATTAAGTATACTATTTTTTACCCTTGTTCCTTTGTGGTGACGGAATTAGAATACAGAGTATCACCACGCCTTCTTTTTCTGTGCGGAAATCTCCTCGGATACCACCTCCAGGTGGTATGTCGGACTCGAACCGACTAAAACCGCATGCCGTCTCGGGTACTAGGTGCACCCTAGAAGGGAAAACCCTGGAACCCCGACGTACCTAGGGCCACCTACGGGGGTACGGGGGGGAGAGTATCACCACCCCTATTCATCCCATGAATGTCGCAATAGGCGATTAAGAGCACAAACTACGCAGGACGAATTCACTCGATACCTTTCAATTCCAAGTACATTATAACGAAATAAATATTCATGAACGAGTAAAAGGACACATACTCGTATAACTAAAACTTATTTAAATTATTTAAACTGAACAGTTAAATTTTGAGGAGGTATAAAATTATAGTGCTAAACATTTTCAAATTTCGAACTAAGATTAATAGATTACTCCATCAACTTTAGTTTGAAAGTTGAAAATATCAACAAAGGCAAAAAAATATGGTTAAGTACCTAACAACAGATTTGCTAATCACAACGTGCGAAGTGTTAGAGCCGACTAAGGTAATTGGATTACCTCGGTCGCCTCTAAACTTCGTAGAGTCTTGTAGGCAATAGATTAACAAGCTGTCAGACCTCGTCGAACACATTTTACTAACTGTAATTATTCGGCGCATATACCATCATTATTTCACTTAGTTTTTTAGAAATTATGTTAAAGGTACTTTGCCGATAAATTTTGCTTCGGGTCTTCATTTATGAATTAAAAATTGAACTTTTTTTGTTTTATTTACCATCACGTATCATATCAGGCCAAAATCACGTAGCACTAATAGCATTTTATTTCTTTAATCCATACTATTATCCGCTTTCACGGGTAAACCACTGCACCAATTACAATAAAATTTACCGTTGAGGTACTTTGATTCTTAAGGAATTACAAAAGCTAGTTCACACAATGAAAGCCTCTTTTTTGGCTGTTGACCAAGAGTTTTTAACGTTCTCTTCTTATGATACTTTTTTTTATCGTGTGGAAACCCCTACGGACCTTCACCCCACCAGGGTTTGCGGCGAGGTGTTGGAATCGTACCGACTAAAACCACACGGTGTGCAACTCCGCACCTGAGAAGATAGGGATGCTGTTATTAACACATCTGAATCCCTCCCAGCCTCTTCTTACGATACTATACTAACCTATAGTATATATATTATTTTTTTTATATTATTTTATGATTTGATGAAACAAAACTTTTCTGGAAGCGAGAAAGTGGCCCAAATCAATTTTATTTATATTTTATATTGTTTGGCCCTGCCGAAATGTCTCTACTCTGCCCGATGGAAAGCATAAGAAGAATGCAAGAATAGTGGTCATCATACTCATTGCTCGTGCAGACAATGCAACAATGCAGCCCCAAGTGCTGCATTTGACATTGGTAGAAATAGCTGATCCGAGGGATCCGGCTGGTTGCCATTTCATCAAAAGAAGAAGAAGAATTTTATACATGTGTTTCTGATGAATTTGTGAATACATTATACTCTTGAGGAGTATAGATCTGTGCTACACTAAAGTAGTCTCATATATTTAATATGGTCTCTCTTGCCTTTTTTATTTATTATACAGTATTATTCATAGGCACATAAACGCACCGAACTCGACCATATTCCGGAGAAATTTTGCGGACGGTAAAAATTACGTCATAATATTTTTATGGCATTATTCTCCATCGCCTTCTATATTAAGTTCATTTTTCTAGATTTATTATTTAAGAGTAATGAAGGCGATCTTTTAACTCACCTAATTTATTATAGTTTTGTTAATTAGACCTGACCTTATCGACAATAGTTGATCAGCCACTACTTGCATTATTTACTCCCTAATAGTCCTTAACTCATCTCCTTCCTAACTTATATCCTTAATTTTTATCATCGTGCGAGGCCGACAGAAAAGTCTTATCCATAGGTACGTGAGCAGAGTCTAATTATAGTTGGTGTGGGGGAACGAGTGTCATGTTCCACCCAACACAAAGGGCGGACCCTCCGACCAGGCGAGCTGATCATGCCTGGCGGGCCACTGCCCATCAATAGATGTTGGGATGTTGTACATACGAGTATGATAATCGGCGCGAGAATTTCTATTGCGCGATTCAGGATTTATAACTTCGGTAGATTGCGCTGTAGTATGTGGAAGTCGCCACATCACTCCTCTCCAAGACCGAAGGTCGATATTATGAGTCAGCTGTCTGTCTGTTCCGTTGTGGAGCTTGCCAGTGCCAGGAGTTGGCAAAAGTAACATGACCTCTCTATCCTTCTTTCAGTAAAATGTATGCAATCTCTCATTCGACTAACCCTATATTATCCTGTTAATATTTACCCGGTCTTTTACATTTGTTAATACAGCTTTAGTTTCAAATCACTCACGTAGGTATGTCATGAGTTGCAATATTGTACAATGACCCCATCTACTTTTTTCTAATCGTCTAATTTTTTTATCGGATATTACTGGATTTATAGTTTTTTGATTAAATTGCAGACTGTTTAGATTCACGACCGAATAATTTACTTTTGCTGAATAAATACCCTCATGAATTTTATATCTTCAAATAAGATCTCGAGCCGATCCTCAAACTTTACAAAAGCCAAACTTAGGTCACTTTCTTATGGAAGTTGAACGATTTCGGAAACTTTGCGTCAATTTTAATTAACTCCAGCTTAAATAATAAATTGAATGATGTCTCAAGTCATAATTGCAGAACAAATGTTGATTTTATCTTGAATTATACTTGTTTTCGTTTCATTTAGGGGTTTGGTTTTGATTTATACATTTTCTACTGCTGAACTCCACGGTATCTTTATAAATTGTAGTCTTTGTAGTCTGATGCATAAGCTATATTATTGTACAGTTTTGTCAAAATCCATTCTGTAGTTTTTGCGTAAAAGAGCAACAAACACACTTACTTACGTACTCACAAACTTTGGCGTTTATAATAGTAGGAAAATATTAGTAGTAGTAATTTCATTTATTATTTTAGAATAAACCTATACTAATATTATAAAGCTGAAGAGTTTGGTTCTATGAACGCGCTAATCTCAGGAACCGCGGGTCCGATTTGAAAAATTCTTTCAGGGTTGGATAGTCCATTTATCGAGCAAGGCTATAGGCAACATATCATCACGCTGATTTATTAATTAGCGTAAAATAAATAAAAAGGAGCGAAGCACCAATGAAGAATGTTTCGAAAACGGGGTAATTTTTCACGCTACGGGCAATAGAAGACGCAAACGAGGTAATAATAATATACGAGTATAATAAGTTATACCCATAGTGTGGTAGGTTTACAGTATTTCGTACATATTTAATTGAATTTATGCAATATCCTTACTGTCAACTAATGTAATTAGCTAATAATACTACATAGCACTCCGATTTAATCAAGTTAATCAAATTTTGTATTATTCTGGGCGTCTAATGAAGGCAAAAACATAAATTGTTTTTACTTAATCAAAAAAAATCTAGATAATTCACTGTAATAAGCTTACTTACTATAACTACTTAAATAAAAAGAAAAAAGTTTTGTAAAGTTCTAATCATTCACAAAGTGGATATGACAATACGACATCAAACAAAACCATAGGCTATTTAAATGTATTGATTTACTCGAAAACAGAAAAAAAAAATTCAAACAACCTCAATATCTTAAAAAAAATTGAGCAATAAGGACTTCTTTTGCAATTTAAGTTCACTATCCTACGTGGCCTGCGTGACCGTGAAGGACGCGCGACGTACAGGCATCAATAACTCACTTTGTTAAAGCAAAAGTAATATTATGTATACACGACTTTATAAATTACACAGTCACAATAATAATCACAAAAAAGAAAATCTTAAGTTTATCATTTCACTTCAAGGTAGCAGAGCTACGTTGATTTCAGCACTAGCGGGCCAGCGCCGGACCGATGCTGTACTACCCTCGAACAACAGACAATAACGTAAAATCACATCGATATTGCTGTCGTATTTCGGTGCCGAAAGCGAGATCGTAGGCCCAATGATGCAGAACCATCACTAGACCGACATGGTGTGGGTTTTTTTATTATTATTATATAGGGAGCAAACGAACAGACGTATCACTTGATTCGTCCACTATTACCTATTATTATTAACTATTATGTGGTTATGTTGTGTGTGTTATTGCTCAGATATATGTCATATTTTAGATTGCAAATTATTAGATTAAGTGTAGCATTGGTCGTTTACCCGTAAATTATAGTGTTTTAATTAGATATATCGTGTAGTAAATATCAGAAAAGAAAAATGCTACGGCTTAACTACTGATCCAATTTTATTGAAATTTATGTATAAAAATAAAAGTTTATAAACAAAACTTTTTTTCATGTATGAACTTGTGGTGATCACCATGCTCACGTGAATGCAAACAATGCAACAATATAGCATGATGACCCATACTATGGCCGCCTAGTGATGCTTTTGCATGCATGGGGCGTGCGGTCTCGCACTCACCAACGAAACACGACAGCACGAACGATGTCATTTTCAAGATCAATAGGTATGTAGGTCCTGTATTTTAATGTCAACCATTTTAAGCCCTAATATTTTAATAACAACTGAATATACAATAACACATCAACAGTACCTACTTTATTTATAAAAAAACTTTCACTGTGACTCAAATCAAATACGACAATTGATATCTGGTGGCAGAACTTTTACCTAGTAGGTATCAACAGGATTATCTGATATCAATATGATGCTTATACCAGTTACAGTCCCCGAGATTGAGTTAAATTCATTACCATAAATATTAGAAATGGATACAGACGTAATACGCCACAATATGAAGGAAAACCAACGTAAAAAAACATTTATCCAAAAGTCTAAATCCAATGAAAGGATTATCGCCTAACTGTTTTCACGTGTAAAATAAATACAAATTATGAAACGAGAAACTAGTGCTGTACATTTGTTACTATTTTAATTAGTAACAAATGTTACTGCTATAGTTATTGATCACTGTAGAGTAATTTGTCTCTCTCATTGCCATTTAAATTCCCATTCCATATTTCCCATTAGTATAAAATACATTCTATTTCCTACTGAAATTATAATTGCGAAAGTTTGTAATATGCAATATGTTTTTTTTACGCAAGTAATATAAATGAATTTTATACATCAGAATAACACATACGCTACTAATTAATGTGATAATCGACATACACGCGGACAGAGCCGCGAGCTAAAGCTACTCGTAGTTAAAATGACTTTACCGTCAAGTTACCGCGTCCAGACAAACACTTACTTGTCTGACTTTACATTTTATACAGAATATTTTGGAAATAAAATTTTAATATTTTTTTTTGTTCTACCTAACTGAATGTCAAGACCATTCACATCATTGACATACAGACAATGGTAAAGTCAGACACTTAAGGCAAACAGAAGTTAAAGCTGAACGAGACAGTATTCATATCCAAATAATCATACATGATGAACAAATGTAGTTTTTTGTCGACTTTTAACAAATATTTAACATATAGTCAATTATCCGTGTATAATATACTTCACTATTTTCACCAGTCTTAAGATTTTTTGCCTTTGTACGATTTTTTGCATTTAAAAACGTATTATAAAATTTTTGATATTTTAATTATTTTTTATGGTGAACGCATTACATTGGTGCGACGTTAAGCTGGATCGCACAATCGGAGTTTCGCATGTAAGTCCAACGAAGCGACACAACATGATTGCATCCATCTGTTGACCAATGATCATTCATGTTTCATTGAACGTCTGGTCATGCGTCAATGAGGAAGTGATAAGGTGCTATAGCTTTAGAGATAGCCATGTGAACACGAATATATTGAATAGCTTTAGTATACGCTTTGTATCTTAACGTGTAGGGATTACGAGCTTGAAAACGGCGGAAATCGAATCTGAATTAGAATTGGCTTATCTTCTATTACATTTCGATGTTCTTAATGCTCTTCAAAAAATGAAGGTAATATGGTATGGTCTATATAATGGCTTTACTGATGTTTTATTGGTAAGTGTTGTTGGAAAACCTTTTGATCTCATACTACAGTGGTGAGCTGTTTTAGATACATAACATAATAGATTTGTTCTTTTTTTAAATTATATAACTTGTTCTATTTTAAAGACTGAAACCATAGATTAATCATCGCCATCATCGGTCAAAATGAAGGTGGTCCAACGACTTAGTGAAGATCACGGAAGCCGTTGTATGAAGGCAATACGGAATCGATTGTTTTGAAAAACCTTTATGGAAGCGTACTCTAAGAATTTCATCAATTAAAAATTAGGCATAATAAGTATCTCTTTATATTGAGATTTTGATAGTGATTGTATCCATGTACTCTATAAAATAGTCCTTTGAATACTCAGCATATCCATCCAAATCAATCAAGTTTCATTAAAATAAGATTCAATAATATACCGATAATCACACTGAAACCATTTACAGTTTTTTACATGTATAGTATAAGCTTAATGTATGCTATACGCTTGAAGTGCTAATTATGATAAGTAGTTGATGATCGTTAAAGAATGAGGTACCTAAAAAACTACCGTTACTTGAGTGAAATTCAATAACTGTAACTAATGATTTTACTTGTTTCCAGGAAATCCTAAACAAATGAATATAAGTAATTATATACAATTAAACTACTCCTCAATAAAGCGCTTATTACACTTGGCTGAATTTAATCATGTTAATTTGGTCGTTATTGAATTTGGTCAAGTGTAATCGCAATTAGCAAGCTAGTATCCTAAATTCAGAAGAAAGGATGGTTTTTGACTGACTAAACCCTTAGAAACCTAATTAGAAACGCATTTAGGAATATGTAATTGCATTTAGTTACTAACTTCAGTCGCTACGTAACTGTCTGTGCGTAAGACCCTATATTTTTGTTTTATACTCATTCACTCATCTTTTCATTAATGTGCTAAACGTTTATAAATAGCCCATATTTCAGGGATAATTTTGTAAACAAAGTTAGAAAATTAAAGAATTAATGTTAAAATTTTAAAAGAAACGGGTTCCCTCCTATAAAAGCCAAACGGTTGGCGTGTAAAATCTTAAAAAAATCCTGATGGTAGTCAATGTGATGAACTTTGAAGGAAAACTATAACGGCTTAGATAACTTTATTAGTTCAGGAGTTTTAAAAATTGTAAAATGCGTTAAAACTTCGTATAAAAGTTATTTTTATTTATATTTTAGATGACCCAATGGCCAAGTCTAAACAAAGCCAATTTGACAAAATAAATATTCATTAATTTTAAACATTAAAAAAAAAATGAAAGTCATAAACATTTTCGAGAATGATTACATAATTTTAGCTTATTTTGTTTGTATAATTATTACTAAGTTACAAAGATTTAGAAACAAACCAGACATTAGAATATAATTTCCAATATATTACATACCGATATATTGCCTTCAATATATATGTTAACTTGGAACTGGCAGTGTCCCTACGATGAAGCCTTAAATATAATCACTGTAGGTACTATAAAATAGATTTTATGTTCTCCATCTCTACGTATAGTTATTTTATTTATGACACAAACAGACTACTGACTTCACAAGTTGTTACCGCCCTTCAAGCTTTACTCAGAATCAGATAGAACCAAACTCAATCGGTACAAAGCAACGAAGGAATTAGTAAGGATTTTGCGATTTCATGGTATCGTACTTGCTGCGCAAGTCCATTTGTGTATAAATATGGCCCTAGGAGTATGTCCAGAAGTGGATTGCAACGGGTTGATGATGATTGATTGATGGCCCTCATTCGTTTACAGGTCTCTCAGACTTTTTTGGTAAAAGAGCACAGTGGTCACTTGATAATGACATTAGGTGACCAATTTGACAAATGTCCAATTCACAAGAGTAACACACTTATCACTATCTAGTCTGCTACGGCTCTACTTTTAAAATAAGTGTTAAAATATAGTCAGTTGTGTAAGTATTTTTTTTTGTAGCAGCTTGTTGTATTTTTGACACATATTAAAATTAAAGGACGTAAAGTAGCTATTGCTGAGCGTTCATCATCAATTAAGCAACTGACTTACTGTCACAGATCATGGAGTCAGAATTAATACGGTCATGGATTATTTATCTTGTTTGTGAACACGTCAAACAGATAATAGTTAATAATTCATGAGCTTCCTAATTCCAGGTAAACGGTGTAAACGACTTTCCGGGAATGTTGATGCTTTCATGAAAAAAAGAATGACAAAATCTGGTATTTTTAAACTACTTTCTTTCTTATTTTCTTCTAATATTTTTGATTTCACGAGAAAATACTCATTTTAGTCAGTTACGATTTCGTCGTTTACGTTTCCAGGAACTTATTAAAAATTACATTGTTATAAGCGGTCTAATCGAAAAGAAAAATCTAAATAGACCATGTTCAATTCCATTCTGTTCATTAAGTATATGAAACTAATTTGGGAAGATGCCTATCATCAGCAGTATAAGGTCTCAAAGCTAAGCGCTTCTAAAGTTTCCAAATTAAGATAGTATGGGCAATGGAGCCTACAGAGGTAGTTTATGTTATATACAGTAATATACGTGTATATAATAATGTATCATGCACCTCGGCAAACTTTTCTAGAACTTTTATGTTAGGGAAATATATGTCGTTCAGTTGGCCCATTACGACTATGGATGTTCTTTTTACACAAGTTTGGAATGTAAGGAAATTAACTTCTTCGTATCATTTTTTAAGACCATGTTTTCGGTTAAACTGTTCATACCACATAAGTAGGTCCATAAAAAATCGTCTCATATATGGTTCAGATAAATGAAGAATGTAGCTACTGAAATGAAATTACTTTCACAAAAAGAGAGTTAAGATAAGTTAGTAAGGTAAGTGAACTCGTTATGGTATTTAAGGCTGAAAGTATAGCATGCAATTAAAATAGGTTTCTCAGAAGAAATAAATAGATATATATATATATATATATATATAATTATCCTACCGCAGTCCACTGCTGGACATAGGCATCTCCAATCGCACGCCACTTGCTTTGACCCTCGGTTACTCGCATTTAGGTCCTGCCAACCGTATTGCACAAATCATTACTTCATCTGGCCTATGGACGTCCTACACTAGGTGTCTATTAATATTATATATATACCTGTAGACAGATCAAGAAGGCCCTCCCGAAGATCAACCCCAGATTGTCACGGAAGCTGATGCAACTCAAGAGGCCGCTGCTTCGACTCTTAATTGGAGCAATAACTGGTCATGCACTACTTAACAAACATCTTTTCACTCTAGATGTAACATACAGCCCTCTATGCAGAGCATGCATAGAGGAGGAAGGAACAGCCGCCCATGTCATCATGGCATGTCCTGAGGTGGCAGAATACCGGGCGAGACCACTCGGATCACCGAGGTCACTTCCAGAAGTCGTCGGCAACCAGAGACATTGTATATAAATAGAAATATATATTGTCTCTGCGGCAACGTAAAGGGTCTACTAGGCTTCTTGGAGGAACTGGGTTGGCATGCATCATGCCATATAGCTGGCTATATCTTTATACTTTTGAAAACCTAAAATGAAGTCACTCGTGAAAAATTAATTTGATAGTAATAATTTGTAAAATTGGTTCCGGGGACCCCGGAGATGCCCGCTCTATCAATCACTGCATTATTCTTACAGCGCTGCCTGATAGAATCTTTACAACCATTGGTATGCCCGAAGCATCGAACTTCTAAGCGATGTAAAATATTATCTTAAAATTTACACGTAAATTTATTCCGAGCGAGATCTCTTATAACGTTGTGAAGTGCTGTAATAAAACAAGTTATCACCTTCATAATCTACCGCCCATATATGTATATTAAGATACATAATATGTTTTGTTTATATTATTTTTATTTAATTTGATTATATTGCTTTAATTGATACTTGCTCCTAAAGCTTCAAAACAACTATAGGTACTATTTAGAACTAAATTTGAAGGTTTTTTAACTCATTAAAAAGAACCTAAATGGTTCTTTTTAATGAGTTAATGAATTTAGTATTGTACTGAACATTATATTTGTTCAGATAATTTTGCATGTAACCGTTGCATTTTGAAATTGTTAGGTATTAAATATATTCTTTACTTAATTTTTAACCTTTAGAAGTGTTTTCTATATTTTATTTAATTTCTAAGGACACAAATAAAAATACACTCTCGAATTGAAAATGTCTATGTACCAAGTTAAACGCACTTATTGTTCTGAAAATATGAAATCTATACTAACAACTATAATTTAATTTCATTCTGAAATCGCATTACACTATATTACCAACACAAATGTAATTGTTTTACAATCATTTGTGCCGAGCCATCACAGTTGGTTTCATTCGTTGACCAGTTGAAGTTCAATCCAGGCGATGACAGCAATCTCTGCCCGAGGGACTGACTCGATAACCGTACCTGTCATTTGGGATTTATAGGATACTGTGAATAGAAATACGTAATAATGATGTACTTTCATTTTATATCCAACATTAGATGTATATTTTATTATGTAAATAATGAAACCTGTTCTCAAATGGATGTTACGCATTACAATAACCAAAATGTAGCTTCATTGTAATTTAATTTTTATAAATAAACTAATTTCCTTATTTTTAAATTTTAATTGTTTTCCATAAGGAAATTGTTGTTTTATTCAGATCTCTGAATGTCGGGTACCTTATACTGTTTCTAGAAATTCATAATAATAGTAATAATAATAATCTCTTTATTGTACACCAGATTACTTAAAGAGGTAACATAAAACTAGAAGGTACAATTGGCGGCCTTATCGCCCAGAGGCAATCTCTTCCAGGCAACCATGGGATGGAAAGAAAGACATGGAAAGTATAGGGTAGTCCCTGGTGTATAAAATTGGTTGGAAAAATAAGTATATACATACATATTATATAAGGTAACAGTAAGAACTAGTGTGGATGATTAAATAATAATAATAAATAAATAAATAAATAGAGATATTATTAAATAGCCATAATATTAATTAGTATATACTCCACATCTACTCAAGTGGAATTTATGACCCATTTAAGAACGAGGTCGGTTATAGGTCGTTGAAGTCTCCCAGGTAGTATGCTTTCACCCGTCTCTTAAAAGAAGCTAATGTCTGTGCACGCCTTATCGTTACTGGTAAGGCGTTCCACAACCGAACTGCCTGGACAGTGAAGGAGTGGTCGAGGAATTTTGTACTATGTCCAGGCATTGTCAGTTTCAAGTTCTCCGACGATCTCAACAATCTAGGGTGTGTGTCATGCAGAAAGGTGAACCTTGATTTAAGGTAAAGTGGAGTGGAGGAAAATCATTGGAATACATAACTACATAGTATGTATTCCAATGATTAATACATATGGATAGACACTTTTATTCATGAAATTTGTAACGAAACAAGTTATTAATCTAAAACAATTATGTACTTAACGAGTTTTACCTATAACAACAAAGACATTTATAGTCTCTGAGTGATATTTTATTTATAATAGCTATAAATTGAAAATTTTATATTTTATATATAACCAATTATATATGTTTAGTTTCATAATACATTAATAAAATAGAAGTAACCTGGGCCAAAATAGTAAAAAATAGAACATGCACCTAAGTAAGTACATAAATATACATTCTCAAATAACGTAATAATAACATGTATTTGTTAACATACATGCATTAGGTTACCAGCGTGGCAGCACTTTGTATAATTCCATATTCTCTATACTATACAAGCATTGTACAGAATACCTTAAACGTTTAGGAAACAAACTCAAGTTCTATACAATACCAAATATGAAGCCAGTCATGTGTGTAAAAGACGATATCTGGAAAAGGTGACGTGCGAACAGTCAATATACGCGTTGAGACTTTTTTACTTGCTTGCATTTCAATATGATTTTGAGGATATTGTGTGTGAATATAGGTCAACGGGAAGATGGTTCAACAGGGTAATTTATCTGGTATCTAGTATCATAAATCCTAGGTAAAAATTGACGTAGTAAAGCAGTTTTTTAATTATTTTTCTTTGTGTTTAAAATGTCGTCGTCAGATTATCGCAGTCCACTGCTGGACATAGGCCTCTCCAATTGCACGCCACTTAGTGGGATCCTCGGCTTCATCGTTCTCAAAGTTGTTTCTACATAACTAAAAAGTCTGCCTGGCAAAGTTCATGGCACCATACGCCACGACCGGTTACGGTAGTACATGTTCATTGAACATGACCTTGGTTTTGTCCAAGTTCATCCGTAAGCCAATGCGCACAGATAAGTCAGTCATGTCGTTTAGCATCTATTGTAGGTCTTGCATCTTTACCATGATGACGATGTCATCCGCAAATCGCAAGTGAATGGACCAGGGCCCGCACTCACGGCCACCCCGACGTGGATCGACTAAAAGCAGCGTTCAACAAAGCCACTAGGGAATGCAAGAAGGCTTACATCACAGCGGATGCCCAGCGCATTGCGCGGCTTGGCCACGAACTCGTCGCATACCCTACGGGTAGCCGAAAGTTCTGGCGATTGGCTAAAGCCATGCAGTCTAACTTCTGCCAGCCCTCGCTACCACCGCTTAAATATTCTGACGGATCACTGGCAAGTGATCCGTCAGGATATTTAAGCGGTGCGCGGTTTTTTCCTGCGGCTGATGGGCACATCAGCCGCAGGAAAAAACAAAACTGCTTGTCGAGCTCTTCGCGGCTAACTCCCGAATCGATGACCGTGGCATGCACCCACTTACCATACCGGCCTGCGATGCAACAATGCGGGATATTCGCATCCGGCTGAGTGATGTCCGTGCGGGGCTTCGGTCACTCGACGTTCGGAAAGCCAGTGGACCCGACGGTATCCCAGCGGTGGTTCTTAAGAACTGTGCACCAGAGTTGTCTCCGGTTTTGACGCGCCTGTATCGCCTTTCATATTCCTCGGGAACTGTTCCGGAGGCCTGGAGGGAGGCGAATGTTCAGCCCATTCCCAAAAAAGGCGACCGCTCCAACCCGGCCAACTACCGCCCAATAACTATCACCTCCATTATCTGCAAAGTGTTCGAACGGATCATAAACAAGCAATTGGTCCACTACCTGGAGGATCACACCCTACTTAATGATCGTCAATATGGTTTCAGGCCGAACCGATCCACGGGTGATCTTCTAGCGTATGTCACACACCATGAAAAGTGAAAGATATATTCGCTATTGATATTTATGTCACGTCCTTTCCAGTGTAGCGTCTTGAACAAATCCTCCGATGCGTTTGTGAACTATTTCGGGGAAATAATGACCCTTGTCTCACTCCTCGATACAATGGTATGGGCCTTGTTTGCTAATTCTGTACTTGGACAGACATGGTGGCGGCTTTGTAAAGACATCTCAGCACTTAGATGTATTGCCAATCCACTTGGCAACGCTGTAGGGACTCACATCTCGATCGAGTCGAAGGCCTTCTCATAGTCTACGACTGCTAGACACAGGGCTGATTATACTCTTTTAAAATGTCCCAGCAACAAAACATGTGAATAAGGCTTTTTTTTGTTAATAAGCTTCTTCTTTGAATCTTCAGTTTCTTGTGAATACAAAAAACCAGAAGAATATGTCATTTCTACTAAAAAGCCATCCTGAGAGTCAGTCCAAGTCACGCTATTCTCTGGAAGACTCAAAGCGAAGCGACTCCTCGCCCATATAACGTTATAAAATAGGTCTATAATATGATCTATTTTTAATACTTGCAACATAAAGATAAACTGCAAAGGAAATTATTAAAAACAGAAACCAACCTAGTCTGCTTCACAACATCGTGAAGCAAATAAGATAAATACTCATTTAAAATCATCTTTTAGAAACATTTATTAAATGTTTTCCAAGAAGGAGACACAGAGACACAAACTCAGTTTATTAAGCCTTCAAGTGAGTATAATCTAATATCTTTAGGAGCTATCTACTAACGTGTTGTTAGTTTGACTTCCAACGGTTATGCGTAGTCATAACCAGAGTTCGACCATTACGATGAAATTTTCCTTCTGATGATTTCATCGGGAGAGTAGAATCCAAACTTAATAACGGCACGGTCAAGTGACAAACTTATGTGTTAGATATCAAGCATATATACAAGTACAGTCAAAAGCAAAAGCATATTAAATCAGTAGATGTTCTATTATTAAAAGCTTCAGTGAATAGTAAAACATATGCAGCGTAAATACATAAGCATCAGTTGTACATATTCGAAATTTATTATATGAGAAAGGTGTAAATTTTACAGAGCTGACTTGTGTTGTCGGGTATACCAACAATAATGTGCAAAGTTTCTCATTTCTGGGTCAGGGGGCTCCTTCAGAGCGCCGTATGAATATACCTACTGCGTATGTATGAAATAATTTTGAGATACAACAGAAACAACAGGAAATTACCTCTATGGAAATGGGAAACTTTTGTGCGTGGCTTTATCCTTATCCCTACTTTAAATACCCGGGGAATTTCTCGGGATGAACAAACATACGCACAATAGAAATTTCTAAACGAAATAAGTTCTTTTAGATGATAACTGTATATTTTGTTTCTGTTTCATTTCTCACATGTAAAATAGTACGACCTTATTATTTATGTAAGTGTTCAAGATTGGAGTGTTATATTTGAACCTACAAAATCAAGCGGCCGTATGTTTAATTGTTACGAAAATAAATTTGGTACCGGTTCTAGGTAAGCAATTTCGTTAAGTGAATTTACACCGAACATAAATTTGGTGATTTTAAGAAAAATTTGGTATCGCACCTGAGCCGCGTAGAAACGAAAATGAACGCCATTATCCCAACACCATAATCTTAAATCACTTCGGCTTAGTGTTTCGATTACAGACAAAGGTTCGAAGGAAACCCACATTATGATGGTAGTTGAATAATTGTACAGATAAGTGAAATTGATGGCCAAGCTTTTGTTCCTATTGCAACCACAAGAACCTTAAACGTTTTCTTTTGCTTAATGTACCTACGTAAAACTTATGTACCTATATTTTTTGAATACGAATTTACAGTTTGCATCTATTCACTACTTTGGATTAAAATGTTATTTATTTTGTTTCGGGGTAACTACAAAAAGGGTAAAACACATTTTTTTTCCGAATTAAAATTTTATAAAAATCATCTTAAAAATTTAACTTCACCTCTATATACCGTTTAGATGTAGGTACGATTATATAAATAAAAACGTTTAAACTAAACAAATACACACATTTTAGATGATACCTTAAGAACAACTGTATTAGTGTACAAACTAAAGATAGGGATAAGCAGAGGTCTCACCCAAAAGGTATTTACTGCCCCCTGAATCTACCAAAGTTGATTTTTTTCTTATAAATTTTTAAGAGATTTTCCTTACTTGCAGACCTTAAGCACAGGTAATTAAATATTAATTATTACTCAAATTAATTTATCTGTTATTTACTCATATGCAATAATCTGTTCAAGTAACCAGTATAGAAACGTCCCCACGCTGGCCGACTGCGCTGCGGGTTGAAGACTGGCAAGAGAACGTTATGGCTACATAATCTTGCCGTTGGATAATTTCAAGCCACCTTAATGCCTCCAACTAAGCTTCACGAATGTTATCCTATGATGACTTAATTTTAGTTTGTATTTCGCTTCCTTAAATTCGATAATATTGAAACTTTTGCTGCATCAGGTACTATAGTAGAGCGTGCATTGAGGTGCATGGTTTAATTTCTAAAAGGGAACTAGTGCACAAGTGATCTAAATTAAAATTATAAAACTAATACAAACGTGCGTCACGTGACTAAATACGTTTACTTAGCGGTGGCAATAGTAAACAATTGTCCCTGAATAGTCGACCTCTATAAAATAGCATTATGTAATACAATGATATTATATAAAAAGTTTTAAAATATCATCGATCTAATAGTATTATTATCGTATCGTATCAATTAAAGAATATGTGACTTGCTGGTTGTGGTTCCATCATTATTATGATTGGATAAGTTGAATGGCCTGTGGCGACTTCCACATACAAGCGCAACAAAAACACAACATACTACATCGCCATCTACCGCAGATATACTGAACTACGGAGTAATGCAAAATACGAAGAAACTACAAATCCTGAATCGCGCAATAGAAGTTCTCGCACCGATTATCATATACACAACATCCCAACATCAACTGTTGGGCAGTGGCCCACCAGGCACGATCACCTCGCCTGGTCGGAGGATCCTCCCTTTGTGTCGGAGGAGCACCCGGTCCCACACATGCCATTGTTTAGGTTTTCCATTACAAATTAACACTTGTGTTTTTAGCCGTGTTTTAGAAAACTCTATGGCATGGCGGTACGGTATTAAAGTAGCATATTAAGGAATGCATGTTCAATATCTGCTCAGTGAACTGCAATAGTTTTTTAACTGATTAATTATGTTTATCAGGTGCTATCATAAATCTAGAATAACTTCGATATCATTATTTTTCTAAATTGTGATATTTATGAAACTAATAGTTATTTTTGAGATTAGTTTATCGTTATCATCTACAGACTTCTTTTTCTTTAAGTGCCTTATGACCTACCAAAGTGACTCTACTCTGCCTAACGGCAAGCATGAGCAGAATCCAAGAGTGGTGGTTACGATACGCATTGCGAATGCAGACAATGCAACAAAGCAGCATGGTAACACTAAGTGTTATCCCATGTGGAATTTACACCCACCACAATTGGCGCAGTAGAAAGCTACGTGGCTTCCGATTAAATTACTAGGCCAACGGAGTAGTTAAGGCCTCTTCTTCGAAAGGAAATTAGGGGAAATTAGTTAGGTTACCGTTTTTTTTTTTTTTTTTCTTTATTTGTTTAATGAGGGCTTAGTCACGAAGTGATTATGTCGCCCTAGGTTACCGTGGGAGAGCAATGCTTCGGCATGAATGGGCCGGCTAGACCGGAGTAATACCACGGCCTCACAGAAAACCGGTGTGATTTTTTTTTGTTTTTATACCAGCCAACAGTAATCTAATCCTACTAATATTATAAACGCAAAAGTTTGTGAGTATGTTAGTGAGTATTTTTTACTCTTTCACGCAAAAACTACTAGTTTTTGCCAGTTGCCAGCGGTTATTGTCGTACCGCGGGCAGCACCGCGGAGTTCAACTAGTAATTCTATAATAATATGTATTTGATTTCAGATCAACGAAATAAATTGCAATATTGACAACTTTATCATAATTCGTAAATAGTTATTGCCGCACAGATATGCATAATAATCATTTTCTTTTCATGGTTTAATAAAATTAAAAGAACTAGCAACTTTTAAGGATTTATTAGACGAGACACTTTTCAAAGTACCTTAAATTAATTACACGAAGCAGAGCAGTATAACGTGAGTTACGGCTAATTCGCTTAGCTAAGTATCGGCCATTGTATCCGATCATTATCTTAATTAACACAATTAATAGTTACTAGTCATCTCAACAGCTTTATTATAAGGATTTCATTAAAGTCATCACACAAGTTTAGCTAAATTAACTAACCTAAGAGAAAAGTTCAATTGCCAGGTATTTTCTGTAATCATTTTCGTGTACATAGAAGTATTATTTAATTTTATTATGGAATAAAGGGCAAACGAGTATACGGATCACCTGATGGTAAGCGATTACTGCCGTTCATGGTCACAAGTTAATCTAAATCAGAAATATTCTAATTTAAAAGCAAACAAAACTTTGTACGATATTTTACAACTTTTTTTAGTAAAACTTAAATATGTACTTACATTTAAGAGGCTAACTGTCAATAGCCGTACTAACTTTAAACAAAAAACTTGACGAAACATCGTTTGGATTACAATTTGCAGCAGATCTCGCAGTTTAAGGGAATCAATAAGGAATCAAACCAATTAAAATTCAACTCCGGGAGTGAGTACCTACGTGTACATTGTGGATTGTGTGAAGGCAAACTGAACCGAGGGCACCGACCGCATGCTAGTAAACAACTCTGCCCGATAACCCTCTACCTTGCCCAGTTCTCTATTTGCTGTTCTCTCCACAGGTATAGAATTTACCCAGCGCAAAATTCATTACAGTGATTGCTCCAATGTATATAATACTTTATCTAAAGCCTTAACAATATTTTCCCAAAATAGTTAAAGCATAAGGTAGTCTTTTACTAACCTTCCCGTTTTCCCTTTTTTATAAAATACCTTTGCCCCTATATACACCACGCATGAGCAAGTTAAACATCTAAGAAAAAACTCTCAAAATCAACTTTCTGCCGCGCACAGCAAAACTGTGGAATGAGCTGTCGCCTGAGGTGTTCCCGGACCAATACGACCTTCAAACCTTCAAGAAAACAGCGCACTCCTTCCTAAAAGGCCGGTAACGCCTCTGGTGTTGCGGGTGTCCATGGGCGGCGGTAATCACTTACCAGCAGGCGATACGTCTGCTCGTTTGCCCAACCAATAAAAAAAAAGAAAAAAAATCTTTCTTTCACAGAAAACTGCATAAATAAACGACACTTTCATCGCTTTGCTCAGACTACAACTTTATTAATTCTGAAATCTTATGCTTTCAACAATATAAATATACCTGAACTCACAATTTTGTTTATTGCTTAAACCTAAACCACTCTATAATAAAATGCAAAGAAACAGACGTAAAGAATATTCTTGCTGTGAGACAGATGTTTACAAGCAATAAAAACGGTAGGATGGTTATTGAGCAATAAATAATAATAGAATCAGAGAGTCGGACCGGGAGGTATTCGTACATCGGCGAACACGAGCGACGACGACCGGTGCGAACATCCTCAACTTTTCTCGTTATGTCCTTTGGACATATTTTGAGATTTGCAGGAACTCTGTAGTGCATTGGACACAATGGCCTCTTTCTTATCCATTTTGTGGGTACACGTTTATTTCGACTTTTTGTTTAAGCTGTGGAACGGTGATGTTGGTCGCGAGACACGTACACTTACTCGTTAGGGACGCGCCTAGAATTCAATATCCCTATTTCACGTTACCGTTTTTTGTACATACATAAAACAACAAATGATAGGTTCTTACTAAGGTTTTGTTTAGTTTATTTCATGACGTTGTCTGTGGCATATCCCTTAAAATCATGTTTCTGACTAGATATTTCGATTATTGTTCATTAATTTTGCGTTACCCAACTTTTTTCTAAGATAAAAGTTGTCTAAGTTACTTGTTATATATATATATTAGCCATAAGCCCGTAAAAGGCTCGTTAAAATCGGTCACAAACAAATAGATAGACATAATATTTGAAACTTGATTTTAATGATATAAATACCGTATATTATAGTTCCCGTAATTTATTCCGTATATTATTTGACTGCCTCTGTGGCGCAGTGGTAGCGTATGCTACTGCTGTTCTTGAGGTCTCGGGTTCGATTCCCGGGACGGACCAAACGTTTGTATGATCTGCAAATATTTGTTTCGGAGTTTGGGTGTTTTCTATGTATAATATGTATGTATTTACAAAATTAAAAACTACATGTGCTAGACAACTGATACAAATTATCAGTTGTCTAGTACCCATAACACAAGCTCTGCTTAGCTTGGGACTAGATGGCGTTGTGTGTAAGATGTCCTAAATATTTATTATTATTTACTATTATTATTATTCCATATGCATTTAATGAAAAGTTATTATTCTGAATTTACAAGCAGACACCTCTATTTTATTTATTTCTATAGATATAAACTTTGGTTCAGCAGCTTCTGAATTTATGTCATACCTGTACTGATTCAAATAAATACTTTAATGGTTTCCGGCTAAACAACTTGAAGGAGTCCATTGGTAATTTAAATTTGCTAAGCGTCTCATCAGACGAATGATAGACATTGATGGACGGCTTTCTAAACTTTTCGATCATTTAAGTAGAAATTGATGTGAAATTTTCATAATTGAACACAACAGAATAAGAAATTTAATTCCAATATTTAAATAAATGATCGGTAAATGTATGCCTGTGAAAGTAATATTATTAAAAGTTATATTATAACGCATTTTACCTCTTGATATGCAGCTGTGAAACTCTAACTTTGCAATTTAATTATACAATGCCAGTAATTTTATTCTGTCTGGTCACGGCAGACATTGCTCGTTCACAGATCGCTACTCGCAGCCGTCGCATCACGATAATATGCCTCCCGAGGTAGATTATCAAACGTATTATCGTTAATACCGACAAGATCAACTTATGATATCTTACTTAAGTAATAAATAGGAATATTAAAAAATATAATTCGTAACTATTTTCATTGATAATAATGTTCATATTGTTACAAAGAAAGAATAGTAGTACAA
Source organism: Spilarctia lutea (assembly GCA_916048165.1). Classification (NCBI taxonomy): domain Eukaryota; kingdom Metazoa; phylum Arthropoda; class Insecta; order Lepidoptera; family Erebidae; genus Spilarctia; species Spilarctia lutea. Next base: position 12,967,478 of record OU696475.1, on the reverse strand, counting down.
CGCTTGAGACAAAACCAAACGTCAGAAAGTTCTCCTTAATTTCTTGAGGCACAAAATGATGAACTTTACATCAATATGCTTAAAATCGAATATTTATTGACGTTTGACGTGATTGACGTGAGTTTGGTTTATTTATATTTCGCAGAAACATCATGTTTATAATGTTCCTTTCGCGTTACGTCGTCACGGAATCGAATAGAAGTTTCTAGTTGCTTTGGCGTTGAATATTTAAAACGCTTCGTCGAGAATAGCGCTGTTCAGTCTTAAACTACAGTGCGAGAAATATCGAAGTGATATCGGCGATAATTAAAGACCATTATTCCCAGAGATGTGATTTTAAGAGTATTGTCAAAAAAGTCCTTTTAACAAGTCAGAAGGTGATTGTATTTATTTCTCAAATCCATCGAACCCTAAAACGTAAAAATATTGATACTAATCCCTTAAGTCCGTAATGTTCTACATAAAATATTACATAACTTATAATACTCCTCAATAAACACTTATTCCAATACAAAATAATTTTACGTATATAACAGAGAATCAAACAAAATTTTCTTCAGCATTATTATATTAGTACAGATTCTAATATTGTAAGTACAATATAATAAATTATACTCATTTTATGTATACTCAACACTGAATTTTACTTTCCATCGTCTTCCGACATTCATAGCTCGAACGTCCCTTAGAGTATGATGTGTAAATAAGTAGTAATAGTTTCCGTAATGTAAATTAAATGTAAACATTTACATAGTATTTTTTTTTGCTTTTTGAGTTAATTTAATTGGTTTTTTTTAAAAGACAACTCTCGCATTAGGAATATACATCCTGTGTCGCGGGGGACTTTACAAACATACAGTAACGGACACAAAGAACACCCAGACTCGGGACAATATTTTGTGGATCACACAAAGTGATGTCCCACATGGGATTTGAACCCACGATGCTTGGCGCAGTAGCAAGCGGCGTAGTGACTGCTTAAACCACTAGGGCAACCGGGCAGTTCAGTTAATTTAATTAACAAAGTAAACTATTTTACACATTAATAGCTATATATCAACCAATCGCCGTCCTCTGCTAAACGAAGGTCTCACTAAGGAGCGCCAACTATGTCGGTCTTGTACGGTCAGCATACATCCGCTGCCAGTCACTTTCTTCAAATCCTCGGTTCATTGCGTCGAAATTAACATAGACGTATTAATATTCATTGTATACGATGTTCATAGGAAGCTTATTGTATGAGGTTTCACATCATAAGTTTCTCTGACTGCACAGATGGCGTAGCGGTTTACACTGACATCCTTAAGCCCTAGCAACACTTGATTTGCAGCACCTTAATAATATAATTGTTTTGTACAAATAAAAAAGAAACGGTGAACTAAAGTACCCTATTGTCAATATACATACACACACACTACTATATCATATCCAAACAACATTCAATTCACTAAACCTACATGAAAACTGTCTAGACCTACATGAAAATAAACATACAGGGTGTCTCAAAAGAAATTTTATATTTGTTTAGCTTACTGCGTGAACGCTGCGTACTTGAGGGGTGCGGGGGTTATGTCAATTGGTAGCTTGGCTCTTGGGGATTCAGTCGCTATGGAGCGTTTCTCGGGAGCAGACCGCGCGTTGTGCGTGCGAGAGTTTTACAAGAACGGTGATTCGACAACTGTCGCGCGTAGAAAATTCTGCAGTATTCGAGGTTTTCGCCACTTAAATGATGCGCCAAGCCTTCCTCTCATTCGACATTGGGTTAAAAAGTTTGAAGAGACTGGATCAACGCTGGATAAATCAAAATCCGGGCGACCTAGGTCATCAAGAACGGTAGAAAACGTGGAGAGTGTTAATCAATCTGTACGTGACGACCCGAGCCTTTCAATTCGGAAGCGCGCGAGTGCTTTAAATGTGCATAGATCATCATTACATCGCATTATGCACAAAGAAAGCCTAAAACTAAAGCTGCACCCCTACAAAATTCAATTGGTGCAAGAATTAAAGCCCCAAGATGCCGGTCAGAGGCTTAATTTCGTAAATCAGATGATTGAGCGATTTTCAACGTTTACCAACATTTTGTTTTCGGATGAAGCTCATTTTCATCTTAATGGCCACGTAAATAAGCAAAACTGCCGCTACTGGAGTTCAGCCAATCCGAAACGCAAACATCAGAAACCCCTACACTCGCCTAAAGTGACCGTATGGGCTGCCATGTCGGCGCGAGGAATTATCGGCCCTTACTTTTTTGAAGACGAAATGGGGCGTACAGTTACAGTGAATTCAGAGCGTTATGTGGAGATGTTAGACAACTTCTTGGTACCTGAACTGCAAAACTTTCCTGGCTATAACCAAAGAACATGGTTTCAACAGGACGGAGCAACTTCACACACGTCCAATATATCTCTGCCACGTGTTCGTGAAATTTTCTCAGGAAAATTGATCTCCCGGAGAGGTGACATAAATTGGCCTCCACGTAGCCCAGATTTAACCCCTATGGACTTTTTCCTATGGGGTTATCTTAAATCTAAAGTTTACGCCAATAAACCAACCAATAAAATAAACCAACTTCACTGGCGCATTTGAAAGAAAATATCCGTCACGAAATGGCAGCCATCCCTCACTCCACCTGTCGAGCAGTCATAAGTAATTTTACTGTTCGATTAAATGAGTGCCAACAACGTGAGGGTTTACATTTAGACGATATTATTTTTAAGAAATGAATTCGCAAAAAGTGTATTTTAACAATAAATAAAAAATTTTTCTATATACCGCTTCCTTTTTTTTTAATCAATCCACTAAATATGAAATTTCTTTTGAGACACCTTGTACATATACTGCGGCAAATATAATTCTAAAAGGGGTAAACATAGGCTATTAATACGAACATTTTGCCAGATAATATTTTGAGATCGCTCATTATATATAGACCCCTGTTACTGTTGAACTGGCCCTCATTTTGTGCAGTTCACGTTTATGCTAACTAGTCTCATGACTTTGATATACACGATTACTTACATATAAATAACAGAATAATGTAATATCTCTATTAGAATAATCTGTTGTTGATTTTTGTTGTTTAATGCGAATTGCGAAAAAAATGCGAAAACTTTTTACGAAGTGGTGATAAGTATCGAACTCGTATGCAAATCATCAATAGGTTGAAAACTGGAAGGTTATAACATGTATTTGATTTCAAATATGTTTCATAATGACAATTTATCGTAATGTGGATAGATCTTTTTCTTTTAAGTATTATTTCTTACGCTTAAGGATTTTTGTAAGAATACAAAATGAGTTATAGCATTTGTAACAAAAAATGTTCACTTAATATAGTTCGTAATATTTCTTCACTATATCGAGAAAGTCATGTTTCAAAAAGACATTCGCAATATCCACATGAAATAGTTAATGAAGGAATCGTATTGATATTTAAGCAACTCACGTCTAGTACGCCTCGTAAAACGTTTATACGCTTACATAAAATACGAGTTACTAAAATTAAAGACTCTGTTTAATACCCTATTCAGAACATAAACTCAGACGTAAGTAGGTTTATCTCATTCCGTAGAGGTTCTTTAGGGGCCAATTAATTTTTAAATTTAACACGTTTCACAACTAAGGAACTCGTAAGACTTACTATAAAATGTATTTGTTGTAACATTCGTTTGAGTTTTATTTGGGGAAAATATAGTTGTGTTGCAGGGGGAAGATGGTCGGCGAATGGGCGCGCGCGTCCGCATCACAATGGATGTGAGCCTCCCTAGCTCCTGGTTCATCTCAACTTGCCACAATACGACTTTCCAAACCTTTCTCATTTCGTTTTTGTTTCGTTGCGCATCGTTGTTGTCGCGGCCGCAGATGTTCTACGAAAGCGACGGCTCATCTACGGATTAGTACCCGTTAGGTTTTCGTATTATGTGGCCTACATTACAAATGGAAACTGTTGGAAATGTTCTGACGGCTTATTTATTTATTCTTATATATTTTTATTTCTTCTAGGGACAGCGGCTGGGTTAGTGACATCTGTCCCAGTCTAAACGAAAAAAAAACATATACCGAATTTTATTCGATATATGTTTTTTCGTTTATTGAGATATTCAGATTACACTCAATCACATTGAGAAAGTTATAAGCAAGAACACAAAAATTATTTTATTGACGAATAACATACAATTTGAAAGATGACTAATATAGTGTCATCTTAATCGTCATCATTATTATCTTAGCAGCAAGATATCACTTCCAGCTTTTGAGAAAAGTTGGGTAATTAAATGAACTGGTACTGAATATTTAGTTACTATCATCGATGCAATTCCATAGTTCCAAAAGCATTCCCAAACTAATTTGGCCTCCGGTAAACACAGTTTCTCTGTGAAAACATTGTTTTACCTTATTTTCTGGTGAGACTGTAATTTTACAAAGGTCGAATCGGTGAATATGTTTCGGGAGTGAAGTTTTTTTTAAACACAACATTCATTTATGTAAAAAAATTGTGCATAAAAGTACAAAGTTTTATTAATGCCTTAAGCATTCTCTACCAGTCTGCCGTAGGGTGGTGCGGATATGAATGAAACGGTGCACTACACTATAGTTCAGAATCTATATATATATATACAGGGTTACATATACATATATAGATGTTATGATACATAGCGTAACAAGTTTGTGAAAATATCGCCTTAAATGAATCACGACTGGGTGCCATTCTGATTTTTCGGGAAAGAACATTCTAGGGGACAGATTGAATGGAAAAGAAAGAATGAACTAAAAGAAACAAAAAAAAACATGCGCTTCTGCGCCTTGACGTGTAGGACAGTTATAATAGGAGAAAATTATTTGTAGATGGAAGGGTTATATTATCAGTGGAACACAGGAGCTGAAAAGAGGACATCAAACATGTAGGCAAATTAGGAGGGCTTAGAATAGTGTAGATACTAAATGTGTATCTTGACCTATGTTTGTGCTATATATATAAATAGGACCATCGTTATTAAAATTAAATTGTCCTTCAAAAATGTAAGAGCTCAGGTAAGTATTAATGAGAGACCACTCGCGTTAACAAGTCTGGCCGGCGCACTCCCACCGAGAAAATTACGTGAAAATTTACATAATAGAGAATCCGTGGCTGCCCTAGTCCTTTGAAAGTTGGAGCTGTGGGTCCGCTTCAAGTGACACCGCCATACATTAAATTAACATCTCTCTCACTTTGTTTGCGAAGGTTACACCGACGGAACCTAATTTGTGATTATAAAAAGGTCGTACTAGCCGCTTCGTGTCTCTGCATAGCTACGAAACTAGGAAGTCATCAATACTGTTCACGTATTAACGGCGAACTTGAATGTTAGAATAAAACACAAAGCTAATTACAAATGTTCAGTATAGTTCGTTGGCCAATAAAACAATGCTTTGTTAACATTTTAGTTCGTTGCTGGTGTGTGAGATTTCTACAAATGTGTTCAGTAAATTACGGAGTAACACGTCCGAATCAGCAAAACTAAAAACGTAAATGCAGCAGTCGCTGTAATTGGGTAACCACCGCGCATCATTAGGTAATTGCAGCTGTGGCTCGATGAACGCCCGTTCACCCTCTACCACGATCCTATACTTTTTGTTGCCGATTCCCTTATTCTCAACCAAAACATGGATTACATACGGCATATTTGATATATAGTACTTGTTAAACAAACAACTGGCGTTAATCAATTTTCCACTTATTGGATATTGGGCTGTACATATTTCTTTTCGATACTCTCTGTAATTTACTTTATGTAGTTGTATGGCCTATTTTCTTTTTTTATTAATAATGTTTTGATTTAAGACAACATCTTTTCTCTTCTTATGAAGGTTCTTTTGTTGGAAATTATTATAATTACATTAATGAAAATATGATAAGTAATAATTAGAATATTTAAATATTTTGGTTTGTTTTCTGAATATTTTTGTGTAGAACGCTATTTTCAGAGAGGATACGGTGACCAGATTGATGTTCTTAAGTTGACTTGGTTGTACTAGTCCATATGTTATTATTCGTAAATGTAGTTGCTTCTAAACTAATAATGACTATACTTGAAAATCACCACACGTAGAAATATAAATTTTGGTAGAAACTTACAAAATACTGTTATTTTAAAATCCAATTTAACAGATCAGTTATTATTAGTATCAACTATTATTATAAGTGTTATTTACGTTGACTATACTGCTTAAGGTTCAAATAAACTTATAATACAACAACAAAATACAAATTATACCGTGGGAGAGCTATGCTTCGGCGTGAATGGGTCGGCTCGACCGGATTGATACCACGGCCTCACAGAAAACCGGTGTAAAATAGCGCTTGCGCCGTGTTTCACCGAGTGAGTGAGGATACCGGAGGCCCATACCCCAACCCCTCCCCCCATCCCCTTTCCCATCCCCCCAAAGGTCGGCAACGCACTTGTGACGCCTTTGGTGTTGCGGGTGTCCATGGGCGGCGGTAACCGCTTACCATCAGGTGATACGCCAGCTCGTTTGCCCACTATTCAATAAAAAAAAATTAAAAAAAAAAATTAGTTTAGATCTAAACGTATTTTTTTTTAAAGTAATAAATAGAAGTATGCTTATAAATATTTAAAGCAAGCGACAAAGTTTCATAAAGTGATTTAAACAATAAAGAAACTCCCCAATCACAACAAGTAGACTTTCAATCTTTAAACGAATCAATAAATTTGACGTAAAACCGAATAATTAATTTATTAATCTTCATTAACAAGATAATCATAATTTAATGAGAATATTATCAGACATAGTCTTGCCTCTGGTCGAAGTTACATTAAGTTTGCCTTTGAGCTTAAGTTAGCTGGTCGGCCTGCAAGCTCACAGCCATTCCCCGCCCGACTCTAATATACAGCCGTTGGTAGCTCACCCAGTTTGCTTGTAGATTAGTTGGAATTGCCTTGTTCAGTTCAATGCTTTGTGTAATACGTATTGCAAACAGTTCCTTTTACCCCATAATCAAATGGTATACAATATTAGTGAGAAGCTTAAGCCGTTTATTTACGTTGAGTGCTTGCATGTTCGTAACAACAAACCCTTGTTATTATAAGTCAACGAGTCTCTATTTGCATATTATAATATATTTGTATTTAGTGGCTATAAATTAAGTTTACTAAAAATAATTGTAAATTGAGATTTTAATTAGCTTACTTGCAATTACTGTCTCCCGCTGATGTTTAATCTTCAGGGTTGAAGTTAAGAGTATTGTTGACGACCATAAGTCTAATAAGCGTTCACTTGTTGTGTGTTCTCTTACCTTACTTATACAGGTTTAGACATAGAAAATTCTAGTTATTTTAATTTACTTTAGTGCTTTACCATCAAGCACCAGTAATCTGTTGTACGTACATGCTTTGGGTAGTTATTAACTAGTTCTCTTAAAATTGTTACAAATAACAAGCAGCGATTTTAATTGGAAACTTTATTCAAATTAGAATAAAGATAAAAAATAGGAAATCAATAAGACCTGTTCTTTTTCATGTAGGTCAATGGGGTGACTTACCAATTTATGGGATAGCATTTAAACCTTATACGTTCTTTACGCACCGTCTGGGACACTTAAAAAACGATGAGTTTATCATACAATTTACAGGCAGCTCGTATGAACTCACAAAATATTTGTGATCGAGGCACAGAGCCAATAAAATTCGGTGATTATTCTCCCCTAAAATTGATCCAAATCAATTTATATTATTTACGCGTTGCACGGATATAAATTGAGTTTTTGTGTTTTATGTTTTCCAATTACCCGCTCGACCCTTTTCACATTGAAAGTGTCCCTGGTTTATTTAGTCTCTTTGGTGCTATGAATGAGTAGGTAGGGAATCAGCGAGAGTACTTTCTATACCTATTCTATATCAATGTTATTATAAAAATCCAAATTATTTGATAACCCTAAACAGCATATTAATAACTAGCTTTTCTTGACTCTGTCCACTTGTATGTAATTTATCGAAATTAATAGTACTAAATTATTAGTGATATTGCTGATAATTTTTATCTAAATGCGTTCAGTAGTTTTGGCAAGAAAGAGTAACAAACGTACGTCCATACGTCCTTCTGAGAAACTTATGCATGAATAACATTCGAAGGAAGTGTGACGGGATATAATTATTAGTTTTTTTTTGTACCTGATAATAAGAGATTGCCGCAAATTCATTGCAAGTCTGGAAACAAAAGTGCGTGGCCAACCTGTTGAGTTCCCCGCACCCCCCTGAACTAGGTTAAGCAGATAGTGAATATATAGATGAATGTAAAGAAAGAAAGAAACTACTAACCGATTATCTGTAACGCCGTGGTATAGAGACCGGCACGTAACTTGGCCAGATTCGTTAGATGCGCAGATATAGTTTTTTTGGTCTCATTGGTTGTTAGCGGGACGCGGGGATTGTGGTGGCACCGTTCCGAGCAAGCGATTGGTGCGTCAGTCGACTACACTTCGATTACAATTGTGTGCGCTGAAGTTGGTTAAAAATATTTGTCATTATTATATTTTATAATATTAAATCTTATATTATATATATCAGAAATATTACACTCATAACCACTTTTAATTAGTATGTCTGATTGTAATAATTCAGAAAGTAATTTAGAGGTGGATATAGCCTTGAAGTGGTTCATTTGGATAAGGTACGAATATTGTGACTTAGTTTGTTTCCACGTTAATTTTTATAGTTATTATCACATATATATGTATAATAGTTAGACATATGATATGGTGAACTTTTTTGTAGATATTAATGCCCTCTATATAATTGTAGTAGGTATCTGCAGCGTATGGTTTATAGGATATTTTCGTGTTTTTCTAACATCTTGGGTTACATTATCAATGTTTTATTCTAGCCTATATTCAGGGATAATGTAGAATTGTAATGGTTAAAGAAAATTTCAAATCTGTCAAGTAGTTTTTGAGCTAAATCGTAACCAACGAAATAAACAAATCTTTCCTCTTTATAATAATACTAGCTGACCCACGCAACCTCGTTTGCGTCTTATATTGCCCGTAGCATGAAAATTTTCCCCCGTTTTTGAAACATTCTTCATCGGTGCTCCGCTCCTATTAGTAGTAGCATGATGTAGCCTTCCTCGATAAATGGACTATCCAACACCGAAAGAATTTTTAAAATCGGACCAGCGGTTCCTGAGATTAGCGCGTTCAAACAATCAATTTCTTCAGCTTTATTATTAGTATAGATATGTATGACCTTGTTTAAATTTATTAGCGTTTATCTATATATATATATATATATATATATTACTTATAACACCTAATAAACATCACAAATTTCTTGCTTCTAAACATACAATTTTGAAAGGCAATAACTATAGAATAATGACAAGCAAAAAAGTGATTAGAAGTGGTTGCATTAAGTGTACTAGGCGCGTAATTACTCCCACTACGTCGAAATCTGGCCAAGTTACGTGCAGGTGCCTACACCAGTTTAATTGAGGCACCATATGAGATCCGAACCATGACTCTTCCACGGCTAAATCATTACATTATATTTTTTCTGAATCTAAACTTTGATTCAAATAATAAAAATATGTTTGAGAAACTATCTTGATTATTTAATTTACAGAATAACCAATATAACCAATCTTTATCGTTAATTTATACACCTAAAGTATTCTTTATGAAAATTTAACTGACGTCTTTCTTGTGACGGGTCCACTATTTTTATCTACGTATTTTAGAACTGTCACAATTTCTAAACTATATAGTCTCTTCAAATTATTAAAAATTACAAAATTGTCAGTACCTCGGCAATAAACATCTAAAGAGTGATTTCACTAACTAATAATTGATTTCAAACTTGTTTATAAAAAAATGGTCATTTTTAATAAAGACTGGTTCGGTTCAATATGATTTCCCATTTATATCAATTTTCCGTTAGCCTCGGTTAGTACGGCAACGTCTGGAACTCGTTTAATTAAAAGGGAATCTACTCGTCTAGTACAGTTAAGTCCATGTTTGCTCCCCATCTATGCTACTCCCACAGTTTGCAGGCCAACAAAACTAATACATTACGTACTTAAACAATGTGCCTAAAGCCTCTACGTGTCTTGTGATGGCTTTAGTGGTATTTTGTATCGATTGAAATTTAAGTTAATGCATCTAGAAGTTCTAGAACACTCGGTTCTTTTTTATTGTTCTAATTGATAAAACACATTTATATAATTACTAGCTGAACCCCGCGGTGCTACCCGCGGTACGATGATAACTGCGGGCAACGCCGCGAGGCGAAGCTATATCTTTATAAATAGTAGCCTATGTGTTATTCTGATGTATAAGCTATATTGTGGTAAAGTTTCATTCAAATCCATTCAGTAGTTTTTACGTGAAAGAGTAACAAACATCCATACATACATACATCCATACTTACAAACTTTCTCCTTTATAATAGTAGTAGGATTATACAAAACGGTAAACATAATTTTCTCGTCCTAACGTCCTAAATATTTTATTCTTTAACACAATATCGGTACGAATTTCTCAAAACGTATTAACATAATTATTTACAAGTAAAATTGAGTGTAGTGAGAGTATTGACAAAATCTGTAATTTCTGTACTTTTTAGTTATAGAAAGTAGCTCCTAGAAATAGCAGACAGTGTTAAAGCTTAGGATCCTAATCCTACAATCAATTTATAAAGTCACCATCAACATGTCTTTTAGAAAAGAGTGGCAATAAACAGAGAGGATAAGCTGTTTAATATTCATCATCCAATTCTCCAATTGCACGCCACTCGGCTTTGCTTCCCGCCATCTAGTACAAGTTGTCACTCGACCAGACTTTTAGGCGTCCCACACTACATTTTACTACGTCTTTACTTTTTTTTATCGTTTAGGGGGCAAACGAGGAGACCTATAGCGTGATGGTAAGCGATTATCACCGCCCATGGAAACCCGCAACACCAGAAGCGTTACAAGTGCGTTGCCGGCCTTTAAAGAAGGAGTACGCTTTTTTTTTGAAGGTTTGTAGGTCGTATTGGTCCGGGAATACCGCAGGTGACAGTTCACTCCAGAGTTTTGTTGTGCGAGGCAGAAAGGTTTGGGAAAACTTAAGACCAAAGTAAACAACCAGTGCGTCCTACCTGTAATGACATACGGAGCCGAGACGTGGACACTCACCATTGGGCTGGTCCACAAGTTTACAGTAGCTCAGCGTGCGATGGAACGTGCGATGTAAGGTGTCTCTCTGTACGATAAAATTCGTATTGAGGCTATTCGACAGAGAACTGGAGCTACCGACATCGCACTTAGAACCAGTACGCTGAAGTGGAATTGGGCCGGCCATATCTCCAGACGAACCGTCACTAGAACCGAAATGTGCTAGAGTGGAGACCGCGATTAGGCAAACATAGTGTAGGGCGCCCTGCTGCACGATGGACCGATGATATAAAGAAAGTGGTCGGTGGCGGATGAATGCGGACTGCCCAAGATCGGGATGGTTGGTGCTCCCTGGGGGAAACCTTCGTTCAGCAGTGGTCGGCGATAGGTTGATTGATGATAAGGTACAAAATACAAAAAAATAAATCTACTGCGCAGTGACTAGCCTAAAGTACATACAACTTTCTGCGCTCAGTATCTTTAACACAACGCGACGTCTCAAGGGGTTCGCACAGTCCTTATCACAAAATTTATTTCACAATATTTCACAAAATCTCGTGTACCAATATTACCACGACAATGAAAGGCTCAATATTCACACAATTCCAGAACATTCCACGTGGAAAACTAGAGGCCATGCGATAACAATTTTAACTTTACGTTAACTCAGTTTTTTGTCGATTTGTAAGCCCTTCTATGCTTACAAACCGACAACAAACCGAGTTGTTCCAAATTGTGTGGAGAAAGGACTATTCTTGAAGATACAAGTTTCTCTACAACAATCTTTATAAATCAAATTACACACGCGACAATCGCGGCAGTTTAATAAACGCCATTTTACAATTTAACATAAAGTAAAGTGGCAGTTCAACTTCTTGCTATAGATAAAAAGGCGTTAGTCGATTCTCGAGTCCGGACGAAACACTAATATAATACTGTCAGTCTGTTTCTTTTTCATAACTTAATTCTTGAGGAAGGACATAGGCTACTTTTTACCGTGATCAATAACAAGCACGTGGGCGTAGCCGCGGGTAAAAGGTAGTAAATTAAAACTCTATTACTACCCACGCGTTATACAATTTGCTCAATATCTTCTCTGAAACATTAAGTTACAAAAGCTTATACCAAAATAGATTTTGTAACGTTTTCTAGTTATTTTATTAGTAATTATAGTTAAGCTTATAATAGTAATGATTATTAAATTAAATAGGTTCGTGTTGTTTTTATTTTGTAAGAAAAATTTATGTATCTTGTTTTTATGGTTCACTTTTTAAGAAACGATATTTAGCCCGCGGTATGAAAATATTATGAAGAACAAAATCAAGCGTTAACATAAAGCGAGACGTTACTTTTTTTCCGCACTTTTACTTTGAAATTATATATATATATATATATATTTTTTTTTTCTGCTTTTCCCCATACGTAATAAGGGCCCTTGTATATCTAAGTTTTTTACAGTGCTATGTGTGGTGATGGCTTTTGGGGTAGTAGTCACCGAACAAGAAGGTATTTTTCCTATTAAAATTAAATTATAACACATAATAGGTACTTTATGTAACTTATTAACATGTATTTACTCCCTTATTGTATTTAACTGACCGCTTTCGCTTTATGACCTTTGATAATGCTTGAGGCGTAACCGGTCAGGTATAAAGTTATTAAAAATCGTGGCAAAGTACAAATGAGTTTAATTCTAAGACCATCGACAACTTAAATTGTACAAAATACACATAATCTGTAGATCTAGAATGATAGTACCACTTGGATTTTGATAAATTTCATAACGATAACATTAATATCATTGTCACCGTTATGAAATTTGCCATATCTAAGTAATGTATCAAGAAAAAATACTATATATATGTATATTATACATTTACATGTTATGTTTTTTTTACACGTTAATGCCAATGTATCCTTTCACATTGTATTATATATACAACTCATACAAATACACAAACACTCAAGAACATCATATGTACTTACATTAATACGTGAAGCAAAAAGTTTGTACCCGTTTGCTTTAATGCTCTCGCGTTTCCTCGCACAGCGGACATTTTAACGAGTCTGGAAGGATGTTATGCCCTTCAGATTTGTCTACTTAAATTTTGAATTAAATATTAAACTATTATTAAACTTAAAAATCTATGTAAAAGTTCAGCCTCCCTAAAATGACGTTAGTTAGCATGTTTTCCACCTTTGATACCTGCCAACTGTAAAAAGACACTGCGTTCAGCTTAGTATCCATTCCTTTCTGAGTTTATGTTAGACTACCAATCCTTAAAAAAACTCCACTTGCCTAAGATTTCGTAAGTTTGGGGTGATTGGTATCTCGGAATATAACTTCTTATGAACGAAAATACATGTCTAAATTCTTTTTATTTATCTTTTTTTACATTCTCGATCAATAATACTTTGTTGTATTGTTATGAAACTCATTTCTTGTAAACTATTTTTCAACAATAAAAGCTACAGTTGTTATCTTCTTTTTGATAAAATGGCAACCAGCCGGATCACTCGGATCAGCTATTTCTGCCAATGTCAAGTATTTATCGTCTTCAATTATCAAGTCTTCGAGTCTTCAAGTCGTCGTCGTGATGAAATTAATGATAAAAAATATATAAAATGTGGATGTCATGAAATGGGGACCGTCTTTCGGAAAAACAAAAAACGATCTCCCTACATTTGTTAGTCTTATTGTACTGTAAATGACAACTACATCTGTCATCATCAAATTCCATTCTTATTTTAATTTCAAAGAGCTGTCAATCAAAAGTGTCAAAGAGTATGAAAATTCAATTCATATAATCATTGTTTACAAGTTTAAACTACGACACATACTTTTATTCTAGTTTAGAAAATCACCACAAAGGGATTTTTGAGTTTATTTATTATATACGTCGAAGTGGAATTCTTTACAGAAATTAATTTAACAAGACTATGTTTTTTTTCCAAACAGACATTATTATCAATGTGATGTAGAAGTACTCATCACTCAAAATGCTTGATTCTTTTTAATCTAAATAATATCAGTTAAAACAAAAGTGTGTTGTGAATGGTGTATTACCTATTTATATGGATCTCTACTGATATTTTTAAATATTAATGTGTTACCTGTGTGTAAGGTACTCTAGATTTTGAAATTTCCAATATCCGTGCTATGGTTGTCTGGAAGAAATCGCCGTGAGCGATAAGACCGCCAATTGTTGTACATCCTTACATACTTTTAATCATTTTGTTATACTGTTTTTTTGTTTGTGTATACAATAAAGAAAAATAAATAAATAAAAAGTTGTAGTATTACATCACACAACTTTACTAAGTGAAGTTGACAATTGGTATCGGTAATTATAACTCTATAGCCTAGTGGCCTAGTGATACTGACCCCTTTATAAGAAACGTAAGATTCTTTAAATTCACAAATCTAATAACTAAACGTAAAGTCAAGTTTCGTCGTTGTTGAGTAGAACATTAATTATTTAATACTCGATATACTTATGTACAGTATGTGGGGAAATCAAACATGTTAATTACAGTTGTATTGTTTCTAAATTGCTATAACTTTCGAATTGAAACGAAAAGAGCAAACGCTGTGAAATGCAAATTTAAAAACTTTGTTTAATTTTCAATGAAATTTCTCTTCTAGTTATTAAAACAAAATATTAAACAAAAACAATTTAATTTTCTTTGTTAAACACTAAGAGATTTACAGAATACGATCCACGTTATTGACACAATGGGCAGTTCTGTAGTCCAATCATAGTCTATCATCTCTTTTAGACAGTCTTTGGAATTTGTTAATCGGAGTTTGGGCAATTTAGTGGGGTACTCTCTAACTAACCTAGTGTGTTTGTTTTTGTGTTGTATACATGAAACTTGTGTTATTATATTTACAATTGTATCTTTATACCAATATTACAAAGAGGTAAAGTTTGTGAGGTTAAAAGATAGTACAGAGATAGCCCATCTCGATTGATTATTTTGAACATTCTTTTAGTGTCTTGTTACTGACTACTGTGATTACCGTGATGTTCCACATATGTACACACAAGAGCAAATTCTAGTTTAAATTTATATGTTAATTCATATAGATGCTTAGTCTTATATATAGTTGTATAGGTGGTCTTAAGATCTAATATATATATATATAATCTAATCTAAAACTTGAACCAGCCTTCAACGTTTAAATAAAACAACATAAAGTCATTCGCATATAATTATAAAACTATTATAGAACTATAAAGCTCGATTAAAGGATACCGTATAAATACAGACAATAACCAAAGCAAAGTCGCAGTGAAATTCACGGCTTTGTTCGCGTTAATTTAAATTTTTCACAAATTTTACACACTTTATCTTTTTTCGGATTGCTACATATGAATATTGATAAATCATTGAATCAAAAGATCTCGAAAATATCATAAACACAGTCCTGCAAAACAATTTCAAAGAGAGACAAAATCATACAGTGATATGAATCGACATGTGCACTATGTGCTAAATAAATTGAAAGCCGCTGGTAAAACATTGTGGCCTTAAACATTCTGATATACTGTGTAGTGTGAGATTGTGTTTGAAATGCTTTTACAAGTATTTACGTGAGCATGTCATACGGAAGCCGGCGACTTTATCTATTATTTCATTTGCTCGATGTCCTCGTCCGCATGCTACAACACTACAACCTCGTTAAAGTAAACGAGTGGTGTTAAATTACGATGGTTTTGACATTTACCGAAGTGTTTTGGTTAATATTTGCTAACCTAACCATTTATACAAAGAAATAAAATTTAAGTGTCTGTTCGTAATTTCATATTAACTACTTATCACAGCATATGGAAGTATAAACGGCACTTACTTAAAAAACTATTATTACATTTTTGTATGTTTATCTATTTGTCTGTGTATTTGTTCCAGCTAATTTCTGGAACGGTGTGACCTATTTCGATGGAAATCTCAATGGTAGATAGCCGGTGTCTTAAGGAGTAACTTTGGCTAGTTTTATTTTAGAAAAAAAACTAGAAAATACTTAAAACTACTAGCTACGCTGCGTAGTGGGTAGGCGTAGTTTAAAATATAATTAAAGAACCGTAAGTTTATGATTTTTAATTCTAGTTTAATTAATTAATTATTTTTACGTTTTGTATCGATTTTGTAAATCTGTTTTGTATTAGGATAAAATCCTTCTAGTTGAAAACTTAATATATTTTTTGACAAATATTTAAAGTGTATTATCATTCGATGAGGCTTTGGAGCCAGTTTATGTTTTTAAAGTACATTTTTAATTATATTGACTCCTAAAATATTCAACTTTTTTTTTATGAATATCTGATGTTTTATCTTTTTGTCTCGCTGAAAATTGCTATAGCAATATTGTTATGACTGTTCTCGGTAGACTTTTGGTCCTTTCTGTTTATAATTAGCTGGAATGATATATTCCCTTCTAATTTATATAGTTTATGTCTCTGATTGCGTATCGCTTTGATGTTTTAAATTGTTATGTACATGAATCTGTTTTCTATAGAATATAATAAGCAGCAAATACAAACGAATTGCGCTTGCTAGAAAAATGATTTTAGATTATACTATTATTTTTGTTCATTGCATACAAACGGTATATTTTAAGATCTGCATTGTTAGTATTTTTAGTAAATTTATCTTAAAATTTTGTAATAAATAGCTGCGTTTGGCAACTCAAGATGATAATGAGTATGTTTGGTTGTCAGGACAACTGTTAACACACATCGCGATAAGTTTCGAACAATTGTCGAGCACATGTCGACACAGTGTCGAGCCCCGCACTCCATGGCTGTGCGTGTTTACATTATTAATCATAATAATGGCACCAACTCCTCAACGGGCGGCTCAATTTAATTAATTAAGCAGTACTAAATATTGTAGACGTACAGCTAACCGACGACGATGAAATGTTAACAATGTTATTGTTCTACTGGATTAAATCCAACAGTGGAGGACGGCTCTAATATTAATTTGAATGTTTGGGTAAAATCCTCAGACAAGGTCGTTGGCATTACGATGAATTAATTTAACAGAGCGCGAAGTTTATCCAGAGTGAGACCATCAAATTTGATTTGATGTATTCTCTAGACAGATTAATTTACAACTTTTGAATCAATTTTATATTCAACTCTGCGATCATTCTTGTACCATTTCTGTGCCATTAACTTTTCTAAGCTGAGTGCAACAAATTTGAAGGAGCCATTTCCTAAAGATTATATTATCTGATTTCTATATAAATGTTATCTATATTTTGCATATATTTTAGTTAGTTTTACTAATCGATGTGCCTTTTATTGTTGAGTTAGTAGTGTTATTGACTTTTTTATGTCTGGATTCTCTTATTTATTTACGTAAAACAATATAAACAAAGACACACTAAAGAATGGAGATACATTTTTAAACTGTTTGAAAAAAATAGAATCTGTGATAATAATACTCGTATTTCACGTGCACGAATAGCACAGAGGTTCAAGCGGTCTCCTCATTACTAAAAACATGTCTCATAACCTAAAGTACATAGACATTGCATATTACGCATTTTGAAAATGAGAATGTTTATTCAAAATAAATCGATTCTATCTCATAGATTGCAAATATATCTTGGTGTATATATATGTATACAGGTTGCGTTTACAGTTCTAATTTAGAAGTCCAAATTGAGTAATCGGTTTCCCACAACCGTGTTCTGAACAAAAACGTTGGAATAGTTCAAGATTTTATTGGCGTTACATTTTAAATCCACCACGCTTCTAAAGTATCACAGAAGGCCGTATAACGTGGCAGAGATTTCAAAAGGTTCCAACACTCGTATTGTTGAAAATGTAACCAACAATCCAAAAAGGTAGCTTAATTATACTTAAATCTAAATGTGATTCGAACAATGAAACATTTAAAGGTTAATCCTTTAATAGCTCTCAAATAGTCATTGTTATAACACTTACAGAGTTTAAGGTGACCTTTTTTAAATTGTATAATGTGAGTACCATTTCATGAAAGAAATACCTATAGAATATTTATTCCCGAATATGTATTCACCTAACAGAAGGAATGCATACATTTTTTTTGTTTTTGACTTCGACGATTTCAGCGAGCGTATAGCAAATTCTTTGAGGACAAACTGGTGTATGATTTGAAAGCAATTTCATCGAACGATGTTTTCACCAAAGCCATCAACAAATTCCGTTTAACAAATCCAGCTCTCGCATGGAAGAATTTGATGGAGACGATTTTTACTGTGAAGTAGCCGAACAACAATGTCGTTATACTTACGGGTGTGTGGAATATCAAGGTGCTGAATACTCAAGCAAATCCGAGTACAATTCCTATTCAACTTCATGAGTTCATGAAAAAGATGCGTTGAAGTTCTTTAAGGGAAAGTGAATTAATCTGGTTCTGGAGCCCAAATACATTCATGGCTTGGCTGTAATTGCTAACTCGGGCTTCAAACTCACGCATTCTGGGATAACGTTATATATGGAGCTGAAATGCCTATACTATTCAAACGTGACACAGGAGGTAACTGACGCGGGCTCGTCGCGCCAAACTGCTGTCAAGAAAAATTTAACTTCTATTGTATTGATCGGCAGCAAATGAGCTGCTGCCGATCAATACTCGAGTGACGATGTCGGTGATGTGGCTAACACTTCTTGAGTTGACTACGGATTTGTAGTGTAACAATTTTCTTGTACTTTGAACATTATTATATCCTACTTATTAATAGAGAAATGAAATATCAAAAGAAAATTCGCTATTTGTTTGTTCATAGGTGTGTTGCGACTTCCACATATAGCGCAATAAGAAAAACACAATACAACGCCATCTACCGAAAATGCCTCGAACTACGGAGTAACGATGGAAACGCAGAAACTACCAATCCTGAATCGCGCAATAAATATTTCTCGCGCCGATTATCATATATAATATACAGCATCCCAACATCAACTGTTGGGCAGTAGCCCGCCAGGCATGATCACCTCGCTTGGTCGGAGGATCCTCCCTTAGTGTTGAAGGGACATGATACCCGTTCCCCCACAGGATTTATGTTGAGGATACTTATGTTAATTTAAGATTAATATAAAAATCATTCAACGTTGTAGTTTTACTTTCTTAACTTTTCCTTATCCCGACTTTCTCGTCGCTAAGCGACAATACTTTTATTTTCCAATGCGCTCGATAGTCGTGTGAGGCACGAAATCTGTGAATTTTTTGGTACATGTTGCTATAGCGGCAATAGAAATAGGTACATCATCTGTGAAAAATTTCAACTATCACGATTTATGAGATACTGCCTGGTGACAGACAGACGAACGGACAGCGGAGTCTTACCTCGGAGCTTTCCCCTTTGCTTTACCCATCAAAAATTATTTACAGTCACTTAGAAAGATACCAAACAATCTAGTTTCATTATCATCAGTTTATAGCCGCCTAGATTAGACTAACTACGAATAACACGAACGGCTTGATATATGCCTTTTCCCACTTTTGATAATAATTAATGTAGCGTTAAGATATGTGATATATGGTAGTTATGTCTCTTACTAGGACAACCTACAAATCGTGCGGTTTTCACAATCTCTGTACATATTGTATTGATCCCAGTACCTAACATATACCTAATTCACAGGTAATTACAGATATATATATATATGATATGATAATGTGCACCTATAAAACAGTTCAATTAATCTCATTTTTTTTTGCGTTTAACATCTCTTTCATTAAATATTAATTAAGTATATAAGTTTAGTAACAAATTGTCATGTTAAAATGTATTTTATATTGAAATTCTGAGCTCCTTATAATATTAAGTGGAAATAAAATTTATTTTCGGCAAATTCTTTATGCTACTAACTACAGTAGTAGGATACTACTATAGTAGTACTATAGATCGTTCAATCTTACAAAATGTTTAAATGACAAAACAATATCGTTTGTATAAATTGTAAAACAATGTATCATTGAAAAAACTGCACCGACAAAATTTTCTTTTTTTTTAAACAGAATGTCAATTGAGAAGGTATTTATTTTTAATATAATTTTATAATATTAATTGTAAATAATAAATGACCGCCCCGACCCTGAATGCCTTTGTTGAACTTTTTTTTATGTATGTGCCTGCCAAAGTGACGCTATTCACCATACTCATTGCGAATGCAGACAATGCAACAATGCAGCATTGTGACCCACACCATGGCGGTCTAGTGATTCTTCTGCATCATTGGGCCTCGGGTCTTGCATTCACCAACGAAATACGCCAGCATGAATGCTATAGTTTTAGGTTAATCTTCAATTCGAAGATTTTAATTTTACAAGTTAGAATAGAAATAAATACACCTGGTAACCATAAACGTATCAACAACCTAGGTCTGTTAAATAGTGTTATTTGGCTGTCAATTACATAAAACTGTATCGAGAACTGATGAAACTGACACCAATAGTTACTATTTTGTCAACTGTGACAAATTCTGGATAGGTCTTTTACACCAAAAATACTTAAATTTATATTATTTAATTAGCATGAAAATAATTAGCAGATTATAAATAACTGTAAAGTATGTCACTAAAAACTTTGATTCAATTTAGTAAGAAGGTAGTAGGTAAGTATTCCGTAGTTGATTGCTTATTTCCGATGAATACAATTATTTCGAAATCAAGGGCGAGTGCTAATGTACTATTAAATATATGTTGGTCCTTCTTTAATTACTTTAACAAAATACTTTCAGCTTGACACGACTTAATATTTATTTAATTACAAGGAACAATATCTAACTGACCTTTTCCTAATGTTTTCGTGGTTTATAGGAATTGAAGACATAAAAGTAGTAGGGAATGAGTTAATTTTAATCACTTCTCACACAGAAACTCCAGGACATTACGTCGAACAGCCATGCTTCGACATAAATATGCCCGACCGGAGTATTATAATGGGCACCGGCACAAAACAATCCCCCCAATTTAAATTTCAGGTTTTGTGGGTAGCGAAATGGTGATGAAGCATGAAAACGTAAACACATGAAAACTAACAACATTTAAAAAGATAAATTAATGAAGAAAGTAGGGTAAGAAAAATATGGAATGAAATTAAAGACTAATTAACCCGTACCCACTTCGCTGGGTGTTATACATTTTCAAGCACATCCATATACCACATTAAGTATTTTAATTTTTTGGGTTAATATATAGACTTTTTTTTCCCGTGCTGATATCCCCTCGGATACCACCTCTTGGAGGCATGTCGGACCCAAACCGACTAAAACCGCATGCCGTCTCAGGTAATAGGAGTCGGAGAACCAGGTGCACCCCAGTAAGGAAAACCCTGGAACTCCCGACGCCACCTGAGCCTGCTTCTGCTAGGGTGACAGATTGGCCTCATCTGTCACTTGATGTGCTTATGGAGGACGGACAGACGCCTGAGTCACCTGCGGTACCTGGCCCGTTCTCGAACCCGGCGGGCCGGGAGAGTTCTAAACCTCTCCCGGTTCCGCTCCGCCGTCTCCTTGGCAAGCATAACTTGTTCGCAGAAAGAAACGGCGAAGTTCCACAACATACCATAATTGCACCACCTATATAAATAAATAAATAAATATTCCGGACATCTAACACACAACGCCATCTAGTCCCAAGCTAAGCAGAGCTTGTGTTATGGGTTCTAGACAACTGATATAAATACTTATATACTTTTTTTTTTGTAAATACATACATATTATACATAGAAAACACCCAAACTCCGAAACAAATATTTGCAGATCATACAAACATTTGGTCCGACCCGGGAATCGAACCTGAGACCTCAAGCACAGCAGTCGCATACGCTACCACTACGCCACCGAGGCAGTCGTATATGCTCACGCTATAGTGCTCAGATTTTACGAATTTTACAATAACTTGTGACTGTGTGAAATTTTATAGTACCAAATCAGTTTTTTCACTCTTGCTTCCTAAGTAGTTTTTAATATATTTCTTCATTATTTCTTTAAACATAAAATATACCACATGTACTTCGTTTAGTGTAATACTAAGCAATATTGTATAACACAATATCATTGTTGAGTAAACGAATGTTGGCGGTTCAAGACAACATGTTTCGTATGCGACGTGCGATACTCGTTACCGAGATGTGCGCCCTCAGGGCATTGCCGCAGCTCGAAATTATGTCTAACTTCATTGCTCAGATTCCGTCATGAGCATAAGCTCTAAGTTGTCGCGAACAAGTCAGTGAGTGTGTATGTTCCGTACGAGTCTGTTTGTGTAATTAATTTGGTTTCCCCGATGGCTGTAATTCCACCGCTCGACACAACGCAATTTTGTTCTTCAGTAATCTAAACATTGTTCAATTAGAACGCTTCTTAGAGAAATGTATGAAGATTAGTGCTACGTTCGTGTAATAATATTTACTACTGAGAAACATTATTTGATGTGTCGGGGTAAATACAACAAAGGCAATATTTAGTTAAATAATAATTTATCCAACAGAAATGTTGTCATTTGTTCCATATTTTCCAATTATGTTATTTCTAAGACTTCTTGGAAAGAAAAAAGTTATTTGGGCTATAAAGGCCGTAGCTCCGATGTCGGCCAAGGTTGTCATTTGTTGACGTAGCACTAACGATGTGATAATTAATACCCCAGTTATTTGTCGACGACTTGTTTCGACGTTGATTTAGTATCTATATTTAGGGAATTACTTAACGTAGAATCTTTTATAATATAAAATGAAAGTCTTTAATACATCTGTTAAGCAGTATGAAAAAGAAAACTATGTATTATATAGATCAAAAGTGGGCCATATATAAATTATAATGTTTAATTCCAGCATTCATTCATACTGCTTGTATTATAATTGTTCGGTGAACATCATAAAGATTTAGAGAGAAAGATATGTAATTCACTTTGGCTTATTCTAAAAGACTCCGACCGTCTTTATAAAATGCAGAATACAGATTTAAAAATATAATGAATGAAACAACAAGAAATTTCCATTTTAAATAGATTTATAAAACTAATAATAATATACCTACTTATATTACCGGACACACAACGTCATCTAGTCCTAAAGTAAGCTGAACTTGAACTACTTGTACTACTACTACTTGTACTATGAAAATTAGATTGATAGAAGACTTTTTTGTAAATACTTACCTACATATTGTTACAAAGAAAGATTATTGGAGAACAACACTCGACAAAGTTCTCGTTGATCTCCCAAGACACGGAATATTGAACCGTACCTCGATATACATAGCGTCGAATATCGATTAGTTGTTGCGCGATTGTTTACAACGATTTCACCGGCGGGCGTGTACTTGGTATGGGGAACGTTCTCGTATGTATGAGACGTTTCTCGAAAGCACTAGTAATAGTAAAAATGAATATAATTACAACTCTCGCGGGCCGCAGTCAGTTCAGTTTGAGCTACAGTGCTATAAACATCGAAGTGATGATGAGAGTAATTGTTATTCAGAGTGCTATTGTGATTGTAAGAGTGTTTTTTTAATAAAGTCTCTTTTACAAGTCAGAAGGTTTTTTTCTCAAATCCATCTAACCACGAACAATATTATACAAAGATAACACACAAATTTCGATACAAATATTTGCAAATCATACAAACATTTAGTTCGACCCGAGAATTGAAACCACGACCTCAAGCACAGCAGTCGCAAACGTTACCACTGCACCGCTGAGGCAGTCTATGCTATTATATATTTATACATTAATTTGACCGATGAATAGAGAAATAGAAACTATACAAATAACTTTTAGTTGTACCGACTAATTAGTATGTGCTTAGGAACTTAGAATATTGTGTTAAATTTTAAATACTTGAAACATATAATTTACTCATAAGTTACGTTGTTATTACTAGTTTCAGTGCAAGTTGGTCGTCACCATGTTTAGCCTGATTGGAAAGTCGAGTTGATACGATTAAAACTTTATTGAATACCGTGGCTAACAACATTTCCCAGCAGCTGCAACACAGCGACTTCTCTCAAAGTTGGACTTGCAGTTTGACTTTATTTCAATTATTCACTAATGGTTACTGTCGTTATATTCTTATCGACTTTTCTAATAGTTTTGTAGTAAGAGTTTCAGTAATAAGTGCATCGCTACTTATGACTCATTTAAAGTTAAAAGTAATAAAATGTTTAATATTTATTTTAAATTATTTATTTCTTATTCTATCTACCTTAAATTATTTTCTTTACAGTTTTTAGCCATACTTTGACACACTGCCTCATATAGAAACAATATTTAGGATTGTTTTCATTACGTTTTAATTTAAAGTTTACTTTAAAATTTACCTCTTTTACTAACCTTTTATTTTCTTCTATTTCAATTAACTTTAGTGAGCAATCACCCTAATTTCCCTAATCTGTAAGTTGATGGTAACAGTAAAGTTTTTAGCTGCACGTTTACGTAATTTCAAAACAAAAACATTCAATCAAAGGGCGATGTGATCAATCCAAGTAGCGCTCAGCTAACGAGCTCTGAACGCGTGCGTACGTACTCGTACAATAATGAAGCAGAAGTAATTTCTTAATAATTGTTGGTGAGAAAGAGCCGAGGAAGTTGTCGGCTAGAGGCGAGACTTCAAAGAAATTAATGAGTGTTAGCAACTTGCGACGTGCCACCGCTGACTTGATCAGTTAGGACGCAAACCGGAACAAAGTTGCCTCTGAAGCTTTAAGAAATTTCCTGCTAATTAGAAACGGACTTCAATTTCTCAAATACGTTATCAAAATGAATCTAAATTTATTCAAAATATGGTATAAATTGGCTTTGACTTCGGTCTTAGAATATAAACCTATGAATTATTTAAGGCAATCATTTTGCGTAAAACGTCGTTATTATTTACAAACGCAGTAATTACACGAATTTAACCCTTTACATAAATATATCTTATTCAAAGTGAGTAGAAGCATTCATTACATATTTGTTGATATTACCGGATATTTTTAAAATTTGAATTAGGTATCTTAAATGAGAACGACGGACTTTAGTCCTGTCGACCTATACAAATAACTTTTAGTATGACACAAATATGTAATTAATTTTAAAGCATGGAGACTCTTAAACAATAAATTATTTTCAATTATTTGCACATACACATTTGGATTACTTTTTAAATAAAACCTTAGTTACGTTTTAATATTTGTAAAAAAACAACGTGACTATACTATAGATAAGGTGATTACTTTGAATTTTTTATGCCTACATTGTTAGTGTACTGATCATGGACCTACCTGTGTGTATATCTAAGATATTATAGGTTTTAAGAGTAAAATTATGTCGTAACATCATTGTTATTTTATTCGAAAAAATTTGTGGGGTTACCATCAAATTGTTTCAGCTTAGGTACGTAATCTTGTTTAAATAAGTTAAAATTCTGTTTTGAAAGTAATTGTGATAAAGAGTTGTTTTAGTGTTGTGGCGACTTCCACATACAATACAACAGTAACCTACTACAGCACCATCTACCGAAGTTACACTGAACTACGAAGTAACGCACTACAGGGAGTAACTACCAATCCTGAATCGCGCAATTGAAGTTCTCGCGCCGATTATCATATGTACAACATCCCTACATCAACCCGCTTGTTACGGTAGGAAAACGCATACAAATTCATAAAGGCCGACTGTTACAACCAGAAAATATAAAAACCATTCACACGTTAACTTTTTTTTTTGTATTTCCTGCACCTACTCGCAGATCAAACTACCTCTTTACATTTGGTAACTCAAGACGAAAGTTACAGCATGTTTGTTAAAAGTAACTTCAACACTTTATGAATTTCAATAGAAAAGTGATATCGAAGCGACTATAACTTGCATCCTACCTAGAAACGAGCTGTTTGTTAGACATTTTTAAGTGTATTACTTGCCACGTTTTATATATATCACTAGAGAGTCTTGTTTAATTTATTATAATTTTTATTTTTAACTATGCGTTTCTTAAGCCGTAATAATACTAGGTATTTAAATTTTGTGGCTAGTGAAATTGTGAATATAACCCCCACGTATACGTACTATGTATTTTCACACCGATCATATCATTGCATCGATTGTGGTATTGATTCGGGTAAAATAGGGACCATAATTCATTCATTAGTGACGAAAACAGCAACCTTTGAAGTAGGTATGAAATTTTTAAAACATTTTATCAGAATGTAGTGAAAAGTGTGTTATTAATACTGATATTGCAATAGGTAATCTCTATTCATTTATGTAATATTTAGGCTTACTTTGTTTTTTTGAAGATTTTCACTTGTTTTTTTTTATAATTATTATATAGAGGGCAAACGAGCAGACGTATCGCCTGATGGTAAGCGATTACCGCCGCCCATGGACACCCGCTACACCAGAGGCGTTACAAGTGCCGGCCTTTTAGGAAGGAGTACGCTCTTTTCTTGAAGGTTTGAAGGTCGTATTGGTCCGGAAACACCGCAGGCGACAGCTCATTCCACAGTTTTGCTGTGCGTGGCAGAAAGTTTCGGGCAAATCGCACATTTGTGGACTGCCAACCATCTAGATGATGTGGATGAAATTTCTGTCGCGTAGGAAAGATGCGGCAGGGATCAATCCGAACAATTCCAATTGTAATGTTCTTAAATTAATAATAAACGTGTTATAGCAACTACTTCGTACCAACCATATTTTCATAAACATTTCAGTCACAATCATACAAACAGGTATGTCAGGGAGCGGCTACATGATGCAAGTCCATTAAGGCAGCAGATAAACTGCCCTCGGCGGGGCAATGCCGTGATTAAGGTAATGCGATTGCGGCCAGAACGGGCTCTGAGCTACAAACCAGCAGCAATGATTTCAAGCACGTACTGTTAATTATTGGTTTTATTATGGAAATTTTATAACTGTGGTGGTAGGTATAACTACGTGTTAACTAAGTAAAATCTAAAACATTTACCTCTTATAGCTTTTAACCTATTTTTAAGTGTTTAAAGGTTTTTAATAATAATAATAAATATTCCGGACATCTAACACACACTGCCATCTAGTCCCAAGCTAAGCAGAGCTTGTGTTATGGGTACTAGACAACTGATATAAATACTTATATACTTTTTTTTGTAAATACATACATTTTATAAATAGATAACACCCAAACTCCGAAACAAATATTTTCAGATCATACAAATATTTGGTCCGACCCGGGAATCGAACCCGAAACCTCATGCTTAGCAGTCGCACACGCTACCACTACGCTACCGAGGCAGTTAAATGGTTCAAATGTACATTGAACTTATTTTTTTACTGTTACTCAAAATAACTAATACGACTAGTAAAATAAAGTGTCATAGAAACTAGGTTTTAGATAGCAGAAGATCCAGGATTCAGGACTTGTAACTTTTTGCACTTAACTGTAATATACTATGTGTTTGTTAAGTTCAAGTTATCATAGGTTAGCTTTTACTAGCTTACATTAAATGGCTTCCAATAGGATACTTTTTACATACTTCAATACTACCAGTTTTTGGGCAAAAATACCATGAATATTTTGGTATGTTTTACTTAAAATTTGATTGATCGCATATACTTTCTAAAGTTAAGTGATGTATGCTTTTGTTTAGTCAGTCATTCTATTAGGACTCTGTTTAGAAATCCACGCTAAAGGTCAAAGTATAGATTTAATACAACCAGTAGCAGTATAAGAGCAAAAAAGTAAAGTTGATCGTGTAATAGTACTTCAGACTGTATGGAATATTTAGTGGTTGAAGTGGTACTTTGAGTGCCATTCCATTTTCTCATAAAACAATTACATTTATGTAATTTAGTGGTTATCTTAAGTTTGGGCGTAAGTGTGTTAATGTCCCACGTATATTGTACTAGCTGGCCCACGCAACCTGGTTTGCGTCTTCTATTGCCCGTAGCGTGAAAATTTTCCCCCGTTTTTTGAAATATTCTTCATTGGTGCTCCGCTCTTATTAGTATTAGCGTGATGATATATAACCTATAGCCTTCCTTGATAAATGGACTATCCAACACTGAAAGAATTTTTCGAATCCGAACAGCGGTTCCTGAGATTATCGCGTTCAAACAAACGAACTCTTCAGCTTTATAATATTAGTATAGATATGGATTAAATGGATAATGCATTTACCAAGAAGTGAGAGAACGAACCTTCTTTCCGAGTTATTTTTCAGTTAAGTGCAAGACGTAAGAAGTCCTGAATCCTGGATCTTCTGCTCCCTAAAACCTTGTTTCTATGACACATTCTTTTACTAGTCGTCATGATAATCATGTTTCGGGTTAATAATTAGCATAAATAATATGACACTCACAAATTATAAATACCTACAACTTGATTAAACAAAGAAAAGTAAATTATTACTCGTTTGTTTGAACTATCTTATATACTTAATGATTACACGGAGTATACGCAGAGTCAGAGCATGATGCATAGCTATGGGATAGTAAACCATAAAAAACTAGAATTACAAAAGAGGTACATGCAAGCACAAAATCAAACCACGTCATATAACATTCAACCTCGAATCCAATATTACTCTGTAAGCTCCGATCAGAATACTAAACAAAAATAGTGCTTTGTTTTAACTGGCACAATAATGTTCAAATTATAACATTTCAAATTGATTGACCAATTAGCCTTGCAGACACAAAATTGTCGTATACTTAGCTCGAAATCCCTGATTGTCGCCTTAATGGGGACAACCACGCAATGCTTTCTAAATATAGCAAAATACCGCGACGCTGCACTATACCTAGGTTTCAAATAGCATGAAATATACTGAAGGGCAGGTACAGGTCACATTGAGATGCCATAATAGGTTAAAAGTTAATTCTGCATTTTTCTGTCATCTGCATTTATCAGTAAAGAAGTAATTTTATGACAATAACTTAACTTATTGTCACTATTTACGAGTAGCGGCAGTTTTTAACTGACTTCAAAAAAGGAGGAGGTTCTCAATTCGGTTGTTTTTTTAGGCTATATAATTGTTAAGTATTATGTATGTCGTACTCTAAAAACCTACATTGGTTATTGAACACTAAATATTTTTCAATTCAAACCTAAAATTAACGCCAATAAAAGAAGCAAACTCGTCACATTAT
The DNA here is from genome assembly GCA_916048165.1 of Spilarctia lutea. NCBI lineage: Eukaryota > Metazoa > Arthropoda > Insecta > Lepidoptera > Erebidae > Spilarctia > Spilarctia lutea. The sequence continues at coordinate 12,938,228 of OU696475.1, read as the reverse complement.
ATTTTATTACCTATATTTTTTTTACAAAAATAATTATATTTTAACTGAACTACTGGTGTATATTATCAATCTTCAGATATTTTTATTTCTCAATATTTTCTTGAGACACTAGATCAGCAGCTAACGCGCCTCTCCGATAGTAAATGGTATGAATAAGTGAAGAGAGATTTTCTCGTCTCGAAAACTGAAGCAAAACTTTACGTTGAAAGCTAAAACTACAGATGGAAATGCATTTGCTGTGAACTAAACAAGAATATTGCTTATGAAGAAATTAATATTGAAACTAGCAAACAAACTCTGCACGCTGATGCTATGCTGATAGCAAATGTAGGAAACTAGGAACATGAATGGTGCAGCTTAAAGTGATGCGTTGAATGTTATTAACTCATTTCGTAGCTCGTCGTTTAATTTAATGCACTATTAGCACGAAAATACTCCGATGTCATATAAGTCCTCGAGATTATGTGATATACATTTATGATTTGACAATATCAAGCCTCATTCAACTCTAATGTGAGCTACTAATTCAGAATTGCCATAATGTCCTTAATAAAAAAAATATTAGCTCCATATCCATACTAATATTATAATTACGAAAGTAACTCTATCTGAATGTTTGTCAGTCTGTCCGTGTACGCTTTCACAGCTGCTGCATCGATTTTATTGAAATTTGTCATGAAGATACTATGATTCCTGAGGAAGAATATAGACTACTCTTTACTGCAATAGCCGACATACAAGCGGTCGGAGCTAGTATTTTGTTAGATCAACATAAAATCTTACTCAAATTCCTACTACGTACTTTCCTATCCAGAGTACAATCTTATATCGTGACGTAATTGAAAATGATTTGTACAATAAATAATGACAAGTGCAAACACAAAAATCAAGTCAATGATGAGAGAACAGTTATGGAGTATAACTCTTCTTAGATTCTTCTTCTTCGTTTGGCCTTTTGCCGTTTCTAATCGGGGTCGGCTCTCGTTATCCTTCTTCTCCAGAGACATCTGTTCTGGGTCGTCGTAGGGTCCAGCTTATCTTCTTCGAGGTCCTCCCCACGTCCACGTCCTCTTGGTCCCGACTCCAGTTTCAACCTTATTGGTAATGTGTTCGTCAGGTCGACGCATGACGTGACCATACCACCTCAATTCTGTTCAAATCAAATTCAAATTCTGATCCTTTCTTTCCTAAACAAAGATTGCAAATAAAAAACTATACTCTTGTACTACGAGTTAATATAATATATATAATGGCAACTCAAACTTACTACTGCATTAACTTTAATTTGATACAACGAGAAACAAGTTGTTAGCCATTGAAAGTATATAATCTATGAGCTTTAAAAAAAATATTTTAATCTCAATTTACTATGCTAGCTTGCATAACATGCCACGCTGTATTTAAAATAACCGTCGATAACGGTAAACTTGAAATTTGTTATGAAATTAGCCCAAAGGCTTTGTATACCACATACAATAAGGAATCCATTATATGTTTTCAAAAGGAAACCTTGTAAATATTACTAATTACAAATCTGCTGAGTCTCGACCGACCGACCTATTACTACCTAAAGAAAAAAATATTTAGTACATTTTCTACTAATAGCGCTAATAGCCATAAAGAAAACGTTAGTTCGATAAATTTAATATTAAAATAAAGTTTTAAATTATAAAGTTGGTAGGATTATAAAGAGAAAATAGACGATGTGACAAGGAAATGAAATTTCGTCAAAGAAGCGCCTGAAGTCTTAAACAGACCTCCGACAAAATTAATGATTATTGGTCAACGGAGAGAAAGGGCGTCGAGCGCGAATAGACTTTGAGCAAACTAATGCCATATTAGCTTGGATACCAGGCGCCTTTTTATACCTAAGTGTCGTAACTTTCTTAACTAATGTTGCTGCTAATTAAGTGAGTTTCTAGTTTTGGAACGTAATCCGTAGAAATTTAATGATAGGGATTGTAAATGTAAAGCCTCATGCCTAATAGTACTTGTTTGTTTGTTTAATTTGCCGGGCTATTACTGCAATAATGGCTCTTGATTGGGCCGTTGCACGGGATTTGTCACCATTTTACTTCAACCATCCTAGATCTTCCCAGAAACTTCAGGTCACTAAATATTTCCGGGAGTGGTGTTGATTGGAGGATGTCTGCTTGTTGATATAGCACAATTCTACATTCTGTATTAACGTGCTGCAACGTTTCTCCTGCCTCCATGCACAGAGAGCTGTCTGTTGCGCCTATAGTGAGTAGGTGCTTGTTTAGGGGACAATACCCAGTTAGGATTCCTATGATCTTCCTGAGAGTTTTTCCATTTGGTTTTGTATTTTTCTTCGGTATTGACGCGCAGCCATGTTTTTATTTGGGCTTGGGGTAAGGGCAGTAGTGGTTTCGGTCCAAAACTGTCAGTTCTGATTCTCTTTTAGTCAATTCATCTGCAGCGTCGTTACCCATTAAGTTACTATGCCCTTTTATCCATAATACCTACTGCAAAATAAACCAAAACTCGCATTTGGATCTAATTGTAGCAGTCTTCAACATAGGTATAGTAGGTATTATTTTATCTCTATCTAAACCAAAAGTTAAATAAAGGAAGTATCCCTTCATACAAAGTCAATTACTCTGACCTACCTTTTTCTAATAACAAATATTATTAAATTTGTTTTAGGTCAGAAACACCACCCTTCATTTCGTGATTATTCGGAAGATAATTAACCCAAAATGACATCGCAAAGTGCCTTGTAATTTACATTTCATGGTTTTTATCTTGTTTCCTTCAAATATGACTCGGAAGCTATAGGGAGAATTTTAATAACATTTTAATTGTTACAGTACATCTTTAGAACAGAATGGAATATTGGATTTTAATAAAACCCATTTAATGCAGAGATTATTTTGTTTTGTTTTACTTCTATTGTATATACATCTTACAATATTCTAAATACCTTTTATAGAACTGAGTAATGAAACATTATATTTATAATCAATAGCCTTAAGCAGTCGACTGCTGGTCATTTGCATCTGTTTGGAAAAGAGGTTTTCGCTTACTATGCCACGCTGGCCAGACTGATTGGTATTGAGTTTGATACAAGTTTTCCTTTCTCTTTGTAATAATGTTATCGCTCTTAAAATACTAATAAATAAACATATTACTTTATACAAGATGTGTCTCCAGCAAAGGAAATAAGGAAAACCATGACTTCAGCTCATCAATCTGAATATCTTCTAAAATCTGTCCTATAGAAACCGTGTTTCTTATGGGATCAGTAACTTAAAATCTGACTCCGAATTGACAAACTTTATATTGCAGTTAAAAAATAAAATATGCATTAACAATTAAGCGACGTGAAACGCGCTGATCACCATCAGAAAAAAAGTGGTTGAGTGGTTGTCTAGAGATTTTTTTTTATTTATTTAATCAGGGCTTAGTCACGAATCTAGAGATGCGCTCCAACAAACCGCGTCTCCAGACAAACTTAAAAATCTGACTTTATATACAAATACTGGTGAGAGGATAGTTTTATAAGAAAAGTTGAATTTTGAAATTAATTGAACAAAACCTTTTCTTTTGGAAAATATTCTAAAACGATGGTTAGACCTTTTCCCTTGTTTTTGTTAATTGCCTTTGCATGACAATCACCTTGTATATAACTGTATATTATATTGATTTGTATATTGTTAATATTGTTAAACTTTATTTGCAGGTATTTTAAAAGGAAACTCCTAAATTACCAAGTTAAAATAATCGGCCGAAACATTATGCAACAAAATAAGCGAAGCGCTTCGCAATCAACGGCTTCAACTAATTTACATTTTTTGTAAATCAGTTATTTGGGTCAGTATTTTTAAAACGCGCCGTGTTATATTAGCTTCGTCTTTTTACTGAATACTGAAATATCTTCTATTTGTACGCTTATTATCTTCTTCTATACAGATGATGAAGCTGTATTTATTTCAGCAAAATCACGTAAGGATGTTTAATGTTAGTGTTATCTCAGAGTTATGTTTAGGGTTTACATTTTATGGTTAGTTTTCAAATTAAGGTAAATTATATACTGTCCTCATCTTTGGGCAGGGGCACCCCAATACCAGCTCCTCCCTCTGGACCGCATTCAGCTGAGGGCGACTCGTATCATAGATTGCCAAGAACTTTCAATTCGGCTATAGTCTCTGGCGCTGGGTAGAGATGTGGCTTCGCTGTGCAGCTTCTACTACATTTACCATGGGAGTGCTCCGAGAAATTGTTCGGACTGATCCCTGCCGCCTCTTTCCGCCATCGTCTTACGCGATAGAAATTTCATCCCCATCATCTAGATGGTTGGCAGTCCACAAATGTGCGCTTTTCCCATAACCTTCTGCCTCACACAGCAAAACTGTGGAGTGACTTGTCGCCTGCGGTGTTTCCGGACCAATACGACCTTCAAACCTTCAAGAAAAGAGCGTACTCCTTCTTAAAAGGCCCGCAACGCACTTGTAACGCCTCTGGTGTGGCGGGTGACCATGGGCGGCGAAAATCGCTTACCATCAGGCAATATGTCTGCTCGTTTGCCCCCTATACCCCCCTATGCCCCAATAAAAAAAAAGAATGAGACATAAAGTAACACACACACAAAAAACAAAAACAAAACAAACAAAAAAACATAATTTATAGAAGGGAGGTCCAGAAAATAACCACAAGAATCTTCCAATGTTTTAATATCTGTGGAGTAGTTTCATGATAGTGTTATAAGTCTAAGTATGTTCACAATTCATTACATATTGTCGGCGTGGTGGGAGCGTGCGAAGCCGAACATTCACCACTGTAGTTATTCCGCTGAGCTGCGCTGTTTCAAACCCGTTGCTTAATTGGAAACGCTTTACAACTCGTATCCAATGCTCTAGGTTCGCTTTTAATTTAGATGTTCTCTTTTAAATGCTACACTACTTTAATCTGCTACACGATAATTCTGACTTAATTAGCAGTCAAAACGGTAACTAATTCAAAATTTTATTAAATTCTGAAACGTTTACTGTCTTAACTCGTAACCACAATACTCTTAGAAGTACTCTAAATTAAAAACCATAAACAACATATTTAGAATTCAAAATAATGAAAGCCTAATGTTGAAAAAGATGAGTTGAAATCGAGACCAGGAGGTTTTCTTACAGATTTGAATGGACGATGCCACCGATTCAAAAATACCGCCTGACGAAAAGAATAAAATAAGTAAGGGTGATTTTCCTTTATCACGTGCCCTATAAACTAATGCAAATGAGATAAATTACCCACTGATATTTTAATGAAATTAAGCCTAAATCATAATCAACACTAGCAAGCTAACAAGCCTAACTAATAACTGCTACTGGCAGCTGGCAATACTACTAATTACTACCAGCTACTTTAATTTTAAAATAAATTTAAGTACTGTAGTCATTATAATGCATATGTAACCAAATATAATGCGTATTTATAAAAACACAATACGCAATTGGTTACAAATTTTGTCGTATGAGCAAACTGAGCAGATACTTGAAATATGTAAATAAAATTATTTTGCTGAGCTGTCTTAGCGCATTATTTTTGACCTACTTATTTCTTGTACTACAAAATTGCTATGTATATTATTAAATTATATTGTTACTTTAAGCACTAATTATGTAAATTTAAGTGAATAAAATTGTTTTGTAAGCATTTTCTCCGCCCGAGACACAGATTCAATCTAGTTCGAGCAAATAACAATTAACGTACTTTATTTATAAATTTAAGAATTTAATTGTAAATTATTGTACCTTAGAAATAAAATGAATGAATTTGAAATATTTACGAATGTGTTAAACATATTTGGCATGTCGTAGTCGTAAAATAATATAATTTGTGAAAAGAATCCTTTATAGGCATTTTAGAAAAAGTTGTTAACCAAGGAATGTACCCATTCCTATCGTACTAGGAATATTCCTGTGTCGCGGGGGACTTTATAGACGTAAATGAAACGAATACAAAGAAAACCCAGACTTAGAACAACAATTTGTGAATCACACAAAGTCTTTCCCCATCTGGGGTTTGAAACCACAACACTCAGCGCAGTACAGAGCGGTGAGATGACCGATCAAACTACGCCACTGTGCAGTCATTTTAAGTGCATTAAATGCCAATAATATTTTTAAAAATTACAAAGGGCTCTTCCATTGCATGGTTAAATTTTGAAAAGGCAGCTCATTAATTAAGAATAAACTCAAATCACTCACGTAACTTAATTTCGGCTAAACTACGAGTACTTATCTGCTTCTATTAAACTATTGCTACTAGGGGTCAACAAAATTCATTTTTATCAATCTTTTGATACTACCTATCTAGTAAGAACGGATCCTAATTACGGTTATCTTTATTCCAACCAAACGACAATACGTGTGATACCATATCGAACCGTACCATACAATTATGGAGAACACAAAGAATAGCAAATCCAATAAATAAAGCGCTCTCTAGTTGAGCTTCTGTGAGTATTGTAAAAGCACCAGCATAGTTTGCTAAACTTATTTGATCTGTCGCAGAGGTCTGAACTGCAAACACGTGTTTTGCAATTTCTGGCTTTTGAATATTCTCTACAAATTGAGTTTCTATTCTAATGTACTTACATTAAGTTGTTTATCTCTTGTTGCATTTATGTTTTGTAAACAGTACAATGTGGCAACTAATATTCCAGAATAACATTAATATATAGCTTATCTATTAATTTACTGCTATAAATGCCAGTATATAGTAGTACGAGTATATGAGAAATTGTTTTCACAGCGAATTCATTCTTTGCTGGTATCACGCTTATGCAATCACATTTTCTACGGTGTAATCGTTTACGAGTAACAAAATAAATTAGTGTTAATAACATGTTTTGTGAATGATTATATCGTCGTACTTATTTTTACGTAATATTATATTCGTATTATATAATTTAAGAGTAAATACGCCTTGATGTCAAAGTCATAAAGCTGAAAAGGTATTTATTTCGAATTAGTCGCATTTATTTATTCCACAAAAGAACCCTACTTTCGGACTACATAACTGATCAGCTATATATCTCGTGCAGCAGAATAAGAAACGGGAGGTACTTTTTAGAAATTTTCACTACTCTATTTGCTCTACTGTAAATTTGCAATAAAACTCCGACCTACGAAAGATAAAAACATTCCTAAAATTTTAAAAACGTTACCACGAAAAATAATCTAATTCAACAAAAACACCTACTGCATTAGTAAAATTATTTTAATACAGAATATTAGTCATTTTGTCCATTCTAAAAACAAAAGAGGAACACACATGCGCAGGTTGCACAACACTCTCTGACTAAATTCACCTTCCTAATCCAGGTCCTAGTAAGCACGCGTGTAAAATCTTAACACAAAGTCAATAATTTCTTGACATAAATAACCTAACATAAAATGCGACTAATACCAGTTTTAAATATTTGCATGAAAAATGCTTACACAAGATTATACACCTCGTAGTATTAATACAATATGAACAAATTTCTTAACGCAATCTGTTAATTAAATGTAATCGTAGTAACGAAACAGGTGTTGTGGTATTATTTACACTCATATTATTACTATATTTAAGTTTACACTCAATTTTTTTTCAGTTCACATACCTAGGTAGGTTTTTCTGGATGAAGTTAGCATGTAAACTGTACAGTGTTAATGGAGATAAAACTAATTGCAGGCGTGCTTTACTGAAAAAACCACAAGCGACATTTTGAATGGGAGCTGCTAAAACAATCTACAATAAGCGGCCATCGTGGTTGGCTGTGGTCGACAAAACAAAGCATTGTTTGTAGCGAGCATCGTTTTGTGTCCTTTCGTGGAGCACCACTCACGCGTTTCCCACAAAACGGTGTTTTATATCAGGAACCCTTTATTATGCGATTTATTTTATTTATTTTTGCCGGCACCTACAAGATTCTGTTACGATGTAGGAAATATTTTTTACTCTCTATACGAGAATCGTATGTTCTATAAGAAAGAACCTTGCCTTACCTAAGTGGAATTAAAATTACAGAACCTAAAATTTTGTAAAAACCAACTTAACCATTTGTCGAAAATTTGTCAGCACTTATCGAAAATAATAATTGAATTAAAGTAGTAGTTAAAGGTAAGTCTAACTCCGCTACTACACTACAGCAACACTCCCAAAACCAATCTTCTTCGAGAATTCTAATTGCCATATAAGATCGTACGTGCTATAGCGTTTAGATCACTTCATCGTTGGGTTAAGTGGGAAGTAATCCAGTTCTTATATTGGAATGTTATAATGATCATATTCGATACGGCGACTGCCTATTCTTTTCATAAAGCTTTTAAGGAAAGGCGTGTGATGGTTACTGAAAGGAAACGTTTTATTATTTGAACCATAGGAATAGAACTATGTGCTCAAAGTATTAAGCAAGAACTCGAGGAAAACTTTTTTAATTCAAGCGAAGACAATAAACCAACGAAGTTGGCCGGTACTTAGCTGGAATCAGTGCAAGCGACCGCTCTTCAAAACATTGAAAAACTGCTGCATTTTTTTAATAATTACGAACTTTATATTTCTTATGTGATAACTTGTTGAAATTTGATTTAAAATTAAACTTCGTGTTCATGATAACATAAAGATTTACATCATAATAAAAAATCCTAAGTTTGTTAAATTATATATTTGACAGTTACTGTAAAGGTTAGGTTAAACATTGTAAGAAACTAAGTAAGTAAGTTAAGTACGATGTTTCAATTGAACGAAATGTGTGTAAAACTCTAACTAACTACATATAAAACAGTTTATATATATATAATTTGTTTCAGCCAATCTTTTGAGTAATCGAATTTTGAATTGGAATGAACGATGAAGGTCTTATTATTTTTACAAAGATCTTTTTGCCAATAATATATATTTAAAAATGTCACGAGTTTTATTCTACTTCATTTTTAACCCCCGACGCAAAAAGAAGGGGTGTTAAAAGTTTGACGTCGATGTCTGTCTGTGTGTGGGTATGTCTGTGGCATCGTAGCTCTCAGACAAATATACCAATTTTGATGTGTTATTATTTTCATTTGAAAGCCAGTTTCCTTACGGTGGTTCTTAGCTATGTTTAGTTAATATCGATCCAGTAGTGTAAGAGCTCTTTTTCACAATTATGAAAGGCATTTTGACGTATAATTACTCGATTAATTTCTTCACGCATGCCAGTATAATCGTTAAATGACAACTAATTGATAATTTCGACCTAACGCTGCATAGAGAGTTTATAAATGTTTAATGTATGATTATTAGTTCGTTTTTAGAATGAAATTCCATTGAGCATAATTCAGAATGATGAGCCTGTCAAAGTGATTCTATTCTGCCTGTTTTAGTCAAAACTCTTGTGACAATATTAGCTAATAACAATATATTACAAATGTACATATATTTCCATTAAATGTTTTTAAATCCAAGCCAATTAAATGTTTTTAAATCCAAGCCATATCAGACATGCAATTAATTGATAATCAATCAATGTAATATATTCATAAACCGTTGTACAAAAAATACATCTTTTTTAATTTAAATAAATATTTTAAATGATGACTTCAGAATATTTGTATTCAGTTTACCACAGCTGAATGTGCAAAAACATATCTTCACTAAAAAGAAAAAATATTTTTTTTAAAATGCGGATCCTAAATTGTATTTCCACTATTCATCTTAATCAGGTCACATACAAGGCAAAGTAAAACGAAATTTTATTCTATTTATTCGAAATACAACTCAACAAATATTTTGATAAATTCAAGATATATGTAAATAGATTACAATATCAGTATCATCATTGCTTTTGAATAAAAAAATATAAAACCTTTTTATATATTAGCGGTGCGTGATCTGGGAACAGTGAGTACCGTCCTTTCAATACTTCTTTTTTACTGCGTACTATTTTTATCAGATTTCTTTTTTAAACTAAAAGCTATTCTGTGCCGTACATGTGACAATAAAACATGAACATATTTTTTATTAGATAGATATTATTTTTTCCAAATTTGGATAGATGAATTCATGAACAGAGTGCAGAGTATAAAAAGCTTACCTAGAAATAATCACCTTACATAACCTATATATAAAAGTCGACAAATGCCAGTTAAACTCGAGTGCAAAATATTGCGTATGGCATTCTCTTTTCAACATTTTAACCTAAGTGTAAATTTAGATTTTCCATGTTAAAAGACAGTGTTCATAAAACTTTGATGGTTTTTAGAAAGGTTAATAGAACTAACACAGCAGTAAGAGCTCAGAAACAAACCTCGCACCAGTTTAGTCTATAACCCTGTAAGATAGGAACACGGACTCCTCGCAATTTAAAAAGCATAAAATTGTGTGAACGTAGCAACTCCATAACGTTAAACAAAATATTTTTGATCATTTCATTTCGACACTCTTTGGTATTTATAAATATCTAGGAAACAATTGGATCTATTTCAAAGTTACCTTACGAATCGGACTCAAACTGTGAGAATCGACACTTTTGATAGCACTGAACTCCCGATCTTTTGCGGCGTGCCGCAAGGCAGTATTCTTGGCCCTACTCTCTTCCTGGTGTTCATAAATGACCTGTGTGATCTCAATATCCCTCATGCTAAAGTGGTGTCTTTTGCGGATGATACAGCTATTACGTTTCAGGCCGACACTTGGTCCACACTACAGCGTTGTACTCAGCACGGATTTGATGTAGCTTTCAATTGGTTATGTTCTCACACTCTAACAGTTAATATCAACAAAACCAAATTTATAACATACTCGATCAACTCTGCAACCCAACCTAGCATTCCAATTACCATAAAGGCACATAATTGCTCACTACCAAGAAAAGCTCAATGTGATTGTCTTAATCTAGACCGTGTGGAACATACTAAATACCTTGGTATAATTATAGACGAAAATCTCAATTTCAAAGCCCACATCAATGCCCTCACTGGTAGGGTGCGTAAATTAATATATATTTTTAAAACATTAAGATCAATATCGAATCCTGTGGTAATCCGTGACGTATACTTTGCTTTGTGTGTATCCATTATTGCGTACTGTATTTCGTGTTGGGGGGGTGCCGCTAAAACCACCTTGAAACCTCTTGAGATTGCTCACAGAGCCATATTGAAGGTAGCAACATTCCGCCCCATTATGTACCCGACGCACAAACTATACAGTCAATGTAAGGTCCTAAACGTACGGCAACATTTTATTAAACAAATAGTTCTTCTCCAGCATTACAATACACCGCACAAAAAAATAAGTAAAAGACGAAAAGACAGAGTTTGCACAGTACCGCGCCCTAGGACGAAATTCACTCAAAGATTCTTTTATTTCTTGGGTCCAGCCCTCTACAATAAAATTAGTCGGGAATGTTTGGTTAATGATTTGTCACGTCACAATTGCAAAAAGGCGCTAACTGCACTCCTACAAGACAAAACCTACGAGGAGACGGAAGAATATATTTCATTCCCTTAGTAACTCATAAAACACATACACCAACACACACACACACACACACACACACACACGCACACACACACACACACACACACACACACACACACACGCACGCACGCACTTATTATATGTGAATTTTGTATGGTATAAAAAGCATGTTTATACTCTTATTTTTAGCATCCCCTGGGGTTCGGGACTGTTACTCCTTAATACAGGTTTATTCAAACCTATCTAGGAGACAGCGCTCTAACCACTGATTGTATTTACTAGCAAAATGTAATTCTGTTATGTATTTTGTACTATAATTACCTTTGAGAAATAAATTATTATTATTATTATATTATTATATAAAAGCCGCAAGTTGGCTATCCCATAATCGTATCAAATCGAAAAACACGAAAATAAGGATTAGTTAAGATTAGTCGAAGTCTGATTTACTATAAAACTTTGACAACAGTAAAAGCCAATGGGCAAAGTTTCTATCCGAACAGATCGTTCGCCTTTGATATTGTTATCTATAAAAAGAAGCGAAACTAGATAAGTCAATCCCATTGCCTAGAATCGTTACCAAACATTTCTTTAAATATATTTCCATAATTATTATAAAATTGTAAGTTAGGGCCATCGAACACCTTTTCTAATATGTTTAACTTGAATTGACAAATTGCATTCTCACATTTGATTAACTGGATATAAAATATTGTTTTCTTTTTAATTATTTAAGGTAAAATCAATTTGAAACGATGATAATAGCAGTTGTATAAAACTGTGTTGCTGTCATCAGCGCCCCTCCATGTAAGGAAGTTATTTGTTGTGATCTTCAAGCCACGAATCTTGGCCACTAGAATGCCATCAATCTACTGTGCTCCTTAACACAAACATACGCTAGGTGCGTACAATACGCAAGGTCGCAAAAATGCCCGTTGATGTTATTATTTTTCACCTTTATCTTAAACATGTATCTTAAATAATATATTTGTAGTTATCTGAAGGTACCGAACCAACTCCATAGAGACAAAACTTTGCCTTCAGATCCCAAACAGTTACTAAACTTAATAACGTAGCAAAAGAAAGAGTACATTTTAGCAATTCCGACGTTATTCTGCAGAATCTAATAGCCACCGAAGGCAATGTTTAAACGCCTATCTTAGTTTCGTTCCTTTGTGTAATTACTGTGTGTGTTGGGTTCATATACGTAGCAGAAGTAACTGGTAGTGCTATCTGGGTGTAAAGCTACGAACGCGGAATTTAAGTGATCTTATTTGGTGGCCGGCGAGCGGATTCAGGCGCGTCCGTGCGCCCAGCGCGTGTTTCGAATAGACAATTTCCTACCTGCCTTCCGGATCTTTTTGCCTAATTATTTCTTGGAAAACTATATTCAGCTCTATTTAATTCTCGAGTCACACGTTTACTTAATTAAAAATCACTTACTTATTTAATTTTCTGCTTATTTTCTGAAAATACAAAGTTCAAAACACAATGGTTTGAATTATATTTACCAATTATGCTTTTTAAAGACATTAAAAAAAAAGTTAAATAAGTTTAAGCATTGTAGCCCCATTTCATTCCTGTAAAAGGCTAAAAAATTACGTAATGTGTATCTTAACCGCTTGACCAATTTCTCGTTCCTACGTAAGGTAACCATCACGCTTAAAAGGTATAAAAACTACTGAGTATGAAATTTTACGAGACTCCAGTTACGCTGTGTATCAAGAGGAACTAGTAATTTCCTATTTGCAGACTGTCCGTATACAGGGACTATACTATAATGAATTATTAAACACCAAAATATTCATTTCATATAAAAAAAAATTAGGACAGCATATTTCAAGTTATTTTTTTGGAAAAAACTAAATAATAAGTTCTTAATCAAAATACAATACAACAAAAAATTGCTCAGTTTCTATTAGTTCAAGTCCTAATCACAGGAATTCAAAATACTTATAAGTGGTTTAATTGAAATAAAGGATTTTCATTCGGTAGAAACAAAATAGCAACCACTAAATCCACATTTGAAACTGATGGAATGCAAACGAATTTATTGGAGAACAGTTTGTATAACAAAGTTTAATTTATCCTTCGTATTAACTTACCTCTCAACAGTTCGCATACGTTCGCCTTCAGTGTAAGAATTTCAGTAACTGCTGAAATGTGACTAGGGCCCTCGGTTCTCTTGTGAATGAACAACTCACATAAAACCAGTGTTCAGTCTGAAATGGAGTTACTTTTGTTATGGTGATTGTTTCGTCGTTCTTGTCCGTCACACACACAGTCTTTGTGTTCTGTAATATATTTATTTGCCCTTGTACTCATAATAGTAATATTAAAATAATAGATAATTCAATGCTGCATTATATTTGTTAGCTTGACTGCCTTATTGGTCTAGCGTTTAGCAAATGCGACTGCCGATTAAGAGGTATGGTATTCAATTCCAGGGTCTGGCCAGAAAACTGTTTTTGAGTTATTCTAAATTTAAAAGTGTTTAATAATTTAATAACATTCCGAAGCGGTATCCGAAAGCATGTTAAGCCGTCGGTCCTGCGCCTGATCTCTCCCCGGTTGTATCGGATAGCCGTTCCATCAGATTGTGACAGTGAGGGAATAGATAGTGCACCTGTGTTTGCACATATGTACATATACATATATGTGCACTATAATATTGTATGCCAGACTAGTCGCGATCGCTGAAATCGGCTAATTAAATTTAAATAAATTATATTTCGGAATGCGAACAATATTATTACCTTGTAAAAAAGCCCATAGCCCATAACACAAGCTTATCACGGATGCCAGAGTTCAACTACAAGTGTGCCCTGAATATTTGGTATTTAGTTTTATTTGCATAAGTGGAAGTTCTCTGGTTTTGAATACATGAATAAAAAATAAGAGCATTAAACATTTTATTATAAGCAAAATGTTGAATTAAAAAGTAATCAAAATCAAATATTCTTAAATACTAGACAAAATGAGTATGTTACACCACGCTAGTTGATTTGCTAAAATTTAAAACACTTGAAGCATAGTCAAGAGGTAATGAGCTGTGCGATACTACGAAGATAAATGAAAATTACCTCGACAAATGCATTATTGTGAAATATTTAGTATTTCACAATACCTGGGAAATCTATCTCATAAAATTGGCTTTTATCTTCTATGATTAAGTAACAACACCACTAAAACGAGTCTGTCTATCACAACTTTATGGAAGACTCTTTTTCACGTGTGGGAACCCCCACGGGCTGTCACCACACCAGGGTTTGCGGTGGGGTCGTGTGTCGGAATCGGACCGACTAAAACCGCACGATTTGCCATTCTGCGCTTGAGATGGGTGGGATCTGGTAACTGCTGTTATTAAGCCATCCGAACCCCTTTCAGCGCCCGCCCGCACTGGCGCGGGAACATTACAGAAGACCCGCCGTAGCCTTTTTTTTACGAGGTACCCGCCGTGGCTCTGCAGTCAACTCTGGAGACGTAATTTTCTTCAGTGTTATACGAACGAGAGAAACAGCAATTATAAGGACAAAGATTGCCACTTTTTCTTCGAAGATAATAGGTCACGAAAATCTATCAACAAAGTTATTATTACAGAAATAAAGGTATTCTAAATGAAGTTACTGTACTGTAATGTATATGTATAAATGTTATGTACGTACACAAAAAACCTAATATCTATGTGGTTTTATTTTTTTAATCTCTTTTTGTTGAAACTTTCGTTAAATATGTCAAATGAGATTCAAAATCAATTAATAATAGCTCCTTTGCATTACTCCTTATCTATTTGATCATTTTATTTAAATAACTTTTAACGAAGATTCACAAAGCAAACTAGAATTGGTATCAAATTTCGTATGTATATCGGTGTTATCGTGTGGCCGAGTTGGATAAAACTTTAATAATGGAAGATCCCGATAGCTAAACTTTGCTGGAATAACGACGTTTATCCGCGAACTGGGTCGGTGGCAAAATAAAATCGACGGACTTGACGACTAACTACTATCCGAAACAACTACGAACCGGCATTTTACGTCAATGATGTTCTTCACCTCATTGCGAGTGTAGGGCACATAATTTACACATAAAAATATTTGAGCATATGCATTAACGTTCTCAGGTCTGCAGGTCTCATAAATGGGATAAGTAAAGGTAGATACGAAAGAAGAAAATTAAACAATATATGAAAAACTATAATAGCGACAAAGTGAACTTTGATAGTGTCAAGAGTGATAAACCTAATTTAACACTAAAACCCATTTTAATTAAAACCCAATGATAAAATAAAAAGTTAGCACATTTTCATTCAGAAGGAGAATAAAATACTTAATTATTTTAAGTACCACCTATAATATTAATTAACATTTTTACCGTTACAGGTTAACTTCATTTATAAAAATTAATAAGTAGTACGTAGAGAGGAAAGGAGCAAAATAACTTTTTTAACATATTTACCGAAAGTTTTTTGCTACTTGATATTTATGATAACAGTTTTCACAATACGCCTATACACAATTAACAAGGGAATATATTTGCGTTACTGTAACACTAAAACTTTATATTAGAATCCTTTGTTTAATACAAAGTTTTAGCGTTACAATGTACACTCTAATCTATTTGTTAGAGTATAGTACTACTACTATGGTATATAAAAGTAATATAGTAGTTGACATATATTGTGAAAATAGTCGCAGACGGTCAACCTATAATGATTAGGTACTTACTGAAATTACTAACATGATATCAATATGACCGATGCTAATAAGACAAATTAAGTGGGCGAAGAAAAAGGAAAGAAAGTTAATATAACTTCCAATTCGGAGCTCGGGTCATTGGTTTTTCTTTTTTCCCATTTTTCATCTCATCATTCATTTTTTTTTATTTTCCATTCCCACTCTTAGCAAAATAAGTAAAAATTGTAAACTTTCAGAAACAGTTACAAATATGTGTTCCGTGGTTCACTGACAATAGAAGCGACAAGATAGAGACAGTAAGAGATATAAATAAATAAATAAATATTCCGGATATCTAACACACAACGCCATCTAGTCCCAAGCTAAGAAGAGCTTGTGTTATGGGTACTAGATAACTGATATAAATACATATATACTTTTTTTTGTAAATACATAAATATTATACATAGAAAACACCCAAACTCCGAAACAAATATTTGCAGATCATACAAACATTTGGTCCGACCCGGGAATCGAACCCGAGACCTCAAGCTTAGCAGTCGCATACGCTACCACTACGCCACCGAGGCAGAATATGATAGATACTAATTGAAATGTTTGAGAGATTTAAATGTAATATAGCGACAATTGGCATTAACAGGAAGTTAAAATGTAATAAAACACTGTATACTTTCGTAAACTCTTTATTAAAAAAATTTAAGAAATTTGATGTAGGTACTTTAAAATAAACTAAAATAGATGTACAATACATTTTAGTCTAATTTGTAAACTAATTCTTAATTGTTATGGGCATGTATTAGGTTAAGAATTTCTAGACGAAGAATAAATGAACTTTAGACGTTTAGGCTTAACTATTGGTAGTTCATCGGTATTTCAAGATTTTGTTTTTAAGAATGTCCAACAAATACGGTTCCGTCAACAAATATAATTTGGTTTGTATTTTTTACCTTTGTAATTGGAAGTATTATTTTACAGATAAATTATTAAGAATATTTTGCTCTAATAGTTTCTAAGTACCTTTTAATATTGATTTTATGTTTTGACTTTATGTAACACAAATGATTAAAAGATTCCCTAGACTTCAGAATATTTCATCACGTCTTTTGTCTTTGATCAACATTTTATACTTGATATGTTGCCGTGAAGAAATAGATATATAAAATCTTGTGAAAGCCGCACATGTGATTCGATCAAGTTGTTGGTTCACTGATCATTTGGTTCCGTACGACGCATTACATCTAAGTAGTATGTGAGTAGAGGATAAACTCATTGTATAAAATAGGATCACGTGCGGTGAGTGTGAGGTAACGACGCGCGCACCATTATTGGACTTGTTCATCCGTGTTCGCACGACACAACACGTCTGTTTCTTAAAGCTAACATCTCCTTGTATCTTTTAGTTTTTTCTTCTATCTTTAACATTCTTTAGTACCGTTAACTTGAAACAATCATACCAGTTTTCTTTCTTTTTCTAATCGATATCTATTGTATATCAGAATATGTTATTTTAGGACATACGATGATTAAGAAAAATATTGAGTTTCTAGGGTCATTTTGTATAGAAATGGAAACACGAACACAGTTATAATATTATTTTAATTTATCGTAAAAATCTGTGTATTACATAGAAATGAATCTATATATATGTAAAGTAAAACAATTTCAGTATGTTTGGACAATTATAATGTGAATTCATGAATGAATCAACAGTGTTTCCTATACAAATTTGTACATATATTTTTCTAAGCACCGCCAAGTCTCCCACAACATCCTATAACGCTTCGTTTACGCACAATTAAGTACTCATCTCGTAATAATGTTAAAAATACTCGTACCTTCTAAATCCTTTCTGATCCGATGAAATATTATATTAATGAATAAGATTTATGTCTCAAATATGAATGAAGTAACCAATGCGGTATAGAAATAATTGCATTGAAAACATTTATTGACGAATATCTTCTCTATTTTTTGAATTTATTATAATATGTATGAATATAATATGTATGTGTAAATGTACGTAACATTAAATTGATATTCACGATGATAGTAACGACCTTATCATATAGATCGATGGCCAGATTAGATTCCAACAAGGTAGTTTCCAATTTTCAACTAACAAGTACTAACATTGCATTTGCTGAATATTGAATAGGAAGATCTTTATTCCAAATTTTTTTTTTCACTGTTACAGAGGAACGACTTAATACGCATAATATGTATAGTATTACAAATTCTTTTTTTTTGTTTCTTAGACAAATTACAGATAAAAAAAATAATTAAAAAGACAAAGTGCTACATAAAGACTTAACGTTTTAAATTCAGAATTTCCTATAAATAAAATAAGTGCAAAGTAAACAAGTTCAGTAAAACAGCAAAATCCAATTACGATAAAATAAGAAACTTAAGTAGGTACTGAGTTCTTCCTTAGATGTTCGGACCTAATGAAAAATTAACAGCTACCACGTTCTCTCGGTCTTAACATACCTAGAGTTGAACTATACGTAGGCAAGCAACTTATTACTGAAGTAGGTACGTAAAAGTTCCCCAGACACTTGTATGCCACGCGGTATTATCCGGGAGGGTCCCGATGTCGTGGCTAAGTGTTTAATTACTCCGCCTTTGTTGTTATAAACAGTGCCGCAAGCCGGCGACGCGCTAGGCTACCAACCACATCTGCGGCGGTATGACGACATAAATTGCTGACCGAACCCGCCTAAGCAAATTCACCCTGACCCCTCTAATCTGACACTTTTAAATGGATTACTTTCAAAACTTAAAGCTAACACAAACATTTGTTTATGTTTCCTAAACAGTTCAATTCAAAATACCACTTGTTCTTCTTATTAAGTTATTTTAAACACTAAAAATGTAAGTAATGACTTTATTCAACCACTTTCTACAACTCCACTATTTTAATTTATTTAATTATTTATTTTTAGGTTTTTTCACAGCTCGTGTGTACAAAACATATAATAAAAAGTGACAAATGTTATAAGGCCTTACACACTTGCCAATTACGGGTTAACCAACATTCGCCAAATCGTGACACACGTATAACAGTAATAGTTAATAATAACCTACTCAGTTACATAACATTTAAACTAAGTAATTGGAAAAACACCAAAAATATAAAGAATGAAAATAAAATACAGTAATGGAAATGAGAGACACCAAAAGATCTCAATCATCAAACGGCATTTCACCATATTAATAAAATTCCACAACAAATTCATGAGATTTTTTTGTTACATATTTGGAACTTTAGGATCTTGAGTCTAAGGTCTGCTGTCATGGTGTATGTCGTACCGCTTGTACCGCTTTTATGAAAGTGTTAATTTCTCTGCACACTTTCTTCAATGGCAAGTTTATTCCTAAATTCGTTTTACAGGGCTAAACATGATATTGCTTTATTATCAGATGTCTAAGTATTTTATGGGGTATAGATATTGAGATGTGTGAAACAAGTTCGTTGCAATCAAGTGTATTATTTGCCAGTTTATGAAGAGCAAAGCTAGATCGCGTGTCCGTCGACGTTCACGTAACGAGTTCATGTCGCATTTAGGTCGTGAGTCGTAGGAACTTTGGGGAGATTGAGACATCGTATTAGTCGTAAATGCAAGGTGCTTGGTAATCGCTCTCTGGAAGCTTTCAATCCTTTGTGAGTGGTCCACGTAGTGTAGATTCCACACCATACTGGAATACTCAAGATTGCTATGGACCAATGCGTTGTACAATATGAGTTAAGTTCTTATTTGCTTGAATCCCTTAGTGTGTGTTTTAAGAAAGCCTGACATTTGCGCTGATTTTTTATAATTTAATTAATTTTATTTTTGAAATTTATTTTACTGTATAAGAACACCGAGATCTCGTATCGGAGGTGCTTAGCGGGTTACCCTGCATATTGTAGGAGACTGTCTGATACTGTTTTATTTTTTCCTGATAAAACGTATATGACAACATTTTCGTTATGCAATTTCATATGGTTGTTTGTACACCAGTTATCAAGATACTGCTGTTTTATACTGATATCTTTGTTTGGAGTAATGGATTGTTTAGGACATTAGTTGTACAGAACATAGCGTTTTACAATAACTCAAAGAACGAAGTAAATTTTGGAAGTATCTCAATAATTACTGGATATTAACTACTCCAAGGAAGCAGGGCATAGCAGAATTCTGCCCGAACGGGAAACTCGTGTATACAGTACGAATAAATGCGGCTTTGCCCATATGTATGCCGGTTATCACGGCAAAGAGTAGCCTATGTTGTGTAAATTAGAACGTGGCTCTATTTCTCTACCGTCTGTTACGCTTACATGGCTAAATCAATCAACAAAAAAATGGGATAAAATTTACAATATAGACACTTTGATTTTTCAGGCAAGATATAGGCTACTTACTAGCTACTTTACCACGATAAACGACGTACACGCGGGCAAAAGCTAATGGTCAATAAATACTATAATATAACGCACACTGTTTAATTTGAAACATATACCTACTGGTAAATAAGCAAAAAAATGAGAGTGACATAGCGGAATGGCCTGTGTCGGTTGGGATCATCGACTGACAGCCTACTAACGACTTAACGAGGTAATCCCACGATTAGAGAGGTTGCGTCTTTCCTTTACGCCACTAGTTGGGGGCTCAAAACGTTGAACGATTTTGTGATACTTTTTGTACTCACGCTCAGTGAGATTTTAGATAGCTTTCATAAACCAAAAACTATATTATATTCAAAGGAGCATTGTTGCAATATGAAAATAATAAACAAAATAAACTTCATACTTTTGTACTTTCATAAGCTTTCAAGTTCCTACCGTTACCGTTTTGTTAATTTTATTATACAACAGAAGTATCTTCAAATAAAATATTATGAAGGAAGAAAAGGTTTTCAAGAATAATAATAGTTTATAAGAATCAGAATAAATCAGTTTAAATATGTAAATTCATTCACGTTAATACTTTTATTTGTTTTTTGAAAAAATGGACAATGCGAATCATTTGACTCCCACGCGGAAATGTAATTTTATGTAGGTACTTAGTATGTCCCTATAATTCCCTTATTCGATATTGAACTCTTTCTAAAGATATCCGTCTTAGTAAATAGAATGTAAAAGGAAACCAAAGTTCTTATACTTCGGTTCCCTTAAGACAAGCATCAGCTCCGTTCCATTGGCAATCAGCTATCTATTGTGTAGCGAAGAAAGAGTCTTATTTCGGTATTTAGTAACAGCGTTCTGCGTACTAAATCAATCTATGCTACAATATCAATATCGAAACGAAATCGGGGTTCTAACCGTTACAATTTATTTCCATTTACACTAAGGAATTGCAATCGTATTTTAGTGAGTGAAGAGTAGAAACATTACTTGAACATTTATTATAAGCGGTAAATAGCGATTGAGTTAAGTCAATTTATGTATCGCTATCCGTAATGTTCCGATAAGAGAATGCGGTGGAGTCTTATCAACAATCTAAAGTCGTTAAAACAGACATTAAATAAAGTTCCATTTAAATCGTAACATTAGTATTTAATTGTTTATTAACAATGAAGATGTTGAATGCGTATTCATTTAAAAAAAAACGTTTCAACAAATAGAATTTATTTTATTTCTATTTATGACACTTCAGTTAGCAGCCATGAGGTTAAATCGTATATATGATAACCAGAAAATGACAACTCAGAATTAAATAATCATAACTTAGAAAAATAATATATTGACAATAATAATACTACACTGCAAGGCCGGCCTAATGGTTGAAGTCGCCACGCCGCTCTCTTCAAATCCCACGTGGAACAACACTTTGTGTAATCCACAAATTGTTGTTCTGAGTCTGGGTGTTCTTTGTGTTCATTTCATGTAGGTTTGTAAAGCCCTCCGGGACACAGGATGTATATTCCTAATGTAGGCGTTGCCTTTTTAAAGAAATAAATAAATAAAATAAAGTGTTTTATTTTAATTAGGTACGCATAACAATATGTAATACAACTTAGAATTTGGGTATTAGAAGGAGTCAATGTATTTGTGACTCCTAAGTTGCAGGCGTTTATGTGATTCCTTCATCACCTTCGATCAGGTGATTCATCTACTTATCTTCCTCTTATGTCATTATAAGTGAACCTCAATAAATAATTTATGATTTTTATAGAGTACGAGCCAGGGTTTTGCAGGCGTGTATCGTCGTAAATCTCTCCATTGTAAAATTCGTCTAAGTCGGTTCAACGGCTTAACCCTGAAAGCAAAACAAACAGACAGACAGAGTTACTTCTGAATTTACATTATTAGTATAGTATAGTAGTATAGTTTGGGTTTCATATTTCACTGACAAGGAAAACATCTGAGAACATTTGATCTGCTTTTATTTAGTCAGCAATTTCAGCGAAGTATCTAAACTTCCATAAATTGTTCCTTCTGTATGTTATGTTGATGTAGTATTTCCAAGATAACAAGAGACAAAAATACAAAACTCATGCAAAATAAAGATCATTTTTTCTAGATTTGATTTCTACTTATACTGTATTTGTTTAGGTACTGTGAATAATAGATACGCAATGACTACAATTACTTCAAGAAGAAGAATATTAAGACATTTCTATATTTTCAATTATAAACAGTAGTTTGAAAAATAACTAAAGACTAAGCTTTGACTGCACGGTTGGCCTAGTGGTTTAAGTGGTCACTACGCCGCTTGCTACTGCGCCAAGTGCCGTGGGTTCAAATCCCACGTGGGACATCACTTTGTGTGATCCACAAAATGTTGTCCTGAGTCTAGGTGTTCTTTGTGTCCGTTACATGTATGTTTGTAAAGTCCCCCGCGACACAGGATGTATATTCCTAATGCGAGAGTTGTCTTTTTAAAAAGAAGTAAAAAAAAAAGAAGTAAAAGAAGTAAAAAGCTTGACTACATAATGAACACTATACAATTTAAGGTACTTTATTCTTAATGGAAACAATACATATATATGCCATGGCATATTAAAATGATTTTCGTTTTGGTGATATTCAGGTAGTTTTCAATAAACTGTGTGCCTTTTATTAACTGTACGTCAATTCATTGAATATTTAGACTCTACGATACATCATGTCGTCAGTTGCAGACGCTTCGATCCTACCATTCATTGCTTCTGTTGTTTCACTTTTCGACTGACGGCGATCTAAATCCGTAAAAGCTTTGATTGGCTCTCGTCAGGACTGCTATAAATCGTCACGTACCGCTACTGCACTGATTTCAAAGACTATATCGTGCTGCGACTGAAATAGAACATTTAAAAAACTTCATTTCTTTATTCCATTGTGTCTACAGTAGGACGATTTTAGATATATCGGTCTCGTATAAAGCAACAAATTGCTACTGTATTTTAACAGAATATTCATTGTTAGCAAACTGAAAGCAAAGTTGAAGTTTGGTTTTATATTGACAATAAAATTGAATTAGCCGACACGCGCAGGCTTTCTAGGTCTGTCGGTAATCCTATTTGCGGTGTGGACTCGCGCCAGTTGCTCCTAAAAGTTGGATGCGCGTAACCAACAAAAAGCCGCTAACGCCTCTGTAGATCGACGCCGCCGCACAACCACGTCTCGCTCTAAGTACATTTTTAGATATACCTACTTATGCTACGGATTAGCCGCACCAGTAAGAGGAACTTTTGTTTCTTGTCTAGATCAATACGGATTTTACACAATTTACTTTCATTATACAATAGATCATTTCAGAGACTCAGTAATAATATAATTGAAGTACTCATTTAACTCAATCACGAGCTTCTCGTGATTAAGCTAATTGTTACAAAACTTTACTTTATTGTTCCCAGTAAACAAGTTCCCGTTAACATAGAACACCTTCAATCATAGTAGGTAAGGTTGCGTCATGATGAACACTAACCCTTGATGATCCGAACATCCAAATTTTCTGCCTCGCACAACAAAACTGTGGAATGAGCTGTCACCTGCGGTGTTCCCCGACCAACACGACCTTCAAACCTTCAAGAAAAGAGCGTACTCTTCTCTTCTTCTTCTACCTACTTCTTAAAAGGCCGGCAACGCACTTGTAACGCCTCTGGTGTTGCGGGTGTCCATGGGCGGTGGTAATGGCTTACCATCAGGCGATACGTCTGCACGTTTGCCCCCTATACAATAAAAAAAAACAAGAAATACCGTTTCCGCGTGATGAAAAAAACGTATATTATATTATATATATTATGATAACTGGTTTTTACTATAAATACACTATAAGCGCTGGCGTTTACTTTTAATATGATATAATAGTTTTCGTGAGGTATTGAGAACTATAAAATTTTCGAATTAACTTCGATTACTACAAATTAGTTTTCTTCGAAATTTTATTAGTAATTCCCTTTCCCACGTTCCGAAACACGATAAAGTCCCTAAAGGGGGCACGTACCGAATGCTGCAGCGTCATTTCGTCTCGCATTATAAAATATGCAGATAAGTTACGGGAATTGATTCGAGGCACAAAGGAGGCGAGCAAACTGTCTATAGGCAAGCGGTGAGATTTCGGCAGTAATTTCCCGAGAGAGTATACTCCTATCTCATGACACTGAAAATAATTTGAATATCACTAATTTAAATACAACGTATTAAGGGTAACTGGCTCTTAATTTTGAATTTTCATACTGTCTTAGACGCTTTTTTTGCTCGGAGAATACAGACGAAGTAAAAAGTAAGAAGATGTTCAAATAACAGTTTTCACAGAAACAAGATTAACTATAATTATAAGATTGATGATTGTATCTATGATTTTCATTGTAACAATTTTTCAATCATTTTAAAATTCAATAAACCTATCAGGCAATGCATTATATCAGATTAAAGCACCGACTCCGTTTCGCAGTTCATGAAACTTCTAAATCGAATTTTATTTTGATTATGAATATCCATAATCAAAATAAAATTGTTAAATGACTAAGAAGTCAATAATAAATAATCATATGATTAATTTTATCTTCTTCTAAAAATAATGGTTGCTTTAAAATCCTTTTCAAATCGAAATTGTTACAATAGAAGATTTCTTGTTCAGAACTAACAAATAAGTATAAAAAATTAAGAATTATTATACCATTAGATAACTAACTATCACATCATATAGTAAATTTGTAAATCTTTTTTAACGTAGCGGTTGTATCTTATTATAACTTTGTAAGTTAATTCCCGATTGATCCTCTGCAATCAGTCTTCATTTTTTCAGGGTTTCGGTTTATCTTTTTGGGATAGTTGCTAACTTGAGGGTTGTAATGGTAATAGCTACTCTTTTATTGTTTGTCCAGAGTATTTACTTTCTGGAATCCTTGATGACGTAATTTTTGTAGTTTATAATAGTAAAATCAAATACAGACTATATCTGAGAAAATCTTTTTAAAAGAATTTGTCTAAGATTTGGGAAATAAAATCAATGTTAGTAACTAATGAAGAAATATATTTTGTTAATATTTAGAATTTAAATGTATAGGTACTCGTTAAAATAAAACTGTGCCCATCATTAAAAACATACTTTTCTACTTTATCCCTGATACTCGTATATGTAGGTATATTAAAAGGTATAATTTTTAACCTAAGTAACGTTTTAGTCGATGTAATCTTCTCTTAAGGTAATGCCTGTTTTTATGATCTTTTAAAGAAAGGTTTCTAAAGTAGATTTACATGTATTTTTAATGATGAGCCTACAGATCTACATGCGAGTTTGCACGAACGGTGCGGTACTTACTGGGTGATTGATTAGTACGATTCTTGAATTTGTATTTACTCGAAACCAGTTTGGTTGTATTGATGCTTTAGCTATGAAAATAATCGTTTAAGGTTCCGTATACTGAAGAGGAAAAGATAATCCTCGACTATGTGAACAACCTTTTCAAAGGCTATACTTAAGGTATTTCAGTAAATGAATGAAACTTTAATAGCCTTGTTATGTACATGTATGTATGTATGGTCCATATACATATGAATGAATTTCTTGATGATATGGACTTTGCCGAATAGATTTGTACTAAAAAAACAAAATTAATTATATTTAATTTTGATTTTTTTAGTACTAATATGTTCTTTTTACCGAGTCTATGTGCCTGATTTTTAAATGTTTTTTAGGCGCAAGACTTTACATTTCATAAATAGATGGTAACAGAACATGCAGACGCTCAGAGTATCTTTCTTTTTTTCTTTCTTTTACAGAAAACTCTGGCATTAGGAATATACATCATGTATCGCGGAGGACTTTACAAACATACATGTAACGTACACAAAGAACACCCAGACTCGAGACAACATTTTGTGGATCACACAAAGTGATGTCCCACGTGGAATTCGAACCCACGACACTTGGCGCATTAGCAAGTGGCGTAGTGACCGCTTAAATCACTAGGCTTACCGGGCATAAATTATATAATTATTAACGTTTATTTTTCATCGTTTTAATAATTTCATTTTTAATTTTGACACTACACCCTGACATTCCGTGTTTTTATTATTATATTATATTACATTAAAAGATTTCAATATATAAAATAGACTGAAACGCCTAGAGACATACAAATTCTCTTCAAAAATTTCCAGTTTATGTAATACTAACGTTGAGCTCTGTCTTCACCCTTTTATGACCTTGTATATATTAACAAAGTCAACTAACTATTAAGAAAATTAACCATCTGTAAAAGTTCACTGATTTATGATGCAATTTAAGTTAAGATTTGTTTACTGTGCTTGTTGGTGACAGTTTAACAAACCTCTAACGTTCTATTCGCTTTTGTAACTCGTTATTTCTAAGACCGTTTAAATTTAATTTTTAGTAGCCTTTTAATCCTTCTTCATTTACTTAAAATAATTGAGCTTTTAAAATGACTTTTGTATAACTTTAACTTTCATTCACGACCTTTATATTTATACGCACTGTAGCCCGCGGCTTTGCTCGCATTTAATAAAATGTGTACAAAGTTACGTCCAAGATTATGTGTACAAAGTTTTATGATCATAGGATAGGTTAAGAAGTTTTCGCGTGAAAGCGTAATAAACAAACGTATATCCACATTTATAATAATTAGGATAGGTTATTCAAGATCATATTTTGTTAAATGTTCTGATAAATATACTTTATAAAAGATAAGATAATTAATAGTTTTATTTATTTTTTATTCATTATTGTTATAACCTTTAACTTCACAATTACAACCCGTCGGAAATACCTACGAACCTGGCTTAATGTCGTCATGCAAACTAGAGAGTTAATATTTCACTGAACAACACTGAAAACAATAAGCAAGAATGAGATTACGAAAGCAAGAATAATACACGTGCTTCGGCGCTTGCGTTGGCAACGGTACTAAATTGGCGAAGGTGAGATGAAGCGCATTCCAGCCGGGTGCAGAGATATTTCCGACGGGTAATATTCTGCATATTTTTCTTTGTTTATATACACTTTTCTGTTTTCACAACTGTATTTGAGCTAAAAAGATATTCTAGATAGGATACCCAGGCTCAGAACAACAATATTTATGGATCGTACAAAGTATTGAATCAGTAGAAAAAAGTGGTGCAACCGCTTAAACCAGTAAGCTATTCATATAGTCAAATATAAGAAATTTAATTAACTAAGCATGTTAGAACTACATTATTAATTGATTTTATTAAACTGCGATACAGCCAGTAACAAATTATAAATATAATTTTGTAGGATTATCCGTGAGGCGTTGATTCTTTTCTTTTTCTAGGCTTATAACTTGAGGTGTAACAAAAGCAACTAATATAACAAAGTAGTACCTGCAATACAGTCTACATTCTCTGCAATATTCAAACCGATTGTTACTTCAGTCGACTATGAATCGTAACTAAAGATAATATACTTGCTGAACTGTCTGTTTATAGAACGTTGTTGTTCAACCCTTAAAAGTTTTAGCAAGTAATTTGCATGGTATAGGTGTCAATCAGGTAGTTGTTTATTCTCAGGTGGGGGCAGTGAATTGTGTGCAGGAGGCGGGGGCCTATGGGGGTATACTCGTACGTTTGCCGAAACAAGGCCGAAACTGGAGAGTGCTCACGGAACTCAAACACGGCGCACTATAATGAATTAAGTTACCAACTCTCTTGAAGGTGAACCTGCCTTGTGTCACACTTATCTGAAAAGTCTTATATTTAGATTTCGGTGCATTTAGTTAACTGCCTGTAGTTCAAAATTGCCTTATATATTAACTGTATCATTTCACTTGTTAAGGATATTGTGTAGTACAATCGATGTCTCAACTTCAATAAAGGGCGAGTCTGGTGACTATTGACATATAGCATAACTATGACTCATTAATTATAATAATGACTTTACATATCTCACACTAGGCAGTCTGATCTCAAACTAGTCGAAGCCTGTGACTGTGAAGCCTACAGACTATGATAACTAGACTGCTGATAAACATACTTACACATTATAAAGTAATATCCACCTTAGGAATAAACCTATGAAAATAAATGGTATTTTCCTCGGAGAGCCCATTAACATATTTATTGGAATCGAAATTAAGACTATATATATTTAAATTGTTTTATCTAAAATATTTATTCATCGTCACCATCATCACCGCCTATCGTAGTTCACTGCTGGACATAGGTCTCTCTAACTGCATGGAAGTTGTTTCGATCCTCGGCTTAAGAAAATATATAAAGAGCGTACTCCTTCCTAAAAGGCCGGCAACGCACTTGTGACGACTCTGGTGTTGCGGGTGTCCATGGGCGGCGATAATCGCTTACCATCAGGCGATACGTCTGCTCGTTCGCCCCCTATATAATAAAAATATATATATATAATGCTAAGATACAAATTACTTGAGATTTACATCAAGTCGGTCAAGCAATATTTAATAAATTATACTTATATCTAATAATACCTATAAAACAGAGATCTCCTTAAAAATTGTGATGATCACCAAAATGAATGAATTATCAGATAAATCAACGGGAATTGCTAACGAGTTGGGTAATACGATAACTATCAATTATGGACATGTTGATTGAATGATTGGTCCGAATGCAAACCTGATTGAGACTCCGCCAAACGTAAAATTAAATAACTGCCAAAAACATTTACCGACAACATTTCTCTTAACAGCTTTTCTTTTTTATCCACATAAATGAGCGATGTCGTTTTATTAATGAATATAGGAACTAGATTTAATAAAAACCTAAACAATAATAAACTATTTGTTTTACGGCAAACAAAAACACCTTCATCTAGAAATAATTTCTATTGTAATCGAAATGAAAAACATGAAATGTAATAAAATAATAGTACCCGCCTCTAACCATATTTTCAAGTACTACTTCACCAAGTTTTATGGTGATAATTAAATAAATAAAATATTTCGGACATCTAACACACAACGCCATCTAGTCCCAAGCTAAGCAGAGCTTGTGTTATGGGTACTAGATTACTGATATGAATACATATATACTTTTTTTGTAAATATATACATATTATACATAGAAAACACCCAAACTCCGAAACAAATATTTGTAGATTACACAAACACACAGCAGTCAAGTCTATTATTTATATAGTCAAATGAATTAAAGTCCAGATATGGGCCCCAGACACGATCAGCTGATCGTTTAATTCTTAATTCTTTAAACATGTCTTAGCTCATCAGCTTTGTCGTCGGTCTTCGAGATATTTTTGTGTTCAATGACCTCTTGATCTGCAGTCACTTACGCTAACCACTAGAACAACGAGGAAGCACAACAATGTAGCAATGAACATAAAAAATTTTATCCGTTGTTTCACTCCAACTAAAACTTTGAATGAAAGCAGGAACACAAGCTTGTTTGTGATTAAATAACTAATGCACGTAAATGTAATACCATGTCATGAATATAGTGAAATTATTCAAACTGTAGTTTGGACTATAGGATACACAAACAATGTGTAAAACATGGACAATTTGACAGGGAGACAAAACGAACCGTGGCGAAGCGTGCCTCAGCTGCACACAAACGTGATTGCTACAGCAATGCACCAATACCACATAATACAAAATAACCAGATGATTTTGTATATTTGAATGAGCATACTGAAAAGTAATCAAAATTCAACGACAAATGTAGTTTAATAAATTAACAGCAAACATTATCAAATATTTTTATCAAACCTGTTTCTCGAATGAAGTTTATTTCAGAGATCAGCAGAAAAACATTGCCATTTTGCGAGAAGATAACTCAAAATATAACGGATTTGCGTAAAATATGTGAAACCTTTTGTATGCTAATACGATCCCATTGTTCGGAGATTGAATTTTCGGGTTATCATGCTTAAGAATTATTCATGACAGATAGGTTGGGATATTTAGGATTTTTTACACATGTGTACTGTCAAAATAGTTTGCAACGTCATTTCTCAGAAATGATAAAAAATGAACTACAATTTGAACGCTACAGCTCGAAGAAAGTTCCTGATTTGGGAGAAAAAAAATCAAAAGTCATAAAATCAAAAGAAAAAAAACATAGAAATAAGAAGTGGATCCCAGGTTTTTATAGTAATAAATATAATTTATTTTCGTTTATCATCATTATTTTCATTTCAGTTATCGACACTAATATTTTAAATGCGAAAGTAACTCTTTCTGTCTGCCTCGCCTTCACGACACTCACTGCATAGATTTCAAATTAAATTAGTGTCGTACTTTAATTCCTGAGAAAGGACATAGGCTACTTTTTATAGCGACAACGGACATACGCACGCGGAGCCGCGAAGCTAGTAGTATATATACTTTAAACTTACTAGATATAGTTATCCATTAACTAACTTTTTGTCTTATTCATTATTAAGAAATCGATAAGAACTGGTTAAACCCGCGTTCCCCTTCGTTCCCCGTGGCCCGTTGCTCTATAGTTACATATTAATTAATAATCTAAAAACACTATCAATATCTATGATGGCGCAAACTTTCTTTTTTTATATTTATTTAAATGATATTACGTCTAAACTAAGACCTTCATACTAACCACATTCATCTCTGAAATAGTGCAAACATAAAATATTTTTTTCTAAATGGGCGATGCAACAAAATTCAAACTAGCGAAACTCGTGCATATGTGACCAAGGTAAATAGGGATTCGTTTATGTATGAATATATATATTGATTACGAAAAATACAAAAGCTGCAAGTAATATGCTTTTCATAAAGTTTTCTTTGCAAAAGAACACATTTTGCGTTCGACGCGAAAATAAACTAGACGAGGAAATCAAAAACTGAAATGGATATACCTTAAATTGATGGTGTAGAACTTTCACACGAAAAAATGTGTGAACGTCGTTATTCTGAATTTAACATTGAACACACATTAATGAAGCCATCGCATTGAGAACAGAGTGTGAGAGGGGTAGATCAGAAAGGGCATTCATTTCAGAAGGCAACGCACGTCTCGCGGGCGGCGGGGAAATTGAAACTTTATATTTGAGCGCACTTTATCTGACCGACGAACCTGGAACCTCTCTAGCGGAAAATCCTTAGTCGAAATAAAATAAAATGCGAACGAATTTCCTCAATACTTTCTACAACTGGAACATGCTTCACGGTTTTCACCGCGATTTGTGCAATGTATTTCTCTTTTCTTATGTTTCGGTGCTTAGCAACTAAATTTTTAACACATTTTGTATTTCTTATCTTATGTATAAAAACCAACTGCTGTTTGTTTGTCTCACTAAAACTCGTGAATAGATAGGCCGATTTTGGTTTGGAAATGTTTGTCGTAGTCCATGGAAGGTTTCAACGGTAAAAAAATAAGAATAACTTTAATATTCAAATGTCACTTGTACGAAGTACGGGTACAGCTAGTGACGATTAAAATTTTTGATTCAAAAATATTTCATGTTTCATTCAGTAGATATAGATATAGACAGTTTTCTATTTATTTGACTAACAAACTAATATCCCTGCAGTAATTATACTTTCTTCTTTTTATTCTTAAGTCACTTTAAACTTTAAATATTAAAAGTGCAATGAGTAAATGCAAAAGCTAGTCCATCTGTAAACTTGGTTTTTATTTAATTGTATGACACTTGTTTCCACAGACCAGAGCCTAGAAGCATTAAAGGATGGGCCAATTTATTCAATACAAACCAAAAAGGAGAAAAAATCTAAGAAATAACACAAAAAAAAATTAATTTCTTAGAATCTGCATCATAACGGAAAAATATCAGAAGCCTTGTCGTTAGTTAAATCTTCAGCAGTAAGAAAATAATATAGGTATTTACAAAAGTAACCAGTAAAAATAAAATACAGTCTTTTATGTAATGATATTTACATTTACTAGGCAATCCCAATCAAATACGACGACGTCGTCTCCTCACAATATTATGACTATTTACCATTGTTCTGACACAAAACGTTGCAATTTAAATGTTGTTTATTTTTTTGCAGAAACAGACGGAACTCCGGCACAATTTTAATTTCGCTTCAAAAGCTATTTTGTAGTAGGAACTTTCATTCTGCATGTATGAATATACGCTGTTCAAGTACATTTTAGAGAATGATGAAATACTTCTGTTTAACTGATATTTACTACTGATTTCACATTAACATTCTTCTATCATTACATACTCAGCAGTGGTTCAGTTATGTTACCTTCACAAACCCTAATTAGTAATTACTTTTAGTAGGTATAAAATTATAGAGCAACTAGACAAGGACGTTTTTATTAACCTATTTTAAGTATATAATAATGTATTCGGAGTTTTACCACTATAGGAGTATTACATGGTTGCCCTGGCTGTAATTACAGGCGGATAGTTTCGGTAGTGTACACTCTGCAATCGAATAAGTGACGGAGAAATGTCTTGGGACATACCTGCATATTTCAGGCTAGGTGACAAAATGTAGGTAGTATTTTGTGCGTATTTTTCTTAAACATATATTTTATTAAAGTTAACTCAGTTAAACTCTCATTTGTTATATTATGATTACTGATAACTGAAATCGCCTTCTTTCAGACTCTAGGCGCACGATTTGCACGTTTCAGATATATATACCATACAGCCATCTGCTATCAAGGACGGTTGGGACATCAGAACCGATGCTCATCTACATGTTAATTCCGAAAAAACGATTCTCGTAATTTTTTTGCTATTTGGTGTAGCTAAAAGGAAAATTTGATACTTTCCTTTTGTTTAATATTCATCAATGCTGAATTTTTCATGATGCCAAACTTAAAAAACCCTGTTTGTGAAGTTATATAAAAAAGTGCCCTACTTTTGTTTCAAAATAAAATATATACTTGAAAACTTTATATTACGAGGTTTATACAATTATGGTGGTAAGTAAGCCAATTAAACCATTAGTTAAAGAACCGTAACCGCAGATCAAAAATATTCTCGACAAGAAATAATTAAATTATAATTAAAATCATTTTTAATTAATAAATAATAATAATAATAAATATTCCGGATATCTAACACACCACGCCATCTAGTCCCAAGCTAAGCAGAGCTTGTGTTATGGGTACTAGACAACTGATATAAATACTTATATACTTTTTTTTTGTAAATACATACATATTATACATAGAAAACACCCAAACTCCGAAACAAATATTTGCAGGTCATACAAACATTTGGTCCGACTCGGGAATCGAACCCAAGACCTCTTGCTTAGCAGTCGCATACGCTACCACTACGCCACCGAGGCAGTTAAATAATAAGTCTATTCTGACATTTATTTTAATAAATTAAATCTAATACTTTAATTAGAATCATAAATGACCAGTATGTAAATATATTTAACGATCCATCTATTTATTTTCTCAGCTGTGGTTACTAGAGGTGGTAACACCACCGTACTGAATATTGGGGAAACCTTACCTTAATCTGTCACTACATACGATAATTATTAAACAAGGAGCAACGCGTTTGTCTATCACTATAATACACTAACGGATAGACTAAGATAAGATACGGATAAGTTAATATGTAGGTAACTCATACAATTAAATTTATTTATTTCACTCAATTAATAGGTACATTTTAATGATAATATTATACAAATTACAATTGAATTTCAATTGAAATCTAAATTCATTTAAAACCAATACAAATATTTCATCTATACTTATACAATTAAATTTATACAAAATGTCACTTCACCTTCTCGTTACCGGTCTTGGAAGTTGGTTCCAATAAAAAATTTTAGTCTTTACTTCTGTATGCTGAGAAAAATAATAGAGGTTTATAAAAACATTGTGTGGCGGAGGTATTCCTTTTTGGTAGGTTACTGAAGCGCAATTCCTTTCTCTCAAGCTATTAGCGAAGAGGAAAGACTGGCTGGGCAGTAACAGATTTATGAGTATTAAATAAGTGTTCATTTGACAAGTAGGAAAAGCAAGATTTTATATTTTAGACAGCATCTATATCTACATTTTTGGACTTCCTCCTGTGCAAAGCTTTGTTTCTATTTTTTTTATTATATAGGAGGCAAACAAGCAGACGTATCACCTGATGGTAAGCGATTACCGCCGCCCATGGACACCCGCAACACTAGAGGTGTCACAAGTACGTTGCCGGCCTTTTAGGAAGGAGTACGCTCTTTTCTTGAAGGTTTGAAGGTCGTATTGGTCCGGGAACACCGCAGGCGACAGCTCATTCCAAAGTTTTGCTGTGCGTGGCAGAAAATTTCGTAGTATTTAATATAGAAAACTTGTACACATAACATTACAACAAGATAATTTATTAGAAATTTCATTGGTAATGTAATTGCGCAGTCATGTACCTGTGATAGCATTTTCTTGGAGTCCTGTGGGAGATTACGTTAGCTTTATTTTATATGTATGTGCAATTATAGCTTGAGAGCTCGGCGCACTCGTTAATACGAGTACTCTACATTAAAAGTAACGAGCTACATTGCAAGACAACTGTCGCACCTAACTAGCCTGAAATCTTTTCGATTTTTTTTATATATCAGAATTCAAATGCAAATCCTAGTGATACTGTTATTTATAACATAAAGGAATTTATAACAGATATTTTAATGCATATATTGCAAATATTTAATAGTAAATACACAAAAAGTTATGAACATTGTTCTGCCTATAGGTTAATTTGAAGGCAGTCGTGAAGAATCGGTGTAATTTGTGCACTTTCATACATACTGATTGACGGCCTGATTAAACTATTGGCCGATAGAAAGTCTGCAGTTTGCGGGGACTCTAACGCTTGCAAGTGCAGTGAAAATCAGTAATAATTTCGGAATAATTTATCAGTATTTATGTGATGTTGTTAACAAAGATTGAACGTTTCTTGGTCTTGGTTATGAAACTACGAGTACAAAAAAAGTATGCTTTCACTTCGAAGGCATAAATATATACTTTTAGACTTACTATAAAAACATTAACAAGTGTAATTATTAAGTCAAGTAATTTAAAATTTATTACCAACATTCTGCATAAAATCATTTAATTTCCTAATATAATCATTTCCATTCCATTACCTAAATTGGAAAACTTTTCGACGATTTGTAGATATTATGTTATCATACAAAACATAATAAAATTTCGTAACACAATGTTTTTATGTTAATTAATAAATGTTTTGCTTAAAATAAGGAAATGCTGAATATCTTCGGAGAATAGATAAGCCAAAGAAAGTTTACAGGCATGTTAAAGTTTTGATCCTTTTCTCCAAACTCCCCTGGAAGCATAATGTAATATAGGTTTTATTATACAATATATGTATGTACATGTGTACATTCACTCACAACATTTCCCCCAAGAAAATAATTTAAGATTGAAATAGTCATCAGTTTTAGCTGAAATTTAGCTATTATCTTTCTGTGTGTAAGTTAGGAGCGCGTTGTACCATTACCAGTACAATGCACGGCAATATATGATAACTTATTTTGAAAAATACTGTTTTGTGATGTCCGGAAGTATTTCTTATTGTAAAAAACAGTTTTTCTACAAAAAATAAAGTTTAAAGTGTTTGAAAATTATCGATTTAAACTTGAAGTTTAAAATTCACGCCTAAACGCTCGGTTGTGTCATGGCGTCTGTTTGTGACGTCAGACCATTTGTCAACCAGTGTCAATTATTGCTCTTAAAAAGATTAAAGTGATCGTCGATTATAACCGAATAAAGTGACCTTTACAAATACTTGAGGTAACTCGCTCTGATTGGTGTTCAACTTAACATGGCGGATTAATCTTGCTCTAAATATGAGAACAAATACAATTTTTATACTCTATGAACCCCATTTCATCAGATAAATACTTAATTTTAATGGTTCTGTGCGTGCCAATTGCCACTATATTAAATACTACGGGGTCAGAGCCGCTATGGGAAGACCGTCTATTTGAGCGGCTCACAGAGACAGTTAATGTTACTTATTTAGGTTTTTAACTTATTTATTTAGTATTGCAATCTAACTGCTAACTAGAGGCTCATCTAGAGCTGAAGTTCTCCTACAACTGAAGTTCTCCTGCAACTACAATTGAAGGAATTAAATATGGTTGTTCATAAATTTTATCACTTTTTACAATGGTTAATCGAAGTTTAATCAAAACTCCATTGAAAAATATAATTTTCAATAGATAGCTCTCTCTCTATAGGTACCTCTATGGCTCAGTGGCAGCGTATGCTACTGCTGTTCTTGAGGTCTCGGGTTCGATTCCCGGGTCGGATCAAATGTTTGTATGATCTACAAATATTTGCTTCGGAGTTTGGGTGTTTTCTATGTATAATATGAATGTATTTACAAAAAAAGTACACATGTATTTTATATCAGTTGTCTAGTATCCATAATACAAGCTCTACTTAGTTTGAGACTAGATAGCGTTGTGTGATAAATGTCCGAAAATATTTATTTATTTATTTTATTTCTTTCAGAACAACACAAGTTGCATATCAATATTATAATTGTACATCACCAGCTGTGTTTATATCAGTTGTCTAGTACCCATAACAAAAGCTCTGCTTAGCTTGGGACTAGACGGCGTTGCGAGTAAAAAAAATGGTTTGAAACGAATTTAATGAAACTCACCCAGTAAACATTTGAATAACATCTCATAAAAAACCGAATAAAACACTTCGTTTACCCCACGAATACCTACTAGTTATTTACATACATTACAGTACATCTGAAGTTATTCAAGAATTTGTTAACTGTGTAAAACGTCAGTTATATTGATTTGTTGTTTACAATTTACTCGAAGAAAGCTCGCACCAATAAATCTTCTCTGGAAATGGTTGTACTAACCGAATCCAGATTCCAGGTGTCGACGGAACAATGCAATTCCCGAACAAATCGCTTCTGCGACACGCGAGGCGGTGTGCGGTACCTCATAGCCACGCTTCGTACCACACACCCGCTTTCCTCGACGTCGTCTGTTCCCGTCCCGCGGGTGACAGCTAACAAATACCTATCTAGTGAGGTGCGAATCGAACACGTGAAAGTGTAAAGTTCTCTTTCAATATAAGTATGAAAGTTAATATTTGCATTTACACCTTATTATAATAAGAAAACGTTATTGTCTCATTGTGTAGCCACTAATCTATATTAATAATTACCACTTGGCATTAGGCAGAATAAATAAAATTAACATCTTAAGAAAATATTTTGAATGAAATATCTCCAGTACAATAGTTTAAAACAAAACTTTCTAAAGGCAGGCCTATAAGTGGACTACTAAAACCTATGCATGGATGATCAAATGATGATCCCTAAAACATAGTAGACTGAATTTTGTTCAACAACAGTACCTAAACCACAGTTATTTATTAAAGTAACTCTCTCGACTATTGATGAAATTATATTGTTATATAGGTGCGTAGCAATAAGACAGCGGTTGAATGCAAACTGATTTATTATTCGTCCACCCGCCGGGACGCGATATATTATACTTAATGTAGGTAGATACATAACACTTTTCCCTCTTAAGAATAAACTAACTATCTTATGACATAAATATGAACCTTAAGACCAAGGAAACATTTAATTATTTTTTTTCGATGACAATCTATCTTATAACTAAGTTATAACATTTTATGAAGTTAATAATAAGTGTATGGAATAGACACTTATAGGTAATTTCACAAGTAGGTACCTATATATTACAATCTTATTTATACATTTTTAGTCTTTCACGACATTGAATAGCAGCTTCCCTGCGCTGTGGTTTATCAGTATTAGCGCCAGAAGACAACAGCGGCACCGGCGAAGTCGGGCTTGCGCCTGCTCCTTCCTCCCTACTATCAAATGACTCCTTACACTCCTCCTCATCTGACATAGTCGTCAAACCAGCCGTTGACTTGATAGGCGAACTAGCCACCACTTGGCACAGTGAATGACGTGGTTTTCTAGCGAGTATTTGGTCAATGTGTCTTTTATGCACATGACCATCTTTTGCTGTAACGTTATACGATACAGGACCTATTTGTTCCTTTACCACGCCCTCAGTCCACTTATTGCCAGATTTGGAATAGTTACGCATCAGTATCGGTTCGTTTTGCTCAACCACTCGCAACGGTATGTTACGGGCTCGCTGCTCCTCAGTAAGTTGACGCGCGCGCACACGCTCAGCGGCAACGGGACGCAGTAGGTCTAGTCGACCGCGCAGCCGTCTGCCTAACAGAGCAACCGCAGGTTCGCATCCCGTTGTGCCCTGTTCCGTGTTTCGGTACATAAATAAAAATCGGTTCAGAGCTTTATTTATGTCCTCCCTCTCAAATTCTGCTTTTTTAAGTACCCTTTTAATAGTGCGCACGGCATTCTCCGCTGCGCCATTGCTGGAAGGGTGATACGGTGGTACCAGGGTGTGTTTAATACCGTTGCTCTCTAAATATTGAGAAAATGCCGCCGAAGTGAATGGCGGTCCATTGTCGCTAACAATGCGTTTTGGCAAACCGAAACGAGAAAAATG
Source organism: Spilarctia lutea (assembly GCA_916048165.1). Classification (NCBI taxonomy): domain Eukaryota; kingdom Metazoa; phylum Arthropoda; class Insecta; order Lepidoptera; family Erebidae; genus Spilarctia; species Spilarctia lutea. Next base: position 12,899,178 of record OU696475.1, on the reverse strand, counting down.
ACCTCGCAAGCTGTCACAAACTGCACTAGCTGAGGTCGATTTGATTTTTTCTGCTTCGATCCATTTCGAATGCGCATCAATGATTATAAAGTAATAATGATTATTAAATGGACCGAGAAAATCTACGTGAACACGAGACCACGGTTCCGCCGGCCAAGGCCACGAGTGCAGCGGGGCGGCGGGGGGCGCTGGGCGCATCTCCCTGCACGCTACACACTCGTGCGCAACCTCTTCTATGTCTCGATCGATATTTTCCCACCAAACGTAATTTCGTGCGATTTGTTTCATCTTGACTATACCCGGATGACCTTCATGGATCTCTTTTAAGATGTCGTTTCGTAAGGTATTCGGCACTACAATTCGATAACCCCAGATTATACACCCCTGGTTTATATGTAAATTGTCCCTTTTGTTATAATATTTTTTTTCAATATTATTGCCCTCATAATTCGTTGGCAAATTGAGTAAATGCAAAAGCTAGTCCATCTGTAAACTTGGTTTTTATTTAATTGTATGACACTTGTTTCCACAGACCAGAGCCTAGAAGCATTAAAGGATGGGCCAATTTATTCAATACAAACCAAAAAGGAGAAAAAATCTAAGAAATAACACAAAAAAAAATTAATTTCTTAGAATCTGCATCATAACGGAAAAATATCAGAAGCCTTGTCGTTAGTTAAATCTTCAGCAGTAAGAAAATAATATAGGTATTTACAAAAGTAACCAGTAAAAATAAAATACAGTCTTTTATGTAATGATATTTACATTTACTAGGCAATCCCAATCAAATACGACGACGTCGTCTCCTCACAATATTATGACTATTTACCATTGTTCTGACACAAAACGTTGCAATTTAAATGTTGTTTATTTTTTTGCAGAAACAGACGGAACTCCGGCACAATTTTAATTTCGCTTCAAAAGCTATTTTGTAGTAGGAACTTTCATTCTGCATGTATGAATATACGCTGTTCAAGTACATTTTAGAGAATGATGAAATACTTCTGTTTAACTGATATTTACTACTGATTTCACATTAACATTCTTCTATCATTACATACTCAGCAGTGGTTCAGTTATGTTACCTTCACAAACCCTAATTAGTAATTACTTTTAGTAGGTATAAAATTATAGAGCAACTAGACAAGGACGTTTTTATTAACCTATTTTAAGTATATAATAATGTATTCGGAGTTTTACCACTATAGGAGTATTACATGGTTGCCCTGGCTGTAATTACAGGCGGATAGTTTCGGTAGTGTACACTCTGCAATCGAATAAGTGACGGAGAAATGTCTTGGGACATACCTGCATATTTCAGGCTAGGTGACAAAATGTAGGTAGTATTTTGTGCGTATTTTTCTTAAACATATATTTTATTAAAGTTAACTCAGTTAAACTCTCATTTGTTATATTATGATTACTGATAACTGAAATCGCCTTCTTTCAGACTCTAGGCGCACGATTTGCACGTTTCAGATATATATACCATACAGCCATCTGCTATCAAGGACGGTTGGGACATCAGAACCGATGCTCATCTACATGTTAATTCCGAAAAAACGATTCTCGTAATTTTTTTGCTATTTGGTGTAGCTAAAAGGAAAATTTGATACTTTCCTTTTGTTTAATATTCATCAATGCTGAATTTTTCATGATGCCAAACTTAAAAAACCCTGTTTGTGAAGTTATATAAAAAAGTGCCCTACTTTTGTTTCAAAATAAAATATATACTTGAAAACTTTATATTACGAGGTTTATACAATTATGGTGGTAAGTAAGCCAATTAAACCATTAGTTAAAGAACCGTAACCGCAGATCAAAAATATTCTCGACAAGAAATAATTAAATTATAATTAAAATCATTTTTAATTAATAAATAATAATAATAATAAATATTCCGGATATCTAACACACCACGCCATCTAGTCCCAAGCTAAGCAGAGCTTGTGTTATGGGTACTAGACAACTGATATAAATACTTATATACTTTTTTTTTGTAAATACATACATATTATACATAGAAAACACCCAAACTCCGAAACAAATATTTGCAGGTCATACAAACATTTGGTCCGACTCGGGAATCGAACCCAAGACCTCTTGCTTAGCAGTCGCATACGCTACCACTACGCCACCGAGGCAGTTAAATAATAAGTCTATTCTGACATTTATTTTAATAAATTAAATCTAATACTTTAATTAGAATCATAAATGACCAGTATGTAAATATATTTAACGATCCATCTATTTATTTTCTCAGCTGTGGTTACTAGAGGTGGTAACACCACCGTACTGAATATTGGGGAAACCTTACCTTAATCTGTCACTACATACGATAATTATTAAACAAGGAGCAACGCGTTTGTCTATCACTATAATACACTAACGGATAGACTAAGATAAGATACGGATAAGTTAATATGTAGGTAACTCATACAATTAAATTTATTTATTTCACTCAATTAATAGGTACATTTTAATGATAATATTATACAAATTACAATTGAATTTCAATTGAAATCTAAATTTATTTAAAACCAATACAAATATTTCATCTATACTTATACAATTAAATTTATACAAAATGTCACTTCACCTTCTCGTTACCGGTCTTGGAAGTTGGTTCCAATAAAAAATTTTAGTCTTTACTTCTGTATGCTGAGAAAAATAATAGAGGTTTATAAAAACATTGTGTGGCGGAGGTATTCCTTTTTGGTAGGTTACTGAAGCGCAATTCCTTTCTCTCAAGCTATTAGCGAAGAGGAAAGACTGGCTGGGCAGTAACAGATTTATGAGTATTAAATAAGTGTTCATTTGACAAGTAGGAAAAGCAAGATTTTATATTTTAGACAGCATCTATATCTACATTTTTGGACTTCCTCCTGTGCAAAGCTTTGTTTCTATTTTTTTTATTATATAGGAGGCAAACAAGCAGACGTATCACCTGATGGTAAGCGATTACCGCCGCCCATGGACACCCGCAACACTAGAGGTGTCACAAGTACGTTGCCGGCCTTTTAGGAAGGAGTACGCTCTTTTCTTGAAGGTTTGAAGGTCGTATTGGTCCGGGAACACCGCAGGCGACAGCTCATTCCAAAGTTTTGCTGTGCGTGGCAGAAAATTTCGTAGTATTTAATATAGAAAACTTGTACACATAACATTACAACAAGATAATTTATTAGAAATTTCATTGGTAATGTAATTGCGCAGTCATGTACCTGTGATAGCATTTTCTTGGAGTCCTGTGGGAGATTACGTTAGCTTTATTTTATATGTATGTGCAATTATAGCTTGAGAGCTCGGCGCACTCGTTAATACGAGTACTCTACATTAAAAGTAACGAGCTACATTGCAAGACAACTGTCGCACCTAACTAGCCTGAAATCTTTTCGATTTTTTTTATATATCAGAATTCAAATGCAAATCCTAGTGATACTGTTATTTATAACATAAAGGAATTTATAACAGATATTTTAATGCATATATTGCAAATATTTAATAGTAAATACACAAAAAGTTATGAACATTGTTCTGCCTATAGGTTAATTTGAAGGCAGTCGTGAAGAATCGGTGTAATTTGTGCACTTTCATACATACTGATTGACGGCCTGATTAAACTATTGGCCGATAGAAAGTCTGCAGTTTGCGGGGACTCTAACGCTTGCAAGTGCAGTGAAAATCAGTAATAATTTCGGAATAATTTATCAGTATTTATGTGATGTTGTTAACAAAGATTGAACGTTTCTTGGTCTTGGTTATGAAACTACGAGTACAAAAAAAGTATGCTTTCACTTCGAAGGCATAAATATATACTTTTAGACTTACTATAAAAACATTAACAAGTGTAATTATTAAGTCAAGTAATTTAAAATTTATTACCAACATTCTGCATAAAATCATTTAATTTCCTAATATAATCATTTCCATTCCATTACCTAAATTGGAAAACTTTTCGACGATTTGTAGATATTATGTTATCATACAAAACATAATAAAATTTCGTAACACAATGTTTTTATGTTAATTAATAAATGTTTTGCTTAAAATAAGGAAATGCTGAATATCTTCGGAGAATAGATAAGCCAAAGAAAGTTTACAGGCATGTTAAAGTTTTGATCCTTTTCTCCAAACTCCCCTGGAAGCATAATGTAATATAGGTTTTATTATACAATATATGTATGTACATGTGTACATTCACTCACAACATTTCCCCCAAGAAAATAATTTAAGATTGAAATAGTCATCAGTTTTAGCTGAAATTTAGCTATTATCTTTCTGTGTGTAAGTTAGGAGCGCGTTGTACCATTACCAGTACAATGCACGGCAATATATGATAACTTATTTTGAAAAATACTGTTTTGTGATGTCCGGAAGTATTTCTTATTGTAAAAAACAGTTTTTCTACAAAAAATAAAGTTTAAAGTGTTTGAAAATTATCGATTTAAACTTGAAGTTTAAAATTCACGCCTAAACGCTCGGTTGTGTCATGGCGTCTGTTTGTGACGTCAGACCATTTGTCAACCAGTGTCAATTATTGCTCTTAAAAAGATTAAAGTGATCGTCGATTATAACCGAATAAAGTGACCTTTACAAATACTTGAGGTAACTCGCTCTGATTGGTGTTCAACTTAACATGGCGGATTAATCTTGCTCTAAATATGAGAACAAATACAATTTTTATACTCTATGAACCCCATTTCATCAGATAAATACTTAATTTTAATGGTTCTGTGCGTGCCAATTGCCACTATATTAAATACTACGGGGTCAGAGCCGCTATGGGAAGACCGTCTATTTGAGCGGCTCACAGAGACAGTTAATGTTACTTATTTAGGTTTTTAACTTATTTATTTAGTATTGCAATCTAACTGCTAACTAGAGGCTCATCTAGAGCTGAAGTTCTCCTACAACTGAAGTTCTCCTGCAACTACAATTGAAGGAATTAAATATGGTTGTTCATAAATTTTATCACTTTTTACAATGGTTAATCGAAGTTTAATCAAAACTCCATTGAAAAATATAATTTTCAATAGATAGCTCTCTCTCTATAGGTACCTCTATGGCTCAGTGGCAGCGTATGCTACTGCTGTTCTTGAGGTCTCGGGTTCGATTCCCGGGTCGGATCAAATGTTTGTATGATCTACAAATATTTGCTTCGGAGTTTGGGTGTTTTCTATGTATAATATGAATGTATTTACAAAAAAAGTACACATGTATTTTATATCAGTTGTCTAGTACCCATAATACAAGCTCTACTTAGTTTGAGACTAGATAGCGTTGTGTGATAAATGTCCGAAAATATTTATTTATTTATTTTATTTCTTTCAGAACAACACAAGTTGCATATCAATATTATAATTGTACATCACCAGCTGTGTTTATATCAGTTGTCTAGTACCCATAACAAAAGCTCTGCTTAGCTTGGGACTAGACGGCGTTGCGAGTAAAAAAAATGGTTTGAAACGAATTTAATGAAACTCACCCAGTAAACATTTGAATAACATCTCATAAAAAACCGAATAAAACACTTCGTTTACCCCACGAATACCTACTAGTTATTTACATACATTACAGTACATCTGAAGTTATTCAAGAATTTGTTAACTGTGTAAAACGTCAGTTATATTGATTTGTTGTTTACAATTTACTCGAAGAAAGCTCGCACCAATAAATCTTCTCTGGAAATGGTTGTACTAACCGAATCCAGATTCCAGGTGTCGACGGAACAATGCAATTCCCGAACAAATCGCTTCTGCGACACGCGAGGCGGTGTGCGGTACCTCATAGCCACGCTTCGTACCACACACCCGCTTTCCTCGACGTCGTCTGTTCCCGTCCCGCGGGTGACAGCTAACAAATACCTATCTAGTGAGGTGCGAATCGAACACGTGAAAGTGTAAAGTTCTCTTTCAATATAAGTATGAAAGTTAATATTTGCATTTACACCTTATTATAATAAGAAAACGTTATTGTCTCATTGTGTAGCCACTAATCTATATTAATAATTACCACTTGGCATTAGGCAGAATAAATAAAATTAACATCTTAAGAAAATATTTTGAATGAAATATCTCCAGTACAATAGTTTAAAACAAAACTTTCTAAAGGCAGGCCTATAAGTGGACTACTAAAACCTATGCATGGATGATCAAATGATGATCCCTAAAACATAGTAGACTGAATTTTGTTCAACAACAGTACCTAAACCACAGTTATTTATTAAAGTAACTCTCTCGACTATTGATGAAATTATATTGTTATATAGGTGCGTAGCAATAAGACAGCGGTTGAATGCAAACTGATTTATTATTCGTCCACCCGCCGGGACGCGATATATTATACTTAACCCAGATAAGCCTGAAACTAAAATTTTCTGAAAATTTTGAAAAAAGTTACATTATTTAGTTTATTAGATCTTATGCAACATAAAAAAAATTATGAAAAAAAAATTAAGTGTAAGGCTTTCAGGGAAACAGCCGTCCTATATGTAGGACAGTAGGATAATAAGAGGAAATAAAAGACCATTTATGACAAAACAGAATGTAATCAAAAAGTGTAGTTTATTAGATAACTATTGATTATATTACCCATTGTTATATGTAATTTACTAGATTAACACTATTTATGAATGATATGTTTCAAAACACTTGACACACACTCCAACATCACATTTCTTGCAACGTGTCAAACATTTTTTGTGACATTGACGACAGTGTGTTTGCTTCGATTGAGGAATAACCAGATGATTCATTTGGTCTTTACGACTATCAGCATGTTCATGATGGGAGGGTCGGCTAGGCCCTCTTTTGGCATTTTTTCTGTTTGATTCAATCAAAGCAATTGCTACCCTTCTGCGAAAGCCAAGATGATCCAGTTTTCCATGATTTATTTTATATAACTGCCATGCATTATGTTCGGCAAGATCAATCATGTGTGTGAGCAACGGTATGTACCATTTCTTACCTCGTATACCAATTCGGTAATGTGAAATATTTTCATCAGACCGATCCACTCCTCCCATATATTTGTTATAGATGGACACCAAATGTGGTTCTTCTATGACAATGTTTCTCTTTTCACTTTGTGAGAAGCGTTTGGCAGATTGTTTAGGATTTATTCCTACAGCATTAGAAGCAATACTGAATATATTATTGTCATGCCATTTAGCAATAATGAACGTGTTGTCATGTGTCGTTCTGTAATCGACAGCACCACGTTCCTTTTTTTTCAGTAACTTCGATGTAATCAGAGGACAACTAGATGTCCTGTTTTCTCGAACTGTCCCAGTGCAACGAAGGCCTTTCTTTGTTATCTCTTCCAGCAAGGGCGTCCCAGTAAAAAAATTATCAAAAACTACGTGGTAAGGAAAGTCGAAGCCACGTGAAATCAGCACATCGCAAAAAGTGAGAACAACGCTTGCACCCAGCCCCAATTCTTTATATATTGGATTGCACATAGTTGTAGCACCTTGGTATGGTTCCATCCATAAAACATACCCTAACCGTGTAGCACCAACCCAAGCTTTGAACCCGTACCTAATAGGTTTACCTTTTATGTGCTGTTTGCAGCCATGTCTACCATAGTAGGGGATCATGGCCTCATCTACACTGTAATGCTCTTCAAGAGGAGAAAACTCTAAGAACCTTTTATTTAGAAGTGTAACTAGGGGGCGTACTTTTGTGTATTTGTCTTGCAAATCCAGATTATCATTGACATGAAGGTGGCGAAAAATAAAGTCAAATCTATCCCTAGTCATAGCCGAGCTGATCAATTCATTCTTTGTATCAGGGGAGTTTTCCCAATACATTCTTCTACGGGGGAGCCATGAATAACCACTAACCAACAATATGCCGATGAAACATTTCATATCTTCAGTGGTTATGTCTCCAGGCAAATTCTTTTTGACAGCATATTTATTGCTCTCTGACACCAACAACGAAATAACATCTTCATCTAAGAAGTTTTCAAACCACTCAATTGGGCGCTTATCTTGGCAAGCGCCTTGAACATCTGGCCAATTCACGGGATTTTTTGCCAAGTCCCGTTTTCTCCATGCGTAGGTACGCCTACGTTTAGTTCGACCTGTAGAATCAGAAGGTTCTTCTTCTGTATCACTCACCATAATCTGCCCTTGAATCATTACTTCAGCCGGTTGAAGCAGAATGTTTCGTGGCAAATTATTCAAAGTTACATTATATTCTTCACCCGAATCTTCGTCAGTGAGACAGTCACGATCAACAGGAGGAGGTAGAATACATATCAGTCGTTCTCTATAATCTTCTTCATTATCAGAAACATTTTCTAAAGCATCTAAAATTTCATGCGCAGCTAACGGTCTGTAAAGAAAAAGTTGTATTATTGTACTAAAATCATGTATATTATCCTACTGTCCTATATATAGTACGCTAGTATTTGTAACAAGTTATACGTAATTTATTTATATTATTTTGCTAGAATATTTATTTAGTACAAAAGTTAAGGTTATCAACTAGATATTAACACAGAAAAAAACAACTCACGAGTAAAATATAACTTTTTATACATACCTGTCATTTGCCATGTCTGCAACGCACTTTTATTACACACTTATAAGGTAAAATATAAGGTAAAAACTGTTAAAATAACTGTCTTTTTATTTTTTCTAATAAAGCTGACACGTTTCTTACTGCAAATCATAAGACTAAATAATCTTAGATAAAGAGGGTATTCTGATATTTTTTTTTATTTCTACTGTCCTAAATATAGGACAGTAGGCTTATCTGGGTTAATGTAGGTAGATACATAACACTTTTCCCTCTTAAGAATAAACTAACTATCTTATGACATAAATATGAACCTTAAGACCAAGGAAACATTTAATTATTTTTTTTCGATGACAATCTATCTTATAACTAAGTTATAACATTTTATGAAGTTAATAATAAGTGTATGGAATAGACACTTATAGGTAATTTCACAAGTAGGTACCTATATATTACAATCTTATTTATACATTTTTAGTCTTTCACGACATTGAATAGCAGCTTCCCTGCGCTGTGGTTTATCAGTATTAGCGCCAGAAGACAACAGCGGCACCGGCGAAGTCGGGCTTGCGCCTGCTCCTTCCTCCCTACTATCAAATGACTCCTTACACTCCTCCTCATCTGACATAGTCGTCAAACCAGCCGTTGACTTGATAGGCGAACTAGCCACCACTTGGCACAGTGAATGACGTGGTTTTCTAGCGAGTATTTGGTCAATGTGTCTTTTATGCACATGACCATCTTTTGCTGTAACGTTATACGATACAGGACCTATTTGTTCCTTTACCACGCCCTCAGTCCACTTATTGCCAGATTTGGAATAGTTACGCATCAGTATCGGTTCGTTTTGCTCAACCACTCGCAACGGTATGTTACGGGCTCGCTGCTCCTCAGTAAGTTGACGCGCGCGCACACGCTCAGCGGCAACGGGACGCAGTAGGTCTAGTCGACCGCGCAGCCGTCTGCCTAACAGAGCAACCGCAGGTTCGCATCCCGTTGTGCCCTGTTCCGTGTTTCGGTACATAAATAAAAATCGGTTCAGAGCTTTATTTATGTCCTCCCTCTCAAATTCTGCTTTTTTAAGTACCCTTTTAATAGTGCGCACGGCATTCTCCGCTGCGCCATTGCTGGAAGGGTGATACGGTGGTACCAGGGTGTGTTTAATACCGTTGCTCTCTAAATATTGAGAAAATGCCGCCGAAGTGAATGGCGGTCCATTGTCGCTAACAATGCGTTTTGGCAAACCGAAACGAGAAAAATGACCTCGCAAGCTGTCACAAACTGCACTAGCTGAGGTCGATTTGATTTTTTCTGCTTCGATCCATTTCGAATGCGCATCAATGATTATAAAGTAATAATGATTATTAAATGGACCGAGAAAATCTACGTGAACACGAGACCACGGTTCCGCCGGCCAAGGCCACGAGTGCAGCGGGGCGGCGGGGGGCGCTGGGCGCATCTCCCTGCACGCTACACACTCGTGCGCAACCTCTTCTATGTCTCGATCGATATTTTCCCACCAAACGTAATTTCGTGCGATTTGTTTCATCTTGACTATACCCGGATGACCTTCATGGATCTCTTTTAAGATGTCGTTTCGTAAGGTATTCGGCACTACAATTCGATAACCCCAGATTATACACCCCTGGTTTATATGTAAATTGTCCCTTTTGTTATAATATTTTTTTTCAATATTATTGCCCTCATAATTCGTTGGCCACCCAAACATAATAAAGCCGTAGATCTTGCTTAATACCGAATCCTTCCTCGTTTCAGTTTTAATTTCATTAAAACTGATTGGAAAGTTTTCTTGCGCGTAATGCAGATAACTACCTTCTTCGTCTTCACCTCTTAATTGCTTTTTTGACAATTCTAGAGGGAGACGTGAAAGCATATCAGCAAAACAATTTTGTGTAGATCTTACAAACTTAATGGAAAAATCATATGCGGCCAACTTAACGGCATAACGTTGGAGTCTACTAGCTGCTGTTACTGGTAACCCTTTATTTTTACTAAAAATGTAACTTAAAGGACGGTGATCGCTCCGTAACTCAAAATGTCTCCCGTAAAGATATTGATGGTGTTTAGTGACCCCGAATACGATGGCGAGCGCCTCTTTGTCTATCTGGGAGTAGTTAGCCTCCGCGCTGTTGAGTGTGCGCGACGCGCAGCTGACGGGCCGCTCAGCGCCGTCCGCGTGTCGCTGCGTTAGTACCGCGCCTAGCCCGTACGCGCTGCTGTCCACTGACAAAATCAACTCCAAGCTGGGATCGTAATGCGCGAGCACAGGGGAACTGCTTAATACATTTTTTATTTTATTAAAAGCCGTACTACAATCAGCTGTCCAACTCCATTTCACATTTTTTTTCAATAAATCATACATTGGTTTTAATATGTCACTCATATTCACACAAAATTTTGAATAAAAGTTTACTAATCCTATAAAACTTTTCAGTTGAGTAACATTGGTAGGTGGGGGCGCTGCTACAATGGCCTCAATTTTTTTTGAATCAGTATGTAGTCCATACTTATTAATTTGATATCCTAAATAGGTAACACTGTCCTTGAAAAACTGACACTTACTAAAGTTTATCCTTAATCCGTTCTCTTTAAGCCTTTGTAGCACCGCCTTTAAATTTTCTAGGTGACTGGGTTTGTCTTTTCCGGTCACGCAAATATCATCAGCGAAGACCGCTGTCGATGGCAAGCCATTTAGCGTTTCTTCCATAATTTTTTGAAAATTTTCAGGTATACATTTAATACCGAATGGAACGCGCTTATATACAAATGTACCTACGTGTGTGGTAATGGCTGTCATCGCCCGCGAGTCCTCGTGTAAAAGACATTGTTGAAATGCATTAGACAAATCCAATTTTGTAAATTGCTCACCCCCTCCCAAAATCACAAACAGGTCTTCGATACGCGGCAGCGGGTAGTGATAGTCTTTTAACAGAGGATTGATTGTGACTTTGTAATCGCCGCATAATCTAATATTCCCATTTGTTTTAATTACTGGGACAATAGGCGTACCATAATCTGATCTTTCGACTTTGTATATGACGTCATCCCGCTGCAGCCGCTCGAGTTCCCTTTCAACTGGTTGCCGAAGCGCTAATGGTATTGGTCGCGCTTTTATAAACCTAGGTGACTCATCTTTAAGGTATAATTTAAACTTTGACTTAAACGTACCTAAACCATCCGCAAATACCTCAGGAAATTCTTTTCGCAAGGAAGTCGCCATCGAGTCTACTTCGGTTATGTTGTAGCATTCCACTATACCTAGCTTTAAATGTTTAATCCACGATCGACCCATCAGTGGCGGCCCCCCGTTTTCAATGACAAATAAATTTAATTTTGATTGCTTTTCACCAAAACTAACATTGACCACAACAAAACCAAGAGTCTCGATGACGTCCCCGGTATATGACTTCAGATTTAATTGCTTTTGTTCTATAGGAATATTCGGGAAATTTCTATCATAAAATTCTTTGGAAATAACAGATAACTTACTTCCGGTATCGATCTCAAATTTACATATAATATTCTCAACTTTTATTTTAACGTAATATGGACCATCACCGTTATTACTAACTACTAAATTATAGAAATTACAACCTTCATCCTCCGAGTCCGAACGGTGCAGAAAAAACTGATTTTTGTTTGAATATTTAGAACTTTTATTCTCATTTTTATTTTGCACACACACTGCTTTTAAATGGCCCCGTTGACCACACACATCACAGTTGTAATATTTAAACCGACACTTGCCATCCGTATGCCCTATTTTACCACATCTGGGGCAAGCGCGCTGCTGCCGGGTTGCGCCTGCCTGCGCCCTGGAGCCCCCGGTAGCGCCCGCGCCTATCCGGTGCAAGCCGTCGTCACGTGGTGCCGCGCCTACTGCGCCTGCCATGGCCGCGTGGCGCTCTGCCGCCTCCAGCGCCTGAGACAGCTCCACGGCACGCTTGTAGTCCACATTCTTTTCCGCAAAGATCCTCGATCTCATGTCTTCATTGTACAGACCAGATACGTATTGGTCGCGCAAGTTCTCCTCCAACTTATCCCCAAAATTACAACTTTTTGCGAGATGTTTCAGCGATTGTAGATAGTCGCGAACACTTTCACTTTGACGTTGAGTTCGCTGCCTGAATATGTGCCGTTCAGCAATTTCTGATCGTTCAGGTTCTAAGTGCTCTTTAACCAGTTTAACTAGTTCTGTAAAGGTTTTTGATTCCGGGGTACTTGGCGAGCATAAGTCACACATTAACTCATAACACTCCGCGCCCACTACCGTCACTAACGTAGCAACTTGAAGCGAATCACTAATGTTATTCAATGCTATAAACTGTTTCACTCTTCGAACGTACGCGTCCCAATTGCTATTTTCGAAATTGTATGGTTCTATGTGTCCGATCGGCATTGTAATAATGTTATTTTTACAAATACACGCGTGATAATTATCACCTCGTCGCCAGTGTTATATAGGTGCGTAGCAATAAGACAGCGGTTGAATGCAAACTGATTTATTATTCGTCCACCCGCCGGGACGCGATATATTATACTTAATGTAGGTAGATACATAACATATATGAAATATGAAGATATAATATGAAAATCAGCATCTGTACATTACTTTTATAAAGAGAAAAGTAATCAACACATCCTTTATAAAACGCCAAATTGGTCATCGGACTAAATCTTCTTCGTTACCTTATCCCAAGATTATTTGGGGTCGGCTACTAGTTCCACCTATTTTACCTGAATATCAGTTTTTCCACGAAGCGATCGGCATCAGACCTCCGCAACCCTGAGGGCAGTGACTTCTCAATAACGATTAGCGGACTAAATATTAACTAGATATTAGCTTCGAAAGTTATAATTGGATAAATTTGTTATTTTTGGCTATCCATACTACATTTCATGTGTAAAGATAAGTGTGGATAGTTTATAGATAACTCAATATAATATAAATCTTTAAAGTCAATAAAACCTTCTAAACTTGCATCAATCATAAGAATATTTATAAAAAAACTTATTAACTTTAACCTCTGAAACGTTATTGTTTTATAAATAAGTTATTGTTTTCATAAATTAAGACGTTACATAGCTCTTTAATACATAATTCTCTCATCTCTATTATAACGAACTGTTTTGCTGGCGTTACTAAGATAAGGCAGTTAACATCTTGCTTAGACTGATGGAAACCAAGAATGATAGAAATGCAGACAAAGTTGCATGGGTCAGCTACTACGAGATTCATTTCTTTCATTACCAGCAGTTTGTTATTAGATTAGAAAATTAATTTAGAATTTGTGAAACTAGCTTTCATAGAACTTTAAAACAAATAAAATTATTTAGTTATAATCTTAATGTGAGAGAGAGAGAACAGAGAATATTCAGTAACGTTTATTTTTGCCATTGAATTTCCACTTGTATACAAAAAAACTACTTAGTATAAATTATAATGCTTCAGATAGAGGTTCAGATTTACTGAATGGATCAAAGTTTGCCTTTAGAACGTTAATGGAAGTACTCGTCAAAAGGAAATAAAATTAAGAATGTTTTATACTTTAAAAAATAATAAAAACAGCCATTCTCCTAAAATTGTCATTGTCGTGTTTCGTTGGAGAGTGCGAGACCGGAAGCCCAATGATGCAAAAGCATTACTAGATTTATTTTTACCATGCTGCGTTTATCTGCATTCGCAATGAGTATAGTGACCACCACTCTTGGATTCTGCTTGTACTTTCTATCAGGCAGAATTGAGTCATTTTGGCAGACCTAACATAAAAAAATGAGATACTAATTACTTTCTCGTAACTAACAGCGCAATATTAGGTAAGATTTTTATAAAATTTCTAAAAGGTAGACCAAAGAATTAGACGAAAGTTGACCAAAGCTCATATTCACGTGTTACAAATAAGTCACTGACGCTTTTAAGCGCTTTGTTAGAAAATCCAGTTTTCGATATTATTTCCTTTACAGGAGAGAAAAAAAAAATGTTTTCGACACATTTTAATCACTGCAAGTGAAACGTACAAAGGAACTAAATTAAAAAAATACTCTGTTCAATAAATATTTAAATTGTAAACAAAAAAGTGTACGCAAGAACAAAACCAATATAAGTTAAGATTGAAAGGAACAATACAATTTATTTTGAGTACATATAGAACGGTTCTTAAGCGTACGTCCATCCAGTGGTGAGTAACTTTCTTCAAAAGAAACCCGATGCGAAAGGAAAAAGAAATAAAATTGTTGGCTGACGAATTCGACAGAGATTTATCACCTCTGTGAGGTTTAAGCAGTTCCTAATTTACCTACTGCGCATACGGGGGAAAAGGCGATCATTCATTTCCAGATATTTCCATTTTATTATACGTGGCAATTCTCTAAAGAGAAACCAATACATTATTTTTATTGGTAAACTAAATTTACAAATATGACACACAACTTGCTACTTAAAATGCTCCTAATACGTCTACAAATGTAAACATTTGAATTGTTTGTAGACAAGATTATATATGTACATATAAAAATTAACAAATACAGTAAACATTTGTCACTTTTTAACTCAATGTCCAACTTGTTGAAATATAAAAAAACGGGCTATTGAAAATATCATCAATTTGTCAACCATTTCCCAGATTAGTTAAGCGTGTGATCATCGTGTGAAATTAGATTGCAGCGCTGATGCCGACTTAAGAAAGAAGTACTAGTACTGTAAAACCTAGGAAATCAATAACCGCGGGCAACGCCACGAGGCGGAGCTAGTATCTTTATAAATTTTAGCCTATGTTTTATTCTGATGTATAAGCTATATTATTGTAAAGTTTCATTAAAATCCATTTGGTAGTTTTTGCGTGAAAGGACAACAAACATACTCACAAACTTTCGCCTTTCAAAGTGCTACCTTTTTCCCACCGAAATATCGAAGAAAATTTTTAAGTTCACCTAGCCAGATCTAATAAATATACTTGTATTTTTATCAATGTTAGGTTACCTCGATTAAAATAATAGTGCGCGCCGTCGTCGACAGGCAGAGGGGCTGCGGGGCGCGCAGGAAGCATCGAGCGCCTTCGCAAAGACTCGCCGCCGGCGCTTCACTTGGCTTCTGGCCCGCTGCGACTGCGCATACCTACTTGTTTATAATTTAACACCTTTCATGTCGTTGAAATTAAATGGTTTCTACGCATATATAGATTTTATTCTACTAGTAGAAGATAGGAACCGCATCAACATAATATTATAATTGATCGTAAGAATGGAATCCTTAAATTCAATGAACATTTATTCCGTTATAGCTGGATCTTATGTGCACTTAAGTATTTTAGCAATTCAATTCAGTTTAGTTAGTAGTCAATTTAGTTTTATAATAGAGACTTTGATGTGATACATAGATACACAATAACAAAGGAAATACATTCACATTTTGCGTAGCGAGGCAAGGTACGGGCAGACCGTAGAGTATAAGAATTAAGTTGCAATTATAATAATTATAATATTAGTAGGATTAATCCATTCGGGCAGCTCCATGAAGAACACAAGCATTTTAAGTTCTTTCTCATATTCTTCATACAAGCTCTTAATTTTTTATCAGTAAAATAAACATGTACATGTGTGCAATAATATTACTTTATTAATATTATGAATTTGAAAGTAAATCTGTTTTTTGTCTGTCTGTTACGCTGTCACGGCTAAACCGCCGCATCGATTCTTGAGAAAGGCCACTCTTTACCGTAATAATTAACACATGCGGACAGAACCGTGAGCAAGAGTTAGTAAATATTGAAAATAATTGCATACGACTATTAAATATAATATATAAAAAAATACTAATTACTGGTAAAAACACGCTCACGTTTTTTAATTATAATTTTTGTCGAACCCAAACACTTTTAACTAATACTTTATTTATTGAGGTTGGTTTTAGTAGAAATGTATTGAACAAGAGGCAGTCCACCATCAATACTAACTGCATTTTAAATAGAAAACATAATACATACTTAAAACTTATTTGACCACACGGTTGGCCGAGTGGTTTCAGCGGTCGCCATGCCGCTCAAGACACTTGGCGCAATAGCAATACTGCGCCAAGTGTCTTGGGTTCAAATCCCACGCGGTACAACACATTGTGTGATCCACGAATTGTTGTCCCGAGTCTGAATGTTCTTTGTGTCCGTTTCATGTATGTTTGTAAAGTCCCCCACGACACAAGATGTTTATTCCTAATGTGGAAATTGTCTTTTTATAGAAAAAAAAAAATACTCAGTTTAACGAATGAGAAAAATGTTGTACAACCACCTTATTGCCTATTGCCTTTAAAGTTTAAAAAAACTTTTAAATTGTACAATTTTTCTGTCTATGTATAGGCAAATACGTAGACAATTGAATAATGAACGTAGTATTTAATTCTAACGAACAACAATATGCCTGTTTCATAATGCTACTAAAATGTAATTTTTAAAGGAAGGTAATGCTACGTGGTCCTACCAAACACCTTTGTAAACGTAAATCACATAATATCTGACAAACGAATGAATATTAAATAATTCATGATAATTTTAAACAAGGCTCTGGGCTCATTGTTTATTGTCGGTAGATAATCAATATACCCATTTCACAATACCACGATTTCAATCTTTGGGAAATCAACAAAAATTTGCATACAAAAAGCGCTATCTGTTTTGCATAAATCGATTTACCTATCCTCTTTCGAAAAGCTTTTCCTTCCCAATTTCAACGCCAAGTTTATTTGTAAACAAAGTAAGAATTGCTCTAGGGCATTACCAAATAAAACTTTGGAATGTAGCTAAAAATTATTCAAAATGTATTTTTTTATAGGCAGTGACAAATATAGGGTGACAATTACGCGTCATTTTTATAGAAGTTGAACGCATAAGGCCACACGCTATAAATTATATGTTAACTAAGGTGTTGAATGTTATTACGAGTAATATTAAAAATATTAGATATGCTTTTACATTTTTTGAGATTGAGAGTGTAACCTTGGGGAATGTCTGTTTCAATATTAATGAAAACTTCGTTCATAACTTTACTGATAAGGCTGCCTAATAACGACAGATGCAGTGGCCTATGTTAGCCCTTGCAATATAAATTGTATACCAATTAATATATTATACAGAAAAGTGTATATCAAATTAATGCCAATAGACAAAGTGTGACCACTTAAAAAGTAATAAATAAGTAAAAAAAACATATAAATGTATCTACATAACTGTTTTTAATATTTTCAATGTCGTCATTATAGTTAATTTGTGTCTATTATTTAAGTATTCTTGTTAATTTTAATATGATTGGTATATTAATTACTACTGGTCCTTATAGTTAGTGTAACAAAGCCTTTGTGTCTAGCTTTTGTACTCCTGTCTCTTCTGTATGATCTACCTCACAGTGTGTATGTGGTCTATGCTGCCTAATTCTCCGCGGAACCCGGCCTGCTCCGGTGGTTGGCAGTTGAATTCATCAAGAATAGCCCTACTCGTTCCAAAATGTTGATCAGCATCTGCCCCAGTGATTTCTGCTCCCAACACCATGTGGCCCTATAACCGATTCGGTGTCCGTGCGTACTCCCACTTTTGCATAGAAGTTCCCTATGACAATATTGAAGTGTGCCCTTGAGTTGTAGCGCAGTGTTTTACCAATTTCTACGTAAAGAACCATTATATATCCCATTATGCACAAAATAAGACTGGGACCAAATGGTAACGGTGATAGCTGCAAAAGTATTAAACTCCTTGATAGAAAAGTAAATTGTTCCAAATATTCTTTTTTAAATACAACTCCTGTAAACCTACTGCCTAAAAATTCGTCACGGGGGACTTTACAAACATATATAAAATGGACACAGAGAACACCCAGATTCATTCAGTGTTGTCCCATGTGGGATTTGAAGCCACAACATTTGAACCACTTAAACCACTAGGCTGACCGTTCAGTCTACTTCAAAACATGTATATGTGATATATTTTGAATACATTTTTACAAGCAAATCTTTTTATCGCTAGACGGTTTCAAATTCACAGGACGTAAATAAAAGCCAATGAAAATTGCGACTTTTTTTACACAAAATTGGGTCCCTGAAATTGATAACAGTGTGAAATAAGACTTTGAGTGTGGAATTTTCCTGTTATCTCTGAATAGACTATATAAAAGCTATATTATATACATACATAGTGTAATAGAGTTTTTTTTATGGAAATGAGGGCAAACGAACAGACATATCGCCTGATGGTAAGCGATTACCGCCGCCCATGGACATCCGTAACACCAGAGGCGTCACAAGTCCGTTGCCGGCCTTTGGGGGGTGGGGAGAGGGATAGGAGAAGGGGTTGAGGTATGGGCCGCCAGTATCCTCACTCACTCGGTGAAACACAATGCAGGCGCTTTTTCACACTGGTTTTCTGTGAGACCGTGGTATCACTCTGGTAGAGCCGGCGCATGCATGCCGAAGCGTGGCTCTCCTACGGTAAAAGCATATTTTTGTTTTGGTTGGTTCGATTCGGACATACTATCGTACTGAGATACTTGGTGGTTGTAAGATGATTCATGATAAACTTAATTATTGAGGGAGACTTAGGTCAAAGGACAACTCTTAAATTGACTTTTGTTCTGAATTTCCTAATTGCACAGAGGGTCTAGTAGCGTATAAGTGATTTAATTTTCTTTTCTTTTTTTTCTTTTTTAAAAAGACACCTCCCACATTAGGAATAAACATCCTGTGTCGTGGGGGACTTTACAAACATACATGAAACGGACACAAAGAACATCCAGACTCGGGACAACAATTCGTGGATCACACAAAGTGTTGTAGGTACCGCGTGGGATTTGAACCCACGACACTTGGCGCAGTAGCAAGCGGCATGGCGACCGCTGACACCACTCGGCCAAATTGTAGTGGTTTAAGTGATTGCCTCGCCGGTTTCTACTGCGCAGAGTGTTGCGAGTTCATACCCCGCATGGGACAACTCTATATGTGATCCACAAATAGTTGTTCTGAGTTCACGTTTCGAATATTTCAAAAAAAACTAATATAAACATAATGTATACAAAACGCTACTTTCAAACTTTTAATACACCAGTGTATTAAAAGTTCAACAGCACAATGTGGGATAAAAATAATTTCAGGAAATCATAACAGCTTTCTTTATTACTTGTCTTTAGTTCAGATTGCTAAGAAAATAAAGCATTTAAACTATTAACTCTCACCGCATTCTACATCAGCAATCCGATTTATATAATTATCAGAACATAATATAAACACTTTAAAAAGAAATTAAAGTGCAATAGGAAAATCAAAACAAAAAACCTCTTTTTACTAGTCTCTTAAATTTCAAGCGAGAAATTTTCATTCAGTAGCAAATTTGTTGCGGGCCACTTTTTACTCTTTTTACTAAGGAATCACCAAGCTCATGGGGCTTTCGACGCCGCTTGTACTAGTGACGGCTATTGTTACGGACCAGTTGGTGTTTTTTCTTACTCTTTGCAGTCTCGTCCTTTCATTTTTGCAAGTATCGATCTTCTGTGTATCGGATATCGAATGGCACTTTTTGCTTCAGTGCCTACTATAGTCAAAAAATATGGAGTGCGCTTTGCTTTATACCTAGCTTACATTTTTTTAACTGAACTTGAATTGACTTAGCTACAGCTACATAATCGCTACAGTTCAAGCTGCGATCGAACGTTTATTACAGACTAAAACAAGAACGAAGAAACCAAGATCATGATATATCGTGGGAGAGCCAAGCTTCGGCATGAATGGGCCGGCTCGACCGGAGTGATACCACGGCCTCACAGAAAACCGGCGTGAAATAGCGCTTGCGCTGTGTTTCACCGAGTGAGTGAGGATACCGGAGGCCCATACCCCAACCCCTCCCCTATTCCCTCTCCCCATCCCCCAAAGGTCGGCAACGAACTTGTAACGCCTTTGGTGTTGCAGGTGTCCATGGGCGGCGGTAATCGCTTACCATCATCTGCTCGTTTGCCCACTAATCAATAAAAAAAAAAAAATCATTATATTACACTGTAATGTAATAATTTAGATTGGTCTCCTGTCCAATGCTGTAATCGTTACAGCACACAGAAGACCAACTTAAAATGACAGCATTCGTGCTGTCATGATTCGTTGGTGAGTGCGAGACTTGAGGTCACGTATGACGTGAGGGCATGATGTAGAAACATCATTAGGCCGCCATGGTGTGGGTCACTATACTGCATTGAGTGCATTCACCATAAGTATGGTGACTAACACTCTTGGATTCTGCTTATGCTTTCCATCAAGCAGAGTTGAGTTACTTTGGCAAGACTATACATAAAAAAACACATTAACAATCTTTGACAGTCCATTGCTGGACATCGGTCTATAGTTGGTATGGGGTTTGTTTGAAGTTGCCTTTCTCTTTTCAGTGATATTGTCCCTCGTAGTATGCTTCTTTAGCCGCCTCTTACACCATAGGTTAAATAGGGGTAGTGCCACTCCGTATTTCCGTAAATCCGTCATATCATGAAGAAAGACCACAAGATGACTCCTTCAAACTTTGTGCTTATTTTAAATTCAGTTTAAATCACTATATATTCAACTAGCAGTGGTAAATTGCATAAAAAAAAATACAATAATAAACAAATTATATGGTTTTTTTTTTTTTTTGATGATGAATGGCAACTAGCCGGATCACTCGGATCAGCTATTTCTGCCAATGTCAAGTATTTATCGTCTTCAATTATCAAGTCTTCAAGTCTTCAAGTCGTCGTCGTGATGAAATTAATGATAAAAAATATATAAAATGTGGATGACATGAAATGGGGACCGTCTTCCGAAAAAACAAAAAACGATCTCCTCCAAATTATATGGTTATTGCTGGCTGACACTGACATTTTACTTAAAAGACGGAAAAGAAGTCTGGTAGGACTGAATTATTTATGGTTTGTGAAGTAAAAGGCCCATTTCGTTGTAGAAAAAAGGTAATCAGAGTTCTGGTTTGTTAAGAAGCTTTTGATCTACGCAAAACTCTTAACGAAAATAAACGAGTGTCTGAGATGTTTTGTGAATTTGAAACTACGTACGTATATGAAATTTCAAATAATTAAACTGACAAGTTCAAATCCAAATACCTAACAAGAAAAAGATTAAAACAACTACAACCAGACTACGTAATTTTATTAATAACATTTGAATAGCCTGTATCACATAGGTCATTATTGCGAAACTATTCATGCCTGATTTATTTAAATCGGTTCAGTAGTTTACGCTACGGTGGAACATACAAACGTACATTGACTACCAACACTTGCCTACCCTTCCCAATGGCCGTAATCGGGTAACAAATAAAACGGTCCCTTTAAAATCATGTAATTTAATATTATTCGCAAGCCAATACACACAAAGAATAACAGTGTATTTGGCAAATACAGACATATTAAAAAAGGATAACAGAATTAAATAAGGATAGAACGAAAGAAACTAAAATAGGCTATAAAAATATTAAAAAGGTAAATATGATAAGGGAAGTAAAGAAAAACAAAAGTGATTTAAAAAGAAACGTATTCGAAATGGTCTATGATTCCCAAGTGTTTTATCCTGTATATAATCCACTCCTGACTAATAGTCCTAAGGGATGGTTGTCTTTTTACTGTGAAGTAAACCTTGTTTAGAACTAACATTTACATATAATATTATCTGAATTCGTTTGAATTTTTTTTTTTTGCCTCTGCTTGATTAGGTTTTTTTTTGCAGCCAGGCAGTTACGTGTTTGTAGGGATCTCTTTCTGTGAAATTAATACCTCAAAAATAAAATCTGTGAAAGGGATCAGGAGAGAGCCGATCCTGAGCGAAGAAGATGTTTTGCCGACGGAGGTATGAGCCACTGATCCCTGCCAGAAAGTAGGGACCTACGGTGATAGATGGACAGGACAGGGACAGCGGCCTTGTTGTATTATGCGGCCTCCGGGTTACGATTTGGAGTCAAGTCTTTTCACCGAAACAGGGCCTGATTAGGCGTGGTGTTGGTTCTGGTGGACCTAAAATAACAATATCCGTGTTTTTCCGAGTAGGGTACCCGAAGTCGGTCGTTGGAGTGGTTTTGAGTTGGCTCCAATATTCCCAAAGAATCAGGAGATCCGAAAACATTTCCACTCTGTTAGTAAAAATAAAGATAGATACATGCTTATGTACGTTAATATATGTTAAAGCAAAGTTTATCGCTTTACAAATTAGTATTTATTTTCCTGAAGATAATTCAGAATTTCTTAAATATATGCAAATCTAGTATCTAACTTATAAATAGCTTAGCTCATGGCTTCTGCAGGAATATGAATTTCATTCCAACGACTTTTCTCTACGTTAGAACGTGATACGACGTTATACTATAAGTATAAATATGAAAAGACTGGTATAGCACAATACCTAAGAATAATAACAATTTTCCATGTATATAAATTTTTTCTTGTCTTGTTAAATGTGTGCATATTTAAACCGTAACTTTGATAACTTAGAAATGAATATCTATATTTTAAATAATAAATAATGTATACCTTTTGAGATAAATATGGCTAATAGAATTAAACTAACATAATTAATATTTCTGTGTAAACGAAGTGATGAAGTGAAGAGATCTACAACATTTTAAAAGAACTTGTGATATGACAATATAAATATTTTAAAATGGCTACATAAAACTATTACAATACTATTTTTAAACTAGTAGCTACTTTTCCAGAGTTAGGATTTATATTTTTGTTTCACATGTTTATTAATAAAAAACATTTAATATTTGATGAAAGAATTACGGCTCATTTCAATATGTTTTACTTTTACTACGGTAGAAATATTTTAAAATAATGTGGTATTTAATTTAATCGAATCACTTCTTGTCATTGTTTCACAAAATGCAATGTTCAATATTTTATAAACAGCTTAACAATTGTTTTAAATGTTCTCAGAGGGGATTCTGAAACTATTTATATTGAAAATAGCATTTCCTCGCCAATATCGGAAACCAAAACATTTTAATACGCTTGTTCGCATTCAATTTAATAAAAACAATTTGTACACATTGATATGAACATACCTAAGTAATTGATGTTCTACCACAATGATTCATTGTTTATATTATGCCATTATTTATGGTTTAATTAGTTGATACTGCATGTTTATATCAATTTATAAATTAAATAATATCGGAAATACAAAATCGTACTACAAGACGAGCCCATCACCTTGTTTTACCAAAGCTCAGAACAAACTACGGAAAAAGAGATATTAAATACGAAGGAGCATGAATTTATAATTCAATACCTAAGAAAATTAAGGACACAGAATCTTTCAGTTTATTTAAAAAATATTTAAAATGTTACATCTTGAGAGACTCTAAAAATTAAAAAACCTCTACGAAATAAATAATGAAATCCAATGAGTGTGAATAGTCCCTAACTGGAGATACGCGTTTTATGCCTCAATTTTGTCACCTACCTTCAAAGAATTTATTATTGTAAACGAGCTCTGAACTATGAACCTACTTTTGTTATATATGTTTATTTCTTATGTGAAGTGATTTGTAAGTCTTTGAGAAATAAATAATTCTAACCTTATTCTAACCTGCGGCCACAGCGGCGAGTCTTGACGAAGACCAGCCAACTATTCAGAGATATCATAGTGCAAATTCGCATGTGCAAACACAGTTGCACTCTTTGTTCCATCCCTCTCATGCTCCGATTGATTATCTGACACGACCGGGGAAAGATCAGGCGCATCATAAGTAATGGATAGTATTCGGCAGATTATAATCTCAGAGTAATTAAATAAAACTAGAATAGAGTTTCAATTTGAAATAAATATAACACATAATGGGTATATTCATTTAATGTTCCACCTTATTAATGTATTCATATTGTGATATGTATATATGATATTCACTTGTGAATATCATGATGAATGAATGATTTGATAGTATCAAAACATAATAAAGTGAAACTCAGTCAACTGGTTAATAAAACCAAAACACCGCGTAATGGTATTTAATTTCACCGATTGTAAACGCAGAGCAATCTATGCCAAGTACCTCCAAATGTCATGAGTAATGTTCACAATTTCATCACCCTCTTCCCTTCCCCCATCGAGGAGGCACATTTTTTATTTCAATAAATGTCAAATGTCAGTTGCCAACACATATATCGTGGATACACTTTATATTTTAATGAAGGACTTTTTTATACCGAATTCAAAATTAAGAGATACTATTGTAGCCGACTGCGAAAGATGTATGTATATTTCTTTGGCACGCCTTAGAGCCTAAACGGCTTGTCGTATTTTTAAGTAAGTGGAGTCAATAGATTCGTTTTAGTCTTGAGAGTGACACTGGCTACAACAAAATTACAAAAAAAACATTTTTTTTTCTTTTTAATATTTTTTTAGTTATTCAATGAATTTAATAAAGATGACAGATATTGAGACGGTCGGGTTTTTTTATAACTTGTTTCACATGTTTTTATTATTGTATGTATGAATTTCTCAAATTTTAGCGACAGTTTGTTTGGAGTAAAGACCCTTTCAGCTTATTTATTTTATTAATTTATTGGAACGAAGTTCCTTATCGCGCGTTGCGGAAGGGGGCTAGACGGAATTGTAACGACACTTTCGACATATGTCAACGACAAATTTATTATACCATATAGTGTGTTTACCCAAGAAATTTAGTTATACCACAGGGAGGATAAAATTTTCCCCACATATTCCTGGATCAACTACTTAGTCACATCGTAAAATCGAGTTCTTCGATACCGCCATACTTCTCAGTCGAGATGCCCCAACTAATACTTTCAATTTACCTATATTTTCAACCTCTTTTTTGGGGCTTATTTATCTAGCGTAGCACCCCCAATCCATTCACCCCACTACCCTGATCACCTCTTCCTTAAGGGATGATCTTAGGGGGTGGGCCCCCTAAGATCATCCCTTAAGGAAGACACCCCCTCTATCTCCGAAACTATCACTCGGAGATATTTTTTAGTCCCCCCTAGCTTACCCTGAACTTGTCAAGAATCAGCACCCCTCAATATTTGCCTTACACCCCCCTTTTTTTCAAAAACTCTTCACCCCCCTCAACCTAACTTTTGAACCAATTATCCCAGCACCTTAGCGCTTGGACTCATTTTAACGAGCACAGCACCCCCAACCCTTTCGCCCCACCAGACTGGTCATGTTCTGACCTATCCTCCCCACTGATAGTAACTTCATGCCCCCCACCCACACTAGGACCGCACATATCTTCAACCCTTTAGTTGGATATTACGTTTAACTAGCAAGTTACTCATTTCCACCCCCACCCCCTAAAATCATCCCTTAAGGAAGAACCCCCTCTATCTCCGCTCTATCTCCGATGTTGGAAGAGTACTTAAGGAGGGCAACGCATTGACTCTTAACTCTTGTGTTGTATTATTGCAGTAATGCTCAATATGTTGCTGAAGGTCCCGCGATAAAGGCGACAGATTGTAGTATAACAAAAAATCGCCAGTGATAATAATTTTTTATTAGGTGACCCGTAAACTCCTTTCCATATCATAAAAATCGGCCAAGTGCGAGTCGAACTCTATATTTACATATATATTTTACTAGTTGACCCACGCAACCTCGTTTACGTCTTATATCGCCCGTAGCTTGAAAATTTTCCCCCGTTTTTGAAACATTCTTCATTGGTGCTCGGCTCCTATTAATAGTAGCGTGATAATATATAGCCTATAGCTTTTTTCGATAAATGGACTATCCAACACTGAAAGAGTTTTTCATATCGGAGCAGCAGTTCCTGAGATTAGCGCGTTCAAACAAACAAACAAACTCTTCAGCTTTATTATATTAGTATAGATTCTCATTTTTAGTATTTGTTGTTATAGCGCCAACATTAATATATTATCTATGAAAATTTCGACTATCTATCACGGTTCATGAGATACAGCCTGGTAACAGCGAAGTCTTAGTAATAGGGTCCCGTTTTATCCTTTGGGTACGGCACCATATAAAGCAAGTTAAAATTATTCTATCAATCTAGGATGTCGTCGTTCTCAGTTATGTACTCGTATGTACGAGTATGTACGAGTATGTATGTCAAGTTCCTAACCGAAAGCCTCTCACCATCATCGAGTGCCGAGCTAGCTAGTGGTTATCCGGAATGTTGTGTCATTTATATTAGAGCAAAGTTTTAATAATGCTATCGTATTCTCAATTTGTAAAAAAATCTAATAAAATATTAATACTCGTAGTAACGGCTTTTTAGTAAAGATAAAAAATGTCTCTAGGAAATGAAGTTCCGAACAATGGAAGAGCAACTTTTAATATCGATAAAATTAAGGAATAACTGAGCTGATATTAATAGATGTAAAATGATGTGCTGATAAAATAATCATAATATTGAATGTTCCCGTTAGTTTAATGTTTAGTGGTCCTAAGAGCCGGAGGTTATCGGATCGATTTACCAATCACCATGAGCAAATAATTGTGTTCATGATACAATTACACACTTATTTATTCTGTATTCAAATGTACATACCTAATTCATTTTCAATTTGTACGTATTTAGTATAATACTAGCTGAACCCCGCGGTGCTACCCGCGGTACGATGATAACTGCGGGCAACGCCGCGAGGCGAAGCTATATCTTTATAAATAGTAGCCTATGTGTTATTCTGATGTATAAGCTATATTGTGGTAAAGTTTCATTCAAATCCATTCAGTAGTTTTTACGTGAAAGAGTAACAAACATCCATACATACATACATCCATACTTACAAACTTTCGCCTTTATAATAGTAGTAGGATTAACATTCCAGTTGGGACAGCGTGTCATAAGTGATTATTATAATATAAAAAGCAATAAGAAAGCGGTTTCGCGCACCTAGGGTTTCGTACAAACCCGTAGGTATATTATATGATGTAACTAAAAAATATGCTTTTCGCAAATTTCGCTTTATCTGTGCTATAAACGTTGATTCGTACCAAATTTCAAGTTCCTGATTTCACGGTAGTACCCTGTAGGTTTGATTTCCTTGTGAGTGTCAAAAATTCGCAGCATAAACGGCTGCATCTTTTGATTGCGTTGGTATAGAAAATTGATTTTTTCACAGCTCTAAGTCACAGTTGACGACGCTTTACTGAGGTAAAGTGATTCTATAAGGATTTAGTTTTTTCTTTTGAGGTACGGAACCCTTAAAATCAAATTATTCGAGAAAAAACTTTTTCAACTTATCTCGACGTTTTATAAGTTATGTTTTGAGTCTTAAAAATCTCAAAGTAGAGATCAGTCAGTATTCTCGATGCGAAGTTGATTGTTAATTGACTCTAACTTCTCTCAAAAAATAACCACCAATTGGCCGAATCACAGAAATGAAAATATACAAAGACATTACACGCTACAAAGTCCTTAAAGGAAATACCTCTTCCGATGGTAAATACAACCAACATTTTTTCCCTTACATGTAACGAGTCTTAAGGTTTATCGACCGTCAAACATAAACTCTCGTTGTTTAACCTTATCTGGTAATTTAAGGATTGTATTTTTTTGGAAAGTATCTTTCTAGCACCTACCATTAGAAGGTAATATTGCATTTGGACAATGTCTCAAATGTACAGTAATAATTCAATTTGTTCATGCTATTTGTCAACTGCAGACTTTGAAATGAAAAGCTATTGAACCTTTAACGTACACGTTCTCTTCAGATAATTGAATTTGCAAGGGTGACTCACCCAATTATAATATCAGCACCAACTCATTTTAAAGGCTACTCAACTCTAATTTACTGTAATTTCATTCCAGCCTCCCATTTTATTCTTCGCGTAAGTATTTGAGGTATAAACACGGAGTCTGATTACGTTTTTTAATATATATTTAAGCAAACTTTTGTGATAGAATTACATTCAGAGTGAAATAAAACAAAAATCTTTTCAAACGGCTATTAATATTCTGAAAGTTTTTATGAAAGATTTTTGTAAGAATTTGCCTAGACGTATTTCGTTGCTCGTTTAATATAAGTAATTTTATCGCCAAAGTTATCCTAAATATTTCTTGGTTTGTTTGATTTTAAATAATGTCTAGTAAATTAAACTAAATTAAAATTAGTTAATTTTCATTTCAAATTAATGGCTTTAGTCCATATTTTTTCTTGAGATGTCTATATTTTTTGTGATGAGTCTAATACACTAAACACAAGGGAAGTACATAGCAACTAACAATGGGTAATTTAGCAACTAAGTCGTAAATGTTTATGTGATTGTTCAATAACTTAACAGAACACGAATAGTTATTTACTTTCATGGGCAGTGTAAATGCTAGAACATTCCATATGGAGTAATACTATTTAGTTTTGACAATGTGGACAACATAGTATTAATCAAACATTTTACGTTACATAGAATTAGGTTTTAAATTGAGTTCCAAATCAAAAGTGTTTTATTAATTAAATGATCACATTTAAGAACCGATCAAATAAACATAAAAGCAATTAATTAAATGTTTTATTTAACAAAAATCTGTCATCTGTAAGGGTATTTATTTATTATTTTAAAAATCATCATCATAAAGGAGCTTAGTGGTCCATTTCTTAAAAAAGAACTCCCCTTAGAAAGAAGAATAGAAATATTATGAATAACACTACATAGAATTAAAACCCAAAATAGTGACCATTTAAACCTGACGAGAGCGGCTTCTAGTAATGAGAGCTTGCAGAGTACTCTTATGAGAAACGCAAATGAGTTCCTTGTAAAATAAAACTTTTCCATACCTGATGTATTGCACAGATACAAATATTTACATAGACAATCGTATATTAATAGCTCCTGAAGTGAAATATTTGTCCCTTAAATATCTATGTATATGCATGACATGTCGTAGGTATGTAAATTTAACGAAGAAGCTGACATTTAGACATCAATGACTAAAATATTTTGTAACAATAATACGAGTATAATCACCTTTCTAGATGTTAATAAGACACAAAAACTCATACTAACTCTCATTTTATTGTTGTAATAAAATTCCAAAAAATTAATTTGGTAATGAAGTTTAAGTAGCTTTTTTCTATAACAATGGGATAAACCAGCAGCTGTTTGAATGACATATCTCAGATAGTAACGTTTAATTATTTGATCTAGTTTAAATAAAAGATATTGATGGTGATTCTGTTGTTGCCATCACTAAACTAAAATTCACTCAAATTTGTTGTTGGATTACATACTTTAATTTCATCCGCTTACAGTCCATTTTTCGATATCCCACATCTAAGCTTTCACTATATTTAAACATTTGATTATTGTTAAAATAAATATGAACTCTAAATGTCAAAATTATGACTCATAAGTCGGCATGTATTTAGATGACGTCTAAATTTAGTGCTACATGTCAAGTTTGACGTCACACGTTATATATTTTAAACGTTCTACACAAGAATAGCAAATGCAAAATTATGACCTAAGTTGAGTAATTTAACTAATTGTGATTGTCCAAAGTAAATTTTACTTTTTCATGTAATAAACAACCGTGTCTTTGATTAACGTTTATTTGGTACTGAACTAAACACAGTGACAATTGAGATGTAAGATATCGAAAAATAAACTGTAAGCAAATGAGATTACAGTATTTTATCCAACAATAAATTTTAGTGAATTTTAGTTTAGTGATGACAACAACAGAATCACTTCCATTGTCATCATAAACATCGAAGTTCTAATACAACTCCCGCACGCTTCAAAATGATTTATCTGACTCACTTCGGGGGAATAAAATCTCAAGAGAACGACTTTGAATTTCTTGTTAGACATTCTTGGTGGCATTAAAAAGCTATTTCTATTTTATTACCATGAAACATAGAGTTTACATTTTATTGTACACTTTGTTACTGTAAACATGTCTCGTGTTAAGTGCAGATAAAAAAATAACCGCAAATAAAATAGTAAGCGCAAATATTAACGGAGAGCCACACTTGTGCATGAATGGACCGGCTGGACCGGAGTGATACCATGGCCTCACAGAAAACCGGTGTGAAATAGCGCTTTCGCTGTGTTTCATCGAGTGAGTGAGGATACCGGAGGCCCATAACCCAACCCCTCTCCCACCTCTCTCCCCATCCCCCAAAGGTTGGGAACGCACTTGTGACGTCTCTGGTGTTGCCCATGGACACCCGGACGGTGCTAATCGCTTACCATCAGGTGATACGTCTACGCGTTTACCGTCTATTCAATAAGTAAAAAAGGCGTTTTTTTGTTCAATCGTTTGAAAAAGAGAAAAATTATGCAGTATCTAATTTTTAATTTTAATTTAAATTAACATATTTAGTAAAACACACACATTGCTTGTGTCATAATCGCACTTTAAAAGATTAATTCAAACTTGAGGAACTAAACTACCCGTAAGAAAATAACTGATACTGTATATCTGAAATAATTATAACTTTTTCATATTCCTATTCTATTACACTTCTCACTTGCCTTCATTGTAGGTATAAAACATTTGTAAAAATAGCCGTGTACTTAAAGTTATCATTAGCGCAACTTTGTTCGAAGTAAAAACTTCTTCCGTTTCCTTTTACCCTTCTCAACATGGATTTATTGTTTGAAGGTCAGTTTGATCCTTATCTTGTCCCGTAATCGATCCCCTTAGATGTTACTACCTCAGTTTCAGTAACCAATTGGCAATATCTTGTAAAACAAAAAAAGATTGAAGTCATCAGGTACCTTCAATTTCTTATAGTGTTTTATTTGTACAACATATAAGGCAAATATTTGCTCGAATTCCTTATTGTTTGCTCCGTAAAGAATAAGTTACGCGACGTATCTCGTAAATAAGCATAGTTCAACATACAATATACAAAAAATATATTATTATTTACCCGTTCCTTGTATTTTACCTTAAAATATCATACACCCCTTTAATCGGTCTAGAGTAATGTTGTCTTAATTTTTTGTTACAATAGCAAAACGAATAAGGAATTTCGATAAAAAAATAGATCGTCAAGAAAAATAAAATATTAGGGCATCCGCTAAATAAAACATAAAACACGTTTTTGAATACCACAACAGCTGCTTTTTGAGATCATAAAGGACATTGCTTTAGTACCAATGTCATAAATATATACCAAGCTTAGCGTTTGAGTGTATCATATTGATATAAAGTATTCAAACTAGTTATGCTCTGAAAATGTGGTTCGATTTGACCTTTATCCAGAACTAACACTATCAGTATTTCAATTCATACATAAACACGGAACAAAACCTGAATGAATAACAAGCACCCAAAGTCTAGCAAAACAAACTTCGTGAGGTTTGTAAGTATACCTAGAAGAGATGATGGAGAAGGCTGTCGCTACTACTATTTTCTTTAGATACACTAATAAATTTAGTGTACATTTTATACAATTATATTCCAAAGAATTCCAAATCAAACTTCTATTTTTCAGTGTATTTGTATACGTGAATAGGCACTACATTTCATCTGATTAATTTTAAGACACTCGTAGGAATTTAATAGCCAAATCATAGGGTCTTCTTTTAACTAACTTGAAGGTAGTAGAGCCACGCTGATTTCATCATTTTGAATCAGCGTAAAATAACAGCGTTCGTGCTGTCGTGTTTCGTTGGAGAGTGTGAGACCGGACCAGAAAGCCCAATGATGTAGAAACATCACTAGGCTGCCATAGTGTGAGTCGCCATGCTGCATATCTGTATTGTCTGCATTCGCAATGAGTATGGTGACTACCACTCTTGGATTCTGCTTATGCTTTCCATCAGATAGAGTGGAGTAACTTTGATAGAGGCATACACAAAAAACTCAAAGTTTCGGATCGAGATTAAATAGACTAAAATTTAAATCTAAGTTATATTAATACAATTAAAAAGTTAAGGGCAGTCTACGTCCTTTTCCAATAATCAAAGTATCAAACGGTTAAACCGTAAAAGTGTAACAGACGAACAGTGTTTCTTTCGAATTTATAATATTAATATTGATTATAAAATATTATTAAATTAGTATTGATAACTAAGTAGACTATTAATTTATTTATTGTTACCCTTGACATCGTTATTATAAATTAGACAAAGTTTTACTCGTTGTTCACGTTTCATAATTAAGAAAATTCGTAATCCTAAACTCTTTTACAACAAAAGAAAACCTAACCCCTTCGAGGCGTACCCTATTTTCAATGTTCATCTCTTTTACTAATTACACTTTTTCTACCATTATTTTCTTATTACAGTACTTATTGTAAACCAAATTTACTGCCCGCCGGGTATAAATAATTTACCGAAGTATTTAACGCACTCAGAGCAAGTTTCACTACTTCAATATTAAGGTTCATTATATGACATGTATGTTCAAATTCAATATGTTAACAGCATAACACATAAAGGAATATTTTGTTTCATAGTTATTGTTTTGTTTATATGCTTTTATCGTCTTGTACCAATATACAAGCTTTAATTAAACGTTTTCTTACCTTCTAAATTACACACCACAACAACTTTATTAGGTAGACATTTTTCAGCTGAAACGATTACTTACTCTATAATTTTTACTTTACTTCACAACAAAGACATAACTCAGTTCTCTATTGTGTATCTGCAGTTAAAATTCAACTATTTAATTTCATAATGATATGTTAGTATTAATAAATTGAAGATCTACTCATAAGAGGTGAGAAAAGGTCTAAAATAAGGTTATGTTACAGTGTGAAACATAAATTTAACCCTTATCTCTGAGGTATGTTACCGTCAATCGTCGGATTATATTAAATTGCAGTAAGCCATCAAGCACAAATCGTCAGGTTAAGCTTTTCAATGTAGTCTTTGCACATAAACATTTTTTATCGGAATTAAAGGCTGTTGTTTGTTTGCGTATCTGTGTAAGTGCAGACGTCAATGTTTCTAACTTATATCTTGTATTTAAGTATAATGTGATGATTGTCATAAAAGAATTTATATACTATACGTTTTATCATGACTAACCTACTAAATTGAAATCCATTTGTAATTGAAATTGTACTCGTCTGCAGCGTGCTAATTAAGTAGCTGTGGTCTCCAATTGGTTGGTAAACCACAATATGTTGTGAAATATAGTAATGCTATTGATGACTGTTAAGACTAATTATTTTCGATCAGTTAGTTCACAATCTATTAACGGATTCTCAAACTTCACGAAGAGACTATTTCACGTATTCTTGTAATGTCAAAATCAGTTACAAACGCCACGCTTCGGCATGCATAGGCTAACTCGACCGGAGTAATCCCACGGCCTCACAGAAAACTGGTGTGAAGCAGCTGCGCTGTGTTTCATCGAGTGAGTGAGGATACCGGAATACCATACCCCAACCTCTCCCCCATTCCCCTGATTGCATATTGTTTTTTAAGTAGTGTATCAAAACAATACTTGTGAACAAATGTTGCTTTCTAAAATTCACCTAAGTACATTTTTTTGCAGTAAAATTTTAATGTTTTTAAGAAAATGGCCCATATTATTAATCTTTTATAGTAATAATTTACTTTCACCCACTTCTCGAAAGAAAAATGAAACTTAAAAAAGAACATTGAATAACAAAACCTCCTCATGAATACATTTTCGAAACTTTCATTTTCATTTCTCTGAAAGTATTTCACTTCACTGTAAAAAACATTATCGTCACTCTAAAAATAGAATATAAAACAAGAAAACTTGTACATATAAATAATTTAAAATGTTGTTTATTGAACGAGAGAGGTTTGAGTGCAATTTAACACATATTTTAATTAAAAGTACCCTAACATAAAAGTCGAGTCCATACAAATAAATAAAATTAAAGTAAAGTATCTGTTTGTAATGTAAAAACTTTTCACTAAATGCATATGGCATGTTAAGTACTTACATCACAGAATCATTTTTTCAATTTTACTTGAACGGCTGTATTAATTTAGCCTGGACATTTACTAGCATTTGATTGATATTACAAGGAGTAACTTACATTACTTTTATTTTCAAAAAGTAAACGTATGAATGAAGGCACAGCTAGTAAGTATATTATTTTATTTCAACAAAAGCTACGTTTCAAGCGCCCGGTGCTATTCAAATTGTCTGCTTTGAAAATCGAATGAAATTTAGATTGACTTGCAGAAGGATGCCATTATTCTTTAGATTAACGGTAAGAAATGCTCTAAAATAGCAATAAATGGAACACTTTATTTAGACAGCGACATTTTAAAAATTATTTCTAGCGCTGCGCTTGAACATATTTGCATTTTGCAGAGCACTATTGCACATTTTCTGTACTTATATAAGTCGTAGTATGGTGTAATATATAATATAGAGTAGATGTAAAAAATACTTACGTCGTTCTGTAAGTCGTCTATATGTCTGTTTTTTAGTCAACTAAAAGTAATATCATCATCAACAACCCATAAGGTCCCACTGCTGGGCTCAGGTCTCACAGGTCTCTCTCGTCAGGCGAGGGTTAAAGTCATATGTCCCCACGCTGGCCAAGTGCGGGTTGGGAAAAAAATAAACCAGATTAAAAACTATCATGTATTGTATACGTGATATTGAATTTTTGTTTATTTCGCAGCTTGTATTGTTTTCACATTAATTATTATTTTTAAATGGATATAAACAGGGATCATCTTTACATTATATTCGTCAACCCTACAAAGGAAATATTTGGCTTTGTTTAATAATTTTTATAATGTCTGATGTCCTACATTTTACCATTTGTTATAATTGTTGAATTTCAATCCAAAATTTCTCTTCTTATAATATTCTATTCCATTTAACTTTTTTCAAATACGCAAAATGAAATATTAATATTTTCCTCCGACAGATATAAAATTGTCCCAATCATACTTTCTTTTATCCAGTCCCTTTTTACGTTCAGCCGTCAGGTGCAGATACAGCCGCGGGTCATTAGGACTCGTAGACCTGCTACGACGTAGCACCTCTACGACTCTAATCACAATCGTCCCTCAATCAACACCAGTGTCACACTTTCTATACCTAACATAATATGAAAAGATGTTTTCAGTAGTTATTATTAGTTTAAAAGTATAACCAAATTACACATAACTTAGTTTTGTATATCTTTTTATTATATATATCTATTGAACTACTGAACTGAACTGAACTGAACTATTGAACTAAAATTACTAAAACGTGGAATTGAAGAAAATCTATAGCACTGTGTACAACCAACAAAAGATTTTTCGAAGAAAGTTTGCTCTTCCCTTTGGCATTCATAATGGTATTACAAGCAGGATTCAATGAAATGGGATGGAAAATCGTTTCGATGCGTAAATAATTGAAAGTTAGATGTAAAATTGGTATGGCCGGTTGTTGGTAGAAATTTCGACAGAAACAGTATTTTGGGCAGAGTGCTGTGCGATTCTGAAACGATTATTTGTTCTATCAGGCTAACATCAAGTTTGATTACTACATTAAATACAAGCTAATGCAAAGTGTTGATTTGACTTTGTATTGATTTCGAAAACATTTTTTTTAATGGTATAGTGGTCTTACTAGCATACGTATCGCCTGATGGTAAGCGATTACCGCCACCCATGGACACCCGCAACACCAGAGGCGTTTCAAGTACGTTGCCGGCCTTTGAGGAATGAGTAGAGCGATAGGGCCCTCCTTCAACCAATGGGGGCCTCCGGTATCCTCACTCACTCGGTACAATACAGCGCAGGCGCTATTTCACACCGGTTTTCTGTGTGGCCGTTGTATCACTCCAGTCGAGCCTGTCCATGCATGCCGAAGCGTGGCTCTCCCACGTCTTAGTATAGCCCATTAAAATACTTACGATAACTTATAAATTAAATTTAACGTCTATTTATTTTTATTAATTTGAAACGTTAAGAGAAGTGTCTTATACTAATAAGTATAAGTATAATAATACTGCACATACATTTTTATCTAGCTCCACGTTCATGTAACACTTTAATATATGTTTCAGAATAGGATGATGGTTGTAAATTGTGCCAGTGGAAGTGCTCTCTGGAAGCTCAGTACCGGCCGTCCAATCGATAGCGTACTAATGAGCCGTGACGTGCTATCGACAAGCGACATGTGTGTTTCGAATGCGTTCCGTCAGAGCACTATGCCGATCATCGAGCACTCTCTCTGATACCAATTAACGCTTTCATACAAAATATACTCCAAATAGGGTTTTATATTTCAAGTAACTGAATTGTAAATATGTACTCACGTAATATGTTGATTATTATAAGCTATGTTATAAAATTTTAACTACAATTACAAATATGAAAATTTACAATCACGAATTGTGGATAGTATATGCTTATACAAAATAACTGCAATCTGCCACACATCGCTGTCATATGTAGTTGCATTCATGAGAAAACTATAGCAAAAAAAAAAGAGGAATTCTCTTAGAAGCGAATTGTATATCGTGTTATAATTTGGGCTAATTGGCCTTAAATCTTTTTGAGTTCTTAACCTAACATTTTATAGACATAAGAAAAATTAAAATAGTTACTTATCACTCTTTTACGTTGCATATTTAAGTCTGGAAACATTCTTGTGCTTCATGGGTTATTCATATAAATAAATAAAAAATTAACTACTGTATAATTTTACATCTGGTGACCCGTCATCTAGTTTCATAATAGTTTGCCACCTATGCCATGTACATATTATTATTACACAATATACGCTCAAGTTAATACAACAGACTATATCAATTTAATTATAGTTTCAAAATAATAAATGTTCGTGATTACATTTTCTTAGAATATCCGCGGCATGAGTTTCAAACTTCTAACAAACTTATGTAATGAACAGTTTCGAGCTTTCATATAACAGTTCACCACAAACTTCTTCTTATTCAAAACAGAGTTTCAGACTCTTCATTATTGAATATATTTTCTTAACATGTACTCATACAAATGACTATAACAGTATCTTGACCGTATTCTTTTTTAAAGTGCTGCAATTTACAACTAAGAGTTATGTGCGGTTTCAGGATTTCAAATCCTGTGTAACTCCGACTATAAAGCTTTCATTTCTGCTCACATACCACATATACCTAAACAAAAACAATGTAAGTAAAAATGATTCTACTTAATTTGGACTGTTCAATAAACTGACTAATTAACTATTCAGTTAATGATCGTTGCAAAGCTAGACGATGAGGTGATTCGATCGTGCACACTGTTCTCCTTTATAATTTTAATAACAGAACAGTTACAAAGTACGAGGATTTTGTTTTCCAACTAAGCTATTATTAAGGAACAAATGATATTTCAGTGTCGGTGCCGTGGATAGCGGTCGCCGCGACCTCGCGCATGTTCTCTCCCGCCCGTCGACGCCGGAACATTACTCAGCCACTATCTGATGTCGTCTGCTAATTGACTAGAAATACAGATAAACGCTATTTTTGTGGGAACATTAATCTTCAAATGGCTATTCTGATTTATGGATCTATCTCCTTTTTGTCTTGTTTATGAGAAAAAATTGAGAAAATTACTTTATATTAGTCTTAACAGTAGTACTATTCAGTTAATGTATAATTGTCTAATTATGATAGTACTCGTATAATATTTTACCACCTGGCTT
This sequence comes from Spilarctia lutea, assembly GCA_916048165.1. Taxonomy (NCBI): domain Eukaryota; kingdom Metazoa; phylum Arthropoda; class Insecta; order Lepidoptera; family Erebidae; genus Spilarctia; species Spilarctia lutea. Next base: position 12,861,068 of record OU696475.1, on the reverse strand, counting down.
ATAAAATTAATATGTTGAGTTACTAGCTGTAAAGAGACGTTTGTCGACCAGAAATCACATTGTAACCAATAGTACTAAAGGGCTCCAAAAAGCTCATAATCATTTTTTAACACATGTACTATACAGGGTGGAATTTCGAAATGCCACCTTAAGAAAACTGCATTGAAAGGTTTCGGAAAATTTGCTTGCCACACCCACGAATAAAAATTACACCGGTAAAAATTACACCCTTTACTTTTATTGCATCGATCGTTATGGTCAAGTATAAGAATGAAATCTCTCTAACAAATTCGATAAATCATATAAGAGGAAAACCATGACAACCATGACCAACAGATTTTAGTTGGTTTTATTCTCGGTTGTGGTAAACAGAATTTCGAAAATCTTTGAATGCATTTTTTTTTCTTTTCAACAATAAAGCAATGTTTTCTTTGAGTAAAATTTTCTATGCACAGTACTAGGAGTACTTTCCCTTCAGGTAGCATTACAAAATTCCACCAAGTGTTTATTACTGTTCAGGGTAAATGTTGAAACTATTTTAATTGGTAGCATTATGTATTAATACACATGTCAATTTAAAATATGGTATGTATAATGCATCATTTAAGTTTTCAAAATTTAATCTAATTTTACAAGCTTTTATTTAGTTTCACCTGTCCTGATTTTTGTCTATTATCAAATCTTGCAAGTTAAATTCGATCCAATTTCCAATTGAGCTGAAATTTGAAATATAACTTTATTCTGATGACAATGCAATTAAATAAATAATAAGAAATAAATATTTCGGACATCTAACACACAACGACATCTAGTCCCAAGCTAAACAGAGCTTGTCTTATGGGTGCAAGACAACTGATATAAATACATTGGTACTTTTTTTGTAAATACATACTATACAAACACCCAAACTTCGAATCAAATATTTCCAGATCACACAAACATTTGATTCGACCCGGGAATCGAACCCGAGACCTCAAGTACATCAGTCGCATACACTACCACTGCGCCACCGAGACAGTCATTATATTATATTTGTCAATTATATATAATCGGTATTATTATTAATCCAAAACGGCTGCCGTAACAAAATGGCGGCGTACGGTATCAAATGAAAGGACTTAAAGTTTTTTTTATTAACAAGTAATAAAAGCTTGTTTTTAAAAAAAAACTTTTTAAACTAATCATTTGTTTATCTTTGAAAAACATTTACATAAATCTTTCTATCTTTTATTCGGTATATTACATGTAGAAATCATATGATTTCAAGTGAGATAAATCCATAACTAGATTTTAACAGAGTTTTGGTAATGTAGATAAAAAAAACAAACAGGCATTTCCAAAGGCAAATTTTATTCATGGTCCAACGTATACACAATGAAGGGACCCTTTCAATGTAAAATTCCGCATTATTATATTCACTCGCATATATTACAATATTTACAAAATGGATACATCTGTTTTAATGAACACCGAGGGCGGTTAGCTACTCACGAGAAATACCAGAGTGGTAGCTATGAGAGCCAATTGCCGCGTGAAGAGCATGTTGCTGGTGCGACAAGCACCGGCACCGGCCGCGGCACGAGCACGGGCACTGCCCCCCGCCTCGCCGCGACAACCTGCGCCCCCCGCCCCCACACTGCCTAAACTACGCCCGCGTACTTTTAATGGTGAGATACAAAAGTTCTCTTCCGCGAAATCTTGTGTTAATGCTAAAGGATTGACCAACGGATCACGACCGCACTCACATGGCAAGTGATTACCACGTATCACTATATTGTCCACTTCTAAAATAACTGCCTCTGGCGACTCGAGCATGTGGTTTCCAGTTAGTTTAAATGTAGTGACGCTATTGTTCTGGACTAAAGAGAGCTCTTCAATGCCGTCAACTTTATTGTTACATATTTCTAATGTGTCAACACGTTGTAGTCCATCAAATGCTCCTACTCTCACAATACCGAGATCAGACTCACGCAGAGCGAGACGGCCAACGCGCACAAGACCGCGGAAGGTATCTTGTAATACTGCCGGCAAGTCCATATATGCAAGTTCAAGTACGCCAACTCCTTCAAGCCCTGCAAATGCTAGTGGTTCGATGGATCTTATTCCTGATGGAAGTTCGATCTGCGCAACATCATTGAGGCCTGAGAAGGCATGCGCAAGTATACGTTTAATAGGATTATATCTTAGAGATATTAGTTTTATAAAATTAGTCCCAGCAAAAGCATATCCCTCAATTTGAGCGATTCTGTTGTGGGTAAGGACAATTGATGTGATATTCTGCAGAGCTGCAAACGCAAAAGCGTCAACAGTTGCGAGCGGAGTATGTTGTATGTAGAGCTCGCGGAGACGAGGCAAGCCTCGAAATGCAAACGGGCGGATGCGCGTGAGGTTGCAAGCATCGAGTGCGAGTCTTCGTAGCTGCCGTAAGTGCGCAAAGGCATCGGAGCGTAGCACACGAAGATCCGCGCGTGACAACGACAACTGCGTCACGCTGGGACTTAACGCTGATGGCACACCGCGTAAAGTGGCACTGTTACACACCACCTGCAACAAAAATATTGATATAAATAAACGTTATAAAATATAATTAAGTTTATATCCTTTCCAAATATTGCCAGAGCCTCTATTATAAACAACAATCAGAGTTATCAATTTCGCCCTGTCACGAACTAAGTATTATTGTCACTGTTTGATCAGTCAATAAAATTAATCCTTTCCGAAATATTGTCAGCGACGTATACGAACCAGAATCTATATTTCGATTGAATTGTTCCAAACTTAAGCTTTACACATAATCGACCAAAACAAATATCAATTTGATTCAGCCCTATAGGTACAATCACATAAAGCGTCCATGACGGTGCTTCAATTTGATTTGGTAGGTGCGTTATCAATTTAATATACGAGTATTAGCGACCTATTTGTAGGTTAAATTGATTTATATATCATTTTGAGCATCACATATCGTAATAGGTAAAATAATTATATGGGTTCCAAATCCATTTACTAAAATATTTTAGTAGTTAGAGAGATGTCGTCGAGTAATGTCTTAATACGAGATCAACCTTTTTAAGAACCACCGACAGTTGTTACAAACTCAGTTGTTCAGTTGTTCAATCCTTAAATTCTGTCTTTAAAAAAGGTAAATAAACACTTTATGAACATAATAATGTAAGGGAAGGAAGAGAGAAGAAGAAGATTTAAATTCTTTGAAATCCGAAATTAATAACTGTCTGTCAGAAAAAAGTATTGACATTCGTAAGCATAAAGTTAAACACACTTCGATATTCAAGGAAAATAATCTAAGACAACAATTATGTTCTTTTCCAAATCGAAATCAGCAATTATCTGTTTGAAAAAGTGCGACAATGAGTTGACTTCAATCATGAAGATTACAAAGTCTTCAATCTAATCAAATATTTCATTTCTCCACCTTAGCAAATAGCAGAAGGTAAATGAGCGACTAACAAAAGGCCTATAATTAACTTGAAACATAAACTTCACGGTGTTTGTTGTATTACTTTAAGATTATACTCGTATATGAGTTACATTATCGTGTTACATTATACAGGGTGTCTCAAAAGAAATTTTATATTTGTTTAGCTTACTGCGTGAACGCTGCGTACTTGAGGGGTGCAGGGGTTATGTCAATTGGTAGCTTGGCTCTTGGGGATTCAGTCGCTATGGAGCGTTTCTCGGGAGCAGACCGCGCGTTGTGCGTGCGAGAGTTTTACAAGAACGGTGATTCGACAACTGTCGCGCGTAGAAAATTCTGCAGTATTCGAGGTTTTCGCCACTTAAATGATGCGCCAAGCCTTCCTCTCATTCGACATTGGGTTAAAAAGTTTGAAGAGACTGGATCAACGCTGGATAAATCAAAATCCGGGCGACCTAGGTCATCAAGAACGGTAGAAAACGTGGAGAGTGTTAATCAATCTGTACGTGACGACCCGAGCCTTTCAATTCGGAAGCGCGCGAGTGCTTTAAATGTGCATAGATCATCATTACATCGCATTATGCACAAAGATCTAAAGCTGCACCCCTACAAAATTCAATTGGTGCAAGAATTAAAGCCCCAAGATGCCGGTCAGAGGCTTAATTTCGTAAATCAGATGATTGAGCGATTTTCAACGTTTACCAACATTTTGTTTTCGGATGAAGCTCATTTTCATCTTAATGGCCACGTAAATAAGCAAAACTGCCGCTACTGGAGTTCAGCCAATCCGAAACGCAAACATCAGAAACCCCTACATTCGCCTAAAGTGACCGTATGGGCTGCCATGTCGGCGCGAGGAATTATCGGCCCTTACTTTTTTGAAGACGAAATGGGGCGTACAGTTACAGTGAATTCAGAGCGTTATGTGGAGATGTTAGACAACTTCTTGGTACCTGAACTGCAAAACTTTCCTGGCTATAACTAAAGAACATGGTTTCAACAGGACGGAGCAACTTCACACACGTCCAATATATCTCTGCCACGTGTTCGTGAAATTTTCTCAGGAAAATTGATCTCCCGGAGAGGTGACATAAATTGGCCTCCACGTAGCCCAGATTTAACCCCTATGGACTTTTTCCTATGGGGTTATCTTAAATCTAAAGTTTACGCCAATAAACCAACTTCACTGGCGCATTTGAAAGAAAATATCCGTCACGAAATGGCAGCCATCCCTCACTCCACCTGTCGAGCAGTCATAAGTAATTTTACTGTTCGATTAAATGAGTGCCAACAACGTGAGGGTTTACATTTAGACGATATTATTTTTAAGAAATGAATTCCCAAAAAGTGTATTTTAACAATAAATAAACATTTTTTCTATATACCGCTTCCTTTTTTTTTAATCAATCCACTAAATATGAAATTTCTTTTGAGACACCTTGTATATATATATATATATATATATATATATATATATATATATTCAATTAAGACACTAAACGACATAGATCGAATCAAACAGACACCACAGCATGTACTGGATTGACAAGGTAAATTAGGTGATAACACCAAAATCTACTGCCTGCTTGTGTCGATCTATAAAGCCTTATGTGAAGAATACTGGCAAAGAAACTTATAGCCACTCTTTTTAAAAGTCAGATCTTCAGGTACAATAGTGTTAGTAAACAGTACGCAAGCTGTTGACACCTGAAATTTATTTTATTGAAATGCTCCAAAAGCCAAAAAACCAGCAAAAAAATCACTCAATGATACCGTTGAAGATTTGAACCTATTAAACATAGAAATCATTCAAAGTGCACATCTACTTATATTCCGTTGCAAAATCTACTGTTAAAAAATATTCTTGACTGGATCAAGAGGCTAGAGTTGCAGTTAAATGAACCAAAATAAGAGTATAGGCTAAAGCATCGCTGACTAGGCGAACCAGTCACCCCAAGCAGCACTCGTTCTCGAGTATAACGCATAGACCAGCCATCATCTCCTTCGCCATATTAGAGGGAAAGAAACGACACGCTTCACGACGACACCGCAAGCAATGGCATTTTAGTGAGGATGACAAACCATAGTCGAGATACTGATGAAATTCGTTACTAATTAAATTACCATAATAATTCTTCTTAATGAATATGAGGTAGGTATGTGAAAATATTCACATCCTTGCACACGATTTGGATATTCACCTCATACCTAATTAATAGATTAGAAGTTTCACGGATAAATAATTTAATTTATCAAATGTTGTAATTAGTAATTGTCACAATATTTTTCTAGCAGATGTAATATTATATTTAAATTATCCCACGAACATAAAGCAAATAAAATCCTTGAAGTTGTACTATAAATAAAATAGCATATGAAGATTCTGTAGCCAGATTTTGTTTACTTTAAAGGCTTAATTAAACTACACACCTGCATTATTTCAGAAATTCTTTTACAGCCTATTTATAATAGTAGCTATATAACTATATAATGTTACGTCAACCCTATAACTAAACTGTCTGCAAGTACATTAATCAAGATTATCATCATTTACCTGCCCTACCCCAATTTTCTTTGTGTTCAATCGCAAAGGGTTTTGTCTGGTTTCTTTTGGACGGCCGCCTACCCTTCTTGGAAATGTAATCGTTTTCAGTCGATACAAAGAAAGAAAGCAAATTGGGTTAAAAACAGTGAATAAAACGAGTCACCTCATGTAAAGAATTTCGCAAGTTTCTGGTTTAAACAAGTCTAAGAATGCAGAAAGTACTTATGTAAACCAAAGTCGTAATAACCGCCTATTCGTTCTATTACTGAGTCATGAAAACAGGGATATCATATCCTACATATGTCAATAATGTAGTATACTGAATGAAAATATAAGAAAAATATAATGTTATTACCATTTCAAACAACATAACCTGTGCCTGTAGTAATCCTACTTACTATTATAAAGGCGAAAGTTTGTAAGTATGGATGTATGTATGTATGGATGTTTGTTACTCTTTCACGTAAAAACTACTGAATGGATTTGAATGAAACTTTACCACAATATAGCTTATACATCAGAATAACACATAGGCTACTATTTATAAAGATATAGCTTCGCCTCGCGGCGTTGCCCGCAGTTATCATCGTACCGCGGGTAGCACCGCGGGGTTCAGCTAGTTAGAATATATATTTTGCTTTCTTTAACTTTTTTTAAACACGGTAGTGCCAGGGAGGTCTCTTGTTTCGTTAATGGTAATTGACAGACCCTATGAAAGAAGTAAGTAGTTAAAATGTCTTACTTTGCCATAATAACAATATCGAAAACAGAAGGAATTCATATATTTCCTATTTAGTAGTGGTTACCCAATGATCTAAATTCGACCATATCCTTCACTATTCCTTCGCATAAATTTTAACTATACCAAATTTCATCATCCTCCGTTGGCAAAAATCCGTAAAAAGTGGTACAAATATTTTGCGTCACGTTACTATAATAATGCAGTAATTTAATGTAAAACGCTCAAAGTAGTTTGAGCTAAAAAAAAGATAATAAGTTAAGATTGCTATCATTTTTTGCGTTCATACGTTAAGTATAACGAAACTGCCTCGTTGGTCTAGTGGTTAGCCTAGGCAACTGCAGATCAAGAGGTCTCGGGTTCGATTCCCAAATCGGACTGCTTTTGGGTTCTTCTTACAAAAAATGCTTACAAGAAAGATTAGTAAAGCGATTACGACTTTTTTTTTTTAACGTGTGGAAACCCCTCGGGCCGTCACCCCACCGGGGTTTGCGGCGGGGTGGTGTGTCGGAATCGAACCGACTAAAACCACACGGTGTGCCAACTCTGCGCCTGAGAAGGGAGGGGTCCGGGAACTGCAGTTATTAACACGACCGGACCCCTCCCAGCGCCTGCCCGCACTGAAGCGGGCACCGTCTGCTGTTAGAAATCTCAATTTAGGCGACGCACGGCACACGCGTACGTCGCCTCCTCGCGGTTGGCCTGTGTGGGGGAACGGGTATCATGTTCCACCCAACACAAAGGGAGGATCTTCCGACCAGGCGAGGTGATCATGCCTGGCGGGCTACTGCCCAACAGTTGATGTTGGGATGTTGTATATATGATAATCGGCGCGGGAACTTTATTTGCGCGATTCAGGATTGGTAGTTACTCCGTGTAGTGTAGTTTGTAGGTACAGTGCGTTACTTCGTAGTTCAGTGTATCTTCGGTAGATGGCGCTGTATGTGGAGGTCGCCACATCACTCCCCTCCAAGACTGGAGGTCGATATATGTTGATTCAGCTGTCTGTGCTCTGATGCGGAGCTTGCCAGTGCCAGGAGTGAGTAGTTCCAGTGAGTCGGAACTGAATGCCGCAAGTTCCAGTGAGTCGGAACTGAATGCCGCTAGTCCCAGTGAGTCGGGGCTGAAGTCCGCTGATCCCAGTGAGTCGGGATCGCATGCGGTGCGCGGTGCTGCGGTGAGGTCCCCAGTGAGTCGGGGCGGTTGCTGCGTAGTGGCTGGCTGCTGCGTAGACGGGAGAGAGATGCTCTGCTTACATGGACCGTAGGTGCAGTGTGCTGTGCCTAGACGCTGTAGAGGCCATAGGGTTTACCAGGCTGGAGCGGTCGCGTCCTGCGTGTGGTATATCCCAGTTGAGGCCAAAGTTGCTGGCTGGCTTGAGACTTGCTGTGGGAGTGAACATGATAGTGGCGCGGCTTGAAGGCTGCTTCCAGTCACGTCGGGGTCACCACTGTGGGGGAACGGGTATCATGTTTCACCCAACACAAAGGGAGGATCCTCCGACCAGGCGAGGTGATTATGCTTGGCGGGCTACTGCCCAACAGTTGATGTTGGGATGTTGTATATATGATAATCGGCGCGGGAACGATTATAAAATGAAGTCAAGATATTAGTCTCAGATGTAAGTCACATTATAAACTATTAAAAAAATGATTTTATGTTCCAATCGTTTCTGCTATTTTTTCTGCAATTCTCTTTCATCTTACTTACTTATCGTATATCTTTGTGATTTCTTATACTTTTTAGAGAATATTTAATATATACCTGCGACTGCGATAAACAGATGCAGTGTGTCGGACATGGCGGCGTTATGGCAGGTGAGAGCGACGGTGTATGCGCGCGTCCTCCGCTGAAGAGCGCGCCCCATGCTGCCGCCGTCAGCAGCCAACGCACCGCCCATCTGTACCAACCAAGTTTATACTTTATTATACCATTCTTACTGTTTTTTAAAAAAATATACAGAATTTACATACAAACAAATCGTTCGAGTTGTAAAACAAAACGAGAGATGAGAGTAAGTGGTGGAAAAGATCCTATTCTTGTCTATAGTATGTAGATACCACAACAATGCAATTTCCTACAATCCTGATGTTCATCTTTTGGTTAGTAGCCTTGACAGCTAAACCAGATATCATTAGTTCAATTCTTGACCAGGACAAATATTGTGTGATGAGTACTACAGTAGTTCTATTTATGCGTTTAGTTTATTTTTCAATAATTATATACGTATGTAGAGTTAAATAATCAGTCTAATTTAGGATCAGGCGACCGTGTTAGATTTGTAAAGTTATTATTAAAATTATCTTGTACCTCCTCAAAATATATTAAACCTTTTACTCATGGTTGATGACTATGGCTTTGGCACTTCTTTAGTTAAAACAGTCTAGACAGTGCGTTATTTTTGGACTTCCACGCACAACGTCTCGACTACCCAATGATACCTACACAAAATTACGAATAAATAATATCTAACTAAAACTAAATAATATTTTTGAATTAAAGCTCGTCAATAATTCTAATGTAAAAACGTAGAAGAAAAAATAAGATTTTAACCGAATTTGATCGAGTTATTAAATTTAATTTCTTTCTTCTTTAGTAGAACAAGGAAAAATAGTTCTAAATACTTAGAATGGTTTGGTATGCGAATTGTCGTTCTAAAATGGAAAGTACTAGAACAATTACCAGATCTCGGTGATTTAACAAGAAATATACAGTATGCATGTGAAGTACAGTCGTCCCTTAGTTCCTGTAGTAGGTTACTTTCCTGCACTTTTATATTCTGCATTGATATTTTAAGTCTAAAAAAATATGCTTAAAGAATTATTTTACCTTGCAGATAAAAAAATCAATGTTTTATTTAAAAATAATTTCAAGTAATAAAGTGTCTGTATAAATTTTATCAGAAAAAATTTGACAAATAGAAATGACGTGATTCTTGAACTTCGTGAATGTGTGTATGTAATAATGTAATATGTGTGTAACTTAAAATACACCACTTAAAGACACACCGACTTTAAACGACTTCAAAAAAGGAAGAGGTTATCAATTCGACTGTATTTTTTTATGTTTGTCACCTCATAACTTTCGACTGGGTGAACCGATTTTGATGATTATTTTTTTATTTTAAAGCTGGTGCTTACCTTTTCATTTGGTTCTTGAAGTCGGTTGATTATTTGTTAAAATTTGTGATTATTGTTATTTATGTCAAATCTAAATTGAAAGTAAATCGATGTTTAAAAAAAGAAGATTCTATGTACTATGTAACTATACTTATGTATGTATTTCAGAAATATATATTTTACGAAGTAATGAAGCAAGCAAGTAAAGTTCAATTGCATTTTATACCCAACGTTTGTCCGCTTAGCTTGGTCTTATGTAGCCCCTTGCAACTACCGCAGTCCATTTGTCTTGGCACAGACTTCAAATATACTAGAATGTCCCTATTGTCTTAAACATGTTTTCTATTATGTAAAAGTGTCGCTTTATTTCAGTTATTTTTAAATACCGTGGGAGAGCTATGCTTCGGCATGAATGGGTCGGCTCGACCGGAGTGATACCACGGCCTCACAGAAAACCGGTGTGAAATAGCGTTTGCGCTGTGTTTCACCGAGTGAGTGAGGATACCGGAGGCCCATATCCCAACCCCTCCCCCCATCCCCTTTCCTATCCCCCAAAGGTCGGCAACGCACTTGTGACGCCTTTGGTGTTGCGGGTGTCCATGGGCGGCGGTAATCGCTGATACGTCTGCTCGTTTGCCTACTATTCAATAAAAAAAAAAAAAAAAAAAATAAAGTTCGTGATTAACAATCACTTTTGTCCATTTAACTACCTAGGTTTGTATAAAAGTCACAATACTGTATTTGTAGTTATTTAATGTTGATAGAAATAGCAAAACTTTTAAAGGAAAAAATATAAATAAAGGAACCTTAGGAAAACTGTTCGATGTACGTAATGAGGGTTAACTAAGTATTTTGAACAAAGTAGCTCCTAAAAAAGAAGAAAGAAAAGCTTATTAAAAAGGAGTACCAATTGGATATCTAATGCTTTGTGTAGAAACTAATGAATTACATATAAATCATAACTCGTAATATAACAAAAAAGTACATAACTTAAAATGAAACTTACTAGTTCGATCCTTAATTTAATTAATCACTGTCTACAAATAGACATGATCTAACAATGAACCTCAGAAATTTGATTTTTCATCTAACCGAAAATCAAAATCCTATGGAGTATAAATGATATAAATCGAACAAGTGGCACCTTTACTTTAATATCCTTGTTTATTAATGATCTAGAAATGGATATACTGGAATTAGACTTCAAAAACTATAAATTTTATCTTTAATTGACTCCATATTAATCCTAAGGTACTTTTATGCTTTTAAAGCTATTTGTAACAACCATATTTAAATTTAAGAACCATGTGACATCAAACTCTTGACATGAAACATACATAATTCTACATATAACGAAACGGCTCTCAGACAGTAAATCTTGTACAGATTTATTTATTTATTTATTTACACTTTATGCACTTTGTACATCGGCTGACTTAATGCCCATGGCATTCTCTTCCAGTCAACCTTAGAGTGGTGTAGAAATCTTGTAGGGAGGTGCACAGGGTTACATAATAAGTGAGAAATATATATGCCATACATAGACTTAAACATACATAAACATATATAGATATATACAATTAATACGACATAAATACAGATACATTTACTTAAATATACATATATATATACATATACACACACACATATTTATAGGTATAATATTCGTACACTATGACGACTTGATCCAATGTACCAATCATCGATTTGATTGTTCTGCCATTTCGTTAAGAACTTCGTTAAGAAGGTACACGATCTCCTCGTGTACCTTCTTTTTGAAAGTACAATGGTTTGCGGACATCCTGATTTCGAGCGGGAGCGCATTCCAAAGTAATACTGCCTGAACGAAGAACGAAGAGTTCACGAATTCGGAGTAGTGGGAGGGGCATAAGAGAAGCAGATTATATTCTGAGCGAAGATTTCTATTGTGGTTAGAGGACAGATAGCGGAAGTGTGGGGCGAGATTCGAAGGGGAAAACGGTGAGTTGAGAAATGAAAATAGGGAGGTAAGTGCTCGCTGATTACGGCCTAGGCGAACAGGTAACCATTTCAATTGGGAACGTAAACTTGCGAAGATTAAAGATGTATCGAATGCAGTTATTGAGAAGTCGGTCTAGTTTATTCAGGAGGTCTGCATTCAGGTCGAAATTGCATAATAAACGTTCTTGTGAAATACTATATATTATTATATCCATAATATCTCAGATATTTGGTCGAAAAATAAAAATTCAGCTCCGTTGTGAAATAATTTGAATCGAAAACAACGAAAATGGTTTAAAGATGATGGTTTGAAGTTGTCACTGTAAAATAACAGTGTACATAAACCACCAACAGCGGCAGTTGCTATTTTTATAATAGAGAAGTTTACTCGTAAATTTTAATCGAATGAAAACAACTTTGAAACGAATTGGCGACGGACTCAAAGGAAGATAGTCAACAAACAGCTTCTGTGTAACATGGAAAGAGACTATACTAGTTGTATAAAACATTCGAGTTTGTTTTATTAAGGGTAAAACAATCGTTATTATAATTTCTAATTAAAAGTTGTAATAAGAAGAAAACAGTTATTTCCAGACTAAGAAAAATATCTAGCAGTTCTACTTCATTCTAAAGATCCATCTGCTTTTATGCAAACAAATATCGCATATGAAACCTGAGTACAGTTCAAAATGACACATTAACATCAGAATGACATGTATGCCCACTTCATATTTGTCTAGTCATATTTATCATTTGTGCTTACTTGAAATATTTGGAAATTTATTCATTCTGGTCTTAGCGATCTTGAGTCCTAAATATAGAGTTTAACTTTAGACTTTAGAGAATGTAGTTTACATTGCAAAAGAAATAGAAATTCCCGTTTAATACTATAGGAATTTAATATGGTAACAATTTCATATTAAAGGTCATAATTTCGAAGTAAACATAAGAATAAACAACCCTCTTGATAGGAAAATGCCTAAGAGTCAGCCATCAACCAGACGTACAATAAATTTTGATTCCAATCGTACAGATAGTGTCAGAACTACTCGCTCACAGTCGGAATTAATGTAAATGGACCTCACAGTGACGAAACAGATTGTGTCGAGTGAATGCTCACATGAGCTCTTAGACATATATATCAACGTATGAACAGGCTATTATACAGACAACTACGTCCTTAAATGCTGACAGTCAGTTTTTATTATTACATGAAAAACAAGGTAGGTGTATCATACTAGTTCTAGCCATTAGTCCCAAGATAGCCAGCAATGAGTGATCGTCCTTAACCACCTATAGATATTTTATTATTGTTGAAATATATTTGATTTAGTTATATTTTGCATTTAATCCTTCACAGTTAACTCGCCATAATTTTGTTCACAATGTACTGATTCTCAAAAAAATTTTTGATTATTTATAATAAAATTATGTTTACAAAACTAATATACGTTACGTGTGTAGATGTAGCTATTTATTTTTTTTGCGTAGAAACCAAAGATATAATTGGTTTATAAACATTATTACTAAATATTTATCTCTTACTTAGTATCTAAGGCGAGTGTTATCCTAGGGATGCTGACAAGCTGTATCTACTTTTCTATATAACTATAGTACATATTGTTCCAACCTCAAATGTGTAGAAACATTAACCGCCATACCAACAAAATCTACAATATCTTTATTTTGGTACTTGTACCTCAATCTTTGTAAATAAATCAAATAGTTTCATTTCTTTACCTGAGTTTGAGGATAGGGGCCATGGGCGGACGCAGGCGGGGCGCCCCGCCCGCCGCGCGCCCTCACCTCAAGCCCTCCATCACGCTACAAAGGCCTGTCAACAAATAATTAAACAGTTAATTCAAAGATCCATGCACTACCTAATCAACTACATGGCCTAATGAATTTTGTTAAAATGGTCTTTTTGATTGTTAGTGTCCGGTGAAGAATCTAACATTGAGAAAAGCTTATTTCAAATTTCTTCCACAGAAAAACACCAACCGACAGTCAACTATATAAATAACATTATAAAATAAATAGAATTTTAAGCTATCAATTAAGCCAAAAATATATACACGCATAAGGTTTTGTTGATAAAATAAAGCAGTGTTGTGCACAAACGACTCGATCTATAAACTACGATTTTCATAATTTCAATGAAATGTCTATAAATAACTTTGTATGTATTTAAATATAAGATGAAAAGAGGATGTCTAATCATCATAATAGAAGAAAAATACGTTTAGATTTGCTAAACTATGTATTGGGTCATTTGCATAGTTTGACCTGGTTGGTCCAAGTCCAAAGAAACGTAATGAAATGAAATTTCAATTAGGTTACATGAAAACTTTTGCATGTTATTGAAGTGAAAACTTCTTTAGCGGCGCTGTGTATATTTTGGAATGGGTAAAAGCGTATAAACTCGCGTCAGGTCACGTGACCTGATCGAAAATTCGTAAGACGGATGGAGAGAGGACGTATAAACTCGCGTCAGGTCACGTGACAGGTCAGGCGGCGCAGGGCGCTTGCGCGAATGTTCGTGTGTGTATGTAATATAAATTGTCATGTTTGTGTACGATAGCGCAATAAATGAATATTGTATTCCACCACATAAATAATAGTACTTTAATATTGATAATGAAAGCAATTCGTACAAAATTATTCTCTAACCATTCCAAAATATCAAAAATGCACAACGTTAATATTCAAGTTTTCACTTCTGCCGGCACTCCCGGAGTGCAACCCGTCGTTTTTTTTTTAATGAGTTCCACCGTTCCTAATTTGACTAGCCCTAATAAGAAACGACGAAACAAACTCAGGGATTATCGTCTCTTTTAAAGTCTGGACCATATTCTTAAATAGCAAAGGACATTCACTCAGTAAAGAAAAATATCAATAATTATAATTGATGTCGGAAGTATTATAATTTAGTAAAAAAATATGTCAATAACTATAGCTAAAGGTGAATGTGTATCCAATCATAGGTTATCGTCATGTCAATATAAGAAATAAATAAACATTGATAATAAACAGCATGAACAGAATCAGTACGTCAATCCCAGGTGGTTTTATCATTGAAGTATTTTGTTATGGCGTAATATCCTTTGATATGTAAGTAGTAACTAGAGATGCGCCGAGCAACACTTTTGCCGATTAACGAGTACCGAGTTTTACTCGGCTCAATTTTTTTTCAACCGAGTACTCGGCCGAGTAACTCGTTTCAATCGAATTCCCATATCGCTCGCGTAAACAAGTACAAACAGGTTCGGGCCGGTCAAGACGTCGGCTCGCGTTGATACACCCCTCACCTATATATACCTACCTTTACTAAATTTTAAATATTAATTATTTTTATTACTGTTCTCGTAGTCTTGTCTCATTAATACTCATTCATTAGCATAATTTTGATTTTATTAATTAGGATTTTCAAAGATTTCCTAAATTACTAATAAATACTTTTTGATTAACACTGTTGTTTTAATTATACTTATCTACCTAAATATTGCTTTTCTTAAACAAAGTATACTCGTTATCAAATAACAAAGTATAACCGAGTTAATCGGCCGAGTACGAGTATCAAAAAACCCGCCGAGTACGCAGAGTACCGAGTATCAACCGAGTACTCGGCCCATCTCTAGTAGTAACTTAATAAGCTCTATCATATATTTTTTGTTATCAACTTTTTTTAAATTTCACGCACAGCGTACGTCACGTCGCGTACGTTATCATATTCATTTACTCCTATTTGTATACTCAACAAAGCATATGTGCTATTGTTGTATTTTGTAATTTGAACCTATAAATGTATATAATACAGATATTACAGATACCGTATTTTGTAATTATCTCTATACTCTCTAAGTCATATCTTTAATTGTCTCGGTGGCGTAGTGGTAGCGTATGCGACTGCTAAGCTTGAGATCTCGGGTTCGATTCCCGGGTCGGACCAAATGTTTGTATGATCTGCAAGTATTTGTTTCGGAGTTTAGGTGTTATCTATGTATAATATGTATGTATTTACAAAAAAAAAGTATGTAAGTATTTATATCAGTTGTCTAGTACCCATAACACAAGCTGTGCTTAGCTTGGGACTAGATGGCGTTGTGTGTTGATGAATAGATAGAATAGATGTCTGGAATATTTATTTATTTATTTATTTATTTTGTATAATTCTCGTGTCACGTGGTGCTCATGATGAACACAGAAACGATTTAACTGATTTTCATGTTGCTTTTTCAATTTGGCGTCCCTAAGATAAGATAGTTAATGTCATGCTTAGACTAAAAGGAGTCAAGCATGATTGAAAAGAGAAGCAGACGAGATGACGTGGGTTAGCTAGCTTATTGAAGTTTTAAAGAGCTGAAACCTCTACATATATATAAGGTACATATTTAAAGTAAATATTATTACGTACGTTCATTCTAGAACTTCCTAAGTTAAGCTAACGGTCAACTGCTGCCTTGGTAGATGGCGCAATGGAAGCGGAAGTGACTGGTGTACTGAGGGGTCTCTGGTTCAATTCTCGACTCGGATCAATTATTTGTATTTTTCTGTATATTATAGGTATGCTGTCAATCTAGCTTACTTAATACAAGTTTTGCTTAGTTTGAAACTAAACGGCGTTGTGTGTCAGATGTCTGACTTTTATTAGCTAACATAAACCGGTTTACAGTGGGTGCAGTTGGTTTCAAAAGAACAAAAGATTATTATGAAAAATACAAACATTTTTTTCTCCAGAGATGAATAAAAATGCTACCAGACTTTTCATTCAAAGGATAACGAAACGGAAAACGGTATTTAGATTTAAAATTTACCCTATTAGATACTATAAGAAAGCTCTTGTTACTTAGAATTATAACTAATTTCTCCTTCAATCGATTTTGCCCCATAATTAAGTGCCCATTAAAAATCTAAAATTGAAAGTAGCACTAATATTTCTATAAAATTTGCGAAATGATTCATAGCAGTCTAAGCTACAGACTACCTATAAATATTTCCTAAAAGACAACTATGGGGCTGTTGTATATCACAAGTTATTAGTAAAATTAATCCTACCTCAAAACGTCCAAACTTTATACCTGTTGTTATTAGAACACCTGCGCCATTTTAGTTAGCATAAACTACCTAACAAAAAGATAAACACACAGTGAAAGCTTTTCATTTAGAGAAAATAGAATATTTAAATAGTAACAGCTAAATACTGCGTAATTTATAATCATATATAATAATAAATATTCCGGACATCTAACACAAAACGCCATCTAGTCCCAAGTTAAGCAGAGCTTGTGTTATGGGCTACTAGAAAAATACTGCTTATGAAAAAAGATAATGCAACAGTACAGTACACACAAACACAAAATTACAATTAATTTTATTATTTTTATGTCATGCCATTTAGTTTCAGTCAGCAATAAAATATTATCGTATTACATGTTATCTAACAACGCATTATTTATAATTTATGACACCCTAACACAAACAACACACCGGATACAAAATCAAGTTATTTAAAAAGAACTAATAGTGTTTTGAATAACTGAGTAGATTTTTTTAAAGTTTAGCTAAGAAAAATTCACGTAGAATCATTTTTAAACAAAACCATCTAAAACTAACCAAGTTTATTCATCGAAATGTAATTTAATAATAATAACATTCTCATACATCTCACTCACGACTGTCTGATCAGAAACTTGGTAAAGCTTGTACTTTGACACATACTATAAAATTCTCAACTTATTAATCTATCGATGGAGCAACAAAAACATAAAAAATTGAATCCACGAGCCGTTTTTACGATGTCCTTACAAAACATCAGTCAATTATCGTCGACGTCTAGAGTGTCTCGTTAAGAGAGGACTTCTAAAAGGAAATTTGTATTGATACGTTATTAGCTGACAATAAGGATCATTATACCCAAGAGTATCGAAAGAGATCCCGTAAATATTTCATCATCGAATGCTTTAATAATGTAACACTTCGATATTTTTATGGATACTTTTTAGTTATAACTTAAAGCTATCTTTACTGACGAGGAAAATATCTAAGGAATATTACATCATCCCTGTCTTGGAAGAAAACGCAAGTATATTCAAAATTCAATTACACTTAAACGGAAATTGAAAATTTCGATGTGATAGGACTCTTCGTTGCCGTCAGCACTAGAGCCTACATATTTCTGCCACTTAGATCAAAGTTTTAACTGTCTTTGATACTTATGTGGCAGGTTGATTGAAAACTATGTAACCTTTAGGATACGTATAATTAAATTTAGTGACGTGTTCTAACATTTAGCGGTTTAAATCATGTGGCCATAAATTCAAAATTGGTACAGTTAACACTGAAAATGTTCTTAGCTTTGACCGTAATATAACGTATTCTGATGTAGGTTAATTAAATTTTCTTTTGAGAATGTTAGAAATTATATTTATAAATATAGAAGCACTGACTGACTGACTGACTAATAAGTTCTAGTGAAATGAAATCATTGTAATAACAATGTTGAATACTGAAATTTGGCCAAAAATAATATTTAAAAAACCTTGTATTAATTGCTTAGTGACTACGCACGCACTTGTAAAGCGCGCACGTGTTTATGTGTATATTTGTGTTGAGTGCTTATGTGTGTATGTGCATTATTTGCTTAAAGTCTTACACTTTTCAAAAGATTATCAGTAAACGTGTCTTATAAAAGTAGCTGTAACCTAATACTGTAACACATTAACGAGAAACTAAGGTACTGCAAAAAACTGAACTGTTTATATTATATATACTAGCTGAGTCCCCCAGAGTTACCCAAGGTTATTGTTGTTTACTACCGCGAGTAACACCACGGGGCAAAGTTAATCTAAAGTTGCTACCTGCCAGTGAAAGTCCCGTCAAAATTGGTCCAGGCGTTCCAGAGATTAGTCGGAACAAACAGACAGACAGACAGACCGACGGACAAAATTTTTAAAAAATGTTTGATATTTGTACTGTGTATACATACAAATAGATGTAGTAAAAAACGGTTATATATTAATATTATAAACAGACACTCCAATTTTATTTATTTGTATGTAGACTAACTATGCCCTACATACTCGTATACCTGAGGTCGACTCTTCTTATTTGATTAATAACATATTTTAAAAAAACAAATCAAATCAGATTGGATAAAGCTCACACAAACACATCAAGAACTTACTAAATTAATTCTTCTAATTCAAATTTAAAACAAATAAACGAAAGAAAGCAGTCAGCACACAGAAGGAGAAATACATTTATAAAGGAATTTACATTATGACACACTTCGAAAGCTTCCTTGTGATACAAAACGTTTTGAATAATGTACAGGCAGCATGCCAAAACTTATATACCCGACGAACACATTTTGTGCTTTGCCGTGTGGAGATTTGCTACCGAAGAATAGTCCCCTAGAGCACCATTTCCCGCCCGACGGAGACGCATACGCTTTTAAACTAAACCACACCTAAATTGCCAGCAAAACAAATTACGTGTTCATATAAACAGCTGGGGAGAAGACGGCACTTATAATAATCTATGTATGTATGGTACTATATATATTGTGTAAAACGCTACTCGTTTAAATTCTTAAGAAAAGTTGCAAAAAATAATTTGCAGATTTTTATTTCTTTGTTTTATAAAAATCATTAAAGAAGTTAAGGTATCGCATAACCTCCACTAAGCGAACGTCATTGGTATAGTCTGTTGACATTTGCCAATATTTTAAGACATCGTGATTAAATCCTATAAGTTGACGCTATAAGTACATACATCAATCGCATACAGATTAATAGTTGAGTACGAAATAAACTAGATGTCGAAAATTTTACCAATTTTAAATTTATTAAAATTTAAAAGCAATTTATTTGTATTGAGTTCCAACAGCCGTTCAATAATTGCAATTAAATATAAAAAATCTATGTTTGTATATCCTGTCATATATCATTGAGAAAATGTATTCGTTTAGTTTTCACCTCAAATTTTAATAGCATTCATATGTTGTTTTATCATAAACAGCTCATGGTATTATCCTTTTCTTCTTTACTCTTACATGACCCTTGCTGGGAAAAACAACATACTATATTTTCTTCATTCTATGAAAAACTGATTTTGTGAACTTTGAAAATATTAGATTTTCTTTCATCAGTATTAGAGAAAACTGAATACTTTAATCATTACTTTGTAGTTTTCATGACGGCTTGTCTATACAGAAAATAAGTAGATGATAATTCTTGTATTTGCTTTCATTGTTTTTATAAATGTATACTTTAATAGACAATTAGTCTTTGATTTACATGTATTGCTTTGTGTACTGATGAAATTTATTTTTCCATCATCAGTATAATAAAAGTGCTATTCTTGGAAATAAAATTATAATCGTGGAAGGCAGTTGTAGAAAGAAATCATTTTAAACACTCAAATAGCACCGTCGTCTGGAACACAACATACACTACATATATATTTTTTAGCGCAGTCATATATTTAATAGCATTACTATTCTCAGTAATGGGTGAATTTAAACTTTAGACATATCATGATTAATGATTAAACACATTTCTCTAAAAACAATATTTCTGTTCATGTTTTTGAACTTTGCGAAAATTAGTATTTTAAAACAATCAATATGATTGTATTTTAAATGTGATATATTACTTACAGGTTTTGCTTGTTTGTATCAAGCTGTTGATCATCAGTTTATCTTTTGATAATCAAAATATTTTTCTCAGGAATGAAAATAGGTATCACCTATGAACTAACATAAAATAATATCGGTCCGTCCGTCAAAGTCTGCCAGTCTCAAGAGACAAAACTCCGTTACTGACATTTAAGTGCGTCTTTCCCCTACCAAGATAGGGTTAGAATAGGAAGTTATGTTTTCGGTTACCATATTCAATCGATGAAAGGCAATGAAGGATTGTGAGTAAACCTATACGTACCAATGCGTGATTCTTTCACAGTGTGTCCTAATACAACACATAACAAATGACTAATTCAATAACTTAAAATGCAAATTTTACTGGAAAGAAAGGCATCAGTAATGTCATTCAGGACGGGATACTTTAACGATATCCTAAACGTTTTATTCCATTCGACACTGTTCAATTTATTGAAAAAACACATAGATACGTAAATTATAGACGTAGAAAATTCATGAACTTTAAATTGCCTTTTGGCAGTCGTGTCCAAATCTTCAAATCGCTAAGGTTTAAATCAAGACAAATGCAAAGTTGATATTCGAAGTTGGTGGTCATAAAATGAAAACTAACAAATGTATGCGAATGACGTTATCTCAACATTATGTCAATTGTTCAAAACAAAGTATGGATAATTTTTAAAATAGATTCAAAACAAGATGCAAGATCTTGGCTAAGGAGGCTGGTCTTGATTCCTGCCTCTGCTAACATACATATGTAAAGATTTCAGATGAAAATATCTACTGGTAAGTAACAGCACATAAGTATGTTTACCATTAGTTTTATAGTATAAGTTTCTCTTTTTTGGAATCAGACGACCGAAAAGAGCACTCCAGGTTATTGTTATTATTATTGATAGCGTGACCTAGAGGTGTTATATAAACGGAACTTAACCATCTTCAAAGGATTTTATAGCGGTATTCTATTTATCGTGATACCATAACAACGATAACGATTTTAAAACGTCTATAAAATGTTACAAAACGGTTATTTTAAATGGGGCCGAAAGTCATTCAAAAGAGTTTTAATATTCCTACTGCAAAAGTTCACTGGAGTCCCCTTTGAGCCTTTTTTTTATTTACTTTGTAATATAGTAGAAGTTCTATTTAATTTGAAACTAGTAGCGTTGTGCGTGAGATGTCTGAAATATAATTTTTTGGAAATGTGGGGGAACGGATGTCTTGTCCCACCAACACAAAGGGAGGATTCTCCGTCCTAGGCTAGGTGATCATTCCTGGCGGGCCACTGTTCAACGGTTGATGTTGAGTTGTTGTTGTATATGATAATCGGGGCGAAAACTTCTATTGCGCGATTCAGGATTAGTAGTTACGCCGTGTAGTGCGTTACTTCGTAGTTCAGTGTATCTCCAATAGACGTATCTATATATATGTTTTTGTTGTCGCTGTATGTGGAAGTTGCCACAAATAGTACTTTCAAATTTAGTATGAACCTCATACAAATGTATATTACCTATATCAGAAATGTTTTGAACATGTATATATTTTTTTAAATTTCTCATTTAAAACGTGACGGCTTTTTTGCGTATAAAATAGATGTTAGAAAAATTGCTCTTTACTACTAAAGGTCGAACGTAATAGATAGATGTTTATAATAATAAATGTCTCATGTTATCTAAATCGTAAATGTTCAATTCATTTGTGTGCGCTTCAAATACGAAGAAGTTTTACACTTATTGAGCTTCTTTGATACGGTGTAGGTAGTCGCGCTTCCAAGATGCGTTTTATTTATTTTTTGCCACAGTGTACCACAGTAAAACGTGGCAGAGTATAGGTAGTAGGTATAATATGAATGTTCTTTGCAAGAACTCTACGTAAAGGTAAATTATTGATCGATGTCTATGTGTGCACTGCTGCAGTGTATGAACGCAGAAGGTAATCTTGGCTAAGTGTTACGTACTTGTTACTACAGATGGTAAAATTAAAAAATACAGTGAAGATACATTAATAATATGTACAATTGTACACATATTTACACCGTAATTAGGGACAAGAAACCTATTTACAGAACTTGAAATACCCTAAAATATGTGTTGTAATTTCTTCATTCTTTATTATGTATTTTTAAATGAAACAACTTAAACATCTTTCTTGATCGCTCGTACTGTGACTTTGTACATTGGTATTATGTCTATGTTAGTTTTCTAGTCTCGACAGCAAAATCCTCTGAGGAAACTCGTCTTAACTTTATTTTCTTTTAAAATTTACTAACGTATTACTAACGAAATAGTTTCCAATTAAGGTGTACTATGTATGTTCGTATTTAACACTTAAAAACGTATAAATCTTTAAAGAGCATATGAGTGATTCTATATTCATCCCAAGAAAATCTATATATGTTATAATCAATCACCGGAATTACTTCTAAAGTAAGGACAAACAAAACGTATTCACAAGAATCAATTATTACCAAAAGTCAAGAAGTTAATCAATAAGAATATCTGAAACAATGCCCAGAACTAAGTTAAATTAGTTCCAAATACAATTTACTTACATTTCGCTCCACAAATGTTTGATGTTCAATATAATCTAAGTAGAACGTATGGCGGCCAGTCTAGTGAACAAGTTTAATTGGCTCCGAGCAATATACGATCAATCATAACTACGGCAGATCGTGTCGGCGCACCGAACGTCCGAACGATCACCATGATATGTGAGTACGTTACTGCGCTATATTCCTAAACCCATCTAACAATAAACCATGCCTTTGCTTCATGCATCTTTGACTTGATATATGGGATTTTTATATACCTAAGCATTTATTTACCAATAACAAAACACATGGACTTCTTCTTTCTAGCTTTTATATTATTAATATTATATAGATGCGGCTACTAAGTCAACCGGTTTTACCTGAATATCAGTTTTGGCACTGGCATCGGTTCTCTGCAACTCTGAAGCGCGAACTGAATTCAAAGATTGAACTAGTTGTTAATGTTGTTAGTATATTTAAGGGCGCTGACTTCCCAGTTAATCTTTTACTTAATATAAACCGTTTGAAAGTATCTGTACACTGAGTGTACAATATTGAAGAAAATGTCACTTTCTTCAGATTACATTTTATAGTACTCGTAGTTTAGTTCATTGAATATTATTAGAGTTCCTTACCCAAAAGGGTAAAACGGGACCTTATTCGATGACCGTCTGTCTGTCTGTCTGTCCGTCCGTCTATCACCGAGCTGTATCACATGAACCGCGATAGTTCGACAGTTGAAATTTTTAGAGATGATGTTTTTCTGTCGCCACTATAATTATAAATGCTAAAACACAGGATAATCAATATTTATCATCTCCCCATCTCGGAAAGGGTATTTTTGCCCATCGATATCTGATTGCAAAAGTCGTTTTTATACGCTGGAAGGTAAAGTAAATTGAATTTAGAACACCGTGTGCACTAAGTTTGTGAATTCAAAACATTATTAAACCTATTTACTTCTACCTCCATGGTGCCGAATTTGTCATACAATCTTTTAATTTTAATTTGTTAAAAATTCAGACAGACGGAATTAAAAAGTTTTGCCCGCACCATTTCTTTTCACATCCTATTATTTAAAATTTAGGTTAAAAATAATTTAAAGATTATTCTATAATACTTAACTATCATAATGTAGTACCTAATAAATAATAATACCGAAATTTAAATAAAAGTATCTTGTGATTGTAAATGCTGTTTTAGTATTTAGTCATTTCCTCGCTGAGGTGGGATAAAAAGTTACGTGTTGCACTCGCGTGCAAAGATTTTTCCCCTCGTGCTCTTTTGGTTCCCTGGCTGACGCTCAGGATTCTTACTTTTGAATCCTTCGCTTGCTCGGTCATCAAAATTGAGCACGCGGTTAGAAAGCAACTTTGCACTCTTGTATAACAAATAACTATAAGGGGGCTCGCATACAAAAAACGTGATTTTTTCTAGTTTCTGTTAGTTAGTTAGATAATAGTGCGGAACCCTTTGTGCTCAAGTCCGTCTCACCCATGGCCGGTTTTTTAATTTTATCAAGTTACTTTTCCCATTCATATAGTAACTACATTATAGTAATTTCTGTTTCAATTTAGGTATATTGTTGAAGAATATATTGAGCATAAAGTCGGACAATTTTGTACAACATGTGTAAAATAGTTTTATGTAATAAAGTTACGGGACTATTTTCGCGGTAAGATAATGTAGGGCTGTTTAAAATTTCTGTAGATTTTCCTTATTAATTTTTATTTAAAATAAGTATTAAAATAGAAAATATTTCAGACACCTAACACACAACGCCATCTAGTTTCAAACTAAGCAGAGCTTGTATTTATGTGTACTAGTTATCTGATATTAATACATATATACGTTTTTTTTTAATATGTATATAATAAGGTCGGACTTAATATTTACAGATCATACAAACATTTGGTCCGACCTGACAAACGTACCCGAGAACTCATGCAGAGCAGTCGCACACGCTACCACTGCGCCAACGAGGCAGTCAATTTTAAATCTCACCTCAGCAGAAAACTGCTTACTACACAAATATAAACAAATAAACACAGCTGTTAACGAAACAACATAGAAGACTTCAAAGTACAAGGTTGTCTTTGAAAAGTATAAACGGATATAATGTACATATAAATATAATAAAGGCTTTTTGAAACGGTCACAAGCTTTTGTAAACAAAGCAAAACGAACATTCGCATAATGATGTTGGTATAAACGTAATCTCTACCTATAGAAAAGAACTTATTACAATATTTTAGGAACATTTTATTACATTCAGTGATTGTAATGTAAATGGCAGGTATAAAAGGCGTTTACAATACCAGTAGGTATAAAAGTTACATTAAACGACTTCATTTGGCATAGAAATTGTGTTTTAAGTAGTAATTACAGATTCAATAATTATCACAGGTAATTAAGGATGAGCTTAGCGAGTTTAACTTATCGTTAATACGCATATTTGCCATCGGATTTATTGCTAGTCGCTAACGTGATCCAGCGACTGACAATACCTATTACATTTGTAATCGTAATCTATTAAAACAAAAATAAACACGTTTGTTTTTTACGTCATTAAACTTGTTACAACATCATTTCAGTACGAATACTTCTACAATGTGAGTTAAGAATCATTATTGAATCTTTTTGGTGCCTTCTTATTAGAAAAACTAATGTAGTTAACAAATCTAGGCCCTTGGCGTTACAAAAATAGTAAACCATCTTTTTATTCTTAATTTTCTTATTTTGAAACTAAGCGAATCTTGAAAGTTGATTGTAACCTACTTGGAAATGTTATGAATAGCAATATTTGTATTAGATTATATATGTTACTACCTTTTGTCCGCTATTCCATCCGCGTGTATGTCGGTTATCGCGATAAATAGTAGCGATATGTCCTTGCTCAAGATTAAAATCTCTCCATGCTGTGAAAGCGTAACAGACAGAAATACTTGCGAATTTGTTATATTGGCCAGGAACTGCATATGTCACCATTAAATTTTAAATACCGTTAGATTATAACTACCTAGGAAGATTGTACACTGTCGCACTGTCGAAAGATTGCCAACTGTGACATACTGCTTACAAGTTTACGTACTATTTTTCGTTAGATCATAATGTATCACAGTAAAACCGTTAAATCTTAACCTGTCATGCGTCAAATTATCAACTGTCTTTGATTGGTCTGTCATACACTAGCCCGTTTTTATAGCTATACTGATAAGAACTTCTTTGATTGATCACAAATTCATTTTACTGCCACAACAATTTTATGTAAGTAATTATAAATCTGTTAGGTATTTTCAACATTAAATCAATTTAAAATCACAAAATTACTTTACGTTCGGCAACAAACGAATTAACAAACAAATATGGCGGCGCAGGTCACATAGTGTTCAACCAACCAGCGCGCGAGATGCGATCCGTCGTATTCCATATCACAATTTGACGGTTTCATTTCGATAGATTATAATCTAACTAATAATAATACGTCAAATTGTAAGCAGTATGTCACAATTCATAATCTTTCAACAGTTTACAATCTCGCGAGATGGATTACAATCAAATAGTTTTGGCAATCTTACGGTAACCAATTTCCATTTCTCCCGATCTCGTGCCATCCCCATCCAGTTCACTCCCGCTGGTCCCCGTATATCGTCGACCCATCTTTTTTTCTCTCGTTCATTTTCAGGTCAATTTTTGTTAATTCTCTCCGTAGGTCTTCTATCATAGAAAGTATATCATCGACGTTATCAGCCACCAATGCGATGTCATCTGCAAATCTCAAGTTGTTGAGTCTCTCTCCGTCGATCACTATACATACGAGTACGTACAATACATACGTCAAGCGAATCCAAACGGATCTGACGCTTGACGTATGAAATCGGGCATCGTTCATAGTCTGGCCTCCTCCGTGACGACAATGCCGCTTCCTTCGCCAGTTCGACTGCACGCTCGTTCCCCGGTTGCCCAGAGTGTGCCTTTATCCAGAACAAAGACACAGCTTTGTTCTGTTTTAAGGCCTCATCCAGGTTTGCACGAGTGCGAAACGCGAGCGTATGAAGCGAGGCACCATCCACGACCGCCTGTAATGTAGACCTGGAATCACTATATAATTCGAAGCTTGTATTTTTACGCTTAAGAATTACTTCTGTTGCTCTGCAGATGGCCAGTAATTCGGCCTAGAAGACAGTGCAGTACGCGGCAAGGCTAAGCTTGAGGTTCTGGACTTCGCCGTCATTATCCCATAAGGATAAAGCGGCTCCGACCTTCCCCTCAATCTTGCTGCCGTCAGTGAAGATTCGCTCTGTCTGCACGTTGCGACTGTTCACAAGCTGTTGTTGGTCCTCCAGGCAAGTGAACTCCAAGGCCATCCGCCAAGCCGGGTGCAATGTTTCTGCAAATCGCACCGGACCCTCAATCTCCCGGTCTCCCGGCACAAACCTGGACGACCCTCACCTCGCTGTGTACATGACTGCCGTGTCGCCGTCTATGGCCAGCATGATGTCGTCTGCAAAGGCCTGCACAAAATATCCCCTCTTTTCAAGGTCCTGCAGCAATGGATCCAGCAACAGTTTCCACAGAATTGGACCACCAATTGACCCCTGGACGCAGCCCTTATTCGTCTCTATCGTGCACTCCTCCCCCGCATACCTTACTCTGACCTTTCTGCAGTCGAGATAACTGTCTAGCAGCCTCCTAGTGTTCACCGGGCACCTTTCCTCAGCCAGTCTGACCTTGATCGCTGGCCACCATGCGCTATCGAATGCGCCCTCTATATCCAACGACACCAGGACAATTAGCTTTTTCAGCAGCAACTGGTCCCTTGCGTGCTCTATCAGCGTATAGAGGGCGTCCTCGGTGCTTCTCTGGGGCATAAAGCCGAACTGGCGAGTACTAAACCGCGGTACAAGCTGCCATTTCATCCTTGCTACCATCATCCTCTCCAGGACCTTCCCCAAGAGCGGCAGAAGACGAATCGGTCTGTAAGACTTGGGGTTCAAGTAATCCTCCTTGCCCGGTTTTCTGAGGACTACCACCGTTGCCTTCTTCCAGATGTTCGGGAAGTGTGCCAGTTCTAGGCACTTATTGTACAGGGCAAGGAAGGCGTCCAGGTCCTGGCAGATAACCTGACTGCAGATGTCCACCGTTAAGCCGTCGGCTCCGGGTGCCTTCTTTGGGTTAAAACCTTCTACGGCTGTTTCCAACTCTAGTGACGTGAATGGCGGGTCATGGAATTCACCATGCTGCTACTCGTTTACTCGACCCGCTGCTTCTCTGGTGAGTCTGTGTTCTGCGTTGTCCTCGTTGATTTTGTCCTTCGGGTAGAAGGTCTCGGCTAGTAAGGCTGCTGATTCCTTCGGGTTTAGGTGTGCACCATTTCTCATCAGGGTCAGATCTTCTTTTCTTATTTTGGTCCTTCTGATGACTCTGTAGATTCCGCCCCAAAGTCCTTCCCGATCCTGTTTCTTGCAGAACTCCTTCCAGCTGGCTGTTTGGGCATTCTTTGCTTGACACTCATAGTTTTCTTTTGCTTTCAGGTACTCGTCGACAACCATTGCTCTCCGGACCGGGGCGGCGTTACGGATGCGGTTCTTCAGCCTGGTGACCTCCTTCTTCTTCACAGGAATGGTAAGTTTTACGTTATTTTTATATTTAGGGATAGTTTCATTGCACGTTTTTTCAATTAATGTATTATATTTTACTATTGTTTTTTCTAGTTCTTTTTTATCCAATATTTTATTTATGTTTTCCAAATTTATATTTTCTTCCGTTTTAAGTTCGTTTAGTTCAATTTTAAAGTTTTCCCAATTTGCTTTCCTTGTATGATAAATTCTAGTTTTACCTTTTTTCTTTTACTTCCAATAAAATGGTGTTATGGTCACAGCTCGTCACTCCTGTGTCTTGATGATTGAACTGTTTAGGCGATATGGTGTCTCCCTGCCGCATTCCTCTCTCGAGTTTGAATGGCTCTGTCAGTTTATGGAGACTAACCGAAGGCGTACTAAATAGCTGTAGGTGCTTATTTAGCTTCATGTACCTTTCAACTAATCGTCAACCACGAGGGCCTTTTTAACTGCCTAGTTTTCAACCGAGTCGAAGGCTTTTTCATAGTCGATGCAGGTGATTATTAGTAGTAGACTTCTATACTCATGACATTTTTCGATGGTAGTCTTTAACGTCTGTTGTTTGTCGCTGGTGCTGAATCTGGATCGGAAGCCTGCCTGCTCTCTAGATTGATACTCGTCCAACCTCTTACTCAATCTAATCAAGATAACTCTACGGAACGTCAATAGTCACGTCGGGTAGTTCCACGGAACCGATTTTGATGACACAGTGCCTCACCATTGGCGGCAAATCCGTATTTATTTCAGGCGCTGTTACTTTACTACACAGTTACTACTTTACTATACAGTTTCTTGCAGAACTTTCTTAGAACCTTTAGTAGGTGCTCTCTGTTTGTAATGATGTTGTTTTTATCGTTAATCAATTAGAAGATGTCTTTGCCATTTGGCAATTCGGTGCACAGTATTCTCATTTTTAATACACCAGACAATATCCTATACTTTCTGATGCATGCAAGATATTGCCTCCGAACGAAAAGACCGCTAATTGTACCTGCATACCTTGTTTTAAGTCCTTTTTGTGATTACTTGATGTTTTGTATAATATAGTTATTTTTATTATAATTTCCGACGAACAGTGTCTGGTTTAATCAAAGCTACGAGTACCTACTACGGTAGCATATAAGTAAATTTAAATAAAAGTACGATACAATAAACATTAAATTTACATTTTCGCTAATGGCTCAATGCCGAAGTACGGAGTAATCACAGGAGTTCTATTCTCTTAAACGCTCTCTTTATAATGGGTGTAATATATCAATGGGTGAAATGGCCGAGAAACGGTTAAAGCGTGAGCTTAGTAAATAGTAAGACATTTTAATTGTTGCCTAAAGTAAGGTCTGAGAATAGTTACCCCACACTTTATAATTAAATGTTTTGTGCATATATGTTGGCACAAATGCCAATACAATTGTTTGTTTGTATTGCCATTTGTTTACTGAAAAGTCTATGTTGTCATTCTCAATCAGATTTTTCTACCTTAAGCTAACTTTAAGTTCGTGACTGAAATCCCTAATTTAATTCAAACACTGATGTTTAAAATAAACTTGTAAAGTAATTGTTCAATGATCAATACATTTTAATTAATTTACTTACTAACTCTGCTTGTTAGTTTTATCACACATCACATCACATGAACAGCCTTTATTAATCCAATTCTGAACATAATAACTAACCTCTTTAGAAAAGGAGATTAGTTAGTTTTATCAATTAATCATAGACTATAAAATATAAGGACCATAAATAGTATAAATTACATCTTGATCATCATAACTTCAACATGAATAAATATTTTCGAGTTTAACACACAACGCCATCTAGTTCCATACTAAGCAGAGCTTGTGCCATGGGTACTAGATAACTGATATTAATACATATATACTTTTTTTTGTAAATACATACATATTATACATAGAAAACACCCAAACTCCGAAACAAATATTTGTAGATCACACAAACATTTGGTCCGTAAATATAAATGATGTCAATAGAAGCCATAGTCTGAAAAGAGTAGACTTCCAGAGTAAGAAATATATATATTTTTTACTTGACGCACTTTCAACTGTGAAAAAAACACCTTTAAAAACTTCATAATTTTTCACGTTTTAATCCCAATCAAGAGAATCAACAACGATTTTATACACATTGCAAAGGGGCGATAAATCAGACGACGCTTTATATCGTAATTGCCGAACATGCATCACATTCATGAGCTGTGGCAGAATGCAATACAGGTACAGTAAAGTATTGAGTTATGTTCGAAACAAACCGTTTACAAGATTTTAAATTGGTAAACATGATGGACTTACTTAATGCGATTTAAGTTTAACTTAAAAAATAAGTAGTGCAATTAACTTTACAAAATAAATAAAATTAGTATTAGTGCTGTCGTGTTTCATTGGAAAGTGCGAGACTGGAGGCGCATCTCAATAGGACACTATAGTGTGGGTCACTATGCTAGATTGCCTGCATTCATAATAAGTATGGTATGGTCTCTTGGATGCTCCTCATGCTTTCCATCAGGCAAAAAAAGTATTTAGCAGGCTCATATATATAAAAAAGTATGTGCCTTGAAATTCTCAGTGCTTACGTCATTCTGTTTGCAAGGAAACTATCCCTAAAATAAGCGTTCTAGGGCGGTTTGTTTTAATAGTTCGCTATACGACATAAGATCGAATCTAACTAAGTGGCGTGCAATTGGAGAGGCCTATGTCCAGCAGTGGACTGCGATGTGCTGATGACGATGATGACACTACATAACTAATAACAAAGCGCTACAGCGTAATGCCTCACTTTAAGTTGACGCTCTATTTTACTGTCGTTTACTGGCCTAAATATGAAAATCTTTTCTTGAAGAATAACACCAATAAAAAACCTCTTAATAGCCAAAAACACAAATCACATTTACAATTTGAAAAACAATTTGAAATGAATTATTCGTCATTACTTAATTTGATATCCTTAGGGAGGAATTTTTTGTTTTCTTTTCAGAGGTTACATAAAAATACAACCCTATTAAGAATCTCCTCTTTATTTTAAGTTCATACACGGTTATAAGGGTTCATAAGCGGTCATCTTATTTTTTGTGTACTGCGTAGTAAGAAGTTACTGCCTGGTGAATAACGGCTTCAGATGCCCATGAGGGTTAAAAGTGTCAACGCACAAATGATACAGGTGCCACAAGTGTGTATAAGTCAGGAACTTATAACTAAGACACGTAATACCTGTTGTTTACTATTGAGAATAATGTGTTCAACTAGTCATACTTGTAGCTACAAATAACTCTACAAATTTAAACGACGAATTCACAAGAAGGGTCCGGTATGTGTGATCGATACATATGAACTTGAAACTCGCGGGCTGGGTTTCCGCAACTCGACGTCTTGCGCCTATTTTGCGTGATGGGATGGTTTCACACGTGCCACCCCAGTTCTTCCAGGAAGCCTAGCAGACCCTTCACGTTGCCGACGACTTCAGGAAGTGACCTCGGTGATCCGAGGTGTCTCGCCCGGTATTCTGCCACCACAGGACATGACATAATGACATGGGCGGCCGTCTCCTCCTCCTCCATGCATGCCCTGCACAGAGGACTGTCTGTTACACCTAAAGTGAAAAGATGTTTGTTTAGTAATGCATGACCAGTTATTGCTCCTATTAAAAGTCGGAGCAGCGGCCTCTTAAGTTGCAACAGCTTCCGCGACAATCTGGGGTTGATCGTCGGGAGGGCCTCCTTGGTCTGCCTGCAGGTACCAAGGTTGGACCAATACATTTGGTGTTCCACCTTGGTGTTCTGTTGCAGTGACCTTCGCAGCCAGGCAGATGGCAGAGGCAGTATTGGTTCAGGGCCTATTGCCCTTGTTTCCGATCCACCTCTTGCCAGTGCGTCGGCTGCATCGTTCCCGCGTGAGTTACTATGCCCCTTTATCCACTGCAGAGTTATACTATTATTGGTACATACCTCTGTCAGGGCTTTGTGGCATTCGTAAATTAGCCCTGATGTTGTCGAGTGACTTTGTAGGGCTTGTAAGACTGATCGGCTGTCGGAAAGTATACGGATGGGGTAATCCGTTACTCTCCTGGAAGTGATCGCATATGCAGCCATTATTATGCCCATACACTCTGCCTGGAAGACTGTGTTGTGGGCTCCTAGTGGCGTTGAGATGTGTATGTTTAGGTCCTCGGAGAATACTCCCGAGCCAGTGCCTGACCTTGATCGATACATATATAATACATTTTAGAAGGCTTTTGAAATTTGTAGAGTTTTCGAAAAATATATAACATTATTTATTAAATTAATGTGTACTGTAGTAGTGTTTAATCTCTTAAATAACTATCTAATAAAGTATCTGTAACTTAACATCTTAGTACACACAAATACCGCTAAGATAAGTTGCTGTGATTTGTTAATAAATTCGTCAAAACTACAGCCTCATAATATTTACGGATAATAAGTTCCGAAAGCATATTGTGTATATGCTTTCGGATGTCAATAATACATTTTTTTTTTAAATGGTAACAACCATTTAAAAAAAAAATGTATTATTGACATCGAAAAAAAGCCAAAAAAATATAATCTTACTTACGAGTATGTATGAATCAGGAACACTTTAAAATTAATTAAATAAATAAACTATACTATCCTGACTGAAGATATAAACAACAAATCTTTTATTATTTATGTTAATTAAAAAAAGGTTGAGGTCCTTTATGGTGCCTTGGCTTTTGGACCCATTTTCTCTTATTTAGTTATTTGTTAGCAAACCTACTGCGATTTTAACATTTCTTTAAAATTATATAGTACTAGCTGACCGACGCAACCTCGTTTGCGTCTTTTATTGCCCGTAGCGAAAAATTTTCCCCCTTATATGGTTGAATTTTTACACCTTGTTTCCGAAAAACCCCAATATCTTACGGAACCCTATTTTTTTCCAAAATAAAATATAGCCTATAGATTTACCATAGCAGCGCCATCTATTGATTACTTACTCAACCCAGTCGAAAGTTATCGACATCTGTTAGAATCATTTGGAGTTAACAGATAATTGTGACTGTCAAATAATAACAGACAAATAATTAGCAATAAATTAAAATTGCGACTATAATTTGAGATTTAAACTATCCTATCTCTGAAGTTGGATCGAACTGCACATGGTGTGCGAATTTTATTATAATCGGTTAAGTGATTTAGGAGTCCATTGAGGACAAACATTGTGACACGAGATTTATATATATTAAGATTACTAACATTATTATAATGTTTACTCTCTCAATTCTAACATTATTACTTGGCTGTAGCACTAATTACTGTGCACATAGTACGAAAGCGGCCGTAGTTAAATAAACAAATAAATATTCCGGAATCTATCACTCAACGCTATCTAGTCCCAAGCTAAGCAGAGCTTGTGTTATGGGTACTAGACAACTGATATAAATACATATATACTGGTTTTTTTTTGTAAATACATACATATTATACATAGAAAACAGCCAAACTCCGAAACAAATATTTAAAAACCACACAAACATTTGGTCCAACCCAGGATTTGAAAGCAGTCGCATTCACTACCACTGTGCCATCGAGGCAGTTATTATTATTGCGTTGTATTGTCGGGATCTTGCGCATTAAGCACACTCTAAAACTCGGCTCGACGGTAACTTGTCCCTAGACAAGCCCTAATTTACAAAGCAATAAGATCCATAACTAATTGATGGAAATAACAAAAAGCAACATCATTAAGGAGAAAAAGTGTATCTATAAGTATATTTTTACATCATCATTAAAAAATTTTTTTTTAGGAGGAAACATACCATGGTTAAATAAAGGCGCTACACCTCTCTCCAGTCTCTGCTCGTGCGTTATTCAACAGGGTTTTTGGAAAATTTATGAGCAAAGCAGATGTCACAATATTATGATTCTTGAGTTGTTTGAAGGTATCGATAAACTCTTAAAATTCTTACCGACTTTTCATGTACCCATAAAGGTTTAAAGAAATAGTGAATTATTTTCACCTGAAGTGTAACGGCCTTAATGGCGAGCATTAGCCTGCTTTGATAATATTATTAGCCTTGTAAAAAGGCAGTACCAGCATCAAAACTTTAATTTGAGATAGCATCTCAAACGAAGAAAATAGTTCATACTTTAAGTGTTACTTTATTACGTACTTCATAAGAAATTAAATGTTCAAAAGTTCAGTAATTCGGCCACAAAGAACTCATAAACGTAATTGTACCTTTCCTCATTGAGATTTTCCAACTCCCGACCAAACTTTTTCAATCACTTGTTTCGAATTTTTTGTGTTAAAAGTAAGCTTTATTTATTATTAGATTTATGGTTGTAATGATATTAACATAAAAACGGTTTGCCATAAATATGTTCATTTTAACCCAGATCGTAAGCTATTATCAGCTATAACTTCGTAAAGCAGCTTTGATAACCAAGAATATATTCAAGTTTCGTATCTTTGTGTATTTACTGGAAAGATGTTGAGGAAGATATTGAGGGAGAACACAAACAGAGACAATTAGAAACTTGACAAACTTCGCTGTTAGTGGTTTGCCCACTTTGTAATTTACGACTACATCGTCTTATTTTACTATGTAATTTATAATCTTCACAAACTACTCTACTATACTACTACTACTCATACGAGTATGTATTTCGATGGCAAAAAGCGGCAATGTCGTATCTCGAAAATTTTACAACATAACTTTTGGTACAGATTTAATAAAAAAAAAACCGCGTCCAATGGTCTGTGTCTCATTATGTAAGGTTAAAGTAGAGAGAAATATCTTTCTTTCAACTTTCTATCTTTATTAATCTACGAGTTATGTATTTTTAAATGGTTTTTAGGTCTTATGTGAAGTTGGTTATACGATATTTCCGTTGTCTACCTTTGATATGTACTGGCTCTGCTGGATGCCGGTACTAATAAGTGTAGAACTCATTCAGTCTCTGATTTTACAAATAGGCGATTTACATGTTAATTTACATTATGGTTTTACACACATCTAGAAATTATAAAAATCAATCGTAACGTATTACTTGTATTTAAACTTAAAAACTTGTTAAAATAAAGTTAAATTTAGACAAATATATGAACGTGATTCTTATTGACTGTCTCGGTGGCGTAGTGGTAGCGTATGCGACTGCTATGCTTGAGGTTTTGGGTTTAATGCCCGGGTCAGAACAAATGTTTATATCATATGCAAATATTTGTTTCAGAGTTTGGGTGTTTTCTATGTATAATATGTATGTATTTACAAACAAAAAGCATATAAATCTTTATGTTGTTGTGGTACCCATAACACAAGCTATACTTAGCTTGGGACTAGATAGCGTTGTGTGTTAGATGTCCGAAATATTTATTTATTTTATTTTATCGACTTCTTCCTAATAAAAATGCATTATGTAGAAACTTGTAATAATTCAAAAATATATTTATATTGGTGACAGTAGATTAGTACAATTGGAATTTCAAAATATAAATATTAATCGTTAGTAATCGTAATAGTGCTTTCTTTATATGTTTACAAATTAACAGCTTCGAAACTTTTACACTTATCATTTTTTATTTTTTTATCTCTTTTAAATGGTTTAATTAAAGTCTTATTAAGGACTAATTTTTCCTTTTAAGGAACGAAACCCTAAAAAGTTTTAAGAAACATTAATAATAGTTACAATAAACAAGCACCAAATTTTACAAAACGGTTGACAATAATTGTCTTTAAATTGATTAAAGTGGGTTGTAATGTTCTGATGTCTCTAAAATAAACACTGTAACAATTAAACGTATTACAAAATTAAATTTTGCCAAACAGCCATCTAAGCAATACAATAATTACACGAACACGTTAATTAGGCCATTCAAAACAATGGCAATTATCGCAGTTATGTACAATGTATGACATAAATAATTTAGTCGTAAACGGTTTAAGAATATTACGCTCACGTAAATGTACCCACCGCAGGTAAAATTGGTTGAAATTGTTTTCGTTAATTCGTGTCGTGAACTGCGAATGTTTTCCATTATCCCAAGATAAACGAGGTGGTATATGTTGACACATATAATCTTATACAAGACGAGTATGAGATTACATGTGTCAGCTAATATTTCCCTCGTGTAAGTTCTCTGTCGCCCAAGCGTTGCTAGAAATAAATAAAAGAAATCACACTTGCACGACACAGATGAAATATGGCAGTATATTTGTTTGCAAATACTGTTGTTACTTACAGCATTGTTAATGACGACCGTTTACCTAGATTTGTTGTTCTTTTGCAATTTAGGTAATATTATTAAAAAAAAAAAAAGTATATATGTATTAATATCAGTTGGCTAGTACCCATAGTTCAAGCTCTGCTTAGTTTGGGATAAGATGGCGTTGTGTGTTAAATGTCCGAAAATATTTATTTATTTATTATTTATTATTATTTGTTTTAGTTTCTCTACAACTTTACCTGCTAAAATCATGTTAACTGAATTTATTTAAAGGATTTATGTTTTTCTTAATATTATTTTATTGACATTTCGTAGTTATCGGTGCCCATAACGTGTACTAGTTACCCCACTTGCTCTATATGGAGGAGTTGCTATCGATATCAATACAGGCTTTTAGTTAATTACCTACTGTAATACTGTTAGATAGATATGCTTGTGTTGATACAAGCGAAATAAGAAAAAAAAAACTTGAGAGGTGTCAAGGGACACCCGGATGGAACGAAGTTCGAAATAGAAAGACGAAACGAAAATATCTGGCTTGCTTTCTATAAGAGAGAGAGAGAGAGACAGACAGAGAAACATGCGCACGCCGCACGGCTTACAATAGCTTACTATAGCAAAAAGTGTCGTTACACTATCATTACCAGCCTATCGCAGTTTACTACTAAACTTATTTATTGATATATTTTGTATTTATATTTGATATACAGAATTTAAACATCATTAATTTACAGCGATATCTACTCGTATATTATTAATATTAAACTACTGGCAACGACACCTATAACACGTAAATGTAAGTTCAGTTTCTATTCAAAAGATGGCGCTGTTTATATATTATAAAATTGAAAAATGATTTTCACCAATTCTTTAAAAAATATCAAAAAGAGTCGTTACAATTTAAACTATGTCGAAAGTGTCGTTACAATTCCGTCTAGCCCCCTTTCGCAACGCGTGATAAGGAACTTCGTTCCAAAAATCGTACTTATTATACAGAGTCTCTTCTGGCAAAACGGGATGAAACTACTCGTACCTACATTTTAAAAGTTGCTTTATCACATACCTTAGAAATAAAAATATTGGAGAATTAGTTTGATTTATTAAAACAAGTATAAAATAAATAGTTCTTAATTTACAAATTAATGTGAGTTCATCTTCGAACACTGCAGTTTAAATCAACACAAGCGTATTATAGTACGTTCAAAGTCAAAAGTTTTTCATTCAAGGTAAAAAACCTTATAAGTACCATGAAATCAAATTATGTCTGTGATAAATTAATCACATTTACGTAGAGGATACCAAAAATTTCAACAAAGAAAAAGTTGATTTACAGTTCATTAAAAGTCAAAGAATAAATATATGTGTATCGATATAGGTACTACTTTACTTTAAACTTTAACTTTGAAAAAGCCTTTGTAAAACAGGATCAATATCTTTTTCGTTATATAATTCGAAATGCCAACAATTTGAAAGTTAACATTCTCTTTTTCGCTATAGTTGCCTTTTTCATTATTGCTGCTAAATTGATTCTACTCTGCCACATGAAAAGCATGAGCAGAATTCAAGAATAGTAGTCATCATACTCATTTCGAACACATACAATACAGAATGGTGACTCAGGTGACTCACACTATGGCGGCCTATAAAGATGTTTCTGCATCGTTGGTCTCGCACTGATCAATGAAACACGATAGCATGAATGCTGTCATTTAATGTTCTGGTTCGTTTTAAGTAGGTCGAATCGGCCTAGTCAGTGTGGTTCTACAGCCTTGAAATTTTTACGCTTATATAGGTGTACCATTTAAAATTATTAAGCTAAATATATTAAACTTTATGTTCTTGTTACGAACCATCGATTGGCATTCTACACACACGCATTATACACACATAGCATTCAGTCATTATAATAAATGTAGCCTCATATATTACTCTATAAAACTCATCATAACTTGATTACGCTCGAGTACACTACATAAAAACTTGCGTTAAAAAAATTGAGTCAAAGCTCCATCGCCACTGTAAAGAAATAAAGTTGTTGCTATATGAAAATATTTTTCATAAAAAGACGTGAAACTTGACACTTTACACCGCCCTATATTTATACAAAGCTCGTTTTCGTTTCGATGTCACTGTGTGTGGGTTTACGACGTATTGTCGCGAACACAACACAAATCTTCCCTCGGGCGTAGTGTTTCTCACCTCGGGCTCCCCACAACCGATCAGCCACGAAAGCTTTTAAAACATTCTTAATTTTATTGGACTTTAAAAGTTTTCTTTCTAATTCAAAAAACAGTAGAGAAAAACATATCTAAAATAGTATTAATAAGATTTATCCATATTTTATTCACTAACATTATGTACTGTTCAAGAGTACTGGTGTTAAAGTTATCCTTGCATTTGTTACAGTGCTTATTACGAGTATAATATTAGAAGATAATTTTCTTTGTTGTACACTAAACTCGATGCTTACTTACTACATTAACGTTTACACGACTGTCACGAAGCTAAAAGAGTTTCGACAAAAACGTATTTATGACAAGAATAACTGATGGACGACGCCCTCAGTCCTCATCGCTTGATTAACATTCAGAGTGGCTCGCGACTAGAAGCTTGGCATTCTTGTTACAAAACCCGAACACAAAATAAAAGCTTTGCACGTTCTCGCGTTGAAAGGCGGACTTCCTCAACTTACGTCATCCCAGTTTACCTGGCTGTAGAGCTTAATCAAGAACAAAACAATCGTATGCATTATCAATTGAAAATGTTTTCATTCATAGTGATGGAAAAAATTTGGAGATTGGAAGGAACTGTTTATCAGATTGTACAATTATGTTGTATTGAAAAGAGATTTATTACATAGAAGCTTAACTCGGTGGCAGTAGTGATATTATATGCGCAAGTGGTTTATCACGTAATCACGTCAAAAACCTAGTGCGTGCCCTGTTATAGAATCTTAAACTTGTT
Source organism: Spilarctia lutea (assembly GCA_916048165.1). Lineage (NCBI taxonomy): Eukaryota > Metazoa > Arthropoda > Insecta > Lepidoptera > Erebidae > Spilarctia > Spilarctia lutea. The sequence continues at coordinate 12,821,265 of OU696475.1, read as the reverse complement.
ATTTTTACTAAATTTTACATTTGTATAACATTCAAATAAACTCGTAACCGAACAAACGGACAGACAACGAAAATTTTTAACTATTTTTTAACGTAATATATCCCGAATTAGGAAAAATAACGACATTACTCACTTTCTATTTAAAGGAAATAACCATTGATTTACTTAAATCTCATTGAAATTCTAAACCCTAAAAGAAGGTTTTACGAGGCGAAATGCATAACAAGATCCTTTATATAAATTAAAAATATTTTTTATATTTAATCTGTTGTCAAGTAGGAACAAGTTACCCCAAGCTATTAACCTATGACGTAGACCTCATAAAATTCGTTATTGCGTTATTCCCTTTCCTTTATTGTTCGCGCGTTTAGAGTTTGCCATTGTCACCCGAAAGCTTATTAGCCGCCATTACTTTCGTCTGTCTGCCCATTTATATTTTAATTAAAGTACGTTTCTAAAAAATAGAGTAATTTTAAATGTTGCGAACTTGTGCAAAGTTCTTGAATATAGATGTTTATCAACTTCATCTACTCAACTAATGAATTATTAACAAATTTCAACAATGGTAGATACGAGTACATAAACTGAGAGGCTTGTTGCTGGCGCTGCGTGTGGGCGTAAAACATTCTTTCAACATTTGTTTCCTTTATTAGATCCTTTTTATAGCAAAGAATACAATAGATCAACCCAATAACTAAAATGTTATGTTACTACAAAGTTTCATTTCATCTAAATCGTTGACTAGATTTACTAGATGTCCTTTTTATATAAATTATAGAGAAGCGAATCTTTGAAGGTTCTGACCTTAATATTCTGTAAAGGTATTTTACTTTTACAAGTTTATTAATGTTAACAAATGTTCCTATCTTTATTGGCTGCGCTGCAAACAATTATTAAAATCGTTAATCGTTTTTTATTTAATTTAGCTTCTTATTTACTACCTAATGTGATTGGCACAGAAATGGTAATGTTTACATACTGGGAACTTAAAGATCTTGTGTTGCTGTTTACTACTTTCAGTTTGAACCATCACTTGCCTGTCCTTATCCGAAAATTAATAAAATGATATAAGGTAGTGTTTACACCTAACTTGAGAAAATGAAATCTCGGATACACTATCGTAAATCCAGTTTCCGGCAGCTGAACGTGGTTGGAGGTTAGTCAGTTGCGCAGGATTATATAATAATTATTAATATTATTAATTGCAACAAAGTATGGATACAATTCAAGTGTAAGCCCTTATTCCCAAACTAGCGTGAGCTATGTCGGGAATTAGTATATATATATATTAGTAAATATGTATATACTAGATGACCCAAACCATTTCTTCTGCTTCTTTTTTTAATCATGCTCAGCTCCTATTGGTCCAATTTATTTGAGGTCAGCGTAATTTGTTTTATCCTTTCATTCTATTCTATTACGCATCATTTCAATGTTTACTTCCTTCCTAGCTATATCCTCTATCACACAGTCCATGTACCTTTTTTTGATTTTCCTCTTCTTTTGTCACCTTTAACTCCCATACCTAATACTATCCTCTTCGCATTGAATATACACTGAAAATAAATTGAAACAATGCAGCTTAACTAGCTTGGCATTTAGTTTTGTAGGCAAAATTTATCATTTCAATTTGTAAATTATAAGCAATCAAGCTAAAGTTTCCAAAGAAAAATAAAACCTCTAGCTTTCACCGTTGTGCCTTATAAAATTTTAAAATCACCCAAATGTTAGCTGGTAGAGAACGCTTCGGGGATTAAACCAGCCGACGTACACGTGTGCATGAAGTTTTAAAATAAAATAAATAAGGGTAATTGTATAAGCTAGAGCCCGATGCTAAAACTTGCTAGTTGCCACTAGTAGCACCCCTACGTTAGCATTTTGTCTTAGAGTCCATTTTATTCAATGGGCTAGCTTTTGTTCGTGCCTCCGCCCGCTTATATGTCAGTTATCGCGATTAAAAGTATACCAAATTTTATTGAAATCGGTGCAGTGGTTAAGGGCGTGAAAGCGAGACAGACAGACAGAGTTACTTTCGCATTTATAATATTAGTATGGATATCTCACCACACTCACAAACATAAATATAACGTCAAACATTAAAGCACTCTACGCTCGAGCACCGCCTATTATAATAATATGTGCATAGTGCACTGTCTAAAATTTAACATAATCCATAACACAGAGGTTTTGCGGTATAAGTCTGCTACACAATACTTGTTCTTCTTGTAATATTTAAGGACTCCGACTCTGAGAACAATTCCCAGAAGTCTGACATAATCTGGTATGTTCTTGATATCTCACACACGTGTTCTTTGTTTCGCGACGCAAGATAAATATCCTTATGTTTATTTAAACAGTCTCAAGCGATAGCTTAAGGTTGGGCATTGTTGTTAAATTGTAATGGCAAAGGTCTCGGTAAACGGCGTTCATAAGATGGAAAATGAATTGGTTGCCCTCTTCCCTTACCTTTTGTAGAGAAATTATAGCTTACTTTAAACATTTAATATCTGTAAAAGTACAGGGTTAATTTAATGATTAATTTGATACGGTACGAGTATCATCAAATTATAGTTAAATGGAGTAAAAAAATTGGCTTGGTTGACTGGTAGCGAATGTCCTGGGCATTTAGTCCGCCGATTTACAAGAGTGCATAAAGTTATAAAATAAAAAAAAAATGTTATTTATGGAACAGGGGCAAACAAACAGACGTATCACCTGATGGTAAGCGATTACCGCCGCCCATGGATACCCGCAATTCCAGAGGCATCACAAGTGCGTTGCAGGCCTTTGGCGGATGGGGAGGCAGATGGGGGAGAGGTTGGAGTATGGGCCTTCGGTATCCTCACTCACTCGGTGAAACAGCGCAAGCGCTATTTCACATCGGTTTTCTGTAAGGCCGTGATACTGCTCCGGTCGAGCCGGTCCATTCATGCCAAAGCATGGATTGCCCACTGCATACGGTACATATTTAATATGTATATTTAGTTAAGAGAATCGATTGTGAATGAGGTAAATATATGTGTGTATAGCATTACTAAATTTACAGTATTCTGATTTCAGATCTAAAACATCTACCACTAAAAGCACATTATTTTTAATACACTTTTTTAAAAAACTAAATGTCTATTCTTCAATTAAAAATTATGTTCATTACTACGATATAAAAGCTAATAACTAAGCTAAAAACAGGCTACAAATTGAATTAGTTTGTCCTCGTTTCGTACCTTGCGGTAATAAGTTTAAAGATGACGTTGACAGTATTTTGCCAGAAAAATAATAGTCTACGATGTCGTGTCATAATTTTGAAATTAGAAATATCCTTTTATTATCGTATATAAATATTATAATTGAGTTTGATTCATTATTTTATTCCAGAGCCAATTTTAGATCATGCTTATAAATTATTGTCACTCTGATCGATTATTTTGAACTTTACTACAGATTCGTTGACACAAATCTTGGACTGATATAATAAATAAATAAATATTCCGGACATCTAACATCATAACAAAAGATCTGCTTATCTTATGACTAGATGGGGTTGCGGGTAAAAAAAAAACTATCTGAAACATTATCAGGAACTGGGCCCATGGACACCCGTAACACCAGATGCGTCACAAGTGCGTTGCCGGCCTTTGGAAGATGGGGAGATGGGGGGGTCGGGTATGGGCCTCTGGTATAGTCACTCACTAGATGAAACACAGCGCAAGCGCTGATTCACGCCGGTTTTCTGTGAGACCGTGGCATCACTCAGGTCGAGCTGGCTCATTCATGCCGAAGAGTGGCTCTCACACGGTAGTACACGATCCCACATCCGAAAATAATATACTAAAAATGTAAAAAAAAGATTATTTTTTTTTTAATTTTAGTTGCTTAACCACTTGGAGAACATTCATCCTAGACTAAATAAACTATTAAATTAAACATTAATACAATGAAACTAAATTGTAAATACAGAATCCCGTACACATTTACTCACCACCTTTATGGGAGTAAACAGAAACAACTCATGTAGAAAAAACTAGAGCGTGGAAAACCTTCAAAGACCCGTCTTTACTTTTGCACACACATGTAAGTTTATTACACAGTTACGCTACGAGAATTAGAGAGGAAAGCGTTAGAGCGCTTGTTTTAATTAGCAGCCGCTTGCCTAGTCTCAAATGTGTACGACTTCATATGTAGATACGCGTATTGGAGATTCCAATTTCCGCTAAGGGTGTTGCTAGCTAAACTATAGTCAATTTGCTATTTAAACAGTTCAACTTACGACTGAACTTATAACAACATTAGAGTTTGTAGCAGTTTAACTCCTGATCTGAACTTTATTTCAATTGAGTGTAAATGTAACGCAGTTATGAAGTTATCTTTGCTAAATATATGATAAAATGTATATGAAAGTCCGAATGGAATTTCAGAAATGGTCGTTTATGCCCAGACATAATAATTTTATTACTTTGATTTTCCTCCATTATCACTTATAGTAACATATAGACAATGGACTCAGTCTTCACAGTTCCAAATATATTAAATCTAATCTAAATATCGATTACCAAAATCTTAAGACAGAAACAGACGATCTGTTTGATGATCTCAGATTCGATGCCTTCTGTTTAGTTTGAAGCTAGATGGCGTTGTATGTCCGATGTCCGAAATTATTTTTTTTGCTATTATTTTCATTCATTAAGTCTAAGTGAGTGATGTTAGTGAATATGACAGAATAACCCCTAATTCTAAACGGGGAGATTCAAAGGGTAGCTGTTGGGTTTTCATTCCCACCCAAGGCATATAATTATGTGAAGAGCAAGATCATTAGTTCTGTGTAAGTGTAATTTAATCTTTAAAATGTAAGTATTTTGAAATGTATAAATATTTTTATTAGTATTCTAGTTCCCATGCCACAGGCTCTGCCTAGTTAGGGATCAAACGGTCGTCAGTGGGATGTCTGAAGTTATTATTACTATCAATAATGTATTTATATATTATAAAAGTTATAGAAAGCTATTTATTATAATACTAACTTAAAAAGTCTTCACTGGAAACATAAACCTGACTGAAAGCTACAAAATAGGAAATGTTAAACATAATTTTGAGTGTGCCATTAAAAGTTTGCAACTTCGTGTGTGTTCAAATTTAAATTATTTAATAGCAATTAAAAATTTAATTTATATTTGCGAGCCATAAATGAGCTGACTCGAACTGAGTAATACTGTAACTTCGAGGAAAACCGATGCAAGGCGACATTTTCGTACCTCTTTAGTGAATGGGTTATTGAAACTTAGTGACTCATTGACATAGCAAACAGTATTAGCAAACTGAAGTGTCAGTGTGCTGACCACATTAGCCAAAGAACCTTTAACCGTGTCGGGTAAACATAGTCTTGAGAGGAGATAGTAAAAGTAGTGTAGGACGTTCACAGATCATGTGGAGTGATGATCTACGTAAGAAGTAGGAGCTAGATGCCAGAAACCGAAGATCGAATTAAGTGGCTTGCAAATGGCCTATGTCCGGTAGTATACTGTGACAAGGTTGTGATATCGATGATGAGTGAAAATTACCGAAGACGTAACCTTCTCCCTCCTCCCTCCCATCGCCGTTTGAATGTCGCAGATATAAATGTTATGAATTAAATCTTCATTTTTGTGCTCATTTATCATTTGATATTGACAGGTCATAAGTTATGGTCTCGTAATGATGAGCTTACACAAACATATTTACAGAATTGATTACAGTGACAGAATTAATTGAAGTCCATTATTTAAATAGACGCTATATAATTTTTTGTTATAATTCGGATCGGCCTGTTGATGTTCACATTTGTTCGCTCATAAATTGCGTTTCTCTCCTATCACAAACACAGTATTAGTTCTTTTTTTCCTTTCAGCCCATCTTTTTTTCTTTTTATAATTATCTTTTTCTTTAGTTCCGTGTAACAAACCCTCTTTAACAAATTTTATGTTAAATACTGTTTTTTTGGACATCCAACAAACACCGCCATCTAGTCCCAAAGCTTGTAATATGGGTACCAGACAACTCGTATTACATACTTACATTTATTCAAGAGTGGTTGATTTAAAAAAGAAATGTATGTATATCCTCTTTAGTCCTGTTTAACAAAACAATTACAACTGCAGGTAGCGTTCTTGTTGTTAGTAAGATATTCTCAAAAAATACAATGTATATACAGTTCGTTTCAGTATTCATCCTCGTGGAAATGACTGCACGCAATCACTTTCATCAGTTACATAGATAGGGAAAACTTTGTTTTGAAACTAATTTCGATTTGGAATAAGATACAGAATTGACTTCTCACGTCATTTTCAACTTTCTGCTACAGCACTATTGAATTAAACTCCTCTGAAAATTAGGTTTTCCGTTGGCTTAGTGCTATACAGAAACCTATCAGCAGCATTAAAGGTTCTGCATTTAATATTATTTCCCATATATTAAATGAGAAAGAATACTGTACTAAGGACTCCTAACTTCGTTTTTGCCAAGGTAATTTAACTGTGATAATTTAAAATAATTTTAACCGTGGGAGAGTCACGCTACGGCATGAATGGGCTGGCTTGACCGGAGTGATACGACGGCCTCACAGAAAACCGATGTGAAATAGCGCTTGCGCTGTGTTACACCAAGTGAGTGAGGATACCGGAGGCACATACGAAAATATAGCAATGCAAAAAAAATATTAATAATTAAATAAGAAGAAAATATGGGGTGTTACTTTATACCCAACTACGGTAAAACCAAAGGTAGGGCTGCAATAGTTTAGCAGTCTAAGTATGTTTGTATGTTGATGATTATAATTATGACCTATGTGACTGTATATTTTTTTATCAAAACCTTATACGTATTCGGTTTGTAGTTTTTCCAACTTATTCTTGTTTAAATTAAAGTCTCGCCTGCACATTTCATTCAGAGTCCGTAATGTCTTGTACATAGTGCATGTAATTTTAGTCGCCTCGACTCTCGCATAAACGTCTTTGGCAAGTTGCCCTAAGTTGGGTGTTCTGTGAAATCTAATATGGTCCCAAATATAAGTCTATGGCTAAGCAGGTAAGTAATTCAGGCATTGTCGTTGACAATTCTTACATAATTATTATAAACAAATATACGTCAAGAAAGTATGACCGCAATTAAAAATTACAACCGCAGTTTAAATTACAAAACTCAGGAAATGATAGAAACTTTAAAATGTTAGCTAATTCTTTTTACCCGACAACCAAAAATAAAAATAAAGGTAAAAGTATTGGCAGTCTATAAATGTTCCACAGTAACACCTAAACTACTGAGTCGAGTTTAATGAATGACGTGTCAATTGATTTCTAATAATGGCCCCGGTAACATAGGCTATATAAAGTTTTTCAAAAGTTTGAACGTAGTCAGGTTATAATTTTTTAAACTTTTTTTGCGTTCTTAGATAATCTTTATATTACATAAATAAAAGGTTCCGGATCTATGGAACTCTAAACATATTATGGATACTATATGAAAGGGTAAAGTTCGATCTTCTATATAAAGTTACGAAGATCAAAAGTGTAATTAAATTACTCGAGCTTAGTAGAGAGAAATTGTTCCGTGTAAATAGACTTGAACAGCTAACTTGTTGCGGATTCAAAAACAAAGGATGTTATGCCGCTGTTTGTAACGTTTTTGTAGTACAAATATTAATTTAATTCTGATTTTATTATAACACGCGTGAAATATATATTGGTTTTTCCAATATTCCTTTATTTCTGTAACCTACATTCTAGGTAGTAAAGCCACGCTGATTTCAGCACGAACGGCCCGGCTCGACCGGGGCGGTACTACCCTCGCACAGAAGATCAACGTAAAATGTCAGCGTTCGTGCTGTCGTATTTCGTTGATGAATACGAGACCGGAGGCCCAATGGTGCAGAAACATTATTGCCTCGTTAGCGTAGTGGTAGCGTATGCGACTGCTAAGCTTGAAGTCTTGGGTTCGATTCCCGGGTCGGACCAAATGTTTGTATGATCTGCAAATATTTGATTCAAAGTTTGGGTGTTTTCTATGTATAATAAATATGTATTTACAAAAAAAAACAAGTATATATGTATTTATATCAGTTGTCTAGTACTAGTAACACAAACTTTGTTTAGCTTGGGACTAGATGGCGTTGTGTGTTAGATGTCCGGAATAATAATAATTATTATTATTATTCACAATGAGTATGGTGACTACCACTCTAGGATTCTGCTTATGCTTTCCATCAGGCAGAGTAGAGTCATTTTGGCATGGCCATACTTAAAAAAGCAGAATTAGCGTATTAGTTATATTTTTAGCCAAATAATTTTTAACTATTATCATTTCGGTTTCAGTCATTAATCTACACCTGCGTAAGCGTGCGTGTTTGTTCCAACTAATCTCTGGAACGGATGACTTTCACTGATAGGTCGCTGATGATATAAGGACTAACGTAGGCTACCTTTTTTAGACTAGACTCGCCCCATGGCGTTACCTGCGGTACGACAATAACCGGTGGTAGCACTGTGGGATTCGGCTAGTTGTTACATATGTTTACGTTACAAGCATACGTTTATCTGGTTTATTGATTTGTAATATTCCTTTATCATATTCGTTTCTAAATAATTGTAGATTTATTGCATTAAGTATGTTTTAACAAATTTATAACAATTACTTAATTACGGAACTGGTTGCATTTTTTTGTCTATCCTAACGTGTCATCCAATATTTACATACTAACAGTTAGGATTTATTTATTTAGTACAATGCAGTCAATTACGTCACAGCCGATGTTCTACTTACAATAGTCGTTCCAATCGTTTATTTAACTTTTGACAGCTCTAATACTTAATCAAATAGTGATACCCTGACCCGTTACCTATTCGATTTCTTTTATCGATCGATTTTATGCATTAAGAAGTTTTAATCGATTTAACAAACTCATTATTTTATAGATAATTTCGTACTTCATATTTCTATGTGTTTCAATGTGCGACCTCCTTTGTCAAAATAAAGAAGAAATGTATTAAAAGAATGTTCTTCAAATATGACGGTTCTATGTCATGAAAATATATATAAAAGGAACTGAATTTTCGAAATGTATTATTGTATTGTGTTGTAATTCAGTGGTTAATATTGTATTTGTTAGACTATTGATGATCTTTATTAAATCTCTCTATGTCTATTTTAAAATAATCTACATTATTTCAATGAGTAACCTTCAATATAGTTGAGTATTTATATTCCTCCGTATTGATTTATTTGTGAATTCTCACGTTTGGTTGAGTTGAGCGTATCGTTCCTGCCTTCGTTACTGTCAAAATGCCAAAAAAGAAAATACTCAAAGGACAAACAAGAGAGTTTGTCTTGCGACTTCGTGAATACTTTGAAAAAGAAAGCCGTAATGGTGGGCCTCTTATACCAGTGACTCAAGTTAGAGACCGTGTTGCAGCAGCATTAGGTATTAGTGCTCCAACAGTGGCAAAAATAACAAAAGAAGGCTACGGCAGCAGTGGCATGGAACAGAATAAGCTATCTACACCTAAGAAAAAACGTCAGCCTAGTAAAGTTACAGCCGTTGACAATTTTGACGCTGATGCTATTCGTCGTCATATATACGACTATTACCAAAGAAAAGAGATTCCAATATTAAAAAACTAACACAATCTCTACGAAATAGTGGTTTGTTCCGTGGTCATAAATCTTCTCTGGCAAAGGTATTAAAAGACATTGGAATATTATTCCAAAATTGTGACAAACGAAAAATTTTAATGGAACGGAATGATATTGCTTTGTATAGATGCGATTTTTAAGACAAGCGAAAAAAATAGAAGATTGGTCGAATGTTGTTTTCACAGATGAAACTTGGCTCAATGCGAATCATACGCTGTCAAAAACTTGGACTGACAACACCGCTGGCTCCACTTCTACAGTACCAATGGGAAAAGGCGAACGACTGATCATTTGTCATGCAGGAACAGTAAAAGGATTTATGCCAGACGCTCTATTAGCTTTTAAATCCCAGAAAACAGGAGATTATCATGAGGAGATGAATTCGAACGCGTATGAAAAGTGGTTCAGAGAAATGCTTACATCACTCGAAGAGCCATCAATAACATTTATTGATAATGCACCTTATCACTCTCGTCAAATTAATAAAATGCCAACACAGGCCAACAAAAAACATGAAATCATAAACTGGCTCCGTGACAATGGCGAGGAGGTGGACGAGTCCCTACTAAAAGTAGAGTTAGTAAAGATATTAAAAACAAAGAAGCTGCCAAAACGATACGTAATAGATGAAATGGCAGCAGAGCATGGGCATACCATCCTCAGAATTCCCCCATATCATTGCCAATATAATGAAATGAAATGATCTGGGCACAAGTTAAAGGATATGCTGCAAGGAACAATACAACTCCTCCTTTCACCGCAAGAAAAATGCTAAATTTACTGAAAAATGCGTGTGAAAAAGTAACTCCAGAAAACTGGGCGAATGTTGTAGAAAAAACAAAGAAGGTGATAATGTCGGATTGGGATCGGGATGTTGCATTCGACAATTTATCTATCCAAGAAATGATAATCAATATTACTGAGAACTCAAGTGATGATGATTCCTGGTCATACGAAGAAGACGATTCTTTATAATTAAAATTAGTATTACAGTACCTCTTTTGGTTGTTTTATTTTTTAATCCGTAAAGTACTACGAATTTCAACATTTTGTACCTGTTCATTACAAGTAGGTACCGCAGGTAGTTTTTATTTGAACCAACTACAGTAAGTCTAAACAATTATTTTAGATTCATTAATTTGCATCGAATACATTCGATCCCATTACTAGGTACGAGTACTATGGAACTGTTTTCATTACGCAAATTATTTATGCATTAAAACAGAGACATTTAGGGCAATTTAATGCAAAATAATAAAGGTTTTTACGTGATTTGATTTAAAATATAATCACAATAATTTTATTGTATGTTTTATTAATATAATCGATAATCGATTTATTTCAAAACCGTTTTTATAGTCTGTGGTCATTCATTATGAATAACACATCCCTAAGTGGGCGGAGCCCGCCCATAAAGTACAGTATTATCTGTAGTACATTGTATCAACAATTATTACAAAACTTTATGTGCGTGATCTGTCAAAAGTTAAATAAACGATTGGAACGACTATAATTAAGAAATACCCTTTTTAAAGTTGATCTTTATCCATAGATATAATTACAGCACCACCATTTATACAAAAAAAAATATACGATAGAATAAAAAAGTACATTCGAAAAACTATCTAAAATAATATTTTTGCAGTCAATTGAAAAGTACACTTACCACTTTTGATTAGTCGATTACATTCACTTCAAATTCAGTTTTAAATGTAACAAAGAATTATTAAAACAATTAAAACATCTCTCTTAAATGTAGTCATACTGCATTTCCTTTATTCGTGGAAAACAAACGAGAGTAATAATTTAACCTTTGTCTACGGAATATACGAAGCAAATAGTTAAATGGCTATAAAAATTCGCGTATATCATCCACGAGTGACCGCGCACTCATCCCTCGTGTCGACCGACAGGGGAAGGCCTTCAAATCTCATTACCGACTTAACCGTATACCAAATGCAATGCGCAACTCTATTGGCATATATGTGTTCAGAATAAGCTGATTAACAAATAGTTTCTATAATGAGCAGTGTACGGGGGATGCGTCAACGGTTCCTCTATCATTGGGCTTTTTAATGTACCGTATTTCTGAATAATTAGAATTAATAGTTACTTAAAACTAAAAAAAAATAAAAAAAAAACAACGGAGCATTTGGATCACGTTAAGATGTTGTGAAGAACTTTTGTATAGAATTCAGTTGAATTCGAATGATAGAAAATTTGCCTATGCAGGTAAAGCCACTTAATAATTGCCAAGTACACAAAAGCTCTGATCCTGTACATAGTGTTTATTTACAACTATGACTTTGATGTGGCTCTGTCTTGTCATGAGAAATAGGGACCAAATATTCTAAACAAGTAGCACCTTGCGATATGCTAAGTGATTTTTATGTTTTCTTGTCGAAATAAGCTCAAAGTTATCCCTCTAAAAAAACATATTTTTGATGTAAAATTAAAGCCTTCCGATTAGACTATGGAAAACAGAAAGTTGTTTCAATCGCTAAGACATTGCACTTTTGAAACAAACGTGAAGAAGAACTTGAATTCTTGACCTCTTAAAGTTGTAGATGAGACGAAATGCCTTGTGATATTGGTATTCTAATGTGAGAAACTACATAAATAATCTAAATAGGAATACCAAAATAGTAATTTGCAAATAAGACCGATGAATATATTATTCATAAAATCTAAGAAATCTTACAATCAATATATACGGAAAGGCAGAATATAACCGAAACAAGAAGATTCTAGTTAAGAATAACTAGAATCTTCGTGTTTCGATTATTCGGTTCGGTTCGGTTGTGTGTAGAAACACACAACGCCAACTAGTCAGTCAGTCAGCGCCAACTATATGTATATATTGTACATTTTTTTGTAAATACATACGTATTATACATAGAAAACACCGGAACAAATATTTGCAGATCATACAAACATTTAGTTCGACCCGGGAATCGAACCCGAGATTTCAAAGACAGCAGTCGCATATGCCACCACCACGGCACCAAGGCAGTCCTTATTATAAATGAAGCTTACTCGTAAATCTTATTACATACGTTTGGAGTTTCATTAAAATTATTATACTGTTCACATCCCCTAAATTATATCTGAAAACAACCAAAAATCCACTCAGCAGCAAATAGCGAAGACAATAAATCAACCAAAAGACAATTTGGAATCATTTGAAATGTCATAGATTAAATGATTCTTCTTTTTAAACTTACATAAAATTATTTTCAATCTTTAGTTCGTTACAAGAGCGTGTATTATAAACTTTAATTTATTTGTCGTAATTATAGTTTAAAAAGAGTACTAAAAAAGATGGAAAAGAGAAATACTAGTTATGTCTAGTCTAAGAAATACTAAGTCGCTTTGGGGAAAAGGTGTTTTAGGGACAACTCCTACATTAGGAAATAATCCCGTAGTCAGAAAACTGTGTACACATTAATAAATAATTTAATGATACAAAGTACACCCACACTTTGTGCTATATTAAGATTGAACAACAGCAAAATACGTTTTATTTTACTTTGAACAACATTACTGAGGTATATTTCAGTTGGAATTCAAAAAGGTTTTCTGTATTCATCAGTCTTGTATACATTTCAATAGTTATGCAAAGATTTGAGGTATTCTTTAGTATCAATGCAAATTTAAGGAGATAAAACCTACATTCAAAGTGAAAACGTTCTTGCCCAAGCAATAACTGAAATATAAAATGTCTCTAGTTCTGTAAGAAACCGTTGAGTCCAGGGTAGCTGTGCCTCGGCGGATTGCGAGGATTATCTCCATAAAGCTGTACACGAAATATTAAACTTTCAACAATTTAGGAAACTTTTCTCGAAAACATTCAGATATACATATAATGATGTTTTGTTGTGGAGAACTTTGGGGTAGGCATATGCCCAGCAATATTTTGGCTGAGAAATGTTTGTATGTTGATTAATGTAAAAACCAATACGATCTTTATTATCGTTATGAGAAAAAGCACGAGTACTATGTTATCACATCAGTCAATCCTCTGTTATTTACAACGAGAGTGTAAGAATGCCATAGATATAAAAAATATATCACTGTGAGAAATTCAAACCAGCAATTGGTAACAAGTAAGGGCCCTCTCATTACTCTTCAACAGGTTTATTGTATGTTGAAAGAACCTCTTCAGTCCCGTTGCGTCGCAATGTACAAGTATTTATGAGCAACATTTCGATTAACATCTGAACATTTTATTCGCGTGTTAAAAGTTTATTACATAACTGTTTTTCAGGCTCTGTTCAGATTCATGTCGATTGTTCTTAGACAATAAGAGTGTAATAACTGGTTCAGGACACGATGGAACTGGCATACGCTATGCGTAAAAGTTTCAAAAATATAAAAATAACTGTTTTTTACTAATACTTCAATTAATTGACACTATATTTGATCTGCGGCCTCGCCCGCTTTTATGTGGAAGTAAGAATGAAAGTATTTCCATGCAAATTTTAGTGAAATTAGTGTTGCGGTTTAGCCGTGAAAACGTAAAGGCAAACAGAGTTCCTTTTAGAATTTATATTTTTAAAAATACTTATTTAAAAAAACCCTATTTTTCCAATTGTCTATTTCATTTATGAAATAATAGGTCTTTACCTATGAAATTGCGTTTCTTCAGTACTGGTCATTTCAAAAAAAAGGTTTGTAATGGCTCTGTATTCTAAATTCAAATTAATTTTGTTTTAAAACCATGACATTCTATTTACAAACTCAGTCTTTTGTTTTTTGATTAGCGTTGTATTTTCATTACATTTGAACATTTTTCGTCATAATGGATACTTTAAAAATTCGTGTAATTATGGAATATGAGTTCCGTCGTGGCACCAACGCGACACAAACGGCACGTAACATCAAAAACGTTTACGGAGAGAACTGTACAAACGAACGCACAACCCTTTATTGGTTTTCCCGGTTCCGTTCTGGAAATTTTGACTTGAAAAATGAAGCTCGTGGTCGTCCGGAGACTTTGGTTAACAATAATGAATTAAAGGCGATTGTGGAAGCTGACGAAACTCAATCTACAGCTGAGCTAGCAGCAGCTTTTAATGTAAGCATCAAAACAATAGTGATCCATTTGCGACAAATTGGCAAGGTAAAAAAGCTTGATAGGTGGGTGCCCCACGACCTTAACGATCGCCAGCGCAACGTACGCGTCGAGACCTGCCTTTCGCTGCTCAACAGGCAAAGAAATGAAGGAATTTTGAAACGAATAGTCACGTGCGACGAAAAATGGATTCTGTCCGACAATCAAAAGCGCTCAGCAAGTTGGTTAGACCCTGGTTCAGCACCAAAGCAATGCCCTAAACCAAAAATGACCCCTAAAAAGGTGATGGTCACTGTTTGGTGGTCTAGTGCGGGTGTGATTCACCACAGCTTTTTACAAAACGGCATGAGCATTAATGCAGATGTGTACTGTGAAGAACTGGAGAGAATGATGGAGAAGCTTGCACATCTGCAACCAGCTTTGGTCAATCGGTCGTCCCCACTGCTCCTTCACGACAACGCGCGACCCCATACTGCGCAACAGACAGTCTCCAAGCTGTAAGAGCTGGGGTTGGAAGCTCTCCCTCATCCGCCATACTCACCAGACCTTGCACCTACCGACTATTACTTTTTCCAAAATTTAGACAACTTTTTAGTGGGTAAAAAATTCAATTCCCGAGAGGCAGTACAAAATGCCTTTGAAGAGTTTGTTGCCTCCCGTCCAGCTGATTTTTACAAGAAGGGCATCAATAAACTGCCAATGCGTTGGCAAAGATGCGTCGATTGCATGGGTGATTACTTCGAATAACAGAAATAAAAAAGTTTGAAAAAATAAGTACTTTCACTTATTGCATACAAAACGGCAATTTCATAGGTAAAGACCTAATATTAAGGTTTTCGGTACAAGAATTTAAATTCTTCTTTTTTAAATTCCATGTTTTGTGTGTATTTTTTTTTATATTTATTTTTTCAAACTCGTTACGCAAGCGCGTAACGCAAGAGTAATTATCTCTGCTGGGTAACAGCATTCTATACAGTTTTCAGTTTCTGAACAAATGAAATCTACACCGTTTGACTTGACAGCTGAGGTCAAGTACAGTCGTTTACTGTTTGGTGTTTATTTATTTTCTTTTTTCCATGTACAGTAATTTTAACTGACACATTCTTTTTTGAATTATTGTAGAAAATTTTATTTTTTTCATTAGTATTTTGAACAGTATAACATGTAAGATACTGTCTATTTTAAAAGTCTTTCATTCTTAACCGAGATATATTTTAACTATGTTATTATTCATTGAATGCCTCGGTGGCGCAGTGGTAGTGAATGCTGCTGTGTTTGAGGTCTCAGGTTCAAATCCTGGTTCAAATATTTGTTTCGGAGTTTGGGTGTTTTTTTGTGTACAATATATATGTATTTAAAAAAAAAGCATATATGTATTCATAACAGTTGTCTAGTACCCATAACACAAGCTATGCTTAGCATGGGACTAGATGGCGTTGTGTTAGATGTTCGAAATTTTTGTTATTTATTTTGTCTGTGGCTTTATAATATTAAAATAATGTCCGTAAATATTTTCGCCGAAAATCAGTACAAATTGCTGAGCTGAATACCTAATATCTAAATATTATTGTCATAACTTTTCTTAGCATTGGTAGTAGTAGCATTTTAGATTACAGGGAGACAAGCATTAACTCCTTCACGTTTTTATTGTAATCATATTCATTTGAATCCTATCGAATTTCACTGCGGGACATAGGCCTTTTCAATTCCACACGACATTTTTTCGTTCCTCGACTTCTAGCATCCAGCTTCTGTCTGCTGTATTGCGCTAATAGTCACTCAACCTAGCCTGTGGACGTCCGACACAACATTTACCAAGACGCGGTCTCTAGTTCAAATAACGCAAAACCAAACATAGCAGTGTTCAGTTTTGTAATACAAATATTTTTATCATAAACTAGCAACCTGCCCTGGCTTCGCACGGGCTCTTTACAGAAAATATAATATAGCCTATGATACCCCGAGAAGACGTGCGGTTTAATTTTTTTCGACATCTTTTTATTTTAGACAATATACTGAAAAATTTAAAAAACCTTCCTTAAGAATCTGTAGCTGTGCTGTAGCTTTTAAGTTTATCACGAACAGACAGACAGACGCTGTAGAGGACTTTGTTGTATAATATTTAGTGATAGCAGTTTTTCTAAATGAAATAAATTGTGACATAAGTTCAGTTTATTGAATCGGTACATTTATGTTTGTTTACTGTTCTGTGACACACGAAGTCAATATTTGGAAATAACAGTAAATCAATAAAACCATATTTATTCAATAGCATACGCATGTACGGAATTTCAATGGAATTCTCGATAAATCCGAACAAAATATAATAGAGACTTTATTCGCAAAATCTGAATAATTTAGGTAACAACATGGGATTACTCATTTGTAAGCAATATTGATTTACGGCAATTTTCCATCCCCACCTCAAGTTTTAAGTAGAGATAGGTTAATGAATACAGTCTGAATGTACCTTAAAAGTAGTAGCTGTTCTTTGTTGTAATTTTTTTCTTGTACAAAAAAAAATAATAATGAAAGTATTAAGTCAATCGACAGATCGACAGAATCTTAACATAATTGATAACTTTAAGATTTAAATTTAGAGTTCTTTCTATGTTAAGTACTTAACAGTTCTTTTGATAAGCTTTGAAAAGTCAATAAGTAATAAAGTAAGACAATCAAACATTATTACTATATTCATGATCTGAAAAGAAAAGTTGCACTTAAGAAATTTATGTCTACCAAACTATTACATTCACTGACTGGGTGAAAGAAACACTAAAAATTAAAACTGCTTCTATGCTATTTTTTGCTATTAAGTTATATTAAGCTATTAAGTGCTATTAAGCTATTAAGTTTACGATAAGATTAATGTATGTCGCTCATATGCAAATCTCTGAAGACAAATTTGAAAGGTTTGAATTAACGTAATGAAGTTCTCAAGTATGATATAATGGTACATACTTTTTTTTATGGCATAGGGGCAAACGAGCAGACGTATCGCCTGATAAGTAAGCTAAGCGATTAAGCCGGCCATGAACACCCGCAACATCAGAGGCGTCACAAGTATGTTGCCGGCCTTTGGGGAATGGGAATGGGAGGAGGGATTGAGGTATGGGCCTCCGATATCCTTATTCACTCGGTGAAACACAGCGCAAGCGCTGTTTTCTGTGAGGCCGTGGTATCACTCCGGTCGAACCGGCCCATTCATTTCGAAGCGTGGCTCTCCCACGGTAAAAATACTATGAATATATGGGTGTATATGGGTATTTAAAACATTTAAAATGTCATAACATCATTGTGTAAGCACAAACCACTACGGAGCCTTTTAGATTACCACTTCAAATTGCCTTATGACGTTTCAAAATAATAGAACGATCATCTATTATAGTCATACTGTCATACTGATATTATAAATTCCAAAATAACTCTGTCTGCCTGTAAAACTTTCACAGATAACCCGCTACAGCGGTTTCAATCAAATTTGGCAAAGATATACTTTGGTTCTTGAGGAAAGACTTAGGCTACAGTTTACTACGGTAACCGATATTCACGCGAGTAGAACCGAGTATAATAGATAGTATTCTATACAAGCTTTTAATTTCCATCGTAGAGAATAAACTCTATAGAGTGAATATGAAACTCACTTGACATTTTGTAAAGTTTTGTTGACAAAATATCAGGAAGTCGACCTTTTTCAGGCTGCGTTAATGAAATCCACGATAGCGGAGAGTACGTTGAATATGGATATCGCGTTGGGAACCCGACCGATCCACTACCTTATCATGAATCAGAACGTTGCAATTTTTCTGATTTGATCAGAGTACTCTTTTGCATATATATTTATTTATTTGAAGCTCATTCACTTTAAATAAAGAGATAGTTTTTTATCCGCATAAATTATAGGCTGATAGAGGGAAAGCAAATAAAATGATGATAATTTGTGAAAAAGGCGTTTACAAGGAGGCGTTTCCTACTAGAGTATGCGAGATATGGGTGACAGCAACGGAAAAGACTCGTCCCCTAAATTCTGATAAAGTCAATAATCAAAGGACACACACTTGTGATTTTTCAGTTTCAGTGCATGTACACAAGTTATGAAGTCAGCTAGATTTCTTACTTACAGGTAAGCGTTGGGCTATAAATATATAAAATAAATAATAATAATATAAAATTAGTATAATTCGATTATTTTGGCATTTAGCTTAATTATCTAAGTCCACCACAATCTTCACCATTTCTTATGTCCTTAAGTACATTGCTATTAAATCACTCCTAGTCCTAATCACTGCCACCTATTAACACCCCTAAAAAGAAAACGCTCATAATTTCCCGCGAGGTGCCTTCCCTTTCATTTTCTGTAGGTCAATTACTACAAGTAGGTCGTCCCAACACACGTTATAATTAACGTTCTAACAATATGTCACTTGTATTTTTACGCACTACATTATAACACAACCTTGACATAATATGTAATTAGGTACCTAAAATGCCTTATTTCGTCAGTTACCAAACTTAATTACGTTTTTTTTTTATTTATTTTCTTATTTACAGGTTAGACTGCGTAAAATACATATGCATAGTTCCGAAAGTCTTTTTCTCCATTTTCGTCAGTAGTAATGCGATTTCCCAACTCGCACTCAGCCAGCGTGGGGACGTATGGCCTTAACCCTCTCCTGATAGGGAGACACGAGCCCAGAATTGGGACAAACGCCGTCGCAAAAATTAATACAGTGAATCAAAAATATATATAATTCAAAAAACTTTATATTTAAGCTACGTAATTTGAAAACGTGTAAATCTCATAACAGGGCAAATAAAATCACGCTACCAAAAAGTTCCAAGGATAGAAAGTCTGAGTACATAGACATATTTAATGAACGCGAGAGTTTTAATTAAATCACAGTCAACACAGACGTCGTCATTAGGCACCTGTTTACTCAACATGTTAGATGCCTACGTTAATTACAATTAATTCTAGACGATTTTATGAGGATTAATGTAAAAGTAAAATTAATGTTATATAATTTATTTATTTATTTATTTATTTATTAAAACTTCCTGCAAACATGTTGCACAAGGCGGACTTAATGCCACAGGCATTTTCTTCCAGACAATCCTTTGGGTGTTGCGAAGTTATTTGTGGCAGGTGTGTGTTTATACGAATAATAAGTTTTTTTTATAGCAGTGACAATCACTGCCTCGGTGACGCAGTGGTGCCGTATGCGAGTCTTGTGCTTGAGCTCTCGAGGTTGGACCAAATGTTTGTATGATCTGCAAATATTTGTTTCGGAGTTTAGGTGTTTTCTATGTGTAATATGTATATTTTCAATATATATATTTAAATTAACATATAAAATTAAATTAGTATTCTATCAGTCAATCTAGCTCTCATAGTACAAGATCTAATTAGTTTGAAGCTAGATGGCTTTGTGTGTTAGATGTCCGAAACATTTATTAATTTATCTATACTAATATTATAAAGCTGAAGACTTTGTTTCTTTGTTTAAACGCGTTAATCTCAGGAACCGTTGGTCTGATTTGAAAAATTCTATAATATCATCACGCTAAGACCAATAGGAGCGTAGCACTAATGGATAATGTTAAAAAAACCGGGGAAAAATATTACACTACGGGCAATAAGACACGTGAACAAAGTTGCGTGGGTCAGCTAGTTGTATAGTAAGTAGAAATTATTTATACGTAGATTAATTTAAATAATTCTTCTCACTTGCTTTTATTATACAGAGCCCTGCATCACCTAAAGATTGACTGGAAAAAAGTGCTCAAGGAATTAAGTCGTCATTATGTATTTTTTAAAGGGTTTATGAAATCCATATTATTATAAGTTCTAAAGTAACTTTGTCTGTCTGTCTGTTTGTTACGCTTTCGTGGCTAAACTTCTGCACCGATATTATGTATTTTGCCATGTAAATAATATGATTTTTGAGTAAGGACATAAGCTACTCTTTAACGCGAAAACCGCCATATTATTATATACACGCGAGCGGAGCCGCGAGCAAAAGCATTAAAGAAAAAATAAATATTGCTTATTTGCCACATATACATTATGGATTTTAATTTTATCATTATTTTTAAATTCTGAATCGAACTTCATAATTTAGTTACATAGGATGATATTATCTGTTAATTTGTGATGATTATTTAAAGATATAAATACATTGAATGTATAATTGTAAAATAATAACTTACAAGAGCCGTTTGTTTATGTTTAATTACCATGGACAGACAGTGAACATAGAATTCGAATTGTTAATAGGTATGCATTCATTAATAGCGAGGCTTTGGCAGGGAGTTCTAATAGCATAATATAATAGCTTACTACATCATACGCAATAAGAGTTGGCATTAGAAAAACTGATGATACTTTTCTCCTTATCTCTAGTTCCTCACTTCACAGTCTTAATGTCATATTTTAAAAAAAAATATGAAGAATTAAAACCGCACGTGGCCTAGAATGATGACGATGTCATTAAAACTTTAAATGAACTAATTATACTATACAAACGTATAATATTAACATTTACTTTGACGCTAGAAGTGTGTAAATATTTTTTTTTAAATTATATCAATGTTAAGATAATAAATCTTTTACAGTTTTCGCGTAGAATGTTATTTGTAATCTTTTTAAACAATATGTGCTACAAAGTACAAGGGGTCCAACAACAATTTAAATTCGCCAAATCACAAAAGTGTATATTATGATAGTTCAACAAGTACCAGTCAATTATATTTAAAATCGAAGATATTAGACCTCCACGCTGTCTCTAGTTTAGTTGGATAGGAGACCAGTAACAAAAAACTGAGTTACGTCAACATTTTGTATTTTGATCAATATTCAATCTTATTAAAATTTTGTTCGTAAGACTATTACTAAAACTCGGGAATGGCTTTACCGATTAGACTAATTTTCTTCTTGAAATATTTGTGGCAGTACAGGGAAAATTTAAGCGGTGAGTAAATAATGAAAAAGAGACACTATAATATGAGAAATGCAACTGAATTAATCGCTTCCATTTTTTTTGTATGCCAATACGTTTGATTTTTAACAGAAAAAAATAAAAAAGAAGTTGTTATTAATCAAAAAAAGATTAACATAATCTTGACAACTTTCGAGTGTAGGTCTCAAAAAAATTACCAACAAATTTGTATGCCGATGCATTTTTTATAAAAAATATATATTTTGCAAGCTCCAAAATAAAAGCCAGCTTGTTATTAAAAAAAAAATTCAAGTCAGCATTCTGACATGTTAGAGCTGGGGGTCACTAGGAAGGGACAATTCACTTTGTATGCCACAAGTTTTTCTCAGTTTTCCATCGTATTTTTTCGAAGTATTGATTTTTAAAAACTGTTATTATTTAATTTGGGACACTCATCAAATCGACGTGTTTCGCTCCCTTTCGCGCTTTTTCCTGCCACTATCAGAATTTGGTCCAATGATAAAAGTTGGGTGTCTCGTCAAAACGAAGCTGTGTATAAACTTTCAGCCTGTTATTAATCACTGAAATTTCTTATATGTGGGCCCGTGGACTATACGAAATGATTATAGGCTAAACATATTCGCACGCTTATTCCAATACTGACACTATTCCAAAAACGTGATTTTACAGGAGAGCAAAAAAACAGTTTCTCCTCTTCGAATATGAGTTATATACGATGATTTTGACACAATTCCCTTATTCTAATGTATAAATATTATAGGTGTATATTGTATCTTGAACTTAAGGGTAAAAAAGCACAAAAATATTTGTCTATTATTATGTTTTTTCATAGATTTGTGATATAGTGTCAGCTTTGCTTTAATTAATTTTCTTTTTTTTCTGGAAATGTCATTTTGCACGTACATGTTCATAGAAATATTAATTTTTAAAAGCCTTATATCTATTGATTTATGACTAATAAACAGTATTAGTTAATATCCTGGTATTAAAAAATAATGATAATAATATCCTTACTACTGCAAAATTGGTTTTTATAATATACTATGGTTATAATAAAAAAAATAAAAAAATAATTAGAAAGATGTTTATTTGAATTAATCTTAGACAAATAAGTTTAATGGAATATTAATTTAAGCAAAATTATTTTGCTCCAAAACAAATATAACCTGACCTAAACTTTGAAAACATAAATACAAATAGTAACACAAAACTCTTAGTAATAATTATAGTAAAACAATCAGGCTTAGCTCACTGTTATGTTCTAAACATTTAATGATATTTAATCAGTATTTGATTGGAGGCAGAGAGATAGCCACTTATATCTCTTATAATTATAGTTAGTCGCTAATGAATTAAACATTTAAGCCCAGATTCACAGACGCTTTTTTTCAATTTCATGTCTCGCACTACTTCGTCAATAACTTTATTTGGTGTCCATATTTTCTTCTCTTTTCAGGTTCCATCACACCATTATCAACACTGTTGTTCTCTTGAATTGCGTGCCATCATAGCTATTTTCTTTTTAAAATTTATCACACCTTTACGTTTATTCTTTAGCTGTGAGACATGTTGCGACCAATTTTCTTGCTCATTGTCAGAGCTTTCTCCGTTAACACTATTAGGTACCAAGTTACAATCAGTATCATCATCATCTGGAGAGAAATCACCAGCTCTTGATGAACTGGAGCTTACTAATCTGGATAATTCAAGAGGTAAATTCATCTCATAATGTGTTCCGGTCTCTTTAGATTATAGATATTTATTGAACCCGAAATATAACTGGTAGAAGAAGATGAGCTACTTGATGAAGGAGAACTACTTAAAGAACTCGTGAGGATGAGGAGTTTACCCTGTGCGATCTCTGGATGGTGTTCATGCTATTTTGAAGCTGCAAGGGTTCAAAAAGTTATAAATTTGTTCGTTTTCATGCAGATTCAGATTTTCTTCTTCAAGAACAGCATTTTCTTTATTTTCTAGTGCAAGTTTTAACAACTTGTCTCTTCGTTGCATTTTTTCAGCTCCTAAGGCATATAACAAAAAAACTCAAGGAGATGAATAACTTTAATTTGGCCAATTAACTATTTAACACATTACAGGCAACTTAGAGACCGATTTAGCATAAATGTATAATCAAAAATCAGTTAAGTAAATACTATGTAATGATTTTTTTTTTCAAAAAGGCCTCGTTTCTTATAATATATCCATTGTTTTAGTAATATTTAATTTAAGGCTAAAAGACATTTTACGTAAATTCTATATTCATAATAACAGAAATAGTGTCACTTTTAAGATAATTCAATTTTATTTTTGTTTTAACGAAAATAATTAAGCGTAAAGGTGACATTAAACGTAAAATAACGTGATGCCTCAACAAATAACTCATATTATTATCAATATTTTAGGGCTATATTGACACTAAACGAAAAGTGTCAATATATCCTCAAAATATTTGTCTAAATATGTCAATATTTTAAAACTAAATCGACACTAAACGTAAAGTGTCAATATAGCTTTAAATTATTTACATAAATGTGAGTTAACTTTAAGTCAATTATGAACTTAAATAAAAAATGACACTTTTGTATTAATAAAAAAATCAATTACTTACCAATGACAGCTCCGACAAACTGTTTTAATCGCTAAAATGACGGTTTTGCATTCAACAGTCGTACCTTTTATCATCGACGGCGCGTATTCTTTGGTTAACAGTCAATTTAGCACTTCGCGGGGCGGGGTATTTCGTTTAGTGTCGAAAAAGAATCCCGCCATCTAGCGGCTATTTCTAAAGTTTTTAAGTCAGTGTTAAAATCAATTGTTGGAGTTTCATGTTTGCCGGAAGATGCATTAATAACTCAATTTTGCATAATTTTGTATAGGTCACTAGGTATTGGAATAAGGGTGCGATATTATGAACAATTGTTATAGGTACGCTTGCTTTCAATTAAGTAGGTATACTTTTTAAGCTATTGCATAGCTTCTATCGCGGGCCTTGAGCGTGGAGACCGAATCATGAAAATTCCGTAACGAAAAAAACCTAACACCCCCGATTCCGACCGGCACAGCGGTGATACTTTTTAGTTTTTCCATCTATCGATAAATACCAGAACTTATTATTTTTATTTTTGTTTTTGTTATTATATTATTTTTGTTTATCGGTCACGACGCTCAAAGTGTAACTTGAATTAATATCAAAGAAAAAAAACAAAGAAAAAAAATACTGCATAAATAAAATAAATATATAATTATAATTGCATAAGTTGATAAAAATGCTATGCAATAGCTTTACCGCGGCAGTCACCGAGTGCCACACGTCTTTTTGTCTTTAATTTATTTAAATATATGGTTCAATAACACACTAAATCAGTAAAAAAAAATAAGTAATCAATGGTTCTATAAACGGTTACTTAAAGTTAAATATAAATAGCAGAAACTGACCCGAATAATGTAATTTTAAACAGTTATTTTCATTTGTTGGAAGTTTGTTGTTACACGCTTTTAATCTATAACCTACATATGTATTGTTGTATATATAAAAAGCAGTTATAAACTCGTTGCGCTGTAGCATGGTGCGGGTGACAGTTGCCTGTACGACATTGACATCTATCAGTACCACATACTAAGGAATTTGACATTATGCAATTCATTTTTATCGCTAACGATACTCGCTGCATAAATCTAGTTCTCTTTAATATCGTTATGAAAATGAGTGTGTTATTCAGTTGTGCAGTGTAACTGTTATTTGTTTGTTGAGTTCGTTGTTATTACCATGTCTAAGCATACAAAAATAAACTATTTTGGGTAGTCAGGCCAGGGAGGTTGTTGTTCGTTAATAATATCCGTCACAGATTCAGATGATGAATTGAGTGACAATTCAGATGTTCCTGACTCTGATAAGAGTTGGACGAATAAAATGTATTTTTTCTTAGCAACCTCTTAAGCAACCTTACCATGTAATTGTTCTGTTGTATAACTATAGACCAATTTTAACAATAAAAAATGACCGTTTTTTATTATGAAAAATATCGACTATCCATCGTAGCAGTACATCCCATCACTACATACTTCTATGGCGTTACGTCATACGCATAACACTGCTTAATTTTTCATTAAATTTTATTTTATTTGTAGATTAGAACACAACTTGTTTGGTTCAATTTAATTTACTACAGTTATTAATGATTTAATATATTGCGAATGTGGTACAGCTGAAATACTCAGTCATAATTTATAAATCGCGGCAAATTTCAAGAGTAAAACGAAGTGTTACTGAAACTGTCACCCGCACCATGCTACAGCCCATAGAGTATAGGCTCACTAAATTTGAAAAACAGCTGGACCAATTTGGCTAACATTAGTTTTTTAAAATAAAATTCTTTTATAAAAAGTTTTTATTAATAAAATTTGTGTGTAGTTTTTTCAACAATATTTATCATAAAGAACTGGGAACTCTCTACCGTTAAAGTTACTATAAAATTAATTTTATCACTCTAAAATATATTTAATCAATATTTGTAACTTTGAAATTTAATTACAAATTTTCAACTAAATGGTTTTGACACTTTTATAAAGAATTAAAAAAATTCGTGTTCGTGATTTTAATAAAACTTTTACTGCTTTAAAATATTTAATTTAAATTTACAAAAATACTCTATATTATACGCTATTGAGTAGAGTAGTGTAATAGTAAGCATACCTAAGTCTGATTTATCCTCGACACTCTTTGGTAATCCATTGCTGGACACAGGATTCTCCTAAGGAGGAGGTATGGGTCTGCTGCACCACGCTCGAGGTTTAATATTTCAAGTTTCCCTTCTCTTTGTAGTACCGTCCTGAGTAGTCCTACACAGACCATTTATTTACAAAAATACAGTTGTATCCGTATTTTTTTACACCTTGCAAGGGATATTGATGACACCAAAAGTCTACTTTATTCATCCATTACATAGTGGAATGAACCTTCCCTAGATGTAAGAATATCGATAGACAATCTCCTTAATTGCTACAAAGACCATTACGATCGGGGTAAGTACAGTCTCGGCCCAAAAACATGGCAGCAATACCAACGTTCCTATGTTTGTGTTAAATCTTTCCCCACTCTTTAATTTACGTTGTCTGCGACCAACAAAAATACTTCTTTAGAAGAAGAGGGTTTTTGAAATTAAATTATGTTATAATGTAAGTAATTTAACCGTCTATAGTCATCTCATCTCATCTCCAAGGCATTTACTGGACTTTTTTCAATAAGCTATACGGAATATTACGCATTTTTCTTATTCTTTATCGTAAGGTAATATTAGCATTCAGGTAGTATTCGTAATATGTTTGTAAATGGCCTAAGTCTACAAAAGCCTGACCTTAATGTTGTTAGGATTTTCATCATAAAATTCATATTCGCAAATATATATAAAAACTATGTGTTTCTTTAAAGTTTGTATGACTCAAAAAGATATGGTGATTTCAAACTACAACTTAAATAATAACTTGACGACACAGAGACGAGAATATTAAATTATAATAACTTCTAATGAAATCACTGAAACAAACACACAATTCCTTTGTTTTTTTTATTGCTGACAACAACGAAGTCTAAGTGAAAGATAATAATTTCGTCAGTCTATGTATGTTCCACCGTAGCGCCTAAACTATTATTAAATATTATTATATATGTTGAATATCCCAACTGTTTATAAAGTAAAAAAATCGATATAAAGTCAAGTTTTATATGATATCTATGACCAATTGACCTCAAGATATTTGAGTTGCTTTTCAAACTTTTTAATACTCGTAACTAATTATCCTCGGACAGTAAAACAATTGACGCCTGTTGAGTTTGACCTTTTTGACCTTATTTAATTGTTGTAAACAAAGAGTTTTTTATGTAGTCGTTTCTAAGTCATTGAATGCTGTATTCCTAAATTGAGCAATCTTAACAATTTCCTCAATTATTTATTTTTATGGAATGTATGTTTCTATGAAAATTCTTTGCTCTTATTATGTAACGTATCCGGTCAATAAATTTAAGCATTCCTCGGTTTTTCTTCTGGAATAAAATTTCATGATATTTTTTGGTAAACAGGATATAAAATGGGTGTAAAAGACAGTGTTTTGTACGAATGGCGCCCAAGAACAAGGACTAAACAGGATCGAATATTTGATATATTGATCAACTTTAACAGTCCACCGTTGGGCATAGGTCTGTCCTTAGCAAGTTTTGGGCCACTACACCACACTGGTCAGACGGTTTGGTATTGGTTTGTTTCAAGTTTTCCTTCTCATTACAATCATGTTGTACTTCTTAGTTCTTTATAATATAATAAAAATATTTCGAAGTTTTTAGTGACATGCTCTTAAAGATTATAGACAAATTATATGTATATCTTTATAAATTCACTATCAGTAGGTATCTAGTTAGATACATATATCTATTTATATCTTTCCTTAGAACTAGATTTCGGAATGTTTGCTATTTCTGGTTCAAAGGAAAGATATCCATGAAAACAATTACGTATTGAATAAAATGAAAAAACATGGATGGAACACGACAGTTGTAAATATTATATTGAGCTTAGCCCTTCCTATTTCGCTTCGTGAACAAAACTGATTGAAGTGTTAAATCCCGTTATTCATGTTTATTTCATTTTGTACAAGGATGTTGTGTGATATATTTGTTAGAATATCTTCAAGACTGTTTTAACACACATATCTGATGAAAAATATTTTCAATCTTTTAGACACAGTTTATTTTTAATTAACTTTAACGTTGGTTTATGAAAGTATCTTTTTATGACATTCATTTTGGATATTTTTAAATTTTTCGATGAATATAACTCAGCAAAGATATGGTATGTTGTTACATGCGAAATTATATGCGAAAAAAAGGTTTATTAAACCTTTGTTACGTTGTGTGTGTTGTGAAGTTACCTCCGGTCTCCTTACTCACTCGGTGAAACACACCGCAAGCGCTGTTTCACACCGGTTTCTCTCCGGTCGAGCCGACCCATTCATGCCGAAGCGTGGCTCTCCCACTACACTACACCAGCCTTAAAAATACTATTTTTAAGGCTGTTAGTCGCCTCTTACGAGACTCACAAGATGAACAGAAGTGGAGATATTCTATATTCAAATCGGTAATCACACGGAGAATAATAATAGCAATAATAATTTTCATTTTCCTTCAAAGTCGTAAGAGGAGAACTTTTCTGACAGATATTAAGAATGTGTGTAAAATTCATTAAGAATATAGTAAACTGAGAAGCGGCATATTGTATACTTAATTAGTTTTAAGACTATCACAATTTAGACACATACCTACTCCTATCTACATATATATTCAACAGGTATTACTATCAGATAAAGTAACAAATATGTGAACTTTTTATGGGCCTAAGATTTCAGATGTTTTATGTACGTTTTTTTAGTTCGAGTAATCCGGGTTAATAGCTTTATTACAGTAATGCTTCAAAGTAACTTACTTTGCCTCGTTTATCTGACCGTTAACATATCCAACTGATGGTCTCTTGAACTCTGACTGTCGAAATCTCGTGTTAGATTCCCGGGTCAGGCCATAGAGTTCTACTGAGATTTCAAATAAATAAAATAGTGGCGTTGGCAACGGTACTAGATAGGCGAAAGCGGGGCGATTCGTGGGGAAGCGAGAGGTGAGGCACATTCCAGCCGGGTGCGCAGATATTGCCGGCGGGTTGTAACCCCTGTGCTTCGGAGAGCACGCATACTCTCCCCGGTCGTGTCGGATAACCGTCTCATCAGTTTATGAAAGTAAGGGAACTGAGAGTGCACCTGTATTTGGGCAGACACTTATATGGATATTTTGTATAGTATTTATTTTCCCTAAGTTTAAATTGGTTTAACTTTTTTAAAACGATTCCAGACCATGTAGCTTTTACTGATAAAAGTTCTGTTATATAAATTCTACATAAATATGTTTAATACATTAAAAAACACATCACTGAATGCGATATTTTGCAATATATTTTGACTGCACCAATTGTCGTGGGTTCAAATCCCGCGTGGGACAATACTTTGTGTGATCAAAATTGTTGTTATATGTTTGGGTGTTCTTTGTGTCCGTTTTATGTATGTTTGTAAAGTCCCCCGCGACACAGGATTACTCTTAACGCGAGAGATGTCTTTTAAAAAAAATACGATATGAAATCATAAACTTTCGGCCGTGGTTCCGCCCGTGTGTTTGTTGGATATCGCGGTAATGATTTTTCGTATTAATTTATATGCCTATACGCTCACAAATATTGCGGCTTTCTCTTGGTAAAATAATTTTCAAAATCGGTTCAGTAGATCTAAAGATTACCCTGTACAAACTCACAAACTTTACCTCTTTATAATATTACAATAGATTAAATACCTACATCACAGGTTCCAGAAAGAAAAAATAAAACTGAGACATAAAGAATAATACGGGTGAAGGTAAAATAAATTTAGCTAACAATTCAAGGCAATGAGCAGCGACATGTCCAAGAAGGCGGCGAAAGGGCGGACGACGCATAAGTCACTGTCACAACCCGCGTCCACCGACACTTTTTTGTTCTCTAGCGCGGTTTGTGCCACCAACAATGATTAAATATGTACTAAGACTCACTACGAGTCGTAATGACCACGGTTTGGAAATACCTACACTACACCGTATTATAAGCTTTTGTTGCTATGTGACAGCAATGAACATCTATTACTAGCTAGCCCACACAACCTCATCTGCGTCTTTTATTGCCCGTGGCGTTATGTTACATCAGCGGCAACATATTTGTTAACCAAAGAAAAGGTAGTGAGCCAACCTTAATAAATAGACATATGCTGTCGCGGCCTCTTTTTAGAACTTTTAAATTGAAACAATTCTTTCATGCATTGTTT
This sequence comes from Spilarctia lutea, assembly GCA_916048165.1. Classification (NCBI taxonomy): domain Eukaryota; kingdom Metazoa; phylum Arthropoda; class Insecta; order Lepidoptera; family Erebidae; genus Spilarctia; species Spilarctia lutea. The sequence goes on along the minus strand of OU696475.1, from coordinate 12,790,692 downwards.
ATGTACAATTTTAACGTTTTATGCAACCACGCAATGGAAGCTGTCAAAAGGAATAACTTTTCGCCGGTTTCATAATATTTTTAATCGATAGTACACCACCACACCTGACTGGTGGAAAGACATCTGACTGCTGGAAAGACAGTCGAGGGCAATGGCCTAGCAAGCCTAACCCGGGAAACTCAAAAGCTAAAAGTCCAAAAAAGTGTAATACCCCTGGGACAGTCCGAGAGGGGGGGCGGAAGATCTGTCCACCGATAGATATAAATGACGACCCCGGCGAGAATACGGAACTGAGATGCCCTAAGTGCGGGAAAACTTACAAAAGACGAGCCTGGTATCTCAAACATTTAAAAACGCACGATAAAGTTGAAGCACGACAGTCGTCGGTCAGTACTTTAACAAACACTGCGGATAGAGTTAACCCTCATACATCCCAAGGTGAGCCGTCGTGTGAAAATCACCAGGAGTCCATTGCCATCAGGACACGTCTTAGCATTCCTAGTTTAAAAAACTCCACCTGGAAAGTACATGATGAAAACTTGGCAATCCTGCTGGAACACCCGGGATCTAAGAAAGACTTGAACAGCCAAGTAGAAACTTTGCAGGACACGGTATATACATACTTTTGTGAGCGCTATCCACCACCAAATTTTTATGCGCATAAAGATAAAGAAAACACCTTTAAATCGAAAATGCGGAGAAAGAAAAGAGAGTTAATAAAACAACTTCGAAAAGCCAAGGCCATGGGCGATAACCATCTAAGTCACCAACTGTCTAGGGCATTAAGATCGATCCTTAAATTAATTCAAGGAATATCGCTGCAAATCACAAAAAATCGCGATAATTTTAACAGAGCTAAACACGAAGTAGACTTTGATAAAAACCCTTTTCAATACTCGAAAAACATTTTCAAAGAACAAAAAGGAAAGCTTCTTTTGACCAACCAACAGATTTACGACCACTTTAAAAGCACATACCAAGTGCCTAAGCGCGGGAGACGGTATGAGGATCCAAACGTCCAAAAACCTCATTATCCTCTTGTCGATTTTGAAAGTTGTCCACCTACCCTAGAGGAAGTAGACCATCAAATTAAAAAGAAAACATCCAAGTCAGCTCCGGGCCCTGACGGTATTCCTTATATAGTGTACAAAAAATGTCCATCGGTTCGTAAACATCTCTTAAACGTATTTTATAAAATCTGGTCAAAGAAGCAAATACCAACATCATTTGGCAAAGCAATTTTTGTCCTCATTCCAAAAAAAGACGAAGTAATTCACCCAAAAGATACTAGACCGATAGCACTAACCAATACAATTTCCAAAATTTTCTTTAGCGTACTACAAACAAAAATGACAAAGTTCATGATCAGCAATAGGTATTTCAGGCCAAACCACCAGAAAGGGTTCTTGCCCGGTATTTCTGGCTGCCTGGAACATAACACATTATTAGCGGAAAGTTTGAAAGATGCCAGAATGCATGAGAGGCAAATAACGGTCTGTTGGATAGACCTTGAAAACGCATTTGGTTCGGTACAGCATGAACTGATGATTTTCGCCCTGAAGTGGTATAACTTTCCTACTGTGGTTATCGACATAATCACATCTTATTATTCTAAATTACAATTTACCATAGCAGCAAACAAGGAACACACAGAACCATTGCATTATAATGTAGGGTTGTTCCAAGGCTGCTGCTTGTCACCAATAGCTTTTAATATAATTATAAATATTCTTATAGATAAGTTAATAAGTCATGAGAAAAAATGGGGCTATCGGTTTAAAATAAACAACAAATACACAGAGTCCATATTAGCCTTTGCAGACGACCTTGCAATACTGATACGTAATCCAAAACAATGTCAGAAGTTATTAATTGAAGTGGATGAGTTTTGTACATGGACTGACGGACTGAGGGCAAAGCCAAGTAAATGCCACTGTTTATGTCTGGGTAGACGGAATACCAAATATACCTCATATGATCCGGGACTCTCAATAGGAGGACAATGTGTAACCACGATTGCTGAAGCAGTGCCTTTCAAATTTCTTGGTAGAAAGATTGATTACAAAGGACGTACACCATCCTTAGAGATAACTGTCGAAAATTTTCTTAATGACTTAAATAAGGTAGACCAACAACCATTAAACAATATTAAAAAAGTTTGGATATACGACAATTATCTAACGTCGCGTCTGACTTGGTCTTTCCTTGTATATGACATCGGTAAAAGCCTCCTGGCAAAACTAGATGCAAATGTCAAAAAGATATTCGGAATTGCACACTCAGCTGACCCCTCAACTCTATTTAGGGATCAAAACAATTTTGGGATGAAGTTAAAGAAGCCATCGGAACTCTATAAACACCTCAGAGTTACCAAAATGCATGTCTTGGGACAATCCCAGGATGAAATAGTCTCATCACTCCCAAAAGATAAATATGTTACAGAGCTTGAGTCAAGACTTCAGTTCCATAAACAATTTATGGCTGGTGCACAGTTTAATAGAGTCGGGCTGGGTTTCGCAAAGAAGAAGGGAGACCGAGAAATAATAAAATCCTTTATACAACAAGATGAAAATGATATCTATAAAGTGCATGCAATGAATCTAGAAATGCAAAGTGAGTGGTTAACTATAGGTGAGTTCTGCATCCCGTTAGCCCTGAAATGGCGCACCTTGCTATATGATTGGTCTCCTGCCCTGTTAAAATTCTATCTGAATGCCTTCCAAATGACCCTCCCAGACCAAAGTAACCTAGTGAGATGGGGGAAAGCATCTGAAAAATCTTGCTATACGTGTGGTGAGGCAGTAGGTACTGCTAGGCACTTACTGGTGGGTTGCAGGGTGCTGCTTGATAGGGGTTATTACTCACGCCGACATGATAGAGTACTAGAAATCATACGTGAAGCAGTAAGTCTTTCAGTAGCTAGAGCCCAAAAAGGATTGACTACAAATAAACGAGAAATTAACTTTATAAAGGATGGCTCAACTACCAAATCTAAAAGCAAGCCTTTCTCAATCCTAGGTACTGCACCTGACTGGACTATTTTGATGGATACGTATGATAAGCACTATAAAATCCCAGAGGATGTTGGTGTTTCGTCATCCAGACCGGACATATTCCTTTTCTCTAGACAAATTAAACACATAATATTAGTAGAGCTTACTGTTCCGTGGGAAACTAATATTCCTAAAGACCATAGAATAAAATTAAATAAATATTACGATCTAACAACTGAACTTAACAAAAATGGCTATGTGGTTAATTTATACGCGGTAGAAGTAGGAGCGAGAGGTATACCAGCTAAATCTCTCTATAACCTTCTGAAAGACCTTGGCCTGTCGAGATCTGCAGTAAGTTCTATTTTAGAACGAGTATCCAAGGCTGCACTAACAGGTTCCTACCAAATTTGGCTAGGTAGGGCGGGAAACTCGAGCAGTGAAGGTGAGCGTTGATGCGCATCTTAAAGGGGGCCTCCTTAAACCTACATCCAGGTCGTAAGTCCTGGGAACTGCTTTGAGTTTCTCCCTCTGCCACACGATGGACCCGGCACCCGCACGGTGAATCCATGGAGTGCTAAGAAGTTTGTCTCTCTTATCCTTCGCCCCGAAGATATATATAGCGTATGTCTTCTTCTATAGCTGAGCTAACTAACAGTGAAAGAAGTTTTCACATAGGACCAGTATTTTCTGAGATTAGCGAGTTCAACTAAACAAACAAACTTTTCAGATTTACAATATTATAGTAGTGTAGATATATAATTTTCCTGTCACATTTTCGCTCACGGTGAACTCGGAAACTATGTACTTAATATTTATCTATAAATATCTAAAAACCGCTTGAATTAGTAGACAACCTCAATAAATAATAGGCTTGAAAAATAAAACAACGTAATACATTCAACAATTACAGTATTAAAGCAGTGATAAAGACACGAGGAGTTTAATTTGTCGAAATTAACCATCTCGTGACTTGTGACTATTTTAAAATTAAAAATTAGTATATTACAGGTTCTGTACTAATTTTTTAATTTTGAAAATTGGTTAATCGGTTGCAAAAAATTTCTGCAACAGCTAAAAATTCTTTTATGCCTATGTATCTTCAGTTATAATAAATTGAGATTAATGTAGTTCAAATATAAGAACGGTTTATGCTCGAAATCCTTAAACTTGCAAGGAAAATACTCGTATACACATTTATTTCCAAAAACGACCATGAGTGAAATAACACGTCTCTTTATTGGTCACAGCCGCGTAAGGGCTCGTATAGTTAAAATACCTCAGTCGGAACACATTTAAGAATTTCGCGACAACGACAACGGTCACTGTAATTTATTCTGCCGTTAGATCCTTATACAAAAAAAAAGAGTTTTGGTACTTGGGCTAAAAAAGCAAGTCACGTATAGGTATATCCATAGTATACCAGGGCAGTTTTCAGAACACTTTTAATTCAAACAATAAATTTATCTTTATTTATGTTCATAAATTTCTCTTTGGTCTGCCAATAACTAATGTACAAATATGGTTTTTAAACATATAATTGTTAGTTTTACACCGACTTCAAAAAAGGAGGAGGTTCTCAATTCGTCTGTATTTTTTTTTTGTTTGTAACCTCATAACTTTCGACTGGGTGAACCGATTTTGATGATTCTTTTTTTCTTTGAAAGCTGGTGCTTCCCGTGTGGTCCTATTTCAATTAGGTTCAGTTCTTGAAGTTGATTTTTTTTGGTATTAAAATTTGTGATTATTGTTTAAGATATAGCATATAACTATGGATGACATCTAATGACTATGAATATGACAAGATTTAGGGAAATGATTAGTCTGGCTACCCTATGGTAAGTGTCTACCGCTGATCATAAATACCTGCTTCTTCGTCTACTTCAAAATATGGTACCAAGTTTTCAAATAATGTATGTATTAAGGGGAAACGGGTCCTTGGTAACCTGACACACCCGATGTAAAGCATCGAAACACTGTTTACAAATAGTAATAAAGTAGAAAATACATCAAAGTTACAATTTATAATCTCCTGATAACGATTAGAACCCGACTGTATAAATCTTGAACCAGTGAGCCCAGTAAACATCCTTAGCGGAAAATTCAAAAACCTCTTTCTTGTAAATTTAATAATCACAAGGTTAAATTAAATTACACAACGTAAAGCTGTGAATAACGGTTTTGAAACGTAAACATGCCCCTTAAAATGTTACTAAAAGCAAACATAATTTAATGAGGTACATTAATAAGGTAGCGATGGTCTAGTTCTCCGCAATCCCGGCTCCCGGGGAGAACATAAGTAGAGATTGTCCAGTATAATAAATTGATGCTTTCGCCGAAAGGACAATGCCCACTTTCGTTGTTTGACCTAACTTCAGTCGATGAAACCTATTAACTATTAAATGGATGTACCTACTCACAAATATTTCTTATTATTCCTAGCTCTAAAATAGAGGTTTAATGATTAGTTACTTACTACAACTACAATTGTTTGCTTGAGATTTTATTACTATTAGATGAGTAGGTACTATTATTTTATGTTTCGGTAGAAGTAAGTACATAGTAAAAATCATTTAACATTTATTTTACAATCATTATGAAATCAATATCAAAGCGGATTTTTTACTTTTGAGAAGTTTATTATACCATGATAAACATAAAAAAAATAAAAAATAAAAACACCGAAGAACAAATCGAACTATCTGTCTGTGTCTGTGATAACTACTTTATGCACATGTGCCTTAAAATCGTCATCATTAGCCTATCGCCGTCCTGTTAGATATCATCAATAGCCTTTAAAAGTCCACAGCTGAACATAGGCCTCTCCTTAGAAAATAGGTCCACGCTGACCGGACTAGTTGGTATTGGGTTTGTTTACAAGTTTTCCTTTTCTTAGTCATCTCTTAAGCCTAGTCTCCACGCAACAAAAGTTGTCAACTTTTGTGTTGTCAACACGTGTTGGTGACAAAAGTTTCTGTAATTTCCTTGTGTTGGCAACAAAATTGTAAACAAATGTTGGGAACCGTGTTTCTGTTTTAGTGTTAAACAGCAAAAGAATAAGCTGGTTGTAGATATCTATAGGCTCTGTGGAAGTATAGTTCTAAACAAAAAGAAACATGCCTGACACGTGGACGAACGAATCAATGGAGTTGTTAATTAATTGGTGAATTGTTGGCGACTCGGTGTAGACACAATAGAAACAAAAATTGGCGATTTTAATTATATAGCTCATTAATATAAGAAAACAAAACAACCAAACCAAAATGTATTACGAAAAAAATCGAAAATAAGATACATTTCGAGGTGCCTCAGATTTAACAAAACTAAAAGAAGGTATTATCAATATAAATAATACTTTCTTAATCAAATGACTACAGAACTTAGCAGTTTTTTTGTAAACTATATATGCAATATGTGCAAACAAAATACGTAAGAGAACCTCCACATAGAAGATATATGTCTGTGATATAGTCAACTGATATAGTCAAAATAAACTGTTCGATATATGAGGTATTGCAGCGACATATCCAACAATTTTTGCACAGAATATGTATCCAGAAATATGAAATAGTGGCATATTTGTTCTAGCTGCATATACCAATCTGCTACTACCGAATTCAAATATTCATACATGCATGTTATAACAAGCTTATTCGTCGAATCAATTTACATAGAAAAGTAACAATAGTTATCATTTTCTTTATTTCATTAAAGCCACATTTTTTATGTATGGGCCTGCCAACGTGACTCTATGAAACTAACTGACTATGTGAAAGCGTGTACAGAATCCAAGAACGGTGGTCACCATACTCATTGCGAATGCAGACAATGCAACAATGCAGCATGGCGACCCACACCATGGCGGTCTAGTAATGCTTCTACTTAATTGGGCCTCCGGTCTCGCACTCACCAACAAAATTTTTGTCACTAAATATTGCCAATTGACTTCAATAAAAAAGATGGAGTTTAGATTGTTCAAATCAGTTTACATATCCATTTCATCAGAAACAACTGTATAGTTATCATGTTTAAATGGAAATAAACACCATTTTCTAAACTAGGAAAAGGCTCCAGTTTTATTCCATTCGGAAACCGCACTTAGCCGAGGCCGCATCCCATATGAAGACAGTGAATAAATGAACGAATTTTGTCAGGAATTTACGTTGTTTAGTATATATTATTGCGATATAGACTTAAGCTGTGAACATTTTCAATTAAAGCACCAAATACACGCTAAACCTTTTTAATTGTATTTTTTAAATCTTGTTTATCAAAGATCAATCAATTAATTAATACTTTCATAACAAGCCGATATAATTAAAGGTAAACTTAGACGGTTGACTTCACCCGTCCTTATTCCGCATTTCGCAGTATGGAAAAATCCTACCTTATTAAATTCTAATACATTAGAGTTCCTACAAACGTTTCGAATGCGCTTCGATTACAAACAGATGGTTCATTTGATGTTAAGTGACTACCACCGACCAAGGGAGAGCCACGCTTTGGCATGAATGGCCACAGAAAACCGGTGTGAAACAGTGCTTGCGCTGTATTTCACTAAGTGAGTGAGGATACCATAGGCCCATAGGCCAACCCCTCCCCCATTCTTCTCCCCATCCCCCAAGGGCCGGCAATACACTTGTGACGCTTCTGGTGTTGCGGGTGTCCCTGAGCAGCGGTAATTGCTTACCATCAGGCGATATGTCTACTTGTTTGCCCCCCTATTCCATAATAAAGGGCACCAAGAGGTAAAAATGCGTTCCATCCTTTGTGCGCTCACCCCAGAATGGGGGTAATGCTCTTGAAAAGATCTAGAAGTGTTTATCTCCCACAAATACCTATACTAAAGTTTGCACGTATGATGTACAATCATACTATCAGTATTAATGCGAAAGTTGGTCGGCTATCTTCACAAGTTTTCGTATTAACAATATCAGTAGGTATCCTGATATGTAAGCTTTACTTCAGATATATACGCGAGTGAGCCACGGGTAAAAGTAGGTACCTACTTAATAAAATGCATAAATATTGTTTCTTTCAGATTAATGTAGCACTGAATTTTAAAACAACTATCTATCCAGAAAGTCTTTCCGAATGGTTTTGGCGTTAAATTATTTTTCCTAGTTTGGACTACATACAACCTAAACGAACAATCTATATCTAGTCGTGCTCGTAGTTTTATTGCACAAATCCCGTTAGAAAATAGAGAACTCGCATTGTGCTCTCTACGTTTTCACAAGTCGGGTGCAAGCAATTTAAAGCTTAGAGAGACTTTAACATTTTTCTGAGCTGAAGTTTTAAATTATTATTGAATAGGTGCGCAACATTTTCAGTAGGTATAAAATGAAGTTAGTACAGTTAGTTTATGACAATACTATTTTAATAAAAAGCTTGGAATAGAACAGTTTATTTTTAAATTCTATACATGTCCAGTTGTCAGTAGTAGGTTCACATCCCACTGCTCTGCACTGTTTTGGCCTACTATGTCACGTTAAACCCCATAACTTCTAAAACTAAACTAGTAAATAAAGAAATTTTAATACGCCTCTATTGTCCCGTTTGGGGATAAATGATGACAGTATATGCATTGTATTTAAAACAACATTGTGGGAGACTTGAAATTTTCTTGGTATAAAGGTATACAATCGAATCTTATTTGATACGGTTCGGCGTAAATCTAGGTTTCAGATATAAAATACCTTTTCGCCGCATCTTCAACTTTTCTTTCAAATGTGTCCAAATTAAAGTTTATTATAATTTCTGATGCCGAATATATGTCAAGACTCGTAGGAATTTACACTATAAAAATTAAATATACACTAAAATACAATATTATAATGGAGTCTAATGTTATTACTTTACACAATACTAACTTTACTTTAACGCGTGACTACAACATCTTTAGGATTCTTCAAACTATTCAGAATAATCTATGTCACTGAAAAGATCTACTTACTATAAAAAAATGTTGGTATATTAAGTGTCATTCTCACACCGTTCTTTCCGCGCTTCCGAAAAGACATCTTCCAAGACTAATGATAACACACCTATACCTTATAATACCTTTCCGTATCTTACTACTTTGTTGCATTATATTGTTCAATTCTACATACTGTCTTGTCAATCATACGTTACTCGCTATTCACGTGGCGTCTGCATCATAACTAAAGGCGGGAGAAACCGCTGAGGCGAGACAAGAATCATATGTCTTGTCTCCCACACTATCGCATTACATACCTCTATGAATTTCTGATAAACATACAGTAAAATAAACAAATGTAAAGATATGCAATAATATTTCATTATTTACCTATTTATTTTCGTTCCATGTTATTTGTGATACGTGAGATTCACATTTGCACTGTTGATTGTGATAGGAATCCGTACTAGTATTATATTTTCGAAAGCCACTCTGTCTATCTGCATGTTATGCTTTCAGGGCTAAACCGCTGCACCGATTTCAATGAAATATATTATGGGGATACTTTGATTCTTGAGAAAGAACATGGGCTCATGTTTACTGCGATAACCGACATCCTCCCGGATGGAGCTGCGGGTAAAAGCTAGTGATATTTAATTAAATAATCGTTACATCGCATTACTGACTAGTCTGTTAATCTGGGGATTAATGGTCCTGGCTGATAAGCCAGTAGTCATTTAGGACTAACTATGATGTGATGAGAACGATTGTGTGTTCTGTATTTAGGTGTTTATGTACGTAATTTAGACGATATAGAAATTTCTAGATGTCCTTGTCCAGTATGGATCAAACAGCCGTCTGTAAGATGTGTGAGAGTACTATTATTAATTCATTTATTTAAACTGTAGCAATCATGTTTGTATTACTTTCTCCTGCATTTGTTCTCTCTCCTCTAATAACGACATTTGGACTTTTATTGTACTTACATGGTAAAGTGTACCTATAAAACAAAGTACAACTCAGGAATGGTAATCAAATCAATGAGATTTTATTTCACGCAGGCCTTTTTCTAGATGCTCGATTTAAAAATGTCAGTCCTATGACCGGTAAGAAACTCCTTAAGTTAGTTTTTTCTATAAAAGTAGAAATTAAATTTTTATGTTCATTATTATTTATGTAAGTAAAAACAAAATTAGTAAGAACTTAATTTTTAGATTTAAAAAAATTATAAGCCAACCAGATAAAAGGTGCGTAAGTATAAACACTTTACAATCCTTAATTCTGACTAACAAATCTGCAGAAACACTGACTGTCTTCAAAGTTTAAATTTCTATATATTAGCATGAACTTTGTCATTTGCAGGTATGTATATAACAAGATTTATGAAATGCAATATAATTATAATGAGCAATAAGCATTCTTGTAATTTATTGGAGTATCGTGCGATATAAGTAGTATTAGTGTGCTATTCATTAGTGGCACTATATCAACAAAGTTTAGTTAATTAATTCGCTAATTACTACTGTTTCGATGATGTATAAAACGACGACGTAACGACGTATACGAAAACGTGAACTTAAAAGGCTACAATTGTATGACATGTACATAAGTTACGCATTAAATTAAAATTGCCATAAAAACAATAGTTGGCATACTCATTTATAGACACACTAAAAAAACGAAGCATTAAAACAAAAGGCAAACAATTTCTATAAGACAATAACTAACATTTTCACATCCACAGCAATAAAGTTTATGTTCTTTCTGAAACAACAGTTCCATCGAAAAGAAACATCACATCCATTACGTGCAAAAAGTTGACAAATAACAGTCATAGAGATACGAAAACTTCAATTCTCCGGGGACTAAAATTTCTATTAAAGAAAGTGCAGGTTTCTGGGCTACGCGAAACGTACACAGAAGTAATTCAACATAACAAAGTTCACCTGTTTTATTGTTAATATTAATCACTTTGCCTGACACTGTTAAGTATTAATAATCATGCAATCACGCGCGTGTGAACATTACGCGTTTGCGATTCGCGGCTGAAACGGGCGAAAGCGTGACCACGACTGAATTCGGAACTCGCGCCGTAGCCGCGGGAAGCTAACTGGCGTAGCTCCTGGGTTGGAAATACGCGCTGCATTCCCCTACAGTTCGCGCAGTCGCAACTCTTGCATCTCGCAATAATTATATCTTTTAAATTAAATGACATTGTTATGAGTGTGTGTGTGTAGTGATTATCTTTTTTTTATTTTAAATTCATGTTAGCTATTTGACTATTTAAAAATAAAGAGGTGAAATCTTTATTGGTCTACTGTATTAGTAAACAACTTCGAAGACTTAAAAACAGACGCATCTGCATAATTTATTAAACTTTCCAGTAATTGAAAGTAATATACAAATGCACACTTCTTTTAGAGATCTTTAAATGTTGTATTAACATTTAACAATAGAACCCTGTCTCATATACTTTGTAAAAAAAACTTGAAGCCGTCTGTGTATGTTACCTGATTATTAAAACACCTGTTACATACGTATTAAAACCAACATTTACAAATGCTGATGATATGAGCATTCGTGGAGGCGCTTTTAGAGGACGAGGAACTCATCATAAAACTCACTTAACATTTAATACCTTTAAATGAGTAAAACCTAATGTATTTAAATACATATATATTCTGAATCTCGGCTTCAACGACGCAACGACTGCAAATTTAGTATGCAGTGGCTTTCGGGGGCGATAAATCGATCTAGCTAGGATTCATTTCTAGAAAATTTAAAAAAAGCGATCATCCAGGTACTTTTTATTTTACGAGGTAGGTAGTACCTTGTATAAAAATCATATACGAAGTTTGCATGAAAACAACGTTGGTTTGTTAACCACTCGAAATAAAATATTAGTTTGACGTGATAGAACGTTGTGCTATATTTATTTATTTATTTATAGCACAATTTTTACACACTAAAATAAATATTTTAATGAAGTATTTTTTCGATATATTAACAATAAAAATATTTTCTCTCACACACGGTCATCTGATTTCAAACTAGACAGATCCAGTGCCATGTTACAGACTAGTGATTTACATACTTAAGTATTTGTAAATACATACATATTACAGATACATTACAGAACAAATCATCGTGCTTATCACACAATGATCGGGCCTAAGTGGAAATAAAACCCACGCCCTCCGAAGTAGCAGTCAGAATCACTAATCACAAGACCAAGAGACCCGCGATCGTGATTATGTTAACACTTCATAGCTTACCGTGGGAGAACCACGCTTCGGCATGAATTTCTCGCTCGACCGAATTGATTCACGGCCTCAGAGAAAAACCGGTGTGAAACAGCACTTCCTCCGATCCTCCTCGGAGGAGGCGACGAAAGGTCTTCGCTTAAAGGTCGTTATGGCCACATATAGGAGAGATGTGGCCGCTGCAAGCGACCTAAGACCGGAGACACACTGGCGCGGCCTGGGGTGTGTAGAGCGGTGAGAGGCGCGACATCAACCTACTCCGGGGGGTGACTCTGGTTACCCTTGGATAACGAAAAAAAAGGAAAACGAATTATGAAGTAATGAACACAATGAATAACCGTAAATCATATGTTTTATATGAAGGAAAAAAGTATAAGTTGGTAAAATTATTCGTGGAAAATTAATCATGAAGATATATTCGCGAGAATGAGAAGAACGCTCACATGTTGCAGTTGTTACACGAATCGTGGCACCAATTCTCGTCGTCGCCAACAATCGTGATGTTACTCTTTTTACACTTAAACACAAATCAAAATATAAATATAATATAAATAATAAATGAATAGGACCCCTCCTATGTAAATATGTGCGGTCCTGCTAAAATAAATCATCTTTAATAATAGTATAACATTGCAAAGAACTAACACACGATGCTATCTATTTTAAACTCAAACTCAAACTCAAATCATTTATTTCCATAGGCCCCAAAAGGCACAACACGTCAAAAATACAAACATAAAAATATAAAACAAAACTCCTAATACTAAATGCACTGAGATGATTTGAATTACCGGAGCTTAGATTGATTTCGATTCAACTCAAAGGTTTAAATTGAAATCAATCCAAGTACCAGCTCCGATGGGTATTGCATTCATGAGAAGAGCTGGTGAGAAACTCATGTGCACCATCTTTTCAAATAATTCATACAAAGCTTGTTTGGTTTTGACAACAGTATTTCTATGTGCAAGTTAAGGCAACCAAAACACAAAGGCTAGAAAGCGGTCTAATAAGATATTAAAGCTAGGAAAATCAATTTTTTGTCTAATAAAATAATAAAAATTAGTCCATAGCATATAAGGTTGCAATCACTTACACATCAAGGAGTAAAAGCAATGTGTGCATACATACTGGTTGGTAAAAGATTGACTGTTTGAATAATTCTACACTTTTTTCAACAACATTACATATACCTACGTAGAAAACAACCAAAATACGAAACAAATATTTACAGATCATTCAAACATTTTTACCGACCCAGGAATCGAACTCGAGAACTCAGCACAGCCTACTCAACTACTGCATCACCTGCAATGTTGCTTCCTAATTTTAGTTACTTCATTTGAAATTTTATACGTCTTTAATTGCATTTGACTACACACAAAACTATACTTTTGTTTACTCATAGAGCATTTTGTAAAAATGCTACTACAGAACAAGCATTACCCGCGTTGTGTCATCTGCTTTATACCTAATAGGTATATAACCGCATAGACTAGGTACTATCGACTAAATTGAATCATGACCCACTTTGACAATTATTCCTTTGGAATCATAAATGTAGTTAGGTTTTCTTCGCTATTTGCACATAGTACGTTTTAGAAATAAACATAAATGCGTCATTACGGGTTAGATGTCAATGCAATTTAAACCTTTGTCATCACTGAACAAGATATATTTTTGATACAGCAGTCTTATTTGAATTTCAAATAATATAATCGTTTATAATCCAAACTCTTTTCATTGCGGAGAAAAAGTATTATAATTTTTAAAATAAAATAACATTATGTGTGAGATGTCAAGTAGTAGTCAATCTGAAAATATTAAAATAAAAATCTAAGAATATATTTATATCTATAAACGAATCGTATAATGGCCAATTTAGTAGAACAAAGAGCTCGGATTGTAGTGCTCAGTGAGTAAGGTTCCGGCGTTAGAGAAATATCACGTGAGTTAAATATAAGTCGTAACACGGTCAGAACCTGGATCAGACGGCACGCTGAAGAGGGTATCCTTGAAGACCGACGACGACATAATCATGGGGTTCGTCGAATCACAAACCAACAGAGAACGGAAATGCAACACCATTACGAAGAACATCCTTTTACTCGTAGCCGCTATTTTGCAGCACGTTACGACGTTTGTTTAGAAACAATTAGAAATAATTTGCACCGCACTGGGCTGCATTACAGACATCATGCTAAGAAAGTTCATTTAACGGATGCACACAAAACTGCGAGATTTTTATTAATATGTATTACTAGCTGTCTCGACAGACTTCGTTCTGTCAAATAAATGCTTTTCTATTTTTGTTCTACACCTACCCTACGCTACCTTTACGGTACCTCTACCCTCCTACCTCAAGTCTACCCATTATTCGAAATACAGTCAATCCTATGTCTCAAACAAACAGACAATCAAATCTTTCCTAATATACCTATAGATAAGGACGTTCACGGCTAACAAACTTTTTCGTGCAATACTTATCATAGTCCATAGTATACGTCTATACTATGGCTTTGTCAGTGTCTAGTAGAATGATAACGATTCGTTACTTATGAAATGTATGTTCAAGCTAATTTCAACCTAATGGTATAGAATAATTGTAGGAAAATGACTTTAAGGGGGGTCATGATTCAATTTGGTCGACTGTACATACATCAGTTACGCGTGCGATGTTCTTATGTGGTAAGTTGATCATTTGCCGAGTGGCAAGCGATCATCATTTGATATTTTTGTATGCAATTAAATAAAATTGAAGTAATTGTTGATTGTTTGTATGTGAAATAATTTCAAATTAACAGTTTTTAACTAAATGTATATGAAACTATTAGACTACGGGCCCGTGTCGAAAATTGATGGGTTATGTGAACCACCAGGAGACCTTTTCAAAAAGATACAGAGGCATAAAACAATAACATTCAGCTCTATGCCGTTTTTAACTGAGTACTAGTGAAGGGGAGGCGGTAGCGACCCTCGATTATTCTTCCTTGTCACATGAGTTTTGTACGGCATTGCAGAATAAAGGGTTAGAAGAGGTATTGAAATTGTATGGAACTGATGCCAATGGGCTTTTACGTATTTACCAACCGTAGAGCAACATATGCTAACAGACCGTAGGGGAGTACCCAGGGGGATGGGGTGGCAAGAGATGTCTTAAACCGTTTTCTTGAAAACCATCTGAATTTACTTTTAAAAAATCTATTTATTAATTTAAAAAAATATGTAATAATATATTTTTATGTTCATTTATTGGGCTAGGTGCTTTTAAAAAATCTGAGTTGATCCCTCCCTACCCCCGACCCGGAATCTGGATACGCCCATGAGAGTAACCACAGTGTCTTTTTCCGATACCTACAAAATAGTCCGAATTATTTTGCGGCGGGAAATCTTCTCACATACATTTTAAACTCACATAATCACGTACAAAAATAAACACCTGTCATTTTCGTTGTGGGTTAGAAGAGGCCTCACACCACACATTACAATTATAACGAAACATTCCCAATTTCACACACACACAGATGGATACAATCTGTGTTCTAACAGTAGGCTTATTTGGGCTTATTCTCTCACAGAATGTAACGCCTGCGTATGGCTACTCCATACCTTGTTGCTATATGTTAACAATAAACTAAACATCGTCGTGAGATGAACGTAGCTAATAATAATATATGTCATCTTTAATCTAGTAGCCTGAACATAACCAACACTATTAGATCCTAGTGCGATTCATACTAGGGCTTCTGATTCAAGACATTTTTAAACTAAAAAAAATTGATAGAACTTTTAGCGGTATAATTATTATTAGATTTTTTATATTTAATAAAACCAGTAGATTTTAACAGTATTTAAGTTCTTAACAAATTTATGTGTTCAATAAAATAATATGGCATTGCAAAAAGTATATATAAATATTTCAGGACAACATGTTGTTGAACATAATATTTACTGTCCGAATCTGACATTGACAGATGCAAATAACATTGTCATTGTCAAGCAAAAGTATACAAACACTACATACTTATATTCGCTAAGTCAATCTTCATCCTTTCTCTCTGTCCTTACTTCAGTCATAATACTTCGTTTAACCGTTCGTACTCACCATAACAGCCTTGCTTCCATTTACAGTCTTTACACGTAAATATAAAAAATAATAATGAAATCAAAAACCGGCTTGACAAGACTCCACAACTGCTACATTCTTCGTAACAGTAAAATAATAAAAGAAGACTTATGGATAAGGGATGGTAGAATTGAGGATCCAGAAAAAATATTTTATGAAGAACAGTTAGAAGCTGATGTAACTGTAGATTGTGGAGGTCTTTTAATAGCTCCTGGGTTCATTGACATACAAATCAATGGTGAGTATTTTTTATTATTCTTAAAGTGCAGTGACCTCTTTATATGACCTTTTGCTTTATTTTTGCAGATTTTGCAACATGTAATTTAAAACTTTTCTGTTTTAAAATACTGAATTAAAAGTACAAAAAATATCCTTGTATATATGTAACATTATAGAATTTAAATTTACTCATACAATTGTCCTTGTATACAAAGTGTTGATAAATGTCATTGAACTTATTAAGGGTTTTTGTTCTAAGAAACAGATTTTGAAGTATTTGTTTTTAAAGATTACTTTTTATTATCAGTTATCAAATTAAATGACTAACATTTCATGGCATCTGGTATTTAAATTGACTTTTTTAAATATATTTTTAATTTTTCGAATCTGTTAAATAAAGTAAAAATAATTTTTCATTTAAGGTGGCTGGGGAGTAGACTTCTCATTTGATTCTGAAAATGTTGAAGAAGGAATAAGAAAAGTATCCAAGAAACTTCTTGCTCATGGCGTCACCTCATTCTGCCCAACTATGGTCACGTCAGATGTGGAGAAGTATCATAAAATTTTACCATTGATCAAACAAACAGAAGGGGGTCATCATGGGGCCACTGTTCTTGGTGTGCATTTAGAGGGACCATTTATTCATTTGGCAAAGAAAGGTGCTCATATGGAAGAATACATCAGGGTACCTGAAAAGGTCAGTATTCAATAAGTAGAATTGTTCGTCAATATTTTGCCTAGCAATAGCCATCTCGAGTTACAGACACAACCCTTATCTTCTAGAGCTGTTTGAAACACTGCATAACCTGTCTATAGGCATATCTTTTTTTTACTTATTGCCTTTCTTTCTCAACTACCTTTCCTATTTACCCCAATTACATAAAAAAATATATCTTTATTTTATAAGCAGTTTTTTTTTCGTTTGTGTATACATGTGTGTTATTAATCTTGAGGGTCATAGTTTATTATTCACTAATATGACCATTAGAATTTTTTAAACAATGAAAAGATTAAATTTTTTAAATATTAGCTGCCAAAATGACTGTACAGTTCCTGATGAATAGCATGACTATTATTATCGGCAAGCAGTACATTTACCTAAAAAAATTGTGTGATAATAATTGGTTTAGAAGAAATAAGAATTCTGTTTATACTAATAATAAATATCAATTTAAGTTATCAAAGACTTTAATAACATTTATTGAATTATTGATAAACATTCAGTCATGTTGTAAATACTTGTATAAATAAATGTGCAACATCTAGAAACTAGGCTATTGATAAGTGTGATATGTGTAATACCAATACCTACAACATAAAACACATATTGACATTGGTAGATAATAAGACCTATTTAATATTGAGTGTTGTTTATATCAGACACATGTTTGTTTGTTTGTTTGTTTTACTGGGCCATTTCCGCACTTAGCCTCTTGATTGGGCCGTTGTACGTGAGTTTGTCATCTCCCTACTCCAGCCAACCCAGTTCGTCCCAGAAGCTGAGCAGCCTTTTCAGGTTACTGCATGCTTCCTGGAGTGATGTCGATTGGAGGATGTCCGCCCGTTGGTCTGCCACACTTCTACATTCTGTGAGAACATGCTGCGGCGTTTCTTCTGCCTCCATGCATCCCCTGCACAGAGGGCTGTCTGTTACACCTATAGTGAATAGGTGCTTGTTCAGGGGACAATGCCCTGTCAGGACACCCGTGACCTTCCTGAGATCGTCCCTTTTTAGTCTGATCAGATTGCGGGCAAGTCTTTTAGGTGCTACCGGAACTGCACTTTTTGTTTGCCTGCATCCTTCAGTGGTTTTCCATAGTGTTTTGTGTTTTCTTTCGGTATAGACGCGTAGCCATGTTTTTGTTTGGCTTTGGGGCAGGGGCAGTAGTGGTTCCGGTCCACACACTATCGTTTCCGATCCCCTTTTAGCCAGTTCGTCTGCAGCGTCGTTACCTATTGAGTTACTATGGCCTTTTATCCATTGTAAGGTAATTTTATTTGTAGTTGCAATGGACTGGAGGTTGTCATGACACTCCTTGATGAGGGCCGAGGTCATCTTGTTGTTTAGCAGCGCTTGAAGTACGGATGCACTGTCGGAGACAATTCTGATGTTTAAGTCTCTCACATCTCTGGCTGCAACTGCTTGTGCTGCTTTGATTATGCCAACACATTCTGCTTGGAAGATTGTGTTTAGCTTGTCTAGGGTGGTTGATATCTTGATATTTAAGTCATTCGAGAATACGCCAGCTCCGGTACCCTTTTGTGTTTTGGAGCCGTCTGTATATATCCTAACTTCGCCGACGCCAGAGTTATCTTTTGTTTCTGCGGATAGTTGGATATTATAGCTTCGATCGAAGACATGTTGGCATGAGGTTCTGTCCATGGGTGCCTCGAGGAGTGGAATTTCCTTTAGGATCCCCTGCAGAGCTTTCGAGTGTGTTGTTTCTGTGTTTATCTTCCACAGTCCGTTTGATCTTAGTCTTAGGGCAGCTGCTATCGCTTCCTGTTGTATGACCAGATCTAGAGGTCTCAAGTTCAAGAGATACTCTAATGCGGCCGATGGAGTAGTTTTCATACATCCAGTAGTTGCTACTGTGGCCAAACGTTGTAGACTCTGGAGTTTCATTTTAGCTGTGGATAGTTGAGTTCTGGGCCACCATACAACTGATCCATAGGTGATGGAGGGTCTGATAACTGCAGTGTATAACCAAAGTGTGATCTTTGGGTTTAGACCCCATCTTTTACCAACTAGTCGTCTACACTGGTTAAAAGTTATACAGGCCTTTCTTGTTTTTGTTTCGATGTGACTCGCCCAGTTTAATTTGTTGTCAAGAATAACGCCCAGATATTTTACTTGAGTTGACAGGGAGAGATTGGTGTTAAATAATTTTGGTAACTTTAGTTCTGGTAACTTCCTTTTGTTGGTGAAGAGGATGAGTTCTGTTTTTTTCGGATTTACTGACAGTTTCTGTTCGCCACACCATTCTTCTACAATTTGAAAAGCTGAACGCATGATGAACGCACTAAATACGCCCACCACTACTGTTTACTTAACTATGACCAACATTCTTGTTATTTTTTGTTTGATCGAGATTAGATTATCTACAATAGATATATTTTACCGTGCTTTATTAACCAAGATCAAAGAAAAACTGCTTTTGCAACTGCAACAAACAGGTTTTCTTTACCAAGAATTAGCTGTAGCCAACATTCTTCCTTTCTTTTTTGTTTAACTGTTACACATCAAATGTCATTCTCATCATCAGCATCCACTGTCCAGTCGTATTCCACTGCTGGACATAACCCCCTCCTTAGAATAGAGGGTTATGTCCAGTCGTATTCCACTGCTGGACATAACCCCCTCCTTAGAATAGAGGGTTATGTCCAGTCGTATTCCACTGCTGGACATAACCCCCTCCTTAGAATAGAGGGTTATGTCCAGTCGTATTCCACTGCTGGACATAACCCCCTCCTTAGAAAAGAGGGTTTTGCCTATTATGTATATCATACTGGGGTATTTGTGCGAAAAGTTGCAGACATGCCGAAGGTGAAATTTCGGAAAAATGAAACATATTAGCGTGACGAAACGGACGTGATGCTTAATGTCTCTGTTTTATAATTATTATGATGGAAGAATTATTTTCCAATTGAGTTATTATATATATTTTATAAATTCAATAAAAAATACATTTGTATTTTTCCTGTGACTATCCGGAAAAATATTTTAAACTCACACGGAATCACAAACATGTCGTGTCAATACAAAATAAGTTATTAACAGACACTATGGCTGCATGTTTGGACAAATACTGTTAATAGAATTAAAATAAAAACGCGTTTTATTAGTTTACAATAACAAATAATTAAATAACCATTAATACCTAATGGATATTATCAAAGTTGAAGATAACGTAGGACATAGCAAATTTGGGTAGTTTGCAATTATGAAATGAATTTTTTACTCAAAAATTTAAAAGTAAACACAACAAAACTAAAAAATTTTTTATTAAAAATTTCTTTTGCTTATAGAAAAGAAATAGCATTTGCGTTAAATGCTTTAAAAATAGTAGCATTGCTTTGCTAAAGGTAGTGTACACTCATTTATGCCCAATTGCAACATTTCGCGAAAATGCCCACTTGGCCAGACATGTTGCTATGGGGTTTGTTTCAAGATATTCTTTAATTGCCAGTGCTTTGTCTTTCATAGTTTGTTCCCTTAATCGGCTCTATGGGGTTTGTTTCAAGATATTCTTTAATTGCCAGTGCTTTGTCTTTCATAGTTTGTTCCCTTAATCGGCTCTAACATCACCCACGTGATAAATAGTGTGAAATTTACTACATATTTATTTTAAACTAGCTGACCCACGCAACCTCGTTTACGTCTCCTATTGCCCGTAGCGTAATAACTTGCCCCCGTTTTTCTAACATAACATGTTTTTATGTATTTATTCAACTTTTAATCCTTCCCTGGACTACTTCAAATATTTTAAAACAAAAAACAGCTAAATCGGCCGAGCCATTCTCGAGTTTTAGCGAGACTAACGAACAGCAATTAATTTTTATATACTTATATAGACAATAGAATACCTAAATATCTAAAATTCTCAATATCTTATTTCCAGGGTATAGAAACACTTAAAGAAGTTTATGGTTCATTGGATAATGTTGTCATAGTAACGATTGCCCCAGAACTACCTGGCGCATCGCAAGCTATCAGAGAATTGTCTAATCTTGGAATCAAAGTAGCTTTAGGTCACTCCACTGCTAGCTTGGCCCAAGGAGAGGAAGCAGTTGAATGTGGAGCCAATCTAATCACACACCTGTTCAATGCTATGCTCCCGGTAAGCGAACCCTACTGTTCTTTATTTAACTTCTCAACACACGTGTTGAGTGTGTGTGTTTAAATTCATTAGCCGTAATAAATGAACAGTAGGATAATACATTTTATTTGAAGGAATAAAGTAACGTACACTATATTATAGTTCACTATATTATTCTTTAACGACTTAACAAAAAAAGTATAAATATAAATTTAACGACTTGATGACATAATGGCGTCAAATATTTGTGTGCGTAACATATTTTTTTTAATTTGGTCTGGGTGCTTCTATGTTTAATATATACAAAAAAATAAAGTATACTTATAAATAAAATAAATAATAAATAAATAAATATTCCGGACATCTAACACACAACGCCATCTAGTCCCAAGCTAAGCAGAGCTTGTGTTATGGGTACTAGACAACTGATATAAATACTTATATACTTTTTTTTTGTAAATACATACATATTATACATAGAAAACACCCAAACTTCGAAACAAATATTTGCAGATCATACAAACATTTGGTCCGACCCGGGAATCGAACCCGAGACCTCAAGCACAGCAGTCGCTTACGCTACCACTCGCGCCACCGAGGCAGTCAAATGAACTTACATATTATATCGTTTGTCTAAAACCCACAGTAGAAGCTCTGCTTAGTTTGAGACTAGATGGCATTGTGTAAATGTGGTAAAATATTATATGAGGTACTTAATTTTACATTCGTGGCATTAAATACTCTAAGAAATGTACTAGTAACCAATACAATGTAAATTTGTCTGTGCTGATTTCAGTTCCATCATCGCGACCCGGGTCTTGTTGGTCTATTAGCATCTTCAACAACGAGACAAGTTTTCTATGGCATAATTTCCGACGGTATACATACTCATCCAGCTGCTCTGCGGATTGCAAGCAGGACAAACCCTGAAGGTATTATATTTAAAAATAATTTACTAATGAGCGCTCGTGTACTACCTGTATTACCCGCGTTTTTTGTTGCTTATAATCGAATATTATTCACTATTTCATTGATTTTAATTGTGTTATATTTTTTTCTATTATAAAAGTAGCTTAAGGTAGGTACTCCTTACAATATCAAATCTGCCTATGAAAGACTTGTCGAAATCAATCCAGCCGTTTCAGTCATTAGACGGAACACAGACAAAACTTTTAAAAATTGTTTTTTTTTTTATGAAAGTAACGTGTAAATATACTTCTATATGCATTTAATAAAATAAACATTTGAGAAATAAACCTTCTGGCGAGTAAAAGAGGCTTTATTAAAAACACTCATAAAATCACAATATCACTTAGAATAACAATCCTTAATTGTACAGTGTGATATCACTCCAATTTTTGTCTCACTGTAGCTTAAGCTAAATTGAACTGCGGCCCAAGAAGTTTATATTTATACCCATTATTAGTATTATTTCCTCTGAGACTTCACGTAGCCGATACGCTGCGAACTCTAAGGCGTGTGCCAGGGCTTCCCTTAGTGAAATGTGGTGGCTAAGCCTTACTGCAGCTGTAAACTCCAAGTCCTCAATTTCAAACGCTCATTGCTGTAGGTTTTATCCTGGGCCTTGGATTCTATCGCGTAGCTGGATGCGGAAAACGTGTACCAGATGGCAATCCTCATATCTCGACTCTAGCGCTTCTAACAATTCTTTATACCCGCAGTCTGAACTAGGTAGTGCTTCTAGGGCTGACACGCTCACCCCCTAACTGCAACAGTGAGGGCAGTCAAGTACTGTTTATCAGTCCATTTGATATTGTTCGAAGCTATCCGCATCTGACGGCTTTCCACGACCTTTACCAAGTCGTCGTACAACTAAGATAGGACGGAAATCTTTGTTGTTTTGATGGTTTCAAACAATTTGTTAGCAAAGTGGGTCACGATTCAAGTTTGACGATAGAACGTGTACGTGCGTGAGATGTATGAGGTAATTATTATGACTAATTGTTTTTAGGACTAGTGCTTGTAAGCGACGCTGTAGCTGCCCAAGGGCTTGCAGATGGCAACTATCGTATTGGTCCTCAGCTGGTCACTGTTGAAGGTGTTCATGCCTACGTAACGGGCACTAAAACACTCTGCGGAAGCATATCAGCCCTCGACACGTGTGTTGAGAAATTAAAACAATCGTTAAGTAAGCATAATTTATACCATTAAGTTAAGTGTAACTTTCCATTACTAATTAAAATGTTCAAAGTAAATTTTATGGTAAAAAGGTACACATTTTTCAGAAAGGAAAATGCGTACTTTTTTAGAAATATTTTTAATGTTCATTTTCAAGTTTACACAATTATTTTTTTAATTCTTATAAAAAAAGCGTATTTTTTCAAATATTCATTGTATCTGTTTTGTTTTTATGATGATTATTTTCTCAAATACTGAATGGTGTTAACGGATATTTTTTTGTTTCAGATTGTTCTACGGAATATG
This sequence comes from Spilarctia lutea, assembly GCA_916048165.1. NCBI lineage: Eukaryota > Metazoa > Arthropoda > Insecta > Lepidoptera > Erebidae > Spilarctia > Spilarctia lutea. Next base: position 12,766,909 of record OU696475.1, on the reverse strand, counting down.
CACTTGAAGCTGCATCTTTGCATCCAGCTAAAGCTTTAAGCATTGAACACAGAAAAGGAAAATTAAATTACGGATATGATGCTGACTTTGTGATAATTAACCCAGAAACTATGAAGATAAAATCAACATGGATCGCGGGTGAATGTGTTTATAAATGTGATAAATTTTAGATTTTATTGAGTTTGTTTAACATACCCATTCCAAATTATTTTATTCCATTTTATCCTTTTATAAAAAGGACAATAATTTTTTAATGTAAATATTGTTACTAATAAGTATATGACAATTTGTATAATCAATGCAATCTGTATAATTATTTTATATACAAATAAAATGTTAAAATTACTAACGGATCTATACTTTTCTACAAGCTTCTCTCAGTGCGGTATTTAGTAGAGACCTCGTAGACCTTTTCTTTTTTTTTTTTTAACGTGTGGAAACCCCCTCGGGCCGTCACCCCGCCGGGGTTTGCGGCGGGGCGGTGTGTCGGAATCGAACCGACTAAAACCACACGGTGTGCCAACTCTGCGCCTGAGAAGGGAGGGGTCTGGGAACTGCCGTTATTAACACGCCGGACCCCTCCCAGCGCCTGCCCGCACTGAAGCGGGCACCCTCTGCTGTTAAAAAACTCTCAAATTAGGCGACGCACGGCACACGCGTACGTCGCCCCTTCGCGGCTGGCCACTAAAGCGGATGGACGGGAAAACCCATCCCGTCCATCCGCGGCCACACTCAGGGCGGCATGAGGCGCAGATGGGCGCGCCTCCGCCGCCCGGTTCGCCGGCGGCGGATCGGGTCCGAGTGGAGATCGTCCTCCCGGGCCTTCTCCGCCGCCTTCTTCTGCGAAATTACGTCTTCGCAGAAGGATGCGACCGCGGTAAAACTGCTGTCGCTACCGGCCATGGAGCGTATGATGGCTGGTAGCGAGAGATCTCCTCCGATGACTGCAGTGAGGGCCCGGCGCTGCGCCGCCCAAGCGGGGCAGAACTCCAGCGTGTGCTGGGCCGAGTCCTCACTGCAGTCGCAGTGGTGGCAGGCGGGACTCAATTCCCTCCTAGCGACCGAGTGCAGGTACTTTCCGAAGCAACCATGCCCGGAAAGCACCTGCGTCAGCCGGAAGGAAAGGGTCCCGTGCTGCCGCCCTGCCCACTCGAGGATGACCGGCTGGAGCGCCTCCACGGTGGCAAAGCCAGCGCGTGGAGCCTCCAGCCGGGACGACCAACGAGCCATCGTGGCTCGGCGAGCGGCTTCACGCCATTCGCGTACCTCTTCGGCCGGAGGATGATACCCGTTCTCCGCCCGATATCACTATGCAACATCAAAAAAATCACTGATATCTCGGGTGATGATTTGTATTAGGTATGCTTAGTAAACAACAGAAAACAAAGTTATATTTAGATATCACGTCCCAGAACAAAAATAACGTAATATTCGTAACGTAAGATTTTAATCTTACTGAATTTACTTTCTGCTACACTTAGTTGAGTGAAGTTATAAATTAATATCATTGATGTGTACAAAAGACATCGGAACATTTATGTTATTCATATCTACAAAATGCCGCGTGTCTGTGTTAATTCTCTTAGCTTATTTGTTAATTTTTGTGGTCAATTTACACCTAAAAGTGAAAAAAAGCCAATTTCGCCTCTGCTTGAGAAGTGTTATGAAGCTTATTTTAAAATTGCCATTAAACATTAAGACAAATCATGGGAAAGTGCGTTGTTTAAAATGTTATAAATATTTGACGGGTTGGTACAAGGGTAATATTAAACAAATGCCTTTTGATGTACCAATGCAGTGGCGTGAACCCAAAAATCACGTAGATAACTGTTACTTTTGTTTAACAACTGTGAAAGGGTTTTCAAAAACTCAAAACATTCGGTGAAGTATGCTACTGTGTCATCAGTGTCAATGCGGCTACCACATTCTCCAGATATTCCAGTACCGAAAAGATTTTGTAGTTCTTCAAGCTGTCCGTCCAGCTGAATGTTTTGACTTTTTGAAAACCCTTTCACAGTTGATTTTTATTTCTTAAAACAAAATTTCCTATGCTAAGTGAGGCAAAAATTAAAGAAGGTATTTTCAACGGTCCTGACATAAGAAAATTGGTCAATGATCCTGCTTTTTTATCGAGCCTCAGACCTTTTGAAAAAAATGCATGGTTGGCTTTTATCGATGTTACAAAAAAATTCTTGGCAATCACAAATCACCGGATTTCCATGAAAAAATTAATCGGATGCTGGATGCGTATCAGAAACTAGGATGCAATATGTCGTTAAAAATTCATTTTTACACTCTCATTTAAGTTACTTTCCTGATAACATGGTTTCGGTAAGTGATGAACACGGTGAAAGATTTCATTAAGATATTGCAGAATACGAAACCGTTACCAGGGAAGATGGAGCCAGCAAAGCTTGCAGACTACTGTTGGAGCCTCCAGAGGGATACTGCCACTACTGACTATAAGAGAAAAGCTCGTCGGTCAGAAAAATAAAAAAAAAATGTAGAATAACAAATTTATGTAGATGATTTTAAGTAAAATTAAGAAATCCATTTCACTATTAAACTTGATGTGATAGAAAAATTTTATTTCGATTTTTCACATAGTTTTAAGGTGGCAAAACATAATTACATACTGTGAAACCAGTGAAATATTTTTTTTTTAAATTTGTTGCATAGTGTATTCAGCCGCTCGCCGATAAACTTCGCCGAGCACTTCCACCTCCAAATCCCACGGGGGTGTTCCGGCCAAGGGCACGCCGCCTCCGTCGACACGGTGCGGTATCCGCGTATGGCTCTGACCGCCAATACCCTCTGAGGCCGCCAGAGGCGTGCCTTATTCCGGGCGGTCAGAGCCGGGACCCACACCGGTGACCCGTACAGGGCCATCGACCGGACTACCCCCGTGTAGAGGTGTCTTGTTTCGACGCTGGCTCCACCCAGATTGGGCAAGAGTCGCCCAAGGGCGGAGGCAGCGTCGACCAGCTTTGGGGCAAGCTGTCGGAAGTGCTCGTCGAAGAGCCACCTACCGTCGAGGATCAGGCCCAGATACCTCATCTGGGTCCGAACCGGTACGAGGACCGAGTTGACTTCGATTGAGGCGCCGGGGGGTGGACCACGACGGGGCCCATGGAAAAGCAGGGCCTCCATCTAGTCAAGGGCCACCCGTAAGCCCAGCGCCTCTATGCGCCCAACCACCAGTGATACACCCCTGGTGGCCAGGCGCGCCGCCTCTTGGAAATTCGCCCCCCGGGCTGTGACTAGTGTGTCATCGGCGTAACAAATTACGCCCAGCCCGGGGAGAGACCTCGTAGACCTAGACCAGGGTTGCCAATTTTTTTTTAGTCATATCTTTATTTTAAGAGTTATTAGTGAAAAAGAGGGGATTCTTTCCTCGAAAGCGGGACAAAGAGTAAAAAAATGTTTCGTATCTAATCTCAAATTACGAAACATGAGTACGAGTGACTAAAAACAAACATTTCGTTACTCTACTAATTGCTGCATCATTCCTAATTTGTGCATTGCCTGCCAGTTTTATTGACAATAAAGCACTATGGCTAACGAACTAACTAACTTCACTTTCGTCCTGCCAGTTATCTCCAAAAAGCGGGACAAAACGTGTCCCGCGGACACTATAATTTTGATTCAAAAAGCAAGACGTCCCGCCAAAATCGGGACGTCTGGCAACGCTGACCTGTAAAACTGGTATGTTTCATATCTAGAGGCCGAGGTCTCGGAAGAACTAAATATCCTACAATGGACGGCATTATCGGCATGACTAAAATAGCTGCTGAACACAGTTCGTCATAATGAGAAACAGAGCTCAAAGAACTCGGGTTTACACCTGAGTTCGTGCCCCATTCGTGGCCGACAGGGTCGTCTCGGGTGCATATTCTTCGCGCAATTGGCGCTTACTCCAAATCTTATTATATACCGGACATTTATGAAGTAAAATAACTTCTATGCATGCCCGGCGTACACATAGAAGCATGGCGAGGGAAAAAGGGGCGTGCGCAGTGTCATAGGTGCCAACAGTTTCTGCACTGTTCACACAATTGCCACATGCCGCTATCATGTGTGCGATGCGGCGGCTCATGCCGCCTGTGACTGCCCACGCCCTCTGGAAGAGCCGCCTACATGTGCGAACTGCGGAGGAGCGCACACCGCAAGCAGCGCCGCCTGTCCTGTTTTTAAACAGGAAAGTCGGAATCGGAAGGCAAATTCCAAAATGCCCACGACTTATAGAATTACTTTATTTTTCATACACAAAATATAAGTTGTTAATCATAATCCTGTAAAATTAAACTGTTTAACGACATTCGGTTTCTTAAAAACTCATTATTCAGTTCTAACGTCCAAAAATACACAGCTCCATAGAACTAAGTTGCCATTTAAAAATCAAATAACGATTATGTAGTGTTGCTATCATAAATCAATTAGTCCTGTTACCTGTGTACCTTACCACAAAATAATGCTAGCAATTTTCCTAATCCAGCTTAGGTGTAACTTGTTTTATCTTAAGTTAGATATAATGAATTCCTAATCTAGAAATTTTAACAGCATTCCTGTGCCAAATGGCGCTCATAATTTATCAAACACAAGATAGTTAATAAAATTAACTAAGGCCGTAAATATATATTTGATTTCATATATAGCCGCTATTGTTATGAATGATAGCTAATTACGCTATTTCACAATTTCAAATAGTTTAGTAACATTGGAGATTAAACACTTACCTACCTTATTTAGAACTTTATGAATAGTTTCCGTTAATGTTTATACTCGTATTTCAGTTTGATATTTTGTGATCAAATAAATTTGTAATCAAAATGAAACGTGAAAAATTAAAAGTTATAAACGACTAAAAAGTAACAAGTAAAAATAATTATGTTGGCAAAGATGCAGTGGAACAGGAATAAGAAAATTTAGCGTCCTGTCGATTGCAGAATGAGTTTCGATCTTAATAAGCTCATGCAATACCTGCTTTTACAGGACAGAGTTGGAAGCTTGGAGCAACATGTTTCATTTGTACAGATGTAAGGTATCCTATTCTTCACCATATTCCGTAGAACAGACAGTCAAAAACAGGGGAAGAAACCATCAAACTCTTTTACTTTGAAGTAACTTCATCTTAATATGATTACTTACTTAATTAGATATAAATGTCATTACGTGTTAACAATATAAAATATATTGTGATTGCTTCAATTGCTTCTCTACGATTTTCTTTTGTTTTTGATATTGTCTAATACTTATACATGTATATATATGTGTATATTGTATTAATCAAATAATCTTATGAATGTATTGTTTTATTAACATCGATAAGCGATAACGGATGGGTTATCAACAGGAATAGGGTGTTATTCGTGATTAGCCTGGGGTAACTACTGAGTGAATCACGAGGACCGCATCACAATTACCTATCTACTAGACATTCTCTACAAGGCCAGATCTCGAGATATTCTCGTATATTGAGAAATGGGCGCGGTAAAAAGAAATCCAAATACATGTAATGCATTATTAGTCTCTACGTTTACTAAAGATTTCCTAAAGTAATGGACAAAATAAAGTAAAGAATGAACACATGTAATTTGACTAATAAAAGCTAGCTGAGCCACTCGGTGTTACCCGCGGTTGTTGTTGTAATTCAACTCAAATTTTCCTTATCCCATTATAGTATTAATAATTATACTTCGTAATATCCGAAATATTATTATTATTGACGCCATCGAGTCCCAAACTAAGCAAAGCTTGTATTATGGGTACTAAACAACTGATAGAAGTACCTACACATACTTTATTGTAAATACATGCATATTATACATACAAGAAAACACCTAAGCTCCGAAAAAAATATTTGTAGATTATACCAACATTTGGGCCGAGTTGGAAGTCTGACCTGAGACCTCAAACACCGTGGGAGAGCTATGCTTCGGCATGAATGGGTCGGCTCGACCGGAGTGATACCACGGCCTCACAGAAAACCGGTGTGAAATAGCGTTTGCGCTGTGTTTCACCGAGTGAGTGAGGATACCGGAGGCCCATACCCCAACCCCTCCCCCCATCCCCTTTCCCATCCCCCAAAGGTCGGCAACGCACTTGTGACGCCTTTGGTGTTGCGGGTGTCCATGGGCGGCGGTAATCACTTACCATCAGGTAATATGTCTGCTCGTTTGCCCACTATTCAATAAAAAAAAAAAAAAAAAAAAAAGCAGTCACCTATGTATATTATCACTGCGCACACCGAGACAATCAAATGTTTGCGACTCGTGTCGTATGAACGTCAATAAGGGGCCACTCATTTATTACGGCAAACTATTTTCGCTAGTTTTTGACCCCCTCCTCCCCTATTATAAGAACAAGTAAGAATAGGCCGACCCCCTACCCCTGTTTGATATATATTAAGCAAGAATCTAAAGTAAAGGAATTGGTTGTCTGTAAAGTCAACGGACGATAGTTACATGTGACAACGTCATAACATAACTTTAAATGATATTTATTATGATAAATGATTGCATACTTTCATGAATAAAATTTAATCTTTTACGCAAGCGTATAATGGGCGTAACGGGACATAAAGTAATCCTTTTCCGTGCGTGCAGCAATCGTTCATCTATTTATTAGACGTTGTCACGTCAAAATGAATACATGTCGAATCGAATCGAAAAATCATCGAATGTTTGGATTTTTTTAATAATTTATTTTTTTTGGTGGTAATAAACTTTAGTTTAATTATTCATCTTATGGTCATCATCAGTCCAGGGGCTCAAAACCCACTCTGAGCGAACATCAGCACTCGCGCGGTTGCCAGCGGTTTTTCAAAGTATAATTTTAACTTTGCCCATTTTGTGATCTTACGTAAGAACTATCAACACTCCCTCCCACCTCCTTGAAAGAAAAAAATCATACGTAGTCGACCCACCTGCCCCCGTTTCATTCCAAACAAATTTTAACTTGCAGTTGCGAGCGTCTTACGCCGGGCTTTTTAAGTATAAAAATTGAGATACATATTTAAATTTGGTAAGGTATATAATAAATTTACTTGCCAAATTTTAAATGAGGTTTATGCACGACTGTAGTGAGTGACATTTAACCCCCCCCCCCCCCCCCCCTCCTCGTCAATACAGCCGACGATTTTTTATGGGATTAAATAAATAATTTAATAGAGTTTAGCTTTGGTATAAATCGTCGTAGCAGATTTTTATCCAATGCCCTTTTCATAATGCCTATTTTAGCTCCACCACTAATGCGACAACTGACGCTCACTTGACAGATTTCTGAACTTTAAACAACTGTTTGAAATAAAACTAGTTCGGTATAAAATGGAAGTGTCTAGTCGTCCGATAAACGGACGAATAACATAAATTTGTTCGAAAAACAATTTTTTTTTGGTTAGGTTTTTTTTTAGGCAAAATAAAGTTCACTGTCAATTTGTTCGAAAAAAAATTTTTTTTTGGTTAGGTTAGGTTTTTTTTTTTTTTAGGCAAATTAAAGTTCACTGTCAATTTGTTCGAAAAAATATTTTTTTTTGGTTAGGTTAGGTTAGTTTTTTTTTTTTTTTAGGCAAAATAAAGTTCACTGTCAATTTGTTCGAAAAAATATTTTTTTTTGGTTAGGTTAGTTTTTTTTTTTTTTTTATAAATACTGTCTTCCTCTTGCATGACAAGAGTCCTTGTTCTGCACTTCTTCTTTCTTTATCTGTATATATATTTGGTTTTTCCTTTCCTCTTCGGTTCAGTTCGTTACGGACGAATAATATATATTATTCGTCCGATTAGCGGACAACTAGCAATAGCCGTATAAAATTCCTAGAATAATTAAAACGGTACCTCCCGTACTACGAGTATAACAGAGTCGAACATCAACAGATCCCACAGTAGAATAGATTTAAATAATGTCATTTGATGAAGGCATTCGAAAGAAACAATATGCTCGAGAGACGCCAGAACTTTTCGAGTCGGCTTTCTATAAGTAATTAGCTGTTGCGGCTCCGCCCGCGTTTATGTCGTTTTTTCGCGGTCGCGGATATGAGACTGATGCAAAAATTAGATAAAAACAATCCTTGATGCGGATTATAATAGGTCTTTACCTACGAAGTTGCGTTTCTTCAGTACTGGTCTATTCAAATAAAAAAAGTTTGTAATGGCTCTGTATTCTAAATTCAAATTAATTTTGTTTTAAAACCATGACATTCTATTTACAAACTCAGTCTTTTGTTTTTTGATTAGCGTTGTATTTTCATTACATTTGAACATTTTTCGTCATAATGGATACTTTAAAAATTCGTGTAATTATGGAATATGAGTTCCGTCGTGGTACCAACGCGACACAAACGGCACGTAACATCAAAAACCTTTACGGAGAGAACTGTACAAACGAACGCACAACCCTTTATTGGTTTTCCCGGTTCCGTTCTGGAAATTTTGAATTGAAACATGAAGCTCGTGGTCGTCCGGAGACTTTGGTTAACAATAATGAATTAAAGGCGATTGTGGAAGCTGACGAAACTCAATCTACAGCTGAGCTAGCAGCAGCTTTTAATGTAAGCATCAAAACAATATTGATCCATTTGCGACAAATTGGCAAGGTAAAAAAGCTTGATAGATGGGTGCCCCACGACCTTAACGATCGCCAGCGCAACGTACGCGTCGAGACCTGCCTTTCGCTGCTCAACAGGCAAAGAAATGAAGGAATTTTGAAACGAATAGTTACGTGCGACGAAAAATGGATTCTGTTCGACAATCGAAAGCGCTCAGCAAGTTGGTTAGACCCTGGTTCAGCACCAAAGCAATGCCCTAAACCAAAAATGACCCCTAAAAAGGTGATGGTCACTGTTTGGTGGTCTAGTGCGGGTGTGATTCACCACAGCTTTTTACAAAACGGCATGAGCATTAATGCAGATGTGTACTGTGAAGAACTGGAGAGAATGATGGAGAAGCTTGCACATCTGCAACCAGCTTTGGTCAATCGGTCGTCCCCACTGCTCCTTCACGACAACGCACGACCCCATACTGCGCAACAGACAGTCTCCAAGCTGCAAGATTACTTCGAATAACAGAAATAAAAAAGTTTGAAAAAATAAGTACTTTCGCTTATTGCATACAAAACGGCAATTTCATAGGTAAAGACCTAATATATCATTCAAAAATTTCAGCTCGATCGGTGCAGAACTTTGAGTTTTTGAAGCGTACTCAAACCAACATAATATTTTTATATATATAGACATAGTATGTAGTTATAACTATGGTTTACAATTTCATATCACCTGGTAACGAGCAATAATTTAGTTAAACTCTTTTTAGTGGCATGGAAAATCTTTATTGAAGTAAATATATTTATAAAGTCAGTACAATTTAAGTTCAATAGTTTCCAAAAATATTAAAGTGCAGGTTGATGATCACCTGGCAATGTTAAATATGATTATTTCTTAATTAAAATACAAGCTAATATTGAGAAAACTGTAATATGTGAATAATAACATGTATATACCTAAATAAAATCATGACAAAAATATATTTTAGGCAGGCTCTGAATTACACTGCTCTGCTGTTATCCTGGCCACAGTTCACATTAATAAAACTTATAATTATTAATAAATCGCTAATGTTACGTGAAAATTTACACCAGCCATTAAAAAATTAAAGAAAGAGTGCAAAATGGCAATCATACAAATTCTCAAGTAACGTTAGACTTAAAAGAATTTGGTCAAGTAAGATGTGCAACCAGTTGAAACAAAAATCTACTTCTGTCCACAGTTAACATAATTATTTATTCAGTGTTACGTTGAATAATGTAAGTATAATTATCGAATACACTCAATTCCTCCACTTCTAAAGCGTGGACAGAGAACCAGTTGGGCATCTTATCTTTACAATAAAATAATTAAACATCAAGTTACAAACCACGCAATGTATATTCATATTGTATACAATATTACTAGGTGTAGGTATAATGTAAATACATTTTCATGAAAAACAAAAATAATATCATGGAATATTCAAAGAGCCAAAATATTTGAGATTAACTCTACCTTGATATCATTAACTTCTAAGATCTAGGCACAATGCAGCAGAGACTCCTGTAATGGATTACATAACAATTTTCGTTGACTGTGGGGCTAAATAGTACAAATACAGTCAACACCATCACACAAGGTATACTGAAGACATTATATAAACTGCCATAACTATTATTCTTGTGGAACGTACATTTAATGAGAAAGATATTTATTATGTCGGATAAGACTGAACCTATGCGGACAAAGCTATTGTGTCGTGGGCTACATCATAACGAGCAGTATAGTATAATGGTTTCAGAGAGCCACTGGCGATCCCATGTGCTGATGCTGCTGGTGCCCCGTGCAGCTTGCACTCCGCGGCAAGCCGCCTTCAAGGCAAACAACTACATCTAATAAAACTTCAACATTTAAATTTTCAAATGTTTACGGAGGGTATTGTCTGTTAGATATAATTTCGTGTATGGAGTCCACATCATACTAAACACACCGTGGACTACATCTAGGTTTAAAATACTTTTAACAGAATTAAATTATTGAGCAATATATTCTTAAGAGAATATTAGTAGAGGTTTGCTCGGCTGCACCAACTCTACAGAATAATTCATGTTACCCTAGCATCAAATACCAATGCATACTCCACAAATGTCACTTCCGCAGAACAAGAATTAAATAATTAAATTATAAGGAATTATAGAAATCTTTGGATCAAAATTAAAATATGCATTTGGAACTTGCACCTTTCACACTAACTATTACAATAAATTTTACATTTCAACATAAAATGACAAGAACATAAGACAGTGTAACTTAGAAATACTTAAATCTACATTGAAAAAAAAAAGAAATAGCCATTTGAATAACATGTAACCTAATCAAGAGAATAAAACCACGGGAGTTGCAGACAATTTCTATATAAACTAAATTATTTCGGTATGATATGTTTTGTTGTTTACTGAATAATTTGTGAGATGAGAAATATCTGAATGGCCGCTTAAGAGAAAAAAATTATGCTTATAGTTATAGAATCAAAAAATAAGATCACTACAATACGTAAATACCAAGATTGTATATTAAAATATTTGTACTTTTACTGACTAAAGGAAAACATTGGCAACTGCTAATAATCCTACAATTGTAAAAAAAAAAATTGTATAATGTAGACTGAAAACGGTCATCTCAAATTCGTTCACTCTTAAGATGTGGAATGCAATTAGAATTCTTTAACAATATTAAAAGGTATAATAATATATTAAATTTTTATAATCAGCTCAACAATGTATATAATCTATAATAATTTAAAAGCCTAGATCCAAACTGTGATATTTATTGCACAAGCACACATGTGGCTTAAAATTCCAACGGGAATACAGCTCACAACCTTATATTATTTATGTTGTTTTAGAACAGTGGAGATTACGTACACATACGTGTTTATATATGTATATGTCGATAAGGTGGGTGAAGGTAAAACTAAATCGTTTGAGCATGCCGTCTTTCAAATAGTTATCGATTGGAATCATTTCAGAACCAAAGTCATAAAAGGAATAATGTTAGTCCCACCCACGGTTTAGTTGAACAGAATTAAATTGTAACGCCACAACACTCCACCGAAACCATCAGCTGTGCTTGGTGCCACTAATAGGCAATACGCCCACCTCCAATAGGGAGGGTAACATTAGAGCTCACCTTGTGCGCTGCGAACCCTACTTCTATCACATTACTTGGCACCAAGTATGCAAATGTCCTTGACATCCCCCTCATTCGACACTTCGCAATCCACATATTACGGAGCTAAAAAAACACCAAGGAAACCTGCAATTTTCAGTGCCATATAAAGTGATACTACACAACTACTGAAGTTATTTATTGCTGGATACATAAGGGAATATAGATTCAAGAGAAATATCTTTACCAAAATTGCTTTAAAGTGTATATAGGTAACTTTTAAGATTCCCGAGAAAGGCTACTGTAATGTACTCTAATGATACAATTATTATCAAGTAATGTCAATGGACAATAGATACCATTTGACTGCCATTCATCCATGACATAGTGCTTACACGCTACGGCAAATTATAGAGCCAAGCAGACGCGGCGAATACCCGCCGCGACCCGCGCCAACCACTAATAAACATCTCTAAACAACACCACCATATAGGCAAACTTGTGATACTGTATGTGTGTATATCAATTGAAAATACTAGTACCTACTAAAACTTTCTACGCTGATCCCTACATAAAATACATGGCAAGAAAAGAGTGTCGATATCACCAAAATTAATCAAAGGGAGGAGGGGGTGAATCAGTGACAAGAATAATACCTTTTTAAATAGTTTACAAACAAAAATATAAATTATCGTCATTGAATAATATGTATAATCAGATATTGTAATGAAATGTCTGATTTTGAATTTAAATATTGGAATTCACACATAAAATAGTATAATTTGTAAAATTATCCAAAACTTATCACACCACTTTTTAATAATTTTATGCAACCCTAAAGCAATATTATTAATAGCGTCAAACGCTCCCTTTGGGGCAATAATAAGTTCTATTTTCGGTTAATTTTACATCACTAACACACAATAATTTTGATCAATGACAACGAATTAAAATTGAACATTATAATATTAAAACCCTGAATACTATAATAAAACAAAAAATTGGCAACAACTAATAACTAATTTTTACAAATATTATACAATAAAATAATTACTATGTGCATGCACAAATATCGTAAGAAAATAATTTGGCAGTAAAAATTCGTAACTCTAAAGGCCTAAACACACTGGCCAAAAATACTATTTATATAATATAGGCCCGGAACATATAATTAAATAAAACAATAAAACGACAAAATCAGAGTATTAATCACACCTGCTCATCCGCGAGGGTATGTAGACTCATTTTAAACTAGTTCAAATAAAGAAAATAAAATTCCCTAATACTATTGGGACAAAAATCCTGAAACAAATAACTTAAAAACAATATGAAAAATAAACCCAAAAGTTACTCACTAATCAAATAGAGGATTCAGACTAAAATGTCAAAATTCAACTTATCACTGGCTTTCGAAGGCCGACGTTGCTGCACGCTACACGTCTGTGGCCTTCGCAAGTGTCTTTTAAAATATTGAGTCAGTAAGTCTTAAAATGTTGGTTCATTATGTCTCTCTATTATTGCTCATATCACATCTAAATTTGCGTATCGAATATTGTAAAACTGTTCCAATACACAAGAAATACATAAAATAAATACCTATTTCTAATTAAGTACACATACTTATACATGTTTCTTTTCAGTATTAGTGATTTTATTAATCAATATAAATTATATGGCTCAGCAATACGAAGAGAGTGCCTGACTACCAACTAATTATTTATTTTTATAATTACAATTTCGTAACATGAGGGGTGTAATCTTTATTTTTAAATGAGATGCACGACTATTAGTATTGGAAATTTAGAAATTATAAGTTAACGAAATCAAAAATAAAATTAGAGAGCATATATAACTGACATTAACAATATCGGTAAAATATCACACTTCATTTTAGGTGGTCTGGGTTAAGTACTATTTCCAAAGTGATTGTATAAACATAATAATGGTCATGTACAATAATATGTCCAAGGTTGCTTTTCAGTAAAGCAAATCAAGAAATTTGCATTCTTTAATTACTGAAGGTACCTATGGTAACACAAAATAATTGAATGTTAAATGTGCAAAGAGTATGTGTTACTAAAAAGCACAAACGATATCGTAACTACATGATAGGATGGTACGTAGGTAAAGCCTATTCATAGTTGGAAGACCCGATCCCCGATAGATTTCAGTGTATGTCACATTGTATCTGACCATTACTTCTGTTACAATAATTGGGATACCATATTAGTAAGGGTTCCATCTAAATTCACATGTCCCACTTTTCACACACACTAGAATCTTAAGAAACCTAACGAGGGACAATAATTATTTATATGATGTATATAATGATTATATCTAAATATGGTATCGTTTTAATAAAACCGCATTTTGTACCTACTATCTAAACAAGGAATTCTCAATTTTGAATAAATGTGGATAGTTATAAAAATATATAATTTGGCGAACAGTATATACTCGTCGAACATATAAGTAGACATATTTGTAATGGCAAATTCGTGTACATAACAAGCAAGCAAATACTGCTTTGGTATGTATTAATAAATTTATCTATTAATAATATCTCATAACGCAATTAAATTCAAACACTAGGCGAACAATATTAATACGTTATGTTAGTTCTTAAGAAACAAGATTAAAGCTTGCGAAAGAATGATTCTAACGGCTTGCTATATACAAGAAAATGCCAAATATTTCCCTACATACATTTTTAACCATTACATAAATGTATGTTGTACAAGTTATTGCAAAGTTAGTGATTTTTAATAATAAAGCATTAATGTTTACCGTTAAGGTTAGAACTACACAAGATTTGGACATGTTATTAGTAGAATTTATGCAAAACGATCGGCGTTTATTACGGCGTAGATCAGTTTTTATAATAAGTTGTAGATATAAACCTACAGCTTTGCATATTATTGTACGCAAAATATTCTTTAAAATTATAGTGTGGCATACGTGGCCAGTGTAGTTCTAACTTAAGATATTTACTTACAATAACTGAGAACTCTTAATGATGTACTACTGTAATGCGTGACGATGAATTTTTTTCAAATATATAAGAGGCTCTCAAAACAAGAGTACACGAAAAACATTTTTGTATAGACACAAGAATTCTGTAAATGGTAAATATATTTTAACGGACAATATATGATAATATTGTATACGAGATTAACCTAAACTAGATGGCACGTTATTATAGTGTCGCCTCCTTTGGTCATGACAAGACTAAATTTTTTTAAACACAATTGTGCGTGTTCACATTAATTTGTTCTTTTTCAAACGAATCACACTTACAACAATGAAAATCAATACAGATAGAAAAACGTACGTATATGGGACTAACATTTTAACAATCTCAAATCAATAGTTGAGGCGACACTTACGCAGTCCCCTAATTGACATATTTTAAACTTCACTCGAACTAGGAACCTTACCAGCTGCTAAAAATTTAGAAACGTAATATATAAGTCCTGTCGATGGGATTCCTTCAGTTAAATTTGGTTATGGTATTCCTCTCAGGAATCGGATGTTCCGGATGTATTCACGAGTTTGACTATATTTACTATACATCGTGTTAAAGCCTAACACATATTTATTAACAAACACTAACGTTTACGCATCTCCTAATCAATTTGCGTGCATTTTATACATATTATAGTCATTTATAAAATAAATCCGAAACCTTGATCCTCCATGACCAAATATAACAAAAACTGGTATACAAATCGGACTAAAACAAAATAGTTGAATATTATATACTAACCTTTGGATTTTCCATTACTAGAACTAAATGCAATTATAAAATAATAAATGATAAATGAACAAACCCAAAATAATACGCAAGTATTCAGTACTTTGGAAATAATAATGACTTAGTCTATCCATAGCAGTGAATAAAAATATAGTGTCATCTCTAATTCTAGAATGCCATAAAACAAAAAAAATCACGACGCATACCAAATATAGGATCACTATAGTTCACTGCATATGGACAGAAAGTAAAATATCAGACTAACATGAAATTTAACACAACAAAATGAAATAAGTAGTCAAATACTGGTTTAGCAAAAAACGTTAAGCTTGTAAAAACAGCAATTAATATAAAATATAGGGAATAAATGTGAGATCTTGTAGTATGCAGACTTACAGCCATCGAGTTACTCCTCATACAATATAAAGGGTGTTGAGGACTAGAACATGATGATTATTCTTAGCCAGAGTGACAATATATCCTTCAGATGTTATTTTCAGACCGCAGCAGCGAGATACCTGCAAGTGAAAGCGAAATTTAATTTTTTAGATTTCAAAATTCACGCTTAACTTAAAAAACTTCATAGAAGAGTTATAAATGAAAGATATACCTTAACATAGGGGCACTCGAACTCTGTGACAAGCACCCCGTCACGCGAGAATACGGCGACGTGGAACTTGTTGCCATGCGAGTCACCGATAAGCACGTCCCCAGCATCTGACACGTCGATTCCATTGGGGAAATTGGTCACGTTCTCGCAACCAATGCGGCGTAAGAAGCGTCCTTCATCATCAAAAACAACGACACAGTGCCCCTTGAAATCACAAACATAGAACTCCTTGCCTAAAACAAAGTTTTTATCATTATTTGCGCAGTGATGAAATGTTTATATTGTGTCTCCATGTGAATTGTTTCCATTAAGTTAAAATACAAGTGAATGATCACAAAACACAGAAGTACGTACCGCTAATAGCAATATCAGATGGTTCCCGCATGCACTCACTGCAGTCAAACCAGCTCATTAGATCGCCCTCTTCAGACAATATAAATACAGTAGGTGTTACGCTATCCACAGCGACGATCAAACCCTCGGCAGTGACGGCCAACCCAGCAACAATATCAATGAAACGCACCTGTACAATAAAAATTCAACTTCATTAAATTAGGCTAAGCGAAAAAACATTAGGTACACTTCGAACGATCAAACGTTGTTGTCTAGTCATTATACTCGTATGATAAGTTCAAATTACTCACAGCAATTTTCTTTAAGAAATGTCCATTCTTAGTAAAAATTTGCATGCGTGACCTTTCATTGCCACGGTCGCAAACAACAAACTTGCCAGTGGCGCGAACGACAGCCACCTTGCGGGGGTACCACAATTGACCTTCCTCCTTTCCAGCAATACCGAAGTTGAACTTGTAAGTGCCAGACTTGTCAAATACCTAAAACAAACAAATAGATGTTCAAACTCTTGAGAAACAAAAAAAAAGTTAAAGCAGGCAAATCAATGTAATACCGTGATCCGATGATTGTTGGTATCAGCGACAATGATATCTTCATCATTTCCAAGACAAAATCCATGAGGAGAATTAAATTGCCCCTTGCCACTTCCCAGTTGACCAAACTTGAATCTAATATGCATTGGAGTAGCTTTAGTAGCACGTACGAGTGGCGCTGGAGGAGGTACTAAAGCAGCTTCTTCGGCAGCAGTAAGTAATGGTCGTCCTGGAGATACACCGCGAGGACCAACGCCTCCAATTCCTCCAAATCCATTCACTTCTGAAAAAAAAAATTAAATCAACCTATTTGCAGACATTTAGGAAATGAAGAGATGTTGGTGATAAATAAAGACTTACCAGCATTAAGCCCAAGTTTGGCGAGTGCTTGAAGGTTATTGTAGGCTTGGGGAGAATTTAGTTCCCCAGCCAATAATTCAGCAAGAGTGAAAGATGGTGCAGGAGATGCATGGGGTGGAGGTGGCACATCTTTTTCTGCGATACTAGCCAGCTGTTGCAAATTATACTCTACCATTGAAGGCAAAACGGGCACCCCAGTAACACCACCTACACCAGGTACACTATTGATGTTTACGCCACCAGGAAGTACGTTAGAATTAGTGACTCCAACACCAGAAACTGCTCCTACTCCTGGAACCCCAATAGTAGGTACCCCGCCTACACCTGGAACTCCCACCATGCTGCCGACTCCAGTGACACCAGTTACGCGGCGTATGCCAGACAAGGGAAAGTCGTCAAATACTGGAGTGTTAGTCACAGAAACTGCTGGAGAATGAGAATTTGATGTTATTGATACAATAGCAGAAGATTCACTAGCACGCTTTCGTTCCTCTGCACGAGTTGCTTCGGTACGGAATGTTCCAAAAGATTCCTCTGATATGGCTTCAAACTTATCAATTTTGGTTGTGAACTCTAAAGAATAATCAACATCAAACTCTGGAGCTCCTTCTAGTAAGCGAGAAAACTGTGAAGCGACAGTCTTTTTCAACATCACTATTTCAGTGCCATCACCACGACGAAGAAGTCTAGCCGCAAATTTACAAGCACAGTCAATGCGCTGAACAGTTTTATCGACGCGATCGAAGAGATCCATAACTTTGAGTTCTCTTTCTTTGTGCAAACGTTCTAATTCTTCAAGAGCTTTATCGCGGCATCTCTCTAGTGCAGCTTTGTATGCATGATATGCGTCATTAATCACACCTTCTGCTTCATCTCTCTGGCGTTGAAGATCTCCTAGTGCATCATCGAGTCTAGCAGAAGCACTACCAGCCGTAGCTGCTCGGGCATTAGCTTCCACAATAAAATTTCGTAATTCAGCCCGCAGGTTGGGCTCAACATCAACAATCCTTTCGCAACGATGTTCACCAACTTTATGATCGACAGTAAGACATTCAGTGCAAGCACCAACCTCACATTCACAACAATAAAACTTTAGGCTCTCTCCCGCATGTCGAGCGCAAAATATTGGTTTATGCACAGCAGCCTTTTCCTTTGAAGACCTCAGAGCATCAAAAGGTACCACTCTGTGATTTTCAAAACATCGCATAAATTCGTGAGCAGAATTGCAGTTGGAACATAAGAAGTGAGAGCAATCAGTGCACCGGGCAACAGCCGGCTCCTTGCTCTTACAACAAGTGCATACAACAGACTGATCCATAGAAGAAACATCTAGTATGTTGGTTAGCACATAGTCGGAAGGAAGAGATGCAGCCCCCCCTCCGGGTATCTGAAAAGGCACAACAATATTTATTAGTGTTTGCAAATTCTCATAAATATTATAAAGTATAAATGCATTTTAACAAAAAAAACTGTATACCTTGGTTTCTTGTTTGCATATTGGGCACTCTACAGCCAAATCAAATTTCAGAGAATCTCCAGCTTCATTAACCATTAACTTGTCAATGCAAGCTTCACAAAATACATGAAGGCAAGACAATACTCGAGGGCTGCACAGCTTGTTACTGTGAAAATAAAAATTGCATTAATAAAAGTAAACATCGAAATTTTAAACAAATGTACAAAAATCTACTTACTCGCAAATGTTACAATTTTGCTCTTGTTTGCCATTATCAGTTGACTCCAAGGAGCCCTCATCTCCAAGACTAACTAAACCGCCCCCGAAAAGATCCCCATTAATTTCTTCCATTTTAACTTACAATTATTTTCGTGTATAATGAATATTATTCCTTGACTTTACCCAACAATAATCTGCAACAAACGAAATGGTTTTTGTTAATAAGTATGTAATTCGATCTCCATCTGCAAGTTTTTTTTAGGAGCTTTAGATATGCTTCAGTTTTATAATATAATAATTTGCAGTTATATCATTGTGCATAATTTTAACAGCTTACTATTGTGTTCTTATATAAATAAAATGTAGAAAAATAATTATTCTATAAATAGCGCATAAATACAAATAAGCTGCGTTTTACAAAGTATTTGTGGACTCAGGTTAGTCATATTTTACTATCAAATAAACAAGCTAAAATTAAAACAATACGCAAGCACTTAATCGAGTAATCAAACGCCAAAAATGTGTTACATCATTTTGAAAAAGAGCTGATACTCTTACACTGCTGAACTGATATTAACCATACAGCTAAGAACCACCGCAAGGAAACTAGCTTTCAAATCAAAAAAAACCACAACGAAATCGGTCCATCCGTTTGAGAGCTACGATAACACAGACAGACAAACATCGACGTCAAACATAACACCCCTCTTTTTGCGTCGGGGGTTGAAAATGATACAATGGAATTTAAATATTGCCCAATTGACAAAGATATCGCGTATGTACACGCAAAAAGAATCAAAGACGTGTTTTTTTGAAATCATGTACTAGTGTGAGCACCTGTCATTCGATTAGCACATATTTTCTTAATAATATAAGCTCTACCTATCAACTAAATTGAATCAACCGAATGTTAACACGCGAATTACTGTTAATAGTTATTAACAGTAATTCACGGTTGGTCACCTTGAACAGTTTACGGCTGGGCATAAACTTCTTAGAAAAGAAGTTCTGTCTTACTTTAGCGTTTTATTTTTTTTTTTTTTGAATAGTTGGCAAACGAGCAGACGTTTCACCTGATGGTAAGCGATTACCGCCGCCCATGGACACTCGCAACATCAAAGGCGTCACAAGTGCGTTGCCGACCTTTGGAGGATGGGAAAGGGGATGGGGGTAGGGGTTGGGGAATGGGCCTCCGGTATCCTCACTCACTCGGTGAAACACAGCGCAGCTATTTCACACCGGTTTTCTGTGAGGCCGTGGTATCACTCCGGTCGAGCTGACCCATTCATGCCGAAGCATAGCTCTCCCACGGTAAGTTGTCCTAAGAGGTAGGTACAGGGTTTGTTTCAAGTTTCGCACGGCGGGCCCCCCCCTTACCGAGACTCTCCAGCCCAGCTTCCTGCAGCAGGTGGTCGAGGGCCTTTTCCCGCAGCGGGCGGAGCACACGCCCCCGTCGATGGCCGGTCCGGCCAGTGACGACGGGGACGGAGGGAGTGAGGTGCCGCCCGTTAGGGAATCGGAGGTAAGGGCGGCTGTTCTAAGGATTCGTTCCAAGAACACCGCCCCCGGGCCGGACGGGGTACCCCCCCCGAGTGATGGCCCGAGCCCTCGACCATATGTCAGACCGCCTCAGGGAGGTTTTGGACGCCAGCCTGGCGTCCGGACGCTTCCCTGAGTGCTGGAAATGCGGGAAGCTGGTCCTGTTGCCGAAGCCGGGACGGCCGGCCGATTCGGTCACGGCCTATAGGCCCATCGTGTTGCTGGACGAGGCGGGCAAATTGTTCGAGAGGATTCTCTCTGCCCGCATCGTCCAGCATCTCAGCGAGGTGGGGCCCGACCTGTCGGACGCCCAATTCGGGTTCCGAGAGGGGCGTTCGACGGTCGATGCCGTGATGCGCCTTAGGGCCGTGACCGAAGAGGCGGTTGGCTGTGGCGGCGTGGTGTTGGCGGTGTCCTTGGACATCGCCAACGCCTTTAATAGTCTGCCATTCAGCTGCATCAGGGAAGCACTCCAGTATCATGGGGTGCCAGAGTACCTGAGGCGGCTGGTGGCAGACTATTTGGAGGAGCGTACCGTCGTGTACGAGGATCGAGATGGCGTCCTGAGACGGCGACCCATGTCGTGCGGCGTTCCACAGGCGTCTGTCCTCGGACCACTCCTGTGGAACGTGGGGTACGACTGGGTCCTTCGTAGTCGTCTGCCCCCCGGGCTGGGCGTAATTTGTTACGCCGATGACACACTTGTCACAGCCCGGGGGGCCAATTTCCAAGAGGCGGCGCGCCTGGCCACCAGGGGTGTTTCTCTGGTGGTTGGGCGCATCGAGGCGCTGGGCTTGCGGGTGGCCCTGGATAAGACGGAGGCCCTATTATTTCATGGGCCCCGTCGTGGTCCACCCCCCGGCGCCTCCATCGAAGTCAACTCGGTCCTCGTACCGGTTCGGGCCCAGATGAGGTATCTGGGCCTGATCCTCGACGGTAGGTGGCTCTTCGACGAGCACTTCCGACAGCTTTGTCCAAAGCTGGTCGACGCTGCCTCCGCCCTTGGGCGTCTTTTGCCCAACTTGGGTGGAGCCAGCGTCGCTACAAGGAACCTCTTCACGGGGGTGGTCCGGTCGATGGCACTATATGGTGCACCGGTGTGGGTGGAGGCTCTGACCGCCCAGAATAAGGCGCGCCTTTGGCGGCCTCAGAGGGTATTGGCGGTCAGAGCCATACGCGGATACCGCACGGTGTCCACCGAGGCGGCGTGCGCCTTGGCCGGAACACCCCCGTGGGATTTGGAGGCGGAAGTGCTCGCCGAAGTTAATCGGCGAGCGGCTGAATATCGGGCGGAGTACGGGTATCGTGCTCCGCCCGAAGAGGTACGCGAATGGCGTGAAGCCGCTCGCCGAGCCACGATGGCTCGTTGGTCTTCCCGGCTGGAGGCTCCACGCGCTGGCTTTGCCACCGTGGAGGCGCTCCAGCCGGTCATCCTCGAGTGGGCAGGGCGGCAGCACGGGACTCTTTCCTTCCAACTGACGCAGGTGCTTTCCGGGCACGGTTGCTTCGGGAAGTACCTGCACTCGGTCGCTAGGAGGGAACTGAGTCCCGCCTGCCACCACTGCGACTGCAGTGAGGACTCGGCCCAGCATACGCTGGAGTTCTGCCCCGCTTGGGCGGAGCAGCGCCGGGCCCTCACTGCAGTCATCGGAGGAGATCTGTCGCTACCGGCCGTCATACGCTCCATGGCCGGTGGCGACAGCAGTTTTACCGCGGTCGCATCCTTCTGCGAAGATGTAATTTCGCAGAAGGAGGCGGCGGAGAAGGCCCGGGAGGATGATCTCCACTCGGACCCGATCCGCCGCCGGCGAACCGGGCGGCGGAGGCGCGCCCATCTGCGCCTCATGCCGCCCTGAGTGTGGCCGCGGATGGACGGGATGGGTTTTCCCGTCCATCCGCTTTAGTGCCCAGCCGCGAAGGGGCGACGTACGCGTGTGCCGTGCGTCGCCTAAATTGAGATTTTAACAGCAGACGGTGCCCGCTTCTGTGCGGGCAGGCGCTGGGAGGGGTCCGGTTTGCGTTAATAACAGCGATCCCGGACCCCTCCCTTCTCAGGCGCAGAGTTGGCACACCGTGTGGTTTTAGTCGGTTCGATTCCGACACACCGCCCCGCCGCAAACCCCGGCGGGGTGACGGCCCGAGGGGGTTTCCACACGTATAAAAAAAAAAAAAAAGTGTTTGTTTCAAGTTTGCCTTCTCTTGGCAGTGAAGTTGTCCTGCGGAGATCGCTCCCTTATTGCCTCTTACGACACTCATGGGTTAGAGTAATATCAGTTAAAATCTTTATGGTCATTTATCTAAAAATGTTGTGTTCCTGGCACCATTGTAGTTGTACCGAAACGTATGCAAGTTACACGAAGGAAGATTTCTCTTTTTTTTAATCTATTTCAATCCTCTATAAATAAAGATCTGGAGACAAAAGGACGGAGTATTACTTTAAATAAAAAAACTTTAACAAAATCGATCTAACTATATTTCTTTTTTCCGATAAACAAATTTTATCAACTATTCTTGCCTACCGTGACCGTTACAACATTTCTTGCTCATTTGGTACAATTTGGTTATTATTAGTATAAATTCGATAAATTTAGCATTCGCTGTTATAATACAACATCAAGTCGATAGCTACATATGTAGGCGTTGTAGACAATGAAATGAGGGAGGGTATTCAACGCCTCCAAACGTTTGAGATCAATCACCAAGGAATAATGACACCCACGTAAGTATTATTCGTCTGGAAAGTTGAGCTGAAACGCCAGTGAAGCTGGTCATATAAAATATTTAAATTAGAATTTTAGTTTTTTCATATTTGTTTTTCCAAGAACAAGTCTAGTATTCTTTTCTAAATGGCACGATACCATTTGATAAATACCAACGAAATGTCACCAACCACTACTTTTGTTAAAAAAAAAACTGGACGAGTACCGTAATCATTAAATTGACACCATTACTGGTCATAAATTCTATGTTCAACAAACATTCCCAATGTGGATATTCGGATTACAAAAGAAAACCAGATGGACCGTAAAGAACACGTCAACGAATCTAACAAAGTAAATATGAATTATGCTGGGGCCACACTAATGAGAAATGCCATTAATTATCGCGATAATGGACGTTTACCATAGGTGTAGCCACAACTTAACGGGATAATTTGACAATGGCATTAACAATGCCATTTGGAGTTAGGCGATAGCTCAAGTGGCGGTACATCAAAGAGATTAACGCGAGAATTGATGCGATGAAGCGGCCACATTACGTATTGTCAGTGTGCATCGAGAGCGCAACGGGAGCGGACGTATGTTTTTTTACGACGGATTTGCCTCAAAATCGTACGATTTTGTCTGGAAATACGTTCTATGGTGTCGGAGTGGAGTAATCATCCACCATCTTCTTTTTCTTTGTTTCCGTTTTCTTTTTATTCGGTAATGATTCAATAAAGTCAAATAATATAAATTTACACTCATGAGATCTAGAGCTCTGTCGACGTCCATCTTGCTTGAATTAAAGTAAATTCAATGCCGTTTTTATCGCCAATAATGAGCATTCATGTAGACCGTTGAAGTGTAGCCACCCATTTTAATGCGGTAAAAATTATCGCAATAATTATCGAGATAATGGGCATTGACGTTAAACCTTAGTGTGGCCCCAGCATTAGAAAGCGAATACGATCTCGCGGCAGTATTTGACAAACCACCATATTGATTTCACGTCACGAGTGATTTTTTATTGTATGTTCAATATATATCTTACGTCATTAAAGATTGTAAGAGTAGTGCACAAAAAGAAAAAAAAAGAAGTTGGAATATATTTTCACAGGTAAAAACAGATTATTTGGTTATTTCGACTGTGATACCAGTTTTTTGTCTATTTTTTCTTCAATTAGGGAAATCACTTGTTAGTCCACATCTGAAAGTATTATTTGGTGTACATACAATTATTTCTGATAATTATTACATATGAACAATTTGTGGATGATTTTACAAATTGCTGTTCTGTGTTTTATGTCTTTAACTTGTGATTCACATCATATTGGAATGGTTGAGAATGATCAATATTACGAAACTTGATCCCCAGGTACTTACCGTATAACTGCAGTATATTAAGAAAAAATATTAATAACACTATACAAGTACTTATTATAAAGTAATTAATTTTAATTTTATAATTTTTGTAGGTTGCAAGCAGATGTTGTTTTACGCGATGCGGTTTCTATTTTTCGACAAAGAAGACAACGATTGGCAGCCTTCACAATTTTTAGTTTTTATATTATGTAGCAGTGATTGAAATTAAAAGAATTATTTTATTTAATAAGAATTTTTAATCTTAACTTTTTTTTAAAGGTTATCACATTAATTCGACAGGTAGGTTCCATCTGGCTTTCTTTTGTAATCTGAGGTGGATATGTATTTTTTTTAAAAACAACTGGATATCTAGATAATATTACAGTTACGAGAAATCAATTATAATCATGATTACAAAAAATTAAACCCGCGTTATTATGTGTATCCGTAACCGTAAACCTATTTAAGTAACTAAAACAATACATGTTAAAAGAATAGTCTGATCAGTTCTTTAAATTACGAGTATTATTTTAATACAATACAATGGTAACTTTTGAATAGCTATTGAAAAAAATCTAAAAATGTTTAGCCATTGTGTTTATCCCTTTATAGATTTTAAGAGGAAAATATAAAACAAAACTCGGATACGAATTTGGGCCACACTGATAAGTAAAAATCAATAATTACAAACAAGTAGGATTCGTTGCTTGGATTGTACAAAATACTGTCAGATCATTTAAAATATTGATAACCAAGTGTGAAATTATTCATTAATAATGTAAATATTAAAGTAACATAATATAGTAATATTTGTTATGTAGGTATGTTAAGTACTCTGTGGTCAAACAATAAAATTTAAGCTTCAATTTTCGTAACTGTTTTTTGTATCCAAACATCATTATAATCAATATGAGAGAAGACATTAAATCAAACTGTTACAATTAGTCAGGTATATTATTTCGTAGCACTAATAAGTATAAATATTATGATCATACATTTCATGTACAAATTATATACTATATCTTATACAAATTCGATAGTGCCGCACTATCGAATTATCTGTTATATACATCTATCTTTGCCAAACTACCCAACTTGGACGGCATATCTTCGAACAGGAGGGCGACAGAAAAATTCGTCTGTGCTGGGCGGATTGTGAGAAACTATATCTATTGTGGATCCCATAATCGCAAAAAATCAAGGCATTCCACCAAGTGTCTCCTAACTATAATGACATACAGAGCAGAGAGATGGACTGGACACTCACGCAAACATTGGAGTGTGCAATGCTAGGTATTCCTCTAGCCCATTAAATTCGAAACGTAGGTCGGAGAATTAGTACACTGATGTGGTAGTTGGGACTGTCATGACTCCGGGCAGACCGACGTGTGTTAGTTGAGACCACGATAGATAAACACAGTGGTACAACCTGCGGCAACAATATGCCGACGAATTAAGTAAAGCTAGCAAGATATTGACTGCCCACCGCGTTAATTGGCGTTCCTTGGGGCAGGATATTGTATGGTATTGAATGGAGTACAAACAATGTTGATGATTTCACAACTGGTGATCTGACAACTATATGGACATGCCATGTGAGTGAGCAAAATGTTGAGTAGTGTTTTTCGCATTGCTTAGAACACAGCAAAATTTTAATGTTGTGTAAAATTTGTATTATACCCTGCATGTTTGAACATGGAACGGTTTATTAACTATTTACGGGTCACAAAATGTCTCACAGAATGAACCTACTTTTAGCAAAATGTCCCTGTTTCTTTGTGTCAAAGGAGTGGTAGCAATGTGAAATAAAAATTACATTAAAAAAAGGTTTAAGACTATAATTTTTTAAATAGTGAGTTTCTAAATCAAATAAACTAACTTGAAGTTTATTTTTGCACATTTGTGCAAAAAACCAGTTTCAATGAAAGAGATTCTGTTGGTGAGACATTCTGCAAAAGTATAACTATTGAATGTGGTTGCCCCAGTATTAAGGAATTTGGAATTTGGCATTATTAGCCTATTGCAGTCCACTGCCCGACATAGGTACCTGTGTTAATCATAGCATTTATTAGTTTAAAATAGTAAAGATGTTCTTTATGTTAAGTAATGTGCTTTTCAATTGTTTTTAATTGTTAAATTAATCTCTAAACTGTGTAAATGTGTTAGTCCTGGTGTATAAATTCTTCTTATCTGCATTAAAATGAATTACTTAATTTCTATGTCACAGTGAGATATCTCTTTATACATTTCCTCTAATTTCAGTTTGCATGTTGATAATGATTATGCAGACACATGAAAATGTAACAAATTCCAAATAGTAAAACTATACTACTTTAGAAAAAACTAAGAGGTCCTTATCAGTTTAGGTGCAAGAGCCTAAAAACCAAGGTTTGTAACCTGCCATCTAAAACATACACATTGTAAAACTTCACACTGGACTAATGTAGTCTCAAAGAATAAGCAATGACTGTGCTCAGAGGCAGAGGGTAGTTGAATCTGTTAAATAATGGTTGGTTGTTTGGACCAAAATGTTTCTAGATATATAGATAATGGAAGTCAAGTCACTCAAATGAACTGACAACTGAAATAAGGTAGCTGAATCATATTGGATGAGGGAAAGATGAATATCATGCACTACAGTACAAATTGGGAGGGGCCTACATCTAAAAGTAAACTACTGTATGCTTATTGATGAGGGAGGTCCACAATCCTTAGTATAACATTACATAAGAAATTTGTATGTCAAACAATGTGATAAGAAGACTATATAGTGATGTTTAATATGATTTTTTATAGAATTGCACAAATAAAGCCTAATTAAAATGATTTATTTTATTTGTAAATAAAAAGTAGTATTCGATCAGTTAATCTAGCCTTCATAAGTGAGCCGATGTCCAACATATTATTAAATTAAATAATAATTTTAAGAGAATGTTTAGATATTTAATCTTAAACAAACCAACTAATAGATATGAAGGTGCACACACATGCTTAATATTCAAAGGAGTAATAACTCAAAAGTCATGGATATATTTGGAAACAGCTGGAAACACTAAATAACAGTAAATAACAAACTAATAGCATAGAAATACACACTAATGCACTAGCAAAAATCACTATTGAAAATTGGGACACACAAACACATATTCAGTAAAGATTTAATAAGATCATATGAACAAAGAAATAAAATTGGATTTTTTTTTTTCTTTAATTAGACATGTCTAGTAATTAATTAGAGTACACAATTTTAATAACAAATGTTTTAAAATAAACACTTTTTTCATGTTACTCTTTGTATATCATACAGCTCAAATCATCACAACACTATATAGGAAGGAATGCACAATTTACATTCGAGTTTTATGGTTGCCTAAAGATTAATATGTTTAGGGATATAGTTAATAACTTCTTAGGTTTTTACAGACTTACATTTCAATAGGTTGCTTTTATTTAGAAAGTTACTGCAGAGGATTTTTATATCATATTAACTAGGTACGATCCTATAAGTGAGCAGAGGTGATAGGTATTGGAATCAATAAAAACTCTTTTTTTAATGACCTTCAGACAACTGCATTAGGTACTTTACACTTTTTCAAACTGAGTATGTGTTTAACAATGTGAAAATATTGCAGACAAATTATGAAAAAAATCTAAACGGATAACACACCAGTCGTTGATGTCTACTACGAAAGAATAATTTAAAAAATGGGGAATACGATAGTCTATTAGCATATATGAACGTACATACCTGAGCGTGAAAATGAACCACTTTTTTAATAACCGGGTGATACTCGTGAACAGCGAAATTATTATCTCCAAAATGGCTTCATAATAAAATAGGTACTGAAGTACATATACAATAAACGCAATGCACCATGCAGACAATGGCGAAGGTCGATAATCGTTATTTACACATTTTTATCCAAATATGGTGCTGAATTAACTTATGAAGACTATTTAAACAACGTTTGTTAATTAAAAATGATTTACTAACCTTTAACAGTTTATAATTTGAAGGAAAAGCTGATAATCTACGCGCAGAAAATTCTACCACGCCGTAACTATGAGAATACTCATCACTTTGTAAATAAATAAAAAATGAGCATCAATTCTCAACAGATATTTTTTTTTAAATAAAAGTGGTTTCTTCGATGAATTATATTAATGTTTTGTCACGTTCTCATTTTAAAAAGACGAATACATCACGGTGTATTGATTTTCTGCGTAGTTGGTTGCGCTGTCTGTGGCAGAGTTGCCATACTTGCCATATGGATATTCATTTCACCGTGCCTCAATATATATATATATATATATATATATATATATATATATATACTATTGCTGGAAGATAATTGTAGCAAGTAATTGATTAAATAATAAAGGTAATAAACGGCATATAACCTCGCAAACCCAAAAAAAATAATTCCAAACCCGAATAGTTTTTAGTTTACTTTAGTTCAAAATTATAGGTAAAATTTTATTTGGCTTAAAAAAAACAAATAAAGATAAAAAACATTCTTACGTCTCAGATTATATTTTGAATTAAAATGTTTAAAAACAAACGCAATTAAATACGCATTAAGTAAATGACATCCAAATCTTGTAAAGGCTTGAAACTTGCACATTTGCAATTGAGGTTTACCTCAGCAATCTTGTAAACTAAGACAGTAAACTAGACAACTGTTATAAGTACATATGAACAAACGAGCAGGACTACGAACAAACGGAAATGCTGCTTAAACTTACAATTCTATAACATTTACTCACACACACGCATGCACACACATGCAGACTCACATATATACACACACAGGCACACTCAAATATACATACATACACCCAAATATATTCACACATGACTGACGAAAATTTATTCCAATTCAAATTCCATAATCATCAAAATCATCACATCCAAATTACACACATGTGCATGTACGCTCGCACGTTAAAAGACGATAAATATGTAGTTTGAATAAATAAGCGCATTATAAGTATAAGTTTTCCTTAGTTTAGAGAGGGACTGGTATCCACAACACAAGTTTAATCTTACTGTGGATGCCAGAGCCTGACTATTATAGTGTATATAACTATAGAAAATGCTGTTTGTATCAGAAAATCTGTACCTAATTTTGGATTAATAAATATTATTTATTAATTATATATACTTTTTTTTTGCAAAAAGATACAAATACAAATATTTGTAGATCCGACCCGGGAATGGAACCTGAAAGCTCTAGCACAGCAGTCACATACGCTACCATTGCGTCACCGAGGCAGTCTAATATAGGTTTTAAATTTATTTTAAATATAGGTTGCCGATTTTTTAATATAATACCGATAATTATAATATAAAACCGGCAAAACTTTAGGTAAGGAAAAGAAAATGAAGCTTAGACGCCCATGTACTGTGTGTCGGGTCGGACCAAATGTTTGTATGATCTGCAAATAATTGTTTCGGAGTTTGGGTGTTTTCTATGTATAATATGTATGTATTTACAAAAAAAAGTATATAAGTATTTATATCAGTTGTCTAGTACCCATAACACAAGCTCTGCTTAGCTTGGGACTAGATGGCGTTGTGAGTTAGATGTCCGGAATATTTATTTATTTATTTATTTATAGTTGCATAATATATAGATAATTATTAAATACGAAAAACTATTTCAAACTCAATTAAATATAAAAATACTGCTTGCTGATCAAAAATATGGTTTATATTGTCTGTGTAAAGTGCGATGTTGTTTTTTGACAAGAGACACGCACGACATGAATGTCAGTAATGTCAGTGTCAGCAATATTACTTTTGGTCCGATTGTGAGAACACTACGGATAAAGTAAAAGTTGAAATAAATAAAATAGAAACAATTGTTTAAATTAAGACTAAAAGCAGATATATAAGTATAACATGACTTTTATACCTAATTGGGAGGAATTCGAGAAGTCTGCAGAGATGTTATATTTAAGGGATCCCATAAATACTCGTTATAGTATCAAATATTCCCATTCTAAAGGTGTATTTGTTGTTAAAATTACTGATAATAAAAAGGTAATGTTTGCTTTCAGTATGTTACACTGTGTAATAGTTAATAAAATGGTTACTTAAATTATCTATCCAAATAGAAGTAAACCTACATGATCAAATCCAATATTGTTATAAGAAAAAGTAAGAATTGATTGAAAAGCAATCAACTAAAATGATTTTATTTACTTTTAATAACTCCGTTTATCCTTTGAATTTATTTTTTACCTACCCTCAATTACATATTCTTTGTACATTATTTCTAAGTAAGACCAATGTATAATTTAGACTTGTGTTTTTATTTACAGTGTCTACAATACAAAACAGAAGTACAACAAGATGTCAGGAAAATGGATAAATTTGTTTCAAACTTAATACGACATATGGCATCTAATGATAATTAACAAGGCAAATATATTCAATTAAACTTAAACATTGTTTTTTACTAAATTAATTAAGTTTTACTGGTATATGATTTGGCTCGGACTACTATTGTAAATAAAATTAATTTTATATTATTCAGGTAGCCATAAACTTAATGTTAACTTTTTTAGGCATGCATGTAGTATTTAGCACCAGTCTGCATTATAATTGAGTGATTATGTCTTTGATGTCTCTAAAATCAAAACTTTGTGAGAATCTCTAAATTGTCAGCCCGGTCTAAACTGTCTGTCTTAAATTGTATTTACCATATCACCATAAACAGTTAGAATAAGAATCAAGGTTCAACCACAAAACAGAGAATAACGACAAATACCCATTTATTTTCATCAAAACATAATTTTCCTGATCACAAATAATTAGAATGTTGGAATTGACATAAATGATATAATCTAATAAAGGAGAGTTTTTACCTTCGGAAATTCAAAGTATTTTTTCTACTTACGAAATACTTGTGAAAATAAAGACTACTTCGATAATTCGATAAAGCTTGCTCTAGTTGTTAGTGAACTGACTGCTAAACCAAAGGTGGATTCAATCCCATCTAAGACATATACTTGTATGATGAGAAACATCATTTTTTGTGCATGGATGTAACTTATTTATCACCACCAATTACTTGCGGGTCCGCCCGAGTGTATGTCCGATATTGCGTTAAAAATTAGCCTATATTTTTCGTTAAGAATCAAGGTATCTTCATGCCAAATTTCATTGAAATCAGTGCAGCGGTTTAGCGTGAAAGTCTGACACGCAGTCACTTTC
The DNA here is from genome assembly GCA_916048165.1 of Spilarctia lutea. Lineage (NCBI taxonomy): Eukaryota > Metazoa > Arthropoda > Insecta > Lepidoptera > Erebidae > Spilarctia > Spilarctia lutea. The sequence goes on along the minus strand of OU696475.1, from coordinate 12,735,112 downwards.
GAATTACTAATACTACTAGCCTTTGCCACCGGCTCCGCCCGTGTGTATGTCGGTAATCGCAGTAAAAAGCAGCCTAGGTCCTTCCTCAAGAATCAAAGGCCTAAATTTAAGGACCAGCTGTACCGTAATTGTCTTCATTTCGGTCCCATGTCATGACAGGTAGGTTGCACTGGTTGAAGACTTTCGTCTTTAAGCACTGTGTGTCGGGTCGACGACGAGAAGACTCGAAGTAGCTTTGCAAACGCTACCCAACCCAACTTCTAAAATGCTGCCCATTCCAGCTGAATTCTTCTATTAACCTCATCTTCGAAGTTTTTCTACCCAATTGTAGACCCTGAAATAAACATAAGTACTTCTGATCAACTGCGAGTTTGATGTTTATGCCACGCTCTTTACAGCACAGCGTTTAAATGTCCTCTATTGCATGTGTGAACGATTTCGAGGATATAAAGTCCTCTCTCATCGATACGATGCCATAGGCCTTGTTTGCCAATTCTGTAGGTACTTAGACGGATATAATGGCCAGTCTATGTGGGAACGCTGTAGGGACTATAGAACAGACTTGATGACAATCGAGTCAAACTCAAAGGCCTTTTCAAAGTCCACGAATGCTAGACAGGGGCTGATTATGCTTTTCTGTCTGATAGGCTGCAATATGATGTGATGTTTGGAAATCCAGGTTACACCGGTGGTCGGAAGTCGTCGAGTCTTTGTGTAATACGGTTCGTGATGACTTTTGAGAACAGCTTGTAGAAGTGACTTAGAAGAAAAAAACACAAAGCAGTCATAAGCACTGCCGACAGAAGTGAAAACTAATAACTATAAACATACGGTTGTTTTAACTTACCTGAAATGAACACCTATGCTTTTTTTAATAGTATGCAATAAAAAGAACTAAACATTATTATGATTGTAAGTAGTAAATGGAAGTAAAGCTTTGATACTCCAATAGATGTCGCTGTTTTGAAAAAAATTGTAAACAATCTTTTTGATTTACAAAAGGTTTTGTGTAAGTAGAAAATCGTTATTTTAATTTATTGTAAATCACTTTAAGATACTGAAATATTAACTTTAAGTATATAAAATCATATTGAAAAAAGACCACTATCTAGAAAAACGAATGCTACCAAAGTATATCGGTAGATGGCGCTGTTAACAATAAACATCCGTCTTACGAATTTTTTCGATCAGGACACGTGACCTGACGCGAGTTTATGGTCACGTGACCTGCCGCCCTGACGCGAGTTTATACATTTTTACCCATTCCAAAAAAGTACACAGCGCCGCTAAAGAAGTTTTCACTTCAAAAAGGGTCGATAGTACTTAAACATGGCATTGTTACCCTTTTTTAAGGACAGGACGACAACGCTCCAATTTTAAAATATTTTCATTAGAACAGGACAGCATTAATAAACTTTTGAATAAATACCAGGCAAGCGTAAATAGTTTAGAAATATGGTTAAATTTCTTTTTGCACCATATGTAAGTTGAAAAGAATGTTTTTTTTTCTTTTTGAAATGTGATATTTAAGAAGTTAAATAATTAACTGTAATAAATAACACCACTCATCTCACACACGGCCTACTGATTTCAAACTATAGTCTGGCCACTGAGAGAATGCGTTTCTGACAGGTCGTGATCCAATGGGCGATGTAATTTTGAACTGGCGTACAATTTATGGCAAAATTTTAAATATCTTTTATTAACCTTAATAATGAGTAATAACATTAAAAATTGAATAATTATGCCAATGTACAATAAACATTTTATTTTGGGCTAAAGTTATTAACAATTAATCAATTAATTAATTTAAGAACAATAATTTTTAAAAGTCTAACGACGTCAAACTGCGCTGTTTCAAGGTTATGTCAATAGTTTGTTTTTGTAGTGATGTGACAAAATAATACTGAATTGTAACTGAGTATTTTTGAAATCGTAATATATTCTGTCGGTCGAAATATTGTTAAATAAAACGTTCTAATTTTATAATATATAATTTTATTTATTTATCTTTATTGAATACACAAAAAAACAGTAGAACAAGACGAGTTACAAAGTATGTAAGGATGTCGTACAGTCGAATTTTGTCACCATTTCAGGGAAATGTGCCGAAATGCTTTGGGCATTTATACGAACGACATTAAAGTTCCTGGGGACATCGGAGAAATTATTGGAGAGTGTGTATAATGTACTTAATACATATTTAATATAATTTATAATACGATATAGGTACAACCAAACCAAACTTATAAAAATAATTGTCGTGATATCAGTCAGCTGAATTAAAAATAAATGAAAAACTATTTTTATCCCTTTATATTTCTAGTGAAAAATTGGCAACCCAAAATAGCGTTGTGAGGACCGTCATTTTGTGACATACACAAGCAGTCGTCTCTTGTCGTCCTGCGCGCATAGACTACGTTTTCCAGTTTTCTCGTTGTGGGAGGTTTTCTCGTGATTGTTATTGTTGTTTATTTGTTTGTACCTACGTGCTAATTTGTTTAGAATTTTACTGTTTTGTACTTTTAACGGTGCTTAACAATAATGTCGAAACGCGGTCATCCATTGAAAAATAAAACCCGTGAACTAATAATCAAGCTTCAAAATTACTTTGAGTTGGAAAGACAAGAGCGTATCTCTCAGGCACTTGGGAGTAAGCAAACGGACGATAACAAATATTAATAAAGAAAAGTTCGGCTCATCTGGCATGGAAGAAAATATTTTACGAACACCTAAAAAGAAACGCAGAACTAAACCTATAACAGACATAGATACTCGTAGCTTTGACGCCGATGCAATAAGGAATCATATATATAGTTATTATGCCAGGAATGAATACTTTTATAGGTCGACGCTTCTAGCATCTTTGAAAGCAGCTGATTTGTTTAGGGTGGGAAAAACTGCTTTATCCAATATTTTAAAAGATATTGGATTTCAATATAAGAAAACAGACAAAAGGAAAATTCTTTTAGGAAGAAATGACGTAATTTAAAAAATAATTACTTTTCTAAGAGAAGCAAAAAAAATGATAATTGGGACAATGTCGTTTTCATTGACGAGACATGGCTGAACATCAATCACGCGCTTTCTGATTTCTGATGTACAGATGACACTCAAGCGTCGACGTCGAAAGTGCCAATCGGTAAAGGAGCACGTCTCATAATATGCCACACTAGTTGTGCGAAGTAAGGTTTTGTGGAAAATGGTTTATTGGCATTTGAGTCAAAAACTACTACTGACTACCACGAAGAAATGAATGCGGCTGCATTCAAGGAATGGCTCCAGGATGTGTAGCTACCTGGCCTTCCAGAGCCTTTAATTATAATAATGGATAACACCCCTTATCATTCGGTGCAAATAAATAAGCAAATAAATAAAGCACCTTCTCAAGCTAATAGAAAAGAGGGATTGGTGGCTTGGCTGTAAAGAAGTGGCATTGACGCAAATATGTCAATGCTAAAAGCGGAGCTGATGAAATTTGTCAACGACCATAAACTAGCAAATGTTCGATACGAAATGGATGCTGGCTCTGGAGTACGGTCATCGCATTCTCCGAATTCCTCCATATCACTGCCAGTACAAGGCCATAGAGCTAATCTGGGCTCAAATTAAAGGTTATGCAGCCCGCCATAATACTTCTCCACCATATGGCATAAAAAAGATGAAGACGCTTTTGAAAGAAGCATGCGAAAAAGTCACACGAGATGACTGGACAAAGGTGGTTGAAAAAACAAAATAAAATATATTTGATAACTTTGACCGCGATATTCGTATAGACACTATGATTGACAATAACATAATAATACATGTTGGTGAAGATGATAGCGAGTCCTCAAGCGAATCGGAGTCGGATTAAATTTTGATTTGACATTATTGAAATCTTAAAACTATGTATTTCATAATATTTATGTTCCAATAAATACAGTATTTTTATTTTCTTTTCCTTGGTTTCATTCAGAAATTATGATTAAATTTAGTTCATCCATCAACAATTTTGTTAATATTGTGTTTGAAATATAATAAAATATATATAAATTGAATAATTATGCATAATGAATGCTACGAGTATAAATACTGTTACCAAATATTATTAATGTTATTCATGGTACATCACTACTCATGACGAATTTACAAGTGTCAGAAACGCATTCTCTGAGTGGCCGGACTATAGTGCACACGTGCTGTAGTGACCAAACTGCTTGATAAACATACTAATTTATAAATACGTCTTCTATTGCCCGTAGCGTAAATTTTTCCCCCGTTTTTGAAACATTCTTCATTGGTGCTCCGCTCGTATTAGTATTAGCGTGATGATATATAGCCTATAGCCTTCCTCGATAAATGGACTATCCAACACTGAAATAATTATTCAAATCGGACCAGCGGTTCTTGAGATCAGCGCGTTCAAATAAACAAACAAACTCTTCAGCTTTATTATATTAGTATAGATGATTAATTGGCCACAATAAGAGATGAAGTGCAGTCTTCGTAAGTCCTTATTTGTGAAACAAAAATTTATTAACGGGCCGTGCAGCAGAAATCGTAATATTTTAATTTTGCCATAACTTCAAAACCAAACGTCCAATTTTTATCATTCAAAGACCAAATATTATCTAGATAAACTGTAGTTAGTGATGAAATAATTTATTTAGATAAGGATTGATAGCATGAGTAAAATGAACGCGTTTAAATGTAGTCCAAAAAAAATTCAAGATTTTTAAATAAAAAAATGGTTGTTGTGCTTCACTCGACATAGAAAGGTATAGTGTGTCGCAGACTTTTTTGTAAATATTTATAAGATCTACGATTAATTAGAACATTTTATGGTTCTATCTTTTATAGCTTAGGCAGCGTACGCAAAATAAGTAACTTTTCTGGTTGATTTTTTACACCTTATGTCCAAAAAACCCAAATATCTTACGGAACCCTATTTTTTTCCAAAATAAAATATAGCCTATGTTACTCGCGGATAATGTAGTTTTTGATTGGTGAAAGAATTTTTAAAATCGGTCCACTAGTTTTTGAGCCTATTCATTACAAACAAAGTTTTCCTCTTTATAATATTAGTGTAGGTAGATAAATTTACATAGTATTAAATGAAGATGCTTCCGCTGTCTCTTTGCTTAGGTCTTTTAAACTACTCGACCGATTTTTATACAGTTATCAGCAATAGATAGAGTGATTCAAGACGAAGATTTATGTGTGTAAGTGTAATACATGCATAGTAGAGGAAATTCAAGAATTTTAAAGACTTCCGTGCGATGCCGGACTGTGTCCGGATGAAGGACTATATATATACTATATACTAATATGATAAATTCGAAAGTAACTCTGTCTGTTTGCTGCTGCATTGATTTTAGTGAAACTTAGCATGAAGATACTTTCATTCTTAAGGAAGGACATAAGCTACTCTTTACTGCGATAACCGACTTACACGTGGGCGGAGCCGGGGTCAAATGCTAGTAATATTAGTAATTCAAAACTGACTGCGTCTGTCACGCTTTCACAGCTAAACCGCTGCACTAATTTCAATGAAATTTGGAGTGGGCAGCATTTTTGAAGTTGGGTTGGGTGGCATTTGCATTTGGGAAGCTACATCGACTCTTCTAGTCGTCGACCCGACACACATTGCCTAAAGACGAAAGTCTTCAACCAGTGCAACCTACCCTTCATGACATATGGAACCGAAATGAAGACACTTACGGTACAGCTAGTCCTTAAATTTAAAGTCGGTCAGCATGCTATGGAAAGAACTGTGCTCACGGTTTTTGTAACTTCTCTGTGGGATCGTATCAGGAGTTCAGGACTGAGGTGATTACGCAGAGGTTGTATCAAAAAAGAAAACTCACTTTGTTGATGCGTGTAAAGTTTTAATAAAATAAGTACCTAGGTATTAAAACAAAATAGATTTGATGTGTTCGATGTTTCTTTAATAGTTTAATATTTTACAAAAGGTTTTAAAATTTAAGACAATAGAATATTGGTTCATAGTTCAAAGCAAGCGCAACGTTACCGTCTGACTCTTTACTCTCTAATCGTATCTTTAACTCTTTTTACGGGGATGAACCGCTTGTAATATCAACGTTGAGATTAATTATAATGAAGTGTGGTCCATCCTGAGTTAGTAAATAAAAAAACAGTGAAATATTATAAAACACTACCATGCTTTCCAATTACCTACCCAAAAAAAAATTTGATTAATATTGTGGGACAATATTTTAAGAAATGATCTTTTGAGTTTCAGGGTGTAACAAAACGAGTTCGTTAATGATATTAAGTAATAAGTAAATAATAATATTTAGGTACCTGTAAAGTTACTATTTGTAAAACATTTACTCAACTCCTATAATTTATATTTATATCGAAATTAAATTATTTATGAATAAAATAATCAATGCGTTTTATTAAAAATGATGTGGATCTCTTGTCTCTACATTATCTATAACAGACAATGTCAAAAATTGTTGATGGACATTGGACATGTTATTTTACTGTCATGCAGTGTGAAACATAAATAAAGCATATTAGTTTTTCTAAAAATCATGACTTAATACTCAGGCCTAAACTGTTAATATGATATAATAAATTTAATAAAATAACTACCACTTGCATATTTGTTTTAATAAATGACATTATGGATGGTTTAATTCACGCGGCATTGGAAGCTGAGGTATTTCATTGCCTTCTTTAATTTATTGTCCGAGCTTTACTTATATATTTGTTCTTGTCAAGCAATATATTTATTGTCATTTATTTATATTTTAGGGAATACTTAACCGAGCGAAACATGTGAACTCAAACTTATCACAATTTAATAGTGGTGTATCAGACCACAAAATGACTTGGACCCATGATAAAATGCACCTTGCTGAATCTGTTGATGAGTCTAGAATGAAATTACAACGTAATTCATCCAGCTCTGCTTCCAAGGGAACTGAGAAGTTCGATTTATTTAAGAAACTTCATGAACTTTACAATGAGTTATGTAGAGATGAGTCTTTGCAGGTGAACTATGTAAGTAGAAAGTTGGAAATATTTAGAAACGTCTAACACATTTCTGAGTTTGTCATTAAAGTAAATTATAAAATGGTTAATTATATTTAAAGTAACTTTACCGTTTTCATTCCGCTAATCCATATATTAAGTGATGGAAATCTAAATATTGTTCATGAAAGAACTGCAGTGGCTAAGAATTATACCCAGACTTACAAAGTCAAATAACAATAAAATTTGTAGCCTTTTAATATGGACGGTTGCTCAATGATTTTTTTTATCAAAGCAGCTTATTTGAATGTATGGGTCTTAATGTAAAAGTATGTTTATCATATTGGGTAAGTACCAATTATATGCACAGGAAATTACAAAACAAATAAATGGGGCTAATATTTTCAATTCATTTCACGAGATCGGGAATGCATTTTTTTATTTAGAAGTGAACCATTTAAAACGCAATATTCCTTTTATGTAATTACATATTTTTTCAATTGCAGCAAGGCTTGAAGACAACATCATATCTATTAGAAAAGTTGTTAACAATATATAATCTTAATACATTAATAATTAATTTATATCCAGGCAATAAAGGATATTCATTATCATTAACAGTTAATGGTAACTCTCAGCACCTTTACCCACCAGATGGACATGTAAGTTCACTACAAGTTTTAAGGTTTTTAATACCTATTAAGAGGAGGAGGATCACTATTATTATAAAAATATAATATATTAAACAAACATTTTAAACATGTAAATACTACTTCTACATACATTCTGCTGTTCTGCAGTGACTATCTGTAGTTATCTGTAAAAAATAATATCAGTGTTAAGCAGTCTCCGGAGCTGCGAATTAGATAAACACCAGAAATATGCAAGTTACGTAGTACTAGTGTGAATAGTCATTTGAACATATCTCAGTTGCGTTCTCCTTTTTAAAAATCTATAATGTTAAATTTATATCTTTTGTAATCAAATTTATATGTACAAAAAAGAATTAAATGCCATCAAAAATTTGTTCATGTAGTCAATAAGATTATATAGTGTCACCGCCATTATTTACGTTGTCTGTGTTGTAAGAGTTATTGGAGCAAACACTGTAGGATAATGGTACTGCAAAGAAAAGGAAAACTTGAAATGATCCCTATACCAACCAGTCTAGCAAGTGTGGCATTGTAAGCTAAAACATTCTCTCCAAAGAAAGGCCAATGCAGTGAACAATTGATTGCTGTAGATTAAGTGACCTTGATTATTATTTATAAGTATATACAATGTTCAAGCAGAACAGATATATATATCTTTAATTAAAATAAAAAAAAAACAATTCCTGTACAAGTTTATCTTGTTTCACATGACTTTACAAACAACATTAAAACACCCAAGAAAGAATTTGTGGATAACACAAATAGACCGCTACACCACCAATTAACATTATAAAACATTTCCTGAAACGGAAACGTAAACGACGTTGTGGGGGTCAGCTAGTTATAAATAAATTACACACGATAAAGGACAAATGGTTGAGTTCATCAGATAATTATTTAAATATAAGTATAAATCATCTTTTTTTTGTAGACATCAAACCAAGACGAGACACTTATAGAAACCCCAAGATGGCCATATGAAGAAGAGGAATTGCTAACTTACATTGACAATGAGGAATTGCCAGTTATACTGCTAGATCTGTTGGAGTCTGAACACTCATGTCTCTTTTATTCAGGATGTATTATAGCACAAATAAGAGATTACAGACAAGCATATCCAAGTTTTCTCTGTGATACACATCATGTACTCTTAAGGCCAACAAATCAGGTAAGTAATAGTATCAATACATTTCGGAACTAAATAGACTATAAGCAATGGATATTTTGTGTTTTGCACTCACAAATTGAATTAAATAATATACCTATCATTTTATTTCTGTGCTCACAGAGCATAATAACAGATGCAATGTGCATTGGTGGTCGATGTGGATGGGCAGGAGAGGAACGCGGTGCATTAGAGGCAGTTGAAGCAGCATTGGTGCACGCTGCTGCACCTCCTCTTTGCTTAGATCCACGACCAGCCGTTGGATTACTTGCAGCAAGACTGCATGCAGCACCTAGACTTTTTAATACACCCAGAATAAGGAGGCAAGCAAAAAGATTTTCTCAGGTAATTGTCAGATTAATTAATATCAGGTAAATTATCAAATTGAAATGTTATAAACAATCTATGATAGAAACGCTTACAATACAAGTAGATCAGAGAAGTCTTTAAGACTGGTCTTCTAATGAACTGAGCCTTCCTTTACAAAAAAATTCATTAAAATAGGTACAAAGATTAATTCTCTAGTTGCCTGGAAAGTTCTTTGCATATCAATTTAGTTTTAAACTACTTTGTTTATGTAAGTGGGACTAAATCATAGTTGGCAAAAAGAGATAGCTGTTTAAATTGCCTCTGTCCATTCCGTTGTGGATAAAATGTGATTGTAAGCATGTTTTCCCATGCAGATACGGAAGCTATGTGGTAGGTTGACCAGCCCAAATACAATATACATTTAAAGTTCAGTATTATATTTTTTATGACTACATTTGAAAAAAAAGAACATACAAATACCCATATACAAATAAGTGCAACAGTGTTTTAAAAAACTGAGTATATAGATTGAAGTTTTGTAATGGTATAAAATACCCATATACAAATAAGTGCAACAGTGTCTCAAAAACTGAGTATATAGATTGCAGTCTTGTAATGGTTTTTTTTCTTAAAGTTTTCCAAATTCAAACTTTCAACATTAATAAAAAAACATATTTAGTGAACATTTCTTCTCTAAAGTGAAATTTCTTTGATTTTAGGTGGCAGTAAATAGAAAAAGAAAATTGGATCAATTTACACATCATCATGGCTTAGAACTGTTAGACCTAATTCACCGACAGAGGGCAAAAAATAGCCGACAATCACTTCCACAAACGAGGCTTACTTCTAAGTATCCAAAAAAACCACCAGAGGTGAGCTCATTACACCTGTGGTTCTTTAGCACTTAGTGTAAGCTGTACAATAAACAGTACCTATGTTAAAAAATACAGATAAATATTTGTGTTACTTCAGAGATTCACTACCAATATGTAGTTCTACCAGTTTTATAATAAAATTGCCTTTTAATTTGACAATAATGATTAAAATGTTAACATATCATTGATACTTGAAGTTAGTTGGAGTATTTAGTAGACAATCACAACTTGAAATAAATCCGATACAACCCATCTGGCTAGCAAATATTCTTTTCTAAGGACGTCGTTAGAGCCGACTAAGGCAACAAACTACTCAGGAGGACAGTACTGCAAAAGAATGAAAACCTCAATCCCTTTACCAAAAAGTCTGGTCAATGTTGTATATATAGTATGTAATGTGGTAACCTGTTTAAAAGTATAAAGGAGGTTTAAAATTTATTTAAGTACATTACAGTTTATTTTACGTGCTTTTAAGAGCGTCCTTAGGCTCATTGTTGTACTGTACAGGTGTTCAAGTCAATCGACTCGCCAAAAATGGAAGCATTACCATTAGCAGTACCTCAAGATCCTACTGGAATATTGCGGTTAGCACGAGCCTACGAGAGGCCTCGACCAACATCCGACTGCCAACCACAATTAGTGGAAGAGTACATCCTAGAGACTGAAAAGAGTTCACCCCATGCAGGAGCGGGGTTCTTTCATATAAAATTGTCGATATTACAAAGGCCGTCCGATCAAGAGTTCCTCGGAGAACTTTATGTCGATAGAGATCATGTTGAAGGGGAGAGGAATGGAGCAGCGTGTCGCTTTACTTTAGGTATGTCAATATATTGTGGTTATGACTTTCAAGAAAAAATAAATCTCCTGACATTAATGTTGTTATTTATTTTTTCTGCCTCGGTGGCGTAGTGGTAGCGTACGCGACTTCTAAGCTTGAGGTCTCGGGTTCGATTCCCGGGTCGGACCAAATGTTTGTATGATCTGCAAATATTTGCTTCGGAGTTTGGGTGTTTTCTATGTATAATATGTATGTATTTACAAAAAAAAGTATATAAGTATCTATATCAGTTGTCTAGTACCCATAACACAAGCTCTGCTTAGCTTGGGACTAGATGGCGTTGTGTGTTAGATGTCCGGAATATTTATTTATTATTGATTTATTTAATGCATGTGAAGGCAAGCTAAACGAACTTTTTACGTTAAGTAACGTAAGCTTTGGTATTAGTCTTGCTATGGTTAGACGATTTTAGTCTTATCTATAATAGACCAAAAACTTAAAACTGCAAGACTAAGGTCGATTTTGGCAAAAACTGCAGAGTGCGCAATTATATATATATATATATATATATATATATATATATATATATATATATATATATATATATATTTACCACCTAATTATATATATATATTTATCATTTTTTTAAATTTAACTATTTCTAACTCGAAATGTTTAAAAAAAGCTATCTGCAGTTTGTTAATTCAATGTTAATTCCATTCATAGTTTCAGTATATATAAAGTAATATAAAAATTCATAAATAATTTCAAAAATTAAAATATATTTTCATAGCGTACTAAAGAATAAGATATGAAAGTATTTTGCCTTTAATTAGAAACACACTTTCACATTGTATGCCTATTCATTTATAAGAAATGCTAGAAATTTAGTAGAACATATCTTAATTATATTACAATGTCAATGCCAAAGAATAATTGTTTATTCATAATTAATTCTATGCCAAGTTAACAAATCATTATGTCTGTTTTAGGGACAAGACTTCAAGCAAATAAATACATACAGCAATTTACGGAGATATTTACTGAGGAAGGTCGCAAGTCCGTACGAATAAGGCATATTGTTCCTGGTCAGCTACCGAGGGTTTCATTTACTGGCGGTATGAGGGAAATGGTAAGTGTTTTTTTTAACTAATCCTTGCTTAGTGGCGTAATAGCAGTCCGTCACCAGTCAACTTAGTTACACTAGTCAAAGTCAACCTAGGCCCAGCCAGGGCTTAGTGTGGCTTTTATTTCGCATCAACTCGCTCTTGACGACAATCACGTTCAGCGTTACGATTGGCCCGCTGTTGAAAGGGAATTGATATGAAATAAATCCTCAATAGTGTAGTGTGTTTATTTATCGGCTCTTCATTATGGTATAGGTGCCCTACGTCCCTCATGTTTGGTCATTCGCTGTTCACGTGCTCTATATAATTTATATTCTCTTACTCTTATTATTGTAATTTTTTCTCTTGACCTATTGAAGTATTATATATATATTAAAACTTTACTACTAATCACTATACCTATTAACTGCCTCGGTGGCACAAGTGGTAGCCTAAGCGACTGCTCTCTTGACTGTTGACTTGAGGTCTCGGGTTCGATTCCCGGTGGGACCAAATATTTGTATGATCTGCAAATGTTTGTTTCGTAGTTTGGTTGTTTTCTATGTATACTATGTGTATATATATATATATTTACAACTATATTTACAAAAAAAATTATATGTATTTTTTATCAGTTGTCTAGTACCCGAAATTCAAGCTCTGCATAGCTTGGGACTGGATGTGTGTGTGTGTTGTGTGTTGGATGTCTAAAAATATTATTTTTTACCTATTGAAGTATAGTACGTGGTAATTAAGCTTTTACTTGTGGTTTTAGAATCATGTAAATTGTCTAGTAATGATATTAATCTTTTTTTTAAATGTTTGTATAGGGCCAACAAATTTTATTACAACAGCGTTCAGCTGCAAGCAGCGCTACAACTGTCCAAACTCATGCAACGCCAGCGCCTGTAGTGTAAGTTATTGTGTTCTTTATAACAGACTTTGAAATAATAGTCAATAGAACTGATCCGTCAATTACTATTTTTACGAGTTCTGAGTCTTGATCCAAAGACTGAAAGAAACAATCCAAACTAGTATACATATAACATGTAGTTCGAATGCAACTCTGTGTGTGTTACGCTTTTACGACTGTACAGATGTCTATTAAAGTCATGGAGATACTTTGGCTCTTGGAAGAACTTACTCTACTACGCCACTCATTACCGTGATAACGGGGATACACGCGGATGTTGCCGCGGGTAAAAGCTAGGCTTTCATAACATCTATTTTACTGTCTAGAATCTGTGCAAGTTGTCGAAAACTTATCTTGTTTAGTTAGAATTATCATAAATTGACTATTAAAATATTTTGGCCGATTTTCCTGTTAGAACCGGTCACTTCTTAAGTATAAATCTTTGCAAACGTTCCACATTTGTGGTCTACAACTATTCGTGCCCTGCTCTGTGAGACAGAACTAGCTTCCTATTACCTCTTTGGTGTATACCACCTGTTTGCCATGACGCAATTTCAAAACTCACTTCATTTTGTACTATGAGCAGAATATGCATGAGAATTTACATAAGCTGGGATGCAAACATAGGTGTATTCCTTAAAATTTAGTCCTTAATACATTTTATAAATTAAACGTTGGAATATTTAACAGTATGTAGAGAACAGTATGCTAATAGTAGATGATTTTATTATTCTACTATTGGTGTTACAGAACCTCAGCAATACAAGCAACTACAAATACTCATACAAATGCTCGTCAACTACCAATACTGGTAAGTTAAATTTGTGTTTTTTTGTACTGGACTTCCTATTGTATAAAACTTAAGCGGTAATTACTTTAATAGCTGGCAATTATACCTCGATATTTTCTTGAAAAATGCGTTAGTAACTTAGTTGATAAATACATGTTTATTTTATACTGAAAAGAGTACATTTTTTTCGAGTTAAAAGGCACTTAAGTCTTATACCGTAGCTATGACAAAATGCATAGATTTTTTTGTCAATCTGAGATTGTGATAAATCATGTAAAAACAATAAAGAACATACTTTTCTCAGATTTGCATTTGTTATAATGAAAGTTAGTATGAGTTAAAAAATTTAATACACCAATAAAACAACAAATCTTTGTAATATGTTTTCAGCAGGCGCAATTACAGCAAGTTGGTAACGTGACCGCGGTGAGTAGTGTCGCAGGTACTGCGAGCAGTGTAGTGGGCAACGTGGGATCGGTCGTTGGGAATGTGAGCGCGGTTGTGGGCAACGTGGTCAATGTCGTGGGCAATGTGGCGGCTGCAACCGATACGGCGTTGAAGCAGCAACCTTCGCCTTCGACGCCACGTCATTCACCTCAGGTAATTTAATATAACGTTGATGGGTTAAGAATACAGGGTGTGACCACCTTTATTCATCCCATGGGTCTCGTAAGAGGCGATTGAGGTAGTAAAAACTATGAAGGTCAACATCAGAAGGAAAACTTGTAATAAACTATATCTGTCTCCTTGACCTGACCTTGATGTGACCATAAACGTCCTTTCAAAGGAGAGGCCTATGCATTGGACTATGAAAGGCTGTTGATGATAAATTCAATATATTGATATTACAATTTAAACTTACTTACCTTATCAAAATCCTTTCGCATTGCTTGCTGTTATTTGCGACAATGTTAAGACTTCACAATTCATATTTGTGATTAATTATCACAAGTGTGTGTGTGTGTGTAGATAATTTTGTACCTTAATTTATTAAGTTTTCATGTATTATTTAATTTATTTATGTTACTTATATGTTAAGCTGTATATCAAGATATCTTAGACTAATGACACAGTAATCACTTATAACTTCATATATTTCATATTTGGCTTTCTCTTTAATCAATTTAAATCTTTAATGTCTAATCAATTTAAAAATTAAGATACAGAATGCGAATCAAGATAAGTAATAGATCTTCACGGTGGTCTTTAGATATATTGTTAGGGTCATTTTGTCCTGGACTGGTGTAAAGTGAAATTGGTGCCAAATTTTTGCATATGAATATACATATTATGTAAACAAATAAACATATTATGTTTGTTTAATGTTCGCAGGCTTCAACAAATCAGTTGCTTGCTCAACAACTGACAAATCCTCAGCAACCACTCAACCCTCAAAAAATGCAATCAGCTATTATCCACATACAGCATCCACTTATGTCCACGGCAGGCACGCCACAGGTAACAATTATTTAATGGACTTTCTTTTATATTGATATGTGATTGACTGAAATAAATAATAGTGTGTGTATATTTGTAAGTAACAAATAATACATTAAGACAGAACGGTATCTTTTTAGCATAGTATAAAATTAAGTCACATCCGTTGTCCGTTGGTTCATTCGTGTTTTTTGTATAGATCTTTTAAACTACTCAACGAATTTTAATCAAGTTTGCAGCAATAGATAGATTGATTCAAGAGGAACGTTAAATGATTAATATAAATTTTATTGTGGTAGATTGCTGCTATATTAAATATACAAAACGATCATCAGACCTCCCGTCCTGCATGGATCCTAGTGTTGGCCAATAAAGAAAACGAATGAGGGACGCCTTCACGTAGTTGAAATGCGAATATTGAGTAGCATCTCAACATTTGCATTTAAGTTACGTGTGGTGTGACTTAAATGGATATGCATATCATGGTAGGGGAAATCCGAGAATTTCAAAGACTTCAGTGCAAAGTACGGCTGGGTTGCTACTGCTGTTTTATTTTACATTTATCTTTCATAATTGCTTATCACCTTTAGTAACGAATATATAAAGTTGTTTTTTTGCGAACAATAGAATAATAATTTTCTGTTTGGCAGGTACAAAATATCCAATACACAAACACAACAACGACTCAACAAAAGGCAACCGTGACAAAACCAAGGACAACGAATCCGGCCATCACAGCACTTGTAACCAGTCTAATGAATTCTGCTCAGTTGTTTCAACAAGGTAAGTAACAGATTTGAGTATGAATAATTCATCATCTTCACCACCAACAGTGTTAACAGTTATACCGTGGAACAGCCACGCTTCGGCACGAATGGGCCGGCTCGACCGGAGTGTGAGAGAAATTGAGAACCTATTTCTTTTTTGAAGTCGGTTAAATATATAAGTCCAAGACACCGGTGGTTAGATCTCCAAAAATATGAACCTCCTCGCAATACAGTACTATAGACTGTTATGCATGACACTGCCTCGGTGGCGCAGTGGTAGCGAATGCGACTGCTGTGCATAAGGTCTCGGGTTCAAATCCTGGGTCGGACCAAATGTTTGTGTGATCTACAAATATTTGTTTCGGAGTTTGGGTGTTTTCTATGTATAATATGTACGTATTTACAAAAAAAAAGTATAAATGTATTCATATCAGTTGTCTAGTACCCATAACACAATGGGACTAGATGGCGTTGTGTGTTAGATGTCCGAAATATTTATTTATTTATATTTATTATTGTTTTCAGAAAACGCAGCAAAATCAGCAGTTGTTAGTACACCGAGCAGTAACGCGACGATCCTGAACTTACTGAACAGTGCGCCGGCCGCCATGACTCACTCGACGACGAGCGCTGACACCAATGTCGACGCTCACAAGTTGGTGGGGCGCGTGTCGATAGCTGGGGCCAGGATCATTACCGCAACCACCGCATCGCACACTGTACCTACATACACACAACAGGTATTCCACTACTTTATTAATTAACTAGCTGAAACTTCAACATTTTTATTCATATTTGGCTCCTATTTGTCGGAGCGTGATGTTATTTTAAATGAAATAATAATTAGTAAGATTAAAACATTCAACCAAAACTAACTATTTAAAATATATGTATATAGAGCACGTTAATAGACGAGAAATACTAGTCTTCATAATTTTGGAAACTTTGGATAATGGAATTCAAGTATAGATTTCTATGTTAAAAATGAAAAAATATGTAATTTTTTTTAAATTTTAACGAAAAAATTTTATTTAAAGGAAGGTAGTTAAATATCAATTACTAAATTTGACGCAAACAAATAAATAAACAAACAAACAAATAAAACCGTTTAGTAAATTATTTCACCTGAATTATTAAATGAATATTTTCAAAGTAATTATAATCTTCAAAGTAATATGTAAGTAGAAAAGTAAGAACGTAAAGTAAAGCATGAATTTCAATTCAATTTCAATTCAAATTTTATAAGACAATAAACAAACAACCAACACAAATATTCACATATTTGTTAATAGATAGGTGTGACGTCATGCCTTAATCTACACTTAATATTATAAAGAGGAAAACTTTGTTTGTATGTTTGTTTGTAATGAATAGGCTCAAAAACTACTGGACCGATTTTAAAAATTCTTTCACCATTCGAAAGCTAAATGATTCCCCGAGTAACATAGGCTATATTTTATTTTGGAAAAAAAATAGGGTTCCGTAAGATATTTAGGTTTTTCGGACACAAGGTGTAAAAATCAACCAGATAAGTTACTTATTTTGCGAAAATTTTCATGCTACGGGCTATATAAGACGCAAACGAGGTTGCGTGGGTCAGCTAGTATTGAAGTGAAACTTCTTTATCGGGGTTGTCAAAAAATTTAGTGTAACATTTTTTCGTTACGCGTCACATTTATCCGTTACGCGCCATCTTTTTTTTATCCCTACCACGCGTGATTAAGTAGTAGAAGTATACTTTCTCCAGCGGAGTAGGGATTGGTAAATGTCTCCAATGTATTTTGCGGCCCGTTTTCAGTAGTTACGTTTGAGTTTTTTTCCTGTTATTTATAAACTGAAACAATTGTTCATTTATAGTCTCTACTTTATTCAGAGACAATCGTTTAAATTCTGCTTGTAAATCGATGGTGGACGTTGACGTTTTTCGGCCATGATAAAATGTTTTATCATTATTGAGAGTAGTTATATACAATCCTTCAAAAAAAATTTATAAAATAAAACAAAAAACATTTTCAAACACAAACAGGACCAAATTAATACTACAATGAAATATCACATTACAAACAATATTATTTTATTTAGTCCACAATGTAAATAACTACACACATCACATTCCACAAACTTACTTCATTCACACCACAGATCGCGAAATATTTACTCAGGTCTCGCTCCTTAACTTTTATTGCACTTGAAATAAGAATTGTCACGAATATTGCTGGTTTATAAGTCTTTTGTCGTTATACCTTACGTCGACATATGCTATTTATTTTTTGAAAAATAACGTCATAAAGAAGTTTCACTTCTTACGAGTGTACGCTAGTACACGCAACTTTTTTTTATATAAGAACTAGCTTTTGCCCGCGCCTTCGCCCTCGTGTATGTCAGATATCGCGGCGCGATATGGGTAATTATTTTTCGGGCCTATGACACGCACAAATAACCTGGCTTTCTATTAATATAAGAATTTTCTAAATTACTTCAGTAGATCCAGAGATGACCCCCAATAAGCTCACAAATAATCTTTATTTTATAATATTCGTATAGATAAACCGCGTCTATTCTTTTGTCTTTTTAATGAAAAAATATTGTGTATTCGACCTTATTCTTACCTTCAAACGTCTATGTGCACATGGTCTACTTTAGTATTAAATTAAATAATTAAAAATCTTTTTAATGTGACAAACTTAACACATTCTGAAGTGTTATAAAACAAAAATTTAGAGAAAAAATTTACGTATCGATTAAATTGACCAAGTTTATTAATATGCATGCTTCGGCATGCATGGACCGGCTCGACGGGAGTTTTCTGTAATACCACGGCCTCACAGAAAACCGATGTGAAACAGCGCCTGCGTTGTGTTTCACCGAGTGAGTGAGGATACCGGAGGCCCATACCCCAACCCTCCCCCTTCCCCCTTCCCATCCTCCTAAGTCCGGCAACGCACTTGTGATGCCTCTGGCATAATCGCTTACCATCAGGCGATACGTCTGCTGTTTGCACCTTATTCCCTGTATTATTATTATTTATATATAATCATCTGTATGCCGATGACCTACGACTCTATTCGCAATGTAAGGTTGAAGATATCTTGTTATCAGTAGACATGCTCAACAGAGACCTGCAAATAATTAATGAGTGGTCCAGTATGTTCGGCTTATCAGTAAACCCGACAAAATGTCAAGCTATTGTTGTTGGAAGCCACCGATTGATAAGTAGAAT
The DNA here is from genome assembly GCA_916048165.1 of Spilarctia lutea. Classification (NCBI taxonomy): domain Eukaryota; kingdom Metazoa; phylum Arthropoda; class Insecta; order Lepidoptera; family Erebidae; genus Spilarctia; species Spilarctia lutea. Next base: position 12,716,115 of record OU696475.1, on the reverse strand, counting down.
AAACACCGGAACTCTTCTGTCTATAATTTTCAACGCAATTCCCATACCTGTTTGTCGGTCTGTGAAAGATCTTGGCTTACACCTCGATTGCTCACTTAATTGGCGTGAGCAAGTCGCAAATCAGTGCCAAAAGGTCACTGGTACTCTACGGGTACTTTACCGCCTGAAAAATTTCCTTTCCCCCAAAACTAAGATTATGCTTGTCCAAACCCCTATCTTTCCCGTGATCGACTATGGTGACGTGTGCTGTTATGACCTGAATGCAGATCTTCTCGATAAATTAGACTGTCTTCTTAATTACTGCATTCGATTTGTCTATAACCTCCGCAAATATGACCATGTGTCCTCTTTCCGCTCGCAGCTTAACTGGTTACCAATTCGTCTCCGTCGAAAATTACGTGCTCTTACTGTCTTATATTCTATTAACTTTAATAAAATATTAAACTCCTACTTCCAACTCTTGTGTAGCAATCACGACAGGAACCTGCGGGCCTCTAATAACCTTCTTCTTCTTTGTCCGTCTCATACGTCTTAGTTTGTTGGCTCTTCCTTTGCTGTACAGTCCGTTCTTCTTTGGAATGAGCTCCCTCTCGAGATCAGGATGGCACCTAATATTTTCTCGTTCAAGGCAAAAGTAAAGCAATATCTTTTAAAACAATTGGCAGAATCAACTGCCCCATGATTATCATCTACCAATAAAATTAATCTAAATGTATGTGTATGTATTTGTTTAAGTAAATATATGTGTTTGGCTATATGGTTTAAGTATATGATGTCTATGTATATATCTGTATATATTATATTCGTTCGATATATTATTTAGTTTCCTATTCTCACAAAGATAACAACCAAAATGCACCTACTTCCTGCCTTCTCTGCATCACCCATTGGTTGACTGGTAGAGAATGCCTTAGGCATTAAGTCCACCAATGCACCAAAAGTGCATGATGTATAAATAAATAAATAAATATTCCATAAAAAAAAAACAAGGTTGGGACTTGATTATTGCGTTAATATTTTCTCAATACCAATTGATTATAGTTTATTCCCGCTTCTTCATATTAAGTTCCTAGATCGGAACTTACATGAGTCAGCATAAAAAAAAACTTAGATTTAAAATATACGAGGGAGCGTTTTTATATTCGCGGAATGAGGGGGATGGAGGGGGGTGATTATGGTCGTTAGAGTCGTAACGTGTTCAGTGACTCATAATTAGTATATATTCGAGGTTTCATTGTTATTAAATAATTAGTCTTTGAGTTATCGTCAACCAAGCAACATAATCGGGAGTGAAAAGTGAAATATGGAAAAAATCGAATATCGTGCCGTAATAAAACTCCTTACCAACAAGGAAAATCAGTTCCGACTATACTGAATGAGATGTCATCGGCTTACGGCGACTCTTGCCCAGGAAAAACAATGGTGTACAAGTGATACAGTTTATTTAAACAAGTAAGGAAATCACTTGAAGATGACCCGAGGCCGGGCAGAAGCATCGAGGTGACCACGCCAGAACTTATCGAAAAAGTCGAAAAAATTATACTCGAGGATGCTCGACTAAAGAAGAAACAACTCGCAGAAATGGTTGGAGTATCCGATACAACCATTTTTAAAATCCTGCATGATCATCTTGGCATGACTAAGGTCAGCGCATGATGGGTGCCGAGAATGCTCACGTCGCCGCAGAAACAACAGCGCGTAGAGTGTTCACGTGCAGTTTTGGACCTCTATAATGAGGACAAGGATGGTGTATTGAGCCGAATTGTTACTGGAGACGAAACTTGGGTTTACCATTATGAGCCTGAGTCTAAACAAGACTCCATGCAGTGGCATAAAAAGGGCACAGCACCTCCCAAAAAGTTTAAGGTGTCACAGTCAGCTGGGCAACTTATGGCGACGGTCTTTTGGGACTCGGAAGGAATATTATTAATCGATTATAAAGATAAAGGTGTTTCTATAACCGGAGAATACTACACTTCAATATTAGAGCGATTAAAAGAAGTCATTAAAGAGAAAAGACAGGGAAAATTGACGAGAGGTGTGCTGCTTGTGCACGACAACGCACCCGTCCACAAGAGGCGCATTGCGATGGCTGCCCTCCATAAGGTGGGCTTCAATGTTTTGGATCACCCACCCTACAGTCCAGACCTGGCCCCGAGTGATTATTACCTGTTCCTAATAATGAAAAAAGAGCTGCGGGGTAAGAAATTTACCACCGATGATGAAGTCAAGGAGGCAGTTTCAGTTTCGCAGACAAAACATTTTTTTATGAAGGTTAAAATAAATTAATTGAAAGATCTGAACAATGTATCCGTATTGCAGGTGAATATATTGAAAAGGAAAAATAATTTGGTTTTTTTATTTCTTACCTATATCCCCCATTCCGCGAATATAAAAACGCTCCCTCGTAGTTAAGGTTTAGTTTAATATAAGCACCAATCATTCTAATCTAATAAAAAGTTCAAATAATTTAGTGATTTTGGATTTCTTTTACTTTATTCTTTATACCTTGGAATAAAAAAAGTATGTCGTACTTGTAACTTATAGTCGTTGGCATATCCTAGTGTGCTGTTGCCGAATTTTGTAAAATACATATATAGGTTTCTTGTAATTTGTCGTGTTGTAGGTATGAACTGTATAGTCAATGTCTCCGATCCTTTGAAATGAGTTTCATTGATATTTTCCCATCATTTAACACAGTTTTAATGGAGACGTTCCTGAAAAGCTCTTTAAGTTGTAGCTATTATTAGGATTTTAGTTGTAGATATTAGAGAGCGGTTTAGACCGCTGTATTAGATATCAGTTACACAAATAAGAGACCGTATGCTCCTTTCAAAAATAGTAAAAAACAAGTCCTTGGTGCATTTCGAACTAACAGTATGTGCAAAAGTAAACGATGTGCATTTGCTCAATTTTATATTATATGTGCATCAGGGTGTCGGTGTACAAGTAATGAGTACCTACACTCGCGAAAACGAAGCGACAAACGTGTCCAGTAGTGAGAGCGCTCTATTGGAGAGACTGATCGGTCCTGAGACGGCGACAGCACCCGCATCGCAACCACAACCTGTTTGTCATTTACAGGTAAAATAACACTGATACACTTTTAACCTACTCTAAATAAATAAGGTTCTTAGTTCAGTTGTTTTTTGCTGTGTGTGTGTATGCTTAGAGCAACACGGTAGGGACTAACCATAGGCAAGCGTTTCCCTCTGCTAAAGTATAAGCTCAAATGGGCCTACGCGTTACACTGTGATGACACAGAATGTATTTATGTATCCGCGACAGTCTGATTATTTTGTATATATTTTTATATATATGTTATGTGTGAGTTCGTAGTGACAGGCGATTGTTTTTGTATGTGAAACTAAAACGTGTGTGTGTGTGTGTGTGAAGGTTTCCCCCGCAAAAATAACATGACGGTTTTGTATCGGATAAAGACGCTATGTCTACTCCCCTCCTTTCGGTGGCTCGTGTTGCTCTATAGTGTGTATGTGTGTATATGATACATTTAAGACACAATATTTATACTAGATAGCATAAATGTCAATAAATAAAATAGCACACAAATGAAATGAGACACAAGTGATATCCAAACAGGTGTGTAGTCTTTTTTTCACTTCGTTTTAGGCCTGTAGGACAATATCATAGCTGGTATTAGTAGATTGACACCTTTCTTTGCGACATTATGTTACGCCGTTGTATACAATTGGTTGTGAGAGCTTTCTCTATTTAGGAAAAAAAACGAGTTTATCAAAATTTTTTATTTTTTTTTATTTTAACATATTACATTTTAGGCCAAACGTGTATTACATTTGTGTACCACTATGCACGTAAACATTTTTTGTTTTTTTTTAATTTTGTAGAACTATTTTTAAGCGTCATTGTTGCATTCTATAGATAAATAATTATAAAGCTACATTTTTCTCTTCTACAGGGTTTAAGTTTAGCGTCGTTGCAAGGCCTTCAGGGACTTCAAGGCCTACAGAATGTTCAAGTCCAAATCCCGGGGTTATCGGCCCCGATTTCATTGTCCTTGAATGTTTCTGGCGCCCCAAGTGGTCTCCTAGTATCGGTACCACCCACTACGTCTGTTGTCCTAACTAACCCACCCTCGGTGCTTTCTCTGCCTATTGGTAAGTTAGTGTTTATATTTAACGAATTCTACTTAATTTTTTTAAGTTATCTTAGAATTAAGATCATTTAGAAGAATTATGTTTTGTTGTGGACGGTATACTGCTTTTTTGGTCCTATTCCAATAAGAAGAAAAAATAAGAACGTTAACGGTGGGTGACCGAAAAGTGTTTTTGAATTTGTGTTTTTTATATTGTTGTTCAATTGTTTTTGCATTGAAGTTTAGCGGTAAGCGTAAATAATAATATTTTTTATTGTAACAAAGGATGCATACAGATAAAGTGCAAGCCCTGATTCTCAAACTAGCGTGAGCTGTATGTCAGTACCTTTCCAAAAAACAATGATACAATCATGTTTTACAATTAATATGTGGAACATACATATAAACGTTAAAATATACTTACAAGTAAAGTACTCTGTTGTCCCGCATTTTCGATCGCTAAACATTTTATTTTTAAAGTAACACGCTATTACATTATATCGTGGAGTGTACGTATTTCATTGAACGGTACATTGGAAGTTCTGTGAATAATTTTTTTTTTTTTTGTATATTTATCTTGTGTCCTGCAATTCGTCTCTACGACATTGAGCTGGATATGCATGGTTGTAATAATAAGAATAAGAATATTAGCAAGTAACATTGTTATAATACATTTAAAGCAAAGAATAATTTTTTAATGGTTATATTAATGTATAACTGGACACTTGTATTAGAATTTGTTTTAATTTCTTTAACCTATGTATGTAGTATTATAAATCAAGTTTTTCGATCGTGATCTTCTCTAACTCCTACAGTCGTTTCTCACGAAATGTTCCTTCCCGTAGCGCAACTGATGTCAGCGGGTGGAGTGAAAGGCGGGGTCCGCGGCGGGAGCGTGCAAGTGGTGCGCAGCGCGCGCGCCGCGCCTCGCCCGCAGGTCCGCGCGCCCCGCCCCCTCACCCCCGCCGCGCCCGCCGTGCCGCTCTCCGCGCACGTCGCCCACCCCGCGCAACCTGCACCTATGCCTACAGCTACTGGTAAGTTTTTCTTACGTCATCGAACAACCTTTAATACCCCGTCCAGACTCTCCACGAGGCTAAACGAGGAAACGGAATGCAACAGTGAGGACAGTGCGCGCGTGCATCGTCTTCCCTCGCCTCGCTGTCGGTTCGCTTCGTGTTGGTTTTTCGGGTGCGAGTCAAAGGACGCGAGGAGTAGACGTAGCTGGCAACTGAATAAATCGAGTGTGGATCGCTAGAACTCCTGCCCCATCCGCTCGTACCGAAAGTTCTCTGTTTGACATACCTAGACCTCTCCTTAGAAAGGAGGTTATGGTAAACTGTACCACACTGCCCTTGCTGGGCTTGCCTGGGCTTGTTTCTACTTCTCTTTGCAGGGATGTTGTCCTGCATTGGTTGTTTATTACGACCCTCACGGGATGAAAAGTGGTGACACTCCATACTCTTAATCCGTCAACACACAGAGGTTCTAAAAGGTAGTGTTCAAGCGATAGCCAGACCGTAGTCACGGCACTCCACACACGCGCGGAGAGCCGAGGCGTGATCTCGTGGCGACCATCGGAGTGGGGTTTCTCTCCCTCGGTAATATGATTGCGGCCATGGTACCGAGAGCGTGGAACTCCGCCGTCTCTTTCTGCGAACAGTTATACTTGCGAAGGAGATGGCGGAACGGAACCGGGAGACATGTAGAACTCTCCTGGTCCGCCAGGCCCGAGAATGGATCAGGCACCGCAGATGATCCAGGCCCCGGAGTCAGTTCTCCATAAGCGCAAGCCTGAGGGTAACAGATGAGGCCATTAGTCACCCTAGCGAAACTCTACCCTAGGTGGCGGCGCGACCGCTATAAAGTAGGTAGTACGTCGGGGTTCCAGGGATTTCTTCTAGGTCGGGGTTCTAGGATGCACCTGGTTCTCCGGCTTCTAGTATCCGAAACTGCGTGCGGTTTTTAGTCTGTTCGAAGTTGAGTTTTTATCGAGTCGGACATAAACTCAACTTCGAACGGTGTCGGTATTACTTATTATCAAGGTACGGGTCTGTATCATTACCCTCCTATACCATGAACATTACTTTATAATAAAAGTTTTATTTCATAAAAAAAGAAACGAGAGCAGTGATAAAATTTGTAACAATCGTTTTGTATCCTTTAATATCGTTTTGATAATTTAAGGGCTTGAAATAACCACTTTCAAGTAAACATAACAAAGCAAACGTTCTTGTGTTATAGGAACCAGTCAATTTATAAGTCAAGCTGCAGCACAGGCAATGAACGCACAGCAAGTGCGACGGAAATCGAACGCTGACAGCTCCTAGTGGTGTGACGACGAAGCTAGGGATCCACCCTTAGTGAAATATACTGTAAATATAACTTTTAAATAAATTATTACGTAACAATGTTAGTGATCAGTGCCGTGCAGTTTGACGCTGTTACACACACATACGTACCTAGCGGCCATTCAATTCACCGATGTAGACTTTAACATAGATGGATGTTTAATTGATTTGTAATATTTGATTAAAGTTTCATACTTATTACAGTTACTATGACGTTTAATAATTAAAATAATGACAGTTTAATGTCAAAAATATTGTTTCCTAGTGCATAAATGTTTTCAATATAATGAATAGATACAATTTTTAAATAGGAAATATCTTCAATGTTGCTATTTCTAACGGTGTCACATGAACGACGACTGATTTTTATAGTAGCAACTTTATTCTATAGAGCCTATATTAAATTCACCAGTTTCATCACACGACATGTACAATATGATGGTATTATTTGTTTTAATCATGTATATGACACTCTATTTCAATTATTTATCGTACCTATATAATTTTCAATCATGTATTTTTATTATTGGAATGTCACAAGTGAATTATATATATATATATGTATACGAAATTTAATTTAAAACGCAACATTGAAAGTGATTGGATCATGACATGCATGGAGAATAGAAACTTAAAGTTACTAATAGTAAATTAGAAATGTTGATGAATCCGGATATTATTATAATAGTAAATATTTTATTTGTTGTTGAAGTTGTTAACGGCGACTGTATATATCAATGTTGTTATGCAATTTGTTTAAATAAACAAATTTAAATAGCACACAGGATGACATACAGTAACATTTAATACAGTACAGTAGTAGCCCTATTAAGATCACTTGCATTAAAGTAGAAAACTTGCGTAAATCAGTATTAATCAAAATCACCGTTTACATGACAATTTAGCACTGATTATTTCGGAACTTAAATGAAGTACAATATGTTGCAGTGATTCTTGAATCTGTGTTAGATAAGATGTAAATATGTATTATATAGATAGTTTCGTGTAAGCATCACAGCTGAGGGTAGTTAGAGTAGCGATGTTGTTTTACGTTTTGGTAACGCATGTGCATTCTATGGATCTTTGTTTTAATGTGTAACGCCGTTTCAATAGGTTCTGTAGTTTTTTGTGATGTACAATTTAATTGTGAATTATTTATTTGATGAAATAATCTTCCTGTGTCACACCGTTTTTATTGTTATCCGTTATTCATGATAAGTAGTGTAAGCTAATCTTCATTTAACAAAGCATTATTATGTTAATAATACTTATTATTTTATTTATTTAACTCATATTAAGGACAAGATTGAATGAATCTGTATCGTAGGGTAGATTCTGTCTGATAATTTCTAATATATTTATAGAGGGTGCGTTATAAAGTTGTTTGATTGTTTTAAAGATAATGAAATTATACCATTATTTCAGTGCACGTACGCGTAAAAAATACTAGAATATTTTTGGTGTCTTGTAGTAAGTCTGAATATTATATGTGAAGAGAGCACTTTGCACCTCATTTTAAGCAATATTTGTAATCGTAGTAATATCTAATTCGGACTTAAAATTTAGATATAGAAGTCAATAAGATCAAAATTTTAATCAATATGTGTTATAAGTGTACATGCGATCCAGTACATACGTATCTATTGTAATTTGCTTTAGTAGTGGTTGTGTAATAAAACCGTTTATTTTCATGCTGACCTCTTTTCGGATAGCAGGCCAAAGCCTCCTTTCAGAAAATAGGTCTATCTAGCAGAAGACTGTTAAAAGTAAAAATAATAAATTTATTTCATTGCCTAGTAAACACCTACGATTTCCTAATAACGGCTGATATAATTAACCAAAGAGCAATACGGGCCACCGAACGGAGGGGAGAAGCCATAGCGTCTTTTTGCGATACAATCCATTCTTGACATTTCTTACAGCGGGAATCACAACTTTCACATTTTTGACTCACGTACATAAACAATCGCCTGTCACTACTAACTCACACATGACAATTAAAACGAAACATTAAAAATTTCACGCACACATAAATATATTGTGTCATAACAGTAACGCGTAGGCCCATTTGGCCTTGCCCATCCAGACTTCTACTCTGACAGATGACAGATGACGTATGGTTAGATACGCAGGCGTTCCCCTCTGTCCCTACCGTGTTCCTCTATGTAATTAACAATGCAATAAATAGCATAATCTCGATAACGATGACAAGTCTGCGATAAGAAAAGTGCCGTTACTTAGATTAATCTATAAAGCAATTTGAGTATCTATAATTTTTTGGGTAATTGGTATTAAAAAATGATATATCAAATAAAACTACTTTCAGCCACCCCCTGTATATGTATGTACTATTTTAATCAGATTGAACAGATATTGTGGACTTTTAATTGGACACGTTTGACTATGTATGTATGAATTTAATGAAAATCTACAGAACCTTTTAATTTACCATTAACGATTATAATGTATTGAAATGGATGTTTAGAATGAATAGTTGTCAATATCTAGCACATACTAATGAATAAACTGTAGGTACACATAATGTTGTCAATTGCATACACTGACTTTACTTTTTTAACGTCTAAAAGTATAGACAAAAAGAAGAATGAAATAGGGAACTTATGTTATATGAGTTTGAGTTTTAATATTTTACTTAATTTGTATGATGAAGATAACGCATGTTTTCTCTTTCAACGATATGATTGTTTCTTTCTATAGGTAGCAAAATATATATAGAATACTAGCTGACCCACGCAACTTCGCCTGCGTCTATTTGCAATCGTGTTCGGCTCCTATTGGTCTAAGCGTGATATTAACTGTCCTACCTTAGGCACGCCAGCTAAACTCAATAAAAAAAGGTGAAAATCGATTAGATAGTTTCGGAGTTCATCGTAAGGATTAACGTGACACGAGAATTATAATAAATATCTGTCGAGGGTAACTACTTGGTGTCCACACTTGGGATTAAAGTCTGAACATAAAGTATTATCTACTGAAGTAGCCCCGAAACAAGAATTTGTTAATAGTGCTAAAATAACTACTACGGGTATAATAGTGGAATTATTGTCATGATATAGGTATATATATAGATGTAAAACTAAAATATTGTTAAATATGTTTATTTTAAAAGGCATACGCAAAATGTGCATCAACGTTAATTGTTTTAACTGAAAATATAGCTTAGGATGACTGGCTGTATTGAATCATTTGCACAATTTCAATAAAGAAATAAGAATTAATTGATAGTTCTCAACCAGAAATCAAGTTTTATCAGAAACCAAGCAATGGACAGTTTTTACAGAAACTTATTTTAACTTATCAATGCACTTTTGTATCTGTTATTATGCATGTTATGCATGTGCATAGTATATTTAATAAATAGTGCAAATCTTTGTACAATGATGACTATCGATTGCTTTTATAAGCTTCTAATCGTACTATCTAAAGTGTATGAAGTAATATTTTCTTCATTTTTCCAATTATCCCGTCCTCTGTATTCATAACAGTTTTAATCGTATGCATTTGCCAACATTATGACATAGAAAGAATGAATTTATTTTCATGAATAAATGAAACTTTATTTCCCTTTTGTATAAGTTTCCAATGTTCTTAACTAATTTACGAGTAGTTATTGTTACAATGCACGCGCACAATCATTCGTTATATACTATATATAAATATAATGTTACCTGCCGAAATAAAGAAATAGGCACACCATTTCATATATTTTATTGTGTACAGTTTTTATGTACTCACTTGTAAAGCGGTGTCGCTATATTTATATTTATTTTAGTTGATGACATGTGTTCATTACGGCATTCTATGACATGCCTAGATAAGAGAACTATTTTGTTTTGTAGATATTGATGTACTGCCTAGGTATATGATAGATTGCGTGGACATATTTTTTTGCTATTAACACAAATATTGCATAAGTTGAAGTGTAGTTAAATAAAGCGTTTTGTTGATCTCATTTGTTTACGAACGTGTAGCTCAATATGTAGACGATTGTATAATAGAAGTTTATTTGAAACATGCGAATGTACCTATAATTTAAGATATAAAATAATTATTGTATATATTTTAGAATGGAGATTTTTATAAATACAATATAATTCAGTACGAGGTTGTATGAAGTATCAGTGTCAACTAGGTCGATTTTAGCCGCATTGTAAATATAATTTTATTTTAGGTGACATGTGATAATGGACTCAGATGGTTATAACATTAACGGTGTACAATTAAAATTTTATGATTGCGTTGATATGAATTTTGTGTATAAAATTGATATTGTAAAAATTAACTTGAATATGTTGTTCAAAGATTGACGGTTCGAACATATGAATAAATAACTTTTACACAAATTTGATTTTATTGTATTACATCTTTTTTGAGGTTTTTTATAAACTTTGATATTATTAGAACATACACCGTTAACATTAAGTCGTTTACTAAAAGTTTCAAACCGAACCAAATCCAGGTATAAAGTCAATCTGAGTATAACTAGTCTATGCGTAGACTTAAGTGACAGTAGTTAACTACTTCTAGCAGTCTTCAAACGACTGTTTGTTTAAATAAACAGTCGTTTGAAGACTGCATTTAATGTGATCAGTAACAGTATCAATGTAGGAAGAGTCTTTCGAGGTTTGCTGATGCGTTACTCAGTTTATAGAGTATGATCCCAGGGCCACCAGACGTCACGTATTTTCTGACGAACGAAATGTGGCTGATTGCGTAGTGTTAGTATGTACTAAGAACGCATGCCTACCTGCTAGCTTGCTTAGACGGCCAATTTTCAGGTATCAGGTAATCAAGGTACATAAAAACATTACGTAGGTACGTCACGTAAATTGTCAAAGCTGATTTTTACGTATGTATATTTTAGGCAATATCCTTAAAAATAAGTCGCCAATACTCCCAGACACTTTCCGTCGGCCGAATTGCTTTGCAGACGCTTTCAAACTCCCAAAAGAATTACGTAACTTCACGTAAATTCTGATGCTCCATTTTTATATATATCTACCAGACAACTATTTAAAAACCTCTTACAAAAAGACAGACCGATCCAAGGGGCCAATCAACCCTTAAATTCAATTTTAATATCTCTGTGGGTAAGAGCGCGAGGGCATTATTTATCCACGCATGATCCAGATCGTGTACCATATATGCAACATTGATACCCAGGCTAATTTTGTGATACGATGCTCAGATACTGATATAACAGCCATAATGCTAGGAAATATGCATCATTTTAAAAATGGTGATTCCCACGTTTGGATTTTGACCGGCACTGGTAACCAGCAGAGGTATGTTGACTTGAGTACTATCAGCGAACAATTAGGACCGTCGCTGTGTCGAAGTTTACCAGCATTCCATGCTATCACCGGATGTGATTTTAACCCAGCATTTTTCAATAAGGGCAAACAAAGACCGTTTAATATTTTGAAGAAAAATGAAGAGTACCAACAAACATTTCACCGTTTTGGTTCCTTGGATTGTGTTGGTGATGCAGATGAAGAAGAACGTGTACAACATGTTATGTACCTACTGTTTATAGAATATAGCTTATTTAAATTATAATAAAAGTAATTGAAAATAAATATGATGATATATATCACCGATTAAAAAAATGGATTCCCTATTCTTGCCATGAGTGTCGTATGAGTCGACTATGGGAGCAAACTACACAGGATAACGGCATTGAAAAGGTAAGGAAAATTTTAAACCTCTACCAAACATTTCTGGTGGGCGTCGTTTAGTAGGCATTAACCTCCTCTCTATGGAGAGGTCAATGTCCAGCCTTGGAATATTAAAAGCTGTTGATGTGATTATGATGTGTGTATAAAAATATTATAACAGAACCATATACAAATATTGACTTTTATTTGACTTTTACATTATATCTCATTGGACACAAATCACATGATATACTTTACGACATTGAAAAAATATTTTCTTGACTAGTATAATCTATAGTTAAGTAGCTACTTCACTTCTGCATCACATTTATAATTTATCAATATGGTTAAAAAAACTACAGTTTGATTTGGTTAAAAAAGTATGCCTTTTTATTCTTTCAAATAGTCTTCATCTAAATTTATAAGAACATTGGACACAATGAAGCTTTTTTACCGATAAATAAGTATAAATAATTTCATATTCACATAAATCTTATTTATACATACATTACATTTATTTTTAATATCAGTCCTCTCAAAAGGTCCATTCTCTCCCTGCAAATTAAACTTTATTATTTACACAGCGATAGGGATTCGCGTCTACCGTACATACATACATCAACAATTAACAATTAATAGAGACTATTTACAAAATATATTTCCACAAACACTCGCACGATCATTCTTCACCGTTCACACACACCTATTTTCACATTCACACCATTTGGCATATGGAAGGCGGCACGTCACTAGCAGATATCGTCCCAGGCGAGCCACCAAGGCGCCTGGCAATCCTCACGCTTTCGTCGTCGCCGCTCAGCACGGTCCGATCGCTTCTTCACAAAACGGATATTGTACGGGTCCTCCGCAAGCTCGGGATAACGCGCCACATCGTGCACGTATTCGCCTTCGTAGCCGGCTACTTGTCCAGCCTTCTGGATTTCGTCTAATTCAGCCGCCGACCAGTCTAGCAAGCCACCCATCCCGCTGCGGAGCGCCTCACGCTCGCGATGCCACGCCTTACGCACGGCTGAAGCACGTGCGTGATGCAGTAGCCGCTGGCGCTCCCGTTCTGCGCTTGTGCCGTACCGTAGGTTCACTATACTCGTCTTTCCATGAATTTTTACGTCTGCATATGACCGGCCGCCCTCAGCGATCTCGTGGAAAGTTACGTTCAATTTGCCTTGCATACGTTTTAGTTGCTGTTTATCATCAGCAGCGCGCCAGGTTTCCTCTTTCACAAAATAGAAAACATCCTGTTGATCACCATGCACGATGAACGAGAATGGTAGAAGATGAGATCGATTGAATACTGAAGTGTATACATCGCGGTAGATAGCGTTTGCAGATGGTACTGTGGTGACGACTGCTCGGCCACGAGAATTCCTTGATACAAGGATACCACGCCCAAATGGTGGCTCAGAGTCGGAACCGATACGTTTCGGAGTCAAATTTAGGGCGTCAGTTTTGAGAGCAGACATGGCCGGTATGGAGAGGCTTCTAAAGTCTGCTATCCTTTTGTTAGACATGTGTGACAGGAACCCTGATTCGATTGTCACCGTCGGAAGTAGTGACATAGCAGAAGGTATACCGGGGCTGCTGCCTGCTGGAGCAGTCCCCCATACAGGTCGGCCTCGTGGAATGCTCGGCAGCACTGAACCGCCAGGCAATTCGTCAGGATACAATTGTGGTGCCAGGCTCTTCGTTTCATAGCCCAGCAACTTCAACCATGACAGGTGATCTGATGAGAAAAATAACGTTTGCATAAGTTTTTTTTCGGAATACATTTTATTTTGCTTAGCTGAGTACTGTGGTGTAACGTTGCGGGGCGAAGCTATTCTAAAAAGCAATCTAAGTCACTCGTTATATCATCAACTATCTATAGTAAACCAGTAAGAGTTATGTCAAAATTGGTTCAGTCGTTCCAGAGACTATCTTTCATATGCATCAAATAAACAGCTTTTCATTAAGCTGTAAACAGTTTAATGAAAAGCTGATTGAAATTAAAAACAGCCACTTTAATTTTATTGACTTGTATATATCAATTGTTCTTACCTGTTGGCTTTTTGTTTTGAGGTTTCACGTTGATGGGGTCGTTTCCATTAAACCGGTACAAATGCAACTGAGTTGGATTGTGTATTCTTTCTATAAGATTCTCCCACAATGGAGACATCCATTGCCCTATCAGTGGGTCATAAACTTTTCCATTCGCCATGTGGACTAATGAAGTCACTTGATCCAGCAACCCACCGCAGAAATCGACAGGTAAATATAAGTATGGGTTTGAATCGTATACTATGTGTCCGTACGGTGACCTCATTATTTCTCTGATGCCTTCGCCATACTGATTAAAGATCATTACTGGTGTTCCGCACTGATCTGTAGCGATGTAATATTTATGTCGCGCAACCTGGAACGAAAATTATATTTATTAGTTCTGGTTAACAGGCAGCGGAGTAAAATAGTTTTATTTTTCAGTTTATGTGTGGTTCGTACCTGTGTGTAGATCAAGTGCCCTCTGTCGTCATAAACTAATGTCATGAACCTGTTCTCTCGTGGTGAATAGATGTGGCTTACTTCGTGCGGCTTCTCTTTATTAGTATAAAAGAATTGAGTTACATTGCCGAAGTTATCTTTTCTTGTGGAAAGCCTGTAAATTATAGTTTTTGTTTTATCTAATCGTTATGACAATCCATAGTGAGTCAAAACACAAAGGTACAATAAAATTGTGTATCAAAATATCAATAAAGTGCACTAAGTAAGACTAAAAATAGCGTACTGAAATTTGATGCTGAATTTTATTGCTTCAAATAAAAAAAATACTATTACATATATTAATATCATACCTGTCAAGATGATCATAATAGTAACGAACATCAAATCTTCCTCGTTTTGTTGCTCTAATTAAAAGTCCTTTCGAATTGTATTGGAATCTTTCTTCTCTGGCGTTTTGAGATACAAGACCGCGACTATCGTATCGGTATTGACCTTCACCGAATTTTATGATCCGATCCATATCATTGTATTCCATGGGAATAGTGTTCCCTCTGTATGTTAAAGATAACATGTTGCCGTTGTCATCGTATCTAAAGCCCCAAGGTTCTTGCGCTTCGAGTCCTGTTAGCTGTCCATCGCAATCCCAGGTATAGTTCTTCACATTCGTGTAAGTATTGACTCCGACATTCCTTGTATGTGTACGTGTTTGTGATATTCTTCCATGTTTGTCATAAGAGAATTCCATTCTGAATACCTCCATTCTATGAATATTTACCGTCACTTCTTGTTCTAAGAACTGATCGGTAAGTACACGTGAGAACATGGCAATGCCGTCATATACGGATGTCTCATTCCACTTTTGTTTAGAGACAGTAAACTGTCCTAAAATTTCTGGCGCACCGGTTTTACTGTTATACATTGTATGATGTGTGATAAGAGTTTGTCCCCCAATCCGTCCCTGGACGGATGTTATTCTGTAATTGTTATCGTATTCGTATATTATTTTTGCGTTACTTAGACCAGTTTTGGCGCCATAGTCAAGTCGTTCCTCTGTGAGGAGACCACCAACATATGTAGACTCCCACCGATAGTCAACGTCTCTGTCGACGTGCAATATTTCTGACGGAAGTCCACTACTTTCTGCGTAATGTATCTGCGTCTGACCATCTCCATGAACAACTTCAGAAACTTTATTAGTAGTAAAATAGCGATAGACCACTCGAGCTCCATCACCAGGAAATACAGTCTGTAGAAGTTCGCCAGTATGGGAATAATGTTGTAAATACTTCTTTAAGGAACCAGGAGGTGTGTATGTGACCCTCAAGAAACCGATGGATGGTTGAACACTAAAAGAATGATTTGATCCCGAGGGTAAAATTACGTGAGTCAAGCCACCGTCATCATCGTACTTATACTTAAAGCTCTTTTGACTGGCGAGAGTGATTTTAGAGACAAGGTTTCCGTCATTGTAGTAAATGAACTTAGTGCCATCTTGAAGACTCGTTATTTCTGATAACATTCCACGGGGGTCATAGTTGTAACTTTCCTCAGTTTCACCCCATTTCCAGCCATTGATTCTATTAAACCTGTCATATGAAATATTTAGAGGAGCTCCAGCACCATGAGGATTGAATGAGAGGGGTAGTCCTGCTACGTCATAAGCAATAGTAAATAATGGGTTTCTGTCGGCATTAAAGAAAGTTTCGCGGCTCTTAAACTGATCAAATTCAATGATCAGTACTCTAGAATCATTTACCCATATCTCTCTGTTCAAAGTTTGCTGAGGATTTCTCACATCGCCAACTAATGTATATAGTGAATACATATTATTCACTAGACCGTCACCGAAAGTAGTTGTTTGATGTGACCACATGTGAAGCATTTCAGCTTCAATTGGTAAAGCTGCCTCTAAAAGTGGATGTTTGGCTGCTGCAATACTCTCGAATTTCCCTCCCCAAGGTGTATCAAGAAGCAGTGTGTTGTTAGAGTAAATACGACCTTCAGTAATCTGCTTGCCATTATTTATAGTGATTTGCTTGAAAGACTGCCCATGTAGAACGTATTCGCATTTCTTGGCTACGCCAACAGGAATTGTGCTGGCTGGATTTGATACTGTTACAGCTAAGCCGTAATTCTTGGCAAGACCGGAAGTTATATGCACTTGTTCACCAGAAGGCATTATAGTTTTAGTTACTCTTCCTAGTTCGTCATAGTTATAAATCACAGTATCTCCTGCCTAAAATACATTTTTTTTTTATTAAATCACATGTAAATAGATTTATTATTAGTGAATATTGTATATATTAGTTGTATAACTTACCCCTGACCGACTGTTGAGTAAACCTGAATTGGCGTCGTAATCAAATTCTATTTCCGAGGCACCTTTCTCTGATATTCTAGTAAGGTAACCAATTCCAGATATTTTTAATTCAAGCTTATGATCTTGTGTATTTTCGATAGAGCTAACAATATTGCTGTAGTCTCTGAGTAATTGTATTTTGTTTCCAGAAGCGTCTGTAACTGTCGATAGTTTTCCAAAGCTCGTATTTTTAGAATATAAGAATGAATACCTTGTTTTACCAGACGTTAAATCTTTTGTGGTGATATGCTGACCGTAACGGTTAAATACATAGATTTCAGAAGTAGGCGGGTATGGTATTCTAAATTCTCCATTTTCATCATGCGATGGTAAATAATGTTTCAATGCTAAAATATGTAGTGATCCTAAAACAAAATCGTAAATAATAATTGTATTATTAATGTACACGAAGTAAAGTTTGTAAAGGTATTAGAGCTAAGCTGATTTCAGCACGAACGGGCCGGTTCGACCGGGGCGGTACTACCCTCGCACAGAAAATCAACGTCAAATGACAGCGTTCGTGCTGTCGTGTTTCGTTAGTGAGTGCGAGACCGGTGGCCGGCCACTTTGGCAGGCCCATACATAATAAAAGTTAATATAATTTGGACAATAAGTATAAGTTAGATTGTTAATTATACCTTGATCGACAACATTAAGGACTCCATCGGGTGTAACAGCGAGAGCTGATATTGTCTGGAATTTCGCATTAGAGGAAAGTAGGGTCTCTGTGCTCGTAGGTGGTTCGTCACCTGCTGCTACACTTAGTCTACACGGGCATCCAGCACCTTCATCACGCCCGTTTGTTGGTATAATTGTAGCTGACACTGATGAATTGCATTCGCAGCTTAATTCTTTCAGGTTTTCAAGAATTTTGCCAGCAAAGTGCATAATTTTACCAGAGGGATCAATTGACTTTATTGTATTCGTTTTCTTGGAATCAGCTTCAGCAACATATAAAATTCCGGTTGGCGCAAATGCAATAGCTAATATTGTGCCTAAGTTGGAATCTTCTCTAATATCTGTAGTTGTCCTATTAGTTGTCTTAGCAATAGGTTTTCCGTCACTTCCTATACGACAATGTGAAGGTTGACCAGCTACAACTTTAATTTTCATGTCAACAGTTAATTTTAGGATGATTCTGTCATCTATAAAATACAATGATCCATCTAGAGGAGACAAAGCAACTCCAGTTGGCCATTGCAGTTGAGCTTCGTAGGGTGGTATTGCTCCACGGCAGGGAACAGGAGACCAATGGTTATGATGTCCATGATGTCCAACTAGTGTGTGTATTATGCCATTTGGATCGACTGCACGGATGTTAGTTCCATCAGCGATATACATTGTTCTGTCAGCCGCAATAGCGAGACCTAGAAATAAATAGAGACATTTTGTCATGAAAATAGGTTTATGGTAAAGATCATTCTTCCTTGTCTTAAAAATATTACATACCTTTAGGATGAGCTAACTTGGCCTTCATAGCAGGACCTTCATCGCCACAATTGGAGTCATCTCCAGGGACACATCGGTCTCCATTACCAACAACAGGTTCTGAATTACTAGATGGATCTCGCACTTTCTCCAATGCTATTACCCTACGTACTTGGTGCCTTTCTGAATCTGATATGTATAAGTATCCATCAGCTGGTGATATACAAATATAATATTGATATGCAACTTGTGTTGTTCTGAAAGAAAGAAAATAAATAAATAAATATTTTTGGACATTTATCACACAACGCTATCTAGTCTCAAACTAAGCAGAGCTTGTATTATGGATAGTATACAACTGATATACATATATACTTTTTGTGTAAATAAGTACATATCTAACATAAAAAACATCCAAACTCCGAAACAACTATTTGTTGATCACACAAACATTTGGTCCGATTCGGGTATCGAACCTGAGACCTCATGCACAGCATTCGTGGACGCTACCACTGCGCCAACCAGGCAAAGAAAATAAAATGCATTAAACATCAAATTTAACCTATATTTATTATATACCTCTGTGAAAGTATTTACTTATAAAATACTTACTCTAGTTGAAGAACAGTGGTGACAACGCCTTCGGGAGTAATCCGACGTACAAGATTGAAGTCTCCAACGTATAATGAGCCGTCTGGACCGGATGTTAGAGCTGTTGGTGTTAACAGACGGGAATCTGCAGCTTTACCATTGCAATGATCAGGGCATTCCAAAGCTCGTTGAAGACCGGTACCCATGACAACCTATAGAAAATACATAAACAAATACATACTATTTCTAATCATAGCTAAACCTAATATTGATGGTGTGACCATTCGAATTAATGCAATTGCAATTTATGATTGTAATTTGAACAAGCAAAATAAAATAAAATAATAAAATTTACATCTTCTGACACGATTTTAGCTTACTTTTCATTATCATCAACAGCGTCTCATAGTAAAAATTATAGCTGGACAAAGAAAAGGAGCTTTGAATCAAAATGCTGACCAGGTTTTTAGTGTTTTTATGAATAAAAACACTGGATTAGCGTGTTTACCTGAACAGTTCTGGGATATTGTTTCAAGTGAAGTAAAGCTCCATCGCCCTTCTGTAGTATGCCTTCATGAAAATTGTAGTGGTGATGTATATCCAGTCCCCAACCGCCGATATCTGAGATGTCAACATCAAAACCAGCTAACGTTGCCGTCTGAGTCTCCCATACAGTTGCAACGCACGTCGTATATTCGTAACCGATTGATATTTTGGCTTGTGCCTGGCCATACACCTAAGGGAATACAATATATTACATTCAGAACTTGTAAAACGTCTTTTGAATATTTTAAAGTTGCTTATGACTTACCTTCTGTTTGTAAACGTTCCTCTTGTTCCAGGCAAATATATGAGTTAGGTCAGGGTCAGCTTCGTAAGAATGTGTGTGCAATGAACCCTCAATCTCAACTCGAACGTGAACTCTGATCAGTGATGCTGGTATGATTCGGCGTGTAAGTTGTACATGTACGCACGACAGGTAGCCAGCAGATTGAGATGAACGATACGTGAGCTTTACAGATGAGCCGGGTATGCCTATCGACTCGCTTACGATCTGGAATATAGAAAAGGAGAAAAATAATCGATTTGAAATGAGCCGAAATAGAACAACATCTATTTCATTAAGTTCTTTTGTACCTACTTGTTTTCAAATGTGATAAATAGCGCATTGTAAATAATGAAATTTTATCGATTGAACTTGTGTTGCTTAACTTCTTTTAATTCAAGCAAGTTGATAGTGTCTCCTTTTTACGTTTGTTAAGGTTTGTATTCATATCCTAGTGTTTTTCACACTGGGTTTATCACAGGCTAATGATAAATCTTAGTTCTCTATGTTTTAGACTGTCGTGAGTAAGATAACCACAGTGATTGAATATTTAAAATTAATTAAAAAAGATTAATTCAAACCTTTAGCTTAAATATTTAAGGGTACTACACAACTAACTCACCTGAGCCTCAGGGTATATAACAGTGGTAGTTGTAGCCGACGACGCAGCGGGTGAAGCCAATGGTGGCACTGCTACTACTTCTGGTCGAAGTCGCTCGTGATCATGTGCAGCACACGGTGGAGTCGCCGCTTCCCACCATTGCGTCGGGGTTGGCAACCAGCCGATTCGAAGCGGTGCTCTATTGCATTATAAACGATTAAATCGTATATATTTATATAGAGAATTTTTTTTAATGAAATGAATGAATGAAAAGATTAAATTATTATATTATCTATTGAAACAAGATGGGCAAATATTTTAAAGGCTTTCTAAAGCAAAAAAGGCATAGATTGTCGTAGGCGAGTGAAATCGGTTCAGTGCACCACAACTAACATACGTGCACCTTATTCGACGCATTCATTTATTTACTATAGCTTTACTAGATAATAAGTACATATTAGTATATAGAATAAGACAATAGTTACAACTTAAAACCATTGCTATAATATAAACTATGAGTAAGTAAACATACACGTATAACAAAATGAAAATCTACAAATGTATGTTATCAAACATATTTTGATTTCTTTCCAGGGATGTACTGATTGTAGGCAGTTGATGGTGGGCGCAGATCCCCAAGGGGCGCAGAAATAATTAAACTAGCGCGTAGAACGCTTTATGGGTCGTCCTTAGAGAGTCCACTGTTTGTAGATGTTATTAGTATAAAGTGTTTCAAGTTTACGAACACGAATTAATGGCTGTTACACCAATAAAAGTTATATTTGTGAAATAATTTTCCTACCTAGGCGTAGGTACTTTAACGCTTTCATCACTAAGTTCCATCTGCACTGGCGGCAACACTACAATTTGGTTCCACGGCACGAAGACTGTCTTCCTTAAAGGTTTGAACGGTGATCTTTGGAACTGCAACGTCACCGCGCCTCCGCCATTCACCAACACATCAAACCTGTAGCATAATTATGATATTTAATCAGTTTATTTATTTTAGAGAGTTGTAATACCACAGCGCTCCTATGCTGTTAAGCTGTCAAAGTTTATAGTTTTTAATGACTTTTTATTCTGCCTCTAACACAACAATTATAAAAACGTCTTAACCATAATGATTATGCATAACTTATACTAGATATTACCTTTTTGTATATACATGTATTAATTAATAAGTGTACGGCTGTATTACAAGCGCTTATCGTAACTAAGTGACATTTCCTGTAAGTATGTACTTCCTTTTGATAAAAATAATTTTATGCACATCGGGGTGCTGTTAAATTTCGAGACTTTATTTGTGCAATGTAATGTTAAGTTCGGAGAACGTTTAACCTCGTTTGGGTTTTGTGAGTCCCAAGTTCCTTACGGTTATATACTTACTAAGATCAGATACATAATCGAGAGGACGATTGGTACAGTAGGTATATTAGTATATTTCGAAATTGCTGACATATAATAGCACTGCAGAAGTATTGTGTATAATATATTTTTAGTTTCTTCTTGATAACGCTTTGTGTTATCCTCTTTGCACGTTTCTGGAACTGTTACTTACCAACTAATATAAATTTTTGTTTAGGCTTTCATTATGACACTTTATGGTCTAGCATAAAAATATTTAGCGGTCATGTCTATTTTTAAATCGAGTTTGCATTTAGAAGTAAGAAATGTAATAAAGTTTCAGTCATGTGGTAGCTATAATTTTACAAATTTATACCGGTTTTCTAGAACAATCAACGCTTAGGACACTGCACTAAAAATTAAGAGGTACAAAATGGGAAGAGAGTCTATCTGAAATATTTGCTTTTGTTTTTATGACTGCCGGTAATTGTTTCTTATTTTACAAATGTGTAAAAAATAAAACGCTCTTATCATGCTCCTCATATACTTCACTGCGTAAATTTTGTATACTTGTAAAGATATGTCCATTTAAAGGAATGGGCTGAAAGTATTAGCCTTATATTTTACTTATTTCGTATTAAAAGGGTTTGTTTTTTGTAAACTTTAAAACAAAAATAAATAGGATTAAAACCAGGTGTACTTTCAATTTGAAAAATTGTTGATCACAGAACCAGTAGAAAAGTGATTTTTTATATGAATGTATGAATCATACATACCCTATATATATTCTAAAATAGAGATGAAAAACTACATACTTAAGACTAGATAAGAATCCTTAAATTTGTCAACAGTGAACCGGTAAAGTCAGTCAATTTACTTTTGACTGCAACATCCCAGATTCATCAACAATAAAGGGTTGCGTAAATGGATGGACTGTTCTAACCTAACGCCTTTTAACAGTATATTTGTGGTAGCTGACACAGAAAGCGTGCTAACTTTTTCATGATATCGCTTCGTCAATTAATTCAATGATCAGACAGGAGAGACACGATGCCCAATAGCAGAAGCACCTCAATAGCCCGCCATAATGTGGTTCACCGTGCTGCATTATTGCACTGTCTTCATTCTTAATGACTATGGCAACCACTACTCTTGAATTCAGCTCATCCTTTCCATCACACACAGTCACTTTGTGAGGCTGATACATAAAAAATACAATTATTAACGTTACTGTAAACTATTAAAAAGAAACATGGTATATTCAGTAGATGAAAACATGAATGTAATTTAAAATTCTCTCTGTTTAGACCTGCGGAAAGTCTTAAAGATCAAGACGCTGACAAAATAATAAGTGATATTAATTATGACAAATGGACATTGGACACACCTATAAATAGTTGTTGAAATTCATTTGTTGGCAAATTATCCTTACATTATGGGATAAATGATACCTTATATTCTCCAAGAGTACCCTCTTGGAGTTACAAAGTAACAAGTATATTAACTAACCAGCTCACTTTCACGTTTATAATATCAGTTACAATCAGGATACTAAACAGTTGAACATGAAAATTACGAGTAATTACGTCATAAAGAATAGGTAACTATTTCATATTCCATTTATCGAGTTATTTTTGTAAGCGTATGTTATATACTAGCTGAAACCCGTTGTGTAGCGAAGCTAGTATCTTTATAAATTGCAGCCTATGTGTTATTCTGATATATAAGCTATATTATTGTAAATTTTCATCCAAATCCATTCCGTAGTTTTTGCGTGAACGAGTAAAAAAACATCAATCCATCAATCCGTCCATCCATCCATACTTACTAACTTTCGCGTTTATAATATTAGTAGGATATTTTTGTCGACTTGAAAAGTCATGTAATATTTTCTTACATTATATTGCGTTTTCCTTATTTGGTTTCTTTTAATAGAACAGGTACGTTATTACATCGTTTTAGCTAAAGGTTTAGGTACTTTAATACTCAGGTACTTTAATACTCAGCAACTTTTATAAAAGGAAAAATTTAGTTACTCCCGTATAATATTCTTATAATTAAAATTAATGCTTTGTGGCGAAGTTCATGTTTTCAAAGGTTCTGTATTTAATTTCTATTAAACTTGAAAAAAGTACGTTGATTGAATTACCCTTTTTCTTGTTTCTAAGTCTATATTTAACTTTTGAATTAAAATAATGAAATCGGTATTCGTAATAGAAAGAAGTCATTTCTTTATTCATTTAAGCCTAGCAGCGTGTTCAAAATTAGAACGGTAACGAAAATTAGTGTAGTTTAAGTTATTGTTTATGATATAACTGCAAATTTGTCAGTGCACGAGTTTCGTCAAGTTTTTTGTAGGTTCAATCACGTACATCGTTTTAGATATACTAACTTCTAGTGTTCAAGTCAAGACACTAATACAAATTTTTGTAGTGAAAGATATAGGTTTAATTTCTTTCTGTTAAAAAAAAATCACATTAGGACATTTTCCAGCATAGGACACATAATTTTTTTGCCTGCTGTTAATTGACAGGGTACCGATAAGGTGCTATTGCACCTGTTGTACATGTGCTGTCCAATTTAGTGCTTAGCGGTGATGTTATTCTTATTTATTTAAAATTATTCACCACTACAGTGTCCCTCTTTATACTCGACTAAGTCGAAGCCAATAAGGAAGGGTATGTTTGTATTTTGCACCGTAACACTAGGAAACCGATTTTATTGAATGAGCCATTAATAAATTCGTAATAATAGTCGGGTTACATTTAAGCTATATAAATTGTATCAAAAGTTTTTATGTTCATCATTATAATTTTTTAAACTTTTTGTTATTCAAGTATGTTCGAGGTAAGGCTTTCTTATTTTTTTTTAGAAATTTTAGGGCATAGGCTTTTCAACCAAATTTCTTTACTTTCAAAATATTAACAAAAAATAATGCATTTGACTAGAATTTTACTTGCTACTTACTTGTAAGAGCACACGACTATTATCTTCTTTTACGTTTATACTTAAGGCACTCTTAAAATATCTTAAATTTTACTTGTTTTGTATCTACGGTACGTACATTTTATGTGCGAGGTTATTAAGAATAAAATCTTAGCGTGTAAATAAATTCGGAAACATGTAGGTTGATGAACCTCTACCTCAGAATAAGTTCAAAATTTAAACTCTCTGAGACATAAACAATAATAAAATATTTATTAATAACGGCAAAATAGAAAAAAATGTATGCATATTCTTCATTATTCATATCTATATAAATAAAAAATGAATCACTGAAATGTATGTACGCGCATAACTTCCGATTGATTCTACCAAATTAGACAATTCTTTGTTATATGGGTTTTCCTGTTGTTCGGACAAGGTTTATATTCAAGAAAATCATAAAAATCCGGTTGTGTAATTTTTTCATTTCACAACTGTATTATACGTGGAAATTTGAGACGGTCATAAATAATAAAAACAAGGTTTTCGGATATTTTGAAAATTATTTCCAATATTATTTTTTTAAGTGAGATCGCCGTGTCTTCTAGTATCATATAATTATAATATTAATATCATATAAATATTCCAAATAATCTATACTAATATTATAAAGCTGAAGAGTTTGTTTATTTGTACGCGCTAATCTCAGGAACCGCTGGTCCGATTTGAAAAAATATTTCAGTGTTGGATAGTCCATTTATCGAGAAAGGCTATAGGCTATATCATCACGCTAATACTTATAGGAGCGGAGCACCAATGAAGAATGTTGCAAAAATGGGGAAAAATTTTCACATTCGGGCAATAGAAGACGCAAACGAGGTTGCGTGGGTCAGCTAGTATTTAATATAAACCTGTTATCAAAAAAATCTTAGTAGTAGTAAGCACAAAAAACTCAAAACATGGTACCTAATGGTTTTGCGAAAAATATTAACCTTTTTAAATAACTTAGTTACATGCCAAATGTATCTTTGTCTGTAGTAATTTTTGGTAAATAAATAATATTTTTCTGGTAATAAGGCATAAATGGATCTACATCTACATAAATATGACATATATAAACGATATTTATTTGTAAGTAAATCTTTACATATATTTTAAACGTCGGATTTTACATCTAGAAGAGGCCGGCATTTCCCAAGACTCACGCTGGGAAGACACACCGAAACAAACAACACAGGCGTCTTTTTTTGGTCCCTAACTGAACATTGATTAATGACAAAATAATAAAAATCTATGCGAGTATGCGAGTATAGGATCTGGGTAGGCCTTTTGAAGAAAGGACCATATTATTGAGTCGGCCCATACATACAGATGGGCAACAGCCATTGTGTTACCTGCCTTATATATATTGCCTAATGCCTGCGTTGACTATCCAGTTGAGATGAACTAGGCATTGCCATTATTAAGTAGATGTCGATGTCATTGGTGTCCATGGGCGGCGGTAATCGCTTACCATCAGGCGATACGTCTGCTCGTTTGTCCCCTACTGCCTCGCGCATTGGTAGAGAATGCGACTGCTGTGCTTGAGGTCTCGGGTTCAAATCCTGGGTTGGACCAAATGTTTGTGTGATCTACAAATATTTGTTTCGGAGTTTGGGTGTTTTCTATGTATAACATGTACGTATTTACAAAAAAAAAACAGTATATATGTATTCATATTAGTTGTCTAGTACCCATAACACAAGCTCTGCTTAGATTGGGACTAGATAGCGTTGTGTGTTACATGTCCGTCATATTTATTCATTATTTATTTATCATATTTATAGAATAACAAAAAAAGTTACAACTGGACAACCTTCGGATTTTTGGCACTTAAAAAGGTTCACAAGAATTACGAAGTAAATATTTGGATAGGTATATATGATGCGCAAGTTTTCTAATTATAAAATACAACTCCTGCATTAGGAATGTACATCCTATGTCGCGGGGGACTTTACAAACATACATAAATGAACACAAATAATCCACTCGGCGTATTAACTTTTTTGGGTACATTGATTTGAGCGTTTTTATTTATTTAACGATTAATTTTGATTTAGTTAGATGCACTTTGGTGATTAGATGAAACCTAATTTAATCTGTTTTTTAATAATATATTTTTTTATTATTTGATGAAGCATTGCGTATATTTGGTTGTATTATGAAATTGAAATCAATTTTTTTTATTAAAGTCTAATTTGCATTGTATGTTGCATAAAACATGAATAGCATAACGCGAATCTTTGGTTAGTTCAAATTTTTACATTATTTAATGTCCAACTGAAATTTACAAATGTATTTTATAAACTGCCCAATTAAGTCAATATTTGTAATGATGATCGTCATTAATAAAATTATACGTATTAGGTAAACACTAAGGACATATGTGGCAAGTAGTAATTTAATTAAATTGCTCAAAACATATGATTATGATGTGCCAATCATTTAATAATTGTATTTTTGGAATATGCTCTTGAATGGAAAACATTTTTCAAACCGTTTTTTGGTTAAATATTTCAGTAGTTTTTCGATTTGTTTCGGATATTCTTTATACTTATTTTGTAAAGTACCAGATATTTTTTTATCATTATTAAAAGATTTGTACTCAATAATATACATTCCCGGGATTATTCTCAAAGAATCCCGAAATCCCGGGACTAGCAAAACGAGCCGATGTTAAACTCTAGTAAAGTAATGCTTTCTCTCACATGTTTACTTACTCCACGGTCTATAAAATTACCTGTACACTATTACCGAGTTACGGTAATTGATTTTTAAAAGCTTGAACGTGATGCGTTATTTGATTACAGCGTGTTCACATGATACTGGTTTGGTTCCGCCGTGTAATTCAATTTTCTACTTGATGCCTTTAGCTGTACGTGGAAGGAATACCGAGCACCGTGTCCGAAAATTAATGATGAGTTCACATCAAAACAAACATTTTTCCCAATATCTTTGAGGTTTTTTTACGCTGTGTACTATAACTGATAGGACATTACATTTAATGTTTGGTTTAAAGAGTTACCTATACCTTATTTCAAGCAGTAGGTAGAAATTGGTTGTTGTGGAACTTTATAATAATAATAATAACTAATAATAATAATAAATAATAAATATTCCGGACATCTAACACACAACGCTATCTAGTCCCAAGCTAAGCAGAGCCTGTGTTATGGGTACTAGATAACTGATATAAATACTTATACCCTTTTTTTTTTGTAAATACATACATATTATACATAGAAAACGCCCAAACTCCGAAACAAATATTTGCAGATCATAAAACATTTGGTCCGACCCGGGAATCGAACCCGAGACCTCAAGCTTAGCAGTCGCATACGCTACCACTACGCCACCGAGACAGTCAATAAAATGTATTAAGTAGTTAAAAAAAAATCTTTTGGCTGTTGTACAAGAATTTCTAAATGAACTTGCATAAAAAGCGTTGCAAAAATATGTTCAACCCAGCCGTCTTATCTGACTAAATTGTTCTCTTTGTACTCTTTGTCGACCTCTTGACACGATCAGTACGATCACATGTCCTAATAAATAACATCAAATAAAGCGACGATGACGATTGTGATTGAATGATTGCGGCTCCCAAACTCCGTCCAACACATTTAAGATAAATTGAAGGGATTAATGTAGGGCACTAGGAATCCCCATTATTTATTGCTAATTTGATGTTGGATATCGCGATAATAATTTTTCAGATTAATATGTTAGCCTATGACACTAATATTGTGGTTTTTTTTTGGTATTTTCGTTTTCAAAATCGGTTTTGTAGATCCCTACAATCTCATGAACCTCTTTATAATGTTAGTATCGATTATATAGATTACTACTACCTGAGTCCCGCGGATATTGTTGTACCTTTACAACTGCGGGTAGCACCGTGGGGCAAAGCTAGTCTAAAACAAAGTAGTCTAAGTTACACCTTAATACATCAGCTATGTGCCAGTAAAAGTCCCATCAAAATCGGTCCAGCCGTTCCAACCGACAGACAGACAGACAAAAAATCGAACAAAAAAGTTATTTTGGTATATGTACTGTGTATACATACAAATGTATTTAGTGAAAAGCGGTTATATTAATATTACAAACAGACACTCTTATTTTATTTATTGTAGTATAGATTTGTATAGATAAAAGTGTTCTTTATATTTTGACAGGTGTGGACTTGTTAAAAAATTTAAACTACACAACCGTACAATATTCATACGCGTACGTATGTGATGTTAAAAATGTTTTCTCAAACAAAAATATAATCCCATGACTCAAGATAACCATGACTCATGACTAATTCGATTTTTCTAATTTTCGGGAGATAAATTTTCACGTAAACATCGCTTTTGACACGGCCATTATACCTCATGCCAAATTATTTTATTTTTTCATTCCAATATTGTGTTTACGTAACGGCATCACCGGTGATAATTTAGTTTATTGAGAGTTATGTTGGTTATATTGGAATAATCGTTTTGAATTTGTGTTTATTTATTGTTTTATTGAGACAACGGAAAAATATTGCGGTCAGATTTATTTTAGACTTACTTTTGCCTGCGGCTGCGCCCGTGTAGATATCGGTTATATCGAGTTGATTCTTTAAATTGATATAACTTTTTATTTGTCGACCGATTGAAATAAATTGAACACTAAGTGTTATCAGGTGGTACAAGCCTATACTGTAAATAGCCTCATACTGTAATTGATGTACAATTCGGTATTTAAAATTTTTTTTTGTCTATGTTAATACCCTTGAATTTTTGTTTTTTTTTTTTATATATGTATCATAATAATTTGCTAAGATTCCAATACCTATAACTTTTAAATATTTTACAGAAGTATGCATAAATTGGTTTTACAATCATATTACGTCATCCAGTTTTATTGTTTTTTTAACATATTAAATGTTTCTAACTTGCAATTAATAACTTGCTCATTCTTGGAGATGCAAAGAGTTTGTAGATCCATTACTTTAGTTCACTGAAACCTGATTATCTTTGGGACTCACTTCTTAACTCTTGTTTACTATCAATAACTAATAGCATAATTAAAATTTATAAATATTTTCATAATACATAATAATTTGAATTAGACAATCAGAAAAAATATCTGTGGTTTTTACTCACTTTCACTTGTGTCATGTACCTAAATACTTTCTCAGCTGGGTCATGTTAGACAGGAAACAACACCACTATGCTTAGAAGATGAGTAAGCTAATATTGACATTGATTGAAATTGTTGCTAACGTACCAGCTAGCCTTAAATGTACGGTCAGCAAAGAAATACACACTGAAAGTGCTGTTACTTTTACAATTTAGTGCTTCATGATCCAAGAAGGATTTCCCGATCCTTTTACCGTACCTACTTGATACTATAATGAGTATATTTTGTAAATTAACTTAAAGTTTAAACGCGACGCGATCAAAAACTAGTAATATGGTACTGTTTACCCCATTAATAGAAAAAGATATAAGATATTCTTGGAAACGGTGTGTTTCCATGTCACGTTAATTGAAGCATTCATATTTTGTAAGGTATCTTTAAAATAATTACGGCTTAATATAATTGAGGCAGAGTCAACTTCTTCCCACTCGTTTCACTCTTGACAAAGCCTCTCGTACAATTTACCGCCATCTCACCCTATCAGCAGACTGTCGGCTGCAGTCAGACACGCGACTGCCGATTGTGGACTTCACCTGGTCGATCCATGGGTGTCCTGCCGTGGAGTCCCCTCCACCTTACCCTGCACTACCAGTCACTCTATGGAGTCGCTATTCGGTCTAGAGACATGGCCAAAGTACTGCATTATACGCAATCGTACTGTGGTTCACAGAAGCTGTGTAATGCCGAGTTCCTCTAGCACAGACACATTGGTAAGGAACTCCGTCCACGATATTCCGAGCATTTTTTGCCAGCACCATATTTTTAAAGCATCTCCGCAGCGTATAGTAAATAGGGAAATATAAGTGATTTTACAACCCTGATCTTGGTGGCTTTGGTATAGTATTAATTTCACCAAATTTTTCTCAATTTCTCCATTGCAGCTTTGGTTATGGCCATGCGTCGTTTTACTTCACCCACGCGGTCACCTTTGTTTGATATTGAAGCCCCTAGGTATAGGTAGATCTACACTACGTCTCAATTCGAAATCTGTTTCACTTCGGGCGAGTTATTGTTGACGCGGTCCATGATCAACATTTTGGTCTTAGATCGGTTTATATTTAATCCAAACGTAAGTCTCACTCGCTCCATTTTGAGAAGTAATTCCTCCATCAGACCAGCACTACTCGCAAACGAGGTGATCTTTCTTCTAAATTATTAAACCCTTTGGTTTATGGTTCTTGTTTAATAAAATACAAACGATATGCGTGTCTATAATTAGATTACAATCAACGAAAACACAACTAAAACTAAAAAATTAAATGGTAATTCAATCAACCACGGAAAGTCGACAAGAACGTTAAGTTAAATTATGATTACCGGACTACTAACCAAAATAATGGAAGTACAGAGATAAATGTAATATAATAGAACTAATCGAGGGCGGAACCTATTTTACATTAACAGCTGTCCACTGCTGGACATAGGCTTTTCCTTAGAAAGGAGGTTTTAGCCTACTAATACCACAATACCAACCTAACCAGACGAGTGTGAACCTACTTAGTAGGGTAAAAACTTTTCCTTGTTATTTGTTATGATTCTTCGATGTTTTATTGGAGTTTATAAATTATATTTTTGAATTGCATATATAATGACAAAGAGGCTTCTAATTCACAAAATGTAAATAAATGTCACAGATAAATCCGATTACTTCTAAATCTCGTAAAATTTGGTAAGGTTTTTAAAGCATGTTTCAGAGTGCTTCTCATGACCTTCATAGTAAAGGTAAAGACTATCGTGTATTCTTAGTTCAGTTCTTTCTTTTTCTTGTATTTACTTAATTCAATTTAAATTTGTAGATTTGTTTTTTATTTTCACATGCTACCATCTATTGAAAGTACTTAACTCATATAAATAAAAACTTTCAGTGTGTAATAAAATAATCCTTAAAATTAATCTCAAATTTATCAATCTATTTTTACCCCAATACAGGAAAGTCAAAAGGAAGAGTAACTATTGAACCAATTTCAATGAATGAGGTATCAATAGATTCTTAATACTTGGTGACATAGGCAATATAAATTATATCAAAAGGTTTTACGTAGACGGGTAATAGTATTTTAAACTTTTTCTTAGAACCAATTATGTCGTTGTGGTAACTATTTCAACTTTACTGTTTGCAATCTTTAATCTGTGTGATAATTACTGACTTTCAGAACATTTTACTATACCTATTAGTTATCAGTTTAACCATCGTCAATGATGGTAAATAATGTCTCATCACTATAGGTGCAATAAATATATAAGCCATTTACTTTAACTGGCTGTAGCTCGGAATATTAGCCCGAGCTCATAATACCCCAATAGTATTTTGAAATTTTCTACCAAATGTAGAAAAAATACTTATTTAAAGTTTTGTTACACTTTGGTAATTAAAGTTCAAAGAATGGCCTTTATGTAAATCTGTTTATGAGAGAGCTAAAAATACTTGTATTCAAACGTAACACAATTTATTACCCTTTGTTCGCTTTTATATTACAATATTATTTTAAGCCACAACACTTTGTTAATTTAATAATGAAGAATGAAAAAATAAAGTTTTTTGAGAGAATTAATTTAGTGTAATTAAATAATGCTATGTGTAAACTCAACACACGGTGAACTTTTCGCATGGGTGAAGATATACGTAGAGATATATATATATATATTTAGAGCGTATATAAATGTAACATTTGGCACGTACGTATAAAGTGTAATCTGTGCTATTTTTGAAGGATATAACCCATTCGTCATGTTAATAAAGAATGTTTAAAAAACGGGGGAAAATTATTATGCTACGGGCAATGGTAGACGTAATTAAAAGTAAGCTAGTTTAATTATAAAACCGAAAAAGTATTGTGTATATAATGTATCAGTTTTATTTAAGTGTTAATGTAAGTGAAAGTTTGTTTGCCTAAGTTTTACATCTTAAGAATTCTCGCAATCATCAGGAAGTTTTTCATATACTTAATCCTAGATATAGAAAAACTTTTAGTACCTACGAAAGTACCTGAAAGGTTTTGTACTTTTTATTTAGTAAAATATAACTGTTTTTGTGAAATAAACGATTGACAATAACTACTGTAACTCACATGATGAATGTATGAATTTCTTAAATACTTAGTATTTGGGATATATCTGAAAATTTTTATCGACCCGCGGTGCTAACGGCGTAACGACAATTACTGCGGGCACAGCCGCGAGGCGAAGCTGAAATTGTAGCCTATGCGTTATTCTTATGTATAAGCTATATTGTTGTAAAGTTTCATCAAAATTCATTCAGTATTTTGCGTGAAAGAGCAACCAACATACTCACTTATATACTCACAAACTTTCGCGTTTAAAATATTGTATTGAGATTGTAGTAATACGTACATAGTGCTCGTGTCACTGCTACTAAGCGTTATACGTATATATATATATATATAGTTACATCTTACCATACACATAATGTCATAATAGGTATACCAATTTATACTGCAAACCATCACCCATAACATTTGTCTTTACTAACCATCCACCCTGTCTGGTGAGTGTGAATCCAAATCGTGCTTCTCTGTCGACGGAGACTCTGATGCCGATGATGCCGAGACCCTGGGGCGAGACCACCTGACCCCGCATCACGGACACGCGACTGCACAGACCAGCTCATCAGTTGAGGCCGTGAGACACAGCACACGGCATTGAGCGATACGAATCCCACAAATTGGCTTTTACTGAACGATTGTACACCTAACTCATTTAAAATTTTGATTAAAATTAGAAAATTATTACAGCTTCTAAGATTTTTTTTAAACATATTTGTTTATCTAATTATATTTTTTAAACAGAATTTAAATCAAGAATAATATAATGTTGGCGCGGATGTCTTAAGACATTTAAAAGAAATGCCGTGTGAAACGTATCGCTCATGCACACCTTCGATCATAAAACTTTGAGCGAGGTCTCGTGCTATGCTCCATATTTCATAGTGTAAACGCTGTGAGAGTGAAGTCAAGTATGAAAATAATATCGAAAAACAAAATAAATAAGAAGTATCAGCATTGCACATTCTCGTATTAGGATCAGCTAAACATCTAGGGTACATTTCAGTTTACATTCCAATTGGCCAACATTACCTTTGTATAATCTCTTATTTATTAATGACAAAATATTAATAACACTAAAAAAATAATTATTAATTTACCGCAAACAGAAATCTCCCTAGAAAGGTATGTATGCATGTAACAGCTGCCACACAAACCATATTTAATCAATTTTGTTATATTACTCCATGTTCGGTTATTCTTCATGAAGATTGAAATTGGTGCAAGAAAACATCGCGACATAATATTGTGTTCAAGAGTAGCAAAATGGATTTTTCTCTGAAATCTTCCCTCATTATTCGTCTAGAATATATTTTAAACAATGCTATCCATCAATCTGTTAGTGGAAATACGTCATTAATCATTTTTCCCGGGAGAACTGCTAATTAGGTGAGCTATAAACTATCCTATATCCGTCCCGGTTAAAGATACTTATCTATGTCTTCAAGAATGCCTTTAAAGTTCTGTTTATATTATATATATGACAATGCAAAAGACTACTTTAAATTCTTCACATTAAATCCTTTATCAAGTAAACCAAATATATATAATTCATTCGATAAAACTATAATAAAATTGACTTTTAATCCTAATTATGATATTCCTAGGGAGAGTAAAAGTCCGCATGTAAATGTAAGTACATGTATAATTTAATACTTAAAATTCTTATTAATATTATGTTTAATATATATATGAAAAACTAAATGGACAAACCACCTTAGTTTATATTATTTATTTCACCTGTTTATAAATCTGTAAAGAGGACACATTTCATTATTTATGTTATATAGTATATTCTGTTTTTTGCAATACAATTACAGAAGAATTATTAACCGATAAAGCTTTCAGAACTGTACTACTCTTCTTATATCAAAATGCGGATGATTCACTTACAAAATGCTGTATAATGTTAGTAAGAGGATAGACACTTCTGAAAGCCATTAAATAAATACAGAGCGTTCGTTGCACCAATTTCAAAGTGTAATAAAATGTCATAAATGACTGATAAATGGAAGCGATGGTAGTAATGTACAATGTCGACAACTCTGCTATCATCTCGCTGTGAAGTAGTAGGAATACATTCAAATAACTTGTGTTTTGGTTAGTTACAAAGGGTGAGGATCTAAACACATAAAGAGCTCGGGCGAAGGGTAGGGGGTTGGTTAACAGATGAAAGACGCAGACAAAGGGTAAGGAACACATAAAAGGGTTAGTTTATTTGAAGCTAAATTTGCGTGTTCGCTGAAATTTTGCTCAATTGATAATATACAATTCGCGTCTCGATTTGTATATTTTACAAGCCCTACGCCTAACGATTGTGTTTAAAACGTTTTGCGTGAAAGCGTAAATGATTTTCCTAAGTTTCATATAGTATAACAAAATTATTTCATTGTATACATGTGAACTATATATAAGCACAGTAGACGAGACAAATAAACAGTACAAAATACAATAATTGTGGCTGCGGCAAATCATATTTGACAAAAGACGTTCGCGGACGGACGTCTGTTTTATTTTGTCGCAGTCACATGAAAACATTCAAGACAAACATACAGATGTTACATACACATAGAGAATGAAACGAATACAGACAAAGGATTGAACGAAAAGTGAAAAAGCATCTGGCGCCAATCGCGTGTCTGTTGCGAGACACGCGAAGGTCACCGGCATCACACTCATATGCAGGAGTCGCAACAAAAGGGAAGAGGTGAACAGATACTGAACACTGAGGGGCGAGGGCGGGCTGACTGACACTTACCATGGTGTAAAGGAATTCCAGAACTCGCTAGGAGTGGCGGACACACGGCGGCACAGGGACACAGAAAGACAGGACAGATTACTACACAGATACCTACATCCCTCAGTGCAACCCCACCCCGGTTTTGCAACCGCTCCGGCCGATTGCACTTGTCTATACTGGTTACCTTGCGTTTTAACACTGATTTAACTATTAAAAATTCTCTTTTATCGATTGATTCTCTTACAGACGAAGCCCGTTTGCATTAGAACAGTACCACCACTATTGATAATAGGTGATAGACAAGAAATTGTTTGATTACATTTCAAATAAGATTACTGAAAAGGTTGCACCAAAGATTATTTATAGAGAGAAATCATGTGAATGCATGGAGGCACCCCGTCGTATGTAATGTTTACAAATGGAACAAATGCCAGAACGCAATATAACCACTCTAGACTTTTGAACTTAAATAAAATAGTGAAGCGGCTCGTGTTTTAATGCAAACAAACTTTTAGAGGCGCTTTTGCATATTAAGCGAGGTGGGTTGACTACTTTTATTATTCAGTTTTGCTTTGTCTTATTTAATTTAGAGATCGTTCGAAGTTTTATCAACGCACACGGTACAAATAGGGCAAATAAAAACTTTAATAATTTTGTTTATAAACTTAGATCATGAAATTTGTGTTTAAAAGCTAATTCCAAATATGAGTGAGTAATGATCACACAGCAATAAAACAGTCCGTTATAAATTACTTTCATGATTCAAGTTTCGTCAGTTTAACCTTATCCAAATAAACTTATTTGTATCGTAAAGACAAACAAAACTGTTCGAAAGCTTTTGAGCGCTTAATTTATTTCTAATTTCACTTTGTTATTTATAAGACGCTTTTGTTTTATTCAGACAAACAGGTAGGGTAGACACACACAAGGGATGAACATTAGACAATACACAACACATCGGATCTGGTGTGAAAATAAAAATAAAAACTCAAACTCATGGTGTAAATCAAAATTCAATATAAAAACAGAACCATGCTAGGATCGCTAACGAGAAATCATTTTTTTTTACACGCGAGAAAACAGAGGAAAATCAAAACACTTCCACCAGATGAGAAAATAAATTGTAATTTATAAAAGTATTGTTAGCAATTAAATTAAAATAACCACACCAAATCCTCGGAGAGGTTTAGGAAGATGAGCGGGATAATATATGGTGAAGGTGCTAGTTCCTAGTACATTTTATGTCGTAATGAATTTTGTATCTTCTTCTTACGGAATTACATTACAGTACGGCGATGATATCACGAATCTAAAATCATTGTAAAGTGCAAATATATTAAATTCATGAATTGTGCAAACCGACAGGTCAATCCTAAACCAACAGGTTATAAAAGATATCGTTACATCAGGCTCGTATTTACTCATTCAATAGTCAATAACAGCTGGACCACCTCTAACGATATCTTTTACGTACATGAAGTGATTTGGTGTTTGTTAATATTTAGTCATTTTTCTTTACTTAATAAACTCACCTTTCCGAGTATTCGTCCATGTGTGCGTAGCTCTGGACGGAGTTTTCTTCTATGAGGAACTTGACGCGCTGATAGAAGGACGCGGTGACTGATGGCGGTTGTTTTCTAAGGAGCACTTCTACAGGATCGTTGGAAGCTAGGCACATGATGTGTTCTGCGCACTCTGGTCGACTGCAGCATTCCGAGTCCGAGCAGTCCGTCATGCCATCTTCAAAATGGTAGTGCCATTGTCAAGTGACAGCCAATATTTTGTTTAAAATTTATTTGGTTGTTAATTTGCCTATCTCTTCTGGAAATAAATTAAGTGTCACTTACCTTCATCATTGTCTTCGTTATCGTTGCAGGAGAGTTCGAGAGCAATAGAGCAATCAGTACCAGCCCAGCCGTCCGCGCAAGAACATCGGTACACTCCGTCTTCCAGCAGACATTGTCCGTTACGAGAACAACCGTTTGGACAACCAGCTGTTTAAATAAATATGTTGTTCAGGTGTACTAAATATGTCACTTATATTCTATGAACGAGCCCTAATTATAAACTTTATGTGTAGATTAATTATTTTATTATGTTTACATACCGTATACCTAACGGACGATAGCGTTGCGTTAACGTTGATAACGGATCTATAATTAATGCAATTGATTCAAAATATGACTAAGTATGGTACTCATATTGCATTTTACATCAACTTACGTAAGGTACAATGTCTGCCATTCCATCCTTGCGTACATACACAGGTG
This sequence comes from Spilarctia lutea, assembly GCA_916048165.1. Classification (NCBI taxonomy): domain Eukaryota; kingdom Metazoa; phylum Arthropoda; class Insecta; order Lepidoptera; family Erebidae; genus Spilarctia; species Spilarctia lutea. Next base: position 12,678,122 of record OU696475.1, on the reverse strand, counting down.
CCGTTCTTGCATTGTCCATGATCATGGCATCGTGTATCACATGGTCGTTGATCACACATAGAACCTGTCCAGCCATCGTCACATCGACACACACCTTCAGCACAAACACCATGCGGGCCACAGTCTAAGGAACAGACCACTGCAAAAACGCAAAAAAAATTAAAGGCTTGTAAATGTGTCATAGCATTTTCAAACTGTTATTGTAGGTGTAACTATATTTACCTTGAGAACAGTCATCGCCAGTATAAAGAGGATCGCAAACACATCTACCGGCATCTAGATCATAAACGCCTCTTTGAGAGCATGCTGGTAGACACCGTTGAACTCTTGCATCGCGTTCACTACATGAAGGACCACGCCATCCAGCACGACATACACATCTGCCTCGTACGCATGAACCATGGCCGCCGCATGTTGGGTCTAGACAATCCTCTAAACATATAAAACGAAACAATTATGAAAATAAAGTAAATACCTTATGAACATGAGGTATTCAATATAAATTTGTTTTTTAACCTTCATCACATTTTAATCCTTTCCAGCCTGCTTTACAATGGCAATACCCTGCTATGCATTGGCCTCTTCCAGAACAGTCGGCGGGTTCACAATCGTGTGCTGGCACATCACATTCGGGGCCTTTCCACCCCTCAGAGCAGTGACACACGCCACCTGCATACGCGCCGTGTCCTGAACAAAGAACTGGGCACACACCTGCGAACCATTCCATATTATTCATATTTAATTACTATGTTACTACAACTTTAAAAATACTGTTCATCGTTATAACATAAAATCAACATACTTTTTGAACAATCGTGCCCTTCATATCCATCTACACAATCGCATTTGCCAAGATAGCAGGACCCATGACCCGAACAGTCATCAGGGCAAGAATTAGTGACACCTTCGGCCTCGGAAACGATCATTTCAACGTTATGTGGCTGTAGCTCGTCGTTGTATACTGATATAAACCATCTGCCCGTGTCAAGATACTGTAATATACTGACATTAACTCGCATGTCTGTTGACCTTTTGCTTATCGTATGGTTCCATCTCTGCAGCGGACTAATCGTGCTCAATAATGCATCCCAATCGTTTAAACTACTTTGGAATCGATTATCTTCAAATATACTTCTTCTTCTTCTAAGTCTGTGGTCAACTCTACCGCCTCTAATGAATTCTACAAAATCGTATTGTGTTACACTGGGGGCTACATTTCGTCTACCATATACGGCAAAATTAGCTCCCCAGGGAACTGTGAAGTTAAGGCTAACATAAGCGGGCTGTTTGTTGCGGAATTCGGAACTCCAAAATTGGTAGGCAGGTATAGTCGCGCTGTGTAATTCGTCGAATTCTCTAACTTCTAACGCCGGCGACCACGGAGGTGGCGCGGCTTGTTGTGCTTGTTGAGGTATAACTATTGACTCTAATGCCGCTTCCGCTGTCGTGGACCAACCACCTAAAGATGATGTTGATATAGATTCTGTAACATAAGAAGTTTGTGTTATTATGTGTCCTATGTTTGTATTTTAGGTTCCGAATACTTGTTAATATAACATACCATCTGAAGGTGATGATGTTGATAAAGCATCCCTAATTCCTTGTGCATGTGTTACTGCTTTTACATCTTGCACTAGGATACAATTTGAATTGTCTATATTACTTTTAATTGACGATAGCGCTGCAACAAACAAAGTAAATATAGATTTAGTATGGATTAAAAACATGTATCTTATTTCTTACCAATACTAAATCATGTCTTAAGATTCTAATCTTTTATTGGAGCCCGTCCATCCAATTAAATTTACGTTGTTATCGATGCTTCGAATCGATAAGGATAGTAGCCGAGTGGTAATTCTATTAGTGTTCCCATAGGTGTCATTTTAAATGCACTGTTAAGAAACGGCATATAATAAGAAATGACATTTCAAGTTTAAGAGGTGTATGAATGAAGGGTAGGCAACGTGATGTCCCGTCGAGTTTTAATTAAGCGAAGCACGGTTATACTGCATTTTGTTGCGGTGTGACGGAACGATTCGTTCCGCCGCCACGGACAGAGCCTCTGGCGAGCACGTAGGTGGTTTGGTGACACCCAACTATTTCTTGTTCCGGTGAATGCCGTTGTCTCCTCATTATGTGACAGTAGCGGGTGATCGAATCGATCATAAGATGCCGTGCTACGCAATCTAATTGGTTAATTCTCTACAGTTTGAACTAAGAAACGTAGAAACTTTATTGATACGACTTTACGGCTTATACGGAGTCACTATTTGTTTATTTGTGTTGACTGAAACTTCTGAAGCATGAAATACTCGTAAAAGTATTTAAAGTCAATATTTCATAGACAGTCTTCTTTGCTTGTTCCTACTAGTACGTTGTGTCGTTGCTATGAATACTGAACAGAAAGTGCAAGGGGGCGATCGAACTTTACTGGTAATGTAAAGAGAATTTATTGCATTTATTTATTAGCTCAGAAACGAGCTCACGATCGTGCAGGATTTGTGCTTCAATAGGGATGCAATGTTTATTTGTTTCGGAGCGTGTACAGGATGTGCGCCTAATATGTTGTGCGTTGCGTCAAGGGTAATATATCAATCCTTACAGACATAATTGATGCAACCCAGATTTTGTGCCGCCCAATTAATAAGTTAAACAATTTGTCGAGAGATGCATGCAGTCATTTATACCTTTTATTTAGTTATTCAATTTTACGATTAAATATACTTCATTATTCAATCCAGAGAGACTTTATAGGTATTTATTATTTATGTACTGTGTACAGTGACATAGCAATTAAGTTATCTAACGAAGTCCCTACAGTTTTCTATCTATCCCCGAGATTAACTTTAAGATTAGATTGGAAACGTTGACGTCATTTGACCGTTTGCGTTTAGGATTGGACAATTTAACTTTAGTATTATATGGCGAGGGTAGATAGTTCAATGACAATAACCTTTATCGGCTTAACAGCCAATAGTTAAGTAGGCAATTTATATTCAGTGTTAATGCTACATGCGTATTTGCAGCCAGCTTTTAAATCATACTTTTAAACTAAGATGAATAGTATCTGAAGACAACACACGGGACAATAAAGATGTATAAATGTCGAAGTACACTCGGAAAATGAAGTTAGTTTTTCTGAAATATTAAAAGAAAAAAATATTGTTATTAGTGTTGTACTGTGTTATTATACAAGTGACTAAATCTTTTGTTTGCGGTACATGAACTTTAACAAACTTCTATGACAATAGTAATAAAGTATACACACATTTCAATTTAAAAAAAACGTAACATACATAAAAATCAATCACAAATGTTTGACACGATTCCTTGTAAAGTGTATTAACTTAAGAAACACGATATAAGATGAATCAACATACTCGATGCATTTGGCCCCCAAACTATACTTCCACAGTAATATTTTCCGTCGATCGCATACATGTTAACAGATAAACGACGACGTAGATGACGTAATTTCCCCAAAAGAAAATAAAATATGACCATGCGGTAAGTCGCGACTTTTCCCGATGATCCCTCGTAAAATCTATAAATTTTGTGTATAGAATGACGCCGGGTAGGAAATGGAGGGTGCTCGAGTTGACGAGGTTGGCGACCGAGATGCATGCGACGATTGTGTGCAGATGGACTATGTTTGCTATCTCTACTATTTTTCGAGTTAATACAATTTATTGTAATACGATTCAGCATAGATTGCATCGTGCGTTGGGGGAGCAGAAACTCGTTTGATGGAGTCCCGGGGGACGAACGCGCCGTCGCACAGACTCGTATTAGTCACGTGATAAATCTTCTTGTACTCGTGTGCCCTGTCTCCTTTCATTACATGCAATACCTAATATCATTGTCCTTGTTTCTTGCACACATTAACTACGTTCGCACGAGGTCGCGGTTTGTTGCCCTATTTTACTCTGAGAACATAAACAAATTCAAGATAACGCGATGATAAAAACCTGTTATTGAATTCTCCATTATTCAAAAACAAAATGTATGGTTTAGAAAGGAAGATTGTGATAAATATACTTTTTATATGACTTACAGGTTAAAAACTAGCAAAATATATTCGTAGATGCTTGCTTGTGTAAAATGTTTACATTATATATAATTTTGCATAATCCAAAATTTCTGGAAAAAAAAAGAATTGTTTATAGACTTATTTTGATTAATTCCACTACAGTCATAAATAATTTCAAAAAAATATTCTTTTAGCGATGCGGTACTTTACTTTCTAGTTTATTATTCAAAATTTGGTTATAAAACGAAGCTTACATTTACCAGCGTATGTTTACATTACCAACAAGGTACATTACTTAAAAAGTATGGTGTTATATTACCGTGTTTGTTATGATTCATAACAGAAGCATTATCGATCGCAAATGAATCGTGCGCGTGAGCCACTCAAAATGCGTTAATATCGTCAGCCTAGCAAGCTTTAATAAAACATTTGGGGTCTTCACAATTTCAATTACATTAAAAAGTTGACGGAGTTGTATTTGGCCCCATTCATCGTACACTACATAGCAAATGAAGGGTGCAACAGATGGTTCACATTTTTTCATTACAACGCTAAAGCTACCGGCACAAACCAAGAGATTTATGTCGGATTAAATAAACTAGAGAACTAGTTTTTATTTGATACAAATCCGAAACACCAGGAGGCGTGTGCGGAACAACATATTTTATTGTATTTTTTGAATAGCGATCAGAAAGTTAATGAAATTTAGGCCAACAGCTGGTATTTACATCAAATAAAACAAAACTATTGATTTTATCTTCGAGGAATCTAAATGTGGTCATTTCTAAGCGTAAGTGTCGCTGTATTCGAGGAAAGAAGGTATCGTTTTGACGCGACTGGTCGCCTTAACTGTCGATATATTACAAGGGGCTCTTATCTACTAGCGGCATAATTTAACGGGATTCTAAATGAAGTGAGATCCGATACGATAAGCCTCATTGACTTGAGACACCTTACATCGACGTGGTCCATTACATTACTTTCAAGAAGCAAAGTATAATCAATACTGCCGTATTTATTCTGTTATGCTTTTTAAGGGCTTTTAAAGTCCCAAAAAACTGTAGTTTAGTGCCTTATAAAGCAGTTTCGAATAGTATGAAAACTTTTTTATGAAAACGCTAGGCTAGGTTGATGCTATTTCATTCATGCGATATTCTGATCATGGGTTCTTATTCCAAGTCGACTTATTTTTAAATGGTCATTTAGTGTATTGTTAAGATGAAAATAATGTGAAATGAGTGACAGTTTCTATTATATAACTTTGTCCAATGTTTTAGGACAAGTATGCAAGTTGTGTTGCCTAAACTAAGTTAAGTAGTTACAGCTAGGAGCATGCTTGGAACGTATTATTTAGTGTTTGCTGAAACCATTTAACAGAACGCTCGCCTAACTTTAATTGAAACTATAGCCTATATAAACTCTAGTAAGTCTCCAAAGGAATATTATTCTATTGTGTTTATAATATATATATGTATATACATATATATAATTTGTCATTTTATATCCGTGTTTTAAAATTGTTTCATTGGTACTTATTTATTTCTGATTAGATTTACGTTACCTTAAGTTTACCAGTACATTTATACAGTACAAGTAAGTTTGGGAATAGTTAATAAAGCAACAAAAATTTAAACGACCCCAGTATTAAATGACAATATTGCAGTACTAATAGAAGTAATGAGAAATGATAGGTCTTCTGTAATAAACTCTGTAGTAAGTTGAACAGCGAAAGCTCCAAGTATTTGGTACTGCTATATATCGTGCATCGTTATTGATAAGAATAAAGGTTCAGTCTAGTCGTTAAGTTTGTGAAGGTTCAGTTTTATTGTAGTTAAAGGTTGCCTGGAAGAGATTGCCTTTGGGCGATAAGGCCACCAATTGTACCTCCTAGTTTTGTGTTACCTTTATAAGTAATCTGGTGTACAATAAAGATATTATTTTTATTATTATTAAAGTCTTGTTGAGTTTTTGTAATATGAATGATATTTACTCTGTTATGTGAGCAGCAAAACGTAATTTACATATTTCGTATGGGTTTTACTCATTTAAGGATTCGTGTTCACCATGGTTACAAAACTGTAATGTTATAATATTAGAGCTTGTAACTGCCGCCCACTGACGCTACAGGGTTGCCAGTGAACACTTAGGAATGATGTCATTTGTACGTTGTTAACTGTACCGTAGCCCTTAAATGGAGATCTGTCTCTACTCATTAGAAGAAATACAAGTTATCGTTGTTACAGACGTGTGCCCCATATTTAACAATAAATCTATTGTACTAGCAAAATTATGTGGGTTTACATCACGGTAAGTATGAGTATAACCATACATTAACTGTAAAAAATTTAAACCTTTGATTTTCATTAACTTTAATTTAATCACTTAAAAAGCACTTTACTTTCTTATGCAGTTTCTAAACAAATATTTGCCTTATTGGCAATTAGAGTCGAGAATTTTGATCGTCTTTTTTAACTTTTATTAGGAAGATTTTTGTAAGTATATATAAATTATTTTAGTCGAAAATGAATTGGTAGCCGCCGAATTTCAAGGATTAATATTATATTTTTATATAATTTGTTGATCAACGAATTGCTTGAAGAGATTTTACCCCACTAACATCTCGTCAGATGTTGTTGAACATAATATTAATAATAAATAAACGTAAATATTTGATACACACCATATTTGACTTTTCATTGAATTGAATAATTTTTCTTTTTAACGGAAGACCGTCCGTGGTAACAATTTTTTTCTTTTTTCCAATAACACAATCGATATAATTGAGCTTCTCGAGTAAACATTAACACACAATGCGATCGAAGATTCAATGCATTCCAAACGTCAAATCTCAAATGTTTGCTATTTGCATTTATTAATTTCTCAAACATATTTCAGACTACCCATATAAAGGCAAAAATGTAAATAACTTAATATTAACTCTTACATTACTGAAGACTTAACGAAATACTTGTTTCCTTTATTCACGAAGCAACAAACATAACACCTAATGAAGATCATACTACTATTTACCTAGTATAAACATATTAAAAAACTGTTTGAAACATAACAGTCAGAATGAAGTTATTTACGAAGGGAAGTTGAAGAAACTCTTATTGCCGTGCGCTGTAACGTTAACTAAACAGTTTACACAACAGCCAGGAGAGTAACCAGATGATACAATCAATGAACTTTCATTCCGGGATTAGAACAAAGAGGGTTAATTTAAAATGCCCCACTGCAGTACACACACAAAGTTCCTTTGTTACTCCTGATGCGGCTAGAGGTAACTCTATCGTCACTTTACAATCTAGAACTTTTAAACAGAATTTTCCTGACCTAGATTTGAACGGAAAATGAAGACAGAAAGTAGATACGTTATGGTACGAAGTTAAACTGCACCACGCCCGTGCCGTGTTCCAATTCTTGTGTCAGTCGTACATATGTTTATTATGACGCAGTGATATCTCTAGGTATTGATTGTTGCTAATAAGGTAAACTAGGTCGTTGGTAATGGGGATAAGATGGATATCTAAGCTATAATTTTCAAAAGATCGTCTCTATAACATTGCAGGCCAAAAATTCAGATCGTCTCTAAATCCAAGGCAAATACTGTTAGTTTTTAAAAATAGAAGCCCCAGTTAGTACAGTTTGTGTCCATTTCATGTATGTTTGTAAAGTCCCCAGTGACACAGGATTTATTCCTAATACAGGAGTTGTCTCTTTAAATTACAATAAACAAAAACCAAATATTTGAAAAAAAAACTGTAAAATGGGCAACTTTAGTGCTTTAGCATCATTAGCAAAACTAATTAATACATTATTTTATAATTAATAAAAAATACATTATTTTAAATCATGTATTCATTATAACACTGTTGTTTATTATTGCTTACGTATTCCTCCGTAATATTGCCAAGGCATATACAATGGCTTGAGTAGATGCTATTCAGACCACTCCTACGACAAAACGCTACTGTTAAAAGATGGTGCTAAAAGGAAGTACTGCTATTACGCACAAATGATCATTTATGTCCTTAATTGAGTTCCTATTAGATGCATAATTTGCTGTAGTATCCACCCACTCGGAAAAGATGTCGTCTCTCGAAGGGAAATAAACAAAAGTAATTTCCCGACATTAGCGCAAGCGAGCGCTTTCAGCTTTAATGGCAATGCGGTTGTGCACCCAACGACACATTATTTCTCTGATTGTTCCACTGTTATATGTGATTCGCGTGCCTTAACCTCTAACAATTTCGAGGTGTAGCACATCCTGATGGGTGTTATTGAACAGTATAATGGTTCAACTAAAACGTTTCGCGGGATACCTTGCACTTATCTTTTGTTGCTAAGAACCTTTTAAAAAACTGGCACACTTTAATATACCGTAAACGTTATTTATACATACTACGAGTATACCAAAGCTTCTTTCTTATGTATGCGTTCGAATATTGTTTATATTTAACATCAAACTAGATTTTACACTACTATATTTTACTGCCAACTTAAAAGCAAGTTTCTATTTCTGCACTTAAATGTGGAAGTAGAAAAGAATTCATTATAAAATAAACATTCAGCAGTTACACTGACGTATATAATGTTAGAAAACTGTCTGAACTTATTACCTGCCTCTAATAAGCTTTACAGCTCTGGCATGCCCTTTTTAGGTTCGCATTCTACAAATGTAGTACAACTAAGAATAAAGATATAAATCTTTCCCTTTAGTATTTACTTAACTTGGAAGTAAAACATATTTTGCATCAAAATATAAAAGCCCCGAACAAAGCACAAACTAACCCAGTCATATTTATACGACATTTCAGCCGCCTCCTTGTTCCCATTTCTTATTCTGCCAACTCTCAGCGCCATTGTAAAAAAACATTTTTTCGTACCCTCTAACTAAGAGGTCGAAATTCGGAAATAACTACTTTGTCACTGTTGCAAAGAATAGAGTTAATACATTCCGTCATTTCAAAAATGGAACTATATAATTTAGTAAGACAAAGAATTACTTAAATAATAACGAGGTACAAAGAATACATAGTCATTATCGTTGCGAGGGCTTGGCGGGGTAAATGTAGATTGCAGGTATATTCGAATGTAGGCCAAAAGTATTGCGTCGGTAGCGACCCATGACGACTTTGATGTTATTTTTGTGATGCCTCGTGTGGTTGTGGTTTGGACTTATGGGTGATGATTCACTTGTAGATGATACAGTGCTTCGTCCACTTTATCCTAACTTTATAAGTGATAGGTGAGCTATTCCGAAGCTCGGAATAGCTCAGATGTTTTTCTTTGGGGAATCTAAATATAATCTTGACAAAAAGTTGAAATTGCCTTAAATAATCACAATTTGAAGGACAATGATTCAAAATAATATTATTTATACTTGGATAGTGAACAAAATTAAACTTAATGCTCTGTAGTAGGCTAAAGTTTACATTCGTTTACGTATACTTGTATGTTACATCCTTCATATGGTTGCCGTGTTTTAACATCGTTAGTTTAAAATGGTTTTAGTATAGATACGTCTCTACACTCAGAACAATAATAAGCATTACATGCAGTTGAGAGAATGTGCCATTCCATTAGATATAAAATGTAATGTATTGTTTTATTATACCGCACGGAAAGGATTAGTTACTCGTCGTTAAATCAAACAGGGATTTATTTTTGCAATTTATGAAGCATTACGTATGTATAAATTATGATTGGTCGTTTGGTGGGTACGCGGATTCTCCGGGATTGCGAGAGGCTGATGTATTCGTAGTAAAATAACACGGGACGTGAAAGTGTAAGATAATTTATTACAAAGCTAACTCAGCCGCGCGGGCTCGAGGCACGCAGCGCACGTTGCCTTAGGTTAGGTGCATCATTTATATTTTTGTGATGTTTGTTTTTTGTCTCTCTGTAAATGCCGATTGCGAGATCTAAACAAAGAATGATAAAACTAATGGTCCACGTCGGTTTTCATCGAAACATCAATATTTAATCAACTCATTTGCATGCACCTAGTGAATATTTAAATTTATCGCCTTTAGTAATTGAGTTTTGATGTGTTGATGGAAATATTTTTCTATTATGATTTGGTCATATAACGATAAACGAATTAAAGTATTTTTATTAGCTTTTTCCGTTAGCATCGACTCGTACAGCACGGATTTTTTCTGTTAATGGAAATAGTGGTTCAACATTGTTTATGACCTAGTATGATAGCTTTTATTGTTTTGACTGGTTTTAATGTATACATTCGGGACTGAAAATTAAAAAACGAAACCAATTACATAAATATAATAAGTAATGATAATGGAATGTTATTTATATGCAATGGTTTAGTGTACAGGGATCTTTAGGTTCCTACAAACACCTTGCGATTTGCAAAAGTCGAAGTGATTTTTGCTACTGTTTTAGCGTAGAGCTGTGCCTGAGGGCTATATAATCTCGTGTGCCTCGGACGCTACTCCCTTTGTCGGTTTCCAATCATACAGTACAAGAACTAGCCCCTTAATTGGATGGAATCTCGCTTGAGGCACGATTCGGCTTTAAGGGGATAAAAGCATACGAATGCAATTTTACATTGCTTTGTAATCTATTAAAATAATCAGATTGGAAGCTTTCGGGATTATACCCAGACATGTAATAAAGATAATAGTCTTATTTTACTCATCATTTTTGGATTGTATAAAATGTTTTCATTTTATTTGTTTTAATTTAACAAATGTATTTACAATCACTATACGTTGCGGTTTGATTACAAAACAATTTGTTTAGTTTAGCTTATTGGTATTTTAAATTGTTATCGATTATATGTTTATATATTAACCTCTTTTCTAGTCAGAGGTGATAAGGAGGTGATAAGCTCCACTGATAATCAAAAGCTGTACTTTGGAATTATATCCCTTACTAAGCAATTAGATAGACATATGGTTAACCTCGGTCTCTTCGAGATGCTGCAATTCATATACATAATTCGTTGACTCTACCTGTGTACTCCAGTGTGCCATTTTTCCGTCTTAAAATAATTTCTTTCCCTGGGTAGGTAGACGACAAGTATCCCGTTGGCCATAAAAATATCAAGAAAACTTTGCAATACTACATCCTTGGATCAACCCGTATGGAAGAAGTACCGAATGATGATGATGATGAATAAAGTAGTACAAATATTACGGTCAACTTATATATGGTTGGATTACGTGAAGGTTATACACTAATGCTAATGGATTGTTAAAGAATAATGTTTTGAATATTTAATCGCCGGAATTCCGAGTGAGTTCATAAAAATACTGCCTTAACGAGTGTTCTGTACGTCCCGCTGGGTTTTAAAAACAAAGATGTATCGCCTAACTTATGCTTGGATATTTCAATATTAAATAGACAGCATATATTGAGTCTGTTGAAACTGTCATTTGAGCTCAAGGTTCGTTAGTTGCTTCAGTCTGACAAATGGTTTGAAAATGTAGATTGCTGTTATTTCATTAATATAAATATTAATAGGCGTTGGTTGATAAATTACTGGATAGTCGTCACTCGACATTGTTGTGTAAAGCAATAGTTATGAATTAAAAAAAAATGTTATTGTGATAATAATTCTAATATTGCCGACATCTGACACAACGCCATCCAGTATATTGTATTTGTCTATTTATTATGTTACCGTTATTTTGCAAACTAATAAGCAGAGTTTCTTGGGTAATTAATAATTAATTAAATTAATAAACTGTAACAGAAATATTCCTTAAACTCTCAGCATCAGTAGTGATACTTGTACACTATTAAAGTTATCGTCTCTCCCATGGATCTACGATGGAGCTACCCATTGAGGTAATTTTATATAATGTAGTGTTGTAAGATGTGAAATTTAAAGATTGGAAGTGTATAATGTTTTCTCCCCTAATGCGGTTTACATATTTCATATTTTTCTATCTTTTTTTCATAAAAATGGATTCCGAAATCTAGGAATGTAATAAACTACTAAACTTAATAAAAAAAAAGTTAAAACGTTACATTAAAATTTAGAATTTTTAAGGATCAATTTAATTATTAGGAACTAGATCTTTTAGGCTAATGGGTGTCCGAAAGTGGGTGTTTTTATGTTCCATTACTAAGGCAATAAAATGAATAACAGGTTTGGGCAAGCTATGAGTATTGATAGAATTAAAGAATAAACGTTTTTAACTGAGAATAATCTCATCGTGATTTTTGGGTGAATCATGTATTAAGTTAGAGAAAACATATTTTAAAACGGTTGTAAAAATTTGATAGAATATTTTTATCTGTACATCAGTATACGTTAAGGTGTATTTATATAGGGACCGAATTGGATACATTTAACTATTTAAATGAGATGAAAATTAATAGAAAATAGACTTTATTCATTTGACCAGTGTGAATGAAGAGATGTTTGATGTTAACTATTTATTTATTAGCATTTTGAATATTATAATGCTTGCTGCACCCCGCGTTGTTATTCGTTTGTTTTTGCACAATACTGATCCCACGGGAACACTATATTTTTCTGGATGAAAGGTAGCATATATTTCAGACTATAGTCTACCTCTGTGTCAAATTTCATCCTGATACGTTATGGTTTAACATATTTACCGCGTTAATAATATTAAGTAAGAAATAGAAAGGTTGATAGTTCAAAAACTTACCTATAAAATAGGCGAGCATCGCCGCTAAGATGACACAGAAGCATATCATAGCAATGGCGAGGCATTTCCACGTGCATCGATGTTGACATCGTTTGTCTATGTGAAATCTCGAGGGGGAGTACACAGGGACGGGGCTTGGCTGACTGGCTCGCGGGGGGAATACCGGCATCACCAGTGGTTGGTTTGCTAGTTGGCAGTGACCACTGCCCAGCGTGCCACCAACCATCCCGCTGGACATCGGAGCACCACCCAATCTGTAACAATGTGGAATAACGTTACTAAAATATAAAACACAGCAAAATATAAGTACAGTTTTGTACTAAAATGTTTTTCTTATTCTTGAAAAGGTTTGTATCTACTATAAATTACTAGGTAAATTACTAGGTAGAAGTCACATTTCATACGGATACACATACTTGCAAAGACTGTACAAAAAAGAGCGGGTAGGCATGGATACAAAAGAGTCATTATTACATTGTACTGGCTTTAGATCACATAGTCTTCACATTTACATTGTTATATTACTCTATCTGAGCCTCGCGGTGTTACCCGCGGTATAACATCAACCACAGGTAACGCAGCGGGTCGGAGCTAGTCTGAAAAAAGCACTTTACTTCTTATATTATCAGCTATCTGCCAGTGAAATTTCCGTCAAAATCGGTCCAGCGGTTCGAGATATCAGCTGGAACATTTGTTGTCTATTTAGACAGATTGACAAAAATTGGTATATGTCCCGTGTATATGGTATATTGGTATATGTCCCGTGTATATGGTATATTGGTATATGTTTGGTATATTCATTTCGTACAAAGCGGTTGTTTTAATATTACAAACACACACTCCAATTTTACTTATTTATATAGAAATTTTGTAAACTTAGTTTTGGCCACTCCGAGTAACAAACGTCGATGTAACATGGCTTTTGCATCAAGTGAAAAAACAGATTACAAGGTTGCAAAATAACAAACAGTTTTTCAATTAACTCAGCCAGGCTTACTTTTTTATTAATTTGAAAATGAATAAAATGAAGTAAATATATTTTCTACATGGAAATTTATGTTTACGAACGCTATGACCTCAGTCAACAACGTGGGTGTTGTATAATTGGCAGGTTTTGATTGGGTTTCGGTGTGACATTTGAAACAAAATACATAAATTTAAATTTCTTCGATGAGAAAAACAATGTGTCAAAGTTAAAAAAGTAGGTGACCCAGTTGTCGAGTAAAAATTATGATAAGGTTGTTTATAACGCGCCATGTTTTACTTTTCACTATAAAAAAAAACAATGTAACATAAGTAGGTTCCTGATTCGAATCTCAGGTAGATGTGAACTTGTCGTATCGACACAGGTGTTGTAACGTGTTAGACCAACTGTTGGCAAAGCGAATCTGTGTTCAACGCCATATGGCGCTTCTAATATTAAATTCCATGGAAGACAATCAAAACGTATCATTACCGGGGATTCCAACAAAAAAACGATGACCGAACCGTTTAAACACGTCCGCCCCGTGAGACATTAATCAATTATCCGAACTTCAGTGTCACGACTAAATTTAAAGGCCGGGGCTGAGAACATATGGTGCGGCAGTCCGAGTCGCTCACCAACTGACGCCACTATAATGACCTCTCGCATAAAGGAATAAGCAAAAAGAGAATAGAAATAATTGGACCAAGTTTAGCGAGAACGAAGCGTGACTCCTAAAGGGTTTTGTTTCGAAGAGGTTCTTGACTGTAATTTTCTTTTGAATAGCGGCCGAGGAGCTCGAGGAACGTTTGGAGGAAGGACGAATTCATTAAAACGTGTACAGAAAGCACAATGCTCCGGCAGGCAGATCTTGCCCTTAAATGGCTTTTAAATGTCCAACATCTTTACAAATTGTGTGGGTTTAATACAACATTGTATGTTTATAAAGAATATATTTAAATTTGTATATACATATCGAACAAAGTAGCTTTAACCAAAAGTCAGACATATGTAAAATTTACAAAGTACAATCATTGTACTTAATTCATAACATAATGACTTTTGAATACAAGAGACTTTATCATGTTTAGTTCTTAGTTTTATCGTGATATATTATTATAATAAATAACTTGAATATTATGTTTTTTTCTAAAAAGTAAACCTGACTTCTTTGCTTAATCAATCGCTAAATTCCGGTATAATAAAACTGAAAAATAACAAAGAAAAAGCTTGCTGTAACTCTTATTCTATTATCAACACCATAATTAAAACCAATTTAAGACCTCAAGTCATGATGGGGAACCACTATCGATGTTTTGAAGATAACTGTAGTTGAAATTGATTTTTTAAATCTATCATCATTACGGTAATGGGTTTTATTGCTTATAATCTAACTTTGATGCTATTATCGTCCGCTTCCAGTAGGCGCAGTGCCCGCACGTTACCGAAATGAGTAAAGTGCTCTCATTTTGTTTTTGTTGAGATGTTGTGCTGAGTTATAAAATATTGCGCAATACCGCAATGCGTTTGTTTTGGAACGGAAACAAGCATTCCATTTTATGAGCCTAAAAGTTGCGCTTTTAAATATAGGAGGAACTTGCGAAGGAAAGAGAGGACAAGACAATTAACGAGGCCGATGACAGCGTTATTGTAGGACAATGCTGCGATATTTCAAGCCGACCGTCAGGGTTTCGGTGAGATTTTGACAGACACTCGTCGCAACTGAGCTCTTAATGAAGCGGTAAATAATGAGCAAAGGTGTTGCGACGTGCGAGAACCGTGTCTAATTAACGCGAGACAGCCACGACCAGCTTACATATATATGAAACAACACACCCACATATGATTAGTTCATGTTATTACTAACTAAAAGTAACCATCGGTGAAATTAACGGTAATCGTAATGTAGAATGAGAATGGTCTTAGAAAAACATCGGCAGGTAGACGTAGGCTCGTTAGTTGTCCGAGACTCGCCGCTGTCGTTTAGTTTTTATCTCTGCAATCGCGCGTGCAGCGGTCACTTCTAGTCTCAGAGCGACCTCTAACTCGGAAACCAGATGAAACAAAAAGAAAGAAACGCAGGCACGGGCCGTGAGAACGCGTCTCCTTCGCTGCGGTCGCCTCGGACCTTCCATTTATCTTGCACAGTCGTGCGGGAATGGGCTGGACAGCGTAGTACTTTTATTGCATTGCGCCCCTAAATATAGGCCTGTAGAGGTTCACCACAACGCTTTTAGTCCTAAAATGATTGGTTCGTTCAACTTTATAGAGAAGTGTATAAAGAAATTGATTCACGGGTAAATAAGTCAATGCGAAGTTGTTTTCCAAGTATCTAACAACTACAGCGAATTAGAAAGGTCATCGTAGTAAGTATATTTCTAACTGATTATTAAAAAATAAGTACAATTTATTATTCCATTCTTATCTAATCTCTCAAATGAGAGAGCAAAACCAAAGTTACTGTCGCTATTATTAAATGGTTTCAATATGCCAGTTTGCTTTAATCTCAGTAAGCTTACTTATGACGAAGGTTAACCTTTAGTTGTATATATTACTAGAAAGTGTAAAAAAAAACATCAAACCTCTTGATACACATAAGATGTAATGCGTGTGAAACATAAGATAAGATTACAAATAAGACAATTGTCAATTAATTCACCGTAATCGAGACCGCAATTGTTGCTCATAGACATTAGTATTCGACAAAGGCTGGTTGAAGTAGTGTAGTGAATGCTGGTAGGGGTGTGCATTGTAGAACAGAACATTAATTTTATGTTTCAAATAAAAACAAATACAAAAGACATTTATTCGGATGAAATGTACCTACCAAAATGTAATTAAAGTAATATGACTGTTGTTTGTGAAAATCTGAAAATATGTTTTTATGAAAGAAAGAAATAGGTAGTCCTTACATTACAAAGAGTTTTTAAAGTGAAAATGTTAAATACTATATTAATACCATATGAAGATTTTCTAGTATGCCTAGTTGTGTCCATATTTTCTGAACCTTTTTTGGTTTTTAATACCGTAAATTTTTTAAACTTTTATCGTCATATCACCTAAATAAAGTTTATAATTTAAGTTAAGCTTCGCACACATAATTTTCTAATTTATGAAGTTTTAAATAAACTAATTTTGATTTTTTTTAAGTTCATGTATGTGGCAAAAATGACACATGAACGATGTCATCAAATGCCAAACGGAATTACGTTTTTATGAAAACGTAACGGATCGTTTTTTGTTTTTTCGAAAGACGGTCCCCATTTCATGTCATCCACATTTTATATATTTTTTATCATTAATTTTATCACGACGACGACTTCAAGACTCGAAGACCTGATAATTGAAGACGATAAATACTTGACATTGGCAGAAATAGCTGATCTGAGTGATCCGGCTGGTTGCCATTTCATCAAAAGAAGAAGAAGAAGAAAACGTAACGATACCATTAGTAATAATAGTTTAATTAAATGAAACACTTTATATTTAGTTAATTTTTTGCAGAACAGCTGGTCTGTAACCGGTTGTGGACAGCAACCCAAAAGCTATTTGCGTAAATGTTTTGCAGATGACTTTCGCAGTTTAGTCTAAAAACTTGTGTGTGGTAGTCGGCATATGTAATAGGTAGCATATTACTAAATGTTACTGTAGCACAACGAACTTGGTACATTGTATTTGTGATGTCCCATGTGATGTGAGGTAGATATATAGTCTACTGATACGATTTGTTTATGAAGGTAATATGTTCTTTTTGCTATAACGAGTATGAGCGTTTAAATACTATTGTTAATGCTATTTATTATCTTCATACGATACTAAGATTACACGATACGATACAATTGTTCAAGAATAAAGCCCAATTGCAAATATACAAGGTGTCTCAAAAGAAATTTCATATTTAGTGGATTGATTAAAAAAAAAGGAAGCGGTATATAGAAAAAATGTTTATTTATTGTTAAAATACACTTTTTGGGAATTCATTTCTTAAAAATAATATCGTCTAAATGTAAACCCTCACGTTGTTGGCACTCATTTAATCGAACAGTAAAATTACTTATGACTGCTCGACAGGTGGAGTGAGGGATGGCTGCCATTTCGTGACGGATATTTTCTTTCAAATGCGCCAGTGAAGTTGGTTTATTGGCGTAAACTTTAGATTTAAGATAACCCCATAGGCAAAAGTCCATAGGGGTTAAATCTGGGCTACGTGGAGGCCAATTTATGTCACCTCTCCGGGAGATCAATTTTCCTGAGAAAATTTCACGAACACGTGGCAGAGAATATTGGACGTGTGTGAAGTTGCTCCGTCCTGTTGAAACCATGTTCTTTGGTTATAGCCAGGAAAGTTTTGCAGTTCAGGTACCAAGAAGTTGTCTAACATCTCCACATAACGCTCTGAATTCACTGTAACTGTACGCCCCATTTCGTCTTCAAAAAAGTAAGGGCCGATAATTCCTCGCGCCGACATGGCAGCCCATACGGTCACTTTAGGCGAGTGTAGGGGTTTCTGATGTTTGCGTTTCGGATTGGCTGAACTCCAGTAGCGGCAGTTTTGCTTATTTACGTGGCCATTAAGATGAAAATGAGCTTCATCCGAAAACAAAATGTTGGTAAACGTTGAAAATCGCTCAATCATCTGATTTACGAAATTAAGCCTCTGACCGGCATCTTGGGGCTTTAATTCTTGCACCAATTGAATTTTGTAGGGGTGCAGCTTTAGATCTTTGTGCATAATGCGATGTAATGATGATCTATGCACATTTAAAGCACTCGCGCGCTTCCGAATTGAAAGGCTCGGGTCGTCACGTACAGATTGATTAACACTCTCCACGTTTTCTACCGTTCTTGATGACCTAGGTCGCCCGGATTTTGATCTATCCAGCGTTGATCCAGTCTCTTCAAACTTTTTAACCCAATGTCGAATGAGAGGAAGGCTTGGCGCATCATTTAAGTGGCGAAAACCTCGAATACTGCAGAATTTTCTACGCGCGACAGTTGTCGAATCACCGTTCTTGTAAAACTCTCGCACGCACAACGCGCGGTCTGCTACCGAGAAACGCTCCATAGCGACTGAATCCCCAAGAGCCAAGCTACCAATTGACATAACCCCCGCACCCCTCAAGTACGCAGCGTTCACGCAGTAAGCTAAACAAATATAAAATTTCTTTTGAGACACCCTGTACTTTAACATGACAATTTAAGATAGATTGACTCAAAATCTATTAGAAATCTTATTCTGGTGCGTTTTGTTATCAACATAATTACACATGTAGTCGTTATTTACAAACATCTGGAATGTCGTTGTAACTGTAGGCTGTATTATTTCTACATAAGAAAATAATTTTAGTTTAATCAATTACTTCTAAAAAATATTTTCAACACTTTGATCGAATACAAAAGCACTTGTTGTGGCTTTGAAAAACCTTTTAAAACCAAAGATTTATTTCATGGATGCTGTAGGTGTGGTTGATACTTATTAAGTGTTTCGCTTTCTTTTTGTGGTAGACCTTAGAACGCCCCTTACATTCATTGTGAGGATCGAAAAGCGATCGAAAGATGTTATCGACTTTCATACGAATAACATTTCATAAATGTTATTCAGTGAGTTTATTTTAAGATGCCTCGGAACTAATTGCTTGGTCGATTCAATGGAGAACAATGAAACAACCATGAAATAAACGATCCGAACTCTGATGAAGCTTTCAATAACGATTGTTATGTATGTATATGCGATGGTATTGTAGTTAAATGACCTGTATCTACGATGTAATTCACTTGACAATACAATGAATTAATATTTTGTCTTGTGGGAAATCTTTGTACTAGCTTCAATACTTTTGCGTTGTTATGTTGTTACGCGAATGTACGAGCATTTATGTGATAACTTCAATATATTTTTTGTTATGCGTTAAATAGTTTATACTAGGTTGCACTAAATTACAGCTAGTCAGTGAGCCAATAGCCAGTTTATACGTGCGATTATGTAAAGATGGTACCTATAAAATGATTGCATTCAATATAGGTGTAGTTATATATATGATTGTATATTTTTAGACAAAATATGTGTACTCTATTATAATAATTATTTAAGGCATGTGATATTAAGTAATTACTTTATGTTAAAGACGCTGAGCGGTTTCACTTTGAATTGTTTGCTAAACAAAAAAGAACCATAAACCGACTACGTAAAAACGTTTGATATAATTTGTATAGCCTATGCCATTATTACGAATCTATTGACACTTGTTTATTAGACTTCCTTCAGCCGTTTAGGTGTTACGGTACAAACATAAATAGACTGTTAAAATTATAATCCTTCCTTTTGGCTTCGCCGGTCGGTAGTCGGGTAAAAACTAGTTTCGTAATCAGATATTTTACATCACTGTGTACAAGTCATATATTTACACAGTGAAGTTTCGAATAAAAACTTTGAAAAGCACTTGGAGATCAATCGATATAAACACGTTGTGTAAGGAAGGGCAGACCTCCCGGCACCCTCTTGCAAGTCACGGGTGTAAATTCAAGAAAGCGCCCCAATTTAAAACGAAATGTATAACAATAGAATAGCCCCGGTATGCCAATTTCCTCCCTCGAGGAACGTTTTCACTACAAAGAAACTGAATAAAATTATCATCCATACATACTACTTACTATTATTTAAGGCGGAAAGTTAGATTGAAGTGTTCCGAAAAGAGGAATTTACTCTGACGAGAATTTTAAAACGAGGAAAAAAAAATGATTCAAAATAAACTGAGAAGTGGCGCCCAGACATCTCGACGAGTTGCATCCAGCCACGCCTGGAATCTGTCCACTTAAATAGCTGCCTCATTCACACCGATCACACCCAGCGGATTAATTAAAAACATTTGTCAAAATGGGCTCTCGGACGGAAATTTTCTACCGGGGTATTTTATCTACGCCCGTATTAATTACTAGTTGAAGTTATAAAGTAGGCTAACTATGACTTTCAATTAAGTTTACAAAATCACTTAGATCAATGGACGACGCCGTAAATATAAATTTAAACTGGAATTAATTTCTGCAAGTGTCACGTTCTTCAACTGGCAGGCATTGCTATGATATATGAATGGTGCTATATATGTGTAGATAATACTTTAAAGTATTAATTAAGGTATAGAAATAAGTGTTAGGTACAGTCTTCTTACAGTTACAAATCAAATATATAGAGACTAGCACGTAATTTGGCCAGATTCGTTAGATGTGCAGTACCTAGTCGTTTTTTAGGTCCCTTTAGTTGTCAGCGGGAAGCGGGGATCGTGGTGGAACCGTTCCGAGCAAGCGATTGGTGCGTCACTCGACAACACTTCGATTACACCTGTGAGCACTGAAAACAACTCAGTGCTTACAGTTGTGTTATTGTTTTAAATTAAGTTTTTGTTAGGAGTGTTTGTTATTATTATATTTAATATATTATAAATGTTGAACTCATGATAGCAAGATCAAATCCGATTCAATCATTCAAAAAGTAGTTTACAGGTGCTCATATAGACTTGAATACGAAGTGATTTATTTGCATAAGGATTAATCCTTATGCAAATAAATCAATAACCTACATTATTCCTACCTTGGTATTAAAACCAAGTTATGAATTGTTAAGTTATAAGTTTGTTTCAATGTAAATTTTGAATATTTATTTATTTATTTATATCTTTATTGTATACTTAAAATTTAAAAATATAACTACAAATATTCTAATATGTAAAAGTAGTTATTGTGACATAACTATAATAATAAGACATTTGGTATCGCGGACGTTATGTAGATATTAATGTCTTCTACATTTGTAATAGGTACATGATTTTGCTCTATTGTCAACAGTTTTACAGCGTATGTGTCATAGGATTTTTGTTTTTTTCTAACACCTTGGGTTACATTACCAATGATTTCATAGGCATCCCTAACTTTTTTGAAAATATTCTATAACCTTTGAAAATATTTAGGAATAATGTAGTATTCTAATGGTAAAAGAATGTTGTAAATCTAGCATGTTGTTTTGGAGTTCAACCGTAACAAACAAAATACCAAATCTTTCCTCTTTATAATATGTATTACACAGTTTAGATTCCTTATCGTTTCTATTTTGTTTATAACACCTAATAGACACTCTCAAATTATTTTCTTCTAAACAAACATTTTAAAATGACAAACAAAAAATTAACCCGAAGTTGTTGCCCTGCAGTGTACGATGCGCAAACTTACTCCCACTACGCCGAAATCTGGCCAAGTTACCTACCGGCGCCTATACTGTGGCTGAAAGCGAACTTATTTGAATTCTCACCAGATCCAGATCCAAAACTGTTACTATTGTCGCATGAATTTTATAATTTTCTGTAAATTGAAACCTTTTACCTCAAAAGAAACGGTACTCAGTGTTGATGAATAAACTTGACAGTTATCTAATACAGTTTGTTCAGTGCCTTTGAGTATATACATTGGGATTATTCTACTTCTAAAAGCTGAATGTGATATGTAATGCATATGAAAATGATACCTCGATTTAAACGCAGTACATGCGGTCGGATTCATTGAACTCACAACTCTTATTAATATCTCATAGCGTGATGTTTGTTTTAGTCGTCTCGTGTGGTGGTTAGGTAACGTTGAAGTTGATTCATGAATGGGAGAGTGCGGTTCGCGGCTAGCGCAAGTACGCAACCAGCACCCACTCGTGTATATTTAGTGAAATAATTTCGCTATGAATTCATCAACCGACGGAAGTGCTACCATCTACATTTTGTGCTAAAGTCAACATGTGCTTACAATACTGGTAAATATGGTGATAATTGTTTTATATATGTTTTTAGACTTTATTGTTTCTTTGAACAAAGCTTTCTGAGTTTAGAGAGGTGTATTTAGAAAGAGTTTGTTAAAAATACACTATTCCTTTGTTTTACTAAGATTTCATAAGTTATTTATTTGGTATTCATAATTACATTATTTATCTATTTAAAACAACATATATTCATACATCTCGGATTTAAAGCCACATGGCATTATCTACATGGCAGGTGTTTAAAAAAGAAAAACATAATTGCTTTGTAAAATGTTTTAGAAGGCATGTTGGGATATTAATAAGTCAGCCAGCTAGTCTCTAGTTAGATTAGCAATACACCTTAGATGAATAAAGATAAACAATTGAAAGTTGTGATAATGAATTAATACATTTGGCATATGTAAAGGCTCTAATTAATTACTTATTTTTAGATAGGGTTTACCTATCTATCATGTTGCTGAAAAAAATTACTAACATTTTAAGAGTAGCTATTATGGTAAAAGTAAATTAGACTTATTAGATCGAACTTTACATCATCTTGCGCTATTTTATTTATGAAACTTACTGTTCTCTATGAGTGCGCCCTAGGCAAACCTAGTCAGGTTTATCACTAGAAATGAATGGAAGCGATATCGAGTAAGCGTCCAATTACTGTTCAGTGGGTAGACAGCGAGGGCCCGCACGTAAATAATCGTACTCACGCGCAGAAACCCGATAGTGATAAACAATTTTCCATTAGCCAAGCTCAACAGGAACGAACTACGTGTACTTACGATTACCATACCTAACGGATTCAATACCATGGCGTTTTATTACACAGTTTGTCGTTCAAAGATATTACGGTAATACCCGAGAAATGCAAATTAAGTACTGCAATAAATACCGAAAGAAATAGCTCGAAGAGGACAAAAACGGCAAGACTTTACCTAACGACCGTGATTTGAAATGGACGCGGCGCATATAAAATAGGAATGAAATTGTTTTCAACTCATGAAAACTCTTACTCTATGAATGTAGGTACGCTATCAAGTTGATCATTTGTATAATTTGGTTGTCTACGTTGAAAGATGTAACAACTACTTACCTCTAGAGCTTACGATCCTTAAACCAAGAAAGTGAAAAACTAAACACTTGCTATTGTTCAGTGAAATGGAAAAACAGTTTCGCAGGAGACGTCCCTCCGCGGGCGATCGTATTTCACCCTTAGTTCAATATTATTTCGACAGTCGAAAGCACAAAGAGGCGGAAGGCCCGCGCCGCTGTCGGCGCAGAGTCGCCTCGGGCACCTCACGCCTATCCCTCCACAATATTGTCCTCCCGCTTGTAGCCTCGGGTTACACTGTAAATATTTTTCGGCGGTTGCCTGATTGAAAATTTTTATCGCATTCCACCCCTTCTGATAAAAGATTGTGCTCCTTATTTGGCATACATTGATATGGGTACAACCAGTGGAAACCCGTCATTATATAAAAGCCCTTTGGTCGTAATGTGTGTAAATATTAAACATGCTACGTTTCATTAAGTTTAGTTTTCATTTAGTTTGTTTGAGATGGATATAGTTAACGATCGTTATTGGTATATTGAAATAGTAGCTACATCAACCATGTACCATTTCACATAAAAACTTATAAATAAGGCAGTCGGGCGTACACTTCCTTCTGGATAGTTGAGAACTTTGGTCGATATTAGTTTCACCGTATGCTTTAATTTTAAGTTTGATATGAGATTTCAACTTAAAGTCTAAAATTGAGATACATTTTCATTGAAAGAGTTTAAGTGTAATAATTTAAGTGGCCGAGAAATGGTAGTTATAACAGCATAAAAGTTGATTTTCGAAGGCAGAACGCGGAGGCGCAATGCTTCTCTAATTATATTTGTGTTGGGCGGCTGTGAGGCACGCGGATCGTCGCTCGACGCCATTATTTATACAGAGGAAGATACAAATGAGGATCCATTACTGGATTTCCTCGATCTGAGTCTAATGAAAGACAAATAACTTCGAGTTCAAATCGATCGATAGGAGCATTTGCTTTAATTTGATTTAAGCGTTCAGTGACAGCTTTGGATAGCATTATTTATTCGGACATAAGTGATAAGAAATGCTTTATGTGTAAACAAATTTTTTGTTAAAATATGTCACATTTGTTCATAAACTATCTCCTGTAACATCGTGTTGATCATATTTAGTTTAAAAATAAATTAATAGAGAAGATAAGGATTTCGTAACATATTCAGAATATAATATTGACCTTACGCTTGTGCGCAAATTAAATAAAAACTAACAATGGTAAAGACAAAGTAACAATAGATTGCGGAACGGGAGACTTCGTACGATATTAGTGATGCTTTCGTAATGACAAAATGCATTTGAGTTCAATTTTCGACTCAAAAGCGACTAGCATAGAACCAAAATTGAACTGCCATTATTTTGCAAGGCACACATATGTATAAAAACCACACAGATTTGTTAGGGGCGCGATTCATTTGTTGCACTACATTACCCATGGCTCAGGCTAGTCACTCAGACCCTAGCTTTGAATTAAACTCGATTGACATTTTCTCTCATCTGCATTTTTTGCCAATAACCAACCCCATAGTCCGTGAAATGTATTAAAGGACAATTCCATGTGCAATATTTTATCAATTTAATACGCTCGGTTTCAATTTCAAAATTATTGCATGCCATTTGATGCAACCGGCAATTTATTATTATTTGCTATATGAGTAATTTTACTCATCAAAATGCAGTGCAGTGATATTAAAAAATTCGCGGTAAAATCAGTTATACATTTATATTTTTCGTTTTAATAATAACATTTGATTGAATGATTTCAAGTTGTAAAAACATAAACATTTTAAAAATAATGTTTAACTGGTTTTTACCTTTCAGTTCTCGCGGTAAGTAGAATTATAAGTCGTGCCTCGAGAATAAAAGGATTCCTACTGTGATTTTCATCCAAATTAGTTCATCGGTTTAGCCGTGAAAGCATAACCGACTGATAATGTAACTTTTGAATTTATTTTCTATGGATGTGTGAAAATAATAATAAATAAATGAAGGTTCTAATAAAGGAATAATATCAGAAATAAAGGAAATTACTACAGATACAAGCAGTTGGTATGGCCATAGTACTGACTAGTTTATAGATAAGGGTCATTCGTTCTTGCACCGATCTATTGAATTGCAAAACAGTTTACCTGCGCGGTGAATATTTACACATTCAATGGGTGTGACGTCCACTAATGATCACTACATATCATTGGCATTAAAAACCGAAGAAGTCTATAGGTTAAAGTCATTAAACAAAGTTATAATAAGATAAATCTATTTGAAATTAAGATTAATAAACCGATTCCGTGCTATCGATTTTATACTGGTTGCCGTGTTAACTAAGGATTTTTAGTAGCAAATTGGGTCACACATGTTCGGTCCAATTTTTTATAGAAATCGTAGGTGACACCCAACGATTCTTATAGCGCGATTGAAATTAGATTTTATAATTTATTAATATTAGTATCAATATTAGCATTTTCATCTCAACAATTTTTTTACAAACATTATTGATAGAAGTAGCGAAGCGTGCTACAGATTGCTAATAAATATTTGAAATTAGGAGTCTATCTTCGAAGCTACGCGGTTGTGTATAGTTTTCTAAATATAAATTGTAGTGGCATTTCAGAGTAAGTTAATCAAACTTCGTCGGTTAATAAAAATACTGGTCATTAAATAACTTCAAATGATTATAACCTTTACTAGAAAAACGATTTGCCGCTACAATAATGTATACAAGTTAATGGTCTTAGCTTGTGTCGTGGGCAACCCACGAGCTATGAACTCGACAGAAGCGGCAGGAAAGTAACTTGTAGAACAACTTGGATCCATAAATGGTTTTTGTTGTCATGTTTTAATGCGATTACTACAGAAATGTTAAAGGGCAGAAATACTGTTTACTAAGGGTACGCTTGATTGAAATAATTTACGATTGTTTGCAGCGTTGAGAATATGAAATAGGTTTCATTAATTAACGCTTAGAAAGGCAATTAAATATACATTTTTAACTATATTTTCGAAGTAATTGTAATTATAAATTATTCTGCAAAACGATTAATGTACAGGTAAATTTAAAAATTGAAATAAATGAATGATGTACATACATCTAAACGGCGCGTCAGTCATATCTAATAGATTAATCAATCTCTATCAAGCTTTAAATGGCTATGCATGGATTATTAATGGTTTTAAGTTTTGAATTAAGTATTTACCGTTTTCACATAGTTAGTAATTACGAGTTTTGTATGTCAAGCAGGGCATCGGCCAAAGTTTAATAGCTTGGTTTAATCAATATATTCCCGATACTATTAATTTGTTACCTTAATATATGTTAAAAAATAATTAGGAGCTTCTATGATCTCTAACATCTTTACATCATGAATCGAAATAAGTTAGTTTCTTTTATTGAAAATATATAAGCTGAGAAGAATATCTCAAGGAGTGTCTGGTTTCTTTCTACTTCATAATACTAATTGAATATTGATCAAGTATCTACTTACTTATTATCTCCGCGCGTTGATATTGGGATTGACAGCTAAGAGCGGTGACGTCAGTGAACGTTAGTACATGTGAAATTTACAAGAATTATCAACTGAAATCAATCAATCAAACTATCAAATTAAATTTCTTAAAAACAAACTTTTAGATTGTGTTACTAGCGTTACTATTTTGCGATGGATGACGTCACGCGGCTCTTATTATGACAAGGTTCAATCCCAATGTCAACGCGCGGGGGTTATACAGTTATCATTTTCTTTTTTAGACATTGTTCTAATAAAATTATGCAATAACCTGTACGAGAAATATTATCAGATTGAAATTCTGAAAGGTTATTAGAAGAATGTTTTTGTCATCAGATAGTAAAACTCAAAAAAACAGTCATCTTTAAACAGAAGAGTTAAATTTAAGTTGGTAAGCCATTTTCTTCTGGAATTTTTAAACTGGAAAGTACACATACAATAAATAAATGGCATGGTATTGTATGGTAATGGTAGTGAATTCGCTGGTCAAGTTTAGTCTAATCTGTAATTAGTCTATGGTGTTAGTCTACGTCACGGTGCTTTAGATTATTTTATTTGTACAAGTTGAACCGTGTCAGGTCAGGACTGAGGATCGTATAATGTTTGATATAGAGTCAAGGGCGTTGACCTCCAATCAAAAGGGATTAATGTGTTTCAAGTGTTCGGTGTGTTATTGGTGTCTCTAATTACGTTTATGGGTCGGTGAGAGTTATGGTAATGTTCGGCAGCCTTCGTTCGTAGCTGGGCTCCAGCCGCTCTGTCTTGTCACTGATACTTACGACTCAGAATTTAGGGTCTGAAGGGCGAGCCATTCGTTAGTCACGCCCGATGACGTGTACCTTGGACAAGACCAAAACTATTATTAGAAAGATTTCGTCTTCAATCTTTTTAAGTGCTTGCCTTAAAAGGTTTCAAATTTTGAAGTTTAACTATAAGTTATATTTGTTAATAGCTGATAAGTAAAACTATTATACAAATATGTATGTCAAAGGTCTGTTGAAAGTAAAATGGAATTTCTGTAGTCGGGGTAAGGAGACACGTCATAAATTAAACAGAAAGCAGGCATTTCTTAACCTATCTTCCTTAAACTGTACGTTGCAGTAAAATGCATGAATTTCCGGACACAAACAATGGCACTCGACACGCAAAGCATGCAATGCCGCGATGGTCTAAAGGGTAAAAAAAGACGTTTCGTGGTAAAAAGTGAGTTAGGGTGCAGCTTTGTTTGTGTATGGCTTGAGTTAAGTGTTTAGATAAGTGCAGCTGAGAGCGGCGAGCACGTTTGTTATCTCTTAGGGAGTAGAGAAGTTCGACAAATGGAGCCACCCTGTGTGGTCTGTTATTTGGTCGCTCTCACCAAATATGTGCACTTGATTCAAAAACTCGTCTCGGACAACTCCATATGTAGACAAATGCCACAATGTTAAACGTTAGGGCAATAACAATTACAATACGTACGGACCAATAAGAAGGTTTATGGTGTAAGCTCTCGTGTTTTAACTTAAATAATATTAAAATACATTTTATTTTTGGATTGTCAATTTCAAATTCTCTATATCGAATTTTGAATTTGAAATTAAATATTGAATTGGAATAGCTTCAAAAATAACTTCATCATCATCATTAAAAAGCTTTTTAATTTTTTATTTTTACTTTAAGCTACTATTGTTATATTTAGATTTGAATAATTTATATTTATAGGACTTGAATTTTCTTCGGGTAGTTCATAAACATCAAGCACCATGACGATGAAAATATCTGAATTTACTACACTGTGTTTAATATACATTTAAATATATTCAGTATATCTTGAAAGAAATAAAGGGGTTCAGTTAGTGTATAAAACATTTTTTAATCATAGAAAGCCAAGTCTCTTCACTTGACATCATTATCTTCATATCTACTGTTTTCCAACTAGCGGTTGATATTGTAATTAATTACGTTATAAAGGAACATTTACGATAATTAGTTACACACAGCAGTATAAGGTTTCGGTGTTCTCGTATAATCATAATGTCTTGTACAGTTAGCTATGTGGCGCACCTCTTACACTGTGACAGGTTTGTAGCTTTACGTATGTACCTTTGACCTTTCTATAATATTTTTTCTTACAACATTTACTTAATTCGAATAAAGTAAAATATCCTTCCCAATTATAAAATATTCAAATAAGTAAAGAAATAAATCGTGGTAAGGAAACGTCAACATTACATACATGTTACTGCGGGAACGCCAGCCGTCTATTCATTACGGTTATTTATAGGAAGGACTGTCAAAGCGCGGTTTGTATTTATTCGGACGGGAGAACCAGTTTATTTGTTTTTAAAACGGGTTTGGCTGAAATATCCTATTCCGATAAGAGTCCGTTGCTGGTGCTACTGAAATGTCTGGCAACGTCGGCGATGATTCTGCTGATACGCCGATGTCACTGTCACGCACCGATATGTGCTGTCTCTCGAGATGACGAAATATTCCGACGCTATTATTAGAATTTCATTAACGCGTTCAATGAACCTCTACAATATAATATAAGTGCATTCCGAGAAGTACCTGCTCACACTAAAATTCATATTGTTCGTAGATACATACTTATTACGATTCCAAACGCATCTGATAGTAAACACAAAGATATAAAAATTAACTCGACCATTATTTCACCGGAAAACAATTCCCGAAGCTGGTATTTGAAGTAATGTAAGAGATGAACTCAATCAATATTGAAAGGAGACAATAGGCATCTCTTATTCAAAACGGAAACTATTACTGTCTCGCCATTGTGTTCGGTGCCTCACCTCGACGAGTGTATTATTCAAACGAAAAGTGGTTTATTTACAAACGTTATAAGTATTAGGGATAGTCGGTGACAGTAGGAGATTATATTGTGTGTGTTAGAAACTAAGGAACGTCGTGGCTGTCGATCGACGTCAGCATGAAAGATTTATGTCCAACTTTGTGACAGTGGTATCGTCGCGGACAATCCTGGATTATCCTTCGTTGGAGATACACCGTCATACATTCGTGATAAGCTTTGATGTGCTCTACATACAAATGCTTGACACGAAACAGTTGGATCGAAAGACAATATTATGATTCCATTATTTCATCACTTTGTTTACACAATGCAGGTGTTTCACATCCATTCGTATTTTCATTGTTATAAAAATATACTTAAATTTTCAGAGTTATACTACATTCAGTCCAAAACAGCATTCGAATTTAATTAAAATATAACTTTAAAAAACACATCTTGAAATGTTAGACTTATGAAGAATATATGGCGGTTATTAATTTGCATGCACGTTGTACAGAGGTAGATTACGCAATTAGAGATGTTGCACACACGCCTAGTGCAACATAGTAATTGGTCCGTTTGATCATGCCAATTAGGAGCGATTGAATCACAAAGATTCAGTTTAATGAAATGATTGTGTAGACATTATGCACTAAAGTTAAAGGAAGATAATTGAACTTCCTGCGACGAGTGCGATTGGTTTGAAGCGAACGAACACCGCACGGTGCATCAGTGCCCCTTTCATAGCGTAAGAGGACACGCGGTGCGAGGTTGATGGGGCGTTTCCTCTAATTATATGAACTATTAATAAGACGCTGCATCAGTTGTAATAAACAATCGATCATGAACATGCCTAATTGGAGTTAGAGGCACATCGGAGAAAGGTTCTGTAGCGAAGTTCAAAGGCCAGATTTAAATCTGTTATAACAAAGCAGTCTTTGTATACTTACTACTATAAGATAGTAAAAAAATAATGAAATTAGTTTTTTAATAGATATTAACTTTAAAATCGAAATTGTAGTACGGGTGTGTGTTGGTTATCATTTTAGTCGAAGTCTTGATAAGTCAAGTACTGATGCTCCCGAATGTCTGTTGACATTGTGTGAAGGATATTTGATGCTCGATATCGTGTGGTTTAAATAACGTTGATTCACTGTGAAGGGTGATCAATGACAATTCCTTTTTTGAACGTATGTTGAGACCGTTGATACTGTTCTTGTAACAACATTCTTAACATTCAATCAGATGTAACTTGATCGCAATTGAGCACCTTTATATTATACATAAAAAGCCACACAACTTGATACAAAATTATTAAATAATAAGCAACCAGTGCAGCTAACAACAGAAGCCAATTATATCGATGCACAAAGCGAATGTGAATTTGGTCGGTGTGGAACCGTTTGCGATCGTCTAAACGCTATTAACTAAGTTGCAAGTTTGTGTTGGAGTTTGATGGGTGAACTGTGTTTGCCTTGTCCGGGCCGTATGGAAATCATTTCTTGCTCGGCTGAACTTTCCGGCTCCATATATGCCCAAATATTTGCCGCCAGTTCCTAACTCCTCGCAGTTTGGCGATCGTGTCTTTGCAGACATATGACGCATTTGCGCATGTTTACATACCGACGCTAATTACGAAACTTCGATGCTTTTAAGTAATTTTGCGATGGATTTTGTCAACAAATTTGTTTTGAGTTTAAACTGTTTATCAAGTCAGACTTCATGTTTAACTTATAAAAAGGGGATGATAAAGTTGAAATTTTGAATATGTGTTAAGACTCAGAAGACAATATTAAGACCTCACGAAATAATTAATATTTCCTCAAATATTTTTCTGAAATGACACTTGGCTTCAATAGTTTGAGAAATACATAGATCAAATTCATAGTATGTTTTTTGATCACACTTACATAACTTAGTCCCTAATTTTTACAAATGGTCTTTTCATTTGGATAGTGTATATAGCCTTGAGTAAACAAAGTGACACAAAGGTTACCTTAAACCATCAATTTCCTTCTGGGAGCGTGGCAGACGCATCTGAGCATGAAGGGCGCCCCATGATGATATCTATCCACCATTGTTGCGTGCACTTAACCGTCATATAGTTTGCCTCGTTGTTCGGCCCTTGTTAACACATTGTAAAGGAAATTACATTCTTTACTCACCGTTAGTACGCCGTCAAATAATGTTTCCGTTATCTATCATCGCTCTAGCATGTCAAATTGTTATCATTAAACTAGTCAATTATAAAATTCATTTTTGACCTCTTTAGTAAATCGATTAAGTGAGATGGAATTACTTATGAATTATTGCTTGGAATACAGGTGTAAATTTGATTTATTATATAAAAATTGCATCAAAGAACTTAAACACCTGTTGCTGCATGTTGCAGGTAGGTATATAAATATGAAGATAGCGTGTTAATTTTATTGTATATTGTAATTATTATTAGAACGTTAGGTATGAACACTGTGGTGCATATAAACATATTATGTGCGAATTACCCTCCAATCTGTTGAAATTAAGCTACAGTGCTTGGGGTGTCGCAGATGGTAATAACTGCGGTATCTTTGCTGCCCGCACTGGCACATTCAAACGTGCGTCAAGTATAAAAATATGATTTACGATTCAACATATACTCCATAGTCCATCCTTTACGATTACACAAAACTCGATACTATTAGTTGACATACTGTATGCATGCTTTTTTGTTCGATATTCTATACTCACGGAAAACTACTAAACAACATTTTGGAATTAGAATTTCTTATTGTGAGAACTCCGATCGAAAACCCCAAAGGACAACCCGAATAAGAGCCGCAGAATTAGTTTTGTGTAGTGCCTTACTTTAATAATGTTCTGTGGTCTTTGGAGGTTTGTAGGGTTCAGGGCGGCCCATGTTTATGTAGTCGTGCGCTATATGAAATAGATGTTTTCTGGCTTCAGGCTTTTTATTATTACTTTGAACTGGGGCTGTGAATATAGGGGCCCGCTCTACTCGGAGTTGGGGTCGGGAAGGTAAACAAGTGCCGCCAACTGATTCAGATACCTACCATCTTAATTGAATTGAACATTTCCCTTATTTTGTTTAGATTGTTCTTAATATTTCCTTATCTTTTTCTTTATATGAACTTGTCAATACAAGAAATATCTAATTGTTACTAGATTGCGTTGTCTCTAAAAGGTTCTTAAAATAATTGATAATTTATCACAATGGGCTTGTTTTCAAAACGATTATAAACCGCTTGTGGCATGTCGGCTTTATCAAAAGCTTAAGTAATTTATATGCGTTGTCATCGACTACACTAATGTGTTTTATCTTTTTGTTGTTAAGAATTTTAACTGTATTTAAGAAATGCTGTTGCTGTATAATATTCGTCTTGAAGCTTCGTGATTCTTATGTTTCAATAATGTCAATAGATTAAAAAAAATAAATATAATCGTCTACAATTTAAATATATAGTATGTAAGTATGTAACACCTCATTTGTGTCTTATCACACTTATTTTGATAAGTGTAATGAGTGTACTATAAAAAAAAGGTCGTTTTCATTATACCTGCGTTAGGATGTACAATTAATTGTGTATGAAGGTATGTATGTTATTTGTGGATCATGTAGATGTATACTTACATAATATAATCGTCAATGAGTTTCTGAGTTAATGATTTAACTTACCTAGGGTCTACGAAGGGTTCGGCATAGATGTTTCTCACTGGTTGCCTGCGAGGGAGGGGTGGAGGTACTGGACTGAAGCCCTCCATCATCTCCTCCCTCTCACTATACTTCAACGATCTCATCGTCATCCTGCTCCTCTATACCAAGTCCACTTCACTATTGACTAACCTCCAATGTTGACATTTCACTGCAGTCTTATCACTTACATTGTAACACTATCGTATAAAAGTTCATCGTGATAAAAACTTAAGAAAATTCACATAAAGTTTACTGTCAACATTTTTCTAAAACACTTGTCTTATTATTTGTTACTTTTTGAACTATACTAAAAAATACGATAATATTTATAAGTTGCGTTGTGCTCGCGCAGTCCCGAGTCACAAGTATACGTAGCCCTACGGGTGTGCGCGGCCGACTGACGACCGTTGCATCTACCGACTCTACCGTGTGCCTGCCGGCCCGCCCCGACCCTCGATGAGCTTGCTAGAGCTTTTGTCATTTTTTGCGCCTGAGTCGAGGTAATGCCGTCAAGCTCGCCGAGTTATTAGACACAAAAAATCCGAGACATACGCGAGATGAGAGACTGTAACAGACCTGACGCAACAGGACGACAGCATGCGCTTGTTCAATACACCGGCATGCGGTTAAATTTTCTATTGTCTCTCAAAAATATTGTGTAAAGTGTGAATAACATCTGATCGACACAAAACGAGGGTGCCGTTTGAGACAAGCCGGTTCATATTTACAACTTTTGCAGAGATTATATTTAGAAGATTTATTAGTTTTTTTACTGCACAAATTAGTCACATATGGTTTGGTTTTTTGTGTATTCAACACGTGAGACTTCGTAACGTTCCGCGTTATACTCACATATATTTAAGTAGGAAAGACTTCGCTCCGTGGAGAAGTTAAGTGAGAAAGGTTAATGATGGCATTAGGTCAAGTAAAAAGAATGCAAGGTAATCGAAGTAGAGACGAGAAACGAGAAAGTATCTAATCGATACGATTATCGAGTGGATGAGGGTCGACTCGGCCACGGGAACCGTTCGACTAAATTACTGAGAATAACACTCCGTTTATACCGATTGATCTTTTGTTTATGTTCTATATGTATGTGTTTGGGTCTTTTTAGACATAATTACCGTTTTAATGGCAAATTGAATTTGTTCTGAGTACATATTTACTTTCCAATATTTTTCTTGACGGAAAGATTGAAAGATGAATAATACTGTATCAAGTTATTATTCTTGTAGGTAGTTCAAAGGCCTACTGGGAAGACCACTAATTAGCCGTGTAAGGGATTAGTACTAGATGATAAAAATGAACGCATAAAAAATAGCCGTTTTTTTATTTACTGTTCTTTTACATTTGTTCATTATGCGTCTTTTGAAAATATACTTTTGGCAATGTATGCTGGTAGGTGCATGCATAATTAAAAATAAACATTTGTGATAATATATATAAAGAATTCAATGAAAAATAAAATTTTAATATGAACATTCATTAGAATCAAAAATTTCTTAGTAAAACGAAATTTCAGACAACGTCTGATTGAAGAAAATTAATTTTAAATTCCATAGAACGTTGAATTAATTTTTAATGGGCTTATGATATTTATATATAAAAATATTTTCAGTTTGTATTTCAACTTTCTTACCAAGTATTGTATGATTAATCGAGGATCGAACCAAGTGGCGTGTAATAAGAGAGGCCTATGTCCAGCAGTGGACTGCGGTAGGCTGATAATGATGATTTTATGGTTATATAAGGATTTTCATAAATCTACAATATTGCAAATTTCTATAAAAACAGGTATTTTATAAATGATAAATGGTTCCGGTTCACCGTATTCATAAGAAATACAAAAGCTATACATGCCTTTGAAACATAGGTGAACACACATTTAATTGTAATGAATTTATTTTTGACTGCCTCGGTGGCGTAGTGGTAGCGTATGTCTCGGGTTCGACTCCCGGGTCGAACCAAATGTTTGTATGATCTGCAAATATTTGTTTCGGAGTTTGGGTGTTTCCTATGTATAATATGTATGTATTTACAAAAAAAAAAATAAGTATTTATATCAGTTGTCTAGTACCCACCCATAACACAAGCTCTGCTTAGCATGGGACTAGATGGCGTTGTGTGTTAGATGTCCGGAATAATCTTTACTTATTATTTATTATTCTTTGTTAAGATGATAAATGTAAAAAATATTCGGTAGGTAGTTCCTGCATCAAAATAGGTCACATATATGATAGACATGATATAAGGTAATAAAATAAATCTTAATTTAGAGTCCCGATAAAGGAATGAATCATGAGGACTGTTACATTAATGCTTCAAATGTATAATCATAAACCACTTCAGATTAACGAACAGCAAATAAAGGTCAATAAAATATTCTGTCTAAACACATATGAATTGTAGTAATTGTACATGTATGCAACAGTATGTAGCGACCAATACCATGGTTAGTTCAAAGACCTTCCCCTGCCAACTGCCGAGAGCGGTTGGCTCTCAGCACTTTGCATCCCAACAATTACCCTTACAAATATTGTTCGCGACAAATACAGGAGGCGTATACTCGTTTACCCTTTTTGTTCTCTAAAATGTTTGTTTTTAAAACTCGTTACATACCCTTCGTACAAAATTTTATTTACGATCCTCGAAATTGAATTACGCTGCTGTGATTTATTGAATGTTTTCTAATTTAGCGACGCGTTGCCGTGTGACTAACAAAAATCCCGAAAAATGTTGCTTCACAAAAACGTATTGCAAATAGAAAGGGATGCGGTAAAATTATGTAAAAACCTGTCCTATAGGCCCGAATTATCCCGCAAGGATAAGGAATAAGAATATAAAAGAGGCTTAGAGTTTTCCATACGGCTTTTTGAAGTAGCAACGTACGCAAGATTTACATACGTACATGCGGGGTAAACATCTTCGTTGCTGGTTGCCGAAGTGTCTCCGACATCTTGTATGGTAAATTGATTTAAGCGCCTCCTGACCGAGTTAAGTGTATTCTGACAAACATTATGGAATGTAAGCCTGGCCCAATCACTAAATTTTGTTTTTAGTTTCGTGGGCCTATCGACATTCCGCTAAGGGGATTCGTCATCACTTGTTAAGTTGATTTAAATAAATAAAGTTCTTTTAATTATATCTTCTTATTATCTTTAAAATGAAGCTTTTATTAATAATTGATATTTAAAAATATAGGCAGACTTAAAATAAAAGTTACTGATTAATTATATCATAAACAAAACTAGCATTTAACACGAATGTAATAAACCACATATTATTATTAGTATAATTATGAGACCTTGCATCTTACTCTATGAACGTGAGTCTAGTTCAAGGATAAACTTTGCAGAATACTATACAACGTATTATTGCTTAGTGAATTTCTCAAGACGTTTGAATTTCGGACGTCATGTAAAAGCTTGCTTGTGAAATAGCGGTTGTTGTATATATGGCAAGTAGGAAGGAGGCCGCATCTCGGCTGATCATTTTCCCATGCCCTAGACGCTGACTGATATATTTCTGACCGGGTTGATGTATAGCGGAGCCTGTTCTTGTACTTGAACTTGTTTGTAACATATGGCAGCGCGCGAAAATATAAACCCATCCAAATAAAATATAAGCAGTATAATTCACTTCAACAAGAATAAATCATACAATGGACTCGTTATTGGTTTGTTGGACTCCGTTCCTGTAACAGTAGTGTAAAAACAATGTTGCATAAGAACTGCACCAATTAAATTGTTTGTATTTCGAATACTTTAGTCTCTATAGCACACTTGAACAGAGCAGTTGCAGACTAATAAACACGTTTTAGTCAGTGTATTTACACTAATATTAACAAGGCGCCTCGTTCGTTTGAACCGTATTAATCTTCACAGGCTGCCCCAAATAAATTTCGGCATCCGTCAGCCGCGTAGCTACAAAAAGTTACTCAGCTATTTTAATTGGCGTAAAAGTTTGAAGTTCCACGCGGCAGGGACAAATGTCAATGAAATAACTACGAGTGTCTTGATTTCAGTATAAAAACTTTACATTTGTTTTGTTTCGAAGATCTATCAAAATATCAGATTACTTAATAATTTTAACCATTTTCTAAGACATGTTATGTGAGTACATGACAGTACTTTGTTTTAGCGGCCCAAATATCTGTACCATATTTAACTTTTCTTAGCTACAAAGTACGATATCGTAGTAAATTTTAATCAAAGGAGAAACTAATATCATGCACTCGAGAGCGAGATTTAATTAAATCTCCCGAGTTATAAAGAGCGTGCGAACAAACACGTGCGAGAACGAAGAAATTTGGATTAATTATCGCTATCTACCTTCTATTTGTACGTCTTGTTTTATTCGTTAGCAACCCTAGGCACACTCCAGTGTGCGTGCAGGAGGTACAAAAGTGTGTGTATGTGGAGCACGTTTCATAAGATAAAAGACGATATTGATTCCGTGACGAGCCCAGAGCGGGCTGTGGGAAACGATTCCTGTCCGTTTAATAGATGCCCCGAGGAAACGAGAAGGTACTTCAACATACATAGTTTTACTTTCCAGGGAGCACTCATTAAAATATTGTTTTAAGTGCATTTGATAAGTTTAACAATAGCAATTATTTAAAGTTGTAAAATTTAAAATGGTTAGGTACGTAATATTAAGTTCTCGAGTGTAATTAACGAGTTAAGGGTACCGCACTGAGCACTTTATTCCTAGTTTAGCGACGCGGTCGGAGGCTGTCCCGGCCGCAGGACTTGGCCACATTCTCGTCGGGTAATTACGCACGTCCGTCTCGTTCCCAAGCCTCAGCTCTAACATTTTATGCCTCATTTCGTAGTGTATGATTTGCTGCACACGTTACTTGATGTAATTATTGTGGGAGGAACATATGTTCGCGTGCGAAGCGACTTATTTACTAATTACTCGTTATTTTTGTTATTTACATGTTTTCATTGAATTGAATTAAAAATAAATTACTTTCATATCAGTTAAAAAAAATTAAATGTAGATTTTATTTAAAATTCTTACGCGAAGATTTTGATGTAATTTTTAGATTATAATAAAAAGCTATCTTGGTTGGTGGTTTATTATAAATTTAACGACTAATTTTGATGTAAAGATCAAACGATTTTTGACTTGCTAAATAGTGATCGAGGCGGACGTTGGTTGATTTAAGTTGTTTGCTGCGATAGTTTTAGTGAAATCTGTCATTTAAAATAAACACGGGCTTCGCGAAATACGTTCTACAAATAAAATCGTATATTATTTCACTAATTTCTATGCCCTCCTACAAGTTTTTACTGGTTAACTTGTTATCAGATGTGCATCTGTCAGCACGAACACTTACTTGTCACTCGCAGACATTGCGTAAAAACAAAGCGCTTGAATAGTAACCGACTTACTAATGTGTTGAGACTTTTCATTGAAAGTAGAGTTTCATCGCAAAAGTGTAGATATAACGATTTATCTAAACACGAACCGGTGAAGAATGTTTTACTATTTTATTTATTAATAGATAAGACACGAAATCAACGAGGGTAAGGTAAATTGATGATTCCTTTGAAATCATTAATGATCCTAATGGTTATGGAATTGTTTCTTCGGCGTAATGGCGGGATAGTAGGAGCGGACCCGGAAATTGTCCTCTTGTCGAGCGAGTACGGCATTAGCAGAGGATATTAGGCCGCTACGCCACCCTATGTGTGGCCACATGCTCAAAACAGTACGTGAAATGAACGATGATTTGACGAATTAATGATTGGTTCCGTGAAGACATGAGGAAGATAACTTTAAAATTGTATACAAATTTATTGCCTAAAATCATTTGAAAATATAAGAATGTTAATAGAGTTGAGATAAATAATAAAAAAGTAATTGAATTGAGACGTTATTCAAATTGTTCGATCGGCTTTAAGTGATTATTAGGCGGTTCAGGTTAGCGTGTGAACGCGAACTCGACGTGAAATCTTAACCATGTGTCGAGGCAACTAGACTAAGGCAAAGTAGACCCATTAACATCCGACGAATCTTCCAGCAATTTAGTTTGAGCACATAATTGCGAGAACAAGTCGAACCTAATTGATGTCCGGACTTGAGTTCAAGTTGCCGTTAATACCTATACCGCGTGCTGGTTCTTGCATATGGTTCCACATCGTAAATAGGAACCGTGAGACTCTCCCCGTACTTGAATACTTGTCGTGTTATGATACGATTATATAAGGCTATTATAGTTATGCTGTAATTATGTATGGTGATTTAACTGAAAATAATCGCATGTTTTCCCACCGTGAATTGGTGTGTATAACTCTTATAACAAGTCAAGATTTTAAATATTTAAGAATATTGAGAAATTCAGTATGCTGAAACTTATATTACAGGGGTCTTTTAGCCTTTCATCGTCAACCGGGTAGGAACTTTGGCATTTATCTTAAGAAATTTGGGAGATCTCAATTACATTGAATACGGAAGATAGCAAGCAAGAATAACCTACAAAAAAGGGAGATTATTGCTTTAAATTCTTGTTGTCAAACTATGAGCTGGTGAATAACTGTTGGTAATTAAAATTTTAGGTCAAGGTAATTTATTTAAAGTAAATAGAAAAGTTTAAAATTAAGTTAACAGATATTTTTAACGACATCGTACACCTGTTTAACAAGTAGATATTAAAATTACAAGCTATATACTAAAAATATGCTTTACCCCTTTCTAACAGAAAGGAGTACAAGTATATTAGGTAAGGGTTAAGGGGTACTTTTAGTATAGAACTAAATTTAAACATTTTTGATTACCTTTTTTAGACATTTTTTGAATGGCAACTATTTTGATTTCAAAGCTTTAAAAACTTATTAGCTTTTGTCTGCGGCCGGCGTGTATGGTGGTTATCTCGGTAAAAAATATAGCCTATATCCTACATCAAGGATCAAAGTATCTCCATACTAAATTTCATTGAAATCGGTGCAGCGGTTTATCCGTTAAAGCGCAACAGACAGACAAATAGAGTTACTTTCGAATTTTTATTGTACTTTTCAGTTTTTATAATTGATAATAGAAACTTTGTTAACGAACCAATATTTAAATATTGAAGAAATTTTAATAAATCTGTATAAAAAAAAAAAAATTTCCAAATGTGTTGCTGAGCGCAAAACTCGAGAATCGCTCGACCAATACCATTAATGATTTTTTTTATACTTCACAAGGAGGGTTCTTATTGAGAGAAAAAACCTAAAACTAAACTAAAGAAAATAGTAATAAAACACATATTTATTTTCCATTGGACATATCTTTTGACTGAACAAAGTCTGTCGGGGCAGCTAGTTTAAAATAAAGTTAATTACGGGTAACAAGTAACTTGATTTATTAGATGTCATGCAAATGTTTATAATTTTAAGAT
Organism: Spilarctia lutea; assembly: GCA_916048165.1. Classification (NCBI taxonomy): domain Eukaryota; kingdom Metazoa; phylum Arthropoda; class Insecta; order Lepidoptera; family Erebidae; genus Spilarctia; species Spilarctia lutea. The sequence continues at coordinate 12,637,239 of OU696475.1, read as the reverse complement.
ATGGAATTCGTGGAGCTTTTTGGTTTATCGTAGTTGTCCATTAATTTTAATAAGTAATAGTAATACAGGTGTAAGTGTGCAAACACCTGCCTTGGTACGTTGCACATTTAACTGTCTTTAGAAAGTTTCTACACAAACTTAATATTAGTGGTAGTTATTGTAAAATTTAAATAAGTCTGTGACCCAGTGTCTGACGACATCGTCCACTATTAGGTAAAAAAATCTGACAAATTAAAGATATATAAATATAAATACAAATCGGTATTATAGATAGAAAATATCGTATACTTAATAATATAAGGGGGAAAGATTTTAAATTGAAGACTGTCTTCCCTTCAACAGGTAGACAATATCTGCCCGATTAAAGAAATAAATAAAAGCAATAATGTAAAAAAATACATCTAAATAATCTTTATTAGTTCATGTAGCAAACCAACATTTTAATGTACCTAGGCAACACTATACTTTAACTATACGAGTACTCACTGGTATTGTCTATATTATCTGCTTTACGAATATTATTAGATTCGATATATACTACGTTCAATAAATACTAGTATTTTTAAAAGTTAAATGTGGTATGTTCTACAGGTAGCGGATTGTTAGATGCGGTAACTATCACTATTGAATTTTTTTTCTATAGTATACTGTTGGCAAAATAATACCATAATTAAATCTGGTGATCGACAAACGATGCATTCAAATACTACAGTAACTGATAAAGGCCTCCATCATGACCGCATTTAATCAAGGATACCCGTTATTTTACGCAGTTTTAGAGTATTTTTTTATTTTGTCTATACTACCCAAAAAGTAATAAAATGGTATCAAGTGTATATCCGTTCTTATCGTGGAAAAATATTGTGACCATAGTAAAAAACAGCTCGAATTGAGCCACTAAATTGTTTTAAATTCACTACATAAACCATCACAACATTAACGTGTTTTTCAATTAAATAAAAAGCCAAAGAATAGCTACACATAATTACAGTTTGATTGATAAACAGTTTTATAAAAGCTGCATGAAATAGTATGATAGGAATAGGCTCAACAAACCTTGTGTTGCAAGCGCTGAAGGTTACGATGATTGAAGGATAGGGATACCATCCATCTTTAGGCAAGATATAAAGTAATAAACATATAAAAATGTTAATCAAATTTTTTGATTATTTTATATAAAACGGAATATTGTGAGTAATTTATCAACAGAGCTAGATTTTTATTATGAACACTGGTTTGTCACTGATTATCCTTCATATTTGGGAAGTTTGGAAATCTATAGTTTGAATTGAAATGCTACAATGTAAAAAACAAAAAGATTTGATACAAAACTATAGGATTTTTTGACGTTTGTCAAATTTCTAAAATGAAATGATTCGAATATGGTTAATATCTGTTTATCATTCTTTTTTCTAATGACATTCTTCACGTTGGTTCACGTTTGGTTCTTTTAAATAAGTATACATTTTAAATAATTTCCAAACATATAAATTTAAGAAACTTCAAATAATTATAAACAACAAGAAAACATGGAACTGCGCAAGTTGACGCAATTTATTCATGTTATTTTCGTTACAATAATTTGTACGAAAGAGATTTATCTTTAGGTGCTTGCAAGCCGTAAAATACGACCATTGTGTGTATATATTGTGCTTGTCTTAGCTACCTATGTATATGCAGTTGTTTTAACAATAGAATTTTGGGCTCCTATCAGTAGGTAAGCTTATCGAAGTTGCCTATAATACTGCAAGTCATTTAAACTCGGTGACAATAAACTCCTTTAAGAATAAACTCTACTTCATGAACTGAATTATCATTAGTTTAAATGAAATTTTCAGTTTCTGTTACAACTAGCTCTAAATTGGCATAACCAAGGTTGTCCAGTCTATTAGAAACTTATTGAAAACAAAACTAAACTCATATTGTTACAAATAAAATAAGTGCAATAACCGCATATAAGTAAATAAATACGGGTTAAAGAAGACAGTTCATTAATAACTCACACCCTGTCGTCAAACAGCACCCTTACGAACTCACTTACACGACCGACTTAGTGCATCGGAATCCCAAGAATTCAACAACGATAAAACACATTCAAAGATATTTAAACACCAAAAAACAATAAAAAACAAATTAAAGTTGGACACAGAGTGAGCGGTCTGTCCTACAGCGCCGCTTACGAGATTGTCGGGTATCACGCTACTGAGGGTTGGCCTCAGGCTACCTGCTGGTGCATGTGGTGTATGAGAGCGGGCGGGCTCGGTAGGCACTAGGCTATTTGGATTGATCACGGAACGCACACGGGACAGAGGTCAGCGATGTTGTGTTTTAAGCCAGTATCGGTCAGTGACCGCGCATCTATGTAGCACGGAACGCACCTCTCGCCGACGTCGGAGGTGTTGTGGCGAGTGATCGCGCGGGAGACAACGAAATACGCGCGACACGGCCGCCCTCCGCAGGCGATTTGATGCCCTCCGCGCGACGCTGTTGCGCGCGCATCCAAACCCGACGGATAATGCCGCCCTATCTTACATCGAGCTATCGAGTTAGCCACAACGGCTGAATATTTTGCTTAACCCATACACTAGCTATGTTACACATTTGAAAGCTCGACTTTACACTTCAAAGACATACGACCACTTTTTTGTTGTTGTTGAAAGTTGAAACTTTAGTTTTTACTAAAACCTACACAATGACTCCTTTTACAGTTCGTGTAATAATACGCTACCATATTTATGCCCACCGTGATTTACTCTTAAATAAATAAATAAAAAATCTTAATCGACAATGGACATCCCTAAACAGATTATAATTGGAGCATGCGTGGTGCGAGGGTTGAGGGTAACAGGAGGACGATTGCGGGGGGAGAGCGCGGTACGGAGCGAGCTGGCAGGGTGCGCGTGTCACCCGCGGCGGCGCGACTCTACGCCGATGTGATCTTGACACCGCATATGCACAGCTTGTGATGTCCACGTTGTGTCAATTTTGTCATTGTAGACATGCCCTTTAGCTTTTAAAATTAAAAAAATCAAAATAAGTACTTAAGTTAATAATCCAGTACTAGAACGGGTTCTTGGTAACGCAACTTATATAAGCTACCCTCAGCTGTTATATAAAAATTGATTTAAGAAATGTTAAAAATGTGACTGTAGCAAATTTTTTGGGTATATATTTGCAAATTTGATTGTAATATTAAGTTACGGAAAACAATCAATGGGTCTACGCGGACAAATAGGCAATATGCAGAGCTGTTGGACTTGTCAAAGCTTTCAAGCTCTTAACTGAAGAGGTAGATGATGCGAGGCGCAACGTGTACATGCCGAAATCCTTGGCGCGTGACTTTGTTCACGCTCCATCGGTTTTAAGATATGCCATATCTGTCCAACGATCTAAGTACAACGTAAAAACTTATAAACATGCGTTCCTCGTACCTACTGTGTGAGCATGTAGGTGTACAATGTTACCTACAGTGTACCCATCAAGATTAATGGTAACTAAACTAGTAGTATTAAGTCACTTACCGCGAATGGCTGAAAAATATCATTTTCAAGATATTTAAGTAGATACTACCAAAGAATTCTATGAATGACAATACTTAAATTGTTATATTAGACTAGCAAAATTAACGAAATCACACTACAAATCTATTGAATTTACGGATTTTTTCTATGATAGTATATTTCTATGGTAGTAATAAAATGTGTTGTGTAGTTTCAGTAATCCAAATGTATAAGAACGGAAATCAACTTCGTTTTATGCTATTAATTAGGCCTTACTTTTGGAACTTTGTATTTTAAATCAAACAATTTAAGTAATAATTAACATTTCAATGCAAAAATATGATTTAAGTAAATTAGTAAAATGGTTACCCGCAAGATAAATATGCTTAAACTACATAAATTGAAACATTTTAGAGAATAACATAAGATACGTAATATACGAATCACATGAATGTTGTTTTTATGCAAAGTCAATTTAATGACTTACTGGTACATGTATAATTTATTAGCCTTATGGTAATCATGAGTAATAATTCATTTATAAATATAGATTATAAAATTATATAGAGTTTATTTGTTATTCGAATGGTGTCTACGAGTAGGTTTGTTATGTGATGGGGTAAGGTTTCAGCATTTTGATGCAGCACTTGCGACTCAAGGCGGATAAAGGGTTTTGTTTTCTTTATAAACAAGCGCGAAGGTGCTGCTAACGACCCCACGAACAAATACGAAATTCGATATACCATTACGAATACAAATGGCTCCCCTTCAAGCCACCACCGTGAAGGCATTGTCTTTGGTGCAATCTCGATCGTTGCCCACTCGTTATACCAAGCGGTCTTAACTATTCATATTCCCTTGACTCGAAGTCCAACAACGAATGCTAAATAAACATGCTCAATAATACTTAGATTGATTTCTTGAAAAAATTCCGATGTCCTTATCTGTATATTGAATCCGTATTAAAAAGGAAATGAAGAGTAGGTATCGGTTCCACAAAAAAGTTGAAGTGCCGCTATCGCTTTGATCTCGGGTTGGTATTGCCTTCAATTTTTGCCGAAGACATTTAAATTCGAAGATTTTTAAGTATCTATCTAATGTTGAAGTACTCCAGTTTAGAAAATTGGATTATCTTAATCAAGGAATACCGAAAACCTTTCTTTGATCTTAAATCTTATCCGTTTTCTGGTTGAATTATCCTAAATCATTATTACACTATGCGTGGACAACGCTAAAAGTTTCTGAAACGGTCCGTGTGGTATGTACAGACAAAGTAGAAAGTGGATGGCTATTTATTAGCTATGCTTTTCATGTAGAGATCGGGCATTTTACATATTAGGTTTAACAGACAAAATCACCGAAACATAAAATGTTCCAACCTCAAAACAATAAAATTACTGTAAAGTGGTTAATGATTCACGTTTATACATTAATTTTGGAATCAATTTTGTTTTTGTAAGAATATTGTCTTCTTATATCAAGCCAGAATTCAGGAAATACAGTAATCTAATTAAACTGACTACATGAGTTTATTATGTATTTGCAAGACGATCAGTGCAAGCAGACGACACTTTACCGTGACAAAAGTGCAAAGCTAGCGATCACTTAAGGTTATGTCTGGGTCTCGAGTCTCGCCAGCGTAATTCGAACAATTTCTTCAGGTATAACAGTTTTATGTAATGGCTTGTGCCACGAAATGAATAAAAAAGATGTCTGACAAAAAGTAGATGAGGAACGTAAATCGAAGCATTTCTATTGAGGGCCATGACGTCGCATAAATGTCGTCCATGAATGTTGTTTGTCACCGCGCGGTCCCGCCCGGCCTCCTGATCGCGCGATAATGCCACACGACGGATGGACGACCGTCCCACTTATAATAAAATAAATAATATTGAAAAATAGCTTATTCACAACTTTGTTTTACCATTAGTCTGATTGGAGATGGAAATAATCAGCTTACGTAATGGTACTTTATAGTTCGGAGTTACTTTTTTCCTAGTAGATTACGATCTATCTTAAATTTACTCGATACTGAACATAATAATAAATCTTTCGTGATCCAGTTTGTTGAATTGGTTTAAATTTCAAATGTCCTAAATCTAAGATATAAAGTATAAAGCACACACTCGACATGATAAATAAGACCCGATAGGTAAGAAAGGTCAAAAATGTATTTACAAAATCTACACAAAAGTCCCTGGGTATAAGCAATTAGTTATAAACTTCTTATTTTAAGGGCATAAGATAAGAAACGGTATCTTATCTGCTCAGTATAAACATTTTAACGGACACTATACTAATTTAACTGCTTCCCGAATTACTACGTCCCTAGGTTTAAGGGTAACTAGGATCTCTTACTGATGAATTACTGATGTATATAAACAGATATGTGATAAAATACTTACATAAAAAAGTTTTGCACAGATTTTTGTTTCAAATTACGAGTATTTACGTCTTTTAGTGAATTAATTAGTAAATGCTGTATAAAATGCTAGAACAATTTCCGTTTCACGAAGAACTGTATGTAAGGTTGATAAGAACAAAGTAACACAATACACAGTAATACAATCTGAGCTAGCACTAACTTTAAAGTAACAAAGTAATTACGGACTGTAAATAGGTCTTACGTCACTCCAATGTATGGGAGTTGTATTTGTGTGATCCTAATTTGAAACGATTCAAATTGTAGACGATTTTTAGACTTCTCACATTGTTTTAAACGTTATTTGAGTAGACGCTTTAGCGTTGGTTCTTGAAGCTGTACCTTCCATTAGTGGGTTTAGAGCGGTTTATTAAATTACGACACGTAGCTAAGGTCGTCAAGGCGAACGTCGCATCGTGCCCGCGCGTGTCATATCGGGTTACAATCACATGTTAACCTATAATCTAGTAGTCTTACAACCAACGAGAATGTGTCTGATCGCCAGATTAGAGGAACACAAACAACCAGTTTAACAAACTTAAGGTACGGGCACATTAGCTCGTTGTTATTGGTCAACTTTACTTTTGAAATCCTACTACATTATTACTTAGTTCCGTTCAGCACATTGCAAGTGTCAACGAATATGCGCTTCTCGCATACCTCCTACCTGAGATTCATCATATGAAAAATCTGTATTGGTTTGAGTTTATTTAGCTACCTAAATAAATTCAAACCAATACTTTACTATGCTACCATAGTAAAGTGCCAACACTATCTGAAGGATTGTAGAATAACAAATTTCTTTCGTAACCTCTTCATTTCTTTGTCTTTGAGAATTGAATTAACCTGAGTTACAACGTTATGTCAACTACTCATCACCTATTATTTAATATTTTTGCCAATGCGAGGGTGTTTTCATTTATCACTTTCCTCGCATTTTCTTTTGTAATTACGCTGATTGAATCGATTGGGAAACAGCATAGAGGCCTCAGAAGTTCGGAAATCGATATCGAGTATCCGTCCGCCGAGTAACCAGGAACATAAACTGAACTTCGAATAATTCTTAAAAAAAGTTTCTGACGAATTGAGTACCTTCTTTTCACACTTAAAATGAATAATCGCGGTCATACCTGTGACCAAGACTAGTTAAAATCTTATGGAACACTTTAAGTATTATCTGCTATTTTTCTTTAAAATTGGTATATCATAAAAATTACCACATCTTGCCCAAACTAAAACCAAACGGGTGCTTTGTTTAAACAATATTGCTTTACAATAGGGCAAAACGTATGAAAACTTACCCTAGTTGACATAAAATAACGACTTTATATCGTATAACCCCAGATATTGCTTGTAAATAAATACATTATTTTCCATAATAAAGTGTTTGATTTTAAAATAAAAGAATTTTCAGATATTGCTCTCAATGATCAGTGCCAGCTATTATCCATTCAATCAATACTTTATTTAAATAATTAATTTTTCTATGTGGATCAAATCTTTATACTAGTATTCAATAAAAAAATAATATTTCTAGATTTTCTATTTCACTTAACATTCATAGTGTTTTACCTGCGTTCATTTCTTATAAGCCTAATTTATTAGAACGCGTTATCTTAGATTATAAGATTCTAGAAATAATAAGGGATATGATATTCAGGAGAGAATTGTTGCAACTAATATTCATTTTAATTACCAATATTACTCTGAGGCACAACAAAGCAGTTCTACGATTTCACTTGTTAGCTTACGTTCGCCTCCGCTGTCTCGCTAGACTTGGCGAGTCTCATGTTTCCACTATAAGTTGATAAAATAACATTTTATGCGTTTATTAAAAAAGTTTAATATTGTAAAGTAATAGCATTTGATAATTTTTTTAAGCTTCTACAAATGTTCTTACCTCTTTTTAATTTATTGTTCAAAGAATGTTGAAGTGCTCTTAGTTTTAACCTGAATTATGTATGTTAAGCATTGTAACAGGTATTTAATTAACTAGCTGACCCACGCAACCTCGTTTGAGTCTTCAATTGCTTGTAGCGTGAAAAGTTTCCGCCGTTTTTAAAACAATCTTCAATACTGCTCCGCTCCTATTACGAGTAGTATTAGCGTGATGATATACAGCCTATAGCCTTCCTCGATAAATTGACTATCCAACACTAAAATAATTCGGACCAGCGGTTCCTGAGATTAGCGCGTTCAAGCAAACAAACAAACAAATACTTCAGCTTTATAAATTAATAAATATAGATTTGTAAACATTTTTTTTTAATTATAAACAACAACTATATTTAAAGTAGCTTATCTTTATATTTAAGCGACTATTGAATTTCAAAATATAGTGTATGTAATAAACGATAATGCAAAAGCACATTACAATAGATTAAAAGATATTGGTTAATGTTACAAGAAACAAATGCGTGGCTTTATTTATCATTGGCCGACGAAATTTTGTTAATTCAATATTAAAGTATAATATTTTATTGTGTTGACTAAAATATATCGTTCAAAGCTTCTATTGAAGGTTATATATGTATTTATTAATTAGTTACAGCCATAAATCACATAACTGGTCGATACTTTTCGATGTAGCCGCGGTAAATTTGTTTACAATAGCTAATGTGTCTCATCCTTTAAAGCAAACATTGTAAATCGGTCATCACTTTTTGATCTCATAGGAAGGTACTATTCGAAAACAGATAAAAGTAAAAAAAACTTATTAGTATTGTCAAGAAGGTGCACGCTCTATTTTTAAACTGTAAAGAAGGGTGAAAGTACGATATAAATATTTTCAATTCAAAAATATATTTAGTATAGGTATATTCAGTTTGTGTTTTTTACAATTAATAATTTCAGTTGATGCATTGATGCTCTTCTGTATAAGAGCCACGCTTCGGCATGAATAGGCCGTTTCGACCGGAGTGATAACACGGCCTCACCGAAAACCGGTGTGAAAGAGCGTTTGCGTTGTGTTTCACCGAGTAATCACTCACTCGGTGAAACACCGCCCCCCACTCTCCTCCCTATCTCTCAAAGGCCGGCAACGCACTTCTGACACCTCTGGTATTGCGGGTGTCCATGGGCGGCGGTAATCGCTTACCATCAGATGCGTTTATTCGATTTTGCGATTACGTCTGCTCGTTTGCCCCAAACCGTCTGGCAAGCAGGGTGTAGTGGGTCAAAACACTCCTTACTAAAGTGTACTATGTCTGGATGATGAACGTGAAAGAGCACGGTACGTATAATCTACCACGTTTTTGTCGAAAACCGGCGTTAAACAATTTTTCATCGCTTTTCTTCAAATGAGTGAGGTTACCGGAGCCCTACCCCTCTTATCCTTTTTCTTGACTATAGAAGAAGGAACTCCTAAGATGTTCTAGTGACTTTTGAGTTGCAGTAGTACAGTTTTTACTTAACATCAGGTTAGATTGTTTAACCAACTGATACAAACTTTAAAGTTGAGCGTAAAGAACAGTATAATTGAACAAAAAATATTTTTTTTTAAAACGAACAATTTATTCACCACCATAGTGAAACGAAGAAGCTGTAAATTTAAAGGACTAGGTTAATTTAATAAGTACTAAGGGACTTATAAGCGTAGAATACAAAAAATCACAGGTCATATAAAACTTAATTCCGAATACAAATTTAGATGAAAACAAGAAGATGCCTAGACATTCAATGTCTAGTGGTCTCGTCAGCACCGCAAACTACCACGAATCCTAACGTGAATAACGTCTGAAATTATTTATACTACGGCTTGGCCATAAATTGGCTAAATAATTAATTAATTGTTTAATATAGAGCTCTCTTGCAAAGCTATCTTCGTGGTAAATGACAAGCTAAATTGTGGCAATAGTAAATTCTTAGCGGCACGGCAGACCAGATGTTGTTGTCATAACCTGACGTTGTGGTATCAACAACACGCAACTACGATGTTCAAGTGCGTACATACGCCTCTGCCATGGCGTACCGCCCGCAAAATGAGCAACAAGTCACTATTACATTGCTTATACTAAATTATCTTCATATTTTTTTGGTTTCAGGGACAGACCGAGCTCAAATTACGCTCGACATGGATCAAGACAAAATGAACGTGTTGGCGTTACAATTTATGGGGCAACGGACTATTGTGCCGACACTGATTACTCTTTATGGAGATTTGGCGTCCTAACACGATGTGCCCTACATGCTCCGTTTACGTACACCAACGGGTTGTATGGACGTAAAACTTTTATGCCTCCACCGCGTTTTACAGCGGGCCTTTTATTATTTAGTGAAAGGAACGACGGTGATGTCATAAATCTCCGCTCCTGCGTGAACTTTCGCCTCTTATCTCAGCAAAGAAATTATGGAACTTTTTGGCTTCTCCTAGACAAAGTGTTTGGCTTTCGGGATCTCGGGTCACTAAAAGCTTTTCACAAATTAATGAGGAGTTTGTGCAGAAAAAACAATATGAAAACCAGTATTATGTACTTATTATAAAATTTTGAATATTAATTTAACTGTTTATTGACATAATTTTTTTAGGTTGCTGCACTCATGAAAACATGGGTCTTAAATTTTACTATCTGAATATATTATGTTTCGGTATTCGATGAGTTCATTAATCTTCTGGTTACTAGTTTCTGCGTGGGCTTAGACAAGCTTTGTATGTAATTAAATTACGCTTAACGTCGCAGCGTACGATGCGGTGGAGCCTCTTTAAATCATATCGAACTCGTAAATGAAAGCTAGAGAGCGGATAAAGTCAGATAGAGCAGTCATTACGTAAGGGTCAAAGTGTTTTTGTTTACTGCCTCCAATACCGTCTGGTTTTGTGCGGCTTTGTTTCAGTATAAACATTGTGACGCGTATCGTTTCAGCACCTTCGATTGACGAATAAATAAAGTTATTCACGATAACGGTCTAAGCCGGTTTATTTTGTACGAAAAGTATGTAGCTTTTACGTATACCTAATGCTACGATTTGGGAGCTTCATTTCAATTTTATTGAAAGCCGCAATAAGCATCAATTATTAACTGAACATCATTCTTTTGTTTAGTTTTTTCAGGACTTAAGTAATTATATTTTTTTTAAATATTTATAGTACCTACATAGTTAAATTATGAGTAGCTATTATTATTTGATTCTGTGTTCATTTTAACATTTATTTCTCACAACTTTATATGTTATACGAATAACAAATTATTTTTAATTAACAATTTAAATTCAAGTGTATTTGGAGAAGCCGCTGTCCAGTAGTGGACTGCAATATGCTGATGATCAAATATTATTTGAAAAATGTATAGGTATTTATTAAGGTTTGAAACATGCTGAATTTTATATATGTAATATATACATATATGATCACCCTACTGATATAACTAGAATAATGATTACAAATTGCTATTGAGTTATAAAATTCAATGATAAATTGAGTATAATAAAATCCTAATTAATAATATTAAATTAAATGATTTTACGATGACCGTATTAACTATGATCGACATATTATAGGATAGTATAAAAAATACGAAACGAATTTGGTCATACCATAATAATACCCGGCGGACGTCGGGGGTTCAAACAATTAAAGAGATAACATAAAATTAACGAAGCTGACTCGTAAAAACACTCACTTTATTATCAATAAATGTCACTAATTAATTAATTGTATAATGATTAGGTACTTTCTTTTGTGATGAGGACTGAACCGCAGAGTGATATAGTTGTATAACGTGGGTACAAAATCGAGTAGTATAGTTATTGCTTGCATACATATTATATATATTTACAGGTAATGTATACCTGAAAAAAATACCTAAGTAATAAATTTGTTGTCATCATTTTGGTTTTCTTCTAATGATATACACGGTGGTTCGTCGTTCACAACTTAACATAGCGTCGCTTATTATTTAGCGCTGTTAGTAGCTTTGTTGCGCGGTAAATCTTCGCTACTGCTAGTGACGGCAGTTAATGCAGTCTACCTAGGCTTCAAGAGATAAGCTAACAAGCCTCTTTAGCTAAACAAGAGGCGGCCAAACAATAAAGGAGAGTTAAGCGTCGTGAAATATGGCAGGAACGAGGTGCGATAACTCAGAGTACTCGCTGGGCTCGCTTCTTTTCCCCTAATTAGCCATTCAATTCCCGTAATCTTGTTTACTCGTCGGAGCGGCTCGCGCTGCCCAGGTGCGATAATGGCCGAGCTATTTGCATGCCGCCATATTGTTTCCCCATGTTCGGCTCGCAGCCTCCGATCCCGTCCGATGCGACCCCCCGTTGTTTTGGCCGGGCTTATTGGATCCGCTTGCGATTACTTTGTATTGATCCTGCCGTCCATTATCTACATTCGTTTATTTTCGTATCACAGTAATGATACCGGCTGATGTCCGCAAATCCAATGAATCCACCCCTTACGTTGTTGTTACAAGTATCGACTAATTAATTTGTATTGACTGTATCGGCATATCGATATCATATCTTGTCATTTAGGGAGTCGCGGTATAAATACAAGTATTATTTATAATGTTAATATATTTACCAGCTAATATAAAGCTTGTGAGTACGTTCGTGTATAGTGAGTTCGAAAGTAACTTAAACAAACTTCGACTTCAGAGTAACTTGTATAATCAGAGTTTAATGTTGTTAATCGAATTATCACGATGTATTTATTTAATTGATTAAGTAATAAAGTAGCATGGTATATTGTTCTCAGACGGTAACCTCGAGATAATAAAGTGGTTAATACTTTTTGGTTATCGAAGAACATCGAAGTCAGTGTCCAATATTACAGAATTTTAATGCAAAGCTTTATCGAAAAGTTAATCGTAATCACGAAGAGTAAATTAGAGGCGATCCGCGCAACGAGGCGATGCCGGCACATCTTCTATAAATACATTACAGAACACGCTTTATTACTCCGCCATCTTCATCCAATCCTATTAAGTGTCTATTCACGAACAGCTTTTTGTCCTTGCGAAGGCGTACAGTTTTAGGATAGCCATTTAAAAAAATAGTATTAGGGTTCAATAATAGCTTTAACATGGGGTGTCTTCGGACGTCTATATCATGTCTTGGGTGAATTTGGCGAGCGCAATCGATATGCTAAACTAAGGACGCAAGAGCGGTGGCGAGGAGCTTCCATACTCCGCTGACTCCGCGTCTGCCCGTGTCGATGAGATGCTATAATTTAAGGACAATGTTTCACAAAGATTTCCCTTCTAGCTTCGATATTGGCGTTATTACGTCTTCTCCTTTAGAACTACGGTTTTATAATTCAGGGGTCGATTCATTCGGATTTAGCATTACATTTAAATCATTATTATTTACGTAACTGTTATTTTAAATTTGGAACATTTAAAATAATTTATCTCTCGCAGTAATTTCAATGTTAAGACATAGTGGACGTAATTTACAGTATGGAATCATTTGAAAATTAGGTAAAAATTTATCCTCAGAGGGTATTAAATTTATTAAAATGCTTTATATGCTCATATCAACGGTGGATGTCAACACAAAGCTTCCAGTAGAACAATATGTCTGCACAAACCACATGTCAATTTAATTTGACCCCCGATCCAAGATGGCGGGCTACCCTCGCGGCGCGCGGCGAACTCGACCGAATGCCTGCGGTTTACGCTTGTTTACTAATTGACGTGTTTTAGAGTAACAGGGCATGGTTTCTGTCAGCATTCTGACAATAATAAACATTCAAAGATATAAATGGTTCTACTAAGTTGGAACTATTAAATTTAAAAATACCAACGTTGTGTCCCAAGATACTACATATACTATATAGATAAAAACATGAAGTGTTTATTTATTTGAATTGTCCAAGGTTCTACTTAAAAGTCTTTCAAATAATGGTTTAAGGTGCATAAATACTAAGATCAGGCCGGTCCGTATAACCCGAAGTAAGGCTTTCCAGCGTTCTGTGAGTGTAAATCGGGACAGTGACTATTTAAAACAAAACTCACTGTTATAATTGGTAACCTTTTACTAGTTGTAGAATTTCACTATAGTCAAGAACTCCTGCTGTTTATCAAAGGTTATTTTTAGATAAAAGGTCGACCTTCACGTAGAATTTGCTTATGTGCTGTGAGATTCCTCGTAAATTAATTGTGTCTCAAGTCTGACCATGAAGCATCCTTTGACTACGATGCTGATCTTACGTCAAAACAAAGCGACGGGTTTCCAACCGAGCACCATTGTTTATATAACTTTTTTTTGTCCTAATGTGGGTGACTTGTTTTTGTATAATCACATTTTATTTATGTTACATGCTATAAATATTCTACATGTTCGTCGTTTGTTTATACTCCATCCGATGAGACATTATTCATAAACATTACTGTTGAGAAACGACCAAAATCGGTTGTGTATTTTATGGATAGATATAATCCACTGTCCATTAACTATAATAATGGTCATCTAAATCAGTACCCAGTTTATAGTTGAAGGTAAGTGTTGTAAATATTTGATAAAGGACGCAGACACTTGCATATTTTATAAACAGACGTAAAGGCAACTTGACGGTGATCGAACGCGTCACTGTCATTAAAGGTACCAATTTAAATATTTAATTTGACATACTATTTATGGCTTACAACTATTTGTAGTAAGGTATACAATACAACTGCATACTATACATAATTTTTTAACAACTTTTGATGCAATATTTTAACAAAGAATTGGTTTCGTCTAAGATTAAATAAAGTTTAAAAACATATTTTAACAAACCCCTGAGGAAAACAACTTACTAGTTAATAAAAAGTAGCAAAAGCAAATGACATATTGAAGAAATCTTTTTTACTCATATATATAAGTGCCGATCTCAAAATAAGCAGTAATATTTATAATAGAACAAATATAAGAATAAAATATGTGTCCATAAATGTATTCCATTAAGAATATAATAAAATTTTACACTAGAACACTTCGTGTAAAGTGAATTTGTAAACTAAATACTTTAGTCAAATTGAATTACAGTGTAGCAAACCGATTTCAAATGTGCGTTACTTGTTTGTAATGAATGTTAAATAGATTTCATCAACGAAATGATTGAACTTTCTATGAAATCAGTGATTGCAGGTATGCACTATTTTGAGTGTGAGTAAGTAATATTGTAAATGTAAATAATCGATACTTATATTATAAATGCGAAAGTAACTATGTCTATCTGTCCTGCTTTCACGGCCAAACCGCTGAACCGATTTCAAGAATTTTGGCATGGAGATACTTTGATTCTGGAGAAAGGACACAGGCTACTCTATGCTGCGATAACCGACAAACACGCAAGCGGAGCCGCGCGCAATAGCTAGCATAGAAATAAATGACTGTTACCATTTTGTTATCTAAAAGATGTTTTATTTTATTTTCCAGTTAAAAATTATGCTTGAATAATTGGTCAAAATAAGTCATAGGCTCGATTTATATAAAAACAATTGTCTTTGTCGATTTGCATTTACAAATAATTACTACCTAATGACCTGTAATAACAATATAATTTAATGACAACACTACTAGTTAGAAGTGCCATATCTGATACAAACGAAGCTGAACAAATTATTAGTAAATAGCTTTTACTGCGAATAGATCTGATTATAAATTTGCGAGTAGTTTGTATTAACGAAAAGTATGTTATTAGAATACTGTAGCAGCTATTGAATTTATTTTAATAAAATTCTTGAGCATTTTGGCAAATTGAGCAACGACAGGCTGGCTTTATTTATGATTTTAATAACAATTTTTTTGCTTTGATGAAAATGGAAACCGAAATATATTCAACTCCTTATACATTTCGTAATAATATAAGGTGAATTCATATTCGGAGTCGTTGACGTTTTAACTGAAAATAACTTAATCTCAATAATAAATTTCGTCTGTGGGCCGTATTACTACAGATTTTATTACGATATAAGTATGTCGTCGCAAAGCCGATTATGACCATTTAACAGCTATTTGAATCATATTCTGAGAAATACCCATATTTGATAGAAGCGATGAAGACTTTGTGCCATAATTTGATACCGCTAGAATATTTGATTGTATGGTATTTTTGCGCGACTAACACAATAGCGTTTATTTTCAAATTGAGAACGCGGGAGCCCGTCAATAGACGCGAATGACATTAAATTGGTTAAATTGCTTTGCTGAGCTTGGTTCTGTATCTCCTTTAGGAGGTGTCTATTGGCTGGTCACGACAACGGCCTGTTACACAGCTCTCAATCGATTTACAGTTCATCTATTTTTATCAAAACATAGTTGAATTTTTTATTATCAACATTGTAAATTATTACATTCCAGACTTATTTAAAACATTTTAGAAATATTTTATTTATCAGTGGCAAGCGAAATTTGTTAGCGAAGCAGCATCTCGAATCGATGTTAGTTTTTTATTTAGCGAAATGTTATTTAAATCTAAAATAAAGTTTATTAACGAATCATTGGCTAAAGAAAAACATTAACCGTAGGCATTGCGTTACTCGTCTGACGAAATAACGTGGTAAACCCGTGACGCTTCACTAATTCAGTGTAGAATGTAGTGATGTTGTGTGTCTATGTGTCTATCAGTCTGATAGATACAAACAGGGCCAAAACCAATCAATCAGTCCGGCGGAGCGTCGCGCGATAATTGAACTCTTCCCTCGGAGCACCGCGACTCAATAGATAATTACAATCGCAAACCAAAAATTACACGCGGCATTTAACCATAGGACCCTATTACGTTTCACAAAGCTGGGCTGGTCGCATTCGATCGACGATCTTTGCCGGACGGAGGATTAACTCGCAACGGCGCACAATGAGGGCCTCGAGAGGAGACGAGTTGGGAGGGGATGTATTAATAATGGTCTCCGTAGTGAATGGAGCACTTACACGGTCCGCCGGGAGCTGAATGTGTGACTATCGCGTTAGAGCAAATCGAATCGGTCCGGTCGGTCGCTCGCACGCGCCGAATTTGCCGTTTAACCAGCATCCCGGCACCCGAAGAAATATGTAACGGGGTAAAAATCACGTCATGTTCTCTTGACTACACGATGTGGGTCAACTTGCCACAATAATTTTATCAACCTTCTGAGCACGTTTCTATTGTTTCCTTTCTTTAAAACAATATAACAGGTTTTAGAGAGTATATTTTAAGTTTGTTCTCGAAGTGTCACTTTTCAAAAAATCGACTTGTTATTTAACAAATACAAGATGTACAATATACAAACATCGCATGTAAAATATGTATAAGATCGCCTGATTGCCTATTGTTATTATTCTTGTTATTGTATGTTATGTTTTGGAACCCAGTCCTGTATATAGCAATTGTTATAAGTTAAATATAGGGCATTCTAGACGTACAGTAGTAGTTACGAATGTAGAACACACATCAAGGTTGTAATGGAGCCATTATATTAGAGTTATATTATTGTAAGGACATATTGCAATGACAGCGTTCTCACTCTAGGTTAGTCCTAGAAGATACACATATCTCTAATTGTAATCGTAATCGGTATGGTCACGAGAATAAGTTAGGACTGTTGATAGTCAAGCAGTTATGCTAACACCAAGACCTGAAATAAGCTGGAGATTCGATATATGAATTACTTTAACGACAGTGTTTATAGCGTGGAGTATATAACACGCTAACAAACATAAAAATATTATTATCCATTATATTTCACAAGCAAGGTTGGTACTAGAAGAGGGATACATCTCTAATTGAAATCAGCGTGGTGATGAGGACAATTTAGAACTGTCGATTAGTGTCGATAGTCAAGCAGTTATGTTAACACCAAGATCTGAAATAAGCTGAGGATTGGACATACTGCCTTTGCTATATCAGGAATTCAATCGAGTTACTAATTACTTTCACGACATGGTTAGTAGCGTGGAGGATACATATAACACGCAAAAAAACGTAAAAACATTTTATCCGTCATAATCGAATTGAAAATGTAAATTCTACTATGGTAATGCAGTGCTAGATCTGATTACCCTTTGTGAAACTTTATTTTATTTTGTTTTTACTGTGCTTTTATTTAGTTCTTAATTTTTTGGCGATTTATTTGTATTGAAATTGTTTTTTTTTATTGTTCTGTACAAACAATGTTGTGTACATCTTTAATAGATATACATATAAGTTATTATTCCAAGCTCCTAATGTTGACCGTTCTTGTATATGTATATTGTTGATGTTCCTTAGAATAAATAAATAAATAAATAAATAAAATATTGATATAGTTACTATATTACTAAACAGTTGATGTTTTGTTATCTCTGTAAAACCCTCCTCAAAGAGGAGGTATTGGCCCACTAGATCGCGCTGGCCAGACATGTATTTAGGTCAACTAACGTTTATTATTATTTATTTATTATTGACTGCCTCGGTGGCGTAGTGGGAGCGTATGCGACTGCTAAGCTTGAGGTCTCGGGTTCGATTCCCGGGTCGGACCAAATGTTTGTATGATCTGCAAATATTTGTTTCGGAGTTTGGGTGTTTTCTATGTATAACTAGCTGACCTGGCGAACTTCGTACCGCCTAACAGTCAATGAATGTCGTGTTACCTTTTAGCTGAACTAATTGAGGCTTTGATGAACGTAAAACAATGATTTCGTAGTGATTCAAATGATGTTGGCCCTCGAACATGTACCAGTAACAACCGCAAATAGAAACATTCATTATTCTTCGGATGAACTGTGTAAATACGACCAAGAGCATCAGTAGAACGCATATCTGGATGACCAGGAACTGCATCATCTTGCTTCCGACGTTGGAATTTCTTCGATGTAGCGTTCCAAGTGTAATAACTTGGCATTTCTGAGTAAAGCAAAGTTCGTGCGAACGGATCGCTTTGACAAATCGCAAAGAAACTGGTCAGTGTTGTCGCTGGAGGTGTTTCGGCACTTTGAGCAGCATGTCGACGCTGTGAAATATACTCTCTGACCGTTCTCTAGATGCACACCCAAATGAATAACAGTGGGATGACGTTCGTGAATAGGGAATGAAAATATACGCCAAATTGCTTCATTGCAGTTCACATATCTACCAACTTAATAGCGCGTGATTACATCGTTGATATTGGATGTTTGGATACCAAAAACCGCCATGTCGCTCCCTTGCGTGACATATTTGCAAATGTATTTAATTGACTTGATCGAATTGCAATACTCAACATTACAATGTGCCTTGAATGTTTTGGAAAGAAGTGGCGAATATGGAACAATCCAACTGTGGTCAACTACGAAATCTTTTCCTTTCACTTTAGTTGTGATAGTTCTACTATTATCATCGGGCGATCGATGCCGATATAATGGATAACCATCGTTGCCTGTAATGGTCTCTGCCGTCAATTTTCGTGGACACCGTTTGGAACACTTGCCGTCGACCATGCACGGTGATTGGCGGTTGATAGTGCAACACAGTCCATGAATCATATTCGTGATTACAACATCATGTAGGTCTGGATCGGTTTCAGGAGCAGGAATCTCCGCACATATGATGTCATCTATTTGATCTGTCCGAATTCTTTCGACTAACCAAATTAGAATGTGAGTATGCGGTAGGCCTCGTTTTTGCCATTCGATTGAATACATCCAGCATCTAGTATTCCCATAGACGTGTTGCTTAACAATGTAATTCATTAGTGACCGATTTTTTTGCCTGAAAACACGTGCGGTGATGTCGTGTCGATCACTTGATGTTTGTCCGGTAAGCAGCAATTGAATAATTTGTATCCATTTCGGATTACATGTAAATGTATTGAATAGATATGGCCGACCATAATGACGAACATATGTCATTGCATCTTGCTCAAATTCATGCAAATGACGCGGGCTACCTGTGTGTGTCGCCGGTAAAATAGTCAATCGACCAACATTTTCTGAATCTCCTTCTTTGCTAATTGCATCGCGTAAATGAATATACTCTTCCGAACGCAATTTAGCTTGATTCAACCGAATGAAAGTCAGGCGCTCCGTTTCGATTTTAACGTACATGTCAACGCAATATTGTTGAAGCAGTCGACGAAATCGCAACAAATAATTGTTAGAATTTTCACGAATCATCAAACGATATGCGTAATAATTCATCGAACTAACCTTCTTGGTAGTTTCCTCACCTGAAACAAATGCAGTAAAAATTGTATTTTAGAACCTAGAAAGAAAAAAATTAGGTTAACGAATCTTACAGCTACTCTGTACTAAATTAGAATTTACAACTTTTTTTGGGTACTAAAAGCAAACAGAGTAAAATGTATATCAAGTTTAAATGAAAACAACAATATTGATCTTACCATTCAATGGATTAATCATTTTGATATTAAAGTGATATCCATCGTCTCCTTGCCAAAACATCAGCTGTTATTATAACGCGTCATATGAACGGTGTGTTTCATATATTCTTTGTAGTTGCCCATTATTGCGTCGTTTAAGTACAATATCACGTGTTTCCGTGTTTTTACCAACAATCAGGATTGCCACTTCATCGATTGTTGGAGCATTAAATGTCCGTCCATGTGTTCCAGATGGCCTTTATCTGCTCTGATCACAACTTTATAGTCATCACTTGACATGCGCTCTAAAGCAGTCTTGAACAGCCTGACCAATGCATGATGTTCATGAAGCATTTGCTGCAGATCTTGGAGAATTGCTCTTTTCGTAGCTGTATTGATTCCTTGACGCCGGTCAAGTTTTTCTTCTATATTGCCCATGAATTATATTTGCAAGAATTTATGCTGTGCATCTTCTATAGGTTGCAATGATCCAATGCGATGGAAATCTGGCTTTGAATCTGTAAAGTCGAAGCCATATTACTTTTTTTTTTCAAATAATAACATGCCATTTTTATTTCAGAGACAAATACAGAAATCTAACAAACTACATTCTAGATTTTTTTTGCAATAATAGAAAATAATTTTTTTAACGTAAATTACCTTAAATGTCGGATTATATCCGCGTTCTTCGATAATATCCACCCCAAATGAAGTCATTTGGAAACAGACATTGAATTTTTGAGTGTTCGCTAGAAAATGTCGTGATTCTAGTGTTTCGCCATAAAGCAGGGAGCACAATGGCTCTGGTGGCGGGACCAATAATGGCAATTTCACATTACCACTAAGGCAGCACAAACCAGGCGTTTCACCAGCAAACTTCAGTGCTCCACAATGCTGGCAAACAACGTCCATACTACCAATGCAAACTAAACGATGCAAGCTTTAGTCGATGGTGCAATCATATAGAAACGGTGCTCGATTCAAATCAATACTTGAACCATTTCTTCTTGCACTTCGAAGATTATTCCTCTGTTCATCTGTACTATAAGCTCGACTATTTCTCGTTTCTAACCTAGCCGTTTCACGGGCTGTCTCTCTTTGCTCTTGTGTTTGATAAGCACGAATTAAGGCCCTTCTTTGCTCCATACTAACGCGGCGCTCTTCTCGTGCAATTTCTCGTTCTTCATCAGATAATTGACTCGCGATATTCCGTTGCCTAATTGCATTACGTCTCCGCTGGAAAAGATTAGATCTTCTAGGACGCGGCATTGTTATTAATATTAATATTTCTGAACGCACACATGAATAGTTGTTACAGTATTTGACAGGATTGGACAACAAATGTTTGACATGTAATAAATGTCTGAACTTTCGAGATATAGACAATAGCTCAAAGAGTATATAACCACTACTTATGAATAGCTCATCAAGAAAAATCATAGACAACCTATAAAAAGACATTTTGACATACAACGTTTGACATGTAATAAGCAAATCAGCATTTATTGAAATGATTAAGTATTCGTTACACATATCTAGTTTTCATTGTTTTTAAGATGTATTATGCTATTCGGGGCGGAGACAAATCCAACGAATCAATAACCATGAAAATTGGTTCAGCAGATCTCGAGTTATAAGTGCTCTAACAAACCCGTCTTTGTTTTATATATATAATATATAGATAGATAGATATGTATGTATTCACAAAAAAAAGTATATAAGTATTTATATCAGCTGTCTAGTACCCATAACACAAGCTCTGCTTAGCTTGGGACTAGATGGCGTTGCGTGTTAGATGTCCGGAATATTATTTATTAATTTATATTACCTATCAGATATGTATATATTGTAATCAAAACGAGTAATACAGGAACATGAGAATTAGTTACACCTACATCCAGCCTAATAGTGCAATTACCTCACATGAATGCCGGCCCAGGTATTTAAAAGTAGTTAGTTGGTTACTACATAATATGGTATATACGTTTATACATCTCAGTACTCCATTGCTGTTGTCAACGGTGTTTCTATTAAGATTTATGCACTAATGTAGTCTGCTAAAGAGTACAATTCAAATTCATTAGTAGATATAATACATTGACTAGTAACAGATATCTATACATATTTCAATTAAGATTTCTAGAAAGTTAAAGTAAGGGCCCACAGAATTCATTTTCCGAAGGCGACAGTGGAAGTGAAAAACTGTAAAAACGCCAGCGAATTTTTCTGATATAAATCTATCAATGAGAGATAATGGAAAAAGTTGGATGCACTCCATCTCGATCACTGAAGGCAATGTTTTTGTTTACTTTACAAGAACATTGTGTACAATATAATGAGAAATTTTTGATAAATCTGACCAGTGACGGGAGCTCGAGTTGATCGTGAGGATTATTTTCTTTTCGTTATGAAATATATAAGTATTATATACCGTTACTCCTAATTAATTAAGAAAAAATTACATAGTTCGTTCTACAATTTTGTTTGTAGATACAGTAGGCAAGAAATATTCCTTTCTGATATAGGAACTTTGCTTGAGTCTTGTAGTTGAGAAAAATGTTGAAAGTTATCACTTAAAGATATGAATTAGAAATAAGAGGTTATATAAGTGTGAAAAACATTGAAATAATGCTTTATTTGAAGTTTTAGTGTCAAGACGAGCATTCCTCATACATATTCATCCTTAATGTCATAATTTAATTTTATGTCACAATCATTTGGTAAATACATATTTGTCTGTCCTTTTTACAACGTTGTCCTAATAATAAGTCGCATTATTTACGATTGTCCCTCATTATGAAATGACAATTTACATTGTTATAAGTACTTGTAAATTCTGCGACTTACAAATAAAAGTTTGGCTGGCCAACTGTAATGAACATCATTATACATTTAGTTATTTCAAGACTTTGTTTGTATAAATGTAAATGTGACGCGAGAAGGAGAATTTCCAATGAAAGTCGATTTTCAAAGTTGTACGTTAGGAGACGCGGCCGGCATGCCGAGTACCGGAGAAGCGCCCTTTGCATACTATGCGATATCGCGTGTCCCGTGGCACGTGATACTGAACGAAACCTATGTGATCTTGTAAAATATTTTGTGTATGTTATTCTTTGTAAAGCGTGGGTTCCGCTAAATTTTTTGCAATCAGAATATAAAAGAAAGTTGATTTTAAAAAGGAAATAGGTTGCATTCTAGGACGATGATAACACTTAAGTTGTTCATGAAATACAAGTACCCATAGTTTCTATGGAAAGACCATTTAAAGTAGAGTGATTTTCTGTCTATGATGGCGGTCTGCTCTGGTCCGGTCATGGTCTAGGTAAAAGCAAATATAAACTAACTTGTAAATGCGGCGGTTAACAGGTTAAAACGACAGTCTAACATCGAAAACAAATCTTTAAATATACGTCACTTAATCCCTCGTATTATTTCATGTACGTCGGATTAAGAATATTATTGGCAGGTTAGTCATAAGATTAACAATACTTATGGACTAAGAAAAACTTTGTTCTGTATGTGTGTGGTTCTGTCCTAGATGCACAGTAAGAATGTTAATAAAAGCCAAGAATAAGTTCTAAGAGAAATGGAATTTTGATTGGACTATTTATTTAATAATGGGCTAGTACAGTGGTGACCGATTTAAACATATTAATTTAATATACAACACTAGTGAATGCCAGCTATTCGTTTTGATTATCTCCTATTTCGTAATATTTACTTTGAAAATGACGACACATACAAATAGAACTGTTATAACATAGTACATATAATGACTGCCTCGGTGGCGCAGTGGTAATGAATGCGACTGCTGTGCATGAGGTCTCGGGTTCAAATCCTGAGTCGGACCAAATGTTTGTGTAATCTACAAATATTTGTTTCGGAGTTTGGGTGTTTTTTATGTATGTTATTAAAATATGTATGTATTTACAAAAAAAGGTATTTATGTATTCATATCAGTTGTCTAGTACCCATAACACAAGCTCTGCTTAGCTTGGGACTAAATGGCGTTGTGTGTTAGATGTCCGAAATATTTATTATTATTATTTATTTATAGATATATATAAATAGAACATTTCTTAATGTATATACCCCTTAAGGATGTAATTTTCAAAGATTATTTCTTATCACCTACTAAGATTTTTTTTTATCAATTTTAGAAAAAGCTGTTTACAAAACTGTACTTCAGCTATCAAGTAGCTACAGAGGTTTAGGCTTTACGTTGATGAATCATTAAGCCAGAACAAATAGTTTTATATGTATAGATAAGCTTAACATTCGAACATTAAGTACATTTATTTATTTCTTGCTAAACCCTCACTCCTAAATGCAATTAAAGTTTGTATATGTTCACATAAAAGTTCAAAATTTAACAAACGTATAGTTTAAATAGCCATTGACGGTTTGACACTTGACATTTGTAGTCAGTTATACTCCTATGTTTGTTAATACGAGCTTTACTCATAACGGAAAGTTTATATGTTCAAAATGAAAGAGTAACATTAGAGATGATGGTTGCTTATCGTCTGCGTGTGTCGTAAATGTCAACTAAAAGGGGAATGACTATTTTAACACTTTTGTAAGTAACACTGTAAGTTTTCCTATATCTCAACAACTAGATATAGTAAGTAGAATTTATTCTGAACTGCTTGGACCAAATTACATTCTGAACAATATTTTATTCTATAGGCTATACGCTCATCTCTATTTCTTCGTTAGATGTAAATAATAATAGTATATAACGGTAATGTAATGTAGTAATAATGTTATCGCGGTACGGAGCAGCCTGTGTCCTTCCTCACACAGACAGACCCACAGAATTACTTTCGAATTTATAATTTTAGTATGGATTAGTTTTCTTTTCTAAAACTCTTACCCTCAATAGCATTAAATAAACAAGTGAAATTATAGTCGAAGGTTATTGTTAAGCATAAAAATAATTACAATACAGCAGTAAGTACTTTCGTATTTCAGCTTACAATGCAGAAACATTATTAAAAATAAACCGTTCAGTAAAAAATAAATAAGCGACAATTTACACTTACGATAAGTAAAACTGAATCGCCATATTTTACTACATACATGTGAAAATGATATGAGCGAGCTCTGTATTCGTAAATTAGTTTGTACATATTTTAGTGCGCAGGGTTTAATATACATGTGCTAAACATAAATTTGATTGGTGCTTAGTTTGTCAGTTACGAGCAATATTAACTACCCGATGGGCTCAGTTGATGACAACTTATCTTTATAGATAACTGAGCTAACTCATCCTTAACTCGTTTCACGGTACCAGTTCACCTACAAGATAGGTTCTTAAATCACTGCTTTTAAGGTTTTATTTTTTCATGAGTTCAATACAACACAACTCCTTAAACTATTAATAATTACAAAACTAATGCCATTTGTAATTTATACAATGTCAAATGTAATTTAGAACAACACGAAACACCGTAAATTGGTAAATACCATAAGATTACCTGTATCAAACTTAAATTAGTTCCTTGTGAAAGTCCTTTAGATGTAAATTTAGCGTAAAGTTAGCGTACTTTTTCAATTTAATCTGTCAAAAATGTAAAATTAACAGTAAATATTCTACATATGTACATCTTATGCTTTCTTTTAAGCTGATTGACTTCTTTACTCACAACTCTAAAACTAAAGCTTATTTATTACAACGGTACTTGTTTTAAAATTAACATGAGATGTGGTTTTAACTTAAATCCAAAACTTTCCTGAAAATATCATATCTTTCAAGTTATTATTTCTTCCCTTGTCTGGGGGTGGCGGGGTGGGGAGGAGGGAGGGAGCTAGACCAAAATAAATTTTCCCATTATTAATGACCCAATTTAAAAAAAAACAGTGTACCGTCTATGGATTAATTAATATCCTCAGATGGCATATTTCAAATATATATATCAATGATTCAATAAACTTTTAAAAAATCACTGTGATTAAAAAAGCTGTCATTAAACTTTGCTCAGCAAGAATTATATTATTAATTCATGTTACTTATTGTTATCTCAGCCATAAGAACTCCACCTCCTGCATCAACATTTTTAAAACTTTTCCAATAAGTATTGAATTCGTGATTTATTCAAATTCAAAGAATACAAAGTATTTCAAACAAACCAATATACCGAAAGATGTTGTATATTAAATGAATTTGATTATGAAAATTTCATTAGTAAAATTTAGAATTAATCACAATTCTTGTAAATCTAAGTAGACTTAGTTTCAAAGGAAAAATTTAAGTCAATAACAATTAGTTTTTACTAGAACAAGTTTGACTTGAAGCAGAATTAAAATAATTAATATTTGGAAAAGTTGAGCGCAGGATAAACAAGACCGTGAATTTTTGTAGGTAAGTAATATCTACGTGGAGTGGACGGCGTATGAATAAAAATGAATTGCAGCGTTGAGAATGAACACAAACCATGAGTCTTGTTCCACTCTGTTCAACGTTCGACGGCATCATGAAGACGTATTATGCTTACGGAGACTATCTAGAAGCGAACATTTTTTTTTGTTTTATACATAAGCTACCAAAATGACTCTGCCCTGCCTGATGGAAAGCACCAGCAGAATCCAAGAGTGGTGGTCACCATCCTCAATGCAAACAAGGACAGTGCAGTATGGCGACCAGCACTATGGCGGCCTAGTGCATTTTAATCAATGAACTACTGACGTTTTCTTCATGCCAGAATAATCACAAGAGCACCTACTAAAACACCGACTAAAAGGGCATAACTCGTAATCCATTTTCTAGGAAGAACCTATGTTTTTTACTCGATGAGACGTATAACCACATAATTTCTACGATGTAAGTATTAGTTCTATAAAATAAAATGCTATTAGCTTTACTCTCTATTTTGCAAATGTTAACTTTGCCTTAGATATTATTGGAGACTAACTACCTTCACATGATCATTCTGAGAGAAAATCATGCAGCACATCTGCTAGAAGCGAATACACTGATTGCAGATTTAAAAAAAAAAAAACCTGATCGTTCTTTCGTCATCATTTTTAAATTTTTTCACACCCTCTTATCTTTCCCTGAAATTCTAGAAATACTTCTAGACCAAAATTGCCAAAATCGGTTCAGCCATTCTTAAGTTTTAGTTAAACAGCAATTAATTATTATATATTAGAAAATGAAACGAATTATGTTAAAATAAGAGTAGGTACCTACTTCGTTAGAACAATAAAATGTAAACGTTCTTTAAGCTCAGTTTCAAATTTATAAAAAGCTTGTCTTAAAAAGTCATCGATAATTCCATAACTTTGTAAGAATAGAGTCATTGATTTCTTACTAATGTTGTTATAACTACGGGAAGATTCTCCAACAGACTTGCCGACTGGTATCGATTTTATGGTAATTTAAAACTTTCTTCCTTCTATTCCGTTAGAGACTTGATAATATACGTGTATTAGTCGCTTACTGACATTTAAATACATTTTAAAGACCGTATGATAATTTCATATTTGTAAATCATCCCATTCTTCTTCTTATCGTGTCGATGGCAACACTTCGGTGTTCGGCCTTGCCTGGTATAGGTCACCAAGCGTGCTCGATTTTGGGCTTGCGAGGCATGTTAGCAAATGGCCCATTGAATGTGGCGAAATGAAAATTCTTTTGAAAAGCCTTTGGTTCTTCCGACCTGCGTACGTAGTCTATTGAGTCTGTCTATCTGTATGATTTGACAGTTAACATTTGTGTTCCTACGTCTTACAAGATGGGTAGACATTAACAAAGGGTTCGTGAGGATAACTAACAAAACAATTCTTTTTACATAACACAAAGAAAAACCGGCACTGGATTAGAGTCTTGAAGAAGTTTTATTTTATTTATACAACTTTATTAAATTTTGTACAGACAAATGAAAATTTACAATTGATTTAATTTCAGTACCTTACCTATAAAGGTACTATAAAGGTACGTAGTAACGAGTAATACTTAGTATACTATAGTAGTCGTTCCAAGAAGAACAGAACAGTAGAATTAGAAAGAATTCCCACCAAAAAAGGCTTTGGTATATAATTCTCCTAATGAGTAGGCTTTCTTTAATTTATTAGATTGTGGGATTAAGGTTGTGTAGGTTTTATAGAAGAGCTTAAGTAGGGTGTACTGGTTTGCCAATATTGTTTACTTAGTAAAGAGTAACGAGTATATTTATGTTATTTTTTAATTCAGGCGTAGTATCTGAGTGACATTTTGATTTACAGTTTTTTTTATTTAGCAGAGATGATCAGGTGATCTGGATGACGTTATACTGCAACTACTCAATATTAAGTAGGTTTTTTAAAGATTGTGGTTCGATTAAATTTAAGAAGTGAAGTGATATATTTATAAGAAACGTCAAATATCTCTGTTATATTATTTCTGTTAGATCTTGCTTAATTAAGTAATATTATACTGTAGCGGTATATTTTTACTACTTAGGTTGCCTTTTAAGAATTATTTGTTGTGTAGGTATATAGGTATTTATTTACCTATATATCATTTTTGGTCCAATCATCCCTTTAAGACAATATAGACAGATAACTAATCGCTGTGTAATGGAAAAATAGTAGTAAGACACAAGTAGTAAGAAAAGTAAGACACAATTATTTTTTTTGGCTTTTGCTCTCTTCCTCTATTTAAACTTTACCCGGGTCAATCTCATACTCTGCCCTTTGTGTAGTTTTCGTGTAATTGTTGGTATGCTATCAAAAGTTGCGGAGAAGATGATTTCGTATAATAATTGCTTGAAAGTGAAAAAAGTAGACGATGCATTTGAACCTACTAGGTGTTATAAACTATGTTAATTTAAACACTTTTAAGGCTTACAGAGGATGTGCAAGACATAAAGACCAGATGCGTGTAGCAGCGCGTGCGCTTCCGTTTCCGCGTCGACCACAGGCAGGTGGTCTATTGATCGATATTTATCGTTCGGTTTTTAAATTGTTTTATGAACTGATAAATTAAGTATTGTGACACGCTTGTTAGTTTCTGATTTATTCAATCGATAAAGTAAGTTTTTGAATTTATATTAGATGTGGGTGAACTATGAATACATTTAGATAAGTTTCTGTGAGAGCTTCAGTTGTTTTTAAGATGTAACGGTTTTATTTGATTTGTTGAGATTGTTATGAGTTAATTTTATCGTACAAAAATTACAGTTTTGTGTTATAAACTTTTTTCTTTGTGTATTGTACTGTATAATGTCTAATACTAAAAACAACCGCTGTTTCCATAGGTAATGTATTTTAAAAAACCTCAGAGAATATAAAAGCACAGAGTAGAGTAGATCCTTAATAGTTCATATAACATGTCCTATATCGTGCTTTAACCACATGACGGTGGAGTCCATTTGGTCATACCGATCCTCAAAGCTGACTTCAAACCTTGTTACCTAAGATACCTGCAGTTGGTATTAAACTGAGTGGATATTAGTTAGACCATTCGAATAATGCATTTACAGTATAAATTGTTGCTATGACATTGAGTTGAAAACAATAATTTTTCTTGTGTCTTACATTTTACAGGTGCATTAATACAATATACATTTTGATTGATACCTCTACTCTACCTCTGAATTGTGTTGTATTATTTAAAAAAGTCTAATTTAAGCATTAATTTAAATATTTCATTCTAAAATCAATCCCCGGGATTAGATCGTAACAAAATTCAGGATTCATATATTTTATTTTGACTGGTTTTTCAATTGTAGTGTAACAACGTTTATATTCATGCAATTTAAATAAAACGAAATTATATTTAATATAGTATCTATGTAAACCTACCTACCTATAGTATCTATGTATGTATATTTAGAATTTTAGGTTTGATTAGCTGACCTAACAGACTTTGTTTTGTCTAAACTATGGATGTTATATTCGCATTGGTATTCATTACCTATATTTAACAGAATGCCTATTTCCCTACGTCATATATAAACAACGGCATGTTTAAAAGAGGTTTAATAGCGTGGACTTATTATAAGATTGCATGGACCTCCAATTATTATTTGAAGTCTTTAGGAGTTGATATAAACCACTTTAAACCTCACTACTTAGCTGTCATCTAGAAATCGCCTGGCGCGTATTTTCTTTTTAATTTTAAAATACAAAGCGTTTACTGAGAAGCCTTTGTTTTTTTTCAGGAGTCGTGTGCACTGGTGCGGTTAGTAGCAAAAATAGCAAACGTAGATTTTGCATCCTATCGTGTGAAGCACTTATACTTCATGTACCTGTGCTAATGAGTTGCTTAATGTAGAATGATCATATTATATAGCTGATTGAAAAATCTCGTTGTTTCTAAAAATAACATTACTTATTACAAGATCAATTTTAATTTTGCTTGTTTTTCCATATCGATTTGTTTGGACATAGATACTTCAAACATTAGTAGTAATATTACTATTACTTCATCTTGCAAGTACTATAGTACCACTAATTATGTAAGGAGCCAAGCTTACTTTACATCGACTTAGCTTGTCTTAGTAGACTTATCAATCGTACCCCGTATCATCATCAACAGCTTTTAACTGAGTTGAACAAAAGCCTCTCCTTAGAAACGAGATTTCAGCCTTCAATATATGGACAAAAAACGGAACGAGTAATGCAGACTGCAAAACCACACATCGACGAACTCACTAAATAGGTAGGAAATAAAAGTACAAAATTTCCAGCCACTGCTGCAGTGAGTCCATATGTGTATTGTTGCAATTTCAGAAATTCCCATTATAGTGGAACGTAAAAAGGAGAGAAATAAGAAGTGGCGGACAATAGCAGCTATGGGCAACGCTAGTGGCGAGTGCGCGGCGTTTCTTAGCAACGGCCGTCGCCACCGCGTGCGTGCCCTTGTCGGCGGGACCGCGTCCCTCTACCACCCGCCGCACTTTCGACTAGTCGCAAGTCCCCGGCTACATACCGACGTTATTGATATACCTTGCAGAAATTCTCAG
The DNA here is from genome assembly GCA_916048165.1 of Spilarctia lutea. Lineage (NCBI taxonomy): Eukaryota > Metazoa > Arthropoda > Insecta > Lepidoptera > Erebidae > Spilarctia > Spilarctia lutea. The sequence goes on along the minus strand of OU696475.1, from coordinate 12,606,131 downwards.
AATACTTACTGTGTTGCGTACATAAATTCTAGAAAAGGGAAGACTCATTGAACTTATGCTGAAACACCACATTTTATGTTAGCACGAATTACGACGTACTAATTTCTCGTTAGTAAAAATCGTGAAAGTAAAATAGGTGTTACTGAAATACATATTCATGTAGGTCATTACCTGGAATCGGAATATTTAATTTTCAACACTAAATTAGTCGGTTCTGACGTCATTAACTGATTCACTATAATTGCGAGGGCAATCACATAAATGTGTCAGTGTATCTGTCTCTATGAAAGGAAATTTGAACGGTCTAAATATTTCAGAGCGCGTTCGCTCCGGGATACTATTTCTGTTTCATATTGACTGTTCATATTTCATAATGTTATACGCAATTAAATTATTCTGAGGCTTTTAACGACCCTATGCCACTGGTAATAGGCACATGGTCGTCAAAAATAGAATAATGAGTTTGTGACCGCACTTAAAAGTGTTGAAAGCAAACTGTACAACATCTTGAATGTAGTGTATTCCCAAAGGACATTTTATAACTAAGTAGATCATTTTTTTGGGAATATATTATTATATCAATTGCATTATATTCATTTGTAAAATATAGGTATTATAGGTAGGTAGAAAATATGACACCGACTTCAATAGTCTGAACTCTGATAAACTGAGGGAAAATATTTTCTTGAAAATTAAATAGGACCGCGATTAAAATAACTTTAATTAAATAAAGCTCAGTAGCGCTAAAAGTGACTGCTCGGTTAATATAACCACTAGACTAATAGCTAGGTCAAATCCAAAACCAGGAAGAAAAATTAGGTAATACGATCATTTATACATACTCTAAAATCCTCTACGAAATGGTAACGTTTGTCTTCCGATCTTGGGTATTTACAACCCACAAACGCCTCCTTTTCTAAACGGAAAATACTGCCGATCGATTCAGTATACGGCGTTCTAATAACATTCCGGGACGATATTTCACACACCTCGATCGCGACTGTGTACATCACTTAGCCCAACACAATGGTACACGGACGATTTATTGTATACAGAGTGTACCAGATAAAGCACAGACAATGGCCTATCAGATGGCGGACGATAGACACGTGTATGCTTTTAGCCCTAGACTTCGACACCCAATTACGTGGCCGTCAGCGACGGGATCATTCATCACGTACAATCGAGCGATTTTTTATTACACTCCCTCCTAAGGTAAAGGAAAGCGGAATCTTAAGAGTAGATGATACTCCCTAAAGTAACTTCGGATGTGGAGCAATTAAGGACAAAATTACTCGCGCCGACGGATTTTTGGTGGATTACGGGCGGAAAAGTTAAAACAGTGATTATCATTAGACGATGGAGGACTTTATACTTGGATCTGGAAGGTAAAATTCCATCGTGGTAAGTTAAAAGTTTGTTTACTTTGTATCGATTTTTAAATTGCTGGTGTAAATGAAACTAATTTAACATAATGTACCGCCCGTATTTTCTGCAACGCGTAGATAGCGGTGAACTGCTATTGATTGTAATGTTGGAGGCGTGTACCTACTATAAATGATCCTTAAGTTTTCTTTAAAATTTAAAACGAAGAAGTAATAAGCATTGAGTTTTAGACTACTATGTATGTATCATTTTCGTTTGGATATGTTCCTAATGGTTGAAAGAACTCGATTTAGTATTTTTTCCATTACTTAATTTTTTAAATGTTTTTTTAACAGTAGTGTAAAATAAACCAACCAATGATCTGTTAACAAAAAAGAAAACTAACGCCAAATCAATTATTTGTTTGACTCGTATGTATTGGTATGACTACACGTTTGGCCTAGTGGTTAAGCTTTGTGTGATCCACAAATTGTTGTTCTGAGTCTGGGTGTTATTTGTGTCCATTTCATGTATGTTTGTAAAGGCCCCCGCGACACAGGAATCATTTCCAGTGCGGCAGTTGTCTTTTAATCATACAATAAATCTGCCTTAGTGTTAATAATAATAATTAACATGATTTTTAAGGAGCTTTTGATTTTCCCTAATGGACTTCTGTTAAACTACTTCATTTTGAAAGGGTTTAGATTTAAATTTACTTTCGAAGGAATCTGAACTAAAAGGGCACCATTAAAACCTTAGCTCTCAACCGCAATTTTTGTGTTTTTATTCAATTAAGGACTTTGCTTATTTCTATATTCGTAAAAATATTAAATAACTTAAATGAAATACAATTTTAAATTAAACATACTCATTTTAAAAGATTGCCGATGTGATTTTTCGAAATGTTTACAGAACCCAAGATTTTTAGTACCAGTCCGACCAAGTTTCTTATATTGAAGGGATGCTTCATTAACAATAAATTACGATGATATTTCAAACGATTAACGATTCCTCTTTAGAAACAGTAACACATTACCTACAGTGCCTTTCATTTTCATCTTTATACATTGAAACGTAAATACATATTGGTACCTACAATTTTTATCCTCGAAGGGATAGTTAGGGGGGTTGTTAGTACCATAACAAACTTTTTGTAATGCATTGCTAACAACTTATTCTTTAAATATATTTTTAAACATATAGTTTTTTTTAAATTACAACGCATAGTATAATAATATTCTATTCATCGTGTTCCATTTTTTTATAGTAGCATAAAGAAGTAGTGCGTCAAAACCACTAACAACATATAAATAGTTTTACTACCTTAATATGAAATGCTAGAAGTATGGTCAGCCTATAAACTTTTTTATTTCATCATTATGTCATCAAACTTTATGATTGGAAGCGTCCATTTATACGATGGATTATAGTGACTGTTTTATACATTTGTGTAAATAAAATAAACGAAATTTGAAACTTGAAAACTGACAAAATAATTGGTATAAAATCTAATTGTTAGAATTAACACGGATAAGATTTATAATCGCGACCATTTTACTCTGATTTATTCCCAAGATGGTATTCCCTTAACTATTCCTATCTGTCACAATACCTTTTTTACGTGTGTTGAATAAGTAGACCATCTCTAAGTAATTTAAATCTAGTTCTTGCTTATGTGACTATATTTAAAAGTTGAAATATGTGATATGTGTATCAGCTTTTGAATAAATTTAAGTAAAATTTGGGGATGTCTATAAACTCGTTAGATATGGTCAACTATAACTGACCGAAGTATGAAACTAGATACTTCTTTTAAAAATTAATCTACAATAAGAAGATTTAATAGTTTAAGATTTAATTGAGATTACTCGAAAACTTTTAACCGTGGGAGAGCCACGCTTCGGCATGCATGGACTGGCTCGACCGGAGTGATATAACGGCCTCACAGAAAACCGCTGTGAAATAGCGCTTGCGCTGTGTTTCACAGGGTGAGTGAGGATTCTCCCCATCCCCCAAAGGCAGGCAACGTACCTGTGACGCTCCCAGTGTTGTGAGTATCCATGGGCGGCGGTAATCGCTTACCTTCAGGCGATACGTCTGCTCGTTTGCCAGCTAATCCATATAGAAAAATCTAGATCATTTAACTGATATCGAGCATGACATCAGATATCTTCTTGTCCTCATCATGTAAGGGTTGTATTGTTAAAGACATTCGTGCTTAACTATAATAATATTTAACCTAAGGTAATTCGGAACATATGAGGCATTAAAATTATCATTTTAATTTGTACTACGCGTGCCACTAATTGTATCATTAATAACAACACAAAACTTAAAAACCGGCATTTGTCATGTGTTCATCATCGGGGGCAGGGGAAAGCGTTAATCGCGTAAAGAATTTCATAAAAGCTATAAAACTCGCATTGTAATATAAAAGGTGAAGTTGAAATCATAAAAAAGTCGGGGTGCCTACGTTTCACCCCCGCAGTGCGTATCGACAACGTCATTAAACGGCACGCGTATAACGTGCCGCACCGCGCACTGTCGCTCCGTACCGAAGTCTCCTGGAAACAGCTACCACACGTCGCTTTAAGAGATTTTCACACACCACTAACTGTCAACATACGATAAAAGTATATCTGCATATAAAATGCCTATAAATATTTTATCTACAACTGAAAAATAAGCATTTATTTTGCTTAACCAAATGTCAATGTTTACAGAAAGTGATGTTCAATTAGGGTTTCAAAAGCATTAAGTATCAAAGCACACTAGCAGCATCACCCATAAGATTTGTATGAATTGTCAGATGATACTTCTAAACTGTAATTGCAGAGAGCTGTAATGTGTTGTTAGTTTAATACAATAAAGGGTGAGGGTCACGTGTGAATTGGAAATTATGTAGCATTTAAAACCAAAATTTCAAGCTTATTTTATTAACTTATCGCCTTTTACTGCTGAACGAAGGTCGAGGTTAATAATTTCATGTAATCAAAAACCAACCCAACACTCATTCCACTCTATTTTATATCCGTATGAAACTTAAACTAAGTGTCTCTAAGGTCACTTAAAAATTAACATGGCTTTACTGATAATAATATCATATACACATACAAACTTGTCTAACTGATATTTTAATGGTACTGGAAGGTTTGTGAATTGAAATTCATTCGGTAACTACATTTCTCTTTATATTATGCAATAAAAAACCAAAACTTGACTTTCCATGTTCTTCCCGAGTTAGATCGTTTAGTGCCCCTGTTAACCAGTGACATTTAAGTACCTACACATTTTTATGTTGGACATTGAAATTGATTAATTTATAGTTGCATCAGTCATGGGTACTGAGTTTGGCTTGAGCATGTGACAAGCCATCGGACCGAGACGTCGCTATTACAACACGATTCATCTAAATGACCTACATACATAATTATTTATGTCTTCTGACAGTACAACAACCACGTCACTTTAATTTACAGTGAGGTTATTGTGAGTGGATTTACTTTTTGAAAGAAAACAGCATAAACATAATTAATTTTTACAACTTTATACAAAGTATAAATAAAAAATGAAAACAAAAATCTATGAAACATGTTTACACATTGGTTTATAAAATATAGTAACGGTGTGGTAAAATACACTAAAACAATACAGCGAATATCATAAGTTGTAATATCTAGATTTACATGATTATGAAGCGACATTAGTTTCTCCTTGTGAATATCAAGGAATTTCAATATTTTACTGCTCTGTTAACATTAAAACGAACTTAATGTCATTAATAAAACCGATTTTGTCTTAAAACAAACCGATAGGTAAATCTACTGAAACTCAAGTTTGGAATCGTTGAAGTGAAAATATTATTAAGATTTTATCGATAAATAACAGGGTCTCCATTAAAAGGGTTAATTATTGTCTAGGGTTGAGAATTCTCTTTTCGATATCGACGAATTGTACATTGAATCTTAACGAGATTCAATTCAAACGCCCTCTCTATTTTGAGCTGATCAATTAGAAATTTCCAAATTTGATTAAATTATATTCTGTGCTACATTTTTAAATGTGCGCACGCAGGCAAACGGAACCTTTTATAGATAAGTATTCAGTTCATAAATAGAAATTAGACTTTGTAAAATAGGTTTCTGTTTCACAAAATCTATGCAAGTTCCTAAGGTTATAAGGTGTTTTTTCCCTGTTTCTCTTGATATTTCGTTCTGCCAACTATTTTAATTGAATTTTGGAGTAAAGTAGATCCAGGATGACGATATAGTAATATTCTGAGATATGAGAGGGGTATAGGCTGTTCATCTCATAAAAAAATGTGACGAGGAAAGTGTTGAGTGCGTGACGTGAAGTGTGCAAGAGAAAAGGAAGACCAAAGAAAAGGTGGAGGGATTGTGTGAAAAGGGTAGACTGTCACCTGGAGAGCCACGCTTCGGCGTGAATGGGCCAGCTCGACCGGAGTGATACCACGGCCTCACAGAAAACCGGTGTGAAATAGCGCTTGCGCTGTGTTTCACCGAGTGAGTGAGGATACCGGAGACCCATATCCCAACCCCTCCCCCCATTCCCTCTTCCCATCCCCCAAAGGTCGGCAACGCACTTGTGACGCCTTTGGTGTTGCGGGTGTCCATGGGCGGCGGTAATCGCTTACCATCAGGTGATACGTCTGCTCGTTTGCCCACTATTCAATAAAAAAAAAAAAAAACTCGAATAGAAAGAAAATATATATTGAAATGACGAGTGATACAGTAGAATGGAAAGAGTAAACATACTTCGCCGATCTTCTGATATTATTGAGATTTGGGGTAAGGGCAGGCAGATAATAAATTACAAGTTGGTGTTCTACTGAGAAAGGAAACATAACGCAATGACTAGCTTTTGTGGATACTATATTCTTTCTATTACAGTATTTAATTAAAAGTTGTCGTATTCTTAATTTAAAAGTTAGACATAATAGGTGGTCAACCCAAAAGACTTCGCGTAACGTGTCATGTATTGTTTGAATTTCATTAAATCTCTTTAGGTCTAAGCAGTATTTAAATTAATGTGCCCGTATAAAAAATTGACGTAACGTAGAACAATCAATTTTGTTTTGTCGTACAAAAATAATAGTTGGTTCGACGCAGCCTTTTCCCCTGTGACATCTATCGAGGCCGCATCGTGTGTCACAATGCCGATAGACATCAGTTCCCGTCGCAACGTAATGCTAAAGTGATTTTTATTACATTCGATTCGGTTGCTTTGTTCATATTCCAAGCCCTTGTGTGACAATAAGTCTTCAAGGGGCACTAGTGTGGAAAATAGTATCAGATATTCGTACATTTCTTTAGAAAATTGGATAATATCACACAGTTATTAGGTTCCGAAATTATTTTCTAATATTGGGTTTCAATGTTCCAATATGTCACATCTTTTTCGTACGATACCACGTCTAATATAATCTACTTTGTACATATAACAATGTTTTTTTATACCAGAATTAGTTAGGCTTTATACATCTGGTTCGTTCTGTATTGTAGCCGTATGCCCTATATTATTGTTTTCAATATACATATAACGAAAAGGTATATTTTTGAATATTTTTTTACATAGGTACTTTGATGAATATGTAGGTCGTAATATGCTAAACCAATATCTTTTTTTAGCAGTCAGGTACTGATAACAGCAATAAAATTTATATTGTAGGTACTGTCGATGTACTACTAAAAGTTCTGCATAGTTTAAATTATTAAAATTTTTAGTCTAATAATTTTGTTTATTTTTTAAATACATTTCCCACTCTAGAAATAAAGCTGTGTCGCTGTGTCCCCACTTTACAAATATACATGAAACGTAGACAAAGAACAAAAAAGACTGTGAATATTGATTTGTGTATCACACAAGTTGTTGTTTCATGTCGGTGTGTAGAAAGCGATTTGGTAACCACTTAAACAGTACCTATCCATCCATGCAGCATGCAGCTTATGTTGTATAGGGACAAACGAGTAGCGGGCAACTACATCTCAAAAGTCATAGAGTGAATGGACTATCCTTTGAGTGTCCAACCAAGGGGAAATTATGGCTCCGGAACCTCTCTACTCATCTCCAATACATAAATGATAATAAACTGTAGACAGACAGTAATGTTTTATTCTTTGATATCCTCCCTGTATTATAAAAAACATGTAGGCGCCTATTAAAGTGGCATCATTACTGCGGAATAGGTATGAATTTACTAGAAATGACATCAATAAGAAGCGAGAATTAAAATAAAAAAAACCACAGATTTTAAACAAAAATGAAAATCATTTTATGTTCTTGTTTTAGAGGCAGCAGATGCACCGTTAGATATAATTACTACATTTTATGTTTACAAATAAAAGTTTATAGCCGTAAGGCTTTTAATTCAGCAGATGCGAAACACGTGTAGAATGGCATGCCCACAAGTGCTCGGCAAGTTCAGTAAGGCTTCGATACTAAGTAAGCGTATTCAAATGACCATAAGGTGTAAAGGCACGCGACCGCGTTTTCTTACACCTTGCATGTGGCTTCAGCCTGTTTGTGTGATGTGATGGTGACATAGAGTAAACAATATTATGTTAACGAATAAGCGTTCATCTGCTGCTGACTTTCAATAGTCATCATTTTCGTATATTTCAGAATTAATTAATAAAATACGTAACTTTCACAGATACGCACTTGGTTTCCGTTCATTATTTTAAACATTAGGTACATCTACTGCTACAAAGCGCGAACCAACAGAAATAAACACCCAAATCTATGGTTAGACAAGTAATGTCTGGGGTATAGTTTGAATGGAGGTATGTCTGAAAGTGGCAGCTGAACATAAAGGAATGGAGAACGGTGTGCTTCGAGATAGGCACTCTGTGCAGGCTTGTAATTTTAGATATCGAACCTCCCCGTCACCCGCCGAATCCCCCGGCACATCCCGACTCGGCTGCGGATTAGAATGAAAATACAACGCTTTATTATCTTTCCTTTGACCGTATGTCTTACCTTTGCCGATCCACCGTTCCCTCCGTCGGCCAAAGGTGAGTGAATTGTTTTTTTTTTGTAATCTGCTCGCTTTTGTATTCAATTATCTTTGTTGCGAGAAGATTATCTACCAGAAATGTAAATTGGAACTTCGTTCCAAATTGTGAGCGGCAAAAGATTTTATTTAACTCTGTTCCCCGAAAAGTATGCGTTTTATAGGGACACTTGAACGCCGTGGATTTTTATTAGAGACACGTTTTCACCGACTGTGGATCGTGCTACAGGCGACATTTATCTTCCGGCGAGGGGTGTCTTTGTAAAACGTTTGCGAATGAAAGATTTTCCTCCTTTATTATTTTACATGTAATTTATGACACTTTCAGGTTCACGATTTCTTACAATAAAGACACTTTTGACTCAAACGAACAATTTTTGTTAGTGACTTTTTAATTTCTTCAATGGTACAAAAGTCTTTTTATATAATTTTATTCTGAAAGTGGCAACTGAGATTTTATTCTATCTCGTAAGTAGAGAACATCTCTGCGATTTAATGCAAGCGGAGTGCGGAGATCAAAGAGCTTTATGCATTATATTAAAGTTTTATTCGACGCCGGTGTGCGGCCGCCGGGCTCGGCAATTTCCTTTTCAATTACGCCTACTTGAAATAAAAATACAATTTTTATTTGGGTCCTGGTAATTAAAAAGGGATTCTGTAATGAAAAGGTATACCTCCAGTTCCGGGCACTCCTCTCAATTTCACTTCCGTTTGTTTGTTCCACCGGGGCCACGCCTTTGGGGGTAAAGCAAAGGGTTGCGGCGCTCTTCGTGCGGGGTGTGTCCTCAAACATTGCCTAAATCACAAACACATTTAGGGACTGGCTTTAATGATACTTTATATCGACTTTGTAGACGCATGCTGTTAATTTCGAAAGGCGTATCTAGTCGTTGGAACAATGTATGTGACAAAGAGCGGGTAGACGGATGTCGGATGTGTGGTTGATTGCCAACGTGTTGGCAACAGGATCCAGCTTCCTGTGCCGTGGAACTTAGCAATACCTACACATACACATTTCACGTATTGCTCTTAGTCCGTAGTGTTGCTAACTTATAACGCTATTTCCTTTTAATGTCTATCGTCGAATATCGTGTTTGTGAATAATGGTCTGTCCTGTTAATATTTTTTACATTTTTGCATATTGATTTGTTACGAGGTTTAACCAAAATCTACGACTTTAACCAAAAACGAGATCGGATATATCTACTTTTAATATTGTGGTTTTATTGTGTGTATGTGTTTATGTATAAGTAGCAGTTAAAAGAAGAATTTATAATTGAATAGGTACTTTTAATGTTTAAATATCTGGCAGAGTTATGTTTAACATCACGAGATGAGTATTGAGGTTTTAGTTTCGTATGATAGTGATATAAGGATTTATAAACAGCACAAGATATTTACTTTGTTATTAATAATTATAAAAGCCGGGTGAAGAAACGCCTTGCTTTAAAATATGTGCTTTGATAAAGACGATCTAAATTAATAAGGTCAAAAGCTACTTTACAACATAAATTAAAGTAAAATCAATATATTTTTTGAAAGTAGATTTAAAAAAAGTTGGATTATTAATAGGTGTGGTATTTTTACATACACATATTTTATGAATTCCCTGACCTTTGAACTAGTTTAAATCGTATTTCAGAAATCAGTGTTTTCGTCTGGCTACCTATTAGTTTCGTAACATATATATATACAGGGTGTCTCAAAAGAAATTTTATATTTGTTTAGCTTACTGCGTGAACGCTGCGTACTTGAGGGGTGCGGGGGTTATGTCAATTGGTAGCTTGGCTCTTGGGGATTCAGTCGCTATGGAGCGTTTCTCGGGAGCAGACCGCGCGTTGTGCGTGCGAGAGTTTTACAAGAACGGTGATTCGACAACTGTCGCGCGTAGAAAATTCTGCAGTATTCGAGGTTTTCGCCACTTAAATGATGCGCCAAGCCTTCCTCTCATTCGACATTGGGTTAAAAAGTTTGAAGAGACTGGATCAACGCTGGATAAATCAAAATCCGGGCGACCTAGGTCATCAAGAACCGTAGAAAACGTGGAGAGTGTTAATCAATCTGTACGTGACGACCCGAGCCTTTCAATTCGGAAGCGCGCGAGTGCTTTAAATGTGCATAGATCATCATTACATCGCATTATGCACAAAGATCTAAAGCTGCACCCCTACAAAATTCAATTGGTGCAAGAATTAAAGCCCCAAGATGCCGGTCAGAGGCTTAATTTCGTAAATCAGATGATTGAGCGATTTTCAACGTTTACCAACATTTTGTTTTCGGATGAAGCTCATTTTCATCTTAATGGCCACGTAAATAAGCAAAACTGCCGCTACTGGAGTTCAGCCAATCCGAAACGCAAACATCAGAAACCCCTACACTCGCCTAAAGTGACCGTATGGGCTGCCATGTCGGCGCGAGGAATTATCGGCCCTTACTTTTCTGAAGACGAAATGGGGCGTACAGTTACAGTGAATTCAGAGCGTTATGTGGAGATGTTAGACCACTTCTTGGTACCTGAACTGCAAAACTTTCCTGGCTATAACCAAAGAACATGGTTTCAACAGGACGGAGCAACTTCACACATCTCTGCCACGTGTTCGTGAAATTTTCTCAGGAAAATTGATCTCCCGGAGAGGTGACATAAATTGGCCTCCACGTAGCCCAGATTTAACCCCTATGGACTTTTTCCTATGGGGTTATCTTAAATCTAAAGTTTACGCCAATAAACCAACTTCACTGGCGCATTTGAAAGAAAATATCCGTCACGAAATGGCAGCCATCCCTCACTCCACCTGTCGAGCAGTCATAAGTAATTTTACTGTTCGATTAAATGAGTGCCAACAACGTGAGGGTTTACATTTAGACGATATTATTTTTAAGAAATGAATTCCCAAAAAGTGTATTTTAACAATAAATAAACATTTTTTCTATATACCGCTTCCTTTTTTTTTAATCAATCCACTAAATATGAAATTTCTTTTGAGACACCTTGTATATCTTAGTAAGTAGGGATATAAGAATGTCTTCCATTTATCTTCCATTTTCATAGTTTCTTTTACATTTCTTTAATAATTTATTCAGTGAGCATTTTAAATAAAGTCATGAAACATAAATGCCGCCATGGTGGTATCGTACGAGCCCCTCAGAGATACAGTTCACTATATTCTTTAATGTTAATGTAATGTTTATGTAGAGGGTCGTAATACAGGTTGAACCGGTGGTTTCGCTTGACAGCGTGCACTTTATCCTCTCCCAAGGAGATTAGCCATCTGAGCGGATTAACAAACGTTACACACATATAATACAGTATTTAACTCGTGTGTCTACCAAAATACTCCCTAATACGCTTTTATAACCTTATATTTGCTATACAATGTTAACAAAACATTAGAAAAAGAAAAACTGTTTGTTGATAACGTGTTTGAACTGATATTTTATACAGATCATATATATATATATATATATATTTTGATAGATCCATTTTTCAGGAAAAGATTTCTAATTTGTTTTTATTTTAAATAATAATTTTATAACATTTAAGAATAGGCAGATAGGTTTAAGCGTTAAAGATAAATAAAATAAATAAATATTTCAGATATCTATAACACAACGCCATCTAGTCCCAAGCTAAGCAGAGCTTGTGTATGGGTACTAGACAACTGATATAAATACTCATCTATATACTTTTTTTTGTAAATACCTACATATAAATTACTAACACACAGATAGCTTTTGATTTTTAAGCAACGGAAAGACGCAGGAGTTACTTTTTTTTTGTTTTTTTATTATGAATGGGGCAAACGAGCAGAAGTATCACCTGATGGTAAGCGATTACCGCCGCCCATGGACACCCGCAACACCAGAGGCGTAACAAGTGCGTCACAAGTAATTTCTTTTATGTTTTCTTTTTAGGTATGAGTCTGCTAAAATGACTACTCTGCCTGTTAAAACATCCAAGACACCATACACATTGCAAATACAGCATGGTGATCCACACTATGGAGGCTTATTGAGATGCTTCTGTATTGTAGGGCCTCCGGTCTGATCTCACCAACGATTGTTGGTTTTCTGTAAGGCCGCGTTTTCGAAGTCAGCGGGTAGCGGAGCATCGGGGAAACGCAAACCCATTTTCGAAGTGGTGCGGTGTAGTGATGTGTTGTGAGAAATTATACCTCATAAAATATAGCTTCATACGGATGGCAAGTGTAACAAAAAATTACTAGTGATTTCGAAATCACAGGTGATTGCTATTTTATTGCATCCATATCTGACACCGCTATATTAATGCGCACCGCTCGTACACCGCTCGTACACCGCTCGTCGCCCGCTCTCCGCCCCGCTGGTTTCGTAAACACTCCTATAAAAAATATTTAAAAAAAATAATATTTGATCGCGCCGCTGACCGCTACGCTGCTGCTTCCACCCCACTCCTGCTGAGTTCGTGTACGCGGCCTAAGAGGGTAGTACCGCTTCGGTCGAACCGGCCCATTCGTGCTGAAAGCAGCGTGGCTCGACTACCTTGAATTATATACATAGATAGAACTATCACTATTATGTGATTTATATTAGAAGTTCAATTGTTTTTAATTAAATTTAATGAGCCAGTTCAGACAGAGGATCAACGTCTAACATTCTACATTAAATAACTTTGTTGTTTTTAAAAACCAAATGATATATATGCAAGGCTGTTTCTAGTAAGTAAAGTTAGGTATGTATAGGTAAATTATCCCTGTACAGTAAGTCAACTATATACAATCGAATAGAATTAAGGTATGCAAAATCAGCCTTATATACATAGTTAATACATAATTCTGTAGTTTAATGTTCGTGTTCTATGGGGTCTGTCTACTTGCCGTAAATTAGAGAGTTTACTGGTGCTACATAACAGCACCCGTCAAGTTGAGCCATATTAAAGTTTAATTTAGAAATACAATGAAATACTCAGCGAGATCTTGAATTTTATGAAGAGATAATGTCCTCGAAACGCCAGCGACCCTCTTGAAATATTCTAAGAAATTTGCGATTCAAATACGCAAAGCCGTTTAAAACGCCTAACAAATTAAAGGCGGACTCGTTAAAGCAATAATTACTGATTACATTATGAAATAATACCACGCGGAAATGTAAGAAATAATCTTCATAGAGTTATTACAGTGAAGTATATTTATACACCCATGTCACATTACACACGAGATTTTGATAAGACTTCAAATAAAAAGTTAAAGTACACCTACATAGGTAAGTAAAAGAACGTCTATAGATTTTTTTACAACATACGAACGATTTGTATTATGAGCCAATGAAAAATATTGCTAAAGGCGCTAAAGGTTAATTTAGGAATTACCCATATTCGAATCAAAAGAACCAGTTTTAAAGTTGTGAGTGGAACAGGGCGTTCATGTTTTAATATTTTACGGAAAGCTTTGCGCTGAATCACCGAATGCGCAAACAAAGCTGCTACCTTAATAACCGCGTCGTGGCACAACTGTACGAGTCTGAAAGCTCTCATAATCCGACCTCAGTACTCGACGACAGAGGACGCGAGTGGAGTATTTTAAAAACTCGTTTCATCTTTAGATTAGCGCCGATAGAGATAAGTCTACTTGTCATCTTAGTCTCAGATATACTTTAGCCCGAAAGTCCATCGGGAAGAAAAATAAACAAGTGAAAGATTTAATCTGTAAGCGTTTCCCTGTCTGTTTGAATAGAAGTCACAGGAGACGGCGTCTTATCGGCGCGGCCCGTACCTATTTGCCGAGCCACAGCCGGCGCCCGCACCGCTCACCGTAACTTCCCTTGTTTGCAAAGTCGGATTGGATCTCGCGTTCTACTTTCTACAGGACATTCACAAACTAGTTTTATGACTTCAAATTTTTCCATTTTTATAATAGCCTCGTCATGACTTTTAATTTCAAAAATGATACGACAATTTTGTAAATGGATAGCTTTGTAGTTTAGGAGGCCACTATGGAATGCAATAAATTTATTCCACCTTTCTACTAATTATTACCTTTTTTTTTTTTTTTTTTTTAATATTGTAAATAATTGTTTAACCCAAATTCCCTTAAAGATATTTACATTAAATCAGGTATAAATTAGCGCTTCACTGTTGTGAAAGAGTATTACGAACCCTTTTGGTTTTGTGCTGATTAAATTCAGTTATTTGTAATTTCAATAGAATAATTCTTCGAAGTGCAGGACAGTTTTGACCGGCGGAACGAGATCGGCCACAACACAGTTTGACTCCAACTTAACAATAGGATTGAAAAAATGTTTCCATGACTAGAATGCCGCCATGAGTGTATAAATGACTCTGACCAATTGATTTTTACACTACATTGTACTGTTACAGAGAATGATGTGGGATCTTAGATTTTGTGTTTACTATTACCATTTAAAAAGTAATGACTTTTGACCTGCATACTTTCACATTTTTTTTCATAATAACGAATAAAACACATCGAAATATTGCATTAATGTTAAGATTTCTGTAATAAATAGAAACGTATGCCAACTCTCAGTTCTTCGTAAAGATGCATTTACCCAAGTTACAGCTAACGTAAACAGTGTAGACATAAACACACGCATTTGTACACACATGTTAGAAAACAAGTGCACGCGCAACGGGAATGTCGGGGGTGAGGGTAGCAGGGGAGTGGGAGGTAGCGAGAACGCCTGACGAGCCTTTGTTTAGAACATAAAATTATACGACATCGATAAATTCTTTGTTTACCCGATAAATGAACGTGTCCGTTCATATGGGAGACCGATACACTCTGCGTGACTGGAGGATATCCTTGTACATTTAAAGATAAAAAACTTATGTGACAGTTATAAACAATGCACACAAATAGAATAGGAAATGCGTGTACAAACATTCTGTTTTAAAATGCAATTCGTTATTTTAGATTACTATCTTAATGAGAACTGTTTGAGAATAAATCACCTAAATAAACAAGCATTGTCAAAACACTCGACTCCACAAAAGTTTGGACGAAGAAATGTCAACTCTTTTAGAGATAATACCATTATCTGGTTTACCTGAGGACAACGTCGGCTAACAATGGCGATGTCGGCAGATGTCTCCGCAAAATAAACTTTACAACAGACCCGATTCGTCGCTGTAGATAAAAAATGTAGGATTAATTATACCACATAGAGCTGGTGGTTAGTGTGCGACGTGTGCGACAATAAATCGTCATCAGTGACGTGAATCGCTGTACAAAATGTTAATGCCGCGTATTATGCCGTGTCAACAATGACGCATTGTCAGAGAGATTCGGCGACCATATTCAACACAAAACTTACAAATGTCACATTGTTTGTCAACTTTTTTTAACACATGGATGCACACTAGAGTGTCATCTTCGATGTATTTGATGCGTAAAAATTGTTTCACTCGTAGCTGTTAACTCGAAACATTCGTAGACATATATTTTTATCATTTATCTTGATAGTTAATAAAAATATGAGAGTAAAAATCACAAAACTTATCAAAAATGAAACTATCAGACTACGCATAGAATATTTCTGTAAGGTTCCGTATTCAACTATAATGGTATGTGGATTTAGAAGGCGGGGTTGGTATATCTTACTAAGAATAAATGAATTGAATAAAATGGTTTAACCATTATTGTGTAAGTTTACAATCAACATATGGCGTTGTGCCATCTGTTGATTGTAAACTTACACAATATAAAAAAATGCGGTTTTTAGTTGAATCAGTCTTAATAAAAGTAGTCATAGCAACAACTCGAATTTTTTAAAAGACCTTTCTAATGATATAAAATTTGTCGTCAGGTAAATTCACATTTCTATACAAAGTTTCATCTTTCTAGCACGCTTGGAAGGTAAGTCGAAGACGGACGGACGGATGGACTAGGGTTTCAAGACGTGAACTACGGCACCCTAAAAAGCAACACGATCTGTATTGTCTAACTGTAACTTTAATCCATACTTATATTTTAAATGCGAAAGTTACTCTGTCTGTCTGTCTATCACAGTTTCACGGCCAAACCGCTGCACCAATTTCAACGAAATTTGGCATGGAGATATTTTGATTCTTGAGGAAGGACATAGGCCACTCCTTACTGCGATAATTCACAACCACGCGGGCAAAGCAGCGGGCAAAAACTAGTTATTATATAAAGAAAGACACCTATTACTGTTCCCAAACTATTTATTTCTGAGATGATTTAATACTTTAAAAATTACTAGAAAAACTTGTCTATCCTTTGGCAACTGAAGCTTTAGAGATATTCAGGTTCCAATTATAGTTATGGTGTCAGATTTTAGATTTCTAGACTAAACTCTCCTACAACCAATCAGTACAATCTGTCCTGTTATGGTCTTATATCTCGAATTCAGGATGGATTTTCAAGCTTTCAAATATCTGTTTCTTTGTTTGTGTTACCACCAGATACATCTTAATTCCGTAGTCTCCTCTTTTTAAAAATTTGTACGTATATTTATATATGAATGAACGCATGTGTGTTCTGAGTACTAGTATCATTAGTGTACTGTATGTGTATGTAAATATATTTATTGTTCTGTTTCTTTTTGAATTTTATATTTATTTTCTGTGCATCTACCATTTCATTTTTTGATACAATGTGATACAATGATAATAATTATTTATCTTCTCACAAAATCACAACCTTATGATACATAACCATAATACATCTTAATGAAAACAATAGATTCATTTACAGTCAGGACAATGAACAATGAGGACTAAAGTGGTAATTATAATTATCTGTGAATGTTTAAGGCAATAATTAACAGTGGTTGATATTGTTTTGTTGCTGATATTAACTTCAGTGCGAATAAAAATATATTAATTATATATATTTTTTAATGTATTTAGTATAATTAATTTAATGTTATTCAATAAACGCTTATAATACTCTTACTACTAACGATAAAATGTTTTTCAAATCTCCTTTATAGGAGTTAGTAGATTCGTTATGAATTCATCGATTATGAAAGATTTGTACAATATATATTTTGGCGGTTTCCGGCCGTACCTGGCTTGAGATAGGTTGCAATACATTTTGGAGCGGATTACCAATCGTCCTTGAATCGCCTTTATCCTTTAAAGGAGCCGATATTGTTGCTTATGCACGACCGCTCCGCGCGCCCAGCTTCTTTCTTAAGAAGGATTCCAGAATATTTGATTTGGCGACATCCTTATCTGGCTTTCAAGAGCTATTAACATTCTCTTTCTTAGATGGAACCGCTTTCGAGTTCATTGTGAAACAAGTTATTTGTGCATGCATTCATTGATTAAATTTAGCATACAATAAAATATTTCTTTGCGTAACATTTTTGATCTTCGTTTTCCAAAAAAAACATCATTTGAGACGGTATTTACTTTTATTATCCAAACAAAACTCAGATATATCAATAATATTTATTTTGCTAAGAGAGAAACATTGTGTAATAGGGTTCTACTCATATTGTACATGTAAATTGTTATATATTATATATAGATACAAACTTGCACTTGGAATATGTTCAGTGCCACTGAGGGCTTTACAAACATATACGAAAATTGTGGATCACACAAAGCATTGTTCCATATTTTGATTTGATTTGAACCCACAAGACTCAGTGTAGTGACTAGCGATAGCTACCGGTGAAGACTGATCTGATTATGATGAACACTACCGTTATATTATTTATTCATTTCTGCGCAAGTGTCACGGTGGGAATTGAAGATTTAGCACCTCGTTGTTGCTCGGGATATTTAAATAAATGTTTATAAAAGTATAAAATTAATTTATCACTTACTATTTTAAACTAAGTTACTTCAACTTTTCGATTCTATTTATTATTTCCCTCAGGTAAATAAAGCCTTAAAGCTATGCTTTTATTATTATATCAGATGAACTAAACCTCGTTTCCAGATGTCACCATGTTTGCGCCGGATATTCATTACTATGTAGCCTTCGGGCGATGAACGAGAACATACCAATATTCGTGGTATAATAGCGCAGCTGTTCGACTATGCCCTACGCTACAGCGATACCGACTCACTCTCTATCTATACAAGCCGCTCTAAACACAAAAGGATTTGTCTTGTTAATTCACTGTATTATTTACGATTCGTTTCACTTCTTTAGCGAGTGAGATGATAAGATCGAGTTACAATACACCCAATATTGTCTCATATTTCCATTGTCAAGAGGATAATCGTAAAAAACTCGTTCTCAATACTTTGGTATTAAGAAAATCGTAGACGAGCAACATTTTATGAACCATTCAAGTGTTCTATATAAATTTTGTTTAATGTGAAGGTTAAATCAAACAAGCTCAAGACGCCCGTCAGGTTCTCTCGTGGAAATTGAAAGTCAAATACAATAATTGTCTACAACTAATTGTTATTTGAAAGGTTAATCACTCAAGGGCAAGGAGACAGTTCAAACACCAATATTAATTAATACGGCTATTCCGGCTTGTCTAATTTGAGAAGTTCCCCGTATCTGAATAAACAATTAAACTAGCAGACCGTCAAGGATGGGCACAGGCTCGGCTAACTACTCATTACTTTGTACCGTTTTAATTACCAGTAATATTAAGTAGAACAAATTATTACACATAAGTTCATAACCTCTTTCGTAATTTTATGTCGCAGTGATCTTTCCAAATAAATAAAATTGAAGTATCTGTTTGTAATTTTAAATTCATAGCTTTTCATTAAATGCATAATATGCACATGTAAAAAAATAACTTTTTTTTTACCTGCTTACCTATATGTTTTTGTTTGATTCTGCAAGATAACTGATGACAAAACGAGTAAATTTTCGAGTGGAGTGGAGTTTTTCTTAAAGTAGCTTTGCCTCGAGGAGTGACTCGTGGTTGTTGGTGTTAAAGTACGACAAAAACCGCGGTTAATACCGCGGGTCTCAGTTAGTCTTATATAATATACGAAGCTAAAGGAAGACATGCAATGTGAACGTAAACAGTAAGCAGAAGGAGAAGAGACTCAAAAGAGCGTATGTATATTATGTTTCGGATAGACACCAATATACTTTCTTTCTTTCTTTCAATAGCAAAATGTAATGGTTTTATTCATTTTACGGTTTCGTTTGGTTTGTTTCGATTTTCGTTTGGTTTAATTATACATACTGTTGTGGTTTTATTTTCTTATAGTCAGGGATCTCCGGAACCAATTTTTCAAGTTATTACTATCAAGCCAATTTTTAGTGAGTGGTTTTATTTTGATGAGAGACCCACCTTTCACCTTGCAAAAATTTTCGATTGTACCACAATCGAAAATTTATCTAACAAGGACAGGGACATAAACTTTTGAGCGTAGGACCGGGATAACGTACCACGCAATTTGTAGAACAATGTGGCTGTTAAATTATATGAATATTAACTAACATTTACTTATTTAAAACAAATACTTGTCTAACAGTATGTACCTATGGTTTGATCCTTCCAACATGTATCTATAACGTGACACTAACTAGCTGATTTTTAGTTACGGTTACTTAGTTCCGGTTCCGGTTCCGAGGATGCCGGGCTATTAATTTTAATTTACTTTTTAAAATTGGCATCCTCGCATTTACTTTTAAAATTTAACAGAATTGATTTTCTTCAGTGTGAATTGTTAGTGCGGAAGCTCAGTATCAAGTCTGCTTTATCGTTCCGTTTCTGGCGATCAAAGTCATAAATCCAGGATGCGTACATGGTCATAAATCGAATCAAAACATGTTTCGGATCAGCTCCAAATTTTTCGAACAATTCTGATCTCACAAAGATACATATACACTTTTCATACTGTTAAAGAGGCTCAATTCTCTAGCTTAAAAGGAGGCTACCAACACTACATAGATATATGCTCACATATATATGCTCACAATTTTTTAAAGCAGAATTAGAACTTGTATAAAGTTAAATGCGAACGTTGAGGTACATGTATGGTGTGATTAATACAGAAAGGTGAGGAATGGATGCTTAGAGGAATCTGAAAAGTAGCACTAGTAAATAAGGAGTTATAGAACACATGGTATAGATATCTAAAACTGAAAGATTAGATAACATTTGAGATATACACATACAATAATAATGGCAAAGATGAGACGGGTGAGCGGGTGACTGCGCGATAACACACTTTCTAAGCATATCTCTTGTGGCTAAAAAGAACATAAGAAGTGAAATCACAAATGATGGAACAGAGTTTAAGATAAATATATTTCGCTTACAGCAAATAAATTTAAAAATAGGCTATAAGATGTTGTTCATATATCAGCTCTCATTATATCAATTTCGTTCAATTTGTTAAATCATATATAGGTGAAAAGAGTTCATTTGTTCCGTTGCTTATTTGTTTCAGGATATAATGAAATATATCCCTATACAAATAGGTATATACTTAAAAAGATATATTTAAGACTATAATCAACATTAACAAAAACATTATTAAAACGATTTTATAGTAAACAGTCTGAAGATTCTCTTGTATATTATGTTTGAATTTGACTTAAAAGTTGCCAATTTAATTATTCAATTATTTATTAGGCAAAAAGGAGATCTACTTCTGATGTTCTGTCTGGTGAAAAGAGATGAATGCTAAACGTAAGTCTCGGGGACTGAATGTTCAATCTTTACTAAGGTATGAATGAAGAATGCATTTTGTGAAAAGCTGTTAATTTGTAATTACAAATAGACACTTCAATTTTATTTACTTGTATATATTTAGCTTATATTTCATTAATTTGGGTTCAGACGGTTCTGTGCAAGGTGTAAAAGTGAAAGCAGTTTATGATGAGATAAATTACCCCTATTTCTCCTGAAAGTATACCTATAAGTTGAAACATCAATTAGCTATACCTCGAATATGATTTTTGCATTGTAATAATAAATAAATGTACTTAAATGGTTTTGCTAAAACTATGTACTTTTGTCCTTTTATTCACGCTTTTTTGATCGAGATTGTCAAGATCTAATGGAACATAAATGCAAATCATACCTATTTCACGAATGTAAATTGCAGTATAAAACTAAGTCGACTGAAATTTATGGCTGCATACTCTACTCCCTGTCGCAGAACAAGAGTTCCGGGGGAAGTCAACACTAAATCAGTTCGCACCACTCTAAGCCTCGTTTAGCAATAAATACTGCGCTAAAGATTACAAAACATTGGGGCGAGTGGCAGTATGTTGATAGTTACGTCGTCGCTTTTGAAAATAGAGAAACAATACTATTTAATCATATGTGTATTGCGAAAGAAAAACAAATCTCAATTTTTAGTTAAGAGTGTCTATCGACAATAAAATAGAAGTAAATAACATTCTTCATTAGAGTCTAGCACGTGCACGTTATTGATGCAAAATATTCCATACTATAAAATAGACATGCGGAGCTCCAAACAGGAGCAAGCGTGTGTCTGACGAACCGTGCAAAATGATAATTAAGAGAAACCGCTCAGTCATCGTTAATACGATAGCCGGTCATGTAAATTACAACGGGCGCGCGGTGTTTATAACAATGCCCTCACTCGATGGCTTTCATTAAAATTTAATACAATGAAAACGCAAATAAGTCTACATAAACATTTTATTTTGAAGTCCGACCAGGTGCTTGGTAGGGCGAGATAGTTTTATAACATTAAACAAAACATCTAATGGTTGTCTGTTAATTGCGTTATATGCAATAGGTTTCTCATTTTTCGTATAAAAGTAAAATTATCATATAGCCACCCCTAGGAAAGAAACAGCGAATTCTATACATGTTATTTATTTATTTGTGTACAAATAAATAAAATTGAAGTGTCTGTTTGTAAGTTTAAATTAATTTAAGCTTTTCACTAAATGCATAAGAAAGTGTATACAGTACTAACGTCAAAAAAACATTTTTTTAAATTTTTGTCTGTCCTTCGTCTGCTTGCCTTCTTGTTCCGGCTAATCTCAGAAATAGCTGGACTGATTTTGACAGGACTTTTACGAGAAGTTAGCTTTAGTTTTTTAGACTAGCTTCGCTCCGCTGCGTTACACGGGGTTGTGTAAGGGTACAATAACAACAGCAGGTAATGGCGGGGCTCAGCTAGTATAATAAGTGTTAATTATATAAATAATAATTTATAAGATATTGATAGTAATTATCAATTCAGACAGAGTTTAAAAAGATTAAATCAAAAACACAAGTATTTACGTTAGTTTATATACAGTATTTTTTTAGTATTTTATCATAGTTTAGATATTCAGGATTCACAAAATTTTATTTTTGAACCAGATTCAGACGTTGATTATGTATTTGAAATAACACAACAAAAAACGGTAAAAAAATAGATATGTTGGTGCATTCTGTAACTATGTATCTAGGGATATACATATAAATAGCGAATGAATATACTTCTATTGAAAGTACTGTAAATGTTAGGACTGGAAATAAACAACAACTTTACTGTTCCTACGTACTTGTATTGCTTCACTGAAAATGATAATTTCTCATACATTATACAGCTTGGAATACTAAGTATTGGAGTACATTCTTTGAAAGGTTTTGTTTTGTGCTACGCGTCGCTAAAAGACGTTTATAGAGTGTAAAATATTTGTAAGCAAGGAGCTTTTCTAAAAACCTTTTCACATCTTTTTAAAATGCAAAGTTGACACGGGTGGGCGGTGTTGATGACTGACATTGCGTCGCTCTGGGAATGTGGTTTAGGAGGGTGCTCCATCCATTGAGCATGAGTACTGAGGCAACGTTCACGCAAAGGGTCGCAGCTCATCAGCTCATTCGTAGCTCAACCGTACACTATTCAACTCAAATTTTGCAGAATAATTTTTCACACTTTATTCACTGGCGCTTTTGGGAGGCTTTCAATACGAAGTACCTATTTGCCGCTTTTGTATATGTAAGTTGTTATACAAATTTGTTTAATTATTTAATGAATATAGGTGTCTATGTGAAAGATTATTCTACTAAAGTTTAAGATTCTTGACATTACCAGAAGGTATTTAAGTGCTGTAGTTTTTTTTAAATTTAAACATTTTTAATATAGTCTAAGATATACGATATAGATTGTGTTATAAACCTAACCTCCCCAAGCGCGAAACGAGTCTCAAGCTATTAATCTTCTGTATTATTTATACATGGTTACATACGTCAGACGGGCAGTAATAAAAGCTGTTTCATACATTTAAAATTACACATCTTCTAAGCACTAAAACCGTAAAACTGTTAGAGTTGAAATCGTGCACCGAGAATACGAATGACACGAATTTGATGTACCTTAGCTAAGGAACAGGTGACTAACTTTCTTTGTTACCTGTACCTTTTTCTAGATTTTTTTTATTTAAATATTATTGTCTAGGTTATGACGAACTTGTTGGTATAGTTGCCAGCGATCGTGACTACTAAGGTCATGGGTTTAATTCTAACTCGAGAAAAACATTGCATGATGAGTAGGATCCAAGATCTATTTTGTAGTCTAGTCTGACGAACTAAAGAAGTTATCTAACCTTCTATAGCTCATCAAACTATTTATCTATCCTTTAAATAGTCTTAATGGTGTAACGACTCTATAATCTAAAACGTTCAATTGACCGCCATATATCTAACTAGTTTCCCTTTCTTAATTAATTATTTAGCATTCACAAAGTGACATTTTTGCTAAGTATACTTATGAGTTAAAAGTACCTTTACTGCTTTGTACTTATTGGAATATTGATGCAATCTGATTTTAGTACCTTAATAGACTGTAAATATTTTTCAATATCGGTACAAAACGCTTTCTTAAGTTTTTCTTCAAAGAGTGCAGCCCGAATATGACACTCTAAGGTTGTGAGGGCGCGCCTAGTGGCTCTGGAGTGTCATTTCGCTAACACATTGTCTAGCGTCATTGTCTGCCGCCGCGGCTCTCGTTACAGCGACGTTCAACTTTTTATTTACGCCCAAGTGCACTCTGCTTCTGTCATGTTGAGAGCTGAATTAAGGTTCTCATCGTTGATATGGGATCATTCAACCCGAGAATATCGAATTACCCGCGCACTTGGCGCTTTGTTGAACGTAATATTCCTTTAGTTGCGATACGTATGCGTCGTATTGTATCGTTCACGTACGAATTTGTACTCATTATGAACACATGTAATAGAATAATGTTAAAATCTCTTTTTATCCAAATCATATTTGTTGAATTTTAAGCAATAGCAACTAATATGTTTAGGTCGTTATGTTCGTTTCTCGTTTTCGTTTATAGTTGAAGTATTCCTTAATCATTAATATGTTTAATTTTCTGAGAAACAAAACTGATACATATTTGTACATCTTAAAGTTTCGTTTACCTAAAAACCGAATATAAATGTCCTTATTCAGGCATAAATGAAAACAAATTCTTATAATCATTAAAATGTAAGACGAGTAGTAACAATGAATTACTTTTACCATGGAACACTTTACAATACAATAAACTTAGGTAGGTATTTCTTAAAAATTGGACAACAGTCCATTTTAATGAATAATTCATTCTGTTTCATTGCAGACGCAACGAATTTCATGTTTGCTTCAAATTATAATTAAATTTGATTTAATAACTTTTGATTATTTTAGTCTATGTTTAACTTAAACAAAATTAAAGATTAGCTACTCCAGCTGAAGGAACTATATGGCAGTAAGACTGTCTCTAGATGATATAAGAGTTATTAAACCAAGTTTACAGATCTCTGTCCGAGAGTAATGGCTTCTAATTAACCCAGTTTTTGTTTGAATTTAAACTTTTCAATAGAATTTTCCGTGCTTGACCTTGACTTGAAATTTGTTACCTTTAGTAATTATTTCTATTTTTATTATGTCATAGGGGGCAAACGAGGACACCTGTAACACCAGAGGCGTCACAAGTGCATTACCAGCCTTTGGGGGATAGGGAGAGAGATGGGGCAGGGGTTGGGGAATGGGCCCCGGTATCCTCGCTCACTTGGTAAAACACAGCGCAAGCACTATTTCTTTCGGTTTTCTGAGAGGCCGTGGTCTCACTTCGGTCGAGCCGGCCCATGCGTGCCAAAGCGTGGTTCTATTTTGTTTTATTAATGTTTTTAAATAAAAAGCTTTGCTGATTTATTATGTTTGTATATATAACTTTTATATTTTATATGCTTTTGTAAGAAACGCCAATATCTTTTAATTTGAACGATTTTTAATTTATTTTTTGCTACGTGAGTACACAGAATGAATAGTGAGCTTATTACGCGACCGGCAACGGAAATTGAATCTGGAGCTACGCACTTTCCGGTTGCCGCCGCGCTTCCGATTCACTTGCGTCCCGGCCGCCCCTTGTGTTTGTTACCTTTTATTGCAAGTTTTAACTTCTTTATACTTAACTTGAACTAAGAAAACGTAAAAAACAAACCCGCCTTTTATAGGTGAGATTCTTCACGAGCTTAATAAATTATACATTAGTAGAAGAAAGACAAATAAAATTATACATATAATAATAGGTTAAATAAAAAATATAATAGGTTGAGTTCTTAATTCGAAGAAGTGGAAAGGCTTTATGTTTCATTAATAAAAAGCTCCCAAACATATTAAAAATAGGTACATCTACTTCTAAATTGTGATAAAATTTGGTTTCAGTAATTAAAATACGCAATAACATCGCTTTATTTTCTACACATACTCGTAGAGTTATGAGAGCTGCGAATTAAAGCAAATGTGCCCTAAAAATATTGCAACTGTTAAGGCTCGACATATATTATTTGATTAATCAATTACTTACCAACTTATTGTTTTATTGAAATTCCAAGTTCAATTAATATTATAACGTAACAAAAAATAATCTGTTTTTAGGGTTCCGTACCTAAAGGGCCCCTATTACTAAGACTTCGCCGTTCGTCTGTCTGTCTGTCCGTCCGTTTGTCACCAGGTTGTATCTCATGAACCGCAATAGTTAGACAGTTGAAATTTTCGGAGATGATGTATTCTGTTGCTGCTATTACAACAAATACTTAGCAGAATTAAAATAAATATTTAAAGGGGCTCCCATACAAGATACGTGATTTTTTTCCTCGTTTTTGCTCGATATTGATAACGGCAACAGGTAGACGTTTGAAATATTCAAAGAATGTTTAAATTTAGTATCACTTTAAAACTAAATATTTAAAACTTTTTGCGAGAAGCCGTGGCTAAAACCAAGTGGCTTGCAATTGGATGATGTCCAGCAGTGGACTGCGATAGGCTGATGATGAAACCAAACATTTAACGTGATAATGTTACGGCACCTTTCGTGCGCTAGTCCGACTCCCACATGGCCGTTTTTTTTTATTTTCAACGTTTGCGAAAGATTTAACATAATGGCAAACTTTAAGTTGTCTCAAGAGTGAGTGAAAGAGTGTACACTCTTATGATGTAGTCTGTTTAAAATAAAGCGAATAATTTAAACGCTATAAATAAAAATAATCCAATCGAGATTTTCAGATCATATATTTCCTAGAGAGACAGAATATTTCTTAGAGAGACAGATGGATTATAAATAGTCGTAATATTTTACGTAGTCTCCTCACAGACGTAGACAGCTTAGTGGTCGCACGAATTTGTTTGGACGAATCTTTTTAGAAGTAATATTTGATTGTGGTGTTGAAGTTAGAAATGACGTCTGTGGAGAAGAGTGAAACGACTAACCTTGATTTTAACGGATTTAAATATTTGTTTCATAGTTGTTGAATTATATGTTTGAATAAAATTGTATTAAATGCTTGTTATTTTTATTTTGTTAAGAAAACTAGTAGTAAAAAGATGGTAATTTATAATAATATATTAAATTTAAAAATATTATAATTGTGAATCTTTGTAAACATGTATGGGCATGGGGAGAGGGATGTATTAAGGGGTTGGGGCATACCTCAATAAGGAAGATACCGAAGACCCATAGGTCTTCGGTATCCTCACTCTCTCGGTAAAACACAGCGCAGGCGCTGTTTCACACCGGTCTCCTGTAAGGCCGAGATATCACTCCGGTCGAACCGGCCCATACATGCCGAAGCGTGGCTCTCCCACGGTAGGTATTGGAAGTAAAAGGTACCAAAACTGATCATTATAAATTTTCTTTACCAGAATAGTGATTGGAAGCGGTCATTTATATTATATATCATTTATAAAACTTAAAAATAGGTATTCATTTTATGAAAACTTTTCTTTTAGGCTATGACTTTACATTAATTTCCTCCTAAAGTAACTTCAAAGACAAAGAGCATTAATGCAATACAAATTTGGTGCATTTATTACTGATTAATAATAAATAAGTTTTAAATTTCTCATTTATAATAAACAAGTGTTCCGGATATCCGTCATTGTTTGGCATATGGCGGCCAAATACGATCGCATAAATGCACGCCATTTCACAAATTATGATCATACATCATTCAATACATATTCAATTTAATACGAACAATATTTTCAAAAGGGTATTTATCTCAGCGGCAAATTAAAGCTTATATTCACGTATTGGTTGATGCGTATGTGTATTGTGTACCGAACATACTGTGGTAGGGATACATAGATAGCAATAAATATTTAAAGTTCATGAGTTTCATACTGCAACTTCCCCAAAAACTTTCAATATACGTACAGAAGAAAGAAACCAAGATGGTTTTAGTAATAAAGAAAGAATAGGCAAAGCCAAGATTTGTACACCCAACGTCACTTACGCAGTTGTTTATACATCAACTTTCTACGGTCAGATCTATGTCCAGTAGTGGACTATTAGAGTATGTTGACAACATTAAACAGGTAAAGGAATTTTCATAATTACATTTTTTATGCTTGTCTAATCTTTAGGGCCATGGTTTATGTGCCATGGTTTTGATCGTTTTAAAAATAAAAGAAACATTTGCTGAGAAACAAAACCATTTAATGCTAAACATTCACAACCGCCGAGTTAAAGTAGTTTTTGAGGTTATAAGATAGGATATATGAAATTTCGTAGTAGAAATGAGTATAGGAAAATCATTATCGACACGATATTTTATAGCATGCATGCCTGTTATAGATATTTTCGTATGTGTGAGAGTAGTAGGTATATTTCTTCAGTGGTGTGAGCAAAATTTTGTCACTTACTGGTAAGTACAAAATATTTATCTTTTCTGTCTTTGTAAAGTAATCCTCAAATTATAAGTAGGTACACTAAGCTACGACTGTAACTTACTAAATAAGTTAGTTTAAATAGACAAAGTTTCGTATTTTTTCAACAATAAGAGCTTTGAGCATAGTCCTGCCTAGACCAAGGCCAGGTGTTGTTCTATAAATAAAAACTTGTTTTTTTTGTAGAACTTTTCTTTCAGGAAATTCTTAATAGCGGTCATAATAATTTTCAATAAAGATATTTAGGAAAATTGGTTCTAGTAACCTATTTTTGTGGTAAATGGTGGTCTTTGTGGTAAATACAAATAGTATAGCAAATAGTTAAGGTGCATAAGGTCGTATATTCGTAGTTGGCTATTGAATCTAAACTACAAATGATAAAAGAGGAAGCACGACCACCTACGGTGACTAATTACGATGGTATAGACGGTTCCCTATCGTATACCCGCTGTGCTTGCAGTGCAAAACGAATACCAGTCAGTAAAGCCACAAGAGGGTACAAAAAGGGGCGATACAATTGGTAATTTCATAATAAGTCAATATTAACTTGATAGTTACTGAGATCTAAAATAAGAAGCCATAGAACAGCAACTACATTTGTAAATTGTGTGCATGCACGATGTAATTATTTCATATACCATCATCTCCGACACTTTTTTCCGAACTTGGTTGGGTTCGACTATAAGTCTACCGCGATAAAGCTGAACTTCGATTATTTATATCGAACTAACTGCCATCATACTTTCACAAGTTGACTTGTACTTGAGTACCAGACTATACCGAAGTCGTATGAATAAATAATATCATACACCATCATACTACATATGTACATCTAAGTTCTAAATCTATTCTATGATTGAGAAGTGAAAAATGTCATATGTAACTCAGAAATCTTAAAGTCGTTCTCATAAAACAAGTACGCAAAATTATTTCTTGTGCGCATGTACGTATCTGTTTCCAGGTTTTAGGTTTAAGACTGTTTTTGAGTTTATAGAAAACTTCTTACCGACACTGTGATATTTTATAGCATGCATGCCTGTTGTAGATATTTTTGTAATTGTAAGAGTAGTATATTTCTTCAGTGGTGAGAGCAAAATTTTTTCTTCCTGTCAACTAATATTATCATAAGAGGACAATATTTATATTTTTTATTTAAACATTTTAAATTTCATTTTTTTTAATCATACTTCGCTCCAAATTAAACTTTTTCGATATCGCTTCGAATTTTTGTTCCTGTATTTAACGTTATATTTATGCCATGAATCCAACTTAGTAATTTATCACTAATAGAATATTTCCGATGCCGGTTTCTGAATGTAGCTGGAAATCGTCAATTTCTCGGAAATCGAGGCAATGTGGTCTGTCCGGCAGTGCTTTACTGTTTAAGAGTGAAGCTTCCGAGAGTGAGGGAAAGTGGCGATGTTTGGCGTCGTGCCAACGCTCGCCGTCTCTGAAACCCAACACGATTTATTAATTCCTTCTAATTCATATAATTTATATAGCCCATGCTGTAATTATTAACATTTTTGTCATCGAAAGGATTAAGGATAACCAATTAATTCGGAAAACAGTTGGACGTATTTATTAGACGAGCAGTAAATAAGTGCCTAAATGTTTTATTTGAATTCTAATATTCTAAGGATTTCTGTT
Source organism: Spilarctia lutea (assembly GCA_916048165.1). Lineage (NCBI taxonomy): Eukaryota > Metazoa > Arthropoda > Insecta > Lepidoptera > Erebidae > Spilarctia > Spilarctia lutea. Next base: position 12,576,004 of record OU696475.1, on the reverse strand, counting down.
TATTTATTCCTGGTTGGAATTTCATTTATCTTTTATACATTTTATTCAGTTTTCTTAAACTCAAATGTTCAATACTACAATTCAAGAATATTTTCAAAGTGAATGTTTTTTCATGCTGTTTTGTTTATTTTACTAAAATAGTTAAGTTTGTTTTAAGAAAATTAGGGTATTTATTTATTTATTTAGTTATTTATTTATTTATTAAAGAAAAAATTTTGGTATGTTATCTTACAAACGTTAGTTGAAGTAAAGAGCTCAGATTGTATTTAAATTTTCCTATCCTCATGAGAAATCTTTTAAGAAATACTATTCTTAGAAAACTATAACTTTGTATTGGTATACATATTAATTACGATGAGAAAGGGGTAAAATAAAAGTTATTTCAAGGTACATCCCCCACACGTATAGCGGGAAGATTTATTTTCTCGTCTATACCTCTTCCTACCGTGATGATCGAGTGAGTGAGGTGGCAAATATAACAGATCTTTCAATTACATTGTGGCAGCTTGAAGACTATTTTTATATTCAGTCCGATATTAGATTCAATGGCTAAATATGAAAATGATGTATTAATTTTTGATAAACTTTCCAAAATAACTTAGAAGTACAAATCTCACCGCTGCTTATTGTAAAGCGTTTGGCTGGTTCTTATTTATTCTAAAAGAATTTTACTTACTTTACCTAATTTCCTTAAAATTGTATTAGTTTAACGTATTGATATACGTTTGTAATACAAAGAAATAACAATAGTAATAGAATGAATATAGGTACGCGGATTAAATAGATCTAATTTTATCTATCTATGATAATAATCTATACTAATAATAAAGCTGAAGAGTTTGTTTGTTTGTTTGAACCGCTAATCACAGAAACCGCTGGCCCGATTTAAAAAATTCTTTCAGTGTTGTATAGTCCATTTATCGAGGAAGGCTTTATGCTATTATCATCACGCTACTACTAATAGGAGCGGAGCACCAATGAAGAATGTTTCAAAAACGGGGGAAAATTTGCACGCTATGAGCAATATAAGACGCAAACGAGGTTGCGTGGGTCTGATAGTTAATTTATCAGCTTAATTTACTGAGAATGCAGTTTACACTTTTTTTTTATATAATGCAATCTGTTTCGTACGAACATTTAGCATAGGGTTAAGAATTTATGCATTTAGTCTTGCAGGGTAGTCAGTCCAGCGACAAACGCCCTTTATGTTTAATCATCCCTACTACTACTAGCTTACACTTAACGATAAACATTTCACGTAATTAGGTCAGTCTTTCTTATCACATATCAAAACCTTTTATGTTACCTTTACAAAGATGTTAGTACATAGTTGTTATTGCTGGGTTAGTATATTTAAATTACCTTATTCATTGAGACAAAGTACGAATACGTAAATAATAGTGTGGTTAAAAATCATGATAAAGAGTCAGTGATGTATTAGTAACAGGATTAATAGAATGCTTTAATTTATAAATGTTATATATAAAGTTAAAATATAAAGCAAATAATGTTTTCATCAACCAACATTAGCTCTTGATAATTAAAATATATAATTAAGTTAAAAAATTGGCAGACACGTTTTGGAATTCCGATTCCCATTGGTGCTTTAATTTAAATTCAAAGCATACACCGATGTGTCGCTGAGTCAACAGAGAATGTTTGTTGTTGAGACCACACCGGGACTGTCAACACGGTCGCGCGGGTGGATGTTGTGCCTTGTGCTTTACTAACACTTACCTACCTATTTCACGAAAAACAGCAATTGCAGAACATTCTACATTCAAAATAAAACTATAAACTTGACTATGCTGAATGTTTTTGTTATTTCTTAAAATTATTATTTCCTAGTATTTAATTTAATTATATAATTATCTTAGTTATTAAACATACATTTATACTTCTAAAAATTAAACCTACATAGCTATAATAGCACCCTTATAAGATTCTTAACTATTTAATGAGTAATTACACTAATAATTATTATTAAAAAGAGACAATAACAATATTTACAGACAAGTGTCTAAAAAGTCCTCCGCATCATCGCCTACTGGTAGCGTTCCCAAAAGGCTGGCAGCATTGCCACGTTGAATGGCAATGCTAATTCTCTGTGCTATTCTACATTCGATATACGGCCAAAAAAATTAAGAGCGTTATTATTTTTTAAGCATACGTAACGGATTTTTTCTATTGAGAGGCCTATGTCCATCTGTGAACTGTTATAGCCTGTTGACGATATAGTTAATGTGTTAGATTTTCGATCCTGAACTTCAGCAAAACTCAAAACAAGTATTAAGATTTGTTGCAGTCACGTCACATCATTAACAAGAATATGATATAATCTGAAGGTAATACGTAGTGCTCTATAAAATTCTGTACATTAATTTACCGATTTAATCATTTACAGGGAGTTAATGTGTAAAGAAAGACTCCTGTAACTCTGGAGTGTGCTTGATTACTTTCATTACAATGCGTCTACGTTTGGACCTTTCCAAACAATATGGTTCATTCCCAGCTTATTCAGAAATAAATTTACAATGTAATTTAACAAATGAAATAAATAAACTTTTCATTTCAAACAATTTGAAATTAAAAATTAGGCTTTTGGTTAAATACGAAAAGGTGAAGGTAAGTTTGCTTATTTATTTTAAGTTGAAATATTTACAAGTTTTAGTTGGATTGCATAATTATAAATTTGGCTTGAACGCAAAATGTCGTTGATGGTGACAGTTGTCTGTTTATATGACAACGTAACAGATTTCCAATCAGAGTCGGCGGCGCGAAAGAGATTCTAATAACATTCAAAACTCATCCCGCGGGAGTCGGTGTCAGTTTAATTACAAGCATCGCGGCTGGGACACGCGGGGCGCCGTCTACACCAGCATTACAACGGATATTTTTTTTCTGTGGGACAAAGGACGATTAAAAAAGTTTGTAATGAAAGTCCTCCATCGAAAGCAAAGGGGTGAGATTCAGCCGAAAATATTCACATTTTCATATAGGTATTTAAACCTATCACATGTAACGGTTAAAATCAAACCTTTTTTGTTAGCCTTTTAAATCTGTATCTATTATTATCGTCTTGTCAAAAAATGTAACTGGTAATAATATGCCTGCCGTATATTGTAATACACATGTATCTAACACATGTATTGTGTACCAGTATATGCACGACTAGTCACAAATAAATAAGGTAAATAAATCGACGCACTCCATACAAAGCGGGCTTAGCTACCTATTACGAGAAGAGTTGAACTTTTCGCCTTCCCGTCTCTCCGCCTGTCACAAAGTTCCCAATTCTATTCTCTGATTAACTCCATTCTGACATATAAAGAGGAAAGTTTGCATATACACATATAAGTAGTAGAAGTGTACGGTTTATTCACTTTTTTGTTCTGTAGTCACCTTTGTTTTACTTTAAATGAATGACTTCTATATAACATTTGTGTCATACTGATATGAAGCTTACCACGAGAAGCGAAGCATTCGAATTTCATCATTTTTATTTGAATGCTAGCTGAATATTTGTTGGGGATACCTATGTGATATTTTTAATTTAAACCATGGTTCGTTAAAATCAAACCACTTTACAAAGTTGATAGTTAACTTTTTGCGTATTGCCAATTAAAGCCCGTCGAAAAGCAACATCAAAGAGATGATTCATAGTGATATATCAGTTTAAGTTATTTAGATAAAGTCTATGACTTGCCACTTCTGACGGCACCGTCAGTGAATATATCATCTATATTCTGCAGACTAAAATAAAACACGACGTCTCGAATACAGTACCTGTAACAAAAACAAAATTTTAAATGATAAAACTTTTTACAATTTAATAATGTTGATACTTGTGTCTTTTAGGCGATAATTAAACATAATTTGAGATGCGTAGATGTGCCTTCGGACCCAATCATAGGCAGAAAAAATAATGGTATTTGGAGTGTAACAAAATGAGCGCGTAACGCTAAAATGTCGCCCACGAGGCCACTTTGTGTGCTACAGGAAGAGAAACAGATAACAGGTGAGGATGCCGGTTCGGAATTGATGCCGTTATTTGAAAAACGCCCTGATAAGTCCCCTCCGGTCCCAAATAAAGGTTGAATTTCAGCCGACGGATAAAGGTTTCAAAAATGTTCACCTTCATTTAAAGTTGCGCGAACGTTGATTAAAATTCGCTTGACTCATTTAAATGTCCGTGTATAAAGTTTTTTCAAACGGATTCAGTTTCTTTGGGTTGAAATTTGAGGATGACTATTATGTTGATGTGGAAAGGTAATTTCATCGTTTACGAGAACGATTTTGGTTCCTGGATCTATGTACTTACTATCGACATGCAATCGACGTATTTTCGGTTAGTTAATTATCGGTCGAGCTCGAGTAACTGGAGCGTTGTGGGCAAACATTTACCGTCATTCGAATGCAATGAGAAGCGTCGTGAATACCTTCAATATCTACTGGATAGTGCAGTTTGCTGTGTACAATAGAAACTTATGTTGTTGACTGTGTTGCTGGCTAGTGTTTTGTATTGGATAATCAAGTATTTTTTGTATTGTCAATTCCATTCCACAATGATCAATTTTAGTAACATGTGACACAAAAATGATAATATAACAATAGGTACACAAATACTATGGCAACTACGATCAACTATTATTCTTACAATATGGAAATCTAATCTTCTTCCTAGTCTTTGTTATTTCCAAGTTTGTTTGAGGTAGGTTAGTTACTAGTTCAATCGGGTTTACCTGAATATCAGTTTTTCCACGGAGCGACTGGCATCGAACCACCGTAACCCTGAGGATGAACTATTTCGAATGTCGAAGTAATTGTCAGCATAGTTGAGGGCATTGACTTTCCAAAAAAAACGAATGTAATAGATGTTCATGGCAGCCGGGATCGACAGCTAAACGTAATCTCGAGAAACACCGCCAAAATTATATACTCCGGGTTCTCATAAAGATTTTTTTGTAATTAAAACCCGACAAGACATCCGACCTCTTGGTCGGAAGTCGCATACGATAACCCCCACCAACGAGGCAGTATATACAAATCTAATCAATAAAATAAAAATGATTTCCAATTTTTTTTATGAATCTATATATATTTTGACTCGGAGCATAATCTATTGAAGTTTCATTACAAAATTACTTTTAATTTAATTTATGGAAATTGCAAAGAATCATGGTATATCTTTTTAAAAAGATATCTTAAGAAGATCTAAGAATTGATGAACAAAATAATATGAACAAACAATGTGTATTTAATTGGGATAAATTCCAATATTGTATCTTATGGTCTTTGCTGTAAGGAACAAGAAACAGAAATTGATCAAAACATCCCACAGTCTTTCACAACCATGAATAATACTTTTCTTGTACAGATATAGCTAACAATCTAGGCTCTATAATTCTAAAGTTGCGTCTCAAGATTATATTCAAATGCAAATGTTAAAAGCCACATAATTTAAGGAAAAATGCTCGTGGGATACCTAAGTAATATATTTATTGTGAGCGCATAATGCTCGAAGTGCATGCGCTGACGCAATGTTTATTCCTTTCCCGGTGAAATTGCGTGGGCTGCGACTTCTCACAAGGATCTATTTATACTTATTGGATGCGATATTTTAGTCTATATAGCTCTTATTTTATGATTGCATATCTGTCGTGGCTTGTTCAATATCGTCATAATCGTCAAATATAATTCGCAATAAATCTCATACTTATAATTCTGTATTGTTATTATAACTATGATTTGGTGCGAGAATTTAGTTACGTAAACAGAAAAATAAGACTACCTAATGTTTAAATTAATAAACATTGGTTAAGATCAACATTTTCCTGTTACATTAAAACATAAAACTACAAGGGTTTAACAAGAAATAGATAGCAAACGTAAAAAAGGTAAGTCCTATTCACAATTCAAGATTTTCACTTTTTTTAACTAAAAAAAGTGAAAAAAACAACAATAGTTATTGTTGTTTATTTTTCAATTTTATTATTATTTTTCAAAATAAAATCATTATTGTAGTTTTCTGACTATTTACTTTTAACTTTGTAAAAAGTTTTAATATTTTTTAATTTCATTGAAATTTAGCAGTTTTAATTGTGCTTCTAGTTAAAAATTTATCCAGTGTGAAAGTAGAGTCCTATCTTTCTGCAAAACAACTCAAAATACGAAATGTTTTCATTATCTTTGACTTCGAGATAAAAAAGTAAACTGTATAGATTTTAGAAAAGATCACCCTACACGATAAAAACCTTTAACGAAAATAGAATCTTTCTAAAAGCATTTATTCTCGATTTTCTCGCGATGGGAAGGGAAAAAGTGCCGTCGTCTGACCACGCAGAAAAAGGTCAAATAGTGGTGTAAAATGCGTCGTATTTAGCGTGTAATGAAGAATGAGTTTTTTTTAATAGAAAGAAGCTCGCCTTTATATTATTCTCAGCATTAAAGTAGTATAAGTTTAAGTGCATCAAATTATTGTAAAAAATAGCTATTACAAATGTGTTTTTGTTTTTGCACTATGACTTCTCTAAAGCTATATATAGGTTTCTTTCAAAGGTTGTAGATTCTTTGTGCTATCGTATATGGCACAAAAACAAATGTTTTATTATGTTGCATAGTGAGAATTATAATATCTTTAATAAAATCTTCTGTTTCCTTATATTTATGTACATACATGGTGAGAATAAACAACGTGTTACCTCCTTCACTTGACTTTGAAGTTGAATGTTTCCACGCCCACGCAGTCACGATTCGTCGTCGAATCGTCTTAGTCTGTCGCTGTACGCAAACGACAAATGACACAGACGTTCACGGAACAAACTACCGGAGTTATCTGATACAACCACTTCGTGACAAGCTTCTCCGGGTATTCACTTTAACTCGCACTGTTTTAGATTCTTTTATCGAAGTTTTAAAACAACTATTGCAATAATTTGTCATGGAAACTATTTACAAGTCAAGAATCTCGATTCTTTTAAGACATTTTTATGGTTCTCGTAGTTGGAAGTTTGGAGTACACTCCACACTTGTATTATATTGCAGTGTTTTGTTGAATGATAACAATTATCATCTTAAGAACGTCAGACCTTATGCTATATTCTACTTACGATTCAAATTTTAAATAAAATAAATCTATAATGAGATTTAGAAATGTACGGTCAGTGAAATTAACTATGGCAGTTCTCTTGACGTGGGTTGTCGATGAAGTATACATTTTAACGTCGATAATATTCTGACAACTGACAATTTAATGAAGTAATGATGTAGAACCCACGACGTAGTTAGCGTCATTTCAAAACAAAGCAATTTGTATTCAAAGCTCTAAATGACCGCACATTTACCACACAAATGTATTTTTTAAATTAAATTTGACATTAAAAGTAAATTATTAAATCTACACAAATAAATATTTACAAGGTTATTTTACAAGGACAGAGAATAAAAGTTAAAATTAAAAAAAAATATCACGTAAGTATCTGAAAAAATATTTTCCTATTAATTTAATCACAAGTACAAGCTGATAGATTTTGTGTGAAGAGAATGATTATTGCACCAACAGCGTTTTAAGAAAAAAAGTTATTGATTAAATACTGCGTGACTACTATTATTGTCGGCATTAACTTAAAGCTTAAATGTATTTGTTCACTCTATTCTCTCCAGTTTGAATCTATCTATTTACATATATGATACATACTCGTATGTATAGGTTTACAAAAAACCTCTTATAGCGAAATAACATGTATGTGTTTCGTCTGTCTTCAAATAGCTTACAACAGATTTGTTTTTATTTTTAGCATTGCCTTACGTCATTTAGAATTCTTGAGTGGTTTAAAAGGCATTTTTCGAAGATATTATATTTAAATATTATGTAAGAGTACTTGAATTTGTAGAGCAATACGGTAGGGAGTAGCCATATCCAGACATTCCCCTCTGTCAAAGTATAAGCCCAAATGAAACCACACATCACAGTGTATGTGAGTTCGTAATGACAAGCGATTGATTTAGTATGTGACCCTAAAATATCTATGTATAAAAGTTTTTCCCGGCAAAAAAATACAGTCTGTTTTGTAATAGAAAATGACGCTATGGCCATACCAGCCATACAGCCGTTCGGTAGCCCGTATTGCTCTTTACTGGAATACAATTTACTTTGTTATCTTAATTTGAAAATAAAGTGGTGTTTAAAAGAATTTTGTTTTATTATATTTTATTTATATATTAACTCATGGTATGTACACAAGCTTTAACAGAAGTTAACGGTTTCAATATTTGGGCATACTCAACGTTGTTTACAACTGTGTTTATTACAATTACAACTATATAATTACATGGTACGTACTGGAAACGATATGTAAAAAAATGCATTGATTGGGTTATCCATTCAAATGATTTAAATTGTTTTATGAATAAACCGCAACGTTATCTCAATCGTATTTCGAGATCGTTCACAAAATAAAAGTTCTTAATTTAAAATAGACCATTTCTTAAAGCAATTTGTATCAAATGATGTCTTTCGTCGCAACGAATGAAATCGTAAACCTAACTTAATAGAAGGTTTTAATACTTATAGAGAACAGTAAAATGTGCCCATAACATTGTGCTCGTACCTACCACTCACGTTTCCTTAAGCAAACACTTTTATTATTATGACTCCATTTATAACATTAATAATATCACTTACTTTTAAGTCAATCGAGATTCTTATCGACGTTTATAGCTTTATTAGTTTAAGCTTGTAGCCCCGCCTGCGCAGAGGCACTCGTTTGTTTTGTTTTGTGAACTATGGACGTGGGAACAAGACTGCATAGTTATATTTATATCATTATATCAATTATATCAATTATTACTTTTTTAATTAACCAGTTAATATTGGTTTGTACGCAATATTAACTGGTTAATTAAAAAAGTAATAATTGATATAATAAAAGTTTTAAATTTTTGAAATGAAAACTTCTTTAGCGGCGCTGTGTACTTTTTTGGAATGGGTAAAAATGTATAAACTCGCGTCAGGGCGTCAGATCACGTGACCATAAGCTCGCGTCAGGTCACGTGTCCCGATCGAAAAAATTCGTAAGACGGATGTTTATTGTTAACAGTGCCATCTACCGATATACTTTGGTAGCATTCGTTTTTCTAGATAGTGGTCCTTTCTCAATATGATTTTATATACTTAAAGTTAATATTTCAGTATCTTAAAGTGATTTACAATAAATTAAAATAACGATTTTCTACTTACACAAAACCTTTTGTAAATCAAAAAGATTGTTTACAATTTTTTTGAAAACAGCGACATCTATTGGCGTATCAAAGCTTTACTTCCATTTACTACTTACAATCATAATAATTTTTAGTTCTTTTTATTGCACACTATTAAAAAAAGCATAGGTGTTCATTTCAGGTAAGTTAAAACAACCGTTTGTTTATAGTTATGAGTTTTCACTTCTATCGGCAGTACTTATAACTGCTGTGTTTTTTCTTGCCATAATTATAGTTACTGAGTAAAATCTATCAATAAATTATGTTTATTTCTCAACACCGAAAGAATTGAAACTAAATTGGTTTATTTCTTCTGAAAGTTATATATTTCTAGATTTTTATAAACAATAGGCATAGTATGAAGTTATTAATATATCCCTGTTAGTCTATAACAATAGTCTAAACACACTGTCATCGGGGTATTTTTAATCCTTATGTTTCAAGAAATACCAATTATCCAGGAGGAACTTTATTGATATTTAACCAACTCAAAGGAGCGCTTGAAGAATCACTCCAGCGCATAGTATGCTATGCAGTATACAGGATAACTCTATTCAAATATTCAAGAGAGCCGTTGAGCTGATTTACTCACTACCTCGCCAAAACTCAACTCTTATACGTACATCTCACCTGATTGTAGTGTAAATTTAGTAAAAATAATCCCTGTTTGATCGCCGTAATATCTAAAACTTAAACAGATGTGTAATAAGTATGAAAAGAGTGTTCTTTATCTAATTATAATGCGTCAGTACTTTATAAAATAGAAAGGACTTTTTTATTACCTTAAGTACTATGCCTGTATCTTCGAAAGGGTGAGCCTATAAAACTTATTAAAATTATAATTTAGTCATACGCAATAGGGGCTGGCATTGACGTCAATCAGTTACATCAAAAATCAATACTACAATTATATTGACAGACGAACGAATAAAGTGAGGAATATTATTGTAGAATATAAATTTAATACCTTTTAAATGTAGACTTTTATATAGTTCTAATATTAAACGTTTAGATAATTGCATAACTAGTAAAATAGGTGACCATTTGAACCCCTGCGCCATATATTTAGTACTTATTGCCCATTTCCTGGTATAAATAAATGTACCCGTTTTATTATTCCAAGTACACTATTTCGTACCAGCATTCAAACCTTACACAATGATATAGTATCTAATAGTTTCCTAGACCAATTGCTACTTGATCGCTTGAATTAAATAGCTTGTTATAAAATATAACAGGTAGCCTATTTTCACAGTATCATTGCGTGGGCTCTTATGGTTTATATATCGATATCGAGTCATTATATTGATATTATATGCCACCTACGAGCACTCGAACAGGCTTTATCAATTTTCTAATAATAGTAAAGGTTTATTGATAACTATGAAATTGCTCTCACATCATTATTACAAAAAACTGTCGAATAAAAATAGAGGTAAGTATTTCATGGATGAAATGAAATTGAAAATATACTGAACACGCGAATTTTAAGAGGGTATTGGTGACTGGTAACTGTAATATTAACTATAATTATTGGTTAACTGCAGTTTCAAAGCCTCTGTGGTACAAGGAACTGTGAAGAATTAAGTAATTGAATTTTTGTATTATTAAATAATTCTTCTTTCAATCTGGACTCAATGAAAACACAACACGTTTGTACTAGTTAATATTTTCGACAAATCAGGTGGTGTAATTTTGTGAAAATCCCTTTGTAATTTATTGTTAAATAAACTTAATAAAGTATTAAATGTGATAGTCGTTAAATTTTAAAGTAACTAGATATTCATAAATATCCGAAATGTATCCGTATACTGATGTATTAAGTAAATATGTAGCGTCACCACCGATATTTATACCGTGGTTAAGAGCTGACTAATGCTCAGTTCCTATATTTGAAAAACGATCCGTTCTGGGTACGAATAGTAGTATATTATACGGGGCGTAAGCTAAAATCGTTCCTATAAAAATAAATTGAGGAACGGTATTTACGACTCGTAGTCGGTTGTAGAAAATTTTTACACGGTGACGATTCGTTAAATATAGGAACCGGGCATAAGAGAGCAAACTAGACAGCACAACTGAACTGCACTGTAAAGAGGAGAAAAAATTATAACTATACTATAGAAACACGTATGGTCAGCACGAAGCATAGAAAGCCAAACCTTCGTTCTAATGAGAGCCCTATGTCTAGTGTTAGAGGCTGTCGATTGTCGTTGTCGTTGTACTATAAACATATTTTCGTCATCATCATCAGATGATGACGAAAATATGTTTATAGTACAAATAAATCTGACCTTTCAAAACCAGATCAAAATCATCCTTCTTTATAAATTTTGGTATTGATTGTAGTAGCATTTTACGACTGATAATGTGAGCTGAAAAACTTCAGATTCAACATAAACATTTAATTGTATTGAATTTTATACTGTTTGTTACCGACGCCATTATATTTTATATTATATACTAAGCTCTTAGCTCTTAAACTACTGTTATTTTTTGATATTTATATTTTAGGTTTTTAATTTCGTTATTCACTAAGGTGACACTGTAATAAATATAACTTAAAACTAAAAACACACTCATACAGGTGAAGGTAATAAAACCGTAACTATATTTATATAAATTTTACACTTCATTTAACATTACTTTTCTTGAATAATACTTAAACCTGTATGGTCATAACGGCCATGTACAAACTTCAACAGGCATTGAAAATGTATAACGCAATTTTCCACACATCCTGTATTGCGTGCTGGGTATCTCTTTCATATCCGCTTCGTCATTTCGAACCGTAGATAGTGCCAAAAACTGCAGGTGTGCATTACTGACAAGCGTAAGCGCTTGGGGGAGCTCTCGCTACAGACTGCGAGCTAATCAACCAGTCGGAATGTTGAGTGCACTCATTGGTTACGGCCTCAACAGACACGGAATGTATCCTTTAAATAGGAGAGTATTAAACTCGTTGGTAACATGTAATGATGTTTGCACACTTTAAAAAGTAAAAGCTTCAACGCTTATTCATTCATTTTATGCTTAAAAGGAGGGTTAATAATTTTCATAGGCTTTGTAAATTATATTATGAGTGCCTTGAATGAGGTTCTTGAAATTTTTTTAAAGTAATTGTAAACAGAAACACACAAATATAATTGAAAATCTGAAATTTTGTATTAATTTAAACAAGTTAAAATTAATAAAATTTTTGAAGTGCAATATATGAAAACAAACACACTTTAAAAAGCTTTGGCGTCAGAGTATGAAAAATGAAAAATTGTGACCAAATGAAGCGTTGGTTTCCATCGTAGCATAAACAGGATTGGAAGGGCGCAATTTGGTCGGTATTCAGAATCGCAGCGCTGTAAAAGCGCGCCGTATCTAATTATCGTCGGGTTACAGTGTGGCAACGAGCGGGGTTACCATGAGTTTGCAAATATTTCTACTTGAGAAACAGTTCTGATTATTAGCTGTTAATAGAATAAATACTAGCTAAATATTTAAATTATAATATTAATATACATTTAAAAATAAAATCGTTTTCACATAATCAGACGAAGAACTTTATACTATTCAATATATATCTTCAAAAGTAATTAGTGTTTAGAAATTAAGTAACTTTATTAAGAAACTTACAGGATTACTGTATTTGTATGTTTCAAATCAAACATTTTAGGATTAAGTGTAATTACAATGTTAACAGCAGAGTTTCTCTATAGGCGCTCAAATATGCCCAAAAATTACGAGCACATTACTACTGCTACCCCAGTTAATGTCAGTTACCATAACATCCGTATAAAGGTAGTCTGTAAGAGATCGTCATGAGCAATAAAAACACTAATTTGTCTTTTTTGTATATTGCAACTCTTTCTATCTATTATATGTGCGTACAATAAAGATAAATAAATAAAAAATACTTTACAGCTACAATTAACAAGTGCGCTTTTTGATGCAGATGTACAGTTCAAAATTCTTCACACGTCTGACATTGATGCGTAAAAGAAACCCTTTTCAAAACGTAATTGACAACAAAGAAGAGATGACAGCTATTTACTAAAACGAAAATTGGTATGAAAATCATACGAATATCTCACCTAATTTGACGATCTAAACAAATTGTAAGACTCGGAATGGCAAGAAATACGATATCTATATTGTCAAAAGTTTTGGTACTGATGTCGCTCGTGACTTTTTTAATTATCTCAACTTTTTATCACGTGAAAATTATGGATATTTTTATCCTGTCTGAAATGGCAACGAGCTTATCTCATTAAGAAAATTATGTGTCAAAAGAGGAAACCACTTAATTCTATTTTCATTTAGGACCGTTCCGAATAAATTGTTTAACTTTTGATGTAACTGGCGAATGATTTAATTGATTTGTTTTACTGATGAATTTTACGATAGCATCGTATGTGCTTTGAATAACCTGAATAAATTAATGAAACATAACTTTGTATTGGCATAGTTTCAAGACGGTCAATTCGTAAATGGATATAATGTACTAGATGCGTCGCTCGGTATGTTAACAAGTTTAGTTTCGAGTCGTGACAACTGTAAATCATGGTTGGGATATACGCCATGCCGGTGGTGTGTTAACTGAATTACTGGCGACATTTTTAAAGCTTTTTGCAGAGCGCCAGCGCCCGTTTCATACTTAATTAGTCTAATATCGGGTGTGAAAAAGCGACACTGTTCCGTGACTCACCCTAACAAGGATCTTCTTTGCCTTATAATCAAATCAAACATAGGGCATAATAGCGATTTACAATGCTTTATCGAAAATCTTTGTTGTTACACTAATGTCTATTCAAATTTGAATAGAACCAACGTAATGTAACGAAAGTGATAAGATCTTAAATTTTAGGTCTGAAAATTTGAGTTACCGTACTCTTAATTGGGTGTCAACATACAACAATACTACATTTTATTACACCGGAAAACATGTAATTTACTTCATAAACGAAATATTACGCGTGTTTTAGAAGTGGATCGACCAATTCATCAACTCCCATGCTTATGAATTACTAAAGAGATATAGACGTTTATTAATATCGCGCGTCTATTCATGACTTGGGGGAAATGTTGAACTTCAAAATCACTCGACTCGTCGCGCAGTGCATCGACAGTGACGCTCTAAATTATTCGTATTCGATTATTTCCTGAATTAAATACTTTAACTACGAAGCGTTTCAATCAATCACTCTTCAGCAATTTAGTGTGAACGTCATTTGGCAAATTCGATTGCGTCTCTCATTGATGGGGCTAGTGACAGAATAAAACAGTGCGACGGCTGCTATTGACGGTTGTGACAGAACTGTACGCGGCGCACCCATCCGGTCTCGGTTTAATTAATCTCCTAAACTAAATTTAAATAGGTAGATGTAGTATTGCTGGTGCACGCAGCGACACTCGCCCGACTAAATTAAATCGCGCATTATTCAAAACCATTGAACGTAGAGCGTTGAGGCCTTGGTATGACGTGATCATAATTTTCATCACGCGTTCCGTGTCATATTTACGTTGTGACAATAAGGATTAATTATGACATTACAAGAAGGTTGAACCAAACTTTCCAGAGTAGTTATCAATTAGATAATTGATGGTGTCAATAATAATGATATTTTATGAAGGAATCTTTTTTTTTTTATTGAATAGTGGGCAAACGAGAAGACGTATCACCTGATGGTAAGCGATTACCGCCGCCCATGGACACCCGCAACACCAAAGGCGTCGCAAGAGCGTTGCCGACCTTTGGGGGATGGGAAAGGGGATGGGGGGAGGGGTTGGGGTATGGGCCTCCGGTATCTTCACTCACTCGGTGAAACACAGCGCAAACGCTATTTCACACCGGTTTTCTGTGAGGCCGTGGTATCACTCCGGTCGAGCCGACCCATTCATGCCGAAGCATAGCTCTCTCACGGTTACGTCTTATGGGATCTGTGACTAAAATAAATGTAAAATGTTTAAGTAAATGATGACGGAACTAAACTAATGATTGTTTGATATGTAGTAACCCGTTCGAAACGTTGGGAATATGTATATAACAAATAGAAGGTAATAAATATACTTATATTAGGAGTAAGTAGGATTTCAATCTCGATAAATTATGATAACCGACACAAATAAGACCCTTTTATTCTTATAACTTTGTTTCTTTTCCTAGTGGTGCATTTCGGTATAATAAAATCTCACTTGTAGCCAATAGTAGCTAATTATTGCAATGTACATTATAAAACAAATGTTTAACGTAAAAAACAAGTATAATTTCATACACACGGTTTGACATACTATTAAAAAAAACTTGGATATTAGCAACCACGTAGGGAATAAATTTAGTTTAAAAAACTTAAAAACACGCTTGCAGCTGTCGCTTACAAAACATATAGGTGAAGCTAATAAAATGAATTAATAATAATCTTTATCAATTAAGTTTTGAATCCTTTCAAATAAATTTTTTCTTAAAGTCTAAAGAAATTTTGACTAAAAATGATAAAACTTAATTACCCAACATAACCAGTATCCCATGAAAGTCGTAAAAGTCAATAAGGGTTTCTTCTAGCCACGTGTGTGCCAAATGTGGAATGTGTTTATCTTTGAGTTCATGACACCATGAACTCATTAAAAAGTCACTATAATAATCTTTTTATACTATTATTTCAAACGTATATAATATATGTTATAAGTATAAATATTGGACCGGATTAAATAACGAAGTGAATATGTAATATACGTAGTTATTCACTGTTTTTGTAATCGGTAATTTTACTCAGTAAGTCGGCTGTGTATTTGTTTACCATATTGCTTATGTTAGAAAATAAATATTGTAATATTTGTTGAAGATCAGAATTATTAAAATATTATCTTTGCCAAAAAGTAAAGCAACTGGGTTAATATTTATATACATTTTTTCTTCTTTTAAAAGACGGGAGTTGCCTTTTCAAAGAAGAAAAAATTATATCAAATTAACCCAGTTGCTTTACTTTTTGCATTAGGAATATACATCCTGTGTTGCGAGGGACTTTACAAACAAATATGTAGCGGACACAAAGAAACCCTAGACTCCGGATAACAATTTGTGGATCAAACAAAGTGATGTCCAACGTGGGCTTTGAACCCACGACACTTGGCGCAGTAGCAAGCGGCGTAGTGAACCACCAACCAACCAAAGCCAAGCGTGCAGTCAAAAGCCAAAGTGATGAATAGATACATAATAATGATTTATATATTATCCCATATCAAAATATTTTAGAAGCTATGTCAATTACAAAACCTAGAAAATAGATCCTAATATTCAATACACTTTACGTGTGGACGTCAATCAAATTTGATAACTCTTACTAATTGGAATACAATATTTTTAACCTTTCAAGATTAAACAAGACGAAACTTCACTACCAAGAGACCGGTAAGGTATTCATGAAAATCTCATATTTTTTTATACGACATTCTATTTTCCTAGACACAAAAATTGTTTTAACGATTGACGTTGTAATCACGATGGTTGTGGTGACAAGAGGCCACGAATAGCGCTTGAAAGTTGTCATAAGCATAACGTGTCATGTCAACTGCAATGGGACTCTTGTAAGCAGTAACAGAATTCGTGATTTGTATGTAAAATCGATGGTGAAAATGTGGTTAAAGATCGCATAATTAGGTTTATTACAAGACGATTTAATTAACTCAAAAGTATTTACTTGCATGCATCTTTATACAAATTTATAAGGTTTTTAATTCAACTCAGTGTGTTCAATTTCTATCTTTAAGTATAATTCATGATGCATTAGTGTTTTCAAGTTACGTCAAGTCACTCCTGAAGTGTACTTTATTCTCATAAGAACATTAAATTATGATAAGTAAAAGAGCACTAGTCGATTTCGTTAAAGCTTCAACAAAATATATATTTTTATATGTAAACCGCTCCTAAGGGTCATTATGCAATGAACACATCTGCAATTGAAATTGAAATAATAAAAGCTACCTATATGGAATATCGAACTGAAAACAATTTTATGCATTGCGTTAACTGCCATTTTATAGATTTTAACATCAGTAAATTGTTTCATCTACATACTCGTAGGTTCATTCGTTAGAGCTTTATTCATTCGTGTTGAATTGCTGATCGAACACAAAAAATCATTGTATCGTTTAACATTCTTGTTGCATGGGCAGTGCCGAAGGCGTCTGTAGATATCATTAAATCGAGGTATATACCAACATATCAATATGTGTTGGTGCGCACGTTTAAGCCCACGAAATTCACACGGCTGGCTTGTCGCCACGCGCGAACGCCTCCCACCCGATCTCATTACCAACCCTCGACTACATGGCTCCATGCTATTGATCACCGTCAATATTGTGAATATTATACACGTAGCATGTGCTGTTTTAATTACGGATATGCAGGATAAACTATGCTATTTAATGATTTCCAATTTTGGAAGTAGACAAGGAACTAATGAAGCTAGGGAATATTACTCGTTCGGCGCTAGGGAGGATCTATTAACTCTAGAAAAACTAGTGGAGAATGCAGCTGTATTGTGCCATTTCTTTACTTTACGCGTAATTTGTACAGAGATAGGTTTAGTGTTAAAAGTATTTTTACCAGTCTACTTCAGAGTAACGTAGAAATGAGTGAAAGTGGCATTTGTGATATACATATTAGATATAGTTGAATTTAATTGTGGATTAGTAATTATATGCTTAGCAGCTTATATCTTTGTCTGCTCTTACTTTTTCAGTATTGTGGTCTCGTGTCGGGTGAATTAATTTTTGGTGATCATGACATTTTCATAATTAACTCTGAGTTTCACGACTTTGATTTATTTCTCACTAGCTTTAGACGCTCTGCCCGCATATATGTTAGTTATCACGGTAGATAATCTATATGACGTTTACATACCTAAACCTCTGTAATTCTGAATTAAAAACGATTTTTTAAATCTGTATCATAGTTTTATACAGGTTTGATTTGCAATGAAGGTAGCTTATAATAACTTAAGTCTCTCAGTATATCATATCATAATAAGAACTAGCAGCTAAAATAATACATTTATCAGAATTGTTTTTTTGAACCTTTAGATTCAATTTTTCAACTTAAATAGCAAGATACTAAGTGGAATAGTTTTCAGAGGCAATAAAGATTCAAAGAAAATAAAAAGATTTATATGAATATATTAATCTTACTATTTCAATAGTGGTTTTATTACACGATATTAAGAATTTAATAAAATCATCTATCTACCTATTAGAATAAATACCTACTTATAAGTTTCGAAGAAGATGTCAATTATGAATCTTGATAACTTACGGTTTTTGTTAACATAAAATTAATTAAAGCTTTTATTTTAAAGCAAGATTTCATCGAAATCAACTTCGATTAATGGAATCTATTTCAACAAATTTAAACTTTGCTAACTTTATAAGATGAAAAAAGGGATTAATACACTTAAATGTGTATTGTACACAAAAGTATAATGACGATAGGCAGATAATACTGATATTCATCTAACAAACATTGTAGTCGTGAAAATTATAAAGTAAATTAAAAATACGTAATTGTGGGTGTCAAATTTACTTATAAGACGACTGTCATAGATGCGTCAAAAGATGTATTATTATCAATAGAACTTTGTGGAGATCGTTTTTAGTTTTTTCGAAAGACGGTCCCCATTTCATGTCATCCACATTTTAAATATTTTTGAAGTGAAAACTTCTTTAGCGACGCTGTGTACTTTTTTGGAAAACAGCGACATCCATTGGAGTATCAAAGCTTTACTTCCATTTACTACTTACAATCATAATAATTTTTAGTTCTTTTTATTGCACACTATTAAAAAAAGCATAGGTGTTCATTTCAGGTAAGTTAAAACAACCGTTTGTTTATAGTTATGAGTTTTCACTTCTGTCGGCAGTGCTTATGACTGCTTTGTGTTTTTTATTATTAATTTCATCACGACGACGACTTGAAGACTTGTAATTGAAGACTATAAATACTTGACATTGGCAGAAATAACTGATCCGAGTGATCCGGCTGGTTGCCATTTCATTAAAAGAAGTAGTAGAACTTTGTGTAATTTAACATAAATTAAGCAATCGTAACCTCAGAACATATCTAAATACTAATTGTTAAAATGAAATAGTATTAGCTACGTAGTGTACCAGTTAGGTTGTGACTTTGTAAAATTTGATCCTTGAGAAAGTGCCTTTCTCTTAAGCCTTTGCTCTCATATCGCGGCGACATTGCTCGTAAAACCTCAGCAGGCGTTCGTACTACAGTTTAGATAAAGTAATAACATCTGTAATCGTGTAAATATCAGAAAACATATAACCTTTTATGATTGGTATTAAATTCTAAGTGTACATAATGTAAGGTAAATATAAAAATACGCCGAGATCACATGTAGGATATCTGTAATAAAAAGTTGTTAAATCTGTTCCGATAAAATGTAGGTGTATGTTATACTTTTATAACCACCTGAAAGATATATTTAGCAAAATATTGCTTATGTTTTCTTAAAAATAATTGTGTTATTGATCATTAATAAATGTGATTTATTATGATACTGTGATATACATTAATAGACACTTTGCTATCTTAACAATTTCTAGACTCGCGACTTTTAAATAGTTTCAACCGTAATGATTATGCAAGATTGTAAGTTCGATTTCACCATGATTTTAATGTTTCGTATGTACCTATTGTAAGTACTATTATATTTATTAATAGTTTTAAATTTTCTCCACAACTATAGGTAATACGTATTTTAGTTTTGTGGTAGGTATGAAATTATTCATTACCCACCGATAAAATTGTTTTTTTAACCGACTTTAAAAAAGGAAGAGGTTCTCAATTCGACTGTTTTTTTTTGTTTGTTACCTCATAACTTTCGACTGGGTGAACCGATTTTGATAATATTTTTTTATTTGAAAGCTGGTGCTTCCCGTGTGGTCCCATTTCAATTTGGTCCAGTTCTAGAAGTCGGTTTTTTGTTGTTACAATTTGTGATTATTGAGGTAGTTAATGAGAATTTAAAATATTTTTAGGACACATTTAAATGTTTGTGCTTTAATTATCGGGATCTTTTTATATTAGTGACATCATTAAGTGATAAAGCGAAACAGCCAAATAGGTCAGTATAAAGTACCTGTGACACAAATAAATAAACAAGGAGAGAGTTTAGCTTCGGACGTAGGCAATTGGTGAATTGGTTCAATAGCTGCTCGAACTGGGTCAGAAGCAATTTAAAGTTTTTACCGAATAAATACGCCGAGTCAAAAATTCACCCATGCTCACAACTCTATAGGACTGAACAAATTGAAATAAACTAGGCCGAGAGAATAGAACGTAATATAAATTAGGGCTCGTCTTCAAGAATGTACAATAAACCTTAATATCTTGGCTTGAAGTCAATGGTTCTTGATAAGATAGGGGAAACTTTATCTAATTATGCGGGGAACCAGTTTTGTTTATACAATTAGTTTACGCGGTCCTTTTTTATCGTTCACGTACAAACACTCTTCGGAAACTTTCCCTTAGTTTTATGACATTAACTTCCGACCTAAATTGGAAATCGGACTCACGTGATTGGTCGTATCTTGGGCAAATACTTCGAGACGATCGTAAATGATGCAGTTTGCTGGGGAGATAAATATACTGATTGTTTACATTCTCGCCATCAAGATGAGATCGTAATTAATTTATATTGGAACTATAAAAATAAGGTATAGCTAACAAACACATTTACTAGACGATTGATAATTTAAATAGTTTTATCTCATATCATATATCAAATATGTATAATGTAATAATCGGAAGTAATCACTAAATATAATATGATCTTAGGTCGAATTGATACTATATTAACCGTTTATGGCATTTCAGTATAAATACTATACCTACAAGAGCTACATGTATCGTTAGCGCCTGGTTAACATAATCTTTTAAATTGTTAAGCAAGTTTCGTCTATAGTACTTTTTTAGACAACACGATTACGAGTATATGGGACACTCAATTAAATTAATATAACATTAAAATTTTACGATCCAGTTAAGTGATACTTCAATTAACATTCGGTTTAAAAAGCACTCGTACCTCTATTAATATATAGCCAGCAGATTTTTGATACACTTTTAGTAAAGGCAATAAAATTAAAGAGAGCGTTGTTAAAACGCCCTTTGAAGTCAACGAATTTCCAACGGGCACCTAACAAAATTGTTCTTTTAGCCTTCATAAATGCGCGTGTACTTTCGACCCGAGCTTTTTTTTTGCTATGAAAGTGAGTCAAAGCGTGACAAAGAGACTATAAGTTGAATTTTCAACAACACGTTGCATTGTAAATATAAAACAGGTTTTCAAATTTCTAAAATGTACGGTATTAGATGAAAATTAAAATAGAGGGACCTTTCTTTTGAAAGTGAAAGTTGAAATGGCCGTTTTTGATGTTTATTGTTTTCAACTTGCATTTTTCTTTGATTCATATTAAAGTATAGACTCCACTTATAATATGTTATATGTTAATATGAGTGATATTATTATGGCTGCCTCGGTGGCCTAATGGTAGCGTATGTGACTGCTATGCTTGAGGTCTCGAGTGCGATTCCCGTGTCGGACCAAATGTTTGTTTGATCTGCAAATATTTGTTTCGGAGTTTGGGTATTTTCTATGTATATATTTTTTTCTTTGATGGAATAGGAGGCAAACGAGCTGACGTATCACCTGATGGTAAGTGATTACCGACGCCCATGGACACCCGCAACACCAGAGACGTTACAAGTGCGTTGCCGGCCCTTGAAAGATAGGGGAAGTGATTGGGATATAGGCCTCCGGTATCCACACTTACTCGGTGAAACACAGCGCAAGCGCTATTTCACACTGGTTTTCAATGAGGCCGTGGTATCACTCCTATTAAGCCGGCCCATTCACGCCGAAGTTTGGCTCTCTCACGGTAAAATAATAATGTGTATGTATTAATAATGTGTAATAAAAATAAATAAATAAGTATTTCTATCTGTTGTCTAGTAGTAGTACAACACAAGCTCTGCTTAGATTGGGAATAGATGGCGTTGTGTGTTAAATGTCCGAAATATTTATTATTATTAATATTAACGGTAGTATGCCTACTGGTTTCAAACTTTTTTAAAACATATAAATTAAATTAAATATAAATAATTATTCATTAATAAACACTGGATTCACATTTAAGATCATCTAATTAAATATTTCAACCGAATTATGTTTTTATTTTGCACTTCCAGCAAAATATTGGAAAGCAATGATGTAAGACAATTTGTCTAAAAACTGATTACACTGAAATCTGTCAAGAAGACAAGATATCAAACGAGTGGCACGAGGGAAATTCCACCCTTTGGTTTACGAAGTTTCTCGATAACGGGCTTGTTGACTTATGTAACTGTGTTAGTGGTTTTAAAACGAGTGCTTTTAACAAAATGCGAATTTAGTCAATGTAAGAAGATATTTTCAGTTGATTTAGGATTAAAAGTTATCTGGCGGCGGGTGAATATCTATTGATGGTTGGTTTGGTTAGTGAGTCAGGCTCCGTGTTAATCACAGAATGTACAAGGTAACATGACTCCTCGCGCTATTGTTTCAGGTATTTTATCATGGATATTTTACGTTACATAAACAGATGTAACTGCATGTTTGGCCTAGTGGTTAAACGGTCGCCACGCCGTTCCCTACATCGCCAAGTATTGTGGGTCAAATCCCACATGGAAAACACTTTGTGTGATCCACAAATTGTTATTTTAAGTCAGGGTGTTCGTTGTGTCCGTTTCCCCCAAAGTCCCCCGTGACACAGGAATTATTCCTAATGCGGGAGTTGTTTTTTTTAAAGATGTTTAAATGATTAAATAAATATTTTGGAAATCTAACACAACGCCATCCAGTCACAAACTAAGTAGAGCTTGTATTATGGGTACTAATAATAATAAATGGCATGTTTTTTATTTTAACTCGTATACTTTCAAATAATTTTAAAGGAATCTAATCCCGAAAGCATAAAGATTATGTATAAACCTAATTACCCTATCTCATAATTGCCTTGTTTTGACGTCTACCCTTTGAGAGGCCGTCGCTTATTTCCCGAGTCCTACAAAGATATTAATAACCATCTAAGTCGTCGGCTGTCTTGGTTGCCGCAGTCGGTCGTGTACCCCCCTAGGTTGTGTTTTTCGCTAATACCCTTTCGGAGATGATAAGATGATGGCTTTACAAGCAAGGAGTAATTACGCCCGTCCAATTACCGCTCGTCGACGCCTGTGACGAACCCGTTTGAGGGTGGAAGAATCTTGTTCTACATTTTTGTATTCAAACCTCTAATATTTAAGTCGTTTATACCGTGTCAGCATTCAACTTATAATAATAGTTAGATAATTAATTATGTCACAAGAGTTTTGTTGTAAAATTAAAATGTTCAAAGTCTGGTGTATAAATGTAGTTAGTATTTCCAAGTGACATGAATTTTTACTGCTTTTATCTTTTATGCAACTTGCATTAGCTATTTTAGATAAAACCTGGACCTAGTATGTGATATTTTATAGACCAATGAAGTTAAAGATGTAAAAAAGCACATTAATATGTTTTTAATCTCTATCAAGAAAGCACAATCTTCTTTATCTGTGTTACATGGATCATCTCCAGAGGAAAGAAAATCAAATAAGCAATGTTTTCTGACATTTTTAAATCTAAGTTGGATACATTAAAAGTGAACTATAATTAGAGCCAACAAGTTGCCGGTGTCGGTTGGAACTATACAACTCAGAAGCAGCGGACACGGCAGCCCTTCATTGACGCACCGTTCCCTGTAATTTCAGCGAAACGCTGTGCACCGGGCGCTTGCTAACTAATTTGTCATCCGAATATCAAATTACGCATGAAATGGCGCGTAACAGTAGACTTGCCGCTCCGATACTGGGGTTTTAAAATAAATTTTAATTCACAGTCTGGTTGCAATAACGTGGATAATTACAGCGAGTGTTCGTTGACAGCAAATTGGCAAGTAAAATTTGTGAAATTGAATCACTTTACACAAAAATGCTTATAAAACTATTTTCTTTAAATTTATTTTCTCACATAAATGTGAATATCTTGGAAAGCAATAAATATTAGAAAATGGTTAATTAATAGTAACACAACTATTTTTTATAGCTATTGTATATTTATTTTTATTTAAGAGTACGTGGATACAGTTAAAAAACTATTTGAATTTCTAACACTTAGAAAATCGTATAACCCGACCGAGGAAATTAGTTAATAAATATTAAATCTGTGTGATGTAAAAAAAGAGAGTCGAAGAGTCTGAGTAACTAATACAGTTATTTTGATTCTGAAGTCACTAAACAACTTGAAGAACATATATTTTATTATATTAGAATTTTTGAAAAGCTTAAATGAATCTACTATTGCTATATATATACTTCTATACACCTAAACTACTCTTTGTTTATTTAGTCTTCTGTCAATCTGTAAATACAGTGATTGCCTGTAAGATACTGCTTCCAGGAATAAGGCCGCCCATTGTACGTATCCGTTTGTAACATTGAACTATAACGTTGTAATGTGTATACAATAAAATGTATTAAATTTTATTCCATTCTACATAACAAATTCCAATATCGATATGCCTCTATATTTTGACGGTTGATGTGAATCAATTACACTTCATCTGAGGGCACGGAGGGGTACTCTGTCGCTACAGATTTTATGGTGCGCTAAGTGCTACCCCATTTCGGACAGCGTTCATGTGGTCCCAGGGTGTTGCCATGGGATTGCTGCCCCATCTTGGGGAGAGATCATAGCGACGATGTTTTATAGTCTCATTTTCATTAGCATGAAATTCGACTTTATTCATGTGTACATCCACTTTTATGCATGACAGAGGTATTGGAATGGTAATGCTTTTTTTAAAACAATATTTTATTATTTATCTGTATTGAATGAAAACTAGAAGAATCAAAAAATGAAGCATATATAGGAAAGAGATACCTAAAGAAAAAATAAGAACTTATTTTAATATTTAAAGACAAGATTCTTGAAAACCATTATCGCAAAGGATTAATATAAGTAGAAAATGTAAAATGGAATATCAAATTCATAAAGTTTAATATAACTCCGTTCACCAGGAATAAAAATTCAGTATTCTGTATAATTATATAAAAATAAGTAACGTTATAATACTTGTTTGCCTCCAAGGGGTGTTAAGAGGGAGAGTATTTCGTCGCTAGGGCAACGTCACTTAAGGCTATGGGTTTTTATAACAATGAAACGGCATAAGACGTAACGACATCTAATTAATAACGTCTATCATATCTCTATTGCTCGGCTTATATATGGAGGGGGATTAGCGAAAGAGGATTCAATGAGTACGCATGATTTGTTCCGGAGATACCTCGTTAACGACTGAGTTTTGTGATATTACTTTCGTATCATTATTTTCATTTTATGAGCATTTGAGATTGTTAGGGTAATTTAATTAGGGATTATACAATATATGTTCACATTCACATAAATATTTAAGAAATTCTAATGAATTTAAAATCAATAAATAAATGTATTTTATTGACATAGAACAAGAACACATTGACAGGTCATTTTTACAATTTTATATTACATATGGAATGTGTTATACAAAAGGTACAGAAAACTGCATTCCTAACTAGGCTAAAACCTGTATTTTCGAAAAACAGTGTTCTGATATATAGTAATGCAGTAAAAGAACGTGTATCGCTGTGTTTTTTCTAACAAATTTCACAATTTAATTAAATACTTTCAGGAGTTTTATTTTTATTTGAGAAAAAATAAACATACATTTAAGAGCCTAGTTTTAGTGTATATGTGAGCTTGTGCGTGTGTGTGTGTGTGTGTGTGTATGTGTGTGTGAGTGTGTGTATGAGTTAGTTGTGTTTAAATGTAATGGTGGTTTATGTGAATTCTTTGAGTAGGTCCTCAGTCACATGGTACGAGTAATCAAGCTTTTGTAGCCAGGCAGTTACTTTGGTTTTCCCTTCGTGTTTGTTTTAATCAGCAATTTTTAGTTTTTTATTACTGGTTTTATTTATTTTACAGGACATACTATAGAGTAATAGAGTTTTCAGTTTTTTTATTAAATTAAGATACAATAGGAATCTTGTTTTTTTCTCTCTATTGTAATGTGGCTATGACCTTGTGTTTGTAATATTTTAGTTTAGAACCATAATTCAACATGTTCTTTTTTTTAAATTAATATGTTACCGTCATCTGCTAACGAAGGTGTCCATTAAGGAGCTATAACCAATCCGGTCATGGACAGTCTGCATCCACTGCTCTCAGTCACTTTCTTTAAACCATCAGTTCATCACATCGCAGGACGCCCTACACTATATCTGCCTAATCGCGGTCTCCACTCTAGCATATTTCGTCTCAAGCAATCATAATTTCAACTGGAGTAATGTGTATTATTTATTGTAATCAAATTTTTGTTTTACAACGTAAATATCTATTTGTTCCCTGTTTTGTTCACGTAATATTTGATAAATAGGTGTACTGTGAGTTGTGTGATGTGAGTGTATTATTTATACAAAGGTCGATAATTAGTGACACAGCGTACCATCAACCGCCATGGACGCTTGACATGTTTCATGATAATTGGATAGCAAAGGACAATGGCGGGGCAACTGATGCGGACCTGGAATGGGGTGGGCTGTCCTACAATCATTATGACATATTGTTCGTGTTATAATCATTTCGCGATTGCAACTAGATTGGACCCGACTGGATCAGAAGTTATATATTTTAATAATAAGTTGATTTTATTTTATGAGAATGTTAGATAATTTGTTAATATTGTTTTTTTAAGCTGTTGATCTGTTTGCAATCGAGTCAAAAGAAAATAAATCCGGTTTATTTCAGTTTACTTACTTTGGAGAATAAATAATTCTATGAGACTGCTGTCGATGAGAGCGAAAATAATGTGTGCTTTTTATTCAGTAAAGGAGACTGTAGACCCCGTGTAGACTAAAGTTCATACAGCGCCTAGGGTTGTTTCCCTATTACAATTGAGATTTAAATATTTACGAACCTTGTAGACGTTACTCCTCCACATCTTTTTTTTGAAATGCAATTAGTATTCCACAGTTCTTGGAATTTGTGCCTTTAAAGTTTAGTACATGATTATAAAATCGTCTTAGTTCTTGTATAGACTATAACCCAACGTTTTACCTTACAGGGTTTAACGAACTGAAAATATCTAATCCAGTAATTACCAATATTGTAATAAAGGATGAATGTCTATGAATCTGCAAGTAATAAAGTTAAATTTGCTTGTAGATATTGTTAACATCACAGACATGTGTAATAGGAAACGGGTACATCAATACAAATGCTTTTGATACTAGGGTTTCACTCGAGTATCTTGATAAAATACAGAGTATAAGTATATTGCTACACTGGCAACTTGAGAATAACTGATGAGGCATGCCCTCTGAGTATGAATCACTTCCTACAAAGTTCAATTCTATTCCAATGACTGTGATACCAGTTTATTTACTTTTTTCTTATTTATATTGAAGCTCATCCTATGAAATCGCAAGTAATTCATTATTTTGCAAAACTGTTACACTAATCTGTATAGATATTTTTTGAATTTGTTATATAGAGGTAAAGTTATTAAAAAAATTTACATAAAAAATACAAAAATGTTTGTTATGTATATGGAAATAATGTTCTTACTGAACAGGGGAGAAATCTACTAATCTATCTCTCTAATCTAATCACCTATCTGTGTATGTATGTATGTACTCGTATCTATTTTAGCTGATATGTATTTAGTTATATGTATAGTATGTATTAGTTCTTGTATGTATGATTAGCTTTTATATATTATTTGTATTTGTTATGTTGCCAGATATGTTTATTTTAATACATTCTTATTTACAAATGCACCCACTTCTTGTCTTCTCTGCATCACCCGATGGTTGACTGGTAGAGAATGCCTTAGGCATTAAGTCCGCCAATGCACCTAAAGTGCATGATGTATTAAATAAATAAATAATAAATAATAAATGTTTGGTTTCTTTCATGTATAATTTAACTGATTGTTCCGATGAAGAATGCTACTTTCATCACTACATAGTATAAAACAAAGTCGCCTTTTCTGTCCCTATATCCCTATGTGCGCTTAAATCTTTAAAACTACGCAACGGATTTTGATGCGGTTTTTTCCAATAGATAGAGTGATTCAAGAGGAAGGTTTATATGTATAATACATGCATCATATACTAAGGCAACATTGCTAATTTTAGAGGTTTCTATTTTATGCCCGTGCAAAGTCGGAGCGGGCCGCTATGTTTTTATATACAACGTTCATAGTTTTTCTGTAGTGTATTTAATTTAGTATCAGCATTGCACCCGTGCGAAGCCGGGGCGGGTCGCTAGTAAAAATATAAAATGCAAATTAGTAAAATTTATTTTTTTGAGTTTAACGTAGACAGTATAGTAGTTGATGATTTGATGCCATTAAGACAAAAAATCCTATGAAAATTTGTACTGTACTACAATGTACTGTATCAACCGAACACAAAGTACCAAATCACTTTATAATATATTAATTAGTGTTAGAAAACCTCATAATTAGATTTGATACTTTAGAATCTCGAAAATCCGAGTTATGTAAAATTCAATAATTATTAACGGTACGGCTTTTAAATTTTTGATGTTTAAATCATTCACTTGCTAAAAATAATAACAAATATTAACCAGTTGTACAATTTGCATTATTCTTCTTTGAAAATCTCTAGTAAAATGCTCACATTCGCCTGCATACTCACTTTCAACTACCTCAGCTGAATTTAAGTTTTAAGTGGCGCACTGTAATTAATTTATTGCCTGTTAAAAGATTCAATTTGATAACTCTACACAGTGCTCACGCATACTCACCCTCTAAAAGCGGAGGTCTGTGATAAAAGCAATTAAAACTTTAACAACATCAACTCCCGCGCTCTTCGCAATTCCACCCTATAGTCCACTATGCCGCCCTACGATAATGAATCGATAAACCAGTTGGTAAAGTAATAAATACGTTTTAGTAACTTTGATGCGAAAAAATCCAACAAACTCATATTTATTAAGATTTGCAAAACAATTCGAGTTGTTATTTACAAAGTTTCCAAACAAATTTGTTTTTAGCTTTTATGACAGATAATTTGTCAAGGGTAGCTTTGCGCAAGTCAAAGATAATTTATCTGTCTCAACCACTTTATTTATTACAACGCGTTCGCATCTTCGTTGAGCCCTTAAAGTTGGTGGTTAATGGAGCTTCTTAGAGACTGGTACGTCACTCAGTAGGCGAGGGTCGCGGTCCGAAATGTGAGGCAAGGGAGGGAAAGGACGTCTGCATGTGGTCAGTCGTCAGTCAAGCACCCTACTTTTTTTGCTTTCCTTTAGTAAGTGACGGGTTGATGTGAAACGAATGAACATTTCCAATGTGTTTTGTAAATATACTTCACTTGTTTCCCTCACCAGGAAAACGTTGTCTCAAACTCAAACAAAATAGCGTTTATTTTACTTTTTGGAGATTCATTAGGGAGATATCCTCGTCTGTAGCTTTACAAACATTATATTTTATAACTACGTGTCCATTATATAACTAATTGTAATACATATTATACATGACCATTGAACATTAAACTAAATAAAAAATAAATATTTCAGACATCTAACACACAACGCCATCTAATCCTAAGCTAAGCAGTGCTTGTGTTATGGGTACTAAACAACTGATTCAAATACATATATACTTTTTTTATAAATACAGCATATTATACCTAGAAAATACCTAAACTAAGAAATAAATATTAGCAGATCATACAAATATTTGGTCCGACCCGGGAATCGAACCCGAGACCACAAGCACAGCAGTCCACTACGTCACCGAGGCAGTTCTTTTTTTTTTTTTTTCTTTTTTTTTTTTTTTTTTGTCTACAACCTACCTCCAACATAATCGGAGCCTTTTCTACACTACTTCTCTGTCTCATTCCAGTTCTATCTCTTGTTCCTCTCGTAATTTCATGCCTCATACTAGTTTCTTTCTATCTTTCTTTCTCTTTCAGTCTGTTGGTGGGTGGGATGCCCACATCTAATCTACTCTACATTATGCTCTACTTTTTGTTGTTTCTTTCCATCTTTATTCCTATGTCTTATTTATATTTGGGGTATTAAAAGTATGCTGCTCCAGTATTTATTTTTACAATCTTCTTAGTCTACTTATTCTACTTATTACTATTACATAACTTATTTCTATTTTGTGTTACAGTTTAATTATTCCAACAGTTTTTACATAATACTTTTACTTATTATCTATCTTATTCTATATCTTATTTTCTAGTTCCTAATTTTCTAATACATTTTTTACTTTATGCCTAAATGTAATATTATCTATAGAATATTAACTAGACATACTTATGTGCTACGTTTTAGTCTTATTTCTCTTTATAACTATATTTGCAACCGTTTTACTATAACTAAGGAAACTCTCTATGTTCTTTTTATTCATTAACTCCTTGATATTAATTAAACTAATACCACAACCCATTTCTTGTTCAAGATTGTAGCGCAGCAGTCCAAAGTTTGGACATTCAAATAAGACGTGTGGGACGGTCTCTTCTACTTCCGAGTCGCACACGCATGAAGGACTATCCTTACATCGGAACCGGTGTAAGTATGCGGAAAACCCGCCGTGTCCTGTCATAATCTGCGTGGTTATATTATTGATTTCAATCTTACCAATTACACTGTACGCCGCCCGCACGTCCGGGAAAAACAGTTTTGTTATACCAGCTGTTGGTCTAGTGGTATATCTCTGGTTCCATTCGTCAAGCGTGGCCATTCGTATGCCACGCTTGACGAAGGAAACCGGACATAGATCGTAGTTCGGCCCTCTTTTGGTGTTATGCCTCTTTGGCCAGTGTATCTGCTCTTTCGTTGCCTTCCATTCCAACATGCGCTTTAATCCAGAACAAGGATGCTATCTTGTTCTGTTTGGATATTGCTGTTAGGTTCCTTCTTGTTTCTACAGCAAGTGGCACCGAGGCAGTTAGCATTTAGTACTTAATGTACTAACAATTATACAGACTTCATTATTTGTCTGAACACATGTTGCAGCTGTTAATGAAACTTGGCTAACCTAATTATTAATTTAGGTACGTAAACACAAGTTTTGTACGTAAGGAAAGTCGTAAATAAGCAATTATTTGAAATTACTGATGACTTTAGTAAAAGCTAATCCTCATAGAAGTAAAAAGTTAAGAGTACTTTTATGCACTTGAAAGGAAATGAAACTGCGTAGAGTTATATTAAAGAGATATTGGATTTTCTTATTGTATAAGACAGAATGTTACACCAAGTTATACTTGAACATCAAACAACACTCATTGTTATTTGAAACGCTAGACTTGGCTTGATTTGTGTTTTAGAAAAAGTTTATGAAGAGAATCCTCGAAATTGACTCGATCTTGTTTACGACCGTAACTCCGAACTGCAAATCCGAAAACCCAGGATGACAACGACGTTTATAAGACTTCAATCATAGAATTGATGATGCGTGTTAACAGTTTTTTTATTAGGATTTCAAAGGCCGATGCGTTTCAAGTGACTTTTAGGTCACCGATGTGACAGAAATTATTTTTGCTTTAAATTAAGAAATTTGAGGAATATATGATATTTACAAATGTCTGCATTTTTCCAAATTAAGTATATTTTTATATTGGTATACAAAAGATTTGTCATACAAAAAAAAAGTTGCGTGTACTAGCGTACACTCGTAAGAAGTGAAACTTCTTTATGACGTTATTTTTCAAAAAATAAATATCATATGTCGACGTAAGGTATAACGACAAAAGACTTATAAACCAGCAATATTCGTGACAATTCTTATTTCAAGTGCAATAAAAGTTAAGGAGCGAGACCTGAGTAAATATTTCGCGATCTGTGGTGTGAATGAAGTAAGTTTGTGGAATGTGATGTGTGTAGTTATTTACATTGTGGACTAAATAAAATAATATTGTTTGTAATGTGATATTTCATTGTAGTATTAATTTGGTCCTGTTTGTGTTTGAAAATGTTTTTTGTTTTATTTTATAAATTTTTTTTGAAGTATTGTATATAACTACTCTCAATAATGATAAAACATTTTATCATGGCCGAAAAACGTCAACGTCCACCGTCGATTTATAAGCAGAATTAAAACGATTGTCTCTGAATAAAGTAGAGACTATAAATGAACAATTGTTTCAGTTTATAAATAACAGGAAAAAAACTCAAAACGGGCCGCAAAATACATTGGAGACATTTACCAATCCCTACTCCGCTGGAGAAAGTATACTTCGAATCACGCGTGGTAGGGATAAAAAAAAAATGGCGCGTAACGGATAAATGTGACGCGTAACGAAAAAATGGTACACTAAATTTTTTGACAACCCCGATAAAGAAGTTTCACTTCAAAAAAGTAAAACAAAAACAATAAAAGTATTTTAGTCATCACTTACACTTGTGTTCCGTTTTATTTCGACTAAACTTTCGGAAACTTAAATACTATTGGAAAGCTTAAGAACTTTTAATATAAGTATGCCAAACCAACAACATTCTGTATAACGCGGTGTTACCCACGGTACAACAGTAATCCCGGGGCAAAGTAACCTAAAATACTTTTTATTTTATCAACTACCTTCCAGTGAAAATCCCTTTAAAATCGGTCCAGCCGTTCCAGATATAAGCCGCCGGTACAAACAGACAGACTGACAATAATAAAAAAAGACATATTTTGGTATATGATATGTACCGTGTATACAACATACAGCATTCAGTAAAAAGTGATTATTTTAATATTACAAACAGACACTCCAATTTTATTTATTGTATTAGATGACTTAACACTATCAGTAGGCTTTCATTCACATAACTATTTAATGTAAATTTTTATCACAAACACGATAATTTGAATTGATTTCAATTATCTATAGCCCGTATTAGTCCGTTACTGGACATAGGCCTCTTCTTACCAAGGAGGTTTTGGTATAGTATACCACGCTGGCCAGAGGGGTTAGTATAGGATTTGTGTCAAGTTTTCTTTCTCTTCGCAGTACTGTTGTCCTGCGTACTAAGTTCCTTTTGTCGACTCCTGCGACACCCATGGTATGAATAGGAAAAGACTTCTTAATTCGTCATCATATTGAAAATTATGGGTCTACCTACTCATGAGAAGCTATAGCTATCTATCTATTGAAGTCATTTGTGCAAAAAAAAAAAATTACCATAGTAGGTTCATTATACTACCATAATACTGGAGCTTTATAAAGTTCTTCTAATGTGTTCAAACATTCCTTTTGTATCATCTATAGGTAGTATCGAGGCTATTACTGTCAATAATTCGCCCAAAGCGTGTGAGTGCTACATTTGCACTAAAGTTTTTTTTACTGAGAGAATGAGAGTCGAGTGGAACCCGTTGCGCGTAAGTGTATTTTCTAGCATCTGTCTTGATCATTTATATTGAGTAGTGTTTCTAACTAACGCTATATTACACAAATACCTTTATATGTTAAGGAAATAAACATTCATGCATCATCTATAGAGATAACTGTAATTTAATTAATGGCTACGTGTTTATGGAGTAAACAATCCACAGGCTCAACTATTACAGTTGTGAATGAGTCACCTTCATTAACATTCGTGTATCAAAGGAAGGCCCCACGGCTTAAAGTTCGCGTGACAGATGGCTTAAACTATAACGTTTGTGGTTTACTTTCGCTGGGTTATGCACGATTATTCCTTTACTGCACCAAGCAGGTCTTTTATATATTTTTTCAGGTTCGAGAAACAGTTTGTTTATGTCGATCGGTTCGTCATCGGATCATCTTATAATGTAGTGATCCTAGTCTCATTTCAAAAAATTACTTAGTCATTGCATATGAAACAATGAACCTTATTAATAAGTAAATTAAATTTAACAACAAGCAGTGGAAATCCATTTAATCGAGGCTGTTTTGGAGAGGGAAGAATTATGATTGATGATAGGATATGATTCGTTTCCACTTAACACATTGTAAAAGGGGTTATTTTATTGCCCCGACTCCTGTTCCTGGGAGGTCAATGACTAATGAACATGCTGACTCAGCTGTTTTAAAGTAGTTGTTTTATTAATAGGATCATATCATTGATAAAATTATAGTTAATGATATTGAAAACCTACAACACTGAATATAATATTCTTGATAGTTAATGGTAAAGTTCAATAGATATTTAGCATAGATAGTAAGTAAAAAGCACCATACAGTCATCATTAGGTATATATTAGTATGGATTTCTCTATGTCTATGTAAGAGTACGCGGCACGTTTTTAATCTTAAAGTTATATGGCGGTGACAATTTTATGCAGTCCCTGTCTCGCATAAAATCCTAACCAATGTTAATATCATAAATATTAATCTGGTTTGATGTTCATTTTTTTTGTATCAATCTTAATTCAATAATTGTTCAGTCACTATTGTCATATTTATAGACTAGAGAATAATGAGAGACATTCAGAACTAAATGCTACGTAAAAGAACTTTGGTAGTAATAATGCAATCAAGGTAACTTATGAAAGAGCCGTTCAATTACCTTAACTAACATTAGAGCGGAACTAACAAGTCAAATTTACAACAAATGTGCTTGTTTAATGTGATAAAGTTGCACTTAAGAGTCAACAATCAAGGCCCCTTCTATAGCAGAACTGTTACCCTTTCCCCAATTGCGTCGAGACCACTAAAATATCTCATACTCTAGCCATTAAAATAACCGCTTCTCTTCTGCTGACTAATTTCTATTATGTATGTAACGCAATGTATCGCTACACACCCTTCCGTTAGGGGGTGAAAACCTCAAATGGCACCTAGTAAGGTGCACGGAGTTTTAAGATTGCGTTAGAAGTTCAGAACATCAAACGCTTGCTGTAGCGAAACTCGTAACGAATGTTGAGCCACATTTTAATAGATGGATGTATGTAATTCTTTTACAGAATAACACATGTGCAATTATACTAGGTGTGGACATTTTGTAAATGATAATAACCTGTCTCTTGCATAGGCCTGAAAGTTTAGAGGATCAGAGAGTGATCATCTCTACCTAAGCAAAGTAACAATTATGGAACCTACTTCGGGTTAGTTTTATTGAATAAATATTGGCTATTTAATTTAGTCACTTGTTGGAAAATGTAACCACTGTTAAAGTACTATTTATTTTATTTTATTTTTATCTTTATTGTATACTTACACAATTACAAAACAAAACATAGGATGAGTTACAAAATATGCAGAATATGTAACAATAGGCGGTCTTATCGCTCACGGCGATCTCTTCCAGACAACCATGACACGGATTTTCGTTTTCCAATTTTTTTTTATCTAACTATTAGTACTATCAATGATAAAGTTGGTTTTTGTTTTGTTTAATTAAGATGGTATGTAAATCAACTTTACAGATACATATAAGAAACATTTTTCACGAGATATTAGATCAAGAAATATCCTACCCGTGGAAATCTATCAGTACTATACATTCAGTCGAAACATATTAATATTTGGTAAGTACATAAATTTTTTAGATTAAATACTTTTACAAAATGTAATAATGTCAATATGCTCATACATATATATACATATATACGTCTAGAAACATTTTCGAATAAAATTAAACTTAATAGTACAATATATATAACACACAAGAATATCGTTGCTTTTTAGCTTTCATTATAATACAAATAAAAAAATTTACAAATAAAGAGATTTCTTTCTTTGTATCTATTTTTTATGCCTGGAAGTTTAAAATGCAATAACATTGCATGTTTAAGTGTAGAGATATACTCAAACACTTACCTAACATAGCGAATACGCCGCCATCAAATAGTCAGTGTTGGGCAAATTTTAATTGCAATTAAAATTAATGACTAACAATGATTAATCGTGAAAGGACACTATTAAAACTAACTAAACTAAATAAAAAAAAAAGTTTTAATAGTGTCCTTTCACGATTAATCAATTGTTAATCATTAATTTTAATTGCAATTAAAATTTGCCCAACACTGCAAATAGTGTCTTAAAGGATAGGTTATGTATAATTTAGTATCTAATTTAAAAGCTAACGCGTTTTGAAATGGTTCAGGAGTACCGTGAATAAGCAAAATTGTGCGTAGACAGTTTCAGAATCGTTCCGCCATAATATATTAATGATCGGACTGTTACTTGTTCCATTGGTGAAATGTGAGCCATAGCATCAATTATTCCTTCATTTGTTTTGTGCACCGTCATTTTCGTGTGTATGATAATTAAAAAAATAATGAGCATGACCGCCACTATAGATAGACTGTTGTGGAAAGCTGTTTTGCAATAATTAAATTATTTTGACATTAAGCTACATTATTTATTTATTTTTTTTGTTTTAGTAGTTTTAGTTTAACAGGACAACTGTCACATTTACTTAAACGTAATATAATCTAACCTCAGATATGCTAGCAAACGTGCGAAGATTGATTATTTCATTTTCGTTTACTCCTTATTATATGCAATCTTGTTTAATGTCTCTTACATTCCCCTTCAACCATTCAAGTAAGAACGATTCAAGTTCTTAAATGACACACTAGAGTACTAGACCAATGTCTAAGGTCTTCTGAAGATTGAGACTGGCAATGCCTTCTCTGTATTCCACGAAATTCTATTTCCAGTCTTTTACTGTTGAAGCTGCACGCTTGTGCAATGCATTGCCGATAAACATTAGGAAAGCGCAAACAGTAAACAGTTTTAAGAAAATAGTTCAATACTTTAAATGTCTTCCACTCAGTCACGAGTCGAAAGAAAATTAAATGTTTAAATATTTACTTTACAAATTGAAACGCGTAAAGATTAAAAGCACGCAAATTTATTTATACAAAACGTAAAAAAGTATCATAAAAATGGCTAGATTGAAGGAGTATTTCTCAGAAAAAAATCTTATAAAGATTAAATTGCGTTTCAGAATTTCATTTAACGAAATAGTGCCGTGGTTTTAGCGGTAAAAAGATTCACTAAAGCGTTTTCCGTGTCTCGTTGGTTGTGAGAGACATGGTCCTGCACTCGATAGCATTTGCTTGACGTCTCTGTTGACCAGAGGAGGAATCACGGATACTAAAGAATAAAGCGATTTCAAATTTCACTACCGTAGAACCTCGACGGAACGTTTGGATTTGTTTTATTTGAATTACAGCGTTCGGTGCCAATAGCGAGAACGTGTGAAAAATCACCACAGTTGTTAAACAGTTCAGTGTTCACGAAAAATGTTTGCTGTAAAGAAAAGTTATTAAGCTTGAGCGATTTTATACTAATGCAGTTTGTATCGTACGAAATATTTTGCTTATAGAAATATCATTGACAGTATAGCCACAAAGTTTCGTTTAGCAGAAAACTATTAAAAAGGCAGTTAAAAATACTTGCAATTGCTTGCAAGCAAATCGAACACAGATGTTGTTTGGTTTGTTAATTTAAAAGGGTAATTGGAATAATAATAATAGATATTCCGGACATCAAAGCATGTGTTATGGGTACTAGACAACTGATATAAATATTTATATACTTTTTTTTGTAAATACTTACATATTATACATAGAAAACACCCAAGCTCTGCAACAAATATTTGTATCTCATACAAACATTTGGTCCGACCCGTGAATCGAACCCGAGATCTCAAGCTTAGCAGTCCCATACGCTACCACTACGCTACTGAGGCAGTCCGAAATATTAGAATTAATATGCATATGAGTTTCAGAGAACGTTAAAAAACTCCATAGGTAACAAAAACAAACAAGTAATTATCTATAAAATAACACAAAAAATACGTTGCTTTATAGCCACAGCAAATAAAACGATTGTCCTTGACACCCAAGAAAAGGTTATATAAAATGTCCAAAACCCGATGTAACAATTTTACCTTTCCCGTAAACAGTCTGTAGGTTCCGCGCCTAAGCTATTTTGCCAAACTCATTTCAATTCAATATCGAAAGTTGCCGGCTAACCTACACTTTTTCATCTTATCACATAGCGTTTAGGTCAATCGACAACCTTGTAGTTTAGCTATAGAGGATTATCTTTTCGTATTTATTTCGAATGTTTTTTTACTAATATAAATTTATCTTCTGGCATTTACAGAGAGAAAGAAAGAAGAATGAGCTCGTTTAAGTGTAAATAAACTTATGATTCTGGTTACGGGACTTTTTAGTTGGAGTTAAAGTGGAAAATAAAATCCCCGAACTATTTGTTCATACAATATTTTTCTTAAAATTTTGCTACTACTCTACTTCAATGTAGTAAAAGCCTATTACAGAGCCTATTTAGAGAATAAATTCTAAACTGATAAATGTTATTTTTATACCTAATCTTAAATTGCGTAAAATGTAACTAGAAAATTAATCAAGGAGCTACCAAAGAAGTTAAGACAGTGATTCTAGAGAAAGGGCGACGTTGGACAAATGACGTGTGGGTAGAAGAACAGTTAGTATAGAACGTTGCAACTGCTTCACACGGTGACAGAAACAGAATATGCTTTCAGGTACTGTGGACAGAGGAAGATTTGCGGACCGGAATATTTGTTTAGATAATATAGTAAAAAGATAGTAATTTTTTGAAGGGATATTTTTAGCAATAAAGGGCTTTGTTTGTGTAACAATATTATTTTATTAAAATGGGCACTTACAGTTTAAACAATATTAGCGTACAAAGAATAAACCAATATTGATTCACAGAGCGCCTTCTTAGTCCCAGTTCACCCTAGACTAAATGTGATGTAACTTATTTCCAGGTAAGCAGGTAAGGTTCTCTTGGGAGGAACTTGACGAACGAATTATTCGGTTAGTCAGAGCACGTATATCGCAGCTAATGTATTCGGATACCGCCGGCAGCTATGTGGTGCAGCGACGGTAGGCGTCCGGCTATCCATAATACCTATACCAATGTAATGAAGGGCGCTACTACTTTCCCCACTTCGTCTATCCTTCTCTATTCGTAAATCTTTTTACCTACCCTCTCTCAGGTCTTCCTCTACTCTCCAGAATTTGCTACATGCGTTCATAGATACGCAAAACATTAATTATATAAAATTATGACGTCACGGGAGAGAATCAAGCTTTGCTGGCTTATGAGAATTTATTCCTAACGAATGCACTTCCTAAATTAGTGCTATTTAGTCAGCATTTAGATTTAATTTCGTCCAGTTTAACTGATTGTGTTAGTTGATTAAATTATTTTTCTTCATCCAAATCAGTATAACTATTCAACTTTCGAAACTGAATTAATAAATTTGAACTAAACTTACAGGAGATTTCCACACAGGGCATTCAAAAACTTTATTCATGTCTTTACACTTTAACCTGGCTCCTCGTTGTTCGCGATTTCAGTCCCACTGATGGTGGTGGTGGTTTAAACGTTCTCCCTGTTCACATGTAAATTTCAATACTACAAACATGCAAAATTGATTGATCAAAAGTATACATGGCCTAAGACCTCTTGATCTGCAGTCGCTTACGCTAACCACTAGAACAATGAGGCAATTCTAGTAATTTATTGAGATTGTATGTAATGTGAAATTCATTTATTAAAAGGGTTAAAAGTATTTTTAATAAGCTTAATAAGCTTATTAAGCTTTTTGCTCTTAAAATAACTTTTTTTTAGTTTTTTCAATCCTACTAATATTATAAACGTGAAAGTTTGTGAGTATGTTGTTGTTATTTCACACAAAAAGTAAAGTCGTTAAATAAAGTAAAATATTGCATCATTAATCTAAATAAAATTGCGTATTTAATAATTGAGGAAAGTTAAACGCCTCCAGCGATTAAGTGGACCACTAATTTTCCTAGCTCGGCGCTAAGTAAAACCCAGTAAACAGAACTACGATTAAAAAAGTAAACTAGAGTACATTCTCGATTCTAAAGTTTAAAGTATTTTCTCGCGGATAAGTTTAAATTAATGTGGACCGTCACAAGCACTTTTATTGGCATAGAGCAGCGACCGGGCGGTCCCATAAATTTTTTATTAGCTTCGAGATTTTTCTTTTCAAGATTGTAAGGGCTACGGATTATATTTAATTACAAACCACGCTACAGGCCCTTATTAAATTTAACACGTGAAATTGTCTTGTTGCGCTCTTCTATTCAATAGGCGGTAGGAATCCAGAGTATTTTCGAACCTTTTGATGAGCGGTAAGATTAATTTTATAGGGCGTTTCAAAGGACCGTTTTAGAATATAAGTGCATTAATAAAAGGTTTTCAACGTAGGACACTCTATGCCAAAAAATGCTTTTATTAAATTTGCGGGCTTTTATGTGCATATTCGGCGACTTTATTGCGTAAAAGCTTTTCTTAAAGTATTGAGAATTTTTATGGACTGTTTTAACATTGTAAACGTAATTGAATTAGCTGTGTCGCTGGTGTTACTTACAGGATTGCATTTATTTTTAAGATTTAACTCAAGAAATAAATGAAATAAAAAATATTAATTTTTATTTTGAAACGTGTTTTCGTGGGAGAGCCACGGAATGACGACTTCGGCATGAATGGGCTCGACCGGAACGAGCAGATGTGTCGCCTTATGGTAAGCGATTACCGCCGCCCATGGACACACGTAACACCAGAGGCGTCACAAGTGCGTTGCCGGGCTTTAGGGGATGGGGAGAGGTCGGGATATGGGCCTCCAGTATCCTCACTCACTCGATGAAATACAGCGTAGGCGCACGATGTTTCAAACCGGTTTTCTTTGAGGCCGTGATACCACTCCGCTCAAGTCGGCCCATGTATGCCAGCAAATTTATAATATTAGTTACGATAGGTAAAATAATTCAAATGGTGCTACCCCTTTGGTCCCTTTTCCAGGAAAACAAAAACGATATATTTTTAAATGTCTATTCTTACCGAGTAAATTTAACTAAATAATAAATATTTAAATGTTACCAAACATCTTTCTGAATTGTTAAAGTTATTTGGATTGTCTTTCACTGAGTACTTAAATAACTTTTCAGACATTTTTATGTAACATTTTTATTAACTTGAACATTATTATGAACTAATTTAGAAATAAATAAGAGGAACTTAAATATTAGGGAAACGACTTAATAAGACTTAAAAAGTATATACTTGTGGAGGAACGGATGTTAGGTCCCTCCAACACAAAGGGAGCATCCTCCGGCCAGGCGAGGCGATGATCATGCCTGGCGGGCCGCTGTCCAACAGTTGATGTTAGGATGTTGTATATATATTATGATAATCGGCGCGAGAACTACTTATTTATTGCGCGATTCAAGACTTGTAGTTACTCCGTGTAGTGCGTTACTTCGTAGTTCAGTGTATCTTCGGTAGATGGCGTTGTATTAGGTTATTGTTGTGTTAAATATGGAAGTCGCCACATACTTATGACAGTTGTCGTATGACTCCGATGTAATTTCGAAGATAGATAATATTACTTTGTTTTTCAGTGTTCACACATGTATACTGAAAATTTATTGGTGTTTTAGTAAAAGGATAAATATTCGATTTATTATTTTATGTGTCAACTTTCTTCAAAAAATACTTAGGTCATATTCTGCAATCTGTATAAGAAGTTGGAGTATGTAATATCAATTAACAAAATCTTTATTAACATGATATCTTTGTGAGTCATTTACTTAATCTTAAATACATATTATCATACAGAAAAAAAAGATGCCAATCAAAGAATGCAGTATTTTGATTTTTTTTGCATCCAATATTTTTTTCTACTGCAACTATTGTAACTTCTTATGACCTATATTTCTTCTTTATTTCTTCAAATATTTCAAAATAGTTGATGGAAGTATTAGGTAATCGTTTGAAAATTAATTAAAAATTAATATAAGGAGCAATAGTTTATCCTAATAGAGTATGGATATGTAGAATTGAGGAAAATGTGTTGTATGTGACTGTTGATAGATGCAAGAGGATAGCCAAAAAGTTCAATGGACTCTATGAAAAAGAATTCAAGGACTAGAAAGGAACGATTTGAGTCTTCAGAGAAGATATTATTCAATATGTCATGTCGTGTCTGACAAGAAATATAGTACCTGTGATGACTGGAGCTTGAGTGTCCCGTTGTGGAGCTGGATATAGGTGATCTAGCAGGGTAGTTTCCTCCTGTACCACCTTCCGATAATACGAACTCTGTAACAAGTATTTCGATTCGATTAAAGGATTATATTAGATATTCAAAAAAGTAAATACCGTAAGTAACAGGAGATATTATAGAGCACAAATGTGTGCGCAAACACAGTTCTCTGTTCCCTCTCTCTTATAATCCGATTGGACGGTTAACCGACACGACCGGGGAGAAATCAGGTGCAGGACCGACAGCTTTACATGCTCTCCGAGGCACGGAGGTTCAGACCCCAACTTCCAAACTCCGAGCTGTTGTTAAGTATTTCTATTCTATAGAAAAACTCAATAACACTTTTGGCCCGACCCGGGATTCGAACCCGACACCTCTTGATTGGCAGTCGCATACCTCAACCGCTAGACCAATGAGGCAGTAATTCGACATGAACTTTGGAAGTTTACAACGAAGACATAATTCACTGTGAGTATAAATTAAACGAAAAGCTTTGTTGTTCTTCGAATTTTCTTAGTGTTTTCTTTGTTGTACAGTATTTAAGATTCTAGATTAGATTCTATTTCATACAGAAATATCTCAGTAAGTTTCAAGTTTTAAACCATGGTGTGCAGGTTAAATAACAAATGTGTAATTTTTTTTTTATGTGTAAGCCTGCTAAAGTGACTGTACTCGCCCTGATGCCTGCCAATACACTCATTGCGAATGCAGACAATGAAACAACGCAGCATGATGATGGTGGCTACACTATGGCGGCGTATTGAGATGCATTTGCATCATTGGGCCTCCGGTCTCGCACTCATCAACGAAACACGACAGCACGAATGCTGTCATTTTCAATTTCAGTTTCAATTAGTCTCCTAAATTTTCCGAGGTAAAATTTAATCAGCTATTTGATTATTGATATTAATTTAATAATACTATATCTCTCTAGCTACGAAGACTATCATCAGTACGACTGTATGTCGGATTATCAATTGTACTAGCACATAGCACGGTAATATCTATCGGATAGAATCCCGGAATACATCAAAGAAAAGTTACAGAACACAAAATAATTGATTAGATCAGTTCTAGTTCATTGCTGCTTTAACCATTAGCATTAGGAATATTAATTATTAGCAATAGGAAAACTTTATTTATTTTTCTTCTTAGCAAGGAGGAAAAATAAATAAACGTT
Organism: Spilarctia lutea; assembly: GCA_916048165.1. Taxonomy (NCBI): domain Eukaryota; kingdom Metazoa; phylum Arthropoda; class Insecta; order Lepidoptera; family Erebidae; genus Spilarctia; species Spilarctia lutea. The sequence continues at coordinate 12,532,414 of OU696475.1, read as the reverse complement.
GATTGTTAAAAATGTTAAATAAAAATTGTTTTGTGATTATTTGATCTGTTATATTATGCTATATTATATATATATATATATATTATATATATAATATATATTATATATATATATATATATATATATTATATTTTTTTTATTTCAAATCCTATTCGTAGTTTAAAACCACACTTTTTAGTGTTACGATATGTATTTAGACAAACTCACCGTGGGAGAGCCGCGCTTCGGCATAAATGGGCCGGCTCGACCGGAGTGATACCACGGCCTCACAGAAAACCGGTGTGAAATAGCGCTTGCGCTGTGTTTCACCGAGTGAGTGAGGATACCGGAGGCCCATACCCCAACCCCTCCCCCATTCCCTCTCCCCATCCCCCAAAGGTCGGCAACGCACTTGTGACGCTTTTGGTGTTGCAGGTGTCCATGGGCGGCGGTAATCGCTTACCATCAGGTGATGCGTCTGCTCGTTTGCCTCCAATTCAATAAAAAAAAAAAAAAAAAACTTTACTATTATTAAAATTTGTAAACTCATGTTAGTTTTAAAAACAGAATTCGCAACTATATTTTTAACAAAAGTAACCAAATTTGTTCAATGTACCTTATAAAATATTTTATATTGTCAAATGTAACCTAAGCATTTTGAAAAATCGCTGCAAAAGATTTTGAAAAATTATTAAGTGAATTTCTTGCCATAAATCTGGATTTGATACTTGACATTAAACGTTATTAGAACATACGAGTGTGTTACATTCTTTACTGCATTATATGCGTATTTTACCTCTAAGGTAAACCTAGGCTTTTTTTTTGTATCTAGCTAGGCAATTTTAAGCAAGCAAAGTACTGTTATTTTAGTATAGATGGCTTATTTCAGTTTTAGATTCACAAAATAAATAGTAACTGCGTCATAATTATCAACATTAGTTTTACATATTTAGATTTAAAATTGCGTATTGCTGTAAGAATATTATGCGCTTTTTAAATTAGACAACTGGTAGTGGTGGCAGTCTGCGCTGGAAGTTCTATCACCAATTTCAAAATATTTTTGTGGCAGTCAGCAGCTTACACTGGCCACTAGATCACATAAGTTTTTGTAGAACAAAGAGCGAGTGTGGGAGCCTCAGCACGAAGCGTCCGCGCGCTCAACTATCAATCCTTCTGTCACGATATCGACAGCACATTTGTTTGCTCTCACCATTTTTGTCTCAGTGTTACCCGCTCCTCGGCGCTATATTTACTCTAGAATGGGCGTGTGGCCGGCGCCGCCGATCAATCTGCCGACTACGAACTCTGAGCATGATGGATAGTAGATCGAAGACCGTGTTCGCTCGCCGCTTCTACGCCTCGACAAGATACCATACATATTATTGGAATCCGTTTTTTTCCAACGGTTTGGATTATACGCCATGTTGTCGCAACGATATAATGAATTATTTACTTTGTTATCTTAGTAGATACCTGACTGATGTTTATGTAAGTGGCCGATTTTTTGTGAAACAAAATTTGACAGTGATTTGTGGAGAAGAATGTTATTTTGTATTTATTTCTTTAGAAGCTTTGTGGCAATTTTAGATAATATATAAAATGTAAATATTCACTAACACTTTACAAGCTGTTAATTGATTAATCACGAGTCATATTTGTGGAAGTTCAGGGAAGGTCTAAACAGTGAGAGAAACAATTAGTGGTAACAAAAAATACTAAATAGTCCATTGAATTGCCTACATATATTTGACATAATTACTCTGTCCTCGGTTTTTTTGATGGACTAGGCTGCGGCTCACGATTTAGTTGACCTTTCATTAAGTATTTGATTTCTAATACTTTATGGAAAATTAAAAATCTTTTTTTCAATTAATTCTAAGATTTCCATTACGTTACTGCAAGTCTCTCCAGAACATTGGAAGCACACTGCAGAACATTTGAGGCCTGCTTTCCGACATCCACACATTGCTCTACAGCTTTGAATCTGCAAAATATTAATTTTGGAAGTTCAGGGAGTGATGGAGGTTTTGAGCTTTGTACTGGCATCAATATCTGTGCATGTTTTTTTCAGCCCCAGTCTTAACAATTTTTGTACCTTGTAATTGTTTTTGTACTGTCATAAGGTACATAACAAACCTGCCGCTGTCGCTTTGTACGCGAATGACTCTTATCCTGCAACGCTTACGCGCAAATGGAGCAACTGTTCACAAAATCAAAGCCTGTCCCTGGAGCTTCTGAATTTGAAGATGAACTGCTACTGCTGACGACTGCTACGAATGACATTATCCGTTCGACTGTCGAAATAATAGCAGTAACATTCTATATGTACAGTAACTGCCGAAGCAGTTCGTTTAAATTGTTCATTAGCCTCGTTATTTTTTGCTACTGCTAGGTCGAGTAATGTTTTTACTCATTTCGCCTTTACAGTTCTGATTTTATATTCTCCTAAAAGTTATAAAATATAAAATACAAATAAAAAATCATTCATGATTAAATAATATAAGAAGTGCGCTTAAAAAGTCCAAATGCCTATTAAAAAAATCAAAATAGTTCTTACTTAGCCTCAAAACCATTAAAAAGATCGAGAACAGAGTAATTATGTTATTTAGGAAATTATCGTGGATTATGCCTACAGGGGATACCTTGAAGGTCGTGGGGTAAAGAGTCAATAATTAATTAATAATAAAGTAACATTATCAATAATAAAAATATTATGATAATAAAAAGAAATGGTTGAAAAATATCGTAAATCATTAATATTATTTATGTATAATAATGTATAATAATAAAAATATTTTTTTCTTCGTAGTGCTATAAAAACTTAAAACTCACAATCGTTGCTGTAAAAACGAACAATTATATTTTTTTATTGTATACAAATAAATAAAAGGCAAATGAGCAGACGTATCGCCAGATGGTAAGCGACTAATAAAAAAAAACCGAAAATTTTCATAGATTTTCGCTTATATCGTTGGTATTGTTGGTTCTACGACTAAAAGTTATTAGAAAAAGTTGTAGATAATTTAATAGGCAACAAAAAAAATGATGTCTTTTGACTTTTTAGTATGTAACTTTAAAATTTTCTCTTGGTTGTCAAATATTTGACCCAGGCAACTTCGTCTGCGTCTCGTTTCAGTCGTGGTCGGCTAATATTTGTCTAAATATGAAGTTAACTATCCTATTTTAGGCAAGCCAGCAAAACACACATAAAAAACGTGAAAATAGATTAGATAGTTTCGGAAGCCATCGTAAACAACAGTATGACAAGAGAATCTGACAAGAGAGAGAATGTCGTGGTTAAGAAATATTTTTTGTAAATAATTATTGTAGATGACAATAATTATTTTAGAAATAGATGGAATGATAATAAAAGTTATTTTTCTTATTGTCGTTTTCAGAGTCAAATTGAAATGAGAAATGTAAAAGAGAGAGAAATTATACTTTAATGTACTCTCTCAATCCTGATCATCGTTTTTTGTTGATATCTTTTCTACTCTTGTCGAACAAAATTTTTATTATGTACAAAAATAATTTTATACCTCTTGTGTAGTAACACATAAATATATAATCTACGAGTATTAACAGATAGTGCCTGACATGCAAATAAAATACTGAAACGCAGAATCATTGATACAATGAATGTAAAATCAACTGAATATTAAAAAGAACATCATAAATCGTTGGTAAGGAAATTAATCAATGTTGTATCTGAATCTGATCTTAAATTGTTGATAAATGTTTCACGGGTGGAAAGATGACGTGAGTTTGGCCTGAGCCACCCTAAGGCCCTGCACGTCGCGCCGTTGAAATACTGTAAATTATAACTTCCCTTGCTGCGTTCTGTTTATCATCTTGTTAAATGTATTACGTAGGTCTTCCGTTTGTATGATATGTAAATACATATTTTGAGCGGAAGAAATGAAAACAAATCTGGTTGATCCCTGTTATTCATTATATAAGATGCGATGTTTCATTATTAATTTATGCCGTACCCTTAGACAGGGACACACGACCCTCTTTGAAAGTACTCTTGGTAAACCGGGCTTTACTATCCTCGTATATCTTATGTAATATTTTTTATTATAATAGTTTGTACACATGAATATTGGATTTACCTGACATGGTATGTTGTGGGACCTAATCATAAAAACTATATAAATTTTAAAATATTTACGATTGAAATCTAGGTCTAAATTTATTTTTCAATACGCTACATAAGAACATATTCTTAGATTACTACTAAATATGTATGTATAAGTATAAGCCTAAGTTGTACCGAACTTTTATATTATTATTGTTCGTTGAGTAGTTCTCTTAGCTGGAGTCAATTCAGGGCTTGACAGGTGTGTTATGATGAATTCTACTTAAACATGGAGTTCTAGAGTCTATCACCAACCGTGACAGCAGAATAGGACATCATCAGCGGGGAGCGGAGCGGCAGTGGAAGCGAAGCGTGTAGCGAAGCGTAACGCTAACCCATTTTAGCGGCGACCCAGCGGGCTAAGCAGCGGGTGCAATATGAGAAATTATAGCTTGTAAAATATAGCTTGATACGGATGAAAATATTTCAAACAATGACTAGTGTTTTCAGATATTTAGTGAAATCGATCAATGTTTGATGATATTTTATTTCATTGGGGTATCTACTTACGTAATAGCAGCATAAATAAGTATTTTAAATGTATTTTTGTAAAATCGTTCATCCTTACGACGGTACCTTAGAAAAATCTTGATTAGTTGTATTTGCAAACACAATAATTTATTGTAATTAACAAATTGGGACGGTATTAGGTTGCTATATTCATTCAATCAAGAGAGACCACAATCACAATGAAAACAAAAAAACATTAACCAAGCGAACACAAGTACAATTAATTAAGATGACTAAAATATTTTAATAGTAACAAAGAAATAAAATATTAATGATTAAATAAACTTATAAAAAAACACAGGTGATTGTTATTTTAATCCATTTCCCTTTCCCCGCCCGCTTCACTCCCTAATAAGTCTATACATTTGAACGCGCCGATGACCGCTCCGCGAATACGCGAAACTTTCCCTGCTGGACATAAATCTTCCCCAAAGTTCACTATAATAACTGGTCATGTCCTACAGGTCATAAAATTTTAAAATTTTTAATTTAAATTTACTAAAAAAACCTAGTAATACGAGTATTTTAAACGCGAAAGTGTGAGTATGTAAGTGAGTATGTTTGTTGCTCTTTCACGTAAAACAATTGAATGGGTTTTAATGAAACTTTACAATAATATAGCTTATACATCAGAATAACACTTAGGCTACAATTTATAAAGATAATAGCTTCGCCTCGCGGCGTTGCCCGCGATTATTGTTGTACCGCGAGTAGCACCGCGGGATTCAGCTAGTATGTTATAATTTCCGAAAGAAAATCGTAACTTTGGCAAGATAATGCCTACAACTGTGTGAGCTAGTGCTTGTTGTAATATTGAAATGAATAAAAATAAATAGGTATATAAAACTTAACAGTCCTATTATTAAATTAACAATTGTTATGGTAACCTTTACTACTGTTTACACAAAATTATAAAAACAACATACTAATACTTCTTATTTCTTACAGAAAATTTCATAATCGCGAGAAAATGAAAATTGATCACCTCTAACTAAGATAAGTTTGGAAACTTATGACGGAATGAAAGTGCTTCCGGGCGACAACGGGCTGATGGCAAAAATGTTCTTTTCACATTGATTTAATTCCACACTAAGTAATTATTGTTCAAACAAGAAACCTAACGAGTCAACTCATTAATCACGAACCGTTAATGTCGCTGTATTGTTACCTAATGGACTTTACTCACTAATAAAACTAGGTGTGTTAGTTAGTCTCACACTAATTTATTCGTATGCTTACCGTTGTAATTGGCTTTCGTTTTGTATTACTTGAAAAATTCCGTTATTGTTATTGGTATGGCAATTTTGGAGAGAAAACTGAACAACAACATTATATCGTATCTTTAGCTATATCATAAAAATTTTTATTCAGAAATTTATGAGCACAGGATTAATGTATTCAATTACCGGTCTGTGAATCTTACGTAAATCTTTCATATAGATTAAGATTATTCCAGCTCAAAATATTAACATCAAGAAGTAAGCTTAAGTAATATGAGTTAAATACTGATTTTAAAGCTATTTCAGCCAGTTGGATAACATACAGGGTTAGGGGATAGCGCTGAAAGTTGCCCTATGTACATTATAGGTTTGTTATAAAAATATATGTGAAGTAGTAAAAGTTGTTTTATGGGAATAAGCAAAACCACAATTAACTATAAATGAACCAATCAATGTGTTTCAGATATGTTTAATTGTCTGATAAACAATGTGGTTCTACCTCTAAAACAGTGTTATAAAGCATATTTTAAATTGAAAAACATTTCTCTCTAATTTAATTTTCATTAAGTATTACAAATTTTCGTATTATTCACACACGTGTTATATTCATTTCGCGTTATGTAATTTTATTTATTTGTTACATTTATATTTTATTAAACAATATGTTCTGAATAGGTATTGTGGAATATAAACGACGATAACGAAACTTACAAAAATGGCTTTCAGTAAAGTGTCTTCTGCCGCTAACCTTTATGAATACCATATGAGGAGACCGCTATTTTTACATACAAAAATCGGCACGGAATCAAAGCCCACATGTCCGTTGCGGCCTACCTTAATTTTCCTACATGGCTCGCATCCTGAATACCAAAGCTACGGATGGACATCAGTTTTACCTCGACCACTACGAGATTTTCATACAAATGATATAAAATGCTGCATTCGATGAAAACTGAAACTTTCTATATAAATATTATCCTTGATGATGTTAAAATATTAAATTTAATTTGTAAGAAACGTTCGTGGAAACGCTTTACCGTAGCGTTGTTGAGAAGCCGACAATGCCAGTGTAATTTTGCTTATTTCGGTTTAAATTACTTGATCTCGTTTACGGCCTTTGAAGATTGTACCGAGTTTTCATAAAGTTTGTGTCTAATTTATTGTTTACCGTCACTTTCTTGTGTTTATTTAACTAAAGTTGATTGTTAATTCCTATACATTAAACTAATTAAAAACCTAAAACGTGTTCGTACATATCAGTTTGGTTTCAAAGAAGTTAAACGTATACTCCGTCTTATTAAGTTAGGATGTTAGGAGGATAAACTTTAGCCGTTCACTATGTATTCATAACAAACCCGATATAATGTTAACATTTTGTTCGGTTACATATTAATTTAATTCTTTGAGTATCGAAATATAAACACATAAAATGGTGTATAAGTTTGGGTTTTTACGAAAGTTTATTAAGGTCTGGAGCTCTTTGTTCGAGAATACATTTATTAAATATACAGGTTTCATTTGCGCGTGTCTTTAAGAGATACCTGATGTACTGTATATATAAGTTATATGATAAACAATTTAATGTGAAATTTGTCAGTGTGTTCCACTCACTTAGTAGGTTGAACGAAACTAATGGCGTACACTATTCAATCACGGTAAGAATTTAATCTTAACTTAAATGAAGGTGATTCCCTTATAACTTTCCAACACAGTCGTTAATAACGAAACTTGCGGTTAATAGCATCGAGGAGACGAACCATCGTGGGCGGCGGTGGCGGGAGGCCGAGGGAGAGACGCGCGAGAAATTTCGACACAATTCAATGGGAAAATCTGCCTTTGTGAAACTTCCATTGTAGCTATTATATTCTAACTTCACATTATGATTCCTTTCAACAATTCTATTTATGTATAATGAACTAACTACTAAGTACACACAAGCTACTGGACAAATACTGCCAACTTGTGGAACTTCGCTATTTTCAGAGCTTGCTGCGGTTTATTGTATACAACTGAGCCTCAGTAGTACGTAGGTAAACAATAAATATTTAATGTGACAGTAACGTTAGTATCGATAAAGCCATGGTAGGTTATAAATGGAACACTCACGGATTTATAGATACATATAATGTATACTTTTGCGAGAGCAGGCTTTCAGCACAACGCCCCCGCGAACATATCGAATCTTTATGACGTCATTAAACATATTTTTACGAGGACACCGCCGTGTTCTATATTATTACGGCGAGGGAGAGACGCGTCACACTGGCGTTTCATTGGTCAGTAATTCGCGGAAGTGAACCTTCCACGAAATTGACAACATTCGTGTAATAAAGCATTTACAGCTCGATATTGCAACACTGGCGCAGTTTAACTGTTAAGGTATATTAAAACTAATTTCATGAATCGTTATTTTGCTTATACGAGTAATTTATGGATTTCAATAAAATAAATTTTATTGAAATCCATTCTGAATCGACATTACCACAATCGTTTTGCTTTTTGTAAATATATCTTTAGATATTTTACTTCGCAATTTTTTTTTTCATATCTTTAAGTACTGGAATGGGAAAGTAGAGCTTAAAGGATTAGTTCCTGTTGGTAGTTATGTTCTATGGCATAAATAATTCAAATAAGAAAGAAGATTTAACTGGAAACGGAGACAAAATCCTTAGAAGATCAGCATAATATTTTAGAAGTTAGACAATGAATCATTAGTTGATTCCTGTTCTTGACTATTGTCACTATTTAAAGTACTTATGTGAACTCTATTTCACAACTTTTTAAAATCCTGTAACATCATGTAAAATAAACGTAATAACATAAAAAATAAAATAATAAGTTACTACTATTCCCATCATTATCATCCCTGTTATAATCACATTTAGACATGTAAATAATACAATTTATATCAGTACATCATAATAATCACAATTCTTTATAAGAATTTTTAAAGATGACTGATACAAAAATAATTTCTCCCGCATTAGGAATATACATCCTGTGTCGCGGGGGACTTAACAAACATACATATAACGGACACAAAGAACACCCAGACTTAAAACAACATTTTGTGGATCACACAAAGTGATGTTCCACGTGGGATTTGAACCCACGGCACTTGACGCAATAGCAAGCGGCGTAGTGACCGCTTAAACCACTAGGCCAACCGTGCAGTCAATAATAAATTATAATTACGAAAAAATATGAAAAAATATATGGAAAAGTTATTAGGACTAAACAAAACATGCGGAGAAGCTCACAAAATGCCAAGTCAATTCACCAAATTACGGAGTAATTGAACCAAATTTCAGAGTGAAGCTCATGTAATGAAAGCAGATAAAGGGAAGGGAGAAGCGGGCGAGGGGCTTATTCAATTCATTCGCAAGTTCAACCTGACACTGACTTAAGTAGATAGTTAAGATTTAGCCAAGAAAGCACCCGTCGCACCCACTAATGTGTACTCAGAAAGTAGTCTGGTCTCAAGAATTGGCTGCTTAAGTACCTACAGAAACTTACTATCCATTAGTTACTTGTAAGAACATATTACAGTTTAACTTTTATTTCTTGTTACTTTTGGGCTAAAGATAGAGACAAAACATAGTATTCGTTTATAAATATACAAAGTACCAATACTTATTCAATACTTTCCGATTTTGTTTTAAGAAGTTGAAAGAAGGTGTAGTTGACTGTAAGTGTGGTATTCAATGTTGCAATAGACGATAGCTACTGGTGTCAACAACCGAAACATTTCAGCTAAATAACTTCACGGAGACGCCAAGAGACCGAACACTTTACTCGATTGGATTTGAGGTAGACTCTTTGCTTGACCTCACTTCTACTTATGTTCTACCCGTTTGATGTTTTAAAAAAATACAAATAAGAATATGCTGATGTTCAACAGGTGTTTGTGACACTTTTTAAAATATATGCAGGCATCTTCATAACTATCATAATATAAGAAAAGGAACATCGACATTCTTACAATATCTTCACGAATCGTTCAATTTCCTTTTACGTTTTCGACGTATATATTATTCAAAATGGAACAGTAGCATATCACATATTTTATGGGAGTGTTCCATCTTAGAAACTGTTCATTGTTGTCAAAAAAACTAACAAAATTGATGTGACAAAAATATGTTCGTTTTAAGTTTATTTACGGAATATCTTCCTATATTTTTCCAAGGATAAGAAACTGATCCCATGCATATCTGATTCGATCTTCATTCATATGTTTACGTGAAATCTTCTCTGTAAAGGAATTTACATAATCAGAATTATTGAGACGCCGTCGAAATACGAAACCATCTGTTATGTAAGTCATTCCTATGTGTAAAACACCATGACATTTCACGGATATGACAGCTTGAGACTGTTAAGTGAAAAAAGTTCTAAATCCTTTCTGCCGTCTGCTCTATCAATATTGTGTACAATGTATCCTATAGTGCCTTAAAAGCTTTTTGGCTCTCTTGGATCAACTAAAATTGCTTGTGAGGAAAATCGAAATAGAATTCTTTTTCTTCGACGTCTAAAGATATTAATTTTCAAATATAACGAACAGTATCGCGAGAGCCCAATACCCTAACGCAATAAAACGTATGAAGCGAGTATTATTCGCATGATCACATTTCCTAATAAGTCGGATCCCACAACGTGTTCAATGTGGCGAAAACTAATACCGCCCATCTCGGCGGCGCCCGTCACTCCCGCGTCCGCCCGGCCAAGCATTTAGAGCTCCACTCTATTATATTTTGTTTAGTTCCTTACAAAACACATCGACCTCGACATATTAAATTTCGAATAAGAAAAACCCCTATTTGACGGGGAACTGAATTTTCCTGCCGTGAATCAGCAAAATTGTAACAAATGGGTCATATCGATTATGTCCCTGCGTACCATTTACCCATATTAAGCTTGCGTTTCATTGCACTTTGTAATTACACCGTTGGATTCCGTGAAACTGGCTATAAATAACAGTTTACCTACTAACACACCCATAACACAATTACCTTGGTCAAGGAACTTGCTACACAGCCAAATTGTACACAATTCAACAATTTAATTATGTGTAAGACAAAATATGTGTAGACGAGTTACTACAGATCTACAATATTGAATGCATTTTCTCTAAGTTAATATTACAAACAAAGAATATATGCTTAACACATTTTTAAAGCAACAGTTAAAAAAAATACAGAGTTGTGTAAAATAGATATAATAATAAACGCGTTGTGAAGGTGATTCCGTCATTCTGTAATTGCTATTATAAATGCTGCTTTAAGTTCAGTGTCATGTAGATCACCTCCTAGATCACCTCCACACATCCCACCATCACATAGTATCATGTTTTGTGCCGATGGAGAGCCACGCTTCGGCATGCATGGTCTGGCTCGACCGGAGTGATGCAAAACCGGTGTTACATAGCGCTTGCGCTGTATTACACCGAGAGAGTGAGTGAGATAACGGAGGCCCATACCCCTCCTCACATACCTCTCCCCATCCCCCAAAGGCCAGCAACGAACCTGTGACGCCTCTGGTGTTGCGGATGTCTATGGGCGGCGGTAATCGTTTACCATCAGAAGATACGTCAGCCCGTTTGCTCCCTAATACATAAAAAAATATCATGTACATATTTTCTTAGATATAGTATATTTAAAAAAGGAGGATAATAGAATATGAACAAAAAAAAAGTTATAAATGGGCAAAAAAAAAATTTTTAACAACAAAAAGAGTTATTGTGTCAACACAAACTTTTTATGAAGGTATATTATTTCGAATAAATTAGAGAATGAAATTAGGAAATAAACTTCTCAAACAAAGCTAGTAAAATACTTTTAGTTTTTTTACCTTATCCATTCTCTCTATCTCTAACATTTCCCCATCATTTTAACCAGGTTATCGGTAAGTTAAGCGGAGGGCTTACCCGCGCTGCTTTCCAAACTATACTTGCCACTTAACGGACTTTGTTTCACAACACTCATCTGAACCTCGGCTAACATATTTACTATCACTGATGAAAACGACCACACACATAATTCGAACAAAATAAAGAAGTTCGTTAACGTCTTGGTGTGTTAGAGTAGAGGATAGTTTCAAAATGTATGCTATTAGCAGCATCACGTGAAAATATATGAAAAATCCTTTACCGGAAAACACTTTTGTAACATCCTAAATTAATCAAAACTGCTAATCCTGAAAATCCTGGTTAAAATACTTTTATTCGGTTAAAAATTTTACTGTAAAAATAACCAATTCGTGTATTACTCAAGAAAATATTTCTGCTGGTCAGCCTTATATTTTTTTGAATATGCCCTTATATTCGTCGGAGTACTTACAAAGAAAGAAACAACTCACACTTGTAATCTACTCTAGAATATTGTTTGAATTAATGGTTCTACATACACAGTGCACGTGTCATTCGTCACAGATTTCGAAGCATGAAATGACATGGCATTACTTTAGTGGTTTGCGGTCAGGCGTGGCACCGACGGGGTGCGGTCACTTACGGTCACCGGTGCGGTTATATAGCAATATTGGTTATTACCGATATAAACGCATAATAAACTCCCATATTACTCAAACAGCCTACGTCTTTTTTATTTCAATCATAAAATTGACATTCGATCGTTCGCAACATTGCTCTGGAAATATCACCCAAATGCCAAATAAAATTTGAAAATGCGTCACTGGCTTTAATGAAGTGTGAACTGATATGTCTGTTACACAATATTAAATAATATAATTTAAATTAATATTTAAAAATTTGAATTAGCGAAAAATTATTACTTTTTGATTAAATAATATATTATTTTTCTAACCGCTAGCGTGTATGTCTGTCATCGCGGTAAATGTAACGCCTATGTATTATTCCGAAGTATTAACTATGTTGTTTTTGCATAAAAGAGTAACAAACATCCATACCTCCAAACATGCACTGTCAGAAATTTTCGTATTTATAAAATTGTAAGCAACAAGTAGTAGAAATTGTTAGTAAAATCTAGGAACGGTATTAAATTGAATTTCTTTATTTTCAAATTATTTTGGTATTGAAGGGCCAACGAGCTGATCGCTCACCACACATCACACATGTGTTTATAGTCACATCTAGTCATGTATCTCAAGAGTTACAAGTGCGATGCTGCTCAGGATCTTTTAAAGCTTTACTCCTTCAAAATTAGGGGATGGATTATTTAAGGTCTGGTAACTTCACTCAATCGGAGAAAAACAAGCAATTAATTATTTAACACAAATTTTATGCGAGTTTGTTGTATCAGCTCATTTGTGTCGTGGTATGGCTTTCCCACGATGAATTAGTAGTTTAATATTATTTTAGTAAAACGCACTATTTCATTAAAATCTTTATGAGAATGAGGCAAATGGGTTTAAATCTAAATAATTTATTTGTTAATAATATGTCGCAGGAGGACACTTAAAATGTCTTGATGTTCCCCAATGTGAATACCAACGCTCATTTCCTTCCACGCAAACCTCACATTAAGGGAGTTTGTCAAACGTAGTCAATAAGTAAGGGGAGACAGGCACCTTTACACGTAGACAATTTTACTGGAATCCATATGTCATTTTATAGAAAGCCTAATTTTAATAATGATTTGGGATAGTACCAGAGGCATTACTTCTACCAACAGGTGAGGTTACAAATTATCGAAATTTCAGAAACATAGTTACAAGGCTCATATTATATTGTTACTAATATATATTATGCTATAATACTAATATTATATTGAAAACAAATTTTAACATATTTAATTTTAAGAAAATATGTTATTGAATAGTACAAATGAGAGGAACACCTGACCTACTTACACGTAATCTAGTATCAGAGAAAATACTTTTACTTTATATTTGCTACTTGCCGGCTAGAGTGGGTCAGGTTGGCAACCACTGGTAGGTTTAATAAAATAATCCACAGAACCTTTTTATAATCAGGATAAAATATGTGCCAGAGCCATCATGAGGGATAAAATATATTAACATGATTAAGTATATAAAATAAGTTAAATTTCAAGTTATAACAAAATTAACTTTAGCGAAAGTTGAAAGCGATCGGCAACATTTTAAAGTAACCACATAACGATAAACATTGTACGCCCTCAAGTTTCTGACCGCACTGGCGCAGTGTTGCCAACTTCTTAAGCTAATATTTTGTCTCCTTTCAAAACCTTACAAAATACTTGTAAAATATGTTTAGGAACAAAAACAATTTTCAATATATAACTGCGATCAGCTAATATTACGAACATTTTTATGGACATGTAAAATTAAGCAGAGCCACGATATTTGAACCTTAATTCTGGGGATTTTTTAAGCTGGTAATGCTTTTTGATTTATACACTCAAACATATACTGTTTACCAGTCGTATGCATTTAGCAGCTTCCCATACGCTTGTTGTTTTAAGAACTTTGTAAGAGAAATGTATACTTGTTCTGTTTTTAGTAACATTAACTTAAATACTATAATAGTTTACTCTTTAACATTATCTCATAAGTCTCTCCTTATAAAACATAAGTTTTGGCCACTATGGCATGGTTTGGTTTAAGTTTCCCTTCATTTTACAATGCTGTTATGCTGCAGAGTATTTCTTTTAATATCTAACATACAACGCCTCTAGTCCCAAACTAAGCAGAGCTAGTTTTATGAGTACTAGACAACTGATAGAAACACATATATACTTTTTGTTTGTAAATGCATACATATTATACATAGAAAATACCCAAATTCCGAAAAAAATATTTGCAGATCACACAAACATTTGTTCAGACCCGGGAATCGAACCCGAGACCTCAAGCACAGCAGGCGCATACACTACCACTGCGCTACCAAGGCAGTTGTTTTGTAGCCTTCTAAACCTTTAATTATTTTTCACAGGATTTATTAATCATCCTATAAATATAACATCGTTTTTGTCACTTCGGAAAACACATACGGAACATAGTTTTTTTTTTACTAACCCTAGTGTCTTTTGCGTCTTATAGATCAATAAACAAATGCGCAAAATCAACGAAAAAGTAATTCTCCTTAATTTTTTTATAACCACCTAAACCAGAGTGGCTCTTACTGGCACAATTCAAGCTAATAACAGTTTTTGTGACACTAAACACGAAAAAAGCTTTCCCCGTTTAACGGAGCGTAAATGTGTACTCCATGTTACCGCCACCCTTAAGCAGACATTATTAGGGGGGTGGCACACGGCAGACGTAAAATTTTGTAGCGATTTTTTTCTCTAATACTGTTAAGCTATAGACTGTAGGTCACGTTGACAACATAACTTGTTTCGAGGGCCAAATATTTGGGGGAGAGTTGGAGGCAACTTTTTAGCATGATAAATATATACATATGTGTTCCCTAGAGCAATCGGTTATGGAGGATAGTTTTTGTAACCATTCTCTTTAATGTGAAATATTGATTCGGTTTGGAAATGAGTGGACCAACAATTGCCTAAATAAGATAAAAGGTTCCTATTTTAATGTTTCTTGATCAAACTTTTGATTGGTCACATACCAATTCGCATACCGTACTAATTTGTGTGTATCTATATATATGTGTATGTACAAATCAATATGCAGAAAGCTAAAATAAAAAAATAATGAAGTGAATAATGATGGCAATGCGATCCCTGGGCGACCACTAGTTATCATAATTATATTAAGACTAAAAGAGAGTTCTAACTGCGGTCTTCGTAATTTCTGCCTTATTATTTCGAATAATGTGGTTTTGTATAAAAACGATTATATGATTTAAAATTACAAGTGATTTACATTTATAGTTGCAAAAAAACCCATTATTGTTTATCAGCAATATAATTTTATGTGAAGCCTTTATGGATCCCTTGAATGTAGATTCGTAGACTTAAGGGACTGCTATGCTTTAGTAGAAAAGTTATCAATAAACCTATCGCCATAATACAAATAATGATAAAATCTTTTGAATTACTGCACAGTAATAACTGTTTAGTCATTTATAAAACGACGCCGACTGACTAACTGAAATCCAATTTCACGTATAATTTTTATTATTATATATAATAAAAATTGTACCTGAAATTGGATTTCAGTTTAAATTATTCATATCTATTTATGAGAGTTAAGAGGATGGAATGGAATATTTAAGATTTTATTTTTTTATAGGACTATAGCACTGCAAACAAAAGGGAAACCCGTCTGGCCAGTGTGCTAGAGCAGGCCAAAACCTCCTTTGTAATGGGTGAGACCTGTGAGATAATATAAGAGTAATATTTAAGTCCATATTACTAAAGGAACATAAATGAAAATATCTCTTACAAAGTTTTTAAAACAATAAGCCTATAAAAAGCTATGGGACATACTGATAAACCAAAAAGGTTAAAATCTGTATTATTCTAATTCTTAGTTACGAGTATCTTCCAAACAATACTCGTAATAATAACTAAACGCAGACAAATACAAAAATGAATGCATTTATTCCTTTTTTTTATTGAATAGGCGACAAACGAGCAGACGTATCGCCTGATGATAAGCGATTACCGCCACCCATGGACAAGCGCAACACCAGAGGCGTCACAAGTGCTTTGCCGGCCTTTGGGGGAAGGGGAGGGGGATTGGATTGGGGGACGGGTTGGGATATGGGCCTCCGGTATCCTCACTCACTCGGTGAAACACAGCGCAAGCGCTATTTCACACCCGTTTTCTGTGAGGCCGTGGTATCACTCCGGTCGAGCCTGCCCATTCATGCCGAAGCGTGGCTCTCCCACGCTATAAGCATATTCCTCTAGCAGCGCTGGACTATTAAAGGTTGTTAATATAATGATGATGATGTGAATGAAATAAGAATAAATAAATGAAAAAATATTGGAATAATCTAAATATTCACCCATTCGAGATACCTTTGAATTTTTTTTCAGTGACTCATAAAAGTTGGAGGCAGAAAGAGAAAATGGTGCGCAATGTGCGAGTTAGGTCACTGCACTGACACTGTAAGGGTAAATGAAAATTAATAAATAAACAGACCATCTTGCCCACGAATGAAGTATATCACTATACAACTTCCCAACTGTACTGTCAGACCCCTGTTACCAAATGTTATAAGGGTGTTTCATTAGTAAGTAACAAAATGTGTTCACAAAAGGTTCTGAAAAAGAGGTCAATTATAATTTAAAAGTACATAGGCGGATTTAATGCCCTGGGCATTGTCTACCACTTTACCTTTGGGGGGTGGAAATTTAGCAAGATAGTGCAGTGAGGTTACAGTTGTAATCAGCAACAGAAATAAATACAATTGACATAATCAACAAAATATACAAATATTTCAATAAAATTTAAATAAGATATGCATACAAATATACACAAAAAAACTGATACTATATAATCGCACATTGTAGATAATAGAATATAAGGAGGTGTACTATTGATAGCGAACTTTTATCGTTATATGTAGTGTACTGTTGTTATATTTATTTTTGACTAGTTGAGCCCCTGGTGTTAATTGCGGCTGTTGTTGTATCTTTAAAACAACAGCAGGTCGAAGTTGGAATAAAAAAATTAGTTTAAGTTACTTCTAACATCATCAGCTATCTGCCAGCCCAGAAAGTCACAGCAAAATCGGTTCAGTCGTTCCTGAGAAGCCAGAACAAACAAAGTTACAGACAGATGGACGGACAGTTAGACAGACAGATAAAAAATCTTTTTTATGTAAGTACCGTATATACTTTCATATGCAAGTAGTGAAAAGTTGTTAATTTGAAATTAGAAACAGGCAGGAGAGGAATATGCTCTTGAAGATTTGAACATACGTACGTATTGGTCGTACGATCGTACGATCGTATTGCTCGGGCAATATCGAAGGCTACAATTTGTTCTACAGATTGTTAGTTTGAGGCAAAAGATTATTTTGTTTTATTTGTAGATGTCGAATACGTTTCTACGTTTAATTATAAATATATCTTCAAATCTTATAGCCCCTAACTACACATTACACTTGTTCTTTGCAACCAGTAGCGTGTAGCGATACATTTGTTTCAAAGTGATAGCGATGTATCCGTATAATCATTGATTACCTATATTGTAAAGCCTTAAAAATCATTATTAACTACTAGCTGTTGCCCACGGCTCCGCCCGCGTTTATGTCGGTTTTTTCGTGTTTTTTCGCGGTAGCGGATACGTGACTGATGCAAAAATTAGATAAGAACAATCCTTGATGCGGATTATATATCATTCTAAAATTTCAGCTCGATCGGTGCAGAACTTTGAGTTTTTGAAGCGTACACAAACCAACATAGCATTTTTATAAATATAGATAATTATGTACCGAACCAAACATGGACATCTAAGTTGGCTTACCGATGCAATTATTCTACGTTGAGAAAATTTGTCAAAATTATCGATCCTCCAAGTTTGAAATAAATAAATATTTATATTCTAAATAGCATAGCTTAGGTATATACTGTGGCGACCTCCACATACAACATAACATACTACAGCGCCATCTACCGAAGTTACGCTGAACTACGGAGTAACCTACAAAACGAAGAAACTACCAATCCTGAATCGCGCAATTAAAGTTCTCGCGCCGATTATCATATATACAACATCCCAACATCAACTGTTGGGCAGTAGCCCGCCAGGCATGATCACCTCGCCTGGTCGGAGGATCCTCTCTTTGTGTTGGGTGGAACATGATACCCGTTCCCCCACATATACTCTTATCTATTATTGAAATAAAACTAATTTGAATTAATGAACGGGCCTTTCTTATTTCAGCTTTCATTGGAGCTAAATAAAATCGTAGTGGTGTGCGTGACCGTTGTTAAAACCACTAATGTTTATATTAACTTTCAAATGCAGACTTAGGTACGATGGCAAAAATGATTTAAGATTTTTGTGCGGTAGAAGAAATCGTAGGTATGCACTTTAGCATTTATTATATTGTAAATGCAAATGTAAGTTTTATAATCATCTCATTTAATCATCAGTACTGGACGACCTGGTTTTTTTTTTGGTGAATTGTCTTAAAATTGATCCTAACTATATTAATTTACTCGTATAGCAGGGCATACTAAATTTCATTAAAATCATTGGCCGTGTTTGAGTTTTTTTTTTTTTTATTTTTTTTTATTGAAAATCAACTGCGATACCATAATTTTACTACAATAAAATACACAGAAAGTATGGCCAATAACAAATTTTCCTTAGTAACTAGAAACTATGTATCCAGCATGCGAACGATAATATACAATATGACATAAATCTAAATACATTCAATACTTATACTACTTACTTAATCATTTATACTGTCCACTCAGGACGCCGGTGATTTTAAATTTAAGCAATTGTTTGGAACATAAAAATATATCTACCTCATGGAATAAAACATTATATGTACGGGAAATACGCGTAAATACACAGTTTCTTGCGTAGTTAGTTGCATGACGGGGTACATGAAGCATGGGCGTATGACGGGTGCGACGCGATGGGGTGTTAAATACTATTTGTGAAACCAATTCGGCACTATCAATATTTTCATTTATAACATCATACAACAAACACATGTCCAGGACCATACGTCGGCCCTCAAGAGTCAATAAGCCATGTACTTTACAACTTTGACAGTAAGTCATGACTGGTTTACAGAAACGATAATTAAAGTGATCTACAAGTTTTTTTTGTATATGTTCTATTTGACTTAAATAAATTAGATAATAAGGGGACCAAATAGGGCAACTATACTCGAGTGTGCTACGCACGTAAGCAAAATATACCTACAGATTTCAGAGATTCATTTTGAATTGTTTAAAATTATTAAAAGTTTTAAATTTTTTTATGGTTTAAAATATTATAAAACCCGAATAAAAATAAAACAAAGAAGATAAGTATAGAAGAACGCTAACCGATATAAGTCAGTGTTTCATCGAGTAATGAAACTTAATAAATTAATAGAAGGGTTTTAATGAAAGTAATATCTGTTTTGATTTTATAACGTCATTTATTAGTCGTTGAGGTATATCATAACATATATGTAGGTAATAAGTGCCAACAGTCCTATTGCTGTAATATTTGAGGCGACTAAGCACAGCAGGTACAATGAAAACGCAGTTAAGTGTGAGACTTATGTATACGACATAAAGACGAACTTGTTGGTGAAGAGTTTCAGTCCGATTCAAAACTAGTTTGACAGACACAATTCGGAATAAAATAAAACGTAAATAAAATACACTTTAGGACATATATTTGCGTTTTCATATTCTTTATTATATCTTTGAGCTTTGTCCCAAATTACTTGGTTGTTTGCTACGATGCAGCTGAACTTCGATTCTTTTAGTGGTACGATAGTTCATCAGACCTCCATAACCCAAGCACTAGGCAATATCAGAGTGCTATAGAAATACTGTAGTAGAAGTGTTTAAAACCTTTACTACCCATTTGTCTCCTAAATACCTATGTTACTAACTAGTTAGATTTAACACGAAATTAATCTTTGAGGCAATTTTATTGTAAGTAATAGAAAAGCTGTCGCAAATTACAAATGGAAGTGTACAAGTTTCTTTTTAGTCATAATTAGCAATATTTTGTAAGGAGGCACAAAGGGATGTCGCCGCGGGTTGCCCAGCTTTTGGACAAAGGCCGCGGCGAACTGCGTCCAACGCACTACAAAGGGCTTACTTACGGTTTAAATGTCGCTGCCCTGAAAATTTGTTTCATTAAGGGGATCGGTCTAAAATTTCTTTTCCTTTTACGCCAGACCGAAATTCCAGTAACTGGATTTAACGTCAAATATTTCATAGGTCTCCGTTTACCAAAGATATATTTTTGTGTAGAAATAACAAAGGGTGAAATTGTAAGGTATCGGGTGGGAATATCGGGTTTTATTTTTGAAAGACTTCTGTTTGTTCGGTTTGGTTATATTATAGTTTTTTATGACATAGTTTTTGTAAAAAAACTCAGTATATTTATTTGTTTCGGCGTATATTAAAACTTTAAAAAATACTTTCGTCACTAACATATTATGTAATAAGTGAAAAATGTTTACAAATAAGTTGAATTGAACTGTCTGCTTGTAATTTCAAATTAACAGCTTTTTTACTAAATGTATTCAAAAGTATATGCGGAATTTACATCACACTATCCATTTATAACAGTTTTGTTTGTCTGTCTGTCTGCTTCAAATAATTTCTGGATGGCTGAACCGATTTTAACGCACTTTCGCTGGCAGATAGTTTATGCTACTACAACAAAATCGATACCTTACTACGATAATAATTAATAAGGGACTTCCGGATAGTGGTATTGTATAGGTTAGTGGTTAGGATCTGGATTTATATACATATAAGACATTTAGGACTACCTCGGTGGCGCAGTGGTAGCGTATGCGAGTGCAGTGCTTGAAGTCTCAGGTTCGATACCCGGGTCAGACTAAATGTACGTATTATCTGCAAATATGGGTATCAAATGAAAGGGCTTGACTAGTAGAACACAGTTCATTATAAAAAAATTAAAATCCAAGATGGCCGCCGCTACAAAATGGTGGTTTACACATATTGTCAGGACTACCACCAAATCATATTAAATGAAAGGGCTTGATGAACTGAACAGAATGAGATGTATTATGTAATGAAATTAAAAACAAATAAAATACAAAAGATCTGTATTTTATTTTATTTAAACGGTTTTATTGAAAATAATATACTCAAGCTAAAAAATAATTCAGTAGATCTCATGTTTCAGTTATCACAGCCCTCTCCATCATCAATCTAAGGCATTGATCAGAAAAAAAAATCGTTTGGCCCGTGTTTCCATCCATTCAACTCCGTTTTTACAACGCCCAGCGATTACAATTATGACATACTTATTTTAGTTTTTTTAGTAATAATCAAATAGTATTTAGCAGCAGAGCGGTTGTTGTGAAGTGCCTTGGGGGAAGCCTATGTCCAGCAGTGGACGTCTTTTAGCTGAGATGATGATGATAAAATAGTTTATAGAAAATACTATCAAAATCTGTTTGTTCAGAACAAATTAGTTGTTGAGTAAGTACACATAAGTCCACGTACACCATTCTTGGCATTACCCACCTAGATAATACTGTGTCTGTGGTCGTTAAATTGTTAATAGTGATATTAACAAAGGCAGTTTTCACCAACAATGGCTACCTGTGAGTAAGGATAAAAGGATAGAGGATTACGACCATCAAAAGCACACGAAGTGTTGCTCTTGATATAACAGCGTTAAATAAAAAGCTGTCCTATGAACAAAGCGGTACGTGAGGCAAATTATTTATGTATTGCTGCGGTCGGTCTAATTACGGGAGCCTTTTGTTCTTGTAGCCCTCTCGGTCGGGCAGCTACACTTTACCTTCACACAACCTTCCATATACCACTTTACTGAAGGTTGCTTAGATAACAATAATGTAATGAATCTGTGGTCTCATAAGAATCAAACCGCTAAGTTTATTTTTATCTTGAAGCTCGCTTTCTTGGAGTCAATTTAGTGAATTTAATTTTTATTTATCTTTTCTTCTGCTGTATAGTAGGGTAAGATAACTTGGATAAGACAGTAACGTTAAATATATTATACTTAATATCAGCAAGAACTGTTTTTATATTAATAGTTTCATTATTTTATTTTTTAGGTAAAACAACGGTTGCTGGGTCAGTTTTTTTAAAGGTTTTCTGTAAGTGGTGCCTTTATATATTTTAAACGAAAATTATTATTTACTAGCTTTCGCCTGCGGCTTCCCTTGCATTTAATAAAAAGTATCCAATAATACTTCCCATATCTCCAAGAATATGTGTAACTAGGTCCAAAGTTTCATGATGATCGGTTAAGTAGTTTTTTTCATAAAAACGTATCAAACAAACTTACTTTCACCTTTATAATATTAATGTGAGTAGCTTTCGTCTGCTGGTATTTAAAAAAAAGTATCCAATGTTATTTCTAATATCTGCAAGAATATGTGTACAAAGTTTCATGATGATCGGTTAAGTAGTTTTCGCGTGAAAGCGTAACATACAAACTTACTTTCACCTCTATAATATTAGTATGACTAGCTTTCACCCGCGTTACGCGTGAAAGCGTAACAAGCAAACTAACATTCACATTTATAATATAGGAGGAATAGGATTAAGATGAATATAAACTTAATAAAGTACGAGCCCTTCACTTTACCTAGGATGTCTCAATAAAGTAGAAAGGAAAATTTAGTCAAGTAGACGTGTGAACTTGTCCTTTAATATGAAATTGTGGGGGAACGGGTATCATGTTCCACCGAACACAAAGGGAGGATCATCCGACCAGGCGAGGTGATCGTGCCTGGCGGGCTACTGCCCAACAGTTGATGTTGGGATGTTGTATGTATGCTAATCGGCGCGAGAACTATTTATTTCGCGATTCAGGATTTGTAGTTACTCCGTGTAGTGCGTTACTTCGTAGTTCAGTGTATCTTGGTAGATGATATACGTATTTTTGCTACCTCTTTTTACCACTTATTGTTTAATTTTTAATTTATGGTACAGAAAAACGCAAACTGCTTCGTTAGTCTGGCGGCTAGCGTATGCAACTGCCAATCAAGAAGTCTCGGGTTCGGTTCCCGAGTCGGGCCAAAAGTGGATGTATCGTGTTTTTCGTATATGAAATTATTATTAACCGGCCCGGAGTATGGACGATACCGGTGTTAGCCGTGCCTCGGAGATGACGTTAAGTCGTTAGTCCCGGTTGCCATTAACATATATGGTAATCGTTATTGAGAAATCAGTACCTTCAAATATACTGACACTAGTTTCAACCTTCAAATTCAGTTCACCCTCAGGGTTGCGGAGATCTGATGCCGGTCGTTTCGTGGCAAAACTGATTTTCAGGTGAAACCCGGTGGAATTAGTAGCCGATCCCAAATAATCTTAAGATTAAAGCTAGAAAGAAGAAAGAAGTTACAGAAAATAACAAAGTTACTAGTTAAGTGTAAACCGTTCAATAATTTTTTAATATCATTGTAAATCTTGAAATTTTTACAACACTATGTTAAAAATGGAACAAATTCGACTCAAAATGTTGTAAACTAGCCTTGCATTCCTTAGTTACAATTTAAGAGTTCTTGAAGTTATATTTTCGTAAACAGGCTCAAGTTATCGTCATAACACAAAATTAATTTGACGTTACCTGTCGCATACATAACAAAATATGTTACATAAATATTTATGACGTGCTAACATCTTACAGTCCCCTACAGCGGGTTACGGCGACGCTTTGCAATCAGATGGGAGAGCAAAGATTGCAAAGAAATGGCATATGATATTCACACGTAATAAATATTAGAGAAGATGCAGTGATTGCGAGAACAGGTGCCGGTTCCGGACATAAACTGGCCCCGCTTTTTATTCCGACGACCATTTTGAAAATTTGCCGAGTTCGCACGTTTTTTAGTGTGCACTCGGGGGCAACGTTTTATTACCGGACCCGGTTCTTCCCGGTTACGACATCTTATTCTAAGAATTTTGTATACATGTAGATATATATTTGTTATCAATCCGGAAAATCTGATTAGGTAAATCTTGACGTAAATAATATTATTAGTATTGTCGGCCTTTGTTTGGGTTGGTAAAATACAATACTAATAACTAAAATTTATAGCTATCCTTTGAGGCTTGGTCCTGAAAATGATTACTTTTATGAAAGTAGTCAATCTTAAGTGTATTTGTTAATGTGCAATAGTGTATCGATTTAAACTACCATGGTCACTTTTACCTAGTTATATATCCCATAATGTATGGTATTAAACATTTATAGCGTACATTCCATGAACATAACGTACTTGTTTAAATACTCTGAAGTTTATTCACAACAAATAAACTAATATGAAACTATTTTACAAGTCTGGATTTGTTGACAATATTACAGGAACACCTGAGTCTTTAAATTAATATTTACATGTAATCATTTCTATTTGATAAGTTTAACCAAAATTCTGCTTTTGTGTATTTGTTTACATGCCATCCTTCGACGTTTACCGCGAGCGTTGAGCGATGAGCGACGGACAAGCGAGGCGTGAGCGATTGTCACACGAGTGATGCGCGCGAAGAGCTATACGAGGAGGGAGTAAACGCGGCCGGAGGGCCCGCGTCTCCCGCAACCCCCGTTATCGATTGCCCCAGTTAAGAGCGGAGCGGAAGTAATGATAGAGCGGGATGCAACCACTGCCCGATCTGATGGCCAACTCCACCTAGCAACTGTAGTGCACTAGACAAATATTTGCTGGCAGTAATATTTAATCCAGCTATTAGTTCTTTTGAAGCGGTTACCGATGACCGCATAATCCTTAGAATGAACTCTTGTTATTCTGAGGAATTGTTGAAAAATTATAAATTTGTCAAAAAATTTAAAGTATGACAAGTGTTTTCCGTTTAAATGAATTGGACGAAAATTTTAACCATCAAAGTAAACAAGTTCGCAAAGTCGAGCGTGGCACTGACATCCTGCTTATATCTATCTGAACGGATCCCGTAATAGCTTCCTCAATCTCAGCGTCAAAGTTCTCATAAGGCGCTCCTTAACTAAGGCGTTAAGGAAGATAGTTAGTAAGAGGCCTTCGGCATCGGCAGGGTCTTAAAACTTTGTCGAAACTTACGTAACTCGATCTCCACGATCCGGGATCGGGCATCAATGCACGATAACTCACAATTCGTTATTAGCATAATAATCATAATTGGTTGATGGACAACAGCTATTGTACCTAACTCTAATCTCACAATACGATAATTTTGATGTGTTCTGTATTGACTTGAAGTGAGATAAACATAGAGACAAATAAACACACTTTATCTATAAAGTATTCGTAACTATGTTATGATATATTTTTATATGCGTGCCAGTAATTCATTATACGTTTCAACATAAAAGCTATTGTTGTATGAATTGCGTATTACACAGAGATGGCGATTCAATGTCCTTCATAAAAAGAAGTTCATAAGCTATGACGTTTCAGACCTCACGTCCATAATCAGTTATATCGATTTTACGATAAAACTCGTCCAACAAGAATGTCTTCTTCGTGGCGCGGTAAATTGCGAAGGAATCTGAGCCGGCGTTCACATCCAATGATAATAAAGTGTAAAAAGAGTCGTCGTTTTAACGTCCACTTTATGGGCACTTCTGCAGGTTCGTATAAAGGTTCAGGATGCTTCTAGGTATACGGTGGCCGTTAAACTTCTCAGCCAATCACTTCGCAGTCTTCGTCCTTATCGGAGAACATGATGGTAAAAGTGTTATGTACTCTTATTCCTACACATAATGCTACGTGATATTTTTAGTTGTTATTGGAAGTTACGGATTGATTTTTGTTAATATCATTACAGTTTCATTAGCGAATTAGTCATGTCAAAAATACATAAAATATTTAAATTTGGTATGCAGGGTGTTATAATGCCTTACTGCCTAGATACAATTACAAATTACCGACGTTACACATTTTCCAAACGAAATAAACAACATAACAAATAATATAAACATGACCTATAATATAATATGCCCTACATACGCTATTGGAATTATTAACTTAACACGGTATATTTATGTAATATATAAAATTCTCCTGTCTCGCAGTGTTTATTATCAAACTACTCAGAAACGGCTAGTCCGATTTTCATGAAATTTTGTATGCATATCGGGTGGGTCTGAGAATCGGCTAACATTTATTTTTAATACCTGTAAATGATGAGGATGACCCACACCTATTTTTTTTTATTTTTACGTTTACCTGGGCAGCGAGTATACTAAATAAAACTATATTTTTTTGGGTGATTCAAATAAATTATATAATATTTTGGACATCTAACACAGAACGCCATCTAATCCCAAACTAAGCATAGCTATGGATACTAGACCACTGATATAAATACATATATATTTATTATTTTGTTAATATATGCATATTTTACATAGAAGAACCCAAACTCCAAAATAAATATTTGCATATCATACAAACATTAAACTGACCCGTGAATTAAACCAAGACCCAGACCTTAAGCACAGCAGTTGCATAGGCAGCCACTGAGCCATCGAGGTAGTCAAAATCATGCATCACTTCTATGCATGTATTTACAAAATAAAGTATTTAAGTATTCTATCAGTCAATCTGTTGTAGTTCTGCTTCGTTTGAAGCTAAATGGCGTTGTGTGTTAGGTGTCTCAAATATTTATTTATTTTGGATTTTCGTGTTCATGTCGATAAATATCGTCACTAAAAGTTTATTAATCATATGCTCAATAGACCTTGCTACTCAACTCTACTCACTCAATGATACTCAGTCGACACGGAAAAATCAACAAGGCAAAATGCGAAAAAACTTCACATGCAAAGTTTTTTACAACTTTGATTAAGGCAACCAATAAAAACTTATTTCGATCATTTCAATGTTTTTGGATTGTTGTTGATTGTATTACAACTGTCAAGATCTTCTTAAGTCTTCTGATAACATCTAATAAGTGAAATTACTTTGTTGTTTATATTTGCATTTCTTAGTTGGACAGGTTTCATGAGAAGCAAAGGTTTATACTTCCAATAATTCCAGTTACTCAATTTTGAGGACATTACATTATTAGGTACATAACGTATGCGGTGTTTAAGAGGTTACGCAATTCCAGAAGTAAGTATTTAATAATATATTACTGAGAATAAAATGGTCTCGGGTTTTTTTTACAATCCTGTCATCATTATTATTATCTTTGTAATTTATTATTCTAGGTAAGCTATTGAACCTACTTAAATGAATATTCTTTTTTTCTAAACTATAAGAAAAAAAATTCAATTGACTAAACAAGATTACCCCTCAAATATTTAGGTATTTATAGACCGACCATTTACCGAGGACTTATTCCACAAATACAGTAAAAAGTAATAGAATCAATAAAATATTTTATTGTGTAATTAGAACAGTTTCACGTAAAACAGATTCAGTGTCGTAAAACGAAAACTCCTATTTAAAGTAGATCGGTCTATAAAATAAACTTGAGAATCCAATTAAGCAATGAGCAAGGAA
This sequence comes from Spilarctia lutea, assembly GCA_916048165.1. Taxonomy (NCBI): domain Eukaryota; kingdom Metazoa; phylum Arthropoda; class Insecta; order Lepidoptera; family Erebidae; genus Spilarctia; species Spilarctia lutea. Next base: position 12,504,552 of record OU696475.1, on the reverse strand, counting down.
ATGGATTTATTTCAGTCTCAGTTTATTAACGTACATGACAATAAAATGGGATATTCCGACTTTGTGTACTTGATTCGTGTTCATGAGCAATTAAAACGAGTCTCTGTTCTAATACAATGAAATCACGTTTACTCGTATTTACAACAACATTTTAGTGTATTTCAAACTTTGAATCTTACTGTGACTCCGACCACTATGATATGAAAAAAAATACATACGGCTATTTTAATGCCTAACTTTTATATTAGTCGGATATCGCGGTTTTCGAATATTATGAATCAAATAATAGTGTCTTTGACACACGCAAATAATGTGGCTTTTTATTGCAAAAAAAATAATTCAAAATTCAGTTCAGTAGATTCAAAGATACCCCCTACGAAGTCACAGACTTTATAATATTAGTGTAGATAAATAGTTTCTTACCTAGCAAATGTAAAACAAAGTTTTGCAGTGATTGAAACCACACATTGTTTTTTTAATGGAGAACTAATTAACTTTTTATGAGCTGATGCCTATCTGAGATGTTTTTGCAAAAATATTTCTTAATCACGAAGCCGATTATAGTCCATTCGTTTAGATAGTGTCAGTGCACCCGCAAGCAATTGTGGTTATTGTTAGGAAATACGAACATATTAATTCATAAACGGCGTAAACTGACAAATTATTCTTACTTGTGCATGCCGCATATAGATTAGGTGCGATCAAGGTGACTGTATTTAAGCGAATGGACTACACCAGTCATTAAATAAGTCAAGCAACGATGAGTTGCATATCTGATCTGCTTTACCGTCTTTGAGTAATACATGTTTCCTTTTTAAAACTACATTTATGCTATCCTATCCTCATTATTATAAATGTAAATGCAAGTTTGTTTGCTACGCTTTCACGTAAAAACCACTTAACCGATCATCAGGAAAATCTTTACACATATTTTTGGAGGTATCAGAAGTAACATAGGATACTTTTTATTACATACGAGTGAAGTCGCGGGTGAAAGCTAGTAGTTAACATATTTGAAACTCTGAATCTTATTTAAAGTTCTAAGTTTATTCCAATTCTCAATCTAATCTTTTGTGATATTAGTAGGTACATATGCCACGGAACTTCATACTAATTGATACAAGATATGCATAGTCACACACACACACACATGTCTGACAGATTATAGAATCCGATTATTCGCAATTGAATCCAGAGTAGAACAGTATGAAAATAAACTAATAACGAAGAGAATTTGTTTGAAGCTGTCACGATAATTGAATGTTAGTAATGATTATAGCTGAACGACTATGTTATGCAAGTAAAATCAATTTCAGAACTACTTTTATAAGAGTTTAAGATTGAATAATTTTTTCTGACTTCTGTTACTAAATCGAATTTGAAATACTGTATATAATGGTGTATAATCTCTAATTATGATTGTTTATTTTAGGTAAATAATTATAAGGTGAAGTTATTATAAAATAACTAGATATTATATTATGTTCCTAAAGTTTTCATTTTGTTACCACATGCCGTGCGAACGGTTAGAAAAATTATTATTTTTTATTTTAACCTTTAACATCATCCTAAGACCGTCGATAGGAGCCGAACATCGATGAAAGTGACGCAAACGAAATATTGTGGGTCAGTTAGTCTTCAATATCTTAAGCCCTATCAAAAAATTTGTACCTCTTAATAAGGATTAAGATACATTTTAACCCTATTCCTATGTAAAAAAAGTCGGTTTATGGACGATAGTTTAACGTGACAACGTCATAACAAAACATTGATGAAATAAATGCACACTTTATGAATAAAATTGCATCATTTGCGCAAGCGTACAATGAGCGTAACGGACAATGGGCGTAACGGGACAATAAGCGTAACGGGACGATGAGTCATCCTTTTTCGTGCGTGCAGCCGGTGTTCATCGATTTATTAGACATTGTCACGTCAAAAATTCAATTTCGTTCTTCGATACATAACATAATTTGGGCAATATTCTGAGTGACCTATTTAGTATTAGCAAAATATATTACCTTATTGCTTATTCCCTTTTAAAGTAAGAACAAGTTAAAAAAACAGACTACAATTATTTAATATCGGGTATGCTGCAGATTTTTTATTTTCTTCATCGTTTCTTTCGAAAGTGGTCTCAAAAGTGTTCGTTTTAATGCTGTAAAAGTAACATTTCCTGAGGCTGTTAAATTTTTATGAGTGAACTACTGAAATTAAAATCAGAATTAGGTTAAGGAGTACCGTACCTGGACTCTTATTGCATTAAATTTTTATTCGGCACTTTCTATGGTATGATATATGTGTATCATTGAAAAAAAAGTAAGTACATTTTAAAATTCAAAGTACATAAAGCGTTTTTGTGATGTTGACTGCACATTTTCGAGGAGGTATTCATGATTGAAAGCGCTGCTTTTAATACATGGAAGGTTAAAATAAAAATAAGGACTGTTATCTTGAAAAGGAAAAGTGTTAAATGAGAGTTGATAATCCTGTTGTCAAGACAAACGGTTCACTACGAATAAAAATTTGTGGCAGTAATATATTTTCGTTTATAAACTAGCTGAACTCCGCGGTGCTACCCGCGGTACGACAATATCTACGGGCAACGCCGCGAGGCAAAGCTAGTATCTTTATAAATTCTAGCCTTTATGTTATTCTGATGTGTAAGCTACATTACTGTAAAATTTCATTAAAATCCATTCAGTAGTGTTTGCATGAAAGAGTAACAAACATCCATCCATACTTACAAACTTTCGCGTTTATAATATTAGTAGGATAATGTTCATTAATGAAGTATACTTATATATATACTTAAACTTATAAACTTAAACAATGTTGATTATGAAGAAATGACTATAACTTAATGTAGGCAATTAGCGAGGTCAAATTACAAATCCACTCACGCACAGTTGTACACGTTGTGGTTACTACGTACTCACTTGTTTGGCACGACCCTAATGCGATTCATTTGTTTTATTATATGTATGTGTGTGTGTGTGTGTGAAATACCTTAATTAATTAGTCACATTTTAAGCTGAAGTATGTTTTCGAATTTCTGTTTTAAAGTACTTCTCGTAAGTAGAATAGTAGTAATAAGTAGGTGTCGGATTTGATTCCCGGGTCTTTTAAAATGGACATATTTATTTCAGAGTTTGGGTGTTATCTACGTATAACATGTATGCATTTACAAAAAGTATCAGGAGAGGGTTATAGTCCACGGGCCCACGTACAAGGGATTTCAGTGATTAATAACAGGCCGAAAGTTTATACACAGCTTCGTTTTGACGAGACACCCAACTTTTATCATTGGACCAAATTTTGATAGTGGCAGGAAAAAGCGGGATAGGGAGCGAAACACGTCGATTTGATGAGTGTCCCAAATTAAATAATAACAGTTTCTAAAAATCAATACTTCGAGAAAATACGATGGAAAACTGAGAAAAACTTGTGGCATACAAAGTGAATGGTACCTTCCCGAGTGACCCCCAACTCTAACATGTCAGAATGGTGACTTCAAAATTTTTATTCATTTTCATTTTTTTGAGACCTACACTCGAAAGTTGTCAAGATTATGTTAATATTTTTTCTTTTTTTTTTTTAATGTTTTTAAGCCGCCCAAAGGCCTCCAACTAAGCTTCACGACTGTTATCTTACGATAACAATCGGGACCAACTGCTTAACGTGACCTCAAAATCACGGAGACGCTCATGGTAACATGCCACCAGCGGTCACCCATCCAGATACTGACCGGGCCGTCGTTGCTTACCCTCGGAGATTGTTTCTAATCACCAAGTGAAACTGAGCTATGAGCGCCACCTGCACTGTTTTGAACAATACACAACGCCATTTGGTTCCAAGTTAAGCATAACTTGTGTTGCTGTACTTGCTGTGTACTAGACATTTTTTTTTAATACGTACTTAATATACATAGAAAACATCCAAACTCCGAAACTAATATTTGTAGATCATACGAACTTTTGGTACGACGAACGAATAATAATAAAATACAAACACAATCCTGGCATCAAATAAAAATACACAAACATATAATAAGATAAATTTGATGAGATAAATGTATACCAAAAAGTAAACATACTCGTACTATTTTGTTTTATTATGAAATATGTAAAATTTTTGACTATCAAGTATAATTTCACTTTCCCTATTGTACCTATATATTGTATCTTGCTTTTCATAACACATTTAAAGACCTGCACATCATCCAAGTTGATTCATTACTTACGTAAAAGAAATAAGAAATGTCCTTGGTACATCATCATTCTGTATACCAATATCACATTGAAATACCAGGCTCAAATAAAGGCATTGTATTCTAACAATAAAATACGTAACACATTTGCGGCTCTCGCCAATTGCATATACTGAAAAAGATTCAATTTCCTACACTTTCACTCCGAGTTCGAATAGTTTCAAAAGTGTAGGCTTTAAAAATATAGTGTGTTCTTTAGCCTAATGTATCGAACATCGTATTTTATATACTTTATTTACTGCATTGAAGAAAGTAGGTTGATCGCTGTATTTTCTTTTTAGTCTGCAATATGACGTTTGGTTTAAATGCAGAAGCAGAGTAAATAATGACATATTTTCGTTTTACATTTATAGAAACAGTCGAAGATGATGTAATTCTCTTATAATTGATGTTAAGATAAGGTATAATGTCACTATCGATATAAAACTATCTGTTTTAAACTATTTACTGATTGCATTTTTTTATTACCATAACATTGCACGAATAACTGCAATTATTATTGAACAATTACTAATATTGTTGAACGGTCAACTTGAAAGCAATAAGGTTCTAAATAGTTTACAGTATTAGCTTATTATAGCCATATTATATATATTGAATCAAAGTAGTCTTAGCTAATAGGTGTATTATAGTCTAAACATGTGCATCACTATTCTGAAAAACTATATGAGAAGTGCTGCCTTCTCACAAAGTTTTTCTTGTACCTTTCAATGGTTTTAAAATGCTAGATTGATTCTGTGTGCAGACTGCGTAATTGAATGAAACTGATATAATTTATTACAAAGAAAGTAAGCTTAGTGACATCAACCTGTTTTTCTTTTTACAAAACAAACAGGTTCGATTAATTAAAAAACAAATTTGTTTACAATAATTTAGGTTTATTTGAAATTTAAAACACAAAACTTAGAGTAAGACTGTTGGTTAAATTTGTACTTCGTGGATCTATTACATTAATTATTTTGACAAGAACTGATTGGTTTGCTTGTTACCAAAATTTATTCTATCCTTGAAATAATTATAACGTTGCGGAGTAGATTCATTATTCATTTACACATTTTTTTCGTACATATAAATTTACTCAACTCTAGCCTATTTTTATGTTGTTCTTAATATACTTAGCAAATTAGCTTTAATAAAATCTACGATTGCTACTCAAAGATGTACGGCTCTTATTAGCCTGTGCTGTCAATGGAAAATGGGATCTACTTCACTACTTTACTCTAATTACAAAGATGATGTGACTCCAAGACATCTTAGATTAAAGATCAAAACTATTGCTTATGAACATGAATAAGCAACAGCAAATATTTGCCCTATGTCTAACTTTATCACAACTTTAATATAATCATAATTCCTGGGTCGGACTACGGTTGGGTTTTTCTTATAAGAAATTCTTAATGGTTGTGTTTCTCGCCTGTGCCTCGGAAAGCACGTTAAGCCTTCGGTCCCGGTTGTCATGATACCTACCTATATATACTGACAACTAGTTAAACTTTCAAACTCAGTTCACCGTCAGGATTGTGGAGATCAGTATCAGACTTCAGGTTGATGGAAAGTCGCGTGGTGACCACCACGCGACTTTCCATCAACCTGAACTCGAATCACTCTACACCATCCGTACAGTTTGTGCATATACTATACATATTTAAAACTACATGAACACGTTACTACAACAAAATGATTATATTAATTAAAGGCATTGTTTATTTCCTCAGTAAATCATATAAAACGCAACACCGCTTGTATATGCAACTAAAAATATCGACAGAAAACTTTTGAGCTGTTTACCAATATAGCTTTCGGTGAAAGAACATATTATCTACATAGGTGATGGGTTCTTTGTAAATAAATGATGCGAGTAATAGTACAGGGGTGCTTTTCGATAGATTTTCAGCTGTTTCAGAGAAGCATGGTCGTCGACGCGCGACGGGTTGGGTTGGCATGCGAGGCACGCGCCCTTTTCTTTGTTTCGCCGCTTATAACGAGATATTGTGATTCCCCACCATTACGACACCGCATACACAGATGATGCGAATATCAAACACCGCATTAGATACACGTTTTCTTATTAAGAAGAGGTATAGTCTGAATAATAATAACGTTATTGACATTCTTTATAGTTATTGGTTTAGGAATTCACACGTTCGATGTCAAATTGATAAGATAATAAACTTCATATTCTAAAGAGATCTGCCTTTCTATATTTGTTGTCACTCATGTTTATCACGTGGGTGTCGTAAAAGGCGTTTAGCAGAGAGGAAGAACGAGGCATTGACGAGATTGAGAATTGACTTGGAAGGACAGAGGAGAAATTATGAAAGGCAATATTTATTAACAGAAGGAAAACTTGTTACAATCCCTCTACCAACTCTCTGACCAGCGTGATATAGCAGGCTAAAACCTATTGTCTAAGGAGAGGCCTATATCCAGTACAGTATTAAAGACTGTCAATGTTGGTGATAGTGTTGATCCTTTAGGTATTAGAGCTACACTGAAATGGTTATTGATAAGCAAAATTTTAATGCTGCTGTAAACTACAGTTGCCTCTTAAACTCTATGCAGCTTCTATTCTAGAAATAAATAAATACATCGTTTGCTTAATAAATAAAGACATCGTATTTGTGTTTTTTTTTACCTATTGATACAATTGGTCACACTGCGCCAAGTTTTATGGGTTCAACACTTTGTTAGATTCACAAATTGAAATTCTGCGTCTGGGTGTTCTTTGTGTCCGTTTTATGTATGTATGTAAAGTCCCCAGTGTCACAGGATGTATATTTCTAATGTAGAAGGTGTTTTTTTTTAAAAAGCAATATATATATTTTATGTTAAAATAAAATGTTTAGGACTTAGACTTTTGAGGTTAGTGCCAGCTGAACTAGTGGCTTAGAACGGGGTCAGGAAGAGATTTCTTTAAAGAAATACCTAAAATGTGTTTCCAACGTGTGCATTGAGAATAGGTGTTGTTCTGCACTCCATTTTGTATCTGCATTTCCGTTTCCATTTATATACAGTTAAACTCCCAAAGTTACAAATAAGAGCGTCCTAAAAAATTTTTTAATAACATAAATTAAACAAAAAATAAGATTAAGATTTTGGTCTGTTTCCATATTTTTTCTATTTATTACTCTGAAAACAATATGATGACGTAATCATCATTTTAAAAACCTGTGCACGGTAAAATCAGTTATTCATGACTCGATTGAAGTTTTAATGGTAGTCTTGGGTGGCATTGTGATATTTAATATTCGTGATGAGAACCTTTAATCTCTTATAATCGGCCACAAACCAGCGGTTTACCTCGCTTCGGGGCAGTGCAGTGGCTTGAAGCACTGCATGTGCTATTGCGGTAAAACACTGGCTTTTATTTCTTAAGAATTACATTTTAAAGTAAACATACGTATACTTACTTTTATAACAAAACGTTAAACGAGTAGGTTTCTTTTCATTAATACTCATATGTAGTTGTTCATTGTGATCTACAAGTAGCTTTAACATGGTATATGCTACGTTTTTTTTTTTTTTTTTTTTTTTTATTGAATAGTTGGCAAGCGAGCAGACGTATCACCTGATGGTAAGCGATTACCGCCGCCCATGGACACTCGCAACACCAAAGGCGTCACAAGTGCGTTGCCGACCTTTGGGGGATGGGAAAGGGGATGGGGGGAGGGGTTGGGGTATGGGCCTCCGGTATCCTCACTCACTCGGTGAAACACAGCGCAAGCGCTATTTCACACCGGTTTTCTGTGAGGCCGTGGTATCACTCCGGTCGAGCCGACCCATTCATGCCGAAGCATAGCTCTCCCACGGATAAGTGACTTATATATTGTGAAATGTATTAAAAGATTTGTACAATTTGAATATAAGAAACAGATATGTTTATATTTTTGTTATTTGAAGTAAACTTATATTAATATCCTTTCAGAAGATATCGCAACAACAGCTCTTAATAGATCTTGAATATTAGCCTCTCCTTCGGAAGGATGTTTTGGCTTTTTATAACACGGTCTTCAGACGGGTTGGTACAGAGTTCCTTTCAAGGTTTTCTTCTTATTGCACTAATATTGTTCTACTAAGTTTCTCACCCTAGTCACCTTTTTATTTACCCATGTGATAAACAAGGGTGGTGACACTTTGTATTCTTAACCTTTTACCACACATATAATAGGTTTGAACTAATCTGTGCATATTAAAAAGGCACAAAAAAGCTTAATATTTGTGGCGTAAGTGAAAGCGATGTCACGTTCACGCAGGTATTTGCGAAGCAAAATTGAAAAGCGTTTTAAATCTAATAAAATGTGTAGGTATAATAAATTAGCTGTATCTTTACGGCCAATGTTTCCGTGCGTTAACATAAATAAATATTAATTATGAAAAGGCTTACACGGAGCCCTGTGGCATCCGATGTCGCATGGAAGGTTACGCGAGAACGTTTAACATTACACAACCGAGATAAGCAAGGGTGAAATCCTATCTTATTTGCGCCCTCGAATTAAAATTAAATTTTATAACGCGTCAGCAAATCTCGACATTACCGAGCATCGTTTATTGTGTAAAACCGTAATTTAATTTTATGTGAATTCGTAAATGTTACCTTCATTCAGTATCAGTATCAGCAAATAGAAATAAGAGTATGTAATAAATTTAAAGAATTGTATTAATATTATGTGCTTTGAACTTTCATGATAGTACGATATATTAATTGTTAGATATTAAAAGATAAATTAATAAAATATTACTTTATCGATTCTGAGTAAAATATCAGATTTTAAGGACCCATGCTTCCTTTAGGGTTTCCACCGTAGTGAAGGACGGGGACTATATATAGTCGGCGCACAGGACCCTATGGTCCCCGTACTTCACCCAGGTGGAGATTCTAGGCGAAGTACGGGTCTGAAATTATACAATGTTGTAAAAAAATGTAATAAGTCTAACTGAAAAAAATGTTCAAACTCAGACAGCCCACAGTTGACGATTAGCAGCGCTTAGGTAGCTATTTAGAACCTCGGTAGATGAGAGATCTCCTTAACAGTATATAAAACTTATATAGTACCTAATCTACTTTAAAGACCAATAATATACTGAATTTCTATAAAGTCGTTCCCTACAATTTACAGACAGTAGGTACTTTATTCGCCAAGCGTAGCCTAGAGGAGGAAGAGGAACAAACCAATTACACATAATTGAAGAAATACAAATAAAATACAACTAACGAAAGTACGAAAATAAAACAATATTATATGAGGGAGTACTGCTGTATAAAGGACTGACGAAAGAATTAAAGGAATGTGACTGTTTAAATGTATTCAAAAGCGGGCTGAAAAAATAATGTTTGTACACCGTATTGGAAGCTACAATTCTCCAATACGGTGAAAGGCATAGGTTGTATTGGTCATTAGTCATAAGTCATTGCTATGTATCTCATTGTAATTAAACTAACTGTATATTCTTAAGAGAAATGAATTCAGTAAACACAAGTCAGAAGAATATATAACACTCACCAAATGTTGTTTTTAAATGAATGAACATTGTAGCGATCATAAAATCTCAATACAAACGAATGAAATGATCATGCCTATAATCAGATTTGTATAAAACATGTACCAGGAAAGTAATATTGTCAACATAATAGTGTTGGAAGCCACAGAATATCTCGCAACAAATTCTTTCTTATTTCATTTAGCAAAAATCCGATGATTAATAATAAACACGAGATATAAACATAATAGTCTGGTATAATATAACCTCTTGTAAACGAAGATCTAATAAATATAGATAACCTTTGCAAGTCGGATGTCGATACGATAATAACATGTAAAGATCGGGAGAAGAGGAAAATAAGCCAATCACATTGTATCACAACCGGGACATGCGTCGGATAATTTTTCTTTTACAGAATATTTCATAAATCAGGCATCAATATGAGAAAATATAATATGATCAGAAACTTCGAACATCGCAGACTGTTCGCATTTCGTTAAGCATCTTACTAAGCCTTTTATAAGTTAGCATTTCAAGATTCAGTTACAAGCAGCAGATTTATGTAGGATATGTAATGTGTTTATAAACTATATTCGTACAAGTACCCGTGTATTTGCTCTTTTCGTTTTGTTTTTTTTTATAATGCAATCTGGCAAAATTCAGTATTATGTTGGCATTTGTACGCATTCAGGAGTGTTCTGAACAATATAGCTTTTAGATCTTTTGGCTTTGTGTAAAAAAATAAGCCCTACCGACAATTTGTGTAACACAATACAAACCCTAGAGGTTTATAGTGTTATGTCTTAATTACTCTTGCATTTATGTTTCATGTGATAAATAAAAGAAGAATATATTTTAAGTAACAAGTATTTTTTTGTGGAATTAGGGGCTCCATTCATTAGTTCTTTTAAAAGTACATTATGGTGCATACCACCATTGAAATTGAATAATATGAAATATTCATTATTAAATGAGACGTATGATAACAAATGATTAACATCAAGATACTTTATTGTATTTTAATAAAAACGTTTTCGATCAATGGACAAATTTAAAATCAAAACATTTTTAAAAGCTAATATTTGATGCCTTTTGAAAGCTAATTTTTACGAAGATTTTTGTTGTGCTACTGAACCAACACTAAAAGACTGTTGCTGGCGTCAACAATACACGAAAATACTATAGACGGTGAAAACAAAACGTAAATTCTTAAACTCATCTAATTAAAAAAAGCAAGAAGAGACGAACACACTATAATTATGTTTACAAAGACAGCTTGCTATATAGTTTTACAGGAAAAGTGAAATAGAAGGCTAATGACAAACCGAGAAAGGGTCCTTTTTATAGAATAGAAACAAACATCAAATACGTAAGCAAATTAATGTCCACAAATAACAGTAAACATTTTGGAATCCATCAGAGCGTAGAGTTCTATTCAAAATTAAATGTCAATGAAAATTACGAACAATCAGTTTATTTTGGTAACATAATAACAAGGGTTTTTATACATTTGCGTTGTTTATTTCTTGTAATTAATCACTATCTTACCTTAAATTCATAAAAATATGCAAACAATAGTAAGATATGTTGGCATAACATGGTCCATATGTAAACTACTATTACTACTGGGTAATCACAATATAGATACATTTAATAAAGGGTCATATTAGAGATGAAACGAATGATTATTTGACCGGATATCCGACACCGGATATGGCAAAACATACACCATTCGAAAAGCTACATAAGTTTGTGAAACTAAAAGAAATCGATATAGGATAAAAGAAAACTGTGATAAGTCGTCCAGTTTCAATCTTTAAAATAGGTTAAAGGAGTCAGAGGTCAGTTACACTTTCAATTATGTAACTAATTAAACTTTTGTCACGTCACGTCAAGACTTATGTCCAGCAATGGACAGGTTAAGGCTGTTGATATTTCTGTACCTCAATATAAACTTCTACTGTCTTTGAAACTTTGATTAGGATAAAAACATATCTACAATAATTATGTACTAAGTGCAATGAAAAATTTTCATTCATAAGCCTTTTTTCAACTTACCCTCAGTAAGTCATCACATATTGACTTTTTGTCACTAAATTTTCTTAGTGACAAAAATTTTACCTAAAGGTAAAATTATTTAGATCAGTATTATGTCATAATGGCTTCTTAATTATATTGTAGCACATAAATAGTACAGATTATAAAAATAAGCTTTAACCTAGATGTTTGATTATCTATCTAAAATTCATGTCTTAAATTTACAAAATCGCCTCAGAGGAAATGTGCAACAAAGCTACAGTTATAGCCTCGCAATGTTTTCTCTATTATGTTTCTGTTCGGTAGTTATTACAGACAAGGGTAGTTACCGAGAGTAGATAAAGGCAAAGATCACGCGATTCATTCCTCTAATTACAACCAGCGGCGATGCCTTCCGAGTCCCTCGAGTATCTCGTAGAACGGACAATAAAAATAATAGTCCAATTAAACAAATTTCTCCTGACAAGAAGTGAGTTTTGAGATATTGTTAAATTGTAACAAGGCAAACGTTATTCGTGATCAAGAAAAGTGCTCAAGTTCTCGAATACACTTCGATTAATTTATGCCAATATTCATACTATGTACAGCTAAAATAAACAGCTTAAATATTCGATTGGAGGAATTTCGTTAATGAAATAGATGTATATTATAAGGATAATATAAATTTTCATTCAATCTCTGTAATATTCATCCATCGTCGGTCAACTGTTTATTTGTAACAGACATCAGAAGTTGTACATGAGATTACACAGATACTCGTATACAGAACAGGTGTACTATATATTAGCTTTATCCAACCAGCGAGGAATAACCGTTGCATTGCCCAATATAGTTAGTTACCACGACCTGCATTATGATATTTTAGAAGGGGTGTCTACTGTATATATATTTTTAGATGTAATTTTTCGTCAGTAATATAGCATGACAAGCTTTTATTTTAGTTTTTATTTAACTTAAGCATTTACAAATGAAACTGTGAAATTTCAGTCGAATGGTTTCATTGCTTTATATTATATTCTAGATTTTAAAACAATTTTGAAGTTATGTAACTTGTCACCCGCTTTTGACTGTATTTAATTGCTTCTTACCTTTTATCGTCTGCAATGATTAAAGAAAATAGAATGTAAATTAAAAAAAAAACAGAATTTGAATTAGGAATTCCTAATTGTTCCCTAATTCACATGTCAAGCTAACACTTAGGTAATAAATTTCAAAGAAAATGAATTTTGAGGGTCAGTTTCACAATTCGCTGATAAAGTTCATGATAGATTAATCTGAATTTACCTGTCGGATAACTACAGATTTCGATTTCACAAATCTCAGGTAAAGACAAATATGTCAAATAATCATATATGTATATCAGCAACCTTTTTTTGATGTAAGCGCCTGCCAAAGTGACTCTACTCTGCCTCATGTAAAGCATAAGCAGAATAAAAGTGATGGTACCATACTCTAATGAGTAAAGTAATCCTTATACTTAATTTATAGACAACTAGCTGACTCAAGCAACCGCGTCTGCGTAGCGCACTCAGCGGAACCTCTCAAAGGGAAAAAACACCCCGATTTCAAAACACACTTCATTGATGCTCCACTCCTATTTATCTTAGCGTGATAGCCTTACTGACCTAGCCTTACTGACTGATACAGAATTTAACACTGAAATTATTTTTCAAATCGGACCAGTAACGTAGTTCCTGAGATTAGCGCGTTCCTAAGTAAACAAACTCTTCAATATTGGTATAGAGTATAATAGATTATCTTTTAAATACTTTCAAATATTATATATAATATTATCAGATAATTATCTTAAAGATTATCAGAAAATGTCGAAATTGATTGATTTTGGTTGGTAAAAGTATGTTATTTTCAAATACATTCTAGAATTAAACTCGCTTGCAGGTACATATTCCAGAATTATTTTGTTACAAGTGAGCTTAATTCAAAAAATGGATTTTAACAAGTTGCGTCAAGTGCCGACAATCGAGAGTATATGTACATGTTTTACAAATGTTCTAAAATTATTAGTCACATTCGAATGTTATTAAATCTGATGAAGTTTTATTGAACCATATATATAAAATAAATTAATATATAACTTTTTGAAGTGGAGTGAATGCGGGAAACATAAAAATAATGTAAAAATCGATAAAGTATTTTTTTCGTATCATCGATGTCTTAACGGTATAATCAGTATCAAACTATTGCTTGTGATAAATATTTAATTAATAATTATAACATTAACGGTATAATAAAAATAATTAAATAATCACGGACTATCATTATACCGATCATAACTATTTAAATTATATTATCAATTTACATTTTAAATATAAATTAATCTTGTTTTGATCGTTGAGATAAAAACTAGGTAGAAGTTTCATATAGTATGCCATATATGGACGCTGGGCATACCCACTTGAGTCTATAAGTGTCCATTAGTGAGGCGAGACTGATATCCTGTAACCCTATATATTTGACATTCGTAAAAGGCCTATGAGAGAAAAATGACCCTGATAACGATACCTCTTTTGCGGTTATACGTATTTTCATGTATGCACAAATGCACGTTTAATTTCATGTAATTTCATCAATTAATCGAACACGCGAAGAAAAATAATTGTATAATAATAATTTACAATCGCTATTATTGGTGTGGGGTGTCAAGTTGCAAAATCACAAGCATCAGAACTCCATATAAATTGATTATTAAGGCACAAACAGTTTGGTTGATATATATTCCTTTTGAATCTATATAATATATGCCTTCTATAAGGATGTTTCTTTAGCGTGTTCATGTTTTAACGTAATTGCACTACAAATAAAAAACCGGCTAAATGCGAGTCGGTCTCGCGCACCGAGGGCTCCGTACAAACGTGTAGGTATATCATATGATGTAACTAAAAATGTATGATTTTCGCCAGAAGACATTTCGCCTTTATCATTGCTATAAGACGTTGTTTCCTTTTGAGCTGGAACCTTAAAAATGAAAGACTATTTTTTACATTATTTAGCAAAAATTAGATAAGACACGTTTAGCTCAGCGAGTCCACAATAACTAAAAAAGTAAATGTATACATTGTGGTCTACGAAATTCACTATCATATTTTAAACCAAGATTTATTATGTTTTTTTCTATCACTTGAGTTTGTTCATTTTTATTTTGAGATAGAACAATACATTTTATCCTTATTGTATTATTTTCAGAGTCGGCCTCGAAAGGCTAAGAAATTAAAGTTTTCGAGCCGAATCTATATTCTACGAAAATCAAGACGAGACGCCGCAAGTATTAAAGTTTAGTTTAGTATTACTAATCAAAGAAAAAGTACTTAAAATATGTAATATATATTTACATACCTAGCAGGTTTGTCTTTTGATATTTTACAAAAAAATATACCTGTGCTATACCTTCAACAGCGTCATCATCATTTTCATTATATAATTACCTCTAAATATAACATGAATCATTCATTGCAATCGGTTCAGTGGTTTAGGCGCTACGGTTCAACATACAAACACATACATAGACTGCGAAAACTATTACCCTTTCTTTTGCCTTCGTCGTAGTCGAGTAAAAAACGACTTTACTAACGATTGTTAGTAATTGTTTATTTTACAATAAGTTTAAGTGTCTAATTTATTCGTAAATTTGGTACAGGTATTAAAATACTTATCCTCAGTTCATACTTCATTTTCGCTTTCTATATCATAACAAACAACAATTAAATGAAATAATTTTAATGTGAAATGATTTGACATACCAAAACAATATATATTCATATCTCACGCAAATATAAATTGAAAGCATATAAAAGTAGTGTTAACGTTTTGAATAACAGCCATAATGATTAAAGTTCAACACAATTGTTTTTGGCAGACTCTGGCTACTCGTAGCCTAAAGACTGATAGTGAGCACCATTCATAAAAGCCACTGGTTTCATCATTTCAACTGAGCTTTAAGCTCACAGATATCATATTTTCACTGGCAGAAATTGTCGAGCAATTTTACATTTACGTTACTTTGTAGCGAATAAACGTTTAAAGGGAATTGGCCTTTTTTGGACACATACAAAGCGACCCGTAACCAGAGTTCCTAAGGCTAGTTTTAGAAGGAAAAATACCTAGCAGGAGGACACCAGGTCGACCACGAAGGAAGTGGATAGATGATTTTGTGGCCTGGACTAGACTGAAGTATCTCCAACAAAAAGAGGCCATACATGATTGCGAGGGATACCGTCTGCGGACTTCCTAACAACAAAAAGGATGGCACCGTTTGACGTAGACCGTTGAATATGCTTGAAACTTTAAAGGAATACTTGTAGAAAGTTGTTGTGACTGTTTACTAGATAAACCTACTTACAATATACCTTCCTTCAAACCTTCAAGAAAAGAGCGTACTCCTTCTTAAAAGACCGGCAACGTACTTGTAACGCCTCTGGTGTTGGCATGTCGAGTGTCCATGGGCGGCGGTAATCGCTTACCCTTAGGCGATACGTCTGCCCGTTATAAATTTGAAAAAACAGTCAGCAACTGAAATCCGCATTCCAAATGTAATGCTTGTAAAAATAGTAAACGAAGTTAGTACTTTTTTAGTTAAGAATCTTTCAAAAGCTGATGTTATTCCAATTAGACTGATTTAATTTAAATATTTAAAAAAATCTCAGTTTCTAAACACAAACCAAAAAATATACTTTTGCCACTGATTTATAAAGACACTGAAACCAGAAAAACAAGGCAAGTAGGCGAATAGGTTCACCGTCTTTAGATACTGCACGTCAGGTGACACGATCTGTCGTAAATTTTTGTTGGCAGTTTCACTCAAATAAATTCTAATCTCTATTCTAAATCCTAATCTGATTTATTTAGTTCAGACTATTTATTACGTTATACGCTAATTACATATTTTAATTAACTATGCGTCAAGTAAGCATGTCCGTACAACCCTCAAAGGGCATAGATAAAGATTAATTTACATATAAATCTTGGCGATAGAAACACTCTGTCAATAGAGAGTCAAAATATCTACAGGGAAAGGAATTTACTATAAAAGTAGATTTGATTGAGATCATGGTGCCCGATCATGATCAGTCATATGTTATACGTCTATCACCTTAGTAGTATAACATTAACAATGCATTTCATAAAACATATCCTACTAATATTATAAACGCGAAAGTGTGTGAGTATATAAGTGAATATGTTTGTTGCTCTTTCATTCAAAAACTACTAAATGGATTTTTATGAAACTTTACAATAATATAGATTATACATCAGAATAACACATATGCTACAATTTATAAATATACTAACTTTGCCTCGCGGTTACTGTCGTACCGTGGGTAGCACCGCGGGGTTCAGCTAGTATTTTATAAATTAGGTAAATCTTTTGAAAGAATCATGCTAAATAGGTAAGTATTTGTGGAAGTTCAAACGATACTAGCAACTCCCTTTGCTATACTTCAATACTTTAATAATGAAGTCCCGAAATTAGTTGTAAAACTACTGCACAAATGTTGTTAGCCTTAACACGTTGGAAAAAACCTTCTTCCATACAAGTCAAACACAAACAACAACATATATTGATATGCTAAACAAATTGAAAATTCGCGTAATCATCAATGTTTTATTTTTAGAAAAAAAATGTACGGTAAAACCTCTTTTTCACTTACTAAACTGTGTATAATACTTACTGCAGCGTCAGAGTTTGTTGTATCAGTACCATTTACGTTTTAATTCCAAGACTTTTGATGTCCCCGTGCGCCATAACAGTTATCTCTACCTCTACGTGGTATTATGTCGAATACAAAACATTTAAGTTGCAGTTTGCGGTGCGCGATAAGCTCTACAACCACCGTGACCTCACATCCGGGCTTCTCTGTCTAACATGTATAACTATGCAAACTTGTTATATAATTTTATATCGCCAACATACACTGTATGCAGGTATACATTGTATACAAGTCAAAATATGAACGTAGCTGATTGATATTAAGTAAAATACAATTTATAGGATATCACTAGAACTCCTACTATTTAGATCGCAGAAAAGGTTTACGTGTTTTAAAAACTATAAAAAGATTTATACTCACAGTGTGTCGTAACACACACATTGGTATACATCGTGTCTGCATGATAATATTTTAAACAACACAGATCAAGCCAAACTCATTTCGTTTATTCATAATAATTTCTAGATCATATTTCAAGAAATGATACTTCAAATTTATTAACTTTCCTTAATTTTTAAATTACCTTTGCTTTTTAAAAAGAACAGAGTGCTAAGAGCTTTCTAAGCCATGAACTTACTAGAATGCAAAGGTATAATAAAGCATAAACTGATACTGTTATGGTTTATGTAATATATAAAGTGTATCGTTATCTTAAAATATTGAGCAAGTGACATGGCAATGCACTCCGGAGCGCAGTTTATACGTTTTATGAACCTTATTTACGTTAGGTCTTAAAATATCTCAAAAAATCTTGTAGCAGACTAACTTTTGCTCGTACTTTTCTTCAATAATATTTTTAAAATGTCTTAGATTTCAATGTCTACGCTAGACCTTTGAGATTTTACAGCAAGTTATTTATATCTACTAAACTACACTCACGTGCCATTAAATCGACTCAAGTCGTACACTAGCATGAGAAGCTGATTTTTGGAAAAAGGGATTTTCGTTTCATAAATCCATTTCACTTGTAAAATCTGATTTTTCTGTGGAATACAGTACTTTTTCGGTAGATTTTGACAAATCTTAAAACATAGGTCAAACATTACATTGCACAAATTAATTGATGCGGTACCCACGATTTGTAAGACTATATATATAATAATATGCTGATAAGAAAAATAACTTATAAAATAAAGTCTAAAGAATCAACGATTCAATGTGTCACCGAAATTGACAGACAAGACAAGAGTCATAGAAAATATAATGTCTTTCATTTTTAATTGACTATGTTTAGGAATTTGTTTACAAGAAAGTGTACCTAGGCTTTATACTTTCTTTAGATTATAAAACAGATGAAAATTACAAATTCAGCAGTAATAGGATTCTGTCATTACTCAATGTGATCGTCCCCGTACTTCTTTCTTCTAAAAATATTTAATTGGAAACAAAAATAAGGTAGTTAATTACCTAAAAAATTCCTTTGTTTCTCGGATTACTCTATTATATCAATTCTACTTTGTTTCTCTAAAGCTCATAAATTTAATTAGACCTTTTCTTTTCAACAAGCTCTGATAATGTTTCGTATCACTTAATTATTAATACTTAAATTTTCGTTATTTGGGGCCCAGAAAACAAAAAAGGAAAAAAAAAATCATTAAGTCCTTTAACCTTTTAAACTCAATGGAAACGACTGAGTTTTTACAGAAATGAGTTTGGTAACAAAAGTTAGTGCTTTATATTTCAATGTAACTTACAAACATAATCTATTACTTGTTTATTGGAGCATTAAAGAGAAAGAACATTGAATAAACCCGAACATTGAAGAAAATTGCCTGTGGCATTAAGTCCGCCTTGTGCAATATGTTTGCAGGAAGTTTGTATAAATAAATAAAAATAAATAAATAAATAAACACGAATGTACAAATAGTTTTCAAAGTAAACATTTGATCAAAACAAACATAGAATATAAACTACAAGAGATCTGATATTAAAATAGTCAGCAAATACTTACCTATCCTATTAGTCTTACAGTTATTATATTGAGAAATAATCTCATTGTCATTTATATGGCTAATATTTAAGAGAGTGAGTTATGAATTCGGTAAACTAACTTTAAAATTGTGTGAATCATCGCACAGTATGCTTAAAATATAGAGCTTTTATTAAGCTGTAAAGAATTCGAATTAACTTTGAAAGCGTAACAGGCAGACAGACAGCTACTTTCCAATTTATAATATTAGTATGCACTTACGTCGATAACTTGCAAGCCACATAAATATCTTCTATTACATGTCAATCAAAATAAATACCTATACTAATTCGCATACTAATATCAATTATATCTTGTAACAATGATACAATTTTCTAATCTAATGTTTTTGTAAAAACGATATCACCATAATGACCCAGGTACATAATATAAACAAAAGAACTTCATGTTATTATTTTTTATTACACTATAGTCTACATGTCTATTACCAGACTAGTTTTATATAAGCGTGCATTACGTAAGTATTATAACTCGACTGTAATAAACGTAGCAGACGATAATACATAAGCCATAATGCAAGTCTCTACGGTGTAAACTTCACAAACAGATATCAGTCTCATCGCTAAGCTTCATCAGGCAAGTGATAAAATATTATATAAACTTTAGCATATCAATATAAAACTTCAATGGCGTTCATGCCTATGTTTTTGATACTATGCAATCAGTGAAATTTCTTCTAGTTCATGCTAATACTTAAAGCTTTATGACAAACATTTTGAATGATAACTTTCTAATTGTAATAAGTTTCTATTCGTGATATACATATGTATATATATATTGGTTTCGAAGTTTGGGTTTTTTCTATGTATAATATGTATGTATTTACAAAAAAAGTGTATTTGTATTTATATCAGTTGTCTAGTACCCATAGCACAAGCTCCGTCCGAAATATTCATTTATATTTGAATATTTAACATTTAATTTTTAACTCTCTTTTACTGCCTAGTATTTCTTAAATAATTATTTAGTTACCACGGTAATGTTTCAGAACATTAGCAGTTTTTTTTAATTTATGGTTTCTATCTATATGGGACCACATCAACCCAAAACTATCAGTAAGCGGTGGATTTAAAATTATTAATCTTATGTAATATGTCATTGTTAACAATCCCTGCAATTTTTATCCTTATGAACAAGAAGACTTCAGAATAACATTAAGATGTAAAGAAACATTTCTCAAGCATCTTTGACTACGGCGCGGCGGGAGGTAAGCGTGCTAGAAGTCTCAATGTGACGTAGTCTCAAACAACAAAATAACAAACGAGTCTGTCACCTAAGCGTTACACGATAACCCACTTCCACACGCTAACATAACATGTTGAATGCTTTTACATTTCAACTAACTCAAAACAATGTCAAACAAAAATTGCTGCTATTGAAGAAGAAGAAGTTATATTTTATACTAGAAACTTTATCCACTATGACCAGAATGTTGAAGTAGAATAAAAAAGTTCAACAATTTCACAGAAGATTACTTAAATATAAGCCTTAGATAAGTTTTAACTTATACTAAATTCATTGACTTTTTACTAAGCGCAACTGTTATTTTTTTAAATGTATAGTAGCCTGCAAAAGTAACTGCCTGACGGAAACCTTTAGCAGAATCCAAGAGTGGTGGTCACCATACTTATTGCGAATGCAAGCAGTGCAATAATCCAGTATGGTGACCCACACCATGGCGGCCTACTGATGTTTCAGCATTATTGGGCCTCCGGTCTCGCACTCACAAACGAAACATGGAAGAACGCATGCTGTCTTTTTAGGTTGATGTTCTGTGCGAGGATAGTACCACCCCAGTCGAGCCAACCCGTTCCTGCTGAAATCGGCGTGGCTCTACTACTTATTTATAGTTGGTTTTAACAACTAGGAGTATTGTTTCTGGATACTTTGATGCGTGTTATAAGACAAATTATATCAAATTTGGTTGGTACAACTTGGCTTTAAAACTAATGAAATAATTTAAATTAAGTGTTATGTTGTTGTATCCTTTATATGTATTTCATTGCTTACTAGAACCTTTGTATCCTCGTGAGTTTAATAATGTAAAACATAGCACAATGGATTCGTGATCCACGACCTTGTACTTATATTAAGGACCTTAGCCATTAGAGTTTGCCAAGTTAGCTTCTTTATAAAAAATAATGTCGTATGCAATTGCGAAGCAGACAAGAGCCACTACACACAGCGCACATATAACGAAGACTGTATAGCAATTCTGTCAGCCAGAAGGACCGTCCACTTTAACAAGACTTTAAGTGACTCGATAACGAAGGCTAACTAGGTGTTTCTCTCCGCGCAGAAAGCTGAAATTACGACTTATATTTTTATTGACCAAGCGAGAGAAGCAAGTAAAGCATATTTATTTAGATGCACTTGATTTGGCTTTCTTCTATCTGCTTATCTACAACACTTCAACTAATATTTTCTAAACGAAACGTGTTATTTGTTTACCTCGATTTTTTTGATAGTTTTTTTAGACCTATTGACTATTGATTGAAAGATGATTGAAAAACACTGTGTTTTATTATAATATAATATAACTTGTTAGATTCAACTATTTCTGACCAAACGAATTCCTACTTTTCACAATATGGCTTAGTGTTCGACTAAGTAACATGTTTACCGGTTACTTGTTTTAGTTAATTATTTTTGTTACTCACCTATCAAGATAGCTATCGTTGACTGTGGTCAACAGTATCTGATCATTCAAGGGACTTCAATATGTTTGTTATTTATGTTTAGAAACTTTCTAAAATCATTTCCATTTATTGATTTCATTATGATGGACTATAGAAAGCGTATAAGATATATCTGTTTTATCAAAACTTCAAGACCACCCAATATTAAAATATATTTGTTACTGCAAGTGTTACGTTCGCTTTCTAATTGACCTTAATGATTTTAAAATTAATGAACAGATTATGTTTAACTGTGTTTAGCTATGCTATTTATTACAATAAATAATTTATCTTGCATTGTTACATTTTTATTTTATTTTTCTCTCCTATCTAGATTCGTTGCTTTAAAAATAAAAGTAGCAAAAGTAAAATGTCAGTCGCGTCGCCGCGTCGCTAGCCATACACCACCCACCATTAGTTTACATATAAATGGGCGTCGTTTTACATAATCCATCGTACACGATGGCTGTAATTTGTTACCAGCCTTCTGTATAAACATATTGATCTCGTTCATAATACATAGCCGTGTCGTATGCGATAATTAAAATAAAATCTCTATCGGTGAGATATGTCAGTATCGAGTAACGTCACCAGAGCGTCGATTGATCAACCGCTAGAATTATATCATTTTGACATCGAATAAAGCGATGGGGAAGCGATTATGATGTTTTCATAAATTACGTTTTGCATTAAACTTTGAATGTGATCACTGTACCTATAAAGAAGTTAGCTAGAAAACATCAAATGAGATTTTTTTGCGAATTGGGATTAAAAACGTATGTATTTATAGAATGACTTGTGAACTTTTGGTCAGCATTCCTGTAATTTTTAAAGCCATGGACAGTAAAGATGGGTTTTCCTATAATCTCACTTTTGTAAGAATTTCAAGATTATTTTCCATTTTCAAAAGCTGGAATATTTATGTTATAACGCATATAGATCAAAGAAGTTAAGGTCCTAGTACAATGTCAAAAAAATTTTTTGACGGCAAAACTCAGTAACACTTTTGTGTGCTCAATGTTGTAATCAAAGTCACCAAAACAATATTTCGAACATAAACATGGACTTAAAGTAAGAATTAAACAATTTAAACCTTAATAACGTTTATTAAATAAATGGTTTCCTTATTTCATTGTGCTTTTAGCTTCGTTGGAGCCAGGTATCTTTTTAGAGTAAAACGTTAAATTTATGACTTAATCTCAACCTTCTGAGAAGATCTTTTCCTTTTTTTTTTGCCGCCCCATGGTATGACCAATACCTTCTTTCCAAAAAGATATCTATGTCCAGCAGTGGACTGTTAACGGCTGTTGATGATGATGGAAATAATACAAACTGAAAAAAAAGTACGTCACCAAGATGGGATTTCTACGTCCCTTCTTTAATAGGAGACTGTTTTATCTTTCTTTAGCAATTAGACGACTGTATTTATTACAATATCAAACTTATGTAAAGTTGATTTTATTACAAAAGATGAAAGTATTTAAGCTTCCGTCACTTCAAACTAATTATTAATTCAGCTTCCTTTCAATACTGTAACAAAATTCCCAGCAATTCGTATTTCAAAAGCTTTGAGTTATGCTGCTATAGATCTTTACAAGCATTGGCAATTTGTTCCAAGTGATGAATAGCTTGATATAATATAGTGGTAAAGTACGCGTTGAAACGTGAATACCTATGTAAGTACCTGTGTGCAAAATCCAGGAACAAACGGCTAACGAACGCGAGCAAGAGGCGATACGATTTGTCTGTCGCTGCGAAAACGTGGAGTTATGAATGTTGCTCTTAAATTTGCTTAGGATACGGTGGTTCTATTTGGAATGTGATAGAAAATTTCTGGATATCTGTGATGGTAAGCAGGTAACTAATTGCGGATTCGGAGATATTCTTTGTTATAAAATAACTAATCTTGCAATGAAACTTTGGCAATTACATCTAATCCTGAGTGCATGTATTTTTTTAAATAGTAACCTGAAATATCCATTAATTTGCTCTTACCATGGGAGAGCCACACTTTGGCATGAATGGGCTGGCTCGACCGGAGTGATACCACGGCCTCACTGAAAACCGGTGTGAAATAGCGCTTGCGCTGTGTTTCACCGAGTGAGTTAGGATACCGGAGGCCGATAACCCAATCCTTCGCCCCCATCCCCCTCCGTATCATCCACAGGCCGGCGACGCACTTGTGACGCCTCTGGTGTTGCGGGTGTCCATGGGCGGCGATAATCGCTTACCATCAGGTGATACGTCTGATCGTTTGCCCCCTATTCCATAAAAAAAACTTAGCACTTGCTGTATGAACAACCTTATATCTACAAATCAAATATTATAAAATGTATATGATGTGGAAAATAAAAAAAACAAGTAATGAATATTATAAAAGCATGTAATTTTTTTTTGTGAAACATACATGCTTTAAATAAATGTTTATATCACAAGGCGTATTTCTCTCGTGGTTCTTCTCGTAGACCCCGTAGGGTCTCGGGGTAACTTATCCAGGTTTACGGCCTGTTGAAGTAATTATCCGCGCCACCTGCAACTACAGGTGGGTCACGGGGTTGAGCCCGATGGGCCTTTGGTAGTCCCGGGGTGTTGGTCCGGTGGGAGGGGCGTCACTAACAGGGACTTGCTAGTAACGCCGAGTCTTGTTCATTGTGGTAACCTGTGCTTAGCGAGGTCGAGCTCCTAGGAGCGCCCGTCAGCCAGCAGAGGTCGGATGTTCGGGGTGGTTAGAGAGTGGTTGCCACGGACACGAGATCTCGTGGCAGGCCATACCTGTCCGGCGGTCGCCGATGATAGGGCGCGAGCTCCCGCAGGTGGCGGGCCTGCGATCCGTCGGCACGCACGAACAGGTTGGTGCTCAGGCGTCCCACGAAGTCGTCCAGGCTCTCCACGCGCAGATCTCTGGAGATTGTACTATTCCGCACAAAGCGAGGGGCGTTGGTAAGAGTGCGCAGTGCGAGCGACTGTTGCGCACGCAGCCGGCGGCGATTCGTCTCGGAAACGAGCGCGAACCAGGCCGGGGCACCATATGATAGTCGGGTGCGGATGTACGCCTTGTACACGCCGAGCTTTGCGCGGAGCGGCAGTCGGGATGATAGTACGGGCCGCAGAAGAGAACGTGCGGCACGAACCTGGGCAACGACGTTGTTGACGTGGGGCTTCATGGAGAGGGTGCGGTCGATGGTCACGCCGAGGTATTTAACCGTCGTGGACCACTCAACATTCTGCCCCATGAGCTTCAGCTGTGGGAGTGTCACAGTCCCTATGGATATCGCCTGAGTCTTCGCCACATTGACCGTCAGTCTCCAGTCCTTCAGCCAGCCGGGAAGTGCATCTAGGGTGTGCTGCATCTTGGTAACAGCGTTGGCACCGTATTTTGACGTCGTGATGTAGGCCGCGTCGTCGGCGTACAGCGCAAGTTGCACGCCGTCGGTGACGGGGATGTCGTCTGTGTACCAAGAGTAGCACACTGGGGACAAGCAACTTCACAAGGCGTATTTGAGGTTAACTAACCGTTAAGTATTTATAGATGCTAAGCATGTATAGTAACGTTTACGTTATGCAGATATAACCAGTTATGTTCTATCGTCGACCGTAGTAATCATACATTGTGCGATAAACTCTTTCCTTTATTACGAATGCACTGCATTCGTTAGTACCTCCGTGTCGCGAGTCGGTATTTGCGCTGCCTGCAAGTGGCGATATTTCAGCGCGCCCAGGCCCTGTTTGTGAAAACTTTATTCACGTCAACAACGCGCTGTCTGTCAACTAAAACAGAAATTCGCCAGTATTACATACAGGAAACTCGTACACATATCTGAGGCACGACAAAATATATATTATATTTAAATTCGACTGTTGGAATTGCGGCCTTTATTGCAATAGTTTGCTTGTTCATTCATAAATTGGTTCATCTGCTGCATCACAATGTTATAATCACATTATTAATAACGTCACTGTTTAATTCAAAGATACGAAACATTTTCATTATAGTTTGTTACATTATGAAACATAGTTATTTACTGTCCAAATCTTAAATATAAATCTGTTCTTAAGCCTGTTTTACAATAAATTTCGCTGAATACTCAAGTAAGACTAATACAAGTAACATTAATTATTAAGCCTATTACCTAAGGTACACAGGTAAAGTATTGTTTTACTTGGTCTAATAAAAAACCTGGTTTGGCTTTAACACAGTATTAAATCTTTTTTGAGTTCGTCCAAGTTCTAAAGAACAATTTACTTTTTGAAGAGTCTAAAATTTTTAAAGTGTGTGCTAAATCTTCTTCAGCGGACTGCGATTTAGTGATGAGGCGAAAGTATAATTTAGTGCAGAAACATTGACTCAACATATAAAATTCACTGGTGTACGTACGGTCATGATGAGAGTAGTACGATGTCAGGCTATTCAGCGAGCTACGCGAGGTGGGGACGTGTGCGCCTGACTGACTTCGATCGCACGCGTCACTATTTTACATATAAATGGACGTCGGTCCATAATCCGTCTAACACAATGGCTTTAATTTGTTCCGTGAATGTGTACGTAGGCAAATGAATCCTGAAATTGGTAGGAAGTTGCGTCGATGCAACATTCTAAAGGGTTACGGTAACACAGACCTGTAAAAAATTAAAATGGCTGCGATAACTGTAACATTACTAATATTTAAAAATATTTGATCTTTTTTTTTATTGACAAATCCTTTATGAAAGCACTTGAGAAGCGAGATCGCTGTATTTATGGTTGAGATACACTGATCTACTTTGTGGTAGGGAACTGCTTTATTTAAATACATCTTAATCTTTTCAATCTCTGTTAAAATCAATTCTAATGAATTGAAAGGTTTTGCTACCTGACTTTATTTTGTTGAAAGTTATGAGACACGTGCTATTTAGTTTAACTTGGCTAACAGAGAAGTTAAATTAGTACGAGTATTTCAAATGCAAATTGTGTGCTGAAGCAGTAGCTCCGCACCTGTGCTGACAGTTTGTGTAATAGCTTGGAACCACCGAATTAATTTACAAAACTCTGACCTGTCTCGAACAAAATAGTTTTTGATGCCAGTACCCGTTCCGCTCGCTTCACTATGGCGTAACCTCGAATAAGTGGGTTAGTTTCTGAATAAATATTACGTGGAATTTGTGTTTCCTAAGGGGATTGCTTTAATGAAACATAGCAGGTATTAGTTTCTTTGTTAGTTGGAAATAGTTTGCATAATGTTAACGTCATTGGAATAATTTAATTTATCACGGTTTTTCTATTAATGACTTGCTTTTATTTCTATTTAGGCAATTTTGTAACAAGTATGGTTAAGTAATTAGTAGCTGTCAGAATGCAAATACCTGGTTTATGGTAGCATGAATGCGGAGAAGAGATATTTGCCTATTACTAAGCTAATGAAATTTACGATTTATGTGAGAAAGTATTTGGTTTTCAATCAGCTTTAGCAATTCCTAATGTTTCTGTTAGTATTCATACTCAAACTACAGACAACATAAAGAGCTAAAATGATTTTCATTAATAAAAATTCGTGTACGTATTTACTTTGTAAAGTTCAAAGAACTCCATTGGAAATACATGCACTCGTTGAAAACAAAATCAGAAACGTATAGCTAAGAGGGTTCGCGTGTACTCTGAAGTCATATTTATCATTCCATTATACGCAGACAGGTGAATTGGGATAAACATCAACATGTTATAATAAGAACGATCTCCAGCGGTGTCGCAAACAACTTTGAAACTGGCCCAGCTACGCAGATGGGGATGACATCTCTTTGAAGATAAAGACGAGAGATAATTTTGCAATTTTCGTGCCGAGAGGTTAACGATATGTACCTGCCTGTCATGTTTTTGAAATTAACTTTTAATAGCAAGAAAGCAGAGCAACTTTTGTGTTGGTGGTGACATTTACACCGATGGTTGTGTGACGATAATTGGTAGGCAAATACTATTTCGACTTTTACAATTTGGAATTTTGTTGACTATTGAATTAAATTTTGTATTTCCTAATTTTATCGAGTCCGAGATTAGCATGCTATTTTAGTAGTATTTACAGTAATGTACAAATAAACTTTTTTTATTTTAAATAGAATAAAAAACAAGCAAAAGCTTTAGCAAAAAGACATGAGAGAAAAAAATAAACAATACTAGCGTGTAGTAGTTGTGTTTGCATATTTAGAACGTAATATTGTTTTAGTGGATACTTTTAACTACCTATCTGTTTAGTAGGTACATGCATAGTATTGCGCGTGTTGACACGCAATGAGGATAATAGAGATTGAATACAGATTCAAAAATGGAATCGTAAATGCCAGAATTCGAAACGAATAAAATAGGCTACTTTATTTATTTTTAAACGTGAACGTTACATAAACCGATTATTTATATAGGTATATATAAAACGATGGTACAGAAATAGAGGATGATATAATATTTCTAGACGTAATCTCCCCGACCCTTCAAGGGAGTCGTGGTCACGCACCCACGACATGCATTCACTATTCAATGAGCTAAGCCCGTAGCAACATTCATCCCACTTTTGTTATTATTTTGTGACCTTACACTTAATGGCTATAACATCTGCTGTATTTTTAAGTTTCGGAATCTACTTATTTACTGCGGCTTCGCTCATAAAATTATGTATTTCATACATTAAATCGGGTACATCATATTTATTACATTAATTTTATTATAGCGAAAGTCCTGACAATACCTCAACCAAATCTGAAATATGCACTCAGGTATAATTTTGTTTTATTCTTGTTCATACCTCTTTCTTTATCTGTAGATTATAATTATTATCTTCACTGACATAGTTTATTGCTCAGAGAAAAGATTCCTAGTAACTAAAAGCAGTGTCCTAGTGATATTTTGTGTGTAAATAAACTTAAGTATTAAATTACTAAAATCCTCTAAATTAAATATTTATAGAAAAACTTAGTAAAAAAAAATTATTTAATTTCCGAATAGGGCTTCCATTGGCTAATCTATTCAAACCCATATGAATAAGTAACAAAATTTTAAATGAAGTTGGTAATAACAGCTATGTTTATAATGCACAAGCAAATTGCATATGTCATAATTACAAAGATGTTTATCAAAATGAAAACGTCAAAGTGACAACCCTAAAACATACATTTGTCACTATGATTATGTCAAACACAAAAATAATCCCGTCATCTATTTGGCATGTTGCGCACCCTTACTGATCGTGAAGTGCAAATTTGGGGAGAGTGAACTATGGAACAAACGGCAGAAAGATTATAGACTCCGTTGTATAGGTGATCAGACGTCAAAGTCGTCATGTTTTGAAAAAGTTGTTGAAGCAGAGGGAGGGCAGCTTCGGTTGCCATGGTTAATAATAACTGTGCTATATAATACGCCAAACATGTTGATGTCGTGGCCAATTTTCCCCAATAGGTACATCGGTTGCCACGTTAGCAACAGGTCCCCTGTTTTTATACCGAAGTTTTTTAAATGATTTCTTATGCTTATATCGTCTTCGTATGTTTCAAAAGAAGTCAAAAACATTAAATTTCATAAAGTGTAATCGCTTTCAGGCCAACGTCTTATAAAATGTCAGTGGCAAATTAATATATTATTTGTTTATGTAAGTTCAAAGCTGATGTAGGAAAAAAGCAATTCAAACACCTGGAATTAATAGTACTTGTAAAGTTTATAACAAATACTAAGTTAGTTGCCAGAAATAGACGTATTTAGTGGTAAAGGATTTTTATATGAAGGTAGTTCTTTGATTTTTATTTAGAACTTATACTCGTATTTAGGAGAAATTGCTGTGGTAAGTTTTACAATTTAATAATCTAAGATAACCACAAAATGATCTGAGTCCGAATGTTCTTTGTACCACATAGTTAAACTATAGTTAAATCTGTAGGTCAAATTAAACTATTTTAAATATTTTTATGTGTCTCCATCCGACTACCGAGTTTATTGAACCTCTGCAGCTGCGAAGAAATATTGCGTCTATGGCCATCATCTATCGCCTGTATCATGGGTAGTATTCTGAAGAGCTCTTCTAACTATTCCCCCCTTCCCCCTTCCTCTACAGGACAACACGTGCTGGCCTCGAAGGCCATCACGTGTTATCAAGTCAAGTAAAGGTAGACATACGCTCTCGAAACCAACGTTTCGGTTTTTCCTTCTTGAGCCGAACGATCAAAACATAGAACTCACTACCACCGCACGTGTTTCCCTTCCATTACGATCTCGGGTCCTTCAAGCGGGGCCTCAAAAAGCTTCTCACTAGGCCACCATAGTGTGAGTCACCATGCTGCACTCTTAAATTCTATTCATGCTTTCCATCAGGCAGAGTAAAGATATAGTTGGAAGAAACTTTAGAAAACGAAAGATATTAATCTTAGATCACCTTACGGGCAAGTGTAGTGAATATTAGTAGGGTTATCGAACTGACCAAAATTTAATGCTTCATCAGATGTGATTCTACTGTAATTAACTAGGGTATAAAAATAATGGAAATAATGAATTATTTTCATCAAGTTTATTCCTTCCAAAGAGATCCTTAATAACCTCGGTGCATTCATGACTACTTGTTAGTCTAACCCTGTTTAGTAGTAGCAAGAAATTTACTTACAAGTAGGTATCATTACTTACCACATTAGATTTTACACCATCAAAACCGTCAAAATTAATTATGAATCAACTTGAACTTGTTGATACTTTGCGGCGGCACCAGCATCTGTGTTCATATAGCAACAATACCAAGCAACTGTTGTTTGAAAGACTTGCTACATAAGACGTATCATATATATTTATACTTATTTCAGATCTTTACAGTACATCTATTGGAAAACTTAAGTAGTAGTTTGAAAATCCTTAATAGTCTGTAGAAATACTTTGAATTTAGATTTTTTATATAATAGATGCACTTTAAACTAAATTGAACTATTTTCCATATAAAAAAGTAAACATCTCATATACATAGCCTCGCCTATTTGCTATTTAAGACTATTTAACAGATAAAAGTTGTTGATAATTATATGTATTTCTGTCATAAATGTTTCTACCCAAGAATTGTGAAACTAAAATCTGTAGTTATTTAATAGATACGTTGACTTAGTCTATTCAGGGACTTTATCAGTAAACGGTGAAACTGGCCTTTACGCCCTTAGTCTTCTTTGTTCAAAAGTAAACCTTATTGTAAAGGTGAACCAACAAATTATTTTTATAACAATATACACATAAAAACAAATACAAATAAATTTAAACGAAAAGCTTTCCAAATGATTTATATTGTTTTGTTTAGGAGGTTTCAAGGAATTCCATTTTCTCACAATCTCTCATTTGTTCCCTTTGAAATTGCAATATTGCTATTTAAAGCAACAGTATTGCGGCAGTGCACGATCGCTTACGATACAGCCGCAGGGCTATTTAATAACGTCACTCATGCATAACCGAGCAAAAGTAATTAAAGCAACGTCACCATCACCACAACATATAAAGGAAAGTCTTTTGAGAAAAAAGGGCGCTGAGCGCAATTCCAAGTTACATTTTAATCAAACAGTGACCACGCCCGAGTCTGTCATGTCGCCTATTTATGAGTTGTAAAGGGGATCCTTCCGCAGTTCACTTTGTACGCTCGTATGGTAATGGCGTGAATATGCTGTGACGCGCCCTGACATGTGTCGGCAACGGAAAATGAAGTCCGAACGGGAGGGCGCATGTTTGCACGCACAAGCGCCAATAACGCGCCAGCGACAACAAACGATTT
This sequence comes from Spilarctia lutea, assembly GCA_916048165.1. Taxonomy (NCBI): domain Eukaryota; kingdom Metazoa; phylum Arthropoda; class Insecta; order Lepidoptera; family Erebidae; genus Spilarctia; species Spilarctia lutea. Next base: position 12,472,624 of record OU696475.1, on the reverse strand, counting down.
TATGCGTAGCAATTTGCTTTGCATCGCAATTAATTGCTCCATTCTTTGAACTTCATCTTGAATGTTAAATAAACACAAAATAGAAGAGGGTATTTTTAAAGCTTCTCACAAGATAAAATATAAATGGTTCTTATTTATTTACATGTATGAAATCTACAAAAAGTTGCATAAAAAATATTATCGTAGAAAAAAATGTGTAACTAAATTTGCATAATGTGTTACCTTAGGGAGATCCTTAAGTTTAATATGGTTTCGGCAATTCAAATTGTAGGCGAATCACAAGTAGGTCATTATACTACAATGACGATGTAGGTAATAAAACGCAGCTATGCGGTCAGGGGGATTAAATTGGGCCCACAAACCGCAAACTAGTTCCATGAAAATATTTGCGTACATATTAACACATTTTTGAAACTATTTAATCAGTGTCTTTGGAAATAACTGGGCTTTAGTCATAGAAACTAATATCACATTTTTTTTAAACTTGTTTCAACAAGATTTTAACTATTGATGTTCCTTCAACAGAAAGCGATTTACAAAGAACCAAGTACTTAACAGAGTAAGGGGCTGTTTTTTCAAAGCTTGTTCTATTAATAGTTTTTGGAAGAATACCCTCTGCTCCCCTTCAGATGGTTCACCTTTGCGATCAATAATCGAACTGGCAACAGGTACAATATCGTGTTCACATAGTTTTTTGATGCTTAAAATGGTTGGCATATGATTTGTTAGTACATCATGAAACCAGCTTCTTTAATTCAAATACAAATTTAACGATTGACTGTTACAGCAATAAAGAGGGGTGTTATAAGTTTGACGTCGATGTCTGTAAATCTCTCAGTGTGTGTGTGTGTGTGTGTATGTCTATCTTTGGCATCGTAGCTTTCAAACGTATGGACCGATTTTAATGCGGTTTATTTCACTTGAAAGCCAATTTCCTTGCGGTAGTTCTTAGATTTGTTTGGTTAATATCGGTCCAGCAGTGTAAGAGTAAGTTTTCAGTTTTTTAAAATGATATAAGGCATTTTTGGTGTATGATTACTATATTAAGTGCTTGCGTAGGGGTTTTATTTTATTTTAGCTTGTTTAGATTAGAACTTATACATAGGTAGCCTTGTTATAACCACAATATGTACTATTTAAAACATCATTCTATGTTCTTTATAAATCACCATCATCATCGTCAAAATGAGAAAAGCATATTATTTTACATAATGTATCACGAAAATGATCAAAGTAATAAAAATCTAATTTCGTTCAGCAATACGATTTTTACAGCTTTGATTTTTGCATAAATTGTCGTGAAAACAAACTTATCAGACATTTTCCATATTTAGAGTTAAACTCTGGTAAGAACAGTGCGAATCTGTTTCAAGATTTATTCCTAAAGTAAGGTAATAGCGCGGCTCATTGCTTTTTCACTTGGTTACTCAAATGTAGATGGATGAGGTATTCGTAGACGCCGCCGGAGACAATTGTCAACCATCGCTCAGTGTCCTCACTAATTGAAAATTCTCGTCAGCTTCATTTAAATCTGCGTCGATAAGATGCGACACGCAACCGCTCAAAATTAAGCCCGACTATGATTTAATTATCTCGTACCTTTATCAAGAAATGTTGAATAAGATATCCGCAAAATGATTGTCACTAAAAGCACCATTGGCAATATTGGCAAATTTTATTAATACTCATAGCATTTGAAGTGATAAACTAAAGTAAAACTGTTATTTACAGCCACTTCAATGACATAAACAACTGTTAATAAATTACCCATATTTTAAATTAAATATTACTTCATAAAAATCGCTAGATAGACAGAAAACTCGTAGTAAAATAAATTCGTTGTACCAATTAAGGATCCCTTATTCCTAAATACCCTTTCAAGTAGATTCGCGGAAGGAAGAGGGAGAGAGCGGAAGAAATTCTCGATAACAGGGAGTAAAGAGTGGAAAATTATAAAACGTTAGAGACCAGACACCGTCTTGAGTGGATAATATTATGATTATGAGCGTTCGCCTCTGAAATAATACCCAGCTTTAGTAACATCACTGAACAATTCCTTGCTTCAATAACATCTACTGCCTACATTACTATGTTGTTTTAGCATAGTATTACATTAGGGTTACGAAAGTCATAATATAGAGAATAGAGTTTGCGTAATGAACAATTATTACTATTTGTGTACACGTGTGGAAAATATATTTAAATGAACATGTACGAAGTGAGTACAAATGTTTATAGTTCCAACTAGCTTTCTTATTATATGTTTCTAACTTTGAAAGTGATTAACTTTCAAACAACAGGTTACCCCTAATTTTACTCCTTTAGGGTTGAGGTTTTCAGGTTCCCATTCTTCCAATGTGCTTACAATATATAAAGTATTCGGTGTTAAAATCTCAAGTTTGTAGCCTTAACGATTATTGTATAACGGGACTTAGTCGCGATATAGAGATGATTATGATTATATTGATTATGCCTCGTCTCACCAGCAAAGTAAAACACAAAACCTCCTTTCTAAAAAGATACCTATGTTCAGCAGTGGACTGTTAAAAGCTGTTGATGTGATGTGTTAATTGATTCCAAAATTATTATATCAATCCAAATAAATCCATTTGTAAGTAATATTTATAAAGAAAAATCCGAAATTCAAAGGTGGTACGTAAATATGTTAGAAACACTTCTTGTGATGAGTAAATAATCATTCCTGATATTTCTTATTTAATTGTTTACCAATAATAAAATAAAAACACACTTTTAACTAAGTATTTATAACTTCAATATAAAAATAATAAATCATCACATTGTGATACGAAACGCCTAGATCAGACTATGACGATTTCTATATTGTGATGTACTCGTATACACGTTTCGTATCACAATAATAAATTGTTTATTTGTTTATTAAATATATAAGTGACAACACACGCTTACTGTGTTATATGTATGAGATAAGTTTAAATGAACGAATTGAGAAATGAAATTCTAAATATAAATTGACCTTTATTGTTCGTCTAGCTTAATCTTCTTTCATTATTTCTAATGAACTTCATTTTATCGCCTACAATTTTATTTATTAGGTATATGCAACGAAACGGTTTAAACCAGTTCTGTATAGTGGAGGAATAACTTGCGTTTCCATTTTTATTCATTTCATGGCGCAATCAACATTTGTAGAAAGCGTAGATGTGGGCGTGAGGGCGACCCGTATTAAAATATTTTAAGCAGGCTATGAATATGCAAAGACACGGCTCTCGACGGTGGTGGTTAACGATTTGCACGTTTTTGGACCACTCGCTAATTGCAAATGTGAATGAACACTTATGGCAAATGTAATTGCTTTCCCCGATACTAGATCCGATAGAAACACGTTGTTTGTTGTTTGATTCGGCCCGGTTCACCGCTATAACTGAAAACTAATTTACTTTCATCTGATGGCCGCCGCGTGCTAATTTCATTTTCACTGCGATTAAAAAGTAACTGCGGGTTTCATTCGCTTTCATACTCAGTAACAAAAATTCTAAAAGAATATTAAATTTAATTTTTCAATTATACTTAACTAAGATCATAGGGAATTTTTAACGTTTCTGGTATAAAATATTTTTATGAAATGTCAAGTTTTTGTTATTGATCATGACAGAGTAGAAAAAGCAATCTTTTGTAATATATTCATTTGTAATATATAGGATAATAATAATAATAATAATAATAGATCACTTTATTGTACACCAGATGCATTACAAGGTTAACTTAAAATTAGAGAAGTACTATTGGCGGCCTTATCGCCCGGAGGCAATCTCTTATAGGCAATCTATATTCTACAGCTTGCCTACGTACACATATTCCTTGAGAAATTAACTACTTTACTATTTACTATAAAAAATCTTAAGTAACGTTAATTTTTAAATGCCATGGCTCAGTTAGTGGGTGAGGTTTATCGGAGTCCAAACCCTTAATAAGGAGAGAGAGAGATTAACGCGCCACCCCTCCGGTGTTAGACTCAAATAGTCAAATGGCGGTAACATGCTTTTAGGACTTTTGAAAACTTCTAAAAACCCTATTGGACATAGAAGGAGTTTTTAGGCAAGCAGAACAAAAATATAAAATAATAATACCTATGTTATTGCATATTTCGGTTATACTCGAGTAGTTTCAAGCCCAATTAGCATTACCGGTGAAGGCATCAATCGATGTTAGTTTTACTGAAAAAGTGCAATTATAGTTATATTTTTTAGTCAATGCAATGTTGAAATATTAAAGGTATGTATTTAGTTCAACAAATATGTGACATTTAATCACAAAGAGGTCTTATGTTGAATTAATATTCAGTCCATGGAAGTTTACAAATATAATATGTACCTAGATATTTTCATTACTTCTGAAATGCGATTATTTCAGACGAATTTAAATAGATAGTTCTAGCTAGCTATTAAAATAGAAAGTTTCCCGTATATTTCTCTCGGATAAGTATCGCCTATTCAGTTTAAATAAATTGAATTTAAGAATGAGGGAGAGATCTTACTATAAACTGAGAGTTGCTTAACAAGATCAAGCACAAAGTGCTATACGCTGTACGATTAGTACCTTCAAGTGAGGAGCTGGCTTCTACCTCGGCCTTTTCAAGTGTGATTAAGGTTAGATTGAGGCGAGCAACGGACGTATCTATTCAATTAATGCCCTACTCAGCGCCCAGACTAGCCAAACCTTCAATTTGTATTGCATTGGTCCTGAAAATTGGCCTTATTTGTACAGATATGTAACGTGCTTCTCAGCCGCAGGCGGCCGTGACTGTGTGCCAACAAATAAAAATATGGCCTCTTCGACGTTTAGCTAGGGAACATAATTCTAATAATGTGTTAATATTTTTTCACAAGTGTCAGTTTTTGCTGAAGGCGAAATTGAATAGAAATATTAAACTTTATTTTATAAATTTCAGCTACAACCTTTTGAAGAAGTTTAGTTATTCATGTCTGTTAGATATGTTACTTCTCAAAGGTCTATAGGGATATTAAAAATAATTTTTAAATTTCACAGAAAATGTATTATAACTATGGCAACAAAACTTTAACTATTTCTGTTATTTATCATATGCTACTATTAACAGTTTAAAGTGCTTGACATGTTATTAAAAGCAACATACAATTTAAATATTTGGGAAGCCTAAGGGAAAAAGTGAGTACTTTCGTGATATGAACGTTCGCAACTCTATTGCCAAGATTACCATATCAAACATAGAACATAGTCCTACATTCCAAATTTATAACTTGTAACGATTACACAAGCTCAAACCAGTATCAGTATAACGTCAACTGCCAACTTATGTTATATAACGTCTTAATACTGAAATGACAAAGGTAGGAACCTATTTCAAAGAGCATCTAAACTAGAGCAATATTAGTAGCAACCCGTATTGTGTATTGTATAGAGGCTTACAGATCAACGGATTATAGAACGGAGCAAAGCGCCAATAATGGCTGTCTTCGTGCATCAATGCAGACAGGGATTTGCATCGTGTATGTGTAGCAAAATTTACTAAACTTACACACCATAAGAATCTGTCTTAACAGTAGTTTAAGACGAATAAAAGAGGTGTTTTAAAAGTAAAATTTATTGGTACGCCTGTCTAGGTCACTGCTCGTATATGAACTATTTCACAATTTTTTATGTTTTAAAAAAACTTGACTTAAACGAATTAGTTCTAAGTAATCGTTCAAAAAATTATCAGTTTTTCTTTTCTTTTCAGAGGTTAGGGGGGACGAGGTTAAACTATTGTTACGTGTTAGGGTTCGATGGGTTTGGAAATAAATCTTAAATAATCGCGCAACAATCAAACGATTGGATAGTACTCGTATAATATATATAAGATATAGACATAAGATTAGAGCATCTGTTATTCATAAGACGATCTACAAACGAAATTAGTCCTTTAATTAATGAAAGAATAGATTGCCTTTTGACCAAGATCTGTTCGAACTTGTAGTCGTTTTAAATAGGAAAATAAAATTGGATGTTTTGTTTCAAAGGATAACTACTTCTTACTTATATATAAACTTAGGATCTTTTCAACTTAATTTTGATATTTATTATGTTGCTTGTGCCAAAGATGATTGAATATATTGTTAATATGTAAATTGAATTTAATAAATGCTATTGAACTTTACGCCTATTGTATTATGTACCCATTCTTTTAAATTATAACGAAACATTATTAATAAATTGGAAGAGACGTTGAAAATATAAAAATGACTCATAATTTTGTCAAATAAAAAATATTTCATTAAAACAAATTTTTAAAAACTGCTATGTAGTACTATTAAATATTGTAATAGATATAAAATTTGAACACGAGAAGCAATCTCAGCAAATGGACGCCGCTTAGCAGGCCATTTTGCCATTTCGATGCATTTCCGCTTGGAAATTACTATCATTTGTTGAAAGAGGGACGAATACCGCTAAACCGGTCATGGAGCTGTTCATTAATCACATAAAGAAACAATTTATTGCTGTAATTCATTTTTGTGAAATATGCATTTGCTTTTCAAAAGAGAATTTCATAGCAGCTATAATAGACCACATTTAAAAACTAAAACCAAAAGATACCAATATAAGCATAACTTGCAAAAAAACGAAGTCTCACCACTCAGTTTTTCTTCTGTAAAAAGTTGGGCGATCTATGTTATACGAATCTCATCTCAATAAATAAGATTGTTTAGTGATTTTATCCACCATGAAGTTATAGGGGGTCGAAAATATTTTTGCCTGCTGGACTTGGAAGGGGGCGGGGGCGCACGCCTCCAGATTTCTAATCTTAAAAACTATCAAACTTTTTATTCATATTAAATATTGATGTACTACACAATTTGTAATTCACGTATTTGGTGTAGGTAATTCGTGCCCAGTATGAGTAATGTTTTATTCTAAACAATGAACAATTAAAGTTACGTTTAAAACAGTTTTATTTATTTTAAATAATAGAACCATACAAGGCTGCAACGCAATAATAAGTCCTGATCTACTATTTATTTTACTTTATTTAACAATTGAATGTTACGGATAGTTTGCGTCTATAATACAAAAAAGAATTGCTATACATTTTTTTATTTCTAAAGGAAAAATATGTAACACATATGATTATGCAAAGAATGAGGAAGGAAAGGTCCAATCGCAGATCTATATCTAAACTACTCACTGCTGCTCGTTAGTGACTTACTCACGTCACTCTCAGTGTAAGAGATCATCTTAGGATTTCGACAGAAACGCCATTTTCAGTCATCGCGTACCTTCTAAGTACTGGAAAATTGTTGGTTAACCTATTACAGATTACGAGTATAAACTTTTTAACCTCAGTGCTATTTACATTTCGATTCTGAACATTAGAGTTATGAAATATATGCATAATACGTATTTATTAATTACATTTATGATTTTGGTGTTTCGTAAACTTAAGAAATTAGGTAAAAGTAATAAAAGTAAAACATTTAAAGCCTACCTACTCAGATCTTAAAATAATGCGGTTAGTAGAAAGCGCTGCAGGATTAAAATATTAATGTGGACAGATTAAATCGAAATGAAGTGATTGCAATTTCATATCTTTACTGTCCACACAATATCATGGTCCATTGTATACGTCTATGTTTTATTCACATCGTTTTAAATAAACGCCCCCCGGTTGTATAAAATTGTGCCGAACGGCAAATCTTGCTGAAACTGTCTATAAATCTGACCATAAAAGTAAATCCCTGCAATCAAATCGCGAACAACGAAAAAAGTAAGGTTGTTTGTTGCTATCTCTGGAAACATATGAAAATAGCTGAGATACTATTTCGTAGCCGGATAAAAAGGTTTTCAGATCATGAATATAAATATGTCGTCCGCCTGATGTCGTTTAAGTACTATTGGGCTAGAAACTACCACAACATTTAGCACCTATTATTTTCAGATTACTTCTAACCGAAAACCTATTTAGTTTTTCGCTTTAAAATCATATCGTATTTGTTATTTCTGAAAATATATTAAAGTTTTCAGAAAATATTTGAATTGAATTTTAATATATAGTATTATATATTAAAATTCAATTCAAATATTGGTAACCACGTGATTTTCTTGTTATAATTTAAATCAAATTGAAATATTCGCACGACATACCAGGCATTAAAAGTAAATTGAAAATGAAAATAGGTTTTGAAACCTACGAGTACGTAAGCGCGCACCAACAGGGGCAAATAAGTAATTGTGTAGAGGTTATAAAAAATGCAAGAAGCCGGAAATGAATATGCCCCTGTACAAAATGTTCATACGTAATAGTGCGGCTTGTAGCTGTGTGCTGTTACATACGTACAGAAACCGGGACAGCTTACTCTCATCAAAAATTGAGAAAGTGTACCTACCATTTCACCAAATTGAATTGTTTTGACCGTCAGGATTGAAACTAGTTAAGTCTGCATATAAAACTTCACAACATCTAGAACATTTGAGATAAACATTTCCATTTTTTTATTATTCTAATCGCCATAAATATTATTTTAAGGTGTTTTTCTAGAATACACAATTTCAACATATATGTACATTTCACTCTTTATGAAATGAAACCCGTGAGGATATTTAAAACAACTTTAGACATGATATCAATTTTAAAATTTATATAACATACTTTTGGATATCAACTCCATTATCCGTACATCCAAAAATAACTTCTTCAGATTAATTACTTTTGCTACTTAACAATAGAAGAACTTCTAACACATGTTTTCAAAACTTGTTGATTCTTATTTCCCACCTAAACTATGTATTTTGTGAATCATTGTTTTAGTAAACTCATTATAGGAGCAAAAAGTTACATAAATGGTTTTATTTGTGATTAGTAAAGTAACTTGTAAGACGGCAGTGCTTACTGAAAAGAGGTGTTTGTTAGATTTATTACCTACATTTTCGATTTGTTTACTCAGTTGTTCAGTTCCAATTACTTGGCACTGTTTCTGTACTTAATTAAAGGGACGCTTGATTACTCGCCCGCTGAGGGGCTTCGTATAATTGCTATTGTTTAGCAAATGAAGACAAATGAAACTTTAATTTAATGACAGTGTCTCATTCAGACGCACGCCAGAAGGAGACTGGTATGCGCTCTCAATAACCTCATTTTAAGTTTAAATTAATATCGGGATGACGTATTGGAAACCGTTAAGTTTTAATTGCATCTATAGTTGACAAGTATATTTGGAACAACGCAGTTATTTCACGTAAGAAATTAGTACAGGGCCTTGTAAGCATGATTTGATATCGTTGTTCATTAAAATACTTTCTATTGTAAAAAAAGTTTTACAAGAGGTAGCAATTCAGCTTAGTCCAATCATTAATTGATGACCCAAGTATAATAAACGATGATCAAATTTTCATAAACATGAGATGGCCTGAGCCTCAAATGTAAGATTTGAGACTCACTCGACGAAATTAATCATTAAATTTATTTCAACTTTTGCCTTTATTTTCCTCGGTTCGTTGTTATTCTAAGTGCATGCATATAGCTTAACTATTTAGAAAACTTAATACGACATTATTTTGTACCAGCTTGAAAGTTGAGTTGGAAAAACTTTTATAGGGAACTATAATCGGTTAGTGACAACAAAAATAATAATATTAACCCTAATTATCAACACTAAACTCTCTAGACTAAACCACTACACCAATTTAAATAAATTTGTCATGGAGTATTTTCATTCTTGAGAAAGGACATCGACTACTCTCTAATTCAATAACCAACATACACGGAGGCGAATTCGCGGGCCAAATCTTGTACTTTAAACATCGGTAAGCTACCTTGTGTACCTCCATACTACTATAAGTAATCATTTTCAATAATTAGTCTCTAGTTTTTCAAAAAAGTAATCAATATTCTTCGTACAGCAGTTTTAACAAGACAATGAGTAGAAAAAAAGTAAGAACTAACGGCAAAAGGTTTTGCACTTTGAAAATAGTTTAAAATCCATTTACTATTATTCAATACGTCAGCTTTACGGGCTATAAAGTAAAAGTCTAGAAAAGTAAATAGCTTTAGAAAAATCTCATTACAGCTGAGGACGAAACTTAGCACTCCCATGTGAGTACTGAACTGTCTGCTCGAAAACAAAAATGCAATTAGATTGTTTATAAAACTTCTTGCATAGTTATATCACATTAAGCGTTAAATATATCTAAGGCAAATTAATTGTTAATACTCGTAGGTTTAGGCTCTCTTTATCTAAACGTCAAATTGTAACATAATTAAAAAAAATATAATTTAATGTAAAGGTAGGTTCAAATTCAAATAATCTACTAACTAACGAGCAAGAACGTAATGTGAAATTTTAATTATTCTCCTACACGTTTCTGAAAACATTTTAACCGTAATACAGTATTCAATTTATACTCTAATGTTTCAAATAACAGAAAGGTTCAATGCTTTTGAATGAGAATAGTTTTGTGAAGAGATTGCTGTCTGTAGACCAATTTCTAACTGTTAATCTATTTTATAATGTACTAGCTGTTGCCCGTGGCTCCGCCCGAGTTTATGTCGGTTTTTTCGTGTTTTTTCGCGGTCGCGGATATGACTGACTGATGCAAAAATTAGATAAAAACAATCCTTGATGCCGATTATATATCATTCTAAAATTTCAGCTCGATCGGAGCAGAAATTTTTGCGTTATTGAAGCGTACACAAACCAACATAACATTTTTATATATATAGATTTTTTTCTTATATGTAATGTATGTGCATAATGTAATATAAAGAAACACGACAATATAAGAATTCATCACTTTGGGACAAATTATTTTCAGATATTTATGTATTAAAATATAATACGTTAAGAATTCGTTTAAAATTTAGACATTTTTTCGATGTACGTGGGCTGTTCCAAAAATAGTTAGTGAAATGAAAAATAGTTAGAATATAAAGAAAAATATTTACAGCTTTTTAAAATATTCCCCTTCAATCCTAATGCATTTTTGCATTCAGGTGAACCAACTTTCGAAACATTTAAAAAACGTGTCTTGCGAGAGATTGAAAAATAACCGACTAAATCCTTCAACAGCCTCGTCTACAGTGTTAATTTTCGCCCACGAAGCATTTTTTTACCATGAAAAATAAAAAAATAATCACATGGAGCTAAATCTGAGCTGTACAGAGGGTGGAGTAACTAACATTTGTACCCTCGAAGATATAGCAGCTGTGTGAACGGGTGCGTTATCTTAGTGAAAAAGAATGCCACGGACGCCGCTCCTTGGGCGATCGCTATCCAACTCGCCGAAAGCTTGAGGTAGACAAATTTCGCTATACCATTCATTAGTTACTGTTCTACGGTCTTTTAGTGAAATTACTGCTACTGGTTCACTGCATTGAAAACCCGCCATATTTTTTTATTAACGCTCTGACCTTGAACTGTGTGTGTTTGTAGGCAAATCGTCCTCTTCAAACACCCATTGCGTGAATTGCTGTTTCCTGAGAGGATTGTAGCTATATATCCATGATTCGGCAGTTGTAAGAATGTAGGATACGTTTTGTGAAGTTCCTCCTTCAAACTTTTCTACATTTTAACATGAATTTGCACCAATCAACACGACGGCATTTTTGCTCATCGGTTATAGAATAAGGTATCGCGAAGCAAGCTTCCTAATTGTAAATCTTGTAAACCAACTAGACAGAAATCGTATAAATACATAGTTAAATCTAGTTTTATTTTATGTAGGTTACTTCTTTATTTGTTTACAGTCATCTCAAGGTTTGACTCCCACTGGGCGTGTTGGTAGTAACTCAATTCGCCATGCGCCGGTGAGTGAGTGGCATACTTTTAATTGACTGTAACTGCGTTTGGCTGCAAGCGTTATTGAATTATCCGCAGAACACCGGTTGGGGTTGTGTAGGTACGAAATTATGTTTCCTTTTTCACAATACTAATGCTTTTTATTGAAATACTTTACCATTTGTGGCATATTTCATTTAGCGAAAAAAATTATCAATTTATAAAGGTTTCAAATAATGTGTAATAGTTACGAAAAATGTGGTGTAAGTAATAACTGAGTCGCTCAAAAAAATTCAAAATTGTACCGACTTGTATAGTCGAGTAACTATCCTTTTATATATTATATGGCAAGAAGTTGAAATTTTATTTCACTTTATGTCAAATCGATTCTTGCCAAAATATGGTCTTGGTGTTATGGCGCCGTGCAGAGTTGATTTTGTTGTGTACGCGACCGGCCTCTCGTTTTTACGCCGGGTTTTTATTGAAAAATTGTTTGATGAAAGATTTGTAGCGTTATCGCCTTCTCATCATAAATAGCTTCATTTGTTATCAAATTGGGGGCCAAGTATTGGCTGTGACACGAGCTAAAATTGTACCGCATGGCACCGGGCGCCGAGTTGATTTGTCGTGAAAAACCATTAAATTTATTGGATTCTTTTGAACATTAACCCCCATTTGTAGTGTAAACATTATGCACACGGGGCCTAGTGAAACTTGCTGACACGCTCGTGGAGTGCACCAAAAGAAAGAGCATGGAAGGTTACAGGTTACTCGAGACTAGATTCATTGCGCAGTAGATTTAGTTCTTGTTGCATCTTGTATCTCTAACGTGTTGATTTTCAGCTGTACCCACCATCGGGTGATTCAATAATTGCATTTGCCTTAAGTTTATTTAACTGTTTAAGCCGCGTTTTGTGATCAGCACCAATAGCAACACTGCAAAAATATCATCTACGGTAGTCAGGCCTGAAAGGGTTGAGTAGGTTAAGAAGGGGTCTGATAAGCTTAAGTCAAATTAAAATTGCACGCTAAAAGAATATCATTAGAAATTGTGCGTTATTGTTTCACTAAAACAATTTTAACCTATTGTTCATATGTAAAAGCTGGTAACGCTGGTCTTCAAAGAACTGTACTTAAAACGAATTCTTTATTATATATATTAAAATATTTTTAAATATAATTAGTGTAAAATATTTTACATTCAGACAACACTTGCCGTTGGGTGCAAGTTTGATATTTGTTGAACTTTTTTAATTCTAAATAGTAAGTACATCTGATATAGCCTGGCAATATTAAAGCCGAACAAGAAGCATTTATTTATAGAAAAAAAAATTGTTAGTTCAGTATTTCAGTATGAAAAAATGTTCTTGATGTAGTAAAATTTTATTAAAAATAGTTTACTTAATAAAATTTTACCACATCAAGAACATTTTCCTATATCTTTTTTTAATATTGCCATTTAAGTATCTCTCTTTTCCAATGATTAAATTGCATCGCATAAGAACGCTGTTTACAAACGGGAGACAAGAAGCGGCATAATTCGCTTAGAGCTCGCGGAAGCGACAGCGGGTTCGCATTTATCGGACTTCGGTCATTGTGTTAGTGGAGTCGCTCAGGCGAGCTCGTAGTAATTGCATCAGGGAATATGGTGCTACCAGCTACTAACCCTACCAGTTTTAACTCCAAACTGTTACTGCGACATGTGAACAAGGTTCTTTGTATTCAAAAATGCGTTAAAATGTATTATTAAAGAAAACTTTTAATTAATGTTTAGGTGTGATAAAAAAAAATGTTATGTGATTATTACTAAATTGCCTGTGCTAATGTTATCAGTTTGAAAGTTACTCTGTCTGCCTGCTACGCTTTCACGGCTAAACCACTGCATCGTTTTCAATGAAATTCGGCCTGGAGATACTTTGATTCTTGAGGAAGGTCATTACTATTTACAGCGATAACCGATATACACGCGGACTGAGCAACGGGCAATAGCTGGTCTAATATAAATTAAATCTCTTCATCTTATAACACTTACTTACGATACAGCTTAAAAACTTAAATTGATTTATGAACCATAGAGTACCTGTGTAATCTGACAATGATCGATCTGTCTACTTTTTTTTTATTAATATTGTTTGAAGGTATGTACTGATTATAAAAAAGTATGAATTGAAACTTGCTAATGCTTATCTCATATAAGTACATAATTTGGTAATAAGTTTGGTTCAATGTTTTTATTATTTCAACAATCCAAAAGTGAAAAATAAAAGTTACATTTTAGTCAAACTAATTACGAATATCCGAGAAAATTTCTGACTCAGCGTAACGCCATCTCAATGTCAATTAGTTACTCGTCATCAACATGTTCCTGCGCTTTTCTCAATTTTATTTGGGGTTGGCATAATAACAATGTCTGTATGAAAAGTTCCACCGTATATCACCATAACCTTCAAACTCAGGTTGTCGACAATTGGTGACGTGCTACTAGACTAATCAACAACAACTAGTTTAATGAAAACGAATCTTTGGAATCCTACAACTTCACATTTAAACAAAATATATATTTGTTCAATATTAATTAAAATCCACAACTGTTTTCTGGTTTCATCTCGTTCTAAAGACCAAACATTTGTAGAATTAGAATTGGTATCATATTAATTAACGAACTGCTATTTACAGTTTGAAGTGGTAGGGTTTATTGCTAAATTCGTAATCAAGATGTTAGAAATGTAAGATTTAGGGAGCATTGAAAGTGGTACTTGTCTTCGCATTTATTTGAAAACACGACCGGATTGAGTTGCTAATGGAATCGACAGCTATTTAAATTGTTTTCTAGCGATAAAATCTGTGTGACGAGATCTTTAAGATGTACTTAAATCTCTATAGCTTCGAAACATGAAGTCAATGATATTATTTTAAAATGTCGTTGCATGACGTCAAAGGTTTTACTTTTATTTCTATTTTTGTATTTTGACAGTATCAAGCTGGTCTGAACTCCTAACAATGTAATATAAAATATAACATAGGCCCGCACTATCTGATATCAGACACAATTAAAATAGCCTCACCGACAGCCAACGAGCTCCAACAAAATTAATTATGAAAAGTAAAATGAAGCTACTAAATAAATGCATAAAGTGGCTAAAAGAGGCATATAATAAAAAGTGAAATTACTGGGGCGCGGACAGGGAGCGTTTTCCGGGTTTCCGACATCAACACATAATTCAGCACAAGATTAAATGCCTCTTGGACTCCCTGCCGGAAGGCCAGTGCTCCATTAGACAAGCGTGGGCCTGTAAAGTTGGACCTTTTATATACCCTATTAATACTACTATCAACAAAAACGTGGATAGACAATCTCCGGTTTCAACTTTTACTATTCGTTTGGTTACTATAATTTACATTTTATTTCCTGTCCTCGTTTTAATAATAAGTATTTATACATTTTGCTGCGTTCAACGTTTTTAATTTTTGTGCTTGAAAGTATTAAAGTCAGCTGTTGCAGACAGCTACGCCATTTTGTGAATTGCATTCTAGTTCTGTTTACGTGCAAATTCCAGGTGTGCTTTGGGAGCACAGTCAACAGTTTTTAGTTTTTAATGAAGATATAAGTTTTTAGCCAAAATAAAATTTCAGTTGTTCGTTAATATTGAAACAGCCAAAACACTAACACCATTGCAGAACTATTTAAGTGAATTAATATTAAAATTGATAATTGAAAATTATTGTCTATTTTTAGATGGTGTCTCTGTTTAATAGTATTAATATCTGGGTAGGAGAACTTTTATAAAAAGATTCATTAACCATAGGTTCTGAAAAATAAAATAGAACAGTTTTATAAAAAGGTACCTACATAATAATATTTAGAAACAAGAGAAACGTTTTCTGTGTTTGAGTGTAATTTATCTGTATAAGCAATATATAATAATATGATATAAGTCTGTATCGGTGTCGCATTTGTAGGTTATCGGTTCGAATCCTGAGTCGGAGCAAAATAAGTGTATGATTTGAAAATATTTGTTTTGGAGTTTGGGTTTTTTCTAAGTACATGTTTGTGTTTATAAATAAAGTTTATAAGCATTATATCAATCAACCTAGCTTTCGTAGGACAAACGCATTCACACATAAAATATTAATAATGATGAAATAAAACATTATAGGACTCACTCAGGTTAAATATTAAAAATGAAATTGTTTACAATACATACCGTCAATGGCAATCGGCTAAAATTTAAATGCGGTCATCGGATGTTAGCAGGTTGTGGCCATTCACAATGTGCACCGCATCGCTATGGTGAGCCATTCAGCTTGATGGGTGGCGCATTGTCTCTCCCCGGCCGGTACCGCATACAAAATCAATGACATTTGCGATGCAGGGCTAGCATTATACAAGTCATCTCTAGTCTCATATATTTCGACAATATCACGTAGAGGTATACTCTTATCAAGGTCTTGTACATATATTTAGTTTTACTGCAGATTAGCTTCACCAAGACAGATGTATTGGGGAGAGACATTAAAGTATGGGTAGTATTCAGAAGACAACGTCAGGGATAGAGCGAAGTGGAAAAACTTTATGAAGAGGACTGACCTCACCACCATGTAGTATGATTGGTCGGGAATATAAATAGAACGAGAGCAGAGTCGTTTCACATGCTACATTTCAATACAGAAAAACATATTTTTTGGCTTGATTTAAATTTATACATTTTTTACGTAACTATCTATAAAATGTAACATTGTGTTACGAATAGAATTAAATAAGAAGTTAAGAGATAATAAATCTAACTTTAACTTCGGCTAATGATGAGTCGAGCAACCGATGTAATAATATAATTAAACTAATTATCACTATCGTGTTATAATCCGCTTACTATTAGTGGCAATGAAATTATATCCTCTAAAGTGGCTTAATGTTAATATAACCTAATCATAAAATTTAATTATATTAAATATTCGTTAATTGCTATGATTTTGTCATATTCTTTTCTTGTTGAGCAAGTACTAACTATTGTGGGGATTTAATTACATCATCGATAGAAATAATGGAGAGAAACTATTGTTGGTTTAGGTTTTCGATAACATCTCAATATTAATTTAGACTTCAAGACTGTGCTGGACTACTTGACGCCATTAAATTTACGGGTCGTCTAGTAGCCCAGCACAGTTCTCAAGTCTAAATTAATATTGGGTAGTCAAGAATCACCTACTTGCAAACTAAATCCCCGAAAAGTTGACATGAACTTAATTCTTATTAAAACAAAATACTGTTTTGAATCTAAGATGTGACCTGATATTCAGTTTAGAACTGAAAGAGCTTCTAATTTAACTAAGGCCCGTATTATAGAAGGCGTCTCAAGTATCGTTTGATCTCCGATCAGCTGAATCGAGTTTCAAGTTATGATCGAATCTCAAGCGTCGCTCTTATTATAGAAGGCGTTTTGAGTTCTACTCAGTTGAAACTAGTTTCAATATCCAATCTCAACTCACAAGTCTGTTCTCAGTTACGTTTCTGCATTGTCGAAATTATTGTTCTGTGTTACGCAGTTAATTATATTAAACACCTCATATCTAACAAGTATATTTTATATATTATTGGTTATTAGTTTATATATTATACACTATTGGCTAGTGTATCAATTAAAATATAATAATAAGAAGCAGTTCGCCCTTAATTAAAATACT
This sequence comes from Spilarctia lutea, assembly GCA_916048165.1. Taxonomy (NCBI): domain Eukaryota; kingdom Metazoa; phylum Arthropoda; class Insecta; order Lepidoptera; family Erebidae; genus Spilarctia; species Spilarctia lutea. The sequence goes on along the minus strand of OU696475.1, from coordinate 12,455,174 downwards.
TTAAATATTAAAATAAAACTGACTAGATACTACCTATAACGGAACGTTCATATTGTTTTCAATACTCGTCAATGTCGAATTATCAAACTGTTTTTGTTTGTATTTTAAAATTATTGTAATATTTTTGTCAGAAACCAAAAGGTTATTACTATTGCTTGAAGGATATTACTTGAAATAAATAGTTGAATGTGTATTTTAAATGAATTGAATATCAATTAGTGTTAATTAAAGTGTATTGAAATGTGTATGATAAGCAATTCTTTCGAAAATAAAGTATGGTAAAATAAATCTTTCGTTATTATTCAGAAAAACCATTAGAAATTACTACTTGAGACTAGATTGAGCTTGTCTCAGTTGAACAGAGATCACATCTGTCAAAATCTGTTCTTGAGAGACGATTTTGACATAAGCGTCATTCTAAAATAAGCTAAGCATTGATCTTTACTCACTTGATCAACGATCCGTAAGTCTTGACTGAAGAGACGTTCTATAATACAATCCCTTCTTGAAACTAGTTTTAAAACTCGATTCACGACTGAGACGCGTTCTATAATACGGGCCTAAGTGTTGCGTAAATTTTGTTAAAATACACATCATTAGAAAAAACCCACTAGTATATTATATGACTGATGTTCATACTGTTATTAGAGGCCATAAATACTCGAAGCAATATGAACTTCACTATATAATTTACTTTTTGTAAATTTAATCAAAAGAAAAAAATATATATGAAAGGTATAGTTTAGGATTTAGTAAACGGTATTATGTAAGACACGTTAGGTTATTAGTATTATTACACTTATATCTCTCAATACCATTAAGAATGTGTGTTATAAACTACACTCACTCTTTCTAATAAGTTCATTACATCACGAACATCTTTCTCTTAGGAAAAAACATACGTGGTCAAACATACGTCAAATATACAGTACACTTATACACTAATATTCTTCTTATTATTATAAATGTTAATGTAAGTTTATTCATTACGCTTTCACGTGAAAAGTATTTAACCGATCATTATGAAACTTTGTACACATATTTTTGGAGGTACTAGAAGTAACATAACATATACTTTTTATTAAATGCGATCGAAGCCGCGAGCGAAAGCATTTATCAAGTAATTATAATGACAGATAATAATCCTTCACTAGCTTTTTAGCATGACGGATTGTTTCAGGATTCCGCGTAGAATTCAAGTTTCAAATTCTTTGATGATCTCAGTTCCCCATAATGAGAGTTGTATAAGAACTAAAAGCATTTTTTTTAAGATAAAAGGGAGTGTGAGAATGAAACAGAATACTGAATAGAAGAAAAAGAATATGAACATTCCGGCGAAAGCGTATTGGAAACCACTTTAGTTTAGAACGAAACCCAAGCTTCGCTCAAGTTTATTTAGTTGGTTGGTCGGTGAGATACAGGTAGCTAACATTACCATAGTCAAGGATGGGAAGAAGAAGAGATTGTGCGAGCGCTGTTTTAGTATTAGTGGGAAGGATAACCTTCGCAGAGACCTCGCTGCTGCAATTAGTTTATGGCTATCTTTCCCAACATTGGGACTCCAGAGTATCTATACATACTCGTAGGTATATAAAAGTTTTTGACATTCTCACTGAAGGGAACAATCAAGCCGCTGCGAACAATGTCTGGTATCTGCTGGAAGTTTAATCGACAGTGTAGTCCGGGGCTACCTACAATGATGCTCTGTATTTTAGTCGGATTCACACTCAGTCCATACTCCTTACTCCAGTCACATATTTTCAGCAAATCTCTGTTAATAATATACACTGTTTCTGTCAATTCATCTGGAGTACCTTATAAGTGAATTTGAAAATCGTCTGCATAAAGGTGGTATGACGAAATTAATTAATTTGTGATTGAGGAAAGCAGATATAGTGCACCAGGAAAATTAAACACCCATCTCAAACATGATACCCTCATAACCCAAATATTACACAACAAACACCGATAATGAACTCTGCGAAACATGAAGTCATAAATGTCATGTGAAAAGTGTCATTCGGACTTTTTGACTTTTTTCAAAAAAGTTAGGTTGCAGGGCAAACCCATAACCCGATCGGCTTTGATTTAGACTCAAATAAATTTTCCAGAGGTGTTATACTCAAACTCATGATTCATCGTTTCCAAAATATCATGCGCTTAAATCAAAAATTCGGAAAATTTCATTATTTTTTTCGCTATTTCGGCCATAACTTTTTTATTTTCAACTTTATCGTACAATTCTTTATGCACCCTATAGCTCTCGTGAAAATGCGTCTATTGAGTTTTTTTTTAATATCATATATTCACAACTATTCGAGATATAAGGAAATCGCTCTTTTTCGTAAAATCGGAGTCTACTGGAGCCATTGAAAAGACATTTCCTATGTCAAAACAAATAAGCTCAAGTTTTTTTGATTACCTTTCCAATTTTCTAAAAATCCTTGACGTTTATAAGTTTTGAAAACCTTAGCGGTTTGCACTGTAAATATTTCTTAAATAAGAGCTTTAATCTTACGACTCCGAATGGAAATTTACATAGAAACAAAAAAGCAATTACAAGTTCCGTCACATGGGTAATAGCGGAATTTCTCTTGGGGCGGTTTGATCCGGCTAGGTTTGGATATTATACATTTTACTTCCTCACTGTTTAGTATCTACTCGTTTTTAACCCTGTTAAATATGTTTTGTTAGGGTTCTGCATATAATTATAAAAAAATAAATTCTTATACGAGTACGTAGAATAGTATTTGTATAAGAATGAATTTAAATTTTTATTTATTGAAATTGGACAAACTGTCTGAGTTTATGGTGATAACAGAAAAGTTATGGTGTTAATATCAAATAACTCGTGTACATTTAAATGACTGGTTTACATTTATAACAAATTCCTGGCTGGCATATATAGAATGCAAACCATGTTGGTTTAACAATCATTAGTTTATATCATAAAGTATGGGCTTATACATACATAAGTTTTCAATGTATTGCCATATCGGTTTTGGCTGGACTGTGTTCGAACTCTATCACATGCGGTGTCTCACAAACTTGTATGAGGAAACTTCAATGATGTCCATTACACGTCTTATTATATCTACGTCGACCTGTCACATATGCTAGCAATAATAATATCGAGAATTTCTCTGCACAAGCAACTACGGCGAAGATGGGCATTTTTAAGATTAAAAATTATACGTCACTGGTAGTCTAAATCAGTGTATTAAACAAGGAAAATATCCAAACACTGAAACGAATACTTACAAATATGAATAACCAATAAAACTTGATAAAATTTGCTAAAATGTTTAGTACACAAAAATAAGCAAAGAAAGACGAGGTCTAAAAGTTTCTGATCTAATCTAAAAACCAGGTAATGAACTGAAACAAGTCAACACGATGAAATCATTCTTCAGCAGTCTTAATTTTTTTATCAGACTGAACCTTCAAGAAATATCAACTTTTAAGTTTATTATAAATTATAGAATTTTTACCTAATAATAAGACAATCATTAAAACAATTCAATGATATAAATTATAATCTGGACAAGGTATTACGGAACGGTGTAGTCAAAATTAAAAATCATATTAAGTAAAAACAACAAAGAAACAAAAATTACGGATAATTATGACACACATTAATAACGTTTAAGTTAATTTTAGTGATGACAATTATTATTTCGGTATTAAATATTATTATTTTTTAAAAAATAATGACGTAATCAGAATGAAAAGTTTGCAATTAAATTGCTTAGTATCAAAATGAACTATCTGAAATTTTCACTTTTTTTACCGTTTTAAGTTATTCATGGAGTCAACTAAGTATACAGAGTGTAAAAAGACTACTACCGAAAACTTGGGGGTTGCAATCAGACCATGATACTGAATAGGTTTAGCGAAAAGAAAACGCAAAAAAAAATAATATCTAAGTCCTTATATGTTTTTATCTGCTTACATACACATAGTACAACATAATAGGACCCAAACTACCTAATTATCTCATTTAGAAAACCAAAAAACAAATAAAATCAATAAAACAGCGATGTATTTTGATAAACAAAACAGCTGGTCGGGTGAGTGCAATGACCTTGGCCGGGCGCATAGGTATTCAAGTAGCTACGCGGTGCACGCAATAATACATTACTGGCTTGTGGAATTATTAAAAATATTGACACATTGTTTTTTACGGCTACAATTTTTTTTAAGGACAACTGTTTGGTATTTTTTATAAGTTTTGGGGTGCTGAATCAGCCCCTTTCGTTTTCGGTAGTTGTCTTTTTACACCCTGTATATAAGATAATAATATAATTATAAATTTCTGTGACAATCTAGATATACAATTAAGCTAAATGTAATTTGTATCACGGGGTTTCTTGATGTCTATTGATTCATTTCCCTTATTTAAATGCTAGACACATCGTTTAATATTTTAGGGATGAGATATAATTGGATGCACGGTGGCTGCATCTGAATGCTGCCTTGAGCTTTGGCCAAATGCCACGTATTTGCATAATTTAATGTTCTACTAATAAATACGAGGCATTCAAATAACATATACTTGTTTCACTAAGATTTTCAAAATAAGGTACCTAAGGATAAAGTTGAAATAGGCAAAACAAAAATGCAAAAAGTAACTACGTTATTATTATTTAATTTTAACTTTATAACATACCTACATGGTATGTTTTAAAGTTAAAATTAACATTAACTACATGATCACATTCAGTGCCAAATTCTACTTGAATAAAACTTTTTTCTGAATTTTGAAACTTCAACAGGACATCATAGTACTGATTTCTTTCTCAAACAATATTTCTTCACAAAGTGAAGCTGCGGAATTATAACATTCTCACTTTGAACGCATGTCAATAACTTGAAGATAATGAAAACTTAAATTTCTTTTTTTGAGAATCATATAGTACATAAACGTAATACTTAGTCTAGCCATAAATATTGTTACAAAAAACATCTTTTTTTTTATTTCACGTAAAGTTTATTACTTTCACAGTATGTTAGTTAAATACATTAGTATAAAACCATTAAAAATATACAAAGCTTAATCTAAGTTGTAAATCTAATATCTAATATCTAATATGTAATATCTAATAATCTAATGCAGGCCAGTTATCATTAGCAGCACGCACTCTTTCTATGGCCAAATTCTTCAATGCCAATCGAAGGGATTGTTTTAGAGACTCCAAATAATCATGGCGTTCAGAGCAAGTCTTACTCTCTAAAACTGACTATAAATCATAATCCAGCTCTGATGATGTGAAATTGGGTGATTCGACTTTATAAACAATTCTCTCAAATATGGTCCTTTTTTAGCTATTTTATTGCTCAATTGTAAAAAAAATCTCTTGATTACCGCATAAGTAGTTGTTTTGATTTTACCACCCTATTCTTTTTTATAATAGGTTTTATAATTCTTTACCTATGAAATTGCGTTTCTTCAGTACTGGTCATTTCAAATAAAAAAAAGTTTGTAATGGTTCTGTATTCTAAATTCAAATTAATTTTGTTTTAAAACCATGACATTCTGGCGATTGTGGAAGCTGACGAAACTCAATCTACAGCTGAGCTAGCAGCAGCTTTTAATGTAAGCATCAAAACAATATTGATCCATTTGCGACAAATTGGCAAGGTAAAAAAGCTTGATAGATGGGTGCCCCACGACCTTAACGATCGCCAGCGCAACGTACGCGTCGAGACCTGCCTTTCGCTGCTCAACAGGCAAAGAAATGAAGGAATTTTGAAACGAATAGTTACGTGCGACGAGAAATGGATTCTGTTCGACAATCGAAAGCGCTCAGCAAGTTGGTTAGACCCTGGGTCAGCACCAAAGCAATGCCCTAAACCAAAAATGACCCCTAAAAAGGTGATGGTCACTGTTTGGTGGTCACCACAGCTTTTTACAAAACGGCATGAGCATTAATGCAGATGTGTACTGTAAAGAACTGGAGAGAATGATGGAGAAGCTTGCACATCTGCAACCAGCTTTGGTCAATCGGTCGTCCCCACTGCTCCTTCACGACAACGCGCGACCCCATACTGCGTAACAGACAGTCTCCAAGCTGCAAGAGCTGGGGTTGGAAGCTCTCCCTCATCCGCCATACTCACCAGACCTTGCACCTACCGACTATTACTTTTTCCAAAATTTAGACAACTTTTTAGTGGGTAAAAAATTCAATTCCCGAGAGGCAGTACAAAATGCCTTTGAAGAGTTTGTTGCTTCCCGTCCAGCTGATTTTTACAAGAAGGGCATCAATAAACTGCCAATGCGTTGGCAAAGATGCGTCGATTGCATGGGTGATTACTTCGAATAACAGAAATAAAAAAGTTTGAAAAAATAAGTACTTTCACTTATTGCATATAAAACGGCAATTTCATAGATAAAGACCTAATATTATCAATTTAGAAATGAACTGTGCGTCTCTATAGGCTACAAGTCCTAAGTAATTTTTTGAAATACCCAACGTACTTCTAGGTGCTATCTTCGTCTCCTGAGATAAAATATTTTGCTGACAGGATGTTTTCGAATTCTTTCCCTTACTGCTTTAATCGCCTTTTTCCTATGAATAGGTATTATGTAGTATTACGTGTCAGTAGCCCGATACATGAACATTTGACTAATATCAAGCATATCGAGGATATTAAAAATTGTATTTGACTCCATCCCTACTTCATGAAATGCATGTAATGCCATCACAGCGATTCGGTTCTCTTTATCACCACTCTCCATTTTAATATCACAAAATAAATTTACAATATATAATTAAAAAAACATAATGGACAATCATATAAAAATGATTGTCCATTATGTTTAATTTAAAAGTAACATTTTATTTATTTTTAATTGTAACAGTATTTATGACCAGAGTTGGTATAAGCAAATCTTTTATGCGCATTCGCATGAGCGAACGAACAGTAAGATTCACAAAGCTGTGTGTGTTTATAATTGTTGCAAATTAATTAATTTGAAAAGTAATCAGGTAATCCAGGCAATTGATAGTTGTCATAGACTATTGATTCATAAATAATGTAGTTCATACCATCACAATACAGTAAATCCACATATTTGATGCACTGAATTATTCAGTCAGGTATGTGAAAATTAACCGATCAAATAACGCATCTCATTATTGGTAAAGCTTATTATTATGAACGAGTAAATAATTAACTACATGAATATTACCACATGTTCCTTTATTCCCCAATGACTTGTTACGATAAGGCAGCGTTTATGCAGAATCAACGTCATTTTAAAATCTCATAACAATGTATGTGGATTATCTTAGAAAATATGACAATAGAAGGATTGTTAGATGGACTTACACATGACATAATTTATGCTACGAAATCTATTATGTATGAAAATTTTAATTAAAGCCGAATATGGCATGAATTTTCCACGTGCACAGTTAGAGCTTTAATTGAAATTTGTTGGTTCACCGAAACGATTACTGAGTAATTGATATTTTAATTGTTTATGCAAATATATACGCACTAAGCGTATGTTTTAGTGTTTGCGTAAACTTTATTCAAGGAAAGCCTTCAAATTCTTTCTCAACTTAACCCTTTTAGTATTACTCCTATATAAATAAAAGTACCCGTATTCCTTTCATTGTAATTCTATTTCACGAAGATGACTTCTTACAACGCAGGAGTAACAGACAAACTGAATTGATTTCAATATTCCCTCTACACTTTTCCTTTAGATATTTTTCGTTCCTGTTCTACATTTTACATAAACTAATTTCCTTGGCAATATTGGTCTTGCGACAGTTCTGTAGGCACGGGCGTCCCCCTCAAAAAGAAACTCGTCGAGTCGGGCCTTCAACGACCAAATCAAATCACTCGACCTTATTGATCACCCTGAGAAAACTTACAACTAAATTTATTTGCGTATCTGGAGACGCAGTTGACGGTGAACATCTATGTATTTTTATAAACTTTGATAGATGTGTATACTTACGATACAATATTAATCCAATAGTGCTGCTGATTTAACACAATTGGTGAGGTTGCATTCCCTCTGTTGGCCCACAGGGCTAGTCACCCTTCACTGAAGGGGAAACGTTAATATGAGGATATGAGAATTTACTGTTTAATCCAGCTGCAGGCAATTTGTTAATATTTTCATTCAATCCACTTAAAAGCCTGCTTGTATGTAAATTTCATACGTAAACAGGATATCGTGTATGCTTATACGAGCTTAAGTATTGAATGCTTTAGAGAGATTGAAAAGCCGAACTGTAAAGTTATTGCGAAGCCTATTGCCAACTATAAGTGGTAATAAATATCTATCTGTTACGAACTACTTCAAAGGGTAACTTAAAAATACAAACAACTTGATTTATTAAAACATTTTGTACAGTATTTGATGTAGTCGACGCGGGATAGCGCACCTTTATCAATTACGGCTAAACAAGAAAAATGACCGCCGGTAAGCCTACACAAGGCTAATTAAAGCAAGTAGGTAAATTTCAGTAAGAGCCGGGTGTCCCCTTAGCGAGGCCGACCGCGGCCCATGTTCATCCCTCTCGGAACAGGTGGTTTAACTTTTACGTAATTTCATTAAGAGAGACGTATATTTTGATCAACACGAAAAAATTCACTGTTATAAACTTTGGCGACCGGGACTGTCTTATATTTGTGATTAATTTTAATTACACTTATTAATTTGTTAATGGATGTATTTAAATATCACATCTTCACCTTCCTTTTTATTTCATTTTGTTAAAAACCTTTCCTTTTTTTAGAAACGGGTCACTGTATCTTTGTGAGCGCACCTATAAAATTTCAAAACATCAATAAATCATTCACGCTAGATTAAATAGTAGTTGACCTCTCCCTTCGAGGAGTAAACACCATTACGAGTAGTTTAGGGGTGTTCGCGACAAAAAATCGCACTTGGTGGTAGTTATGTTCTGATTTTAGTGTGGAATATTTTATAACACTTTACTGCCAGTGTAAACGAAATTATTTTTCCTTTAGTTTAGGAAATAGCTAGGATAACGAGAAAAATGTAGCACTCACAACATTTCTAGTATTGAACAAAGCTAAGATATTAGCTAGGCGTTTGAAACTTTCCAATATTTTAACTAATATTGTTTTTTTTTTCTCAGAAATACGTACAACTATTTTAATTAGTATTGACAGAAAACAACAATGTTAATTCATGTTTTAGCAATTCGTGATACAGGAATATGTTAGTTAAGAATATTAAGTCTGAGTTATTTAAGCCATTTATTAAGTGTTTTGGAAGTAAACATTGTCCAGATCCAGAGAGATTAAATGTTATCGGTCGCATAGTAACTTTTAGTTAATAAAAACGAAATATTTGTACCGTAATTTATGCGAATGTCCATCAGTTATTGTTACAATGTTATTAAAATTGAACTTCAGTAAGGCAGGTTGTTTAAACAGACATGCTTAGAAGCGCTGATTTGCTTGCTACATTTCCTATGAAATACGTTTACATAAAACATACAACAAAAAATGATGAATGAATGAATGAATGAATGATGAATGATAAAAACATAATAGGTGAAATTAAATAAAAATATAATATATATTAAATTAAATATTAGGTGACCAAAATTAGGATAATATAACAATACAATAGTAGGTATACACCTATCCCACATCATCACTTTTCAATAAATCCTTTAACATTCATATCGTAATTTAACACCACAAAATGACAACTGTAACAAACCAGGGACGGATTAAAACTTCCTCGTAATGATTTCCATACTCAAAGGAATATAACGTGACATAATCAGATTTTTAGTAGATAAGTGTATTTTTGACTATACGGTTTTGATTAGATAAAATCGTTTAAGTTGTGAAACAGTCAATGTGACTTAATTACTACTAAATCCTGACAAGGCGTAACAACAATTTGTGACTCTTTACAGCTAACAAAGGGGTCCAGAGTCAAGCTTTACATGTGAGCATCTTTCCACTGTCACCTATTTTGCATCATAATCGAATTTCCACAAAGTAAAACAAAATCTCGTCGTCGCATTAATATTCAGCGATAGGGCCCAACGCATCGTCACAGGATTGACGTTTAACATGCAAATTGCAATCTGAAAATCTAGCGAAATTGTGTGCCACTAAATATTTTCAACATTATTAATTCAGGACACAGTTGTTTGAATCGGCAGCTAGAATATAATTTAAATGTTAAACGAATTTGTGCCACTAACGCTAAATTAGACTGGGGCGCTGGCCGTCGGGAATTTAATCGGACAGGTGAATCTACGAAATATACACACAAATTTATTTATTTTGATTTTGAGTTCATTTTAACTTTGTTCATTTGACTAGGGATGTAGTTTTGTAACCAAATTTATCCACACTGTACAGAAATAAAGAGATCAATCAGTATATATTGTTATGTTGGAATATGTTGTTTGTGTTGGTTTCTTAAAGGAAGCTTCTTATGACCATTACGTTATCCGTCTGTCTGGATATCTATCTTTTTATCATTTTGAAGTGAAAACTTCTTTAGCGGCGCTGCGTACTTTTTTGGAATGGGTAAAAATGTATAAACTCGCGTCAGGTCACGTGACCTGATCGAAAATTCGTAACACGGATGGAGAGATGACAGGCGGCGCAGGGCGCTTGCGCGAATGTTTGTGTGTGTATGTAATATAAATTGTCATGTTTGTGTACGATAGCGCAATAAATGAATATTGTATTCCACCACATAAATAATAATACTTTTATACTGATAATGAAAGCAATTCGTACAAAATTATTCTCTAACCATTCCAAAATATCAAAAATGCACAACGTTAATATTCAAGTTTTCACTTCTGCCGGCACTCCCGGAGTGCAACCCGTCGTTTTTTATTCCCTTTAACGAAATATAAGGTTAGTGATTATTTTATATTATGTGTAACAAATATTTATACATAATATTTAAGTTACATACATTTAAATATATACATGTACTTACATAAATTATTTAATTGACTGCTTTGTGTGTTTTAATTAACTAAGTGTGCGTTTCAACTTTACCTTCGAACAAATTTACACTATCACAGAAGTATCAGAATACTTTAACTTGAATTACAGGACAAAAGTGACATAGATAATTTGAAAATGATTAAACTTAATTATTAGATAATCCACTTAAATGAAAGGGTGGTAGTTAAAAAATTACGAATACAATGAGACATTCTAAAAGTGTACAGCGATTAAAATGAGAAGGAGGGGAGACAAGACGCCTCAGCTGAACTCGGCCGAGTGATGGATACGTAAAATAAATCAGGTCGCAGCACTCGTCGGGGATGACCAGATGTGCTCCCCGCTAATGTATTACCTCAGTTCAGGTCATTCAGTACTTTCAACTTATTGCGAATCGCTCGAAGCTCGTGATAAAGGTAGGTAAGAATTGGACACGAATACATATATACCTTATGTAGACATATCTATATGTAGTATAATGTTCAATATTTTCATCTATCGTTGATTTATCTATTTGAAGGTGTATTGACGTATTAATTTTGACAACCGGTATCAAGTGCAGAAATTACTTCACTGCCTTGGTGGCGCAGTGGTAGCCTATACGATTGCTGTGCTTGAGGTCTCGGGTTCGATTCCCGGCTCGGACCAAATGTTTAAACGATTTGTAAATATTTTTTTCAAAGTCTGGGTATTTAAAATATGAATACATTTACATAAAAAAAATATTTATATCAGTTGTCTAGTACCCATAACACAAGCTCTACTTAGTTTAGGAGTAGACGGCGTTTTGTGTTATATGTCTGAAATAATTATTATTATTACTTTTTCTGTCTCTAAAAAACCCATAATAATGATAACTCTTATTTGTAATATTGTACAATTCACAGTTTAATTCGAGAATTGTATACAAATACGAGATGAGTGTGTGTTTTAAGAGAAGTCTGGAACATGAAAAACTTAAAGATTTTCAGCTTCTTGAAAATCTTCAATTGTTCATCATTCGTTGTCCATGTTGTGTCATTGGTTAAATTTGCTTGACTGAGTAAATAAGCCGTTTTTATTTTATAATAGCCGACTTAGTTAACAGCAAACTACGTTATACTTAACAGTCAATGAATGAGTAGATTTAAGATCTTAAAATAATTCAAAATTAACAACTTCAATTTCAACGTTTTACGATTATTTCATAATAAACCATAGGCAACCTTATGTGAGTTTGTTTAATAATACCATTAATAACAAATGAACGGCTAGAATGATGATTTGACTGATATTTATTCAATGATATTTTTCGTTAATGAATATCTTATTTTTATACTTATTATCCTTTTCAAAAAGAAATCCAAAATATGAAAATCACACAAATTGGTTTAGCCGTTCTTAAATTATAAATGTTGTATATTTGACTTTTTTGTTTGATTCTTTTATACAAAAGCTATAAATAAAGAAAAATGACACGCACCAAAAGTAAATTAATAAGGCAGTTATCAAAAATAATAATTTATAAAATTACTATTACAATTTCAGATGTTTTACTCGTATTAATGCCGTTAATTTACATATCTGCGGTAAGAACAAGGAATACCCTAACTTAATTTCGTGAGCCAAAACAGAGATGTTCCCGTTCACTGAATAATAAGCCATCTCCCTAGTGACGAAATAACACGTGAGATAATACTAATAGTGCGAATATCATCGCTCACAATATTAAGTTAAATTCACATCGACTACTTCTACGATCTTGATAGGACAACAAAGGGGTTGTTGTATTGTATTCGAAAGGATTCGATATTGAACACTATTATGTAATATATCTGATTTATGTAGATATTGTACATAATATTCAAGTGAATGTAGCTTCGGATACGTATTGCGTCTGGATTTATGTATATGGATATAATGTTGTTATTATTGTTGATATTTCACCGAAATGGGTCTTTTATTTAACATACATTTTTTGGGATAAGAAAAAAATCATCAGACGCTTCCACCGATCTAGGTTTTGATGTTGTTAGTTGTATTTTTTAACCCTCGATGGGTTTGGCCCCGGTTTTGAGTTTGGCCGCTATGCCTGTGTGTGACGTCATAGCTAATAAACGATTTGTATGCTGTTTTTTTTCAGTGCTATGAAGGGTACATATGCTAAAATATGAAAAATGTATACTGGGATATGATTATTTTCATTTTAGTTTTATATATCTTGTTTGGTTACTAATAACATCATAAATAAATACTTTATTCACTTTATTGAAATATTTCTACAAAATGAACAATTTAATCGTAGCGTTGATAGGTATACTTGTGTAGTGAAACCACAACTAACAAAAACTCTTAATACATTTCCATTTGCTAACAATGAATAGTACTATAACCTCACAATACAAATAAACGGAAAATGATTCATTCCAAATTTCAACATATGCACGAATGGAAAGGTCGACTGCGAGTGACGTATTTTTAATTACCTTCTACCGCGTCGTCGGATAGCCACCGTATTGAATTCCTATAGTGGACAATAAATAAGTCTAGAGCCAGCTCGATCTCACGTCCTCTTTAACTATCCACCTGGCATCGATAGCTGATTCGTAATTAAAATTGAAAATCAACTACATTTCATTTCGAAGTGCAATTTACCAAATTAAAATGTCTATGTAGAGTTATTAAACTTGATATTAAAATCACTTGTTTTGAATTGAAGTCTCCAATAATAAATATCAATTACAAAGGTATTTTGGGTTATTTAAAGATGTTTAGGCAATAGTTAGGTATTTTAATTAGTCCAATCTTGATCAAATTTCCGTGCTATGTGATTGAATTTCCGTCTGAGGCTATCTCTCGTATTTGCGGAGCGTTGCGGGAGGTGCACATCGTCCACCCGCTCAGTCCGGCTCACTGGCTTATTACGTCACACCGTCAGTTTTTTTATTATTTGCTTCTGTAAACAGTCGCTCATAAAGTCTAGTCTTACCTTTTTTTACTGTGGCTTTCATGATTAAACGCAATATTAATAGACTTTTATTTTTGCCCTTTTTTCTCCTGTCTGGATGAGTTACTTGTTGTCGGCTTTATGCCTGTATTCTTTCGAGTCAGTCAATTGTGATAAACATTTTCTTTAACTTTATTGGTTAAATGTAGGCTATGTATTTTATAACGTTACATGAAAATGATATGATGATAATAAAGACTTAAACAAAGGCTTAAATGTTTAAAAAAAGTATTTACTCAGAAACATTAAATGAAAATCTTTGAGTAACATAAATTTATGTATGACAAAAAATTAACTTAAAAACCAGAAACCAAGAAGAGAATAAAATTGCACTTTATTCAACATAATTTACTCATAGTAAATACTTACTAAGTGTATAAAGTACAACCAAATTAATAATGTTGTTATACTGTTTCAATACTCTTCAGTATCACATTGAGGATAGAGTAAAAATTTTTGATTTACTTTATTAAATTTTACTATCGTAATTTAACAATCGAAAAACAATTTATGCTTAACCTTAATAATGGCGAAAAAGTTTTATGTTATGCTTGTTAAAGTATATCACATGTACTCGCATCAACTATGACTGAGATACTCGAAACGGAACGTTACCAACGTAATCGTATACTTCTGGGGTTCTATGATTGATGTGACGGGTAATAAGGCCCACAAGTATTGCAATTTGTTTACCCTTATCGCTTTAATATACTTTCGGTGCGGCACAAAGACAGGTTTTCGGATCGTATTTTATACCGATCAACAATACCGACCCCGACGTTCAACGATAATTGGAGAAAAAGTCCCTAAGGAGCCAATTTTGCTGACGCTGCTTGTAAAGCTGGCGGTTCGGCGGCATCCATACGAAGAAATAAATTATGAGCGATCCATCACTTGCCCCTGTTGACAAATATAGCGCTACGCATTTAATATCATAACAGGAAAAAAACTTAACCAATAGCTTTTTCACCGGCCAACGATACTGTGATGGATTTGATTTTATTACTAAATTGGCTGAGCTTATGTTTAAGTAGGAAAGTCATTATTTTAAGAATAAATTTATTAATTGGAACTGAGATATATCGCCAACAACAGATTTATCAAAATCTATTATAAGACGACAGCTTATAATCAAAATGAAACAAAAATCAGTGAAAATTGCGCGCCATGAGGATGGTACAAGTACGAGTAGCACTACAGTATTGAAAACAATGGTAAATGAACAAAGTAAACTTGAGAAGTTTTAATAAAGATTTGTAAAATTATTTAATAAGCATACAATTATTTCAAGTACATGTATAGCAACTGAGACCTGGCCACAACGCATTGTTAATTGCAAACATAATAAGATACTAGACATAGGCCATAACTAATACTACTAACTTAAAATGATGAGACTGACTTACATTTCACGTATCTTTGATTTATTCCATCAATAAATTGACGCACAATATATATCATTCTTGCCAAATAGAATCAACAAATACCGATTGCATTCAAATCAACACTTTATTGGAGGAGTTATTAATTAGATAACATTACGTTAACCACATTTAACAGTCCATTGCTGGAAATACATATTTATAAGTTTACGAATACGGTTACTTTAACCAAATTCTTTATCTGTAAAATGATTCAACACGTAACAATCTTTAAAGTACTACTTGTTACATCCATACTTATATTATAAATGCGAAAATAACTCTGTCCGTCTGTCACGCTTTCACCGCCAACCCGCTGCACCGATTTCCGTGCAATTAAACATGGAGGTACTTGAATCTTGAAGAAGGACATAAGCTACCTATATAGACTACTCGTATACTGCGATTTCTTACAAACATACGGGCGAAACTGCGGACGAAAGCCAGTTTATATATATTTGAGTAGAGATACTCAAATATAAACAATATGGTTTCGATACTTGGGTGTAATGAATAAACATTAAAAAGCGGCAATAATAATAACAGATAAATATTTATGAACATATTCCTAATAACGTACAAAGAGTAGGAGTCAATAGAAAAATATTAGGTTACAACCTAAGAATGTGAACTTAATATTCAACTGCTTCAGAATACATATATGTACAATTCAAAATAAATGTCATCTTTTATCTAATCACGTGTAAAACACCACCGATTACGCTCAATAAGATGTTGTATAAGTAAAATATATTCAGGGAAATATCCGACAATAGCTAAGTTTTGTGAGTTTTCGTGTGATCAATATGGTAGGCTCAGGCGACATTCTTCGGGTCGGCACGTGTTAGTCATAAACCTGCTTTTACAAGGACGCCCACCCCACCCTGTGTGGGCGAGGATATTCTAGGGATAGTAACAGTAAAAAACTGACTATTGAGGACTTTTGCCAAAGCTTATATTGGTCTAGTAGAATGTATTGTGGCTAGCAGACTTAAAGTTACCTTTATGAAATGATAAGTCAATTCATTTGATGACATAAATTATGATTGAAGTTCTTTTTAATACTGAAAAGTGGCACAGGTACCCACATTTTTCTAAACTTTTATTGGATTTACTGCTGCCTTTCATTGACATATTTTAATAATTGCACGAGTTAGTTAAAGTTAACGGTGCAATATTTTGTTTGTAATTCGGCAAAAGTTGCTGTCACAAATTCTTATAATAGTATTTAGTTATGGAATAATTCTAATGAATTTGCTGTTATCATCAGAACAATAACATATTAAAACGAAATTAACGAAAAAATGTGAGGTAACTTTAAAAGCTCTATATTCACAAATTCGAAAATACTGTAATGGATATTATGTAACTGTGTAGTAACAACAAGTCTAAAAACTGCCCCTGTCAACATTGGACGGAAATATTCACGTATGTGAACGAATTCTAGTTGAATTCGTAGTTCGTAAAATATTATTAAATACACCCTCAGCTATCATTTTATTTCTAACATGATAACATAATATTAAACGTAAACCTGCCTCATAAGATAACACTGAGGTACCAAGAATTTTCATCCACGTCGTCTTGCAGCCACCTCGCAATATAAACGCGATGCTCACGCAATAGAGACAACACTCCGCTCATACGACGTCTGACCTTGGTTAGAAAGAAACGACAGAGATTTCTCAAGACCACCTTTAATTTCTAAAGGTTTTATTGCATTCCCCGCAAACTCAGATGCTTAAACTTTATTGCTCTAGGATTAAAGTAATATTTGCAGCGACTAAATGATGTCGGGGCAATTTCATGATATTAAAAGCTGTCTATGTTCAAGCCCAGGTCAATAGTTTGGTGTTCCGTGATAGTTTGCGTGGTATGATCGTCGGTGAACTTTCTGTCGTTCACATTCTTGGGCAACGACGTGCGATAACAATACGTTCCTTTTCAACTATTTGTGGTAACTAAATAGTTTTGTGCAAACTCTTCGTCATTATTACCAGTACTTCAATATAACTACGACAACAATATAATAATAATAAAAATAATACTATATGAAATAGACAGCTATTAAAAGTTAAATATTTGTTGTAATTTATTTTTGAGAGAAAATGAACACACATCATTTATATGTGACAAATTATAATATTACCGCCCAACACGTTTATGTAAGTATAACAAGCTATAGATAAATTATAATTGTTTGAAACAAAAGTCATATTTTTGAAATGCTATATCGATTGCAGTACATATTTGGCATAAACTTTTAATTTTGTCTACTTGGGTCTTGGTGAGCATTTAAAACTGTATTTAATAAGTAGTCTAAAACCTATTTTTTTATAGTGGTTTCTAATTATCTTTTTATTATTTAACTTAAACAAGAACTATGTCTACTAAGCTGTGTTTTAGTAAATCGTATCGATTTTCGTGGTATATTTCTGGACCTGCTTATATTACGGTGCAATTTGACAAAATATTCTAAAAATTCTTCGTTTATATCGTCTTCTTACCCACAAAAAAGTACTTAGTAATATATGGTATCTATATAATATTGCAATAGCAGAGTTTACGGTTGAATGAGTTCGCAAAATGTTCAACGTTGCAGCGACAGATAGCAATGAAAGAAGCTCTGCAAGCGAGAGGCGGTTGAAAAGGGATCGGAATCGAGCCCGTCGAAGTGCATTCGCTATTGGTGTAGTTTCCGGATGTACTCGGAGCAACAAAGGTACATTTTATGAACCCAATACATCGGTACATTTATTTGATAGTCGCTACTATAGGTGGCGAATACTCCACTAGACCCGTGAACCACTTGACAACATTTCTCTGAGATCGAAAGTAATAAAACTGCATTTATTCTAGTATATTTTATTTGAAATATTAAAAGTGCTAAAGTAATTCTACCATTATAATAAGTCTCATAACAAATACATAATCAATAATGATGAAATGTTGCAAATACGTAATTTATTAGAAGTACTAAGTAGGGTTACTTTTTTCTAAAATAAACCATTTCACCATCAATTAAAAAGCATATATCAATACAAGTTAAGCTGTAGTATAAAGCTTACAAATAATCTGATATATAAAATTCTCGTGTCGCGGTGTTTGTTACCAAACACCTCCGAAATGGCTATACCGATTTTTATGAGACTTTGTACGCATATCGGGTATGTATGAGAATCGGCCAACATCTATTTTTCATACCCATGATAAGGGTAACTCACCCCTAGTTTCTTTTTATGGCAAAACATCGTTTGCCGGTCAGCTAGTAGTATACAAACATATTGGCATATGTTTAGTTACACTTGAATATTTACAGTTTTTTTTAAATATTGACTGTAATCATTATAAGCATTATTTCAGCCTGACGTCTTCGGCAGCCTGAATCCAGTGTGAGGTTTGTATTTTTAAAATGGTCCTCCGTCCACTTAGTTTTCTTGTACTAGTACTCGTAATGCTAAATCAACATTTTAGAGTTCTCAGCCGAATGCGTTAAAATATTGAAATGAATGACTAAAATGTATTTTAAACATACTAAATGTAATTAAGTCGAAACTCAACAGTCCAATTCAGTCGTGAAATGAGGGAATACAGTAATTTCTTTACTTTTAAATTAATTGAGTATAACTATGTAACTAAATATAACTAAAATCAACACTCTTAGTAACAACATAAACAAAAATATGCAATCTCGTAATTGTACGAGAAACACACACATCTTCAAAACATTTTACTCTAACATCGAGAAATCGTGGATATTTACAGGTTTATAATAAAACAATCTGTTATTTCCAGTCGCGTCATGTACACTTGATATATACAGAACTTTACGGAAGGGTAGCGCGATCGATCTCTTCACACCCTCCAGATATGATTAGCAGCTAATTGAATCCCGGGGTGAGATCCACAGTTTAGTTTTCCAATTTACGAGACTTGCCTTTGCTTACTAAAGGGTTGAATTTAATTATCTCCGTGTCGGCGACCCTCTAGTAAACTCCACAAAAAATGGATGAAATTGCATCTCAATTTAAGAAAAAGCTTTGTTAACCTCGAAGCTCTTATTACCCTGGTTATATTGCACCGTAGCAACTACGAGAGTTCATATACCTGTGATTTGATGTAAATTGCTATTAAACATCGTATAAAATATATACATATTCTGCATTTTTAGGGTTTCCTACTCCGTACCAAAAACGAAACCCTTATAGGATCACTTTGTTTTCCGTCTGTCTGTCCGTCTGTAAAGCCCCCTTTTATCAGGAATGCATAGAGGTATGAAATTGAAATTAATATAAAATAATGAGACCTGTGGTTCCTTGCAGCAGTAACAAGTTCAAAGTACTAAGTCGACGTTCGACGTCCTCTAAAAGATACGGCCTTAGATGCTCTGTTTTTGCATATTTTGATGTTCGCAAGAAAATCAAAGAAAGTCATTCGACTAGGCATGGTTTGTCTGGTAACTCTTAAAATAGATCCTAAATATTCATACATCATCTACTCATATTAAATTATTATACTAATGTAAAGATAATATGATGTGATAATCACAAGTTTAAGAATCTAATACGATTTACAAATACATTAATATTCCATAGGTACTTCTCTGTGTAATCTGTGATTTATTTGGAATCATTATTGAAAAGTTTAATTTGAGGTTCAGTATAGATACATTGTATAAAACCACATAGTTTTAGAAATATAACGTTAAGCAATAATACATTTAATTATCTTAGTTCAACTCTCTACGTTTCTTTAGGCTATATACTGGTAGTTTTATTGCGACGCTAATCGGGTGATATTTTTCGCAGGGAATTTAGTGGTAATCACTTTCAAGTTCAACTTGGTATTCAGACAGCGCGGCGCGCTCCGTCGCCCCTGTGTTGCGAATTTGATAATGAAAGGGCCCCACTTGTGTGCTGCAGAGATAATGTAAATAAGTATGCAAATTATACACCAAGTTCCATTCAAATGAACCTTTGCGGCTCTTTAAAGTTTTCCTCAAAGCTAAATCTAACACTGTGATATATACTTGCACAGATAAACATTCTGCATTTGAATATTGCGAAATAAACAAATAATGTACAAACAGACACTGATTCGTGTCGGGGAAACTTTCTCTTCGAATCCTATTTATGGTGTTATGAGTTCAGGGCCACCCCTTGATGCTACCCCCTTCTGTCGGTAATAAGTAATATCGAGAGTATTAAAAAAATATATATTTATATTTTCTAAGTTGGTAGATGCAATAAAACTGTCTGGAAATAATTCCCTAAACAGATATAGGAGTAGATAGACAGGATAATTAGCAGCACCATTGAGTCTGAGATCGCTATCTCATCTTATCCGACATTTGGCACGGAATGTGTAAAATATTTTCGTTGTAGCAGGGTGAAAGTCGCGCGTGATAGCGCAATGTGACGCGGCCATCAATCATTTATCCGTGAGTCGCTTCACCGATACCGAGAAAAGCTCTAAAGCAACGCCACTTTGATAATGTATCACATTAAAATCGAACTTTTAAAGGCTTCTCTTACCCGCCTTTATTATTAGGCGCAGGAAGCGTGCAAACAAAATGGATGGATATCGGATCTTGATACCGGGTATTGAATTGATTATTTTGTAATTTTGTCAATAACTCATGGTTTTCTTACTTTTCGATAATATTTCAATAGAGTATAAAGATACTCAAATAGAGTATAAAGCTTTTTAGACTTGAGCTAGACAGTCTCATTCCTTTTTAGTTTCATTATCGAAAATATTTTAGACTTCAACCACGAAAATTTTATCTGAATTGCTGGTCTTTAAGTAGGTATAGGTAGTTGTATTACAACAGGTCTCATTTGTCAATTGCATATTTTTGAGTTTGTAAAAGTGATGGTGGAGGTGTCAATGGGGGGATAATAATAACATTATGTACCCTATTTACACTTTTATTACACTTAAAATTTATTGTATTCCAATTTTATATTTGTGTGAACTTGCTTGTGCATGATCTGGTCTCCTATAAGCGAGGAAGCACATAACTTGTTTTTCTACTAATTACATTTTTTTTGTTTTTGTGTATTCCTCGTTGTGAGATCCTTAAATAAATCAATAAAGCAGTTTAGAAAGTCTTTTATCGTATGTCGAAAAATAAAGACATGAAAAAAGTAAATTTTTCTTTTACCATAATTTGTTACCGAGTCAAACATTATTTTCCTCGTATGTATAATTTGAACGAACTTTACAATGAATTATAAACCTGTTTTGAAAAATAATTTGTAACCAATCGGTGTGACAAATGCAATTAAAATTTTTGTTTCATAAGTATACATATTTCAATTTAAGTAGGAAGTACCTGGATGACCGAGCTAAGCTTGATTTTTTTTTATTTTCTTATATGAATCCTAGCTAAATGGATTTATTTCCTCCGATACCCCATACTAAATTTTATGAAAATCGTTGGAACTGTTTTCGAGATTCGATACTAGGTAGGTAGATAAATGTATATAAGATTCAATACTTTAACTTACTTCAGTAGTAACTTTATTAGTAATTATTGAAATTATACAAAAAAATATTTATGTATAACTTATCTGTCGTATAACTCACCACGGATACTAAACTATACATTAAAAGTGTTTGGAAGTAATGGTTTACTACATTACGGTCCAGTGTAGTTTCTTACTTTTGGCCTTCATGCCATAAAAAAGGAACTGGGTATAAAAACTTCGCAGCTTAAGCAATGACAAAAAATCTGGTAACATGTCTATCACACATGAATCTTCACTAAATTGGTATTGTACTTGCAATGAAAAAAGATGGCTGAGTTTAAGTAATTTTATACTTAAAGTAGAAAGTAATTTTTAACTTAAAGTAAAATGATATGAGCTTTCAGATATAATACGCCTTTAAAATATAGAGATATCGATATTATAGCATAAACGACTAATTTAGAAGCTATTTAGCGTATTTCTGATTTAAACATTTGTTTTTGATGTAAATTTATTTAATGTTCTTAAAACTGACTAACATAGCACAATAGAATAAACAATAACATTTTTTATTATTATTGAATAGTGGGCAAACGAGCGGACGTATCACCTGATACAACGCAACACCAAAGGCGTCACAAGTGCGTTGCCGACCTTTGGGGGATGGGAAGAGGGAATGGGGGTAGGGGTTGGGATATGGGTCTCCGCATGGTTAGAATTATATACTAACGCAATATTTAAATCCATTTCTTGTAAGTTAAAATGAATATTGGATTAAAAATAATAAATACTGTTTATATTACCTATCAACAAAGTAAAATATATTTTGCTGCCAGAGTTTACACTTGAATCGGTGATACGTATTATTTTCTCAATAAGTGCTATCAAATTTTAATAAGCTTTTCAAAATATCACTTATAAGAACGTATGATAAACTGTATCATTCATGTACTCTATAGAATATGTGACAACGTTCCACTTCGAGAGTATCATAAATTGGGTTATCAATCAATTTTACTTCCCATCTCCAATTTATGTGAAAATTGTTTTATATCACACATACATGATCCGACTTTGTTCTTGATCAGTGGCGCGAAGAATAGGTATTACCGTTTTAGTGTACCACGTTTCGTCGCATACCGCGACCGATATCAGCTAGACTCTCCGACTATTAAGGTATACGGTTGTCGTTAGTTGGTATTTTCTTACAATCTGAGCGTGAACCAAGCAAGGACAGCGCTCGTAATGGGCCAATATATCAAATAGGATTAAGTGTAAATGAGAGAAGCGCTACTGGCTGATACTTTGTTGTGCGACATGACTGGAATAGATAGAGACCTATTGATTTTTTATTACAAGGAAAAGTATATGTTCCTCAGTTTAAAAGCAAGGTTCGCTACGTCTTAAGTCCCAAATATTACCTTAATACAATACTTATATCAAGTTCACAATATAGGATCAATCCCCTTTGCACTTCATTCCAAATTAGTTTATCGAATACGAAAACATAACAAAATGAAGTCTGCAAAGTAGCCCGAATAAATCGCATTTGTGAGCGACTGTAGGGCGCAGAGCGGTATGTTTCAGCGTTGAGATGCCACCTACTCGTCTCCTTCCCCTACATGTGCGAGAACATTCCTACCTTCCACCTGACTGACGCGCCGTACGCTCTATCAAAGTATGCAATTTATTTTCGGTATTGCTTGATATTCTTACGGAGTTCTGCTGATGTTTGAAAATTAAACAGTCTGGTAACTCTTTCTCGGTGCAATATTTTTCAGTTATCATGAGAAAAAATCAGACATAACAAAAGTATGAAGAAAGAGCAACGACTGCAAAACTTTCAATACAACAAAGGAAATTTTCATAATAAACACTATGTTCGCGGGTGTTTGTTGAAACAGCGGCTATTATATTGTCTCAAATGTCTGCAGTTAGTGAAACTAACACAAAGTTTGGCGTAAACACAGTCCAGTTACAGAGAGAGAAACGAGCTAGCTCGTAATGAGCTTTTTGCAAGATATTTTACACACGATTAATGTGGACGGGGCGGATCACAGCGGCGACATTGTGGATATTTCCCAGACGACGTCGTCTCCTGACACGAGTTTCTTTCTTGATTAAAACTAGGAATAATAAACGACGAAACAATTTTGCTTCGCTGCGCTCTGTCGACCGTCCCCATAGAGCAAACTAATATTGAAGTAAGCGACGCGCCACCGCATCGCCATGGTTTTGGTCATTTGAAACCAATCGGTTTGTTATTATTAAATACTCAGTTAGACAATCCATATATTTCCTTAAGTTAAAGGTGTTTGTTTAACATATTTTAACTATAAAGATCAAAGTTGAAAATTTTCATCTTTTAGCTTTATGTTCAAAATAATCAGAATGGTGACATTAATATTGCTGGACATAAGTTAGAGTTAAGCCTACAGTAACCTAACTCATTTGATGACATCATCAATCACAGCAGCTTTTAACAGTCCAGAGCTGGACATAGCCCTCTCTTGAACCTCCGCAAGGAGGTTTTGGCCTACAGTATCACCCTGGCTACACGGGCTGGAATAGAGATTGCTTTAAGTTATTTTTTCCCAGTGGTGTTGTCCTGCGCAGTTTGCTTGAAGACTAGGAGTGGTGATACTCCGTATTATTAAACTATTATAACAGGGACAAGCAAAGCACGAAGATCAGAGCGAAAAGTTGAAAAGAAGAACTACGGCTTTCTGTGGGGCTATGATATCACTCCGGCTGAACTGACTCATATTATTATAAACCGTATGGTTATCCCGCTAATGTACCTGACATCTGACAAAAATGATTGTACGAACTAAACTGTACTTTATTTTCTCGTAGGTCTTCTAACTACTCCGACAACTTCATACTAAAAATGTGTGTCTAAATCAAGTACTTTTCTTAAAACTAAGAGTGTGTAATAATTATTATCATAAAGCAAATAAAGTGCACATGTAACAAAGTACAAAGTGCTCTAAATAAAAATCTTATGTATACAATTATGTTACAAATGTAATTGCATACAGGTCACACTGAAAATTGAAAAATTTAATAATTCAGCGTAGTCGGAGCGAAAGCTACTCGACTCTCGTTTTCATCCGAACTCATCATTAGTGCGCATTTTGCTATTAATTTTCAGAAATGATCAAATTCTACAGAATCCAATTCAAAGAAACTTTTTAATTTATTTAATCCCTCAATATGGTCTGATTACTACTCACGGCATTTTATTAAATATTATTATTTAAATTCTGCTTAACAATACATATTTTAATGAGCGCTGACCTTATATTCATTTAAATTGTTAAATTTACTTTTCCATTTCAATGGATTCCTAAATATTTATTTAACACTAGCTGTGCTCGCTACTTCGTTCACGTGACATTTAGATTTTCAACTTATTTTTAATATTTTCCGTTTTCCGGGTTTAGGACAAACATTACAAAACCAAAATCAGCTTAATCGGCCAAGCCGTTCTCGAGTTTTAGCCAGACACTCAAACAGTAATTATTTTTTCTAGATAGGACTTGATGGGTCAATATCTTAGTAATATGTTGATGATTTTGTGAACTAATTTATTGTAATTGTATAAATATAACAAACAATATGACGTAAATAAATAAACAAAGCAGGGAGATAATAAAACTGAATGGTTGGTTGGTGTCTTAGTTAGTTTGAATATGCTAATCTCAGGAACTACTGGTTTGAATTCAAAATTACTATAGTATTGTGGAGCCCATAAATCTGGTAGGTTTTAGGCTATATAACATTACGCTATGACTAATAAAACGCGAGCCTCAATGAAAAATATTGAGAAAACGGGGAGAATTCATTTGGTTTATGATGTAAGATAATCCATAAGAATATTATAAATTCGAATGATAAATGATATGAAAGGATGTCTGTCTGTTACACGTTTACAGCTAAACTATTGCAATGATTTCAAATACTTTAGTTTTTGAGGAAAGACATAGACTACTTTTAATGTAATCTAATAAAATTGGAGATTAGTTTAATAAAACAAAAGAATAAATGACAAAAAAAGTAATTTTGATTTGTATAACCGATACTGTACTGTCTCATGCACGCCTCGGTGGCGCAGTGGTAGCGTATGCGTCTGCGGTGCTTGAGGTCTCGGATTTTGAATCCCGGGTCGGACCAAATGTTTGTATGATCTGCAAATTTGACTACACGGTTGGCCTAGTGGTTTAAGCGGCCACTACGCCGCTTGCTACTGCGCCAAGGGCCGTGGGTTCAAATCCCACGTGGGACATCACTTTTATGTGATCCATAAAATGTTGTCCTCAGTCTGGTTGTTCTTTGTGTCCGTTACATGTATGTTTGTAAAGTCCCCCGCGACACAGGATGTATATTCCTGATACGGGAGTTGTATAAAAAAATGTTTGTTTTGGAGTTTGGGTGTTTTCAATGTATAATATGTATGTTTACAAAAAAAGTATATATGTACTTATATCAGTTGTCTAGTACTTACCCATAATTCAAGCCCTGCTTAGTTTTGGACTAGATAGCGTTGTGTGTAAGATGTCCGAAATATTTATTTATTTATTTCTCTTTACAGACGATTTCAATAACAGCCTTGTCAATGAAAATATGAACAGAAAAATAAGGTAACAAACAGTTAGCCGGAAAAAATGCTGCATCAATATTGGATTTACGCTATTTTTCTTTTACTGAGTTCTTAAGGATTCGTTCTCAGATTCTGTCGCTTTGAGACTATGTATATATTGGATCCGAAGTTATATAACCTATGTGTGCCTACCTCACAAGATTTCTACACCACCCTAAGGTTTACTGGTAGAGAATGCCCTGGGCATTAAGTCCGCCTATGAACACAAGTGCATAAAGTTATAAATAAATAAAGAAAAATTATAGGCATATTTGAAATGCGAATATTTATTTATTTGTTTCTACGTACAGATAAGTAAATTAACTTCTAAGCTTTACATAAAGGCTTGACTTCTAGTCCTATGTCTGGCAGAGAGCGTCTACAACATTTCACCATCACTTTCAGTCATGAGCTTCGAATTTTATCTCGCTCTACGTCTTTCCACTTATTCGGCAACATTCTATCTATTAATTTGAACGACAGTGAAACGCTATTGTCATTGATATTCAACTCAAATATGATTGTTATGAGTCGATTTTTTTCTGTGAGGGAAAGTTTCGAATAATCCTGATCCATCGTTACAGAAAACTTGTAAGTTGTTCGTGTCTCAACGGATAATCGAGTTTATACTTGGAGGGCCGCCATCAATCATTTATCCCGCTGTCTTCGTCTACGGTTGGATCTGCACCAACGCTACGCGGAAAAACTTTAAAGTGTTCCAACTTACTCTGATGTATCGCACACTTGCTTGTTACTTGAAAAATGTCTCTCTTCAATTTATTACTATAGACTACTTATTTAGTGTTTTGAAATGAGTTTTTTTTTAAAGAGGTTAATACTTTTAATAATACAGTCGTCGCGTTTCATAATACATAATTTTATTCTTTTGACATAGCAAAAAAAATCATATTTAGGAATTACGCCCTATATTTGATATTTCATAAACTGTAGCATCTTATTACAATTCATTATTCAATTATATTCTAACTTCTACATATGAGGTACTTTCTACCTCCATAATGTATTGTTCACATACTCTTACATAAAAAAATTTAAAAATATGTATATATATGTCAAAATATATAACGACAATAACTCCTTTTACTGAAAAACTAAGCATCTACACCTCTCTCTTCATTCTCTCTTTGTGCTCACTTCTGCCCTACATTTGCAACGTTCCCCATAGATTCATGCTCCTGCACTTTCATAGAACGTAAATCTTATATTAAATACCTTGGTCCTTGGTGTTCTAATAAACGTCAATCTGCCTTGGAAACGCCAAATTCAATCGTCCACATCGTTTCGCTAAAGTCTGTGTACTTTGAACTAGTTTAATCAATTCTTTCCTACTGTATCACATCCTGGAGTGGGGCTGTCAAATCTCACATTAAAAAAAATAGAAAGATCTCAAAGTCCTTAAGACTATGATACCGAAACCGCTCAGTTTTCCCACTGTTGAACTATTTTCACTTTGCCAGATTCTTGGAGTACTCAAACTTTTTATATTAAACATCTTCTATGTAAATAAAGAATTATTATTATTATAATAACACTGTTCGGACTAATTGATACTTGTTTAGCATGAAGTCAATAACGCTTATTATATTAATTGTGAATCTACTTTTTCTATACAATAAAACAATTAATCTTTCATTTTTTCAAATTTAAAATCTAGAAATATTTAATAATCAAAAGTTAACCATGCGAATATTACTCACTACCCAATAAATCTCGGATGGAGTCATATAATACAAGTAGACAGGAATCTATACGGTATGAGTGTTTTATGAGCACTCAAGTGTCTTCCGGACTGGGGATGTTTAAAACTCTACCGCGACTCGATCGAGAACATTCCACTCACAACACGACAATGTCGAATTTGATCTCTACCGACGTCATTTTTATGAGTGGTTAAAACTTTATGAATATGCTACCGTTGCAATTTTCACTTATACTTACGTTTATGTGTTTAGCATGGTGAATTTTTATGGTGTATAGTAATAATAGTTAACAAAAGAAAACATACTTGTTTTTGAAACGACAGGTTATCGGGACTTAAGATGCAAGCTGGTTATACATAGATAGCAACTTAACTTCTACGTAGTATTTATGTATAAACCAAAATTGATTACATTACCATTTCAATATTCGGTTTTTTCCTTACGAACACAATAATAAAATGAGTTTATTTCGGTTGTTATTTTCTAATAGGCGGTGCCTCCTTAGAAGGGTGGCGACGATTTGAAAGCTGTATGTCTCTGAATCTGATATAAGTACGATGGTGTAATTTACCTACTGGTTTCAAGTTATTAAGTAATAAATGAGTCCCGCGGTGTTACCCGAGTTTGTTGTTATACCGCAACCACGGGAAAAGCCGCGGGGCAAAGCTAGTCTGAAAAAGTAGCCTAAGTTACTCCTTAAACCATTAGCTATCTAAAGGGAAAGCCACGTCAAAATCAGTCCAGTCGTTCAGAGATTAGCCGGAACAAACCGACAGATAACTAGACATACAAAAAGTTGAAAAATTTTTTTTGGTATATGTACCGTGTAAATACATATGCATTTAGTAAAAAGCGGTTATTTTAATATTACAAACAGATACTCCAATTTTATTTATTTATATAGATTGTATGTCACGTCTTAGTTACTATTTAAATTATATTTTTATTGTTATTTAACTTTAGTAATCTCTTAAAGATTCTTCTAGATTACAATAACCGAAAGAACATACTCGTAACATCCTGTTAATGTGGCTTTACGAACATAATCGTCAGATTACCTAGATAATCTCAGTCATTTCCTCACATCATATTTTAAAAACATGTGCTAACATTCTGTGTTTTATTTAATCTCCCTGCGTAGGTAGAGAGTTAATATTGCTTCAGGTTTGAAATGACGATATCATTTATATGACTAAAGGCTAAAATGACTAAAGGTTGTCGTCTCTTTTTATCTCTCTCTCGTCACGAGTGCGTTGCCAGTCTTTGGGGGATGGGGAGTAGGATGGAAGAGGGGTTGGATATGGGCCTCCGGTATCCTCACTCACTTGGTGAAACACAGCGCAAGCGCTATTTCACACCGGTTTTCTGTGAGGCCGTGGTATCACTCTGGTCGAGCCCATTCATGCCGAAGCGTAGCTTTCCAACGGATTTTTTTTTACCATGAAAATTTCAAACCGTAATAACACACTTTTAGACCGTAGGTACTTTAAAACAATCACGCTTATTACTATTAGTTTAGATGAACAAGAAAACATATTTTCATCAGAAATATATAAGAAATTATTGCTATCATAGTGATAGGAATTCATTTTACGCCTACCGAATGCAACATTATATATAATCCATTCACATAAAACTTCCTACTTTTGTTTTGTTTATTTATTTATTTATTATTGAAAGTAGGCCGCTAATACTTTATTATCGAGTTCAGAACTTACTGTATCAACAAATGTAAGTTTTTATGTAAATAAACAATAATTGCCTCATAAACATACTTACAACGAATTTTAGCGCAAATAAATAAATACACAGTAATAACATTTTTATTTCCCCACACAGAAAAAGAAATAAACATGGTAACGAAAACAAAGCGGCCACGTCTGTCGGAATATAATGAGATTCGTGTAAAACTCATAATACATGACAAAAAAATACAAATATTAATATACTCATATGATTACCAATATATTTACAACGCATCAAAGATCATAACATCTGCCTTTGCCTGGAGTACTTTACACCTTTAGTTTTATTTACAATTAGCTGAATTCCGCGGTGTTACCTGCGGTTATTGTTGTACCGCAGGTAACGCTGCGGGGCAAAGCAAGTTATTCCTTGTATCATCAGCAACCGGAGTATAGCCGGCACAAACAGACAGAAAGACAGACAAAAAAAATTGTTTGGTATATGTACCGTGTACCTATACCAAACAACGGTTATTTCAATATTTAAAAAAAACAATACAATTTTGATTTATTTGTAAAGATTTTTTGAGACTTTATCCACATATGAAACTCCTATACATATATAAAAGCAATAGAATTATCAAAATGACACTCGTATTACAAAATAAATAAAAAACATCTTAGCCGAAACATTTTAATATATTAAATACAATTGAATAAGCCTTTAATGAGAGAGACTTTTACAAAACAACTTACAATTACCTTTGTTGACTGTAAGAGATTCCCTTCGAGCGATAAGGTCGCCACTTGGATGTACCTCCTTGTTTTGAGATACATATCATCATAATTAATCTGGTGTATAATAAAGCGATATTATATTTATTTTTACTTTAATCACCAATCAAAACTAAACGATTCTGCTCTAACAAATCGAACCTAATGAGCTACAAAAACCACACAAACGAAATAAACTTACTCCTATTCAGAAACAAAAGCAGGTATAAACAATTTGTTGTTTAATTCAAACGAAAGCATTATAATAATAGACGAGGATACTGTTTTGAGTTTTAACTGCAAACGCCACTTCGTAGAAGCTCAAACAATACGGCATCGTAAAAATTAAATTACAGCGAATCTCCAAGGAGGTTTCAGTTTTCAAGCAAGTCTGGCGTTAAGATGCCGACTCCTCTTGCAAAATGATATTGCATCCTCTAATATTTTGCTTTACCACCTTTCTTTTCTACTGTGCTATCATTAAATGAAAGCATTAGCAAACCTTACTCTAATAAAATAGTAAAGTAAAGCAGAGTTTCCACGTTGAATTATTGTGTACCTGAAATTACTTTTAGAGCCATAAATAGAAATGTTAATTTGAAACGGTAAAAAGTATCGCCGGGGCATAGCGCGACGGCAAATTAGAGGGAATGGAATATAGTTTACTTTAAGTTAAACTTATTACGGTCCTTGAGAAACAAGCACTGGGAGGCTCGCCCGACGCGCGGGTCAAGTGCCCAATTTGTCACCCGCGCAAACTTCCGACTACTTCGGGCCCGGCCTGTTCGATTCCATTAAACTTTCGAGACCTTTTGAAGCTATTTTCTTGTTTGAATCAAGATTTGCCTAATTCATTTCGGTGACTACCTACTTCAAACAGCTTTAGCAATTTGATTCAACATTTGTCAATAAGTAAGATGGAATTTATATATATGTATGACCAAGTACAAAAAAAAATTGAATCTGAAATTTGAGTTTGGGATTCAAATGAAATGATCAGAATTCTAACAATATTCTCATCATAAAAGTGTAATTACAGTGAGAGTTTATGCGTAAGTGCCATCAGTTGAGCGAGGGTGTAAAGGTGCGAGTGATGAGAGGCGGCTACATTAAAGCGACTCATCCTGCGTTGGGTTTTCCACGAAATCTAATTTAGTAACTTTTTCGTCACACCACTAAGACTCAACTAAGTATTTGACCTGCGGCGAAGAACGTGACTTTTTAGGGAAATCTGGCATTATGAGATGACATAAATATAACCTACATAAAATATGCAGATATAAAGCAAGAACTAATAAAAGTTAATCACGAGTCATAGAACTTAAATTAAAGGACATTCCAGACTATTCCAGAGCTTAAAGTAAAAATAAAAAAGAGAATTAACGTTATTTAAATGTATACACTCGAGGTAAGATCAAGTGGCTAATTTGTCAGCCAGAGAGTAAACTTGGTGGCGCCGTAGCAACGGCCTGGTACGGACGACGATGCGATTCGATTAAACTTTAACCAAAGAACTAACACAAGAACAAGGCCTACTTAGCGTGGTTGTACATTTACGACTGGAACTTAATTAGCTAACACATCAGAAAACCTTACTCGGTAATATGATATGACTTTGGTACGTTCTTTATATGTTCACATTGATTGGTTTTTACCTATTCACTGAAATACTAGTTTGAAATGTTTTGGGGTTCCTTATCTTAAAAGTAAAAAACGAAACCCTTATAGGATCACCTTGTTATACCGTCTGTCTGTCTTGACCCTCTATTTCAAGAACGCATAGAGGTACCAAGCTGACTTCAAATACTTAGGTCTACTGTGCCTTGAAGCTGTGAAAAAATCAAATTTATAAGCCAACGCTAACAAAAGATACAGCTACTTATGCTGTCAATTTCCGATACTCGCAACAGAATCAACACGTACTTAACGTGAACTCAGAATCTTGAAACGGTGTGGTTCGAAAGTGGTACGAAAAACCACTTTCCAACGTCTTATAGTACAGATAAAGAAAAAAATTGAGAATAGCATATACTTTTAGTTACATCATATAATAAAAATATTTTTTATAATTGTAAACTTACTACCCCATTCCCCATGAACGCGTAGAGGTACTCGTATTACATTAAAATTTATTATACAGATTTGTAGGGAACCCTCGGTGCGCGAGTCCGACTCGCACTTGTCCGGTTTTATTAAATAATATACAGTTTTGATGCCACTATTTTTCTAAAAAACTACTAAAGTATAAAGGGGATGTACAGACTTGCTTATAATATTGTATGTAATGTCCTATAATACCTTATCCTACTAATATTATAAACGCGAAAGTAAGTGAGTATGTATGTGAGTATGTTTGTTGCTCTTTCACGCAATAACTGCTGAATGGATTTTCATGAAACTTTACAATTACATAGCTTATACATCAGAATAACTCATAGTCTACCATTTATAAAGATACTAGCTTCGCCTCGCGGCGTTGCCCGCGGTTATTGTCGTACCGCAGGTAGCACTGCGGTGCTACCCGCGGTACGACAAAATACAAAAAACGAGGTTTAGCTGGTTAATAATATAAATGCGATTGTTCTTGAGGATAGATATTTGAATGTATGAACTTTTATTATTCTTTAACGCAAAAACCACGTAACGGATTTTTAAGACAATTTAAAGTAATATACTTAATACATCAGAATAACATATAGGCGACTATTTATTGCGATACCAATAACCGCAGGCAACATAATATAGAAATATGTGTATGTATTCACCAAGGCCAAAAAAGCAAGAAGTATCTTAAGACAAGGTGATTATGTCATACTTGTATTAACTCATTAACTCTAAAGTATTACAATTTTAATAAGTTCTTAACTGTGTAGGCAATAGAATATTGTGCCGCTATTAAATTTCCCCCTATTTTATTGTACCCTTATCTTGAAACTTAGATTAAAGCGAAGTTTGTATTCTAAGTTTTCGTGGTCTATGCCGAGCTGTAGTTAAATTCCCCAAAAGCTTATGTTTTTGATCGCCGAACCAAAAAGGAAGAGTTTTATAAGTTTAACGTGAATTTCTATGTCTATCTGTAGCGCCATATTATCCAGTAAGGATGAGAATGGATTTTGTATTAATTTTTTAAAAAAAATTAAAATTAAATTTCTCGTTTGGTAATTAACACACATAACATACACTCACGTCTGACAAAACGAACAAGTTGAAGCAATACTGTTTATTTGAATTAATTTCAATCATCTATTTATACATTTTTAAGGACTACGTTGTCTCACAAAATGACGAGGAATGATTCGGATAATAAAAATAGTCATTTTGTATTAATAACATTGTATAAAAATTATTTTCAATTTATTTTCCTAACCATAATAAAATACGGCTGTAGCCACTAAATAAGTCAATTAGATAAAATCGTGACATCTTGTTCATTCTACTCCATAATTTACTTTAATTAATCATTAAGGCTCTAGTGTAAAATGTTACAACTATATTTAATATACTTGAAACTACTTAAAATAAAGTTTTAAACTTTCGTTTCGTTCATCGCTTTTGTTTGATTACGCGAAGATGGTTGACCGAATTTGAAGAAAACCTTTTGTATGAAATAACATACAGATTATCAGATCAGATACTCATTATGAGTACCTCCTTAAAAAAAGAAGTAGCTATTTATTATTAAACGTGATACGAATATTACCAACCAGATATTTACTAGCATCAAAAACTAAAGGAACTTTTCAATTAGCGTGTTTACGCTGATTCCGATAGTTTCTATGTTTACTGTCGACAAACACCGCCGTTTGATCGTAAGTCTTTTAACTACCTACTTAACAATATGTATATCATGCTTTTAGTATGGATTTAAAATAATTTATACCCATCATAATGCACTTAAAATAAGTTGCTAGCAAAGAGAAAGCTATATAAAAATACCTCAGTGAAAGTGAATAATTAGGCAATAAAAAATTCTAATTTCTATACCATATCAAGGCGATCTTAAAGTACCTTACACTTTTTTGAGATATTTAACCTATATATGTACCATAATCAAATTATATTTTACCACTATTTGCACATAAATATCATAATTCACGTTCAATGAACTTTGCATAATCATTCCCAAGTGGCAGTATAATCTTGGATTTCACTCCAAAAAGAAACATAAATATATTTCTAATTTTAATAAGAAAATAAGTTCAATTCAACTTTATATGATTTCCAATATCAAAAAAGCTTCGGCAGATACCATTATATAAAAGAAATATCTTAAGTAGGGTATTGAATTTGTGAAAATAAAGTTTGATGTCACTTCATATTATAATGAGTGTCTGCCCTTCTGCCACCTCAACACACTTAGACTTATAAATGCGTAGAAATAATATTTATAATGATTGATTTTTTCGTAATCAAAAATATTCTGTAACTTTTTTGTACCATCAAGTTGTTATTTAGCATTGTATTTGAAATGAATGATTAACTTGTAAAGTGCTTCATATATTGAAAAAAGTTGCATTCGTGAACATAATATTAGTAGTCCATACAGTTAGCGATATTGTAATAAAAAGGTTCTAAAGTAATACTACAAAATTGAATTTTTAACGCAATCCTACTAGATTCTAGAATAAAAGTAGCTTATTAGAGTCGAGTTGAGTAGTTCTTACCTTCAGATAAGTACAAACGGTCAGGCTCTGGAGGTTGTTCGCAAGGACGATGACGTAATGTAACGTGGAGGGAAGGCCCTCTTGGTGGTACTTCAGGGGGTGCTGGTTCTGGAGGAGAATCACAATCACGTTCACTTGTCTGGACATTGTTGTTCGATTGGCCTGTGTAAGATAAAATAATAACATTTTCTGACAATTATAACAACCCGCCATCTAGTTTTGAAACTAAGAAGAGCTTTTACTATTAGCTAGTAGCTTGTTATATGATTGATTGATAGATTACTTGTATACGTTTATTTTGTAATTACATACATTTCATACATAAAAAAATACCCAAACTGTGAAATAAATATTCGTAAGTTCACAAGTATTTGATCCAACCTGCGAATTAAGCCCAAAATCTCAACACAGCAGTCGCATATTCTACCACTGCGCTACTGAGTCAGTTGCTAAAGTGTATGCTAAGAACATTCACCAAGTCTGGTTTTTTCATAATTAATTATTAAAAAAAGGGATCTCAAAATTAGAAGTACGTACACATTTAAAAAAAAACAAATAGGTGCTTTTAAACTTAGAACATTTTTAACTGATGATAGCTACCCAAATTTTCGTTGAGTTAACTAGTTAAGTAGATTAGTTCAATAAATTGTTGTGTGAACCTGTTATTTTTTCCCATTTGTTAATTTCGCATTTAATCATGTTTCAGAGGCGGTCCTATGTATCTTGCAAATAAATAGATATATCAAAAATTATATGTGCTACATATTAGGAGTTTTTATTTGTCTCATCGTTCGTTCTTATTACACGGCAGATTATTTTTCACACATATTTGGGTCATCACCTCAGCATTGACAAACAAAGTTCCAACCAATGTGAGTCTATCGCTTTCTCACTCGAACATACCCTAGAAAGTCAGTCCCCTAGAACTTTATGCGAAAAAGAAATCATTAACATTGAATCGTTTTCAGTTTTATTATTTACTGTAATTATAGCATCACGATGCTCATCATATTAATACGCATACATGCAAGCATATGTGGCATATATAAATACTATAAGTTCCTTTACACCTGCGTATGTGCCAGTCACGTGCGTATCACGAACTATGCGCGGTATCCTTATCAAAGGCATGCACCCATCTACGTCTACACATCTACACAACCGTGTACATAACTACAATAACTAAATGGAATCTTGCACAGAATATGTGCAATACCTCATTCATTCCTAACATTTCGGAACGGCAGTGGGATTAATAATCTTTGCAGCCATTATATAATCCTAACATTACTTGCATTCTGATGATGTACTATTGTGTTAGTATACCAAAATAAATTACTGTACAAACACGCAGTAGTGCGTGTGTCTGCAAAGAGTGCAGAATTGTTTTTATAAATATGTTTTATTCACAAATGCAGGAGATGTTAAAGAATATTTCGCTGATTTTTTTTATAACATTTTGAACCTAATCCCTACCCTTATAACTACCCTTGATTAGGGCGACTGGTCGACATGAGTTTATCGTGGTAACAAATAGAGGATAAATTCGGTTGTAGTACTAACTCATAGGTTTGTTTGACAAACTTCCAAATACAATCAAAAATGTTAAAAATTGTTTCTTCAATCAGATTTTATTTTGTTTCAACATGAATAACACGATTTACCGTAAACCAATACTGTTAGTACAAATAGCAATGGAGTATCAACCTTCAAAGTTAGCCAAAGGAACCCCTTGACAGGTAAGGGTTCCTATAAGAACAGTGATTGGGATAATCCATTCGGGAACTTGAGCAAATACTACAGATATTTTTAGTAGTCAAACGGATCAGTTTCCTCAAACGGTTTTCGGTTTACCCTTTATCGGCATTTTCGTACAAAACCAGTTGAATTTATAAAATTTATTTTGTTCTGAGATCTAAGATCAAGTGATAGTGTAATTCTAGAACAAAACCATTTTAATCGATAGGGCTTTAGCGGGCAGGTTTTTTGTTGAAGGATTATTTTAGGAGTTAATATTTTTATATTTCTTCATATATAGAATAGTAACAATAACATAAGTTTTACAAATAGTTTTAAAATTTATTTTCCAAAGTATCTAACACGTAAAAGGAGTAGAGGCTCGCTGATTTCAGCACGGTCGGGCGGTACTACGCTCTCACAGAAGATCAACCTCAAATGAAAGTGTTCGTGCTTTCGTGTTTCATTGGTAAGTACGAGACCGAAGGCCTAATAAATATTATACCTGATTATTATCAGGTATAATATTTATTAGGCCTTCGGTCAAAAGTCAAAAGTCAAAATAGACTATTGTCTATTTTGACTTTTCGAAAATAACCCAAAACAGCATGATGTCCATCAACCTTTTGTGTGCTTTCAACTAACTCAAAATAATCCTAATTATATTATTAATCATTTATTGTGAACCAAGATCCATATTGTATTGTTACAAAAATTACAATTATAGTTTACACAGAATATATAGGTGAAGACAGTTCCTTTATTAATTTCCAGAAAAAAAACCATTTCAGACCAAACACACCCACACCAGATGATTTTTAATTTCTTTTTTAGGACTATGAGTAAGACTATTAATAACTTATGAATAGTAAATGTGTAAGTTTACCAATAATAAGTATGACTTTACCATTGTTTAGACAGAGACGGCCGTTGCGTGTGTTGTTATCGTGTGGAAAATCTTCGCGACGCGGTCGTCGTGAAAGCGTACCGCCCGTCTCGGCGTTGAATATCTCTTCTCCTGCAGCAAAACAAGAGAAGAAAATTAAAAAAAAAATGGACACGTGAGAATTATGCATTCATTTATTTTTAAATGTACATTGACAAATTAATAGGTTCTCCAAAAGGATGTAACCTGTAATAACGATGGATGAGGTAAGATGTCTTAACACAGAAGCTTAACTTATATATTTGTTTGAGTGAAGTTGATATAAGTTATTTGCGATATTCCATCTAATGCCTAGTTGCAGACACTGTAGTCTGCATTTACCACTTATTCTACTTAATTTAGAATGGTTTTAATGTATCCGTCTAATATCTATTACTTTTATTACAGTGATAATTTATAATAATGTACAATTATTTTCTACTTAATGATGACTCCCTAGCATGATTGCTACTACGTAAAAAATAAACCAAAATAGTACTACGTCATTTAAAAGTGTTTACTTTCTGCTTCTGAGGAGTGTTATTACAGCTGCATAGGGATCCCTCCCTATCCTATAGGGTCCACAACGTCCAAACAATATTGCTGGTTCTACGGTTTCGTTTCCCTCTATTAAACAAGTTTTGTATATATTGTATATATTACCGTGCGAGAGCTACGCTTCGGCATGAATTGGGCCGGCTCGACCGGAGGGATACCACGGCATGACTAAAAACTGGTGTGAATTAGCGCTTGCGCCGTGTTTCACCGAGCGATTGAGGATACCGGAGCCTCATACACCAATCCCTCCCTGCATTCCCCAAAGGTCGGCAACGCACTTGTGATGCCTATGGTGTTGCGGGTGTCCATGGGCGGCGGTTATCGCTTACCATCAGGTGATAAGCCTGCTCGTTTGCTCCACATTCAATTAAAAGAAATATGATGCTAATGTACTGAATTAGTAAGAATTTTTCTATCATAGGTACTTACAAAACGTATAACTAAAATGCATTTTAGCATCAAATATTTATGTTTCAATTACACTTTATTTTCAAAAAAAGTTTACTAGTTTATCACTAGTTCATCATCATTTTTCCACGGAACGACATCGGACCTTCGCAACCTTGGGGGTGAATTGAATTCAAAAATATAACTAGTTGTCAGTATATCTGAAGGCACTACCTTCCCAAGAATTACTGCCATAGATGTTCATGACATCCGGGGGTTAATGTACTCTCCGAGGCACGGGCGGGCAACATCACAATCTTCAAAACTCTGGGCTGATATTAAAAAAATCTTGTAAGAAACACCCTACAGCAGTCTGACCCAGGAATTGACCCCGAGATCTCTTGATCAGCAGTCACTTAAGCTAACCACTAGAATCACGAGGCAGCCAGTAACTAAACAATGTGATTTTTGTAATACTAACCTTTGGAATTCCTGTTTCTCCTATAAAATCTACGGTTAGTACCCTCATGTGGAAACGGCGATGACTGACGTTGTGGACTGCTAGCATAGCGTGGCAACTCCTCACCACACTCAGAACCATAAATACGTCGTTGTTCATCTGGCAAAAAAAAAGATTATAGTTTCATATTCATTTAAATAAGGGCATAATAAGGTATTACGTACAAAAAACGTTTTATTAAATTCTCAAAACGGTATTCATTATTAGCAATAAGAAAATCCATATCATATTCGCTTATTTATAAACAATGTTGAACTCGACATCCCCTACATGAAATTGAGTTCGTCGATGTATAAATAGTGTAAATTAAAATGCAGACCAACTGCGGGTAGTTAACCCTAAATTTAAACTCACAGCATCACTGATCTCTTATTAGTAGAACCTTTTTTTTCCCCGTTTGGAAATCCTCTCGGATACCAGTTGAACCTTGACCAAAATTTTAATGATCTGTGAATAGAAAGTTGTAGTACAAAAAGTAGTATCACATTATAAGTAAGTTGCGAAAAACCGCTCATAGATTTTCTCAAATACTTTTTATGGATATATTGAAATACTACAACGGTAGGCAAAGTTTCATTTTATACAACAAATCATGTAGTATCGCTGTATAGTAACATCATAACTAAAATAATATTCGCCAAACAAGCTGAGAGTAAGAGTTCGTCTTTCCTTTTAATTGATTGCCTTAAGAATTTGAAATATTTTTTCCCAGAATCATCAATGAAAAACGTTAGCTTTATCGTTTATATATTCAAATTCACAAAAATGTCTTTATCAGATTTGTATCACAAGCACAAAACATAGTAGACACAGTGCTGTTTTTCGTGATAGATAATAAGGCGATTCTATTTCAAGCGTATATCTACTTTAACCTTACATTGCACAGGACAATTTGATATTTAATTGATTCATTTCTGATATTAATAGACCTGAAAAATAAGGATCTACTCTACCATATTACGATTTCTCCATTAAATGCCAAAAAAACTTTTATCAGCATTTTCAGAGTAATAGCTAGTAGTTTGAGGAGAAATTATTTGAGCGGGCCGGCGCGGTATGTACGTTGTTTGGCGAAGTACTAAAGCGGTTCGCGTAGCCCGCGGGCCGACTTACGCTCAGCCCTGCTCATGCCTCCAGCTACCGTACACATTTTGTTTGTTATTGTTTAGAATTACCTACCCAAACAAACCGCCTCATAAATTCCAAACTTTCCGGCCTCAACTTTTATACTGACCTATTTGTATAAAGTGTTGAAAATTATTACTTGGTCGTACCATAACTAAGTACAGCGGATGTTCGCGAACTTTTTATGTTAAAAAATATGGTGTTAATGTTGTACACGTGATGATTTAAATATTGTTAACTTACAGTTTGTTTTAGAGGGTGCAGTTGGAGGGAGGGTGAGGGGGAGGTTTTTATTACTATAACGTCAAAGGTTTTAATAAATACGTTAGTAGTATATCTTAGTTATTACGTAATGTTGAGTTCTCCGGTTTTATTCAAATCGATTATTAGGTAATAGTCCTTATTTAAAAATTCAAAAAATACATTTTGGCATTTGATCAATTGTAAAATATGATGTTTATTAGGAAGGGTATCATTTATTTTATATGTCTTGATTTCAAAAGAGCACCTTCTTTTTAGTGTTTTCGTAGTAGCACATTTTAGCCATTTTCTACTTGCCGTTGTACTTTTTTCCTTTTTCTAAGGGCCGTGCCGTTCTTTATAAGTGTTTGGTATATAAGACACAGTCTGCAGGTTTTCCGAGAGCAGTAGTTTTAAATTTAGTTGTGATTTGGATAATATATAGATATAAGATGCTGAAGGATTATTATCTCTGGCTATGAGGTCCTCATATAGCTCACTAAGGCCGATTACCTGATACCTATACATATATATATATATATATATATATATATATATATATATTATTAATTGTTACCAGCGGCTTTGCACTCGTCGAAGTTGATTACGTGTATTTAAGAGCTTGTATTATGGTTATATATATGTATATGTATTATGGTTACTAGGTAACTGATATAAATACATATATACGTTTTTTTACTTTTAAATATATACATAGAAGACACCAGAACTCCGAAACAAATATTTGCTGACCATACAAACATTTCGTCCGACCCGGGAATCGAACCCGAGACCTCATCAGTCGGACAGCAGGCACCAACGAGGCAGTCAACTTTATGTTATGCTTACCCCAATAACGCTCCTAGAAGACGCTCATAAAAGTCTCGTAATAATGAGTTTTCAAACTAAGGTTGTTCCTACACGACGCCTATGTTGTTTCAAACTTGTGAAAAAGAAAGTTCACGGACAAAATAAAATGAATTAAAAATACTCTTTCAGATTGGTAAGTTTCGCAATACTTTGAAAATTTGTTGGCAACGTTAACACAGCTCTCAATAACGAAACGTGAATAAATTGAAAATAAGCAGAGAGACGCAGTCATTTGTAACTTTGGGGAAAGCATTTTAATATTTTTCGACGAAGTCTACGGTAAAAGATGTTAAGAACCAGTCTAACGTAGTCATAAAAAGTACAATAAGTAAGAGTTGCCAGTCTGGTACCGGTGAATAATTTAATGAATGACTCTCGCTCTCACGGGTTTAATTTTGATATCAGCCTTTGTTTATATCCACGCACGTATGCACACAAAACAAATTCCAACATTTCTAAATTCCCAACTGAAATAATATTAAAGGGTTTGGCTGTAGCGTTTAATAAAAGTTAAGTCTGCGGTCTGGTTTGTAGCCAACGGCTGTATGAAACTAAACACCTTGTTTTAGTTTACTCAACGATTCTACAAACTCAATTAGCATTACAACCTCTGAAAGTCACTTTAGGTGAAATGGAACTATGTAACAAGTAAACGTGGCCTTGTGACAAACCTTACAGGGATGTTATTATATTTCTTGCTACAAAAGTTTGTGTATTTAAAGATATTGATCGTAACATTTTTATATCGTTCATAAAAAGGAAACTAGACAATTTTACTGCTATACAGCAGTGCACATAACACACTAAATTTAGAAAAACGGTATGCCCGCAGGTATAAAAAACAACAGTTATCTATTTACATGCTCGTCTGTTTTATGAATAAAACGGAAAAACGCATTCATTGTGTTTTATGTTTTAATTTTTTTAGTTTCATATTTATGCAGGAATTACGACTATGGGTATTTACACGCCTTTAGTACGATATAAACAC
Source organism: Spilarctia lutea (assembly GCA_916048165.1). Classification (NCBI taxonomy): domain Eukaryota; kingdom Metazoa; phylum Arthropoda; class Insecta; order Lepidoptera; family Erebidae; genus Spilarctia; species Spilarctia lutea. Next base: position 12,412,475 of record OU696475.1, on the reverse strand, counting down.
ATCTTTAAATTTTCTGAAGTGCATGACTATTTTAACAGATTGCTTCGGCTTAAGTTTGTCATCTTGTTATTACTATTTTCCGTACACACAAAAAAATTAAAATCAAGTCCAATTTGTGGAGAGAACAAATCATTTAACAGCGGTAGACAATTTTCAATTTTTTTGGAAGAACAATCTAGAAAATTATTTAAATCAACTATCGTATCGTGCATCAATAGCCTTTAAGAATCCACTGCTAGATCTAGGCCTCATGCCAAGCCTACTATGCCAGGTTAGCCAAGATGGATTATAGCGTTTATTATTATAGTGAACTATAGCGTTTATTTCAAGTTTTAATTTGTCTTTGCAGTGATGTTGTCCTGCAACAGTATCTTTATAATGAGTAACAATTATATTGGATTAATACGTTAAATAAATGTGAAATTATTAAAATTACTGTGAGGATATTTATCAAATGTGATATTTTAGATTTCTTTTCTTCAGAATAAATATAAATAGAAATTATAATACTGCTTTAATATAACAATAAGATCAAACAGCGATTATTTTGTTTTGCCTAAAAATAGCAAAAGAAAATCAAGGAAATTAACCAAATAATACCTTATTTTAAGTTTTCACTTCAAAAATATTATCTAATTTGGTGCAGTAGATCGAAAGTTATGCGCGTACGTACTTTTTTGTGATTAATTTTTATTTGTATAGATTTGTTATAAGATAGTACTATATAAACACATTTCTTAAAGTATCAAAAAGCCGGTTTTGGCATTTTGATTAAAAATACACCGAGTTCTAAAATATGTATGTAGCTCATATACTAGTATGTTTATAATACACTACTCGGGTAACCTTTCAACGTAAGCAATACAATAAGTTTGACCATTTTTTCGTATCATATATCGTATGAATACTTAACTACATCAATATTAAAGTATATTATACCTTAGTGAGAAGTATTTAAGGAACAAAATCGAGCAGCAGTTTACCCAGTCCACTGAGAAGATGCTTCCCTTTGGTAAACAACTCAAGATTGAATATGAAAATTTAATCGACTAATTTAATCGTAGAGAGATTCCATATAACCGTCGTCGGGTGAGTTACCAACGTTTCTCAGTAAGTTGGGATAGGAACTGTAAATATGAATTTCAAATTAACTAAATGACTTTAAAGAACTAGTCTTAAAATGGAATTTTAATGTCTTCATTAGCTCCTTCTCGAAAAAGCAGGAAGATATTTCCTTTCTCGTCATTAAGACCACGTTTCGTAAATGGTTAATCTTTCTCAGTGACACCTGTCTAAGCTGGAACTGGAGAAGATAATCTGAAATTTTCAACTATATAGAAATATACTAGCTGATTCACGCAGCATTTTCTGAGCTTCTCAAAAATATTAATTATTCCATGCTTCTGCAAAAACTTTTCATTGATGTGCTGAATAAATTTATTATTGTTTTATTATTAATGTCTCGGAAGGCAATTGGACGTAGAGAGACTGAAATTCACAATCTATACCTTTACATATTTTAAATAATATAGAAATTATTATTAACTATATCGGCTTGAGCTATATATAGACGATCAGTAGTTGTAACGTGATGTTATACAGGCTAAACTAGTCGACCCTAATGTTAGTGCAATCAACCAAACAAATGAATGAATAACTCTTAAACTTTTTTAAAATATTGCTAAACTTAGTAGTAATATATAAGAGCCTTTTCTTATTTGAAATCGGTTATTAAAATTAAGTCTCTCTATCAATAAATCTTACATTCAGAACTTCCGAGGAACTTTTCGGGCTGCAATCGAGCATTCATTTGCAAACCGCCAAACTTTGACAAGTTGGGATGCATTTCAATACTGAACTGCCAGTAAGGTGCACCAACGTAAACGTCAACGTCACAGGAATTTTCATTTTTCAAACTTTTCTAGTGTTCAATTTGCACTCTTATCGCTAAATTTTTCATAGTATGATGTTGAAAATAACACAATACTGATCACAGCTCTCTACTTTTAGTGATTATTTAAAAATTTCTTACTACGAACAATTTTAGATTTATTTCTTGTTTTATATAACACCTTATGTATACTTAGGTTTGTCACATATATACCATGCCATTGATATATTTTTTGTTGAGCGGTCTAAATTACATTATTTTTATTAGCATGTTCTTTTCTTTTACTAATTTTAAATCTAATTTAGTTTAAAATGTTACTTTGTGATTGCCTTCTATACTTCATTTTACATTGACCATGTTAATACCTTGTGCGAGTATCGATAATACAAGTCACATCTTATCATGGATATCATAGTTCAACTACCGTTTATTACCTTAATATTTGTTTATTTATATAATAAATAATATTAGATTTTCGTATATACCACGGGAATAGCAGCAGCAGCAGCATGCATGCAGCAGTAGTACACGCTGTATGCCTCATGATTTCTGAAGCTAAAGCAATTAATGTTACGTATGCTTAAAATACTTTAATCATAAATTTCCCATAGTCAATTAGAAATACTTTTAATTTTAAGTTCCTTAAGAAAAGTAATGTATTTTTTTTAAAACATGGTGTAATGTAAACATTCTCGCTGTAATTCTGAATGTTCCTTTCTTTTTGCGTCTACAATTAAAGTAGGTATGTCTTAGATACAATAAAATGGCTTCTTTAGCATTAAATAGTAAGCTACATCAACAAAAGTCAGAAGAAAAGCGTACTGCGTGATTTGCATTACTAAAAGGCTATGAAATTCATATTTAAAAAATGTTTGCTGAATAATAGTCTTCTTTAGGATAAAATAATAGATTCCTTTACTCCTGCTATGAAAATGACCTAAATTAAATTTTCACATTCAATCGTCGGTTGTTTGCCCCTGAGAGCGATCGTGGCCCGCCGCCGCATTTTCTCTGCGCCCCGCACACCCGCCGGGCTGTCTACCGTTTCTCATCATACATATATATTTCCATTTTATTTTTGACAACATGATTAATTAGAAAACATGTTTCCTACACATAGTTACTCTATATTATACTTAAGGTCATACTGAGGGTCTACTGTGTTGAGATCTTGACAGTCATCTCGAATTACTCGTAGAAGCAATCAGTCAAAGGCTACGTAGCCGTTTACCGATATCTTTTATTAGGTATAATCAAGAATGTTGGAACTAGTACTAACTAGTTCTAATGAAACCAAGTTAATTATGCCAAAACAAATTTTTTTTATAACTGTAAAATATCTATAAATTATTTTTAAATATTCGTCTAAGGACTATAAGGTAGCTTTCTAATTTTCTATCGAATTACGTATTGCGGTTCAAAAAATAATTTATTACAGATTCAATTATTTACTAACTGAATTTGTTATCAAGACATGATATATGATTGAACTCTTTTCCTTGTGGATTTATACATGTTCATCTATGTAAGATGTTTACACATGATTTTATTTACTGAGTCTGGAGTAGAACAAATTCCATATTAATTTATACTTTCGCACACTTTTTAATCAAGTTTTATACACAAGAAAATGTATTTTTTTATGAGTAAACGAATTATTTTGCAAAACGCGAAGAGATTAGACCTGAGCTAATCCTCGCTGGCAACTTGGCTGTAATAAAAAATACATCTAAGTTTATGTAAACTGACGCTAGATTTACAAACTTCAGCACTTTAGACACTGAGCTGTAAATCTCTCTCTCAGTTAATTTTGTCTACTCTGGCATAAGGTAATAATAATTTGTTTATGATTATAACTTATAATCCAACCAGTGATATATAACATCGCTAATTTATGTTTTTAAGACAATAGTTATTTTTTTATGGAATAGAGGGCAAACGAGCAGACGTTTCTCTTGATGGTAAGCAATTACCCTGCTTAAGGATACCCGCTACACCAGAGGCGTCACAAGTGCGTTGCCGGCCTTTTAAGAAGGAGGAGTTTAAAAGTCGTATTAGTCCGGGAATACCGCAGGCGACATTAATAACATTCACATTTTGTTTAGCAAAACACTCTCAGATAAACCTTTCATCGTAACACAAGTACATTTTTCAAATAGCACCTTATTTATTACAACCGCTACTTAATAATCTTCGTAATTAAACTCCTTGAATTCTGTGACAGTGCATTTGTTTTCAGGAGAGTGGTTTGTGTTACAACGTTTGCAGAATGTAAAAAAATGTAAATGCTGTATTTGACTTTATGTTTGACTCGCAAGTTAATATGTTACTTAGTATCTTGATAGCTATGACTGAGGTAACGGGTACGGTCAACACAAATCCTACTAATAAACGCGAAAGTTTGTGAGTATGTAAGTGAGTATGTTTGTTGCTCTTTCACACAAAAACTACTGAATGGATTTTGATGAAAATTTACAATAATATAGCTTATACATCAGAATAACACATAGGCTACCATTTATAAAGATACTAGCTTCGCCTCGTTGCGTACGACAATAACCGCGGGCAATGCACCTACACGGTAGCACCGCGGGGTTTAGCTAATAATTAATAGTTTTATGATAATAATCATGAATACTGGTTCTATGTTTAGATGTAATTCTAAAAATCTATTACACATTTTGTAATGCTTTTATGTTTTTGCCATACGCCTCTCTTAATTATATATCAATGGAAGTTTAGATTTATTTAACTAAACCATTAAGGTGAAGTAAATAAAACATAAGATTGCGCTGAAACCACTTAGAGCTATTTCCCCAGATTGCGTGATGGCAACACTTAAATTACAAGCTCCATTTAATTTGAACTATTTTGAAGCTCGGGCAGGAATTTAAATATCTGCAGATAAGAGACTCACGCGAATGGTATCCTCACCAACATTACACGCCGCGCGCCACAACAGCTCGCGACTGAACGCACCACTAAAATTATAAGATTAATGAATAAATCTACACTACAGTATTCCACATTTTTCTCACAACAAATTTATTTGCTACCACTGCGCCAACAAGGACTGCCTCGTTGGCGCAGTGGTAGCGTAGGCGACTGCTGTGCATGAGGTCTCGGGTTCGAGCGTCACAAGTGCGTTGCCGACCTTTGGGGGATGGGGAGAGGGAATGGGGGAGGGGTTGGGGTATGGGCCTCCGGTATCCTCACTCACTCGGTGAAACACAGCGCAAGCGCTATTTCACACCGCTTTTCTGTGAGGCCGTGGTATCACTCCGGTCGAGCCGGCCCATTCATGCCGAAGCGTGGCTCTCCCACGGAAATATTAGTTTATTTAACCATTAATACAATAAATTAAATAGAACAATGATCGATACGTAAAGTATTTTAATCGCTCAAACTTAGAATGAAAGTAAAGTAACCTCGTCGGTAAGTAGCCTTACATGGTAAAAATAGATTTTCAACGTCCCAAGTTTATTTGCTTACACGTGTAGCAACTTTAGCACCCTGAAACAATATTAACACAAAATATCAAAGACAAAGATGCTTCCCCGTTGACAGCGTCTAAATAAAAAACTTTGGGAGTAAAATAGGACATCTTTATTATAGATGTGGCTTCTGTAGGATGAAGTTACATACTTCCAAGTTTAGCAGGCTTACTCTTTATGCCTGTAATTTTAAAATATAGACGACACACATGTATTTTAACGTATAACTGTAGATATAATTTCAACTATTTTCTTTAAATAATTCAAAATGATTAGAAAAAGCAACTTTAATATGTAAACAAACTTTAACATTAAACATTTACAAATATTGGTACAAACGTTATGCACAAACATAAGTATTATCAAGATTTCTGCCTCTCTGTGGCGTATATATTGAACTATATCAATTTAAAAAAATAAAATGTCTTTATCGTTTCTAATTTACATTATTGTTGAAATGAATTGATGTGGAACACAAAAAACTAAAAAGAAACAATGAAATTAGTCGAGGTATTTACATTTGATACTAAGACATAGAAACATGAGGCAAAATACTGCGTCCTATGCAATGAGAACTTTATTAAATAAACAAAAATAATCATTACATTTTGAGGGTGCAATGTGAAACAAGGGACAAAATAAACAGGGTAGATTTATATTATTTTTTGAATAGTTCACGGGTATGAGGGCTGGCAGCAAAGTGCAGAGATTAGACAGTACGACCATCAATTAGAAACGTAATCCGCAACACGTGCGTCGCCGCTCATCGCATCGCAAACCTATGGGGATTATTGAAATTTTCTCCATACACACGCACCTCACAGCCCACCAGTTATTATATAGCTGTATTTGAATGGAATCGGAAATGAGGAGATAAGGAATTACGTGGAGATTTGTGAGAATGTTCGTTATAATAGAATAAAATTAACATACTAAGGAATTGTGTTAGGATATTTTAATAATTTTGTAATACAAATACGTATAGTTCCCTTTCCCCCTCCCCTCCCCATCCCCCAAAGGCCGGCAACGCACTTGTGACGCCTATGGTGTTGCAAACCGGTAATTGCTTACCATCAGGCGATACGTTTGCTCATTTGCCCCCAATTATATAAAAAAAAATCGACGGGTTGCACTCCGGGAGTGCCGGCAGAAGTGAAAACTTGAATATTAACGTTGTGCATTTTTGATATTTTGGAATGGTTAGAGAATAAATTTGTACGAATTGATTTCATTATCAGTATAAAAGTACTATTATTTACGTGGTGGAATACAATATTCTTTTATTGCGCTATCGTACACAAACATGACAATTTATATTACATACACACACGAACATTCGCGCAAGCGCCCTGCGCCGCCTGTCCTGTCACGTGACCTGACGCGAGTTTATACGTCCTCTCTCCATCCGTCTTACGAATTTTTGATTAGGTCACGTGACCTGACGCGAGTTTATACATTTTTACCCATTCCAAAAAAGTACACAGCGCCGCTAAAGAAGTTTTCACTTCAAAAATTACTGATAAAAATATCGCAACACCTGGTTGCAAGCGATTACCGAAAGTTAATAAATAAATAAATAAATATTTCGGACAATTTAACACACAACGCCGTCTAGTCCCAAGCTAAGCAGAGCTTGTGTTATGGGTACTAGACAACTGATATAAATACATATATACTTTTTTTTTGTAAATACATACATATTATACATAGAAAACACCCAAACTTCGAAACAAATATTTGCAAATCATACAAACATTTGGACCGACCCGGGAATCGAACCCGAGACCTCAAGCACAGCAGTCGCTTACGCTACCACTCGCGCCACCGAGGCAGTCAATCATTGACAGTTACTCAATAAGGACCAAAGACGCAAGGCATGCAGTTTATTTTGTTGTAATGTTGATAACAGGCATTGGAAATAACTTACATTGCCAATGGATGCTATTCAAAAATCACTCGTTCATTGCCAACTATTAAGTATGCCCTAGAATTAGGGGGAGAGATTGGGTAAAGTTGGCGAGTAAATAAGTAACCGGAAAGGCTACCTGTTTACTTCATAGAATGTAAGCTAAGAATTGCTTAGAACGGCCCCACAGAAAATGTTTCATCAGCCGAGCTAATATAAGTACCGAAGTATATGCATTATTACCAGCCTGGGTCTCTCCCATTTCACACCGTTATCATCGATTTTGGTAGTTTGATAGTACCATTATTTTGTAGATGATGATTACTTCAAGTGACAAATAAATATGACACCTAACTACTGATCGCTATTTATAAGAGCATTATCTGTTTCAAAAACAAACGTTGTAAGAAGATAATACATTTCACAATTATACCACAACTAAATTTATTTAAGTAGGATGAGAAATATAAATTTATCACATATAAAATCAAAATTTCTTATGCAAAACCAAATATAAAGTGGGGGCGCTATACAATTTATTTTTATTTTAGCGAGACAAAACTGCACAGGGGTGAAACATATTATCTCCAGTATCTCTTTATAAACATTGACGTACAAATAGGGAGTCTCGATTTATATCGCAACGGTGCAATGACTTCTAGACAGGTAAAGCAACAACAAAATAAGTAGAAACTTGGTAGATGGAGAAATGTCTCACGAATCTTGAGTAAAGGGAGATTACATCGCCAAGGGACCTGCGACGTTTTTGTAGTCAAAGTAAATCGCCCTCAGCGAAGTTGGATGTTTTGTCAAGTATTCATTATTTGAAGTTATTTTTTTTTTTTTTTAAAGACAACTCCCGCATTAGGAATATACATCCTGTGTCGCGGGGGACTTTACAAACATACATGTAACGGACACAAAGAACACCCAGACTCAGTACAACATTTCGTGGATCACACAAAGTGATGTCCCACGTGGGATTTGAACCCCCGGCACTTGGCGCATAGCAAGTGTTGTAGTGAACGCTTAAACCACTAGGCCAACCGTGCAGTCAGTTATATTAATATATCTTTGAGATAAAAGTGAAACTTACCTATAGTAGTTTTCAATAATCTATCTCCAGTTTTAACTAAAGATAGGTAATTAAAAACGGTTCTGCAATTTAATTAACGACAATTGCAGAATATGTACGTGTTATATGGTTATATAACAAAATAAGATATGGTTGGGAACGTATGTTTCTTGAAGATATCTAATTTGTGCAAAAAATTGTGTTTGTCTTTGTGGCACAGTGGTAGCATAAGCGACTGCTGTGCTGAGGACTCTCATAATCGAGTCTGACCAAATGCTTCCACGATCTGCAAAAAATTGTTGCAGATTTTGGTTGGTTTCTACATATAATATGTAGGTATTCACAAAAAGGTTTATAAGTATTCTTTAAGTTAATCTAACTTTTATAGTAAAAGCTCTGCTTAGTTTGAGGCAATATTTATTTTTATCATTTTAAAGTTAAGAACTAAATTTTACAATTAATTTGTATTGGAGACGTGCCTTCCCGTTTCAGAAATGAACTGCGATCATACAAAAAAAATATTTTTAATACTATACTCTGACTAATGGAAAACATGAGCAAAATCCAATATTCATCTCAATATTGGGTCTGCATAAATAACACAAATAAATTAACTGTAATAAAGTACTTTCTCAATAACACAAATAACTTATTGACTCCTAGATTTAGATTAGCTAAACACATAAAATGTATATATAATCTATCAATTTTAAACGCGTCGGTGTTAAATCTATCAGTACTACAACTATCATCAAATAACTAGATTACTTCAATAAAGTAGATTGAGCGATAATTAAATATGTACCTCGACTCCAGACGAGAACCCACCAGGTAATCTTGTAAAATATTCAATCGACCTTGGTGGGCAAATAAACAGAATAACTAATTCGGTACTTTACGGCTTATGTCATATATAATATGTGTTCGCTGTTAGTTTTTTTACTTGTCTCTACGCGAATGCGTGTTTTATTTCAGTTTTTTTACTTTGCTGCACATTCGTCTAGGCAATTACTTTGAATGATTGCATAACATAATATTATACCTACGCATTAAATTTTTAAAATATATCTACTAATGTTATAAGTGCGAAAATAACTCTGATAGTATATTACGCTTTCACGGCTAAACCGTTATTCAGTTTTACTAAAATTTGTGAATGAGAAACTTTAATTATCAATGAAGGACTTTGTTTAGAAAAATACTAATAATACTTAATAACAACAGAAGACGTGGAGATATCAGTCTTTATAAATATTAAACTCTTTTCTGGTGAATATAAGTGATTGTGTACTTCTCTTGTCTTTCATAACGTAAATAAGAAAACATTAACATCAATACGAATACTTACAACACGATAAAGTTGTTTAATTAACTTAACAAGTTATACATTCAACCACAACACGTGAAACTCATTAATACAAGGATCGAGTTTGCAAATGAAACCAAATGCAATGTTAATGACCCGTGAAAGTTACTTACCTGTTCTAAAAGTCTGCGGTTTTATGGAGTCAACTACGGGTGTTCTGGTAAAGGGGTGAAATATGCTTGTCTACAGTCTCTTGACCTCCCTACGAACAAAATACTAAAGAGAACTACGGCAACACTTACAAAGAAAATGGCCGTGGGGCAGTGAGGCCAGTCCTCCACCCTTTGTTTCTATAGAGGACCGCCGGCCGAGCCGACCGCTACCATCAACTCTCGAACCTTTGAACGAAATGGGTACATTGCGATTTGTGGTCTTTGTCCTGATATATTAATGCAAATTCCACAAGATATTTATTAACTTTTACTTGTCCCGTATTTAAGTTCACAAAGTAGATTGCTACAATTTTACATTGTTGTTTATGTTTATAAACGTAACTTGTAGTGAAAGTGTTTACTTATTGTTCTCCATATGTACAACATGCAATTTAATAAAAGTTTTAGAAGAATGCTTGTTTTTGTTCGAGCAACGCATCCGCTAGAGGGGGAGGCGCTCGGGGCGCGTACGATGCGGCGCGGTACGACGAGCGAGACGAACACCGCAGGAATTTCTAAATCTTCATAAGATAATGGATCGCTCTACGAAAGAAAAGGACCTCTCCGGCTTGGAACTTTGTTGAATTCCTGACTCGTAATTAATAAAATTACTTTTTGGGAGCTTTCCTCGACTTCAAAGAATTTTAGCATAAAAGAAAAAGTTAAGTAGATGAATTATTTTTGAATGATAAAGGGAATAATTTTGGATATTTATACACTTAGGAGTTGAGTTATTTTGAAGATTTTCATCATCTTTTTAAAAACTGTAAGCTGAAGAAAGTATGAGGCTTTATTTGTTACTCACGGCAAAAACAATGCTAAGATATTATTACTGTAGTCAGAACAACAAGCACTCAATGTTAAGTACTTCATTTCACGATATTATTTCCAACGTAATTGTTAATAGTGTTCTCGCGAAAGAATTGAGTTAGATGCTCTTAAGAGAGAATTGCATTTAGCGTGGGCTATCAAGAAAGTATTTATCCAGCAATTGAACTCAACGAGATTTATACGATTTCTCTAGACGCATATTCTAGAGCACTTTTATTTCTTATTCTTCATTTTCAAGAGAGCAAACATTAAGAATTAAACAAAAACATTGAAAGCGAACTATTTAAAAGTTTACGAATAAAATGATTCGATCTTACACATTCACCTGACTCCACCTAGTCATAAATTAATGATTGTTTTATGTTTTTGACTATGATAAATACCATTACGCCATACATGTCCGCCATTGTACATCTTGTGCATAAAGTTGTAAAATAAAATAAAATAAATAAATACAGTACTTATATAATATTACTTTATGTTATTATATAAGGTGGTTCTTAATAAAATTCTCAAGAAATATTCAAAAGCGTGATTGTAGCTAATAATAATAACATGAATCAAAAATGGTTCTGAGACTCTTGATCTACAGATGAGTTCAGTTTGTGATATAATAGATAAAACCAGTGAGCAAGTAACGCAAGGAGATAAAGCACATCTTTATCCTTTTTTAATGGCGCCTGATTTCATGTCAAATTTAATCTAATCTATAACATATGTTTCGTAAGTTAAATATTAGTTATAGTAAATAGTATTTTTGTCTTGGTAAGGCTTAGTAATTACATGGGTGTTTGATGGTTTTTGTGGAATTTATAAAAAATATTTTATATATTCCACAAATTATTGTAAATTTGGATCAAAATGAAATTGATATAATATTAAGATAATGGTATCTCATTATGGTATTCAAAAGTCATTGTTTTCTTTAAAACTGTTTTTTTTAATACAATGTTAAATATCATTATATTAAATACAATATCATATGTAGAACCAATTAATGAAGTCAAACTAAACCTACTGAATTCGTCTTTGATCGTACCACAACTTTGCTTTGACATTTCATAATATTATTCCATCCTTTTGTTACATTGAAGGTGGTTTTGTTTGCATATTTTTTATAGAAAATGTTTGTACACTTTGTTTAAATTTTTGCTTTTTCGTGTGTTTTATAAAACAGTTTTATTACTAATCTATACTAAATTATAGAGAGAATCGTATATTAAACCGAAAAATGATTACCGCAATATCCGAAGTACACGCAGCTGCAGCCGCGGGCAAAGATTAATCTATACTAATATTATAAAGAAGTAAAGTTTGTGTGTTTGTCAAATTGTAGGGGGTAATCTCGGGATCTACTAAACCGATTTTAAAAATTCTTTCAGTGTTGGATAGTCCATTTATCGAGGAAGGCTATAGGCTATATATCATCACGGTAATACTAATAGGAGCGCAGCACCAATGAATAATTTTTCAAAAACGGGGAAAATTTTCACGCTACGGGCAATTGAAGACGCAAACGAGGTTGCGTGGGTCAGCTAGTCTTTAATAATCCTATACATTGGAACCCACTATTTTATTTTAGATAGAAAGTTACGCCTTTCATGTTCTACACAATTCCTACACTGTTCTAATGGACGATAGATAAGTTAGCGGTTTACAAGAAACAATCGCTGTCACCACTATGATTGCCGTGAACCATTGAGTTCGTATCTAATGAAAGCGGGCGCTACCCTTATCAAACAGGGATTTATGTGGCTTTGCAAATTAAACTAGCAGTCATTGTAGTGTCAGTGCACTGTACTACTGGTGACGCTATTCCCGTGCGTTTGGCGCGCTGTCATGCGGGCGCTTATCGCTACCCTGCCCACAGATAAGCACGACCTTCCACTAATACAGTTAAATGATAATTCCAACGTGTTAACACTTTTAATCTCTTTGAACTGTCTTTTGGGTAGAATTTACTAAAGCCAGCTTGATTGTAATTCTTAGTTAGTCAAAGGAACTGTCACGGTCACCTGGTTCATAATTTCAATTTCATTATTTACTTTTCCATCAAATTCACCTACCCACTATCAGACATATATGCCTTATTATTATACTTGCAAAACCACCGACTATATTTTAAACTTTTTAAAAATATAAAGAAAAACGTTTTAATTTAAATAATATACATTCAGTCAAAAAAGTATCGGGAATGGATAATTTGTTTATGTTTCCAAATTCAAAATTTGTTTTTTTTATGGTATTGGATTGGCACAACTGTTTTCCATTTTTGTGTCGAGTTTGAGTTGCATCTGTTATTTATATTAAATACAGTGTTGTTTTCAGTTATATCATATCTAGTGTTAATTGCGAATTTCATAATGGACAAAAATATCGACCAAAGACTTTGTAAAATTTAAGGCAAGCATCGCTAATGGAATTTCGTGATTGAAGCCACTGAAAATATTACAGAAGGCTTACGATGAATAGACTTTATCAAAAACACGCATATGAGTGGTACAAAGCGTTCAAAAGCGGTTCTCTGGAAGACCATCAACGTCTGCAAACGAAGTTAACATCGCAAAATTGAAAGAACTGGTGACTGAAAATCCTCATTTAACTGTGAAAGGGTTAGCCACTGAACTTTCTGCATCTCAAGAGTTGATATGTACCAGTTTAAATAATCACTTGGGTATGAAAATGTTGCCGCCGGCTAGTCCCAAAAGACCTCAATTTTCTCCAAAAAATCAATGGCATGAGTGTCGCTGAGGACATGCTAGAACGAGTCCGAATTCTGACCCAACATTCATGAAACCCATTGTTACTGGTGACGAGACGTGAGTTTACGAGTTTGGCATGCAAACGAGTCAACAAGCTTCGGAGTGGCGCTTCTAACTGAGCCGAAACCGAAAAAAACACGCCAAAATCGATCAAAAGTCAAAGTCATGTTGACTGTTTTCTTTGACTCTCGCGGTGTTGTGCTCTCGGAATTCTTACCAGAAGGTCAAACGGTAAATAAAGAATATTATTTGAATGTTATGCGGCGTTTAAGAGAGCAAATTTTACGAAAAGGCCAGATTTGTGGAAAGAAAATTTCTGGAATTTCGCACCACGATAAATTGACTTCGCACAAGTCTATCATTGTGAACGAATTTTTGAACAAACACAACAAATACCATCGAACAAACACCATATCCAGCAGATATGGCTCCAACCGCCATTTTTCTTTTTCCTAAACTCAAATTACCACTTCGTGGCACCCGTTTTCAATCGGTAGGACTTAACTCAATTTCGGAACAGTGTTTAAAAAATAAATTTGGATGAATAACTAACATTTTGTGTATTATTGATCTTTTCCCGGTACTTTCTTGACACAGTAGTATGTCAGTTTATAGTTGAAGACAAACAAAATAGAACCTAAACATGCAGATGAAATTAATGTTATATTATATTTACCTTTTGAATTTAATGTTGAGAATATAAAATAATGTCAATTTAACCTTTAAGCTTATTTACTGACGACCTTAAACTTATTTAATATAGGAAAAGTTGAAAAGACTAAAATCCAACTACATAAAAACATTTGATACAATTTATACTCATATATTAAGTTACCCAGACCATTCTTGCGAATCTATTAACACCTCATTTATAAAAATCAGATCAATAGTTTAGACACTACGATGGAACATACAAACATAAGTAGACTGTTCCTTTTGCCTTCGCTGTAGTCGGATAAAAATACTCATATTTGCAAAGTAGGTCAAAATCAACATATATATATAAATTAATAAATGCTTTATAATACTTATGATTATAACTCAGTGAAACCATTTCAACCACGCGAAATACTCGTAGAATGATAAAATTACATTATATTGAGGCTATGAATAAACCAAAGAAAAAGACAATAATTTAAAACTCTTATAAAATACGTCGTGCTACGATACCGAGCATACAATCGTATCGTAAACAATAATATCTATCCTTGGAGCGATACACAACGCCAACAAACGGCTATTGCCTCCACTCCATAAAATTTCAATGTTGTTATTGCCTACTCTCACTTCGCTGGTTTCCACCTCAACTGCACAGAGATCGCGTACACAAGCTTAATTGAATAAACCTAACTGCTTGTGATTCAAGGAAGGTAATATCAGGTGCCTGCTCCGCTTTTGAAAAACAATAACCGTGGAACATTGCGCGGAAACCTTTATACAAAAGAGAGTCGCTCAATGAAGTTGCACGCCGAAGAATTTCCATGCAATAACGGAACATAGCCTCGACGAGGATTCTTGTGGAGCGCGGCCGGAGATATTGCGTACTTACTGGGCTTGCTTCTAATAACACCGATACCGTTTGTGTACGAAGAAAAATACGAAATGAAATTGAAACTACCAGCTGCCTTATGGTTTTCAATCTCGAGTTACGTTATTCGTAGACGAGCTTATTTTGCATTTTAATATTCTCTACAGATTGTTAATTAGTATTACATGAATTCGCATACACAGTAATATATGAAAGTTTTTGATACATGCCAATGATTATATTCAAAACGAGATTTAGTTGAAATGAATAAGCTGCATGATATATCTCTATGATATGTAAGTAGTGGGTCAAGTGGTCTTTGGTCTGTGGTGGTTGGGGTCATCCCATTTAACAATATTGTTGTGAAGAAATATAAATATTTTTTTTCAAGCTATATAAATTATTTGAAATGATATATTCACCAATTTTCAGCCATTTTTAACTATATCATATTGTGACACTAAATTCTGTTATCAATATTACCGTAACTGATGGAGCACTTACTACTACAGGGGTAGGTACACGAGCCAGTCATGCTTACAATTTTTTTTTTCCAGATGTGCGTTTTGTAGAAAATGTTAATTTAAATGTATATTTTATTAATATGTTACTGCTATTTATAATTTTATAAATTATATATAATAATATGCCCTTTTACGTTAAACAAATGTAAGTTATTAATTTATTAGGCTATTTTATAAACTTTTTAAGTCTTTAGGTGGAGAAGTACTTACATTGTTCTAAACTTATAATTTTATAAAAGCTCGTAGTGTTCGCCAAGAGGCGATGTACTCAACGCCATCTATCTTCACATTCTCAAACTTCTCAAGTTATTAACGTAAGTTCTGTACGCAATGTACGCAGACTAATCAAACATCAAAAGTGATATCTACCAATTAATAAGATATTATAGATATTTTATAATTGCTATATAATTTAAGCAAGGCTCAATAAATTGTGATTTCGCTAATCTTCTAGTGTGTAGGTGTTGGACTCCCGATCGATGTTTTTTTACGCATAAATACATTAGTGCTCATAAGTAAACTGGGAATGTATTTACAAAAACAATATTTAAGTGTATTTATCCTTGATGGAAAAAAACATGAGCTTAAGTTGCACACTAAGGTATTAGCATTAAAATGATTTGAGACATTTCATCACTTGCAGACAAACTATTTACTCATTTGATAACGTTCTAAACCGACCCCAGCGACAGACACATCGATTACCAAATTTCGGAAACGCATTTATGATCACATGTAGCCATGCATTTAAGCTCTGCAAATGCTATTACGCGGCGAGACTAATCACATTAGTACCCATCGCAAAGGTAATGTTGGTAACAACCTAAAAAGCCGCCATTTGCATGTCAGAGCGGACCCAAGAGCGAACTCTCTTGTGTGAGTCTATGCTGCAGTGTAAATTATTCACACTTATATGAATCTCATGTTGGAGATAGATGGTATAGTTTCTACACACTACGCTAGTTATTAATAAAAGATTCTAAGGAAAAAGTAATTTTAGAATGGTACTATTTGTATATTTTTAAAAGTAGGTCAATTTTATTTCTACCTAAATTTTCTTGCTTCTCCAACTATTAATGAATTTATTATTTAATCTTCTTCTTCACCTAACTTCTAATGTAAATGGTTTTTTCACAATCTTGAATGAAGTTTACTTATTTATTAAGAATTAGTAAATCGACTAGCTTTGAGCTATGTATCAAATAACGCAAAAATAGCGATCGAAATACCTATCAAGATATTGTAATGTAACAGTCAAAAAGATTATAAGACAAGGAAAAAGAGTTAGTTGTCATGTCAGATCTTCATTTGGTGAATGTGGACGAAGCAAAAGAGTGTCATGAACGTACTCGTAGTAAGTGGCGATCAATTGTCTCTGCCTACCCCTCTGGGAAAAAGGCGTGACTGTATGTATGTATGTCTCAGTGAAACAAGCTTATCGTTACAATAGCCTAGTTTTTGAATGTACTCTATGACAAGAGTAATCCTATTCATTATATAAGAATTATTTTATATTTAATGTACGCATGTTTCCCAGGTATCAAAGTTCAGTATAAAATAAGTCACAGACAGAGCCACAGAAGCAGTTATGTATTTTCTTTCAAATATACGTTTTATTTGGTACTATTAAAAGAACGGTAACAATAAAGAAAAATACAATGGAAAAGAGTTAAATGAACACGTATGTGCATTTGTATGATTGAATGAGCAATCAGGCTTTAACAGTTACCACGAATGCAGAACGCACACTTTTGTCACTTCATTTTCACTTGTACAGAATTTTACAAGTTATATTTATTTATTTTAGTTTACAACTGATTTTAAAATCTGTTGAATATTTTTATTTAATTATAACAAAGAGATGGAGTATGTTTTTGAAGGAAAAGTTTTATTATATGCTTGACTACAAGAAATAAAAAGTTCAAATTAAATTGATGCTTTTTAAATATGGGTTTTAAATGAAACTCGTAACAAAGAAGAGACACAATCAATGATGGGGTTTCTTACAAAAAAGACGAGAGGAAAAATCATCGATAAGGAAATAAAAAAGCCTCAATTTAAAAATATATTTTCAAAGTTTGTAAAAAAACGCAGATTGGAGAAGAGCGGCAGAAATAGGGAACGCTCGATATTTGTATCGATTTAAATAAAATTAATATTTGTATTTGCGACACAATGTCTAAAGTAATTTATTCTAGTGGGATGGACTTGTTGAAAATGTTATGTAATGCTTATATTTATTCATTTTATTTTTAATAGGTTTTACGAGTAAACCATTTATTTACACGTGAAATACAAACAACATAAATGCATTTGGATATTCGTTTATTCATTTTCATTAATATTCTTCAAATTAATAAAATAAAATTTATTCCAATCTCAATGTATTAATTCTTAAGTACATATACGATTAGAACTAAGTATTAATTATGTCTTACTATCAAATTACAATGCTTAATCTCATTATTAAGTATGGTCAATATTTTTGAAACATATTTTTATAATTAAAATTAATTTTAATTAAATTAATTAAAATTTAAAATGTCTTTTCCTTTTATTATGTTTTTATTAGTTTCACTTCAGAATTTGAATTAAATCTAACATTGTTAAGATTTAACTTTTAAACCTCAGACTTTGACTTACTTAAACTTTAAATTTCATTAGTCAAACTCAATAATTGGTCCCAGCGATTTATCTTATCAGATAAACCACTGCAGATATGTTGTTTTATTTTAAATTGTGTCGTGAATTTCATATGGGATATATTTCTCCAAGCTTTTTTATGTTCAACTGAATTCTTGACATTTCGACCTTTGAATTTGACAGAATACGGTATGATAAATATTCATGTCACTGTTCTCATTGTTTTAAAAGTTGCCTTTGTTCGAACAAAGGATTTTTTATAGTTCAACCTACTCCAGGACCTTTAAAAAAGTATTCAAATGAACGCTTATGATAAAAAATTAGAAAAGAAAAACAATTCTCATAGTAGTTTCATTCTATGTACAAAGTTTGTATGATAAAATATTTTTATGATACTCTTGCTGGAGCAATTCATTTTTTAAATTAAAATTTAAGTTATGTGTATACATATGAATTTGTATTGCACAGTGCTTGTTTTCACTGGTGAACAAGCCAAAATTCAAAAGTTAAAAATAAAAAACATAAATTAATACCTAGCGATTTATGTAAGTATCTCAGTACACATGGATTGGCATTATGACTTTGGTGTTTCCCGACAAATTGAAATTTGTATAAGTTTGAAAAGTTAAAAGAGTAATTGCATAGTTTTAGTTTAAACTCATTTAGTTACTTGTATGTAGTTAAAATGCACATAATCTTACGAAACAACGATTTAAACGGTCATCACAGCTTTTTCTACTATGCTGAATATTGTGGGTTTAAACCCCACATGGGACAACACTTTGTGATACACAGATTGTTTTTCTGAGTTTGAGCGTTGTTTGTGTGCGATGGATGATATGATATACAGGATTGATTAATGCTGGAGTTGACTTTAAAATAAAGCAATACAAGCAAATAAGCAATAAAACTGTACCTAAACACCTTATGCCATGCAATAATTATATCATCAGAAAGTGAACACGTCCATCAACAGAAAGGGTTGTTCTCGCCCCTAACATGCAAATAAACATACACTTTCGTGATTTTGTTAATACTCTAAATTTAAAATAAGATTTGTTTTATATTCAGCTGCACGCCTAAAAATAATTGTCAATATTTGTTAGCGTAAATTATGTTCAATATGAAAATGAAATTTTGCAATAAATTATATCGATAAGACTGTTATTAGCCTTTGGTTACGATTGACGAAGATCTTAAACAAAATAATCTCACTAGCGTTATCAAGCGCATCAAGTAATCACAATAAATAGCATAATTGTTAAGCTTTAGTTACTTTTGAAAAACCTAACTAAAGTTAAAACAATGGAGCGGGGGTTGTGCATGGTTAAAGGCCAGTGAAAGCTTTTTACTACTTAGAGATTCTCAAAGTTAACATATATTATTAATATTATGATCTTATAAGGACATAAGGTTGGTTGTAAGGCATTATATTCGTATCATCATATGTAATGAACACTGGACAAACTAAAAAAAATGTATAATACTACCTTGTTGGTAAAAAAAATGCTTTAAGGTTTACGTGTAATGCCAAATTAAGATACCGATCTTAATCCGGTATTTCAGGTAAATATCATACTACAATCCTTTATCAACAAATAAATGTTTAAAAACTATAACCCATCTACGTTTTTTTTTGGTAATATTTATGTAGTCTGTGTATACCGGAGCGTTACTAAGAATCTATTTACACCTTGAAATCAACATTCATCAAAATCGGTTTAATAGTTCAGGCGCTACAGTGGAACATAGACTGCTATATTTAAAAAACAATTTTCTTTTTACTTGTTTTGGAAACGCATACATATTAGACAACACCTAAACTCCAAAACAAATATTAGCAGGTCATACAAACACTTGATCCCTCTTAGTCTTGGCCATATTTATTTTCGAAAATCTGTTCTAAATTACCGAAAAACCCTTTTTTTAGTATATTTAAGCCCACCTCAACTTCCCGCAGGGCCGAAATGTATAGGACTAAGTGGATTAAAAAAATGTAACATCTCTGGTTTTCTTTTAATTCCTGTACCTTGCCCTAACAGTAATGAACATTCAGAAAAAAACAATTATCCAATTTGATGCAGTTGATATGAAGTTACGCGCGTACATAAATTTCGACGATTAATTTTTATGTATATAGATAAAATTAACCAGAAAAAAGTAAATGTCTCTTTATACTGCATGTACATAAAAAGTAAGTCATTATTATGAAATGACCATAAACTGTTCTAAATAGAAACAATCAAACCCATTACGTCTGAAACCGATGAATAAGCTGACGACTTTCAGTTGCTATCATAATTTGAATTATATAATAATATTTATAGATTATTGACAAAATACTAAAATGTTATGAGATTTTCCATATAAATTTTTCCATATACAGCTTTAGAATAGTGTTGTGAGTCTAGTATTAGAATAACATTGTAAATTTAAATATCTTTCATTAGAACATAGTTTTGAATTTTTATTGTTTGCCTTACCAAAGTCAGGTTTCATAAACTTAAGCATTATATTCGTATAAATTTAATCAAAACAGAACTAAGCTCATTTCTCTAGTTATCAAGATCTACGGTTTACCTTTATTTCATTTATAAGTCAATCAAAAGAGAGATAAGCATTGGAGATTACTGTTTTAAACCCAGTCTAATTAAATAATAACCCTTTAAACTAAAATCAAATTTACAATGAAATGAATACACGGCCAACTACAAAACGTAGCATTACTTCAAAGTCTGTGATTCTATTTGATAGAAACCAAACGTAAAATAATAATGTGAATATTACGAAAGAGGAGCGAGCTTTTTTAAAATCGTATATCTGCAATCTCACTACCACCTCTAACACCGCTCACTCATTGGTTTGACCAAATAACGCACGCTTCAATAACTACTTATTACGCACTCTCGTCCCTTTCCCACAGATTAAAATAAGCGGTAGGGAAGATGTACACATAAACAAAAATATTTTAGATTACATTTTTTTATTAAAAGAATCAAGGTACCATAATAGCGTTATTGCGAGTTTACTGAACCTATCATTTAAAAGCACATAATAAATATAGGGTGTACTCAACATACAACGTTCAAATAGTAGTGGCAAACGCTACCTATCGAATGTGACGCTTTATCAACACGGTAACAATTGTCGAAACTAATATAGGTATAGCATACGAGCTCTCATGCTGTACGGCAGCATCCAATTAAAGCATATTTACACCAGAATGGAACTGGGAACATTATTACAGGCGATTTACACGTGATATCGGCGCTTTTGTGCATGTACAGTTCGATTCGAAGATCAAAAATAACGATACATTTTGTATAATTTTGCATTGCAATGTTCTCAAAACTCAAACTTCCAAAAAATAATCTAAAAGAAAATTATTTACAAAACTAATGCTTTACAGCGGTGTTTGATATTATTTTTAAATCAATTATTTTAACAAAAAAATTAAAATTTAAAAAGATATATCTCAATGAAGAACAATTAAGTTGGACAACCAAATCTCTGAAGTATTTAATTACTATTATCGGGAACTTTACCGATTTATATTTCGTACCTGGATCACCGGTATTTCCTTTTTGTAAATTTTTAAAAAATAAAACTCTAGCAGGATCGATTTATCGCCCCCGAAACCCCTGCATACTAAATTTTATGAAAATCGTGGGAGCCGATGCCGAAATTCATATTATATCGTATACAAGAATCGCTCGTTTAAAGGTATTAGATTCAAAATCATCTGTCCTGCTGACGGTAGTGTCGCGCTTCGGGTCGTTAATCTTGACTTATATATATATATACTTAGGATCACGATGGCTGGGGGCTCGTATGCCATCAGTATGGACAGGCCGACTTAATACTACGGTCCTATCTTCAAAAGGCCAATCCAGATTCTATACTGTACTCGTATAGATTTTAATTGTTTTGTATTTAATCAATGTTCACAGACTTCAAAAAAAGACACCTCTATGGTTTATTTCGGCATTTCTTCCCAGAGTGAGTCTTAGAAAATGCCGGCCTCTTCTAACTGTAAAGTCCGATGTGTAAAAATATCTGTAAAGATTTACTTACAAAATAAATATCATAATACATAGTAAAACATTCTATAAAATAATGTAGACAAAAACATGGGACTGATAAACCTATTTACGTTGTAGTGCAACCTACAAAAACAACATTAAAGTGTTTACATTTGATGCTCTATATTCTAAGTCAAAAATATTTAGAAAACATAAATAAATTGCAAGTAATAGTTTATAGCTAATAGTAAAGTTTATATAGGAGTGGTAAATTGGTCTATATACCTAAGCACTATATAGAAAATATAAATAATTATAATATACATTTATTAAAATACTATATTTAACATCACAATATCAGGAAATAGATAATTCGGGATCAGTAGTTAAAGTTCACCTTATATTTTCTAGATGGCGCTAGCTGTATGTGATTACAAATAAAAATAAATACTGGTTCATCACTATTATCTTTGAATCTATCTGTAAGATATGATACTATAAAATTGTGTGTATTAATTACGAATTACTATTTTACTATAAACATGTACTAACATTTACATTACTTACTTTTCTGACTTCATTTTATCGGGATGCATTTTCCCTGATTCCCTATGATCGTTAGCGCTATTAGTGACGGATATTGCCAACAAAATGAACCAAAACATGTGTTTGAAAAGTCACCAACATAATCATTTTAAATCCATCAAAATGTAGGTACTTGTATAACTCTCGGTAACAGCACTCGTAGTTCGGTATTTCCATTTTATTAAACATCGCTTCAAATTGCAATAAATTTCATACAATATTTACGTGTCTATTTTCAAATTCTCAATAACATTTATTTTCCAATAAATCCGTTGTCATTGGGAATTTAATATAATCTTATATTGAATAATGGGTGCCCACTTGAAGCTTTGAAGGCTTTTCATTGAAAAGGAGGAGGTGGAGATGTTATTCTTGTGCTATTCGCAGTACTTTATTCGCTGTGAGTTAACACTGCAAAACCAACAAAATACAAAAGGATTTATTCCACAAAATAGAAGATGCTGTTATAAGAATATTATGCTCCTTCTACCAACATAGTTTGTGGTTATAAGTTGGGAAAGTTAAAGGTACCTATATTTATAGGTATACTTGACGTCTCAGGCAGTTTTATGATTTACTTTTCTACAAAAAATATTTCTCTAGATCTAATTGCCTAGTCCCAGAAATATTAAAATTATTCGTACTATATTTACATAGAAGCCCTAAATTAATTCTACTACTCTCTCACTTTTAGTAAAATAAATTTAGTAAGTAATATTGGAAATAAAATAAAAGTCTTGTAAATCTTATATATGACCTTGTTCTGGCAATCCTTCTCAGCACGAGATTCACAGTAGGTAGTAAAATGAATAGTTTTAACTATTTACATAAAACTGACGACCAGTAAATGTAGCTCTGTGGGTTTCTACATTACATAAAAACCTAATTGAACGTTTTGCATAAGTTGGTGGGGGCACTTCACCTGTTTTTTTAAGAGTTGCTTGAAGCATAAATAGTTATCAGAGGGAAACAATTTTAGTGTTGGCATATAGTAAATGAGTTGGATATCGGAATGAATTATCAAGCATTACCTTAAGTACCGCTCTTTGTGCTCTTTCCACTTCAAATAGTACTTTTAATCGCAAAAAAATATGTAAAGCGGTTCCTTTAAGTGGGCTAACTCTAAACAAAGTGAAATCTAGAACAACAGCTTGTTTACAAACCCTGGACTATGAACAAACTGAAGGGTTATTTCACCACCAGCAGGTAGCATATACCCATGCCTACACATACATACATTTTGCATATACAAAAACACACACACACACACGCACACACGCCGTACACACACACACACTCACACACGCCGTACACACACACGTGCATGCACACTGATATGCATACACTTTATTTAATATTATTTGTACCTTTTAAACCTATTATAATCTGTCTCTGTAACAGCAGAACACTAATCCCAAGTCACAGGAATACCTAGTTTGGGCTTTAGGATTAGTCTAATTGTGTGACCTTTACCTTAAACCTTACAAACTTTAGCTTTAAAGAAATTGTAAAAGGTTATTTATAACAATAAAGATTATTATTATTATTATACATTCATAATTTGTTCTTCAATGAAATAAACATCATCATTCTTTCCTTTATAATCCTACTTATGTTAAATTACTTTGCTTGTAATAAAATTCCTGGAGTTATTTCTCGTTAGAGGTATTGATTAACTACCTACGCCCCTGGCAAGCTATATTTAGTTGCTAGATATTAATCCAGGACTAACTTTAACTTATGCCGTACGACTGTGACATATTCTTCCCATACTATTGTTCAAGTAATTTTCTTAATTACTTAGTTAACGTCTGACGTCCAAAAATATTTGATATTTTCCCGAGAACATCCTGATTGGATCCTACAACCGAGACAGTTATAGAACTCTACAGAGAAGAAGACTTAAACATGAAAATTTATTTGGTAATGTGATCGGTGTTGTGAATCAATAACAACATAAAAGTTGACCAACAGATATACGTAAATTTTCGAAGTCAAATGGTCTAAGATTCGGCTGCAGAATCTATACGTTGATCACGTAGATACTCTAAGTCATAAGATACACGTGAAACGGTAACAGCACCCATGGCTTTTACAATTTTCTACATTCATTGTTGTAATAGGAACGATATTTTATTTAACAACAACATTTTTTTTGAGAAATTATTTACCATTTTTTTGATTAAAAATATTTTCGGGCTTTTTTTGAATGGCAACCTGGCACCAATGTGTTGTCGTATTCAAAAATGAATGTAGAAATTAGAGTTTGAGTATCCACGTGATTCTGTAGCTGGACCTTAGACCATAATAGTGCTGAAGCTTTCTTTTTACGCTTATTTTATATTGCAAAAAAAATATTTTGTTAAGAACAAAAAATACATTGGCGGTTAATTTAAACTGTCTCCACGTTTTTCTAGCAAACGATGTTTTATTTCAGGTGACAATACTTTGATTAGTCTGTTGTCTATTACACACAGACTAAAATATCCAAGATCACAATATTTGGTCAAACTTTAACATCATTAAAGTTTGACCAAATATTGTGATGATTTCACAATATCAAATATTAGGACGATGTCGTCAGTTTACTACATGCTGCTGAGTAGTACCGTAAACAATAGAATATCTTAAAGTTTAATTCGTGATTCTTAGTTAACGTCGGTTACGAAATGTTACGTACGTTTACGAATAGTATAATATGAAATCTTTTACGTAACATATACCACTTGGTACCAGCACTGAAAGGTTCAAAATTCCAATTGCTACTTCTTTGGCAGTATAGTCTTTGCCTGCCTTTGTCTTGTAATGCCTATTTAGCGGAGACATTAATTACCACGTCACAGACACTATCATTGGTCAGTAATCGTTATGAAAAATATTTGATATGGTACCGAATTAGGTACATACATATCTAAATAATCTACATCATTGCAAACATCGCACAATCGCATCACAAACGAAGGCAAAATAATAACAAAAGCTGTTATTCAAATATATGGTAGAGATCAACATTCATAAAGTATATTAAAAAGATTATATGTTGCTGCCCCAAAGTCAAAACATTTCCCAACATCTTTATGCTTACGTATTATAAGGTAAAGCAAACTAAAAGGCAATTCTAAGTAATAACATGAACCTTTATGACATGCCTTTATGATAATACCGGTGCGTTGGGTAAATATACAAGCACGATGCGGAAATATGAAACCGTACCCTAACAAGAGATTTACAGTTAGTATTTTGAGTATTTCATAAGCTACATCAGTTCATTTTCAACTTCGATTAAGTGAGGTTCAGTCAGTGTTAGGAAAAAAGGAACTGACTGAACCAAAATGAAAGAACTTCCAATTATGAGGAGGTAAAGAAATAGATTACCTACTTGACAAAATAACATTTCTGTCATCATTGCTACTTAGAAGAAAAATCAAGAAGATCAATACGTTAAAAAATATCAGTAATTAAAGTAGTAATAGCATTGTGAGGACTTGCAATTAATCAAAGTTTGTACCGGGTCAACCACGACGTACCTCGGGCCACCTACGGTTCATAGATGCCCCCCTCCTATGTGGGAACCTCGATGTTCACGTTATTGTCCCCAAAAGCGTAGGGCGCACGCGGTCCGCAGCATTACCACGTCCACCCGGGCCTGCTTCTGCACCCTGACCGATGGCCTCATCTGTCACCCTCAGTCTTGCGCTTATGGAAGATGAAGATTATTTTGCGATATACGGCGCCTTGCTTATCCTCCTTGGCATAACTTGCTCGCGGAAAGAAACGACGGAGTTCCACGTGCTCTCGCTTTGCAATATGGCAGCAAACATGTTCCCGAGCTAGAGAATACCCACCCCGATGGGCGCCACGAGGTCACGCCTCGACTTCCCCCACGCCGGACATTCCGCCAGGGTGTGAAGCGCCGTGTCTAGAGTGGCAGACTCTCGCAGTGGTGGTACTCAAGGGGTTAGCTCCTTGCGAATCAGACACAGGTGATCGCCGAAGCATCCTGTTCCAGTGATCATCTGCGTCAGCCGTTATGAGAGGGTCCCGTGATGCCTCTCGAGCCAATTCTCCATAACGGGTGTTATCGCCAAAATAACGGCGTGCCCACCTATTTATTCTACCTGGTTTGTAAATGGTCATTTATTAACAGTTGCCTTTTTTGTAGTATTTTTGTAACTTCACCATCTCTCTTAACTTCCATACTACCATCATCTCAGCTAAAAGACGTCATCTGTAGGACATACAACAGTTGGTTCTGTGCTGTCCGCATCCAACAGCTTTCTGAACATATTAATAAATTTAGGTAAATTTCCACAACATAAAAAATATATGAAATATATCCGAAGTACGTATGCCAGACTTGGTATTTGAAATCTATTGTTCATCCGTCTCTTTTACTTAATATTTAATATGCTATTACTAACTTTACAGATCTACCTCATATAAATCTGGAGATTATCCCCGACGTTCAAACTCACAAACTCCTCTTTATAATATTATTACAAATAGGTATAGCAAGGCAAGGTCCATTAAGACTATGATATGCAACCTCAACATCTGAATATTGTACGTAAACGCGCTTAGTGTTACATAATATTTAAATCAATACAAAGCTTCGACCAACGGCTAACATTCATTCTCATCGAGGTGACACATGAATTTTCGTCATAAGCTGGATCTAAACCTTTATCGATATACAATCGTCCAAAATTCACCTCTATCCCTTAAGACAGAAGGTTCTAAATGTCGTTAGATAGGTGAACGATTCCACAAGGGTTATTATCGTGACTGAAGCTTTGTTAATCCTTTCTATTCTGTAGGAATCGATATGTAGAATTCATGCGTGACATAGAGATTTGAAAGTGAATACTAATGTATCACTATGATGTTAAAGCAAACTAAAAACATCTTTAGATTTTTTATTCATAAAATATAATAGTAATATTTGTGAGCCCCATATACGTATTTTAAAAAGACTACGATAGACGAGATTACGCATGATCTGTCGGTAGCCCTATCGAACTATCAATATCAAATAATTGATCAATATTGTAATGCGATTAACTCATCAAGAGCAACACAGCCTAAAGGGAGCAGCCACAACGTCTTTTTTCAGTACAAAATAATATGTCATTTTTGGCAGTTGGAAATCTTCACACATACACATTTTAGACTTACACACACACACACAAAATTGCCTATCACCACGACCTCACACTTAACATTTAAAACAAAACACAAAAAAAAACACATAAACAAAGAACAATTCTGTGTTACAACAGTGTAATGCGCCTACATTTGAGCTTTTACTTTGAAAGAAAAGAACGCCTGCGTATGGCTACTCCCGTGTTGTTATCCCGTCTATGAGTTAACTCTTAAGTCTCGACCTTAGCTCTTATTAACCGACTTCAAAAAAGGGAGGTTATCAAATCAAAGATTATTTTGTTTTTATGTTTGTTACCTCATAACTTTCGACTGGGTGAACAGGTTTTCATGATTCTTTTTTTTCAAAAGCTGGTACTTCCCGTGAGGTCTCATTTCAATTTGATCCAGTTCTTGAAGTCAGTTTTAGTTTCTTAAAATTTTGTATTAAAGTCATAGTAGATTGTTAAGTATGTAACTAAAATGTTAAAATGCAGTGTATAACTAACAAAAAATATAGCCACATGATAGAAAATTATCTAACACTAAATTAAATTACATATTTATTATGTTAGTTCTTTAGTGTATGCGCCCTATCAACGCCATAGACTTTATGAAATCAATATCTTAACAAGACGTATATTCTAGTCATCCTATTCATGATACAACTAGATGTCTCCGCCTGGTTTGATGCGATTGATTAACACTATTTACTCGAGGTAACTACTCTGACCACTAAATCCCAATTAGTCGCAGTGAGCTGATTTCCTATTATCTGAGAACTGATATCGTTCGTTGCTTACGAATTCTCCATATATCCATACTAATATTATAAATTCGAAAGTAACATCAGTTAAAGAAAGAAAATATGTTTATTAGTCACACAGAACATAAATGAAACAAGATATCATACTAGACCAAACCATAAAACAAATGTTTAACAAAACAAACAAAATCACAAGATAACAATAAATAAATAAGGCTGTGTAACTAAAAGGCTACGATTCAACCGGGCCGCTCCAACCGGGCTTCAAACCAAACAATAGCTTCTACTGATATAAATACATCTTTATCGGCAAAAGTTATTGTTTAGTCTTTTTTCATCTTCCTAGCTTTTATTATTCCTAATATTATTTAGGGTCGGCTACTAGTTCAACCGAATATCAGTTTTTACACAGAGGGTCTGGCATCTGACCACCGCAACCCTGAGGGCAAACTGAATTCGAAGGTTGAACTAGTCGAACGTCGAAGTCGTTTTGAAAATATATTTGAGGGACTTCCTAAAAACGATTGCCATAGATGTTCATGACAACCGGGACCGACGACTTAACGAGCTCTTGGTTAGTATCAACAAATGTGACCAAAATATTCCACGCAAAACTCTATATAATGTAATGATCATTGTCAAAGTATAAAACGGAACCGTGCATCTGTATGACTTCATTAAATCCTTAGTTTTCGTCTGTGACGCACGTGGAGCGAAGCTTGCGTTGAGTTTACGTGTAAAGTTTTCCTCATAAGCTCACCACAGGGCGCTCCCCTATCAATTGCCGTGATCCCGTGTTTCTCCATACCCCGCCACCCCCTCGCCACCCTCCGCACTCCGCTAATGATTCCACTTGTTAGGGCTCAGCCTGGACCTTCGGCCGTGTCACTCGGTGAATAACAAATCCCCCATAGCCACTAGAGCTTTCAAATGTAGCCTCACATTAGTGTGCAGTTGAGCTGATTTTTCGGGTATTTATTGGTTCAACTAAAATAAAATTTTATATTTTTTTATTTTTTAATTATCTTATAATTCATGTCATTGAATAGCAATTTAGGATTCTTTTTGTGTGTAAAAATATTGTTTAAAGTGGTATTGTTTAATTAGGAATTCAATTTGAATTAGAAGGTACCATATGAACGAAAATTCAGAATTAAATCAAATAAATGTAGCGACAGATAACGTGTTGGTTGGTTGTATTATTATATTGAGTTCAACATGTGGCTTTGGCAAGGATCTTTAGATTGATGAAGTTTCATCGAATGATTACTGCCTTCGTTACTTCTTGGAAACTGATTACATATTCATTTGTAATAAGGAAATGAAATTTTAAAAGTTTTTTAATTTGTACAGTGTACAATGTAGTAATTTATGATGTCTGTATAATATTATAAATATTTTATGTATGATGGGTGAACTCTTTTCTTAAATATGCTTGTCTATATGATTGTTCGAGCAGATTTTTATTGACTTCGATAGTCTCCTTTGTTCTAATATTAATAAACCTATTAATATTCTCATACATCTCACACACACACAGTTTTCTCTTCATTGGTTTAACTAATTTAATTTTTTTAAACTAATTTCCACTCGGTTGGATATATTAGAAGGAAATTCTTCGATGTGGAAAGAATTCAATAAATTTACTACTGTCGAGTCAAATATGAGAACTTGTATTTGACCACAAAACATATTTATAAAAAAAGAAGATTGAAGGAGAACACAAAAAACGGGTACTACTTATGGCTTTAAATTATAACGTGGATGGTCTGACCCCCTTGTTTACTTTGCGTCATAAATAAAATTACTTAAAATTGAAAATTATTTCATATGACAATACTCATCGATCAAATAATGTACATAAGATACGCGTTGTTAGTCGAAAATAATGGAATATAATGGCACAAGTCACAAGTCACAAAATAAATCAGATATCAGACATATAATGGATGTAATTTTTAAGTAAGTAATTTACTCTTAGAATTAATTTAACATAACTCTTTTTTGTGTTAAATTCCTGTTCGTTCTGGGATTTTTATTAGAATACATAGAACATTCTTGAAAAAATTATAATACTTCCCACATTATAGAGACATACGAAGTAACACGTGTAACACACAAATCCAATACTTCAAAATATGGTAACACTCCTATGAAAGCCATAGACATTACTTATCTAACCTCAATATCATATTACGTTTGAGATTTAATATCTAAGATTAATAACGTGTTGAAACTTACTGTCGAACTGTTGCGTGGCCTGAGCGAGAAGCGACGCGAACACCCTGTCTGCAAGGGGTGGGGGCTGCGGGGGGCGGTCGTCGTCACTGCTGCTATACCTGTCGCCTCCCCATTCCAGGGAACGCTGACGTCGAACACCGCTGGTGGCCGACGGTACGCTAGGTAACCCCCCAGACAGGCCGCTCAAAGAGCCAGCCTTAACGCGACGACCTGGCCGTTCCATCCTCGAGGTGCTCATGACATCTTGTCACCACATCTGCAGACAAAAAAGTTAAATTAAGACTAAATGATGTAAATAAATGAAATATTACTATTTTATAATAGTTTTGATCTACATACTCATTTATTTATTTATTTGGGCTTCCTACAAATGCATTTCATAACGCGGACTTATTATACGTGTATTATTATTAAATGTATGGACATGAAATAAATACATATATCTCATACAATTTGCTCCGGTAGTACAGAGGCAACGTATGCGACTACTGTGATTTGGGATTCAATTATAAAATCGGACCAAAACAGGTTTGTATAGACTATAAATATTTGTTTTGGAGATTTTCTTTATATAATATGAATGTATTTACAAAAAAGTATTAATTCAATTAGTCAATCTAGCTATCTAGCATGGTAAAAGCTCTGCTTAATTTGAAACGACATTGTCTTCTTCTTTAAGATAAAGAAATTGAAAGTGAAATCTTTATGTATAATCTTTAAATTCTAGTTTCCGATTGTCAACTATACATTGTCTCAGTGCGTCACCTAAATTGAGATTTTCCAGCAGACATTGCCCGCTTCAGTGCGGGCAGGCGCTGGGAGGGGTCCGGTCGTGTTAATAACAGCAGTTCCCGGACTCCTCCCTTCTCAGGCGCACACCGTGTGGTTATAGACGGTTCGATTCCGACACACCACCCTGCCGCAAACCCCGGCGGGGTGACGGCCCAAGGGGGTTTCCAAACGTACAAAAAAAAACAGTTTTGAGTTCGGTTTTGGCTAAACTGGGAGCTAGACCGAAGTTTCGGATTCGACTGAAAAACCAGTTTCGGTCGAACACTAGAGAAAAGCTCTCTGAACTCTCTCGTAAAGTATACATGTACCATTATTTTTGTTCGTATTGAACTTTCAAAACAATTAATTTACCAAAAAACCTTACTTCATATTTACGCAATACCTAGCAAATTATTCGTTCACATTTAGATTTTATTTAACTAAGTTATTTTTTATCCACCACTTACTACCATTACACTACCATTTACCTTTTCCTCGTATTAGAAAATTTATTTGGTAGTATTAGAAAGTTATTCAAAAATTGTTAAATCATTGTAAAAACAAGTGTAATGTAAGTAACATTAAACTTTTCTGTAAGCTCAGTCATTGGGTCATATTTTATCAAACCTGTTACAACGTCGTGAAGAGAAAAGAACAACTGTAATAAAGAGCCTACAAGTCGTTTGGTTAGCAACCCAACGTAAATAGCAAGTTTGCCAGAGGGTGTGCGTGTTGGAGGCCTAATCCAGTGGATTGCGACGCGGCGCCACCCGCATACCACCTCCCACAGACATCATTTATCGTATTGACTTAATTTGTACCAGCTCCAATGGTTTCTCTGTTCGGCAACGGTTTAAAATACAATTTTATTGCAGGTACGAACGGTCTCTGGTTTTAATCACATTTGGAACAGTGTTCCTAGTAGAAATATTGGAACTACTCTTGTTATGGTGAAACAATAATATTAATAGTGAGCTCTAAAGGCTGATAAAAAAATGCGGTCTACGCCTATCTATGATCTTCTTCAAGTATAATACCTGAAGTAAATTAATAGTTCTTTTTAGTTATCTACTTGTATCTACTTTAATATTGACCTTACCTAACCTTTAATGCTGCGATTTTTTGCCCTGATAGTAAATAAAATATTAAGTAATTAAAAAGATTTGGCAGACCCTGCAATTTTTATTATCGAAACCTTATCAAAGTAATGTAAACAAACTTAGTTTTATGATAGCGTAGTATATGTACTGCTGAAGAAAGTAATGTTGAGCATGATGTTTGTTGTTCTGTTTCATAATGTTGTCATTTTCTTAGTCTTAGTGGTTACGTGTGGTTATTGATATAAAATAATTTTAATTAAGAAACAATACAATAACTGGGTATACAAACTCTTAAAATCGAGTAGTATCAATTACTTTTAACAACATCATTGGTTAAAAGATATTAAATAAGATACACTTAATTGTACGTGTAAAGATACAATCTTTTGTAACTTAATTACTTTCTTCGTACAATGTAAATACTAGGGACGTATTTGAAACTGGCAATTGTTAAGGTTAACTGCACACAGTTCTCATTTCGTATCGACAGAATAAACAGTAGGGTTTCATTATAGATTCACCAACGCTCCATAGAGATACGAATTGTTCAGAAATTGTCGGGATTTATTAAAATATTCTTTGTCAAAATTTACAATTAATCTGTCTCTGTTCATATTTATTTATAAATTGATATGCCTTCATGTAGACCAGTTTACACTATAACATGTTATGAGATTCGTGAGAACGATTACATAAATCTATTTAAACTATGATATTTAAAACACATGTCTGGTAAATTTAAATTATTGAAAGTTATCCACCACAGGAAGTTGACTAGTAGGTAACATTACAGAAGGATTTTAGGTAGTTAAAATATCAATTTTCCACTGCGTTTCAGACTTTTTATGGCAAGAAATGATTGTAATAATTTATATCCTCATGTATTTTTAAAACTAATTTATGAAACTAACAGTTTTAGTGCATCGATGATTTCTTGCTTCATAATTTTTATTACCTGTTATAATATGGCAGATTTATTTAGGATGTAACCCTTTACGTGATATACTTATCAAAATAAAATACGTGGGTTGTTCCAAAAATAGTTAGTGTAACGAAAAATTAATTTACAGCTTTTTCAAAATATACCACTCCAATCCCCATGCACTTATGCATTCGGGTGAACCAGCTTTCAAAACATTTAAAACGTGTCTTCCGGGAGGTCCAAAAACCACCGCCGAAAAGAATTTCGGGGAAGAATCCCCGACCTAGTCTGCAGTGCTAAATTTTCGCTCATGAAGTATTTTTTACCGAGATAAATGAAAAAAGCCGCATGGAGCTAAATCTGAGGTGTACTAAGAGGAATATAGCTATATATCCATGATTCGTCAGTTGTAAAAATGTAGGATATGTTTTGCAAAGTTCTTTCGAACTTTTCTAACATAAATTTGCACCAATCAACACAACGGCATTTTTGAAGTGAAAACTTCTTTAGCGGCGCTGTGTACTTTTTTGGAATGGGTAAAAATGTATAAACTCGCGTCAGGTCACGTGACCTGATCGAAAATTCGTAAGACGGATGGAGAGAGGACAGGCGGCGCAAGGCGCTTGCGCGAACGTTCGTGTGTGTATGTAATATAAATTGTCATGTTTGTGTACGATAGCGCAATAAATGAATATTGTATTCCACCACATAAATAATAGTACTTTTATACTGATAATGAAAGCAATTCGTACAAAATTATTCTCTAACCATTCCAAAATATCAAAAATGCACAACGTTAATATTCAAGTTTTCACTTCCGCCGCCACTCCCGGAGTGCAACATTTTTTTTTTCATCGGTGAGAGAATGAGGAATAGACTCGTTCGTTTCGACGTTTGTAAATTTTCTTGAGATTCCTTGAAGTTAACCCGTTGTTTATAATCATAAAAAATCATAGCACGAAAAACTTCCCGCGAGACGTCCATTGCAAACAAAAGAAGAGTGAAAGATAATCTATAAACATTTTAAAAAAACTACACATAGTGATTTTCACAAAGGAGGTTTCAGTTGAAATTAGCCGTCACTCCAAATTAGTTTCAAGAAAGAAGAGATTGTATTTATTCTGTAGCTCTCAATTTTCGGAACAACCTAGGCATGTACCTGTCAAAACGCTGTAATATTTATTTTGTTTAACAAATTCTGCAACAAAATCAAATTAATTTTTCCTTTTTCAAAGCTGACCAAAATGGTTATAGTGAGACTAGATAGATATATTAAATATTGAACTAAGTTATCAAATTCGCTTCGGGTTTTAAAAAGACCGAAGTTAATTGCAGTTTAACTTTGTAAATAAAGTTATTAACCTCTAAAGTGGCTAGTGGCTACTCTTTAATAAACATTATTGTTAATTGAAAGTAGGCTACTATTTACTCATCTGTGTCACAGCGTTTGTACTCGTAAATAAGTTGTTGGTAGCATTCCATGCCAAAAACAGTTGTTTTAATTTAATATTTGGACTCAATGTAGATAAATCGAATATTGATATTTAAAATGAATGTGTGTATATTGTAAATAACAGTTTTAATTTACGGCTATGATAATCGTATTACAGGAATTCATTGTCAGGTTTAAAATGTTTAAACGCACGGTAATTTGTTATTTATTACTATGTTTTTATTCTTATTTGTAACTAGCTTTTGGGCGCGGCTCGCGGTAACGCGGTAAAAAGCCTATGTCCTTCCTCAATAGTCAAAGTACCTCGATGCCAAATTTCATTAAAATTAGTGTAACGGTTTAGCCGTAAAAGTGGGACAGACGGATAGACAGACAGAGTTACTTTCGATTTTAAATTATACTCGTAAGTATGGATTACGTGAAACGTTCTGCATCCTCTACTTACACAGTCTGAAATGACTGGGATATGACATTCGTTCCTCCACAATACAAAGATGCAGTTCAGAAACAGTTATTCCAACTTATATTTGCATGTAACTTAGAATTATTTCTCGGAATAAACTCACTTCCTGCTAAATTTAGACATCATTTTAATAATACTTTAAAATAGTGTAGAGGCTAACTAACAAATAATAGAAAAAGTATGTAGTAAGTAAGTACTATTGAAGTTAGGTATATAAACATAAATAATTTTCCAGAATCAACCAAAATAAAAATTGTTGATTAAATACTACGAAAAAGTGTTGGAAAGTGGGTGACCAATCTGATAAAAAATTAATGACCAAAACAAAGAAGAACAGATGCGGATAAAACAAAAGGTTCTTCACCCATTTTAAGATAGAATCCATAATCTTGTTCAACAAAATCTTCTTTTTATTCATTACACCAGCAGCGTAAGTATGTATGATAATAATATGATTATAATTTCATTATTTTCTATTTTCTGTTATTAGTAAAAGTATGCTACAGTACATGATTAAAAGGAAAAACTAGATATTCAAAAAAGACTGATTGATATAAGCGTCCCTACTTTAGGTGTTGGATTTATGTCCATGCAAAGATGTTACTATGGTTACGTAGGTGTTTTCTCGCCATTGCACGCAACAAACTCACATTGTAAAACTATAAAAAAACATTTGTCGCTAAACTCAACGACAGTCGATGCAATATCTGTTTTACATCAACTGGTAATTTATTCAGAAATCAACCTAATTGGAACCTTGAAGAAATATACTTGTATTTGTAGTTATCTTCCATTGTTCCTTGATTCCTAAGCCTACTACTATCGTATCTAAAGTAGAGTAAGTACACAATTGACCCAGATAGTATTCTGAGATAACAGCTTCGAATTAAGACCCCAATTACGTTTAATGTAGTAAAAATGTTGAGACAATACTGGTGTATACACTACACTGAACTATTTTATTTTAGAAAAATGCGAACAAAATATTGTAAAATACATAATCAGGAGAAAGTATGGTTAACATTTAAAATAATATCCAAAAATAATAATAGGGCGAGTAAATACAAAATGTATTTAGTCGCCTTATTTGTCGTGTAACAGTCTTCGAAAATTGAGAATTATTTTACACGAGTGCAATCCTATTTCGACATCTTTTTAAGAAAAAATATGTGTGGCGGTTCAATTGTTTTAATTTTTAGTCCCTTTCTAGGTTATTTCGAAAACCTATCTTACCACTTTAATGTATTTTAATTAAGTGTTTAGTTAAAAGTAACTCTTTTTGAAACAACTCATAAACAAAAAATATTCTTATCTCGACTTAATCTCCAGTGAAAACGTTTTTCAATAATTTTCAATGAACTATTCGTGTATTCATCCTACTAATATTACTCGTATAAACGCAAAAGTTTGTAAGTATGGATGGATGAATGGATGGATGTTTGTTACTCTTTTACTCAAAAACTACTTTATGGATTTTGATGATACTTTACAATAATATAGCTTATACATCAAAATAACACATAGGCTACAATTTATAAAGATAAAACTTCGCCTCGCGGCGTTGCCTGCGGTTATTGTCGTACCGCGGGTAGCACCGCGGGGTTCAGCTAGTTCGTAATAATTGTTTGACGAATAGGTAAAGGGCTCAAACTTTACTGCCTAAATAAACTTTGTATAGACGAGGCTACTTTTCTATTTTATGATCACATTTAACAAGAAAATTCACATGCCACTATTTTGCTACTAAGTTCAAGATACTTGTAATTATCGTTTATACCACAAAGTTTTGATCTATAACTAAAAACAACATACTCTATAGAGGTAATAGCCCCCGCAACTAATAACTACATCCATTGTTCCATAGTTTTGTATGATAACTACAGTTCATTTGTACATTCATGCAAGGTAGCAATTCCAATCACCCTTTAGTATGTATGCTTTTGTAGACCATTCCCCTCATTTCCCTCCATACTCGTTTCGAACGATTAATACTCGTTTATGTAATTCATTATCTGCACACATCCATATATTCTTACCCTTATGTCATTTTTCATAATGATTTCTGGTCAAACAAGTTCGTACATAATTTCTAGCAATTAAATTAATGTGAAAGCATTTCGAAAGGTACCAGTAATGATTCAGTTTCATTAGTAAAAAACTAAATAAAAGTTAAAAATGATTTAAACTATTATGATGATATGAAAAGAAAAATACCATTACATTGCCACCTTTAACAATCATTAATTAAGCTTTTTCGTCTACGTCACAAGAATCCCATATTGTACATATCTAATTATATATTTATGTTAAACCTCAAAACTTTATAATACAATTTTATAATTTTCTAATTTTTATAAATAAAACCGTGTTACATTGTTATCGCAAAAGAAAAAATTATGAAGGTGTAATATGCTACATATTCTTTAATGTTCATTATTATTACTTAACACCAACAAAGACCATATTTGAGGAAACTAAACTAAACTGCACCTAAACAGCAACTTTATACATATAACAAATGTATACTTATATATAAAATTATTAACAAATACATACATTCACTTATAACTTTCACAACAAAACTCGTTGGCAAAAACTCGTTGCCTTTTTTGGGAGCACGGCTATACAATGCACTTCTAGCACACGTAAAAGAGGCAATCTCGCTAAATATATTTAAAAAGAAAGTTATATTTTAAATAACTAAAAATTAAAAATATGAATTACATGTCGTCCTTAACTTGGGCCATATAACTTTAAACGCAGCGAACTTACATCTCAAGACATACCGTTTCTGAATATATAATTTTTTTTTTGTAAGAACCTACCTATGTCGGGTTAATAGTTAAATAAAACATTTTGTTGTCATGTAAG
The DNA here is from genome assembly GCA_916048165.1 of Spilarctia lutea. NCBI lineage: Eukaryota > Metazoa > Arthropoda > Insecta > Lepidoptera > Erebidae > Spilarctia > Spilarctia lutea. Next base: position 12,373,970 of record OU696475.1, on the reverse strand, counting down.
TGACTATGTCTTATTGAGAAATAAAGATCTTTGAACCGAATGTTACATCAAAACAGGTGTATTCTAAGATTTAACCCTTTCATTTGGAAAAAACAATTTGTTTTTTTTCAGAAATATGTACGCCGCCATTTTGTAACGGCGGCCATTTTGTAATAATAATGATACATGATGCATTGTCATCAGAACTAGAAATATTTCAAATTTTGATTTCCGGTTGGAAATCAAGAAGTGGATCAAATTTAACTTGCAAGATTACAGACACAGATAATCATCGGGTCAGGTGTGACTAAATTAAAGCTTGTAAAAAGAAAAAGTTTTAAAAACTGTAACCCGTCTATACCTCATTAATTAAAATCGGTTCGGCAGCTTGGGTGCTACAGTAGAACATACAAACATACATAGAATGTCAGGACGATTACCCTTCCTTTTGACTTGGTGGTAGTCAGGTAAAAAGTAGTAGTTAATGAAAATATTGTCAAAATAGCTCGTTTTATCAACTTAAATGTGTTATGGATATAATAATAATAACTTCAATTTACAAAGCCTCAAACATTCCTCTTACAGCAATCGACACTTACATACAAAATAAATCTAAAACTGTTAGTCATCCTTGAATAAGAACTATTGAGGTCAAGTTATCTAGCACCGAGGGCAGCAGGTGTAATGCTTTGATAACACTTAAACCCTTCAGAAATTTTTGTGTAGTTCCCGCCCTATCCTTGTTTTCACGGCCCATCAAACACCCTACCTGAAAGTCAAACGACCTATTTCGCAGCGGTCAAGTATTGAATGTTCGAGTTCTAAAAATGTAGTTCGGAGATATGTACCTAGTATATTCTAAATTAATCACTGAAAAAGGAAAAAAGAAACCTTGTTTTTTTTATAAAATTTGTTAACAAAGTAACCTACCCGTAATGACATACGGGGCCGAAACGTGGACACTTACGGTACGGCTGGTCCACAAGTTCAAAGTCGCTCAGCGTGCTATGGAAAGGGCTATGCTCGGCGTTTCTCTAAGGGACCGTATTAGAAACGAGGTGATCCGGCAGAGAACCAAGGTCATCGACATAGCCCACAGGATTAGCAAGCTGAAGTGGCAGTGGGCTGGCCATATTTGCCGCAGAACCGATAACCGTTGGGGTAAACGGGTTCTTGAGTGGAGACCGCGCCTCGACAAACGTAGTGTAGGACGTCCACGAGCCAGATGGAGTGATGATTTGCGCAAGACGCCTGGCAGATCGAACTAAGTGGCGTGCAATTGGAGAGGCCTATGTCCAGCAGTGGACTGCGATAGGCTGATGATGATGATGATGATGATGAAAGTAACTTTCCTAAATGTAAATTTATCTAATAACTAGCTGACCCTCGCAACCTCGTTTACGTCTACTATTGCCCGTAGCGTAATAATTTCCCCCCGTTTTTTAAACATTCTTCATGGGGGCTCCGCTCCTATTAGTCTTAGCGTGATGATATATAGCCTATAGTCTTCCTCGATAAATGGGCTATCCATTACTGAAATAATTTTTCAAATCGGACCAACGGTTCTTGAGATTATCGCGTTCAAACAAACAAGCAAACTCTTCAGCTTTATTATATTGGTTTGGATATGAACCTGATGTAAAGTTACAACCGCCGCTCATGGACATGTACAACTTAAAAGTCATAGTGTATTGTCACTGTTGGTGGTTTTTAGTAGTAAGTAGATAGTAAACTGGTAGAGTCTCACACAATTGTTTAGACGAGTGTAAGAGATTTGACTTAGTTAGTCTGATGAATAAACCGAGAGGAAGCATACACGATATATTTGTTTATTTCGGTTTTCTTTTTTACTTTACTTTTTTGCTTACATTCTAGAATCGAACTCACTTGTGCTTATTCAAATACTTAAATTAAATTTAGGTTAACCTTTGATAATGCCATAAGGCGAAACAGGTGAGGTGTAAATTTAATTAAAATAGTAAAATAAGTATAAGTGAGTTTGATTCTAGAATGTATTGCAACAAGTTCCATCAAATGCTGACAATCTTGTTTCATTATGTAAAAATATGATTTTATAATCTTATATCGACTTTTTCCTTCTCGGGATCGTGGATATAAGTACTTGACAGCCAGACGTGTAAAAAGATTGTTCCTATAAAGATTTATTTTTTGACAATTGGAACCTAAAAATGTAGAAAAAAAAATTTTTGCCTGAATAGTTTCCAAGAATCGCGTATAAAATGTTAAATATCTTAACAGCATGGCTAGCCACTGCTTTCAAACTGCATATAAATACAGCTGACCTTTGTAAGTCGCGCTTTGCATACTTGCGTATAAAATTAGAGAATTAACTACCGTCCAAGTTTCAGATCATAATCTTTCATGATTTAGCGATTTTAAATTACAAAGTTGGCGCACGCCATGTACTGCTTGCATATAATATGTTATATACTTGGGAAAGTTTTTAATATTATCTACGTCGAGTTTTGAAACTATGTTCAATACAGTGCATGGGCACTATTTTCAACATAGTAAATTCCCATCCAGTATTCTTCTCTACATTCTTCTGATTCTGAGTATTAGTCAAAAACAAATCTATTTAAATTGTCAATTGCTTCCTAAATCTTCTGGGCAAGTAATCACTAAGTCTTTTGTGCTAATTAGAAATAGTCTGTAGTAGATGTAGACTACGGGCCCGTATCTAAAATTGATGGGTCATGTGAACCACCAGGAGACTTTTTTAGAAAGATACAGGGGCATAAAACAATAACATTTAGCACTATGCTGTCACTTGGAAGCTGTCCAACTGAGTATAGGTGAAGGGGAGGGAGTAGGAACCGTCGATTTTTCTCCCTTGTCACATAAGTTTTGTACGGCGTTGCGAGATAATGGATTAGAAGAGATATTGAAATTGAATGGGACCGATGCCGTACAAAAATAGTGAGCCACAAATTTGGATTTCTTTTTGATTTCCCGGCGATTGTCTCGCTCAATTTAGTTATTTAATTTTAGACGGCATCGGTCCCATTCAATTTCAATATCTCTTCTAATCCAATATCTCGCAACGCCGTACAAAAATTATGTGACAAGGGAGAAAAATCGACGGTTCCTACTCCCTCCCCTTCACCTATACTCAGTTGGACAGCTTCCAAGTGACAGCATAGTGCTAAATGTTATTGTTTTATGCCCCTGTATCTTTCTAAAAAAGTCTCCTGGTGGTTCACATGACCCATCAATTTTCGATACGGGCCCGTAGTCTAATGTATATCAAGTAGAACAATTAGATTTTTTACTATTTTTGTACTTGCCTTTAAATGTACATTTTTTTCAAAAGCTATTTAATTCAATAGGTGTATACGATATGTACTTAACGGTGTCACACTTTGAACAAAATTGGAAAATGAATTCTTTTATTCTCAGTTGACTAGTTCTCCTCGTTTACAAGACCAGATAAAACAATTTGCCATTATACTTTGTTTGAATAAATTGAAACTAAAACAGAATTGCAAAATGATTTTTAGAACTCCTTAGAGATACATGAACAGAAGGAATCAAATATTGTGAGAAATAAGTTTTGTAGAAACACTTACAGCGATCAGATTTTGAGGGAAAACACAATTTATACGTGGACGTGATCAAAAACCGACATGAGTTAGGAGCGTATATCGATAGTCACATCACGTAGGGAATAGGTCGGACAGGCATCAGAACGGACCGTTCACGTGCGCTGAATCCGCTGCACTCCAGTTGCAATCCAGATCTTTTTTTGGTCTTACTGATATATCTAACGATCTTATTAATGAGTGATCATAAGTTATTAAACTTCATTTTTTTAAATAGTTTAATTCCTGTTGGCAAAGCTCTTTATACAAAGTTTAACCAACAGGTTACTGAGTCCTTTATTTATAATTTTCAAGTCACATTGTTGCTCACAATAAGTTCTGATAATACATAACAGATTTTCACGCTTCTTTTTTTAAAATGTGTGTTTTGCTAATGTGTCTAAGATAGGATAGTTAACAAATAGAAGTCGAGCATGATTGAAAAGAGACGCAGATGAACTTGCAAGGGTCAGCTAGTATGTAATACTTAGTCTGGCCACAAATACTGTTACAATTAAAAATAAACAAAATATTACTCTTGAATTGTATATTATGTATACATTGTATATAATATGTGATTGTTCATTATGTTTTCTTATTTTCGCGCCAATACATTTAAAAAAATTATGATATTAAAATAGACCACTCCATTTTAATATCATAAAATATTTAGGTATAAATAGATCCGAATCGCTGTGATTGCATTACATAAAGTAGGTATGGGCCCAAATACATTTTTTTAAATTCTCTATATGCTTGGTATTAGTTAGATGTTTATGTACCTGGTTATTGATAGGTACAATGAAACCTCCTTTGTTTGTGATTGAAAAAGATCTGGCCATCCACGTAGTATTCGTACGGAAAAGGCGATCAAAGCAGTAAGGGAAAAAATTCGAAGAAATCCTGTCCGAAAGCAAAATCTACTGGATTTTGATTTACGGTCAGTTTTAGAGAGTAAGACTTGCACTAAACGCTATGATAATTTGAAGTCCGTAAAACGGTCCATACGATTAGCAGTGTACTAGTAAACTTTATATGTTTTTAATGATTTCATGTTCATGTATTAATCTAACTAATGTAAAAATCTAACGAACTATTATAGTAATAAATGTTACGTACCATAAAAAAATATTGTTTATCTTTGTAATAATATTTATGGCAAGACAAAGTATAGTATTTTGATGTTAGGGTCATTTGAACTACTTCTTCTTAATTGCACGTCTGAACTATTAGCTATTTCGATACTTATTTTACTTGGTATTTTTAATACATTTGGCTCTAAGTAACTACTATAGAAATATAGCTAACCCCGTTCACCTACCATTTGAAATTAATATCACAAAATTCAACGTTGTAAATGAAATGTAAATTTATACCGATTGATACGAATTCAGTTAATAGGTGGAGAATAATTTTGGCTATGTAAATTATGTTGAGTTCATGGTTGAGTGAGTACAGGAATTAAAGCGAGGGTTAGCTACTGTAATATTTATTGAACACCACAAATTTTAATCAACCTTAATCCTGATCAACTAAAGACATTAGCATCAATTGTTTTTTTTTTATATACTATTTAAGCTTAAGGTTTTATTTGTGTAATGTGTGACTTATCTTTTATTTTCAATGAATTACAAAACGAAGCTATTTTTTAACAACAGCTCCCTTATTAGGAATATTACAATTAAGACTTTATAAACGTACATGAAACGGACACAAAGAACATCTATACTCTGAAAAACAATTTGTAAATCACACACAGACATGTTCCATGTGATGATCGAAACTATACTTGTCGCAATAGAAAGCGGAATGATGACCGCTTTAATCATTACTCCATTCGTGTAGTTTGAATCTAAAAACATGTAAAAATGCACAAATGCTCTGTGATAGCACGTCGTATGTTTCTTTTCGATTTCCATTCGACAAATCTTTTACATGAATGATCTAGAAGGTTATTTTAACATTAAATTACAGTACAGGTTAAAGCTACGTAGAAGAGACCTGTCGTAGCATCGCAAATAGGCTACGAAATACATACATTGTGAAAAACTGTAACAGGCTAAGCACGGCTAACCGAAGAAGAATTGGTTTAGTTTGGTTATTTGTTTAATCTGCTCAATTTCAAGCAAAATGTACACCATACTGGTACCGAGATCATGCATGACATATAAGTTCAGGCAGATATTCAATACACAATTAGGGGTTAATTAATTTATGACGGAAATATAATTGGATGTCCAATAATATTCCACGGCTTAACGTGGCTGTACGTGTCCATTATAATTTATAAGCACTGCGATCGCATACCTATTACAGATACTGCCACGATTTTGATTGCAATCTAGCCTGAATACACCTCGAATGACTGATATATCGATACTGATTATCTAATTAAGGTACATAATTAGATACCTTAATTTGGTCAGTGAAGGCAAATTAGATTTACAACAGAACTTAATCTGTGCAATATTCACACACTATTGTCTTTGTTTCCAAATTACTGAGTTCTTCAAAGAGGATAAAAGTCGGCTAAGTGCGAGTCGGACTCGCGCAGGAAGGGTTTCGGTTTCATACCATTATCTATACATTTCAAGAGTCTACCTGTTGCCGTTGTCAATATCAAGTATCCCCCTTAAATATTTACTTTATTCTGTTTTTTAGTACTTTTTGTTTTACGGCATAGCGGCAACAGAAACAAATAAATAAATATTTCGGACATCTAACACACAACGCCATCTAGTCCCAAGCTAAGCAGAGCTTGTGTTATGGGTACTAGACAACTGATATAAATACTTATATACTTCTTTTTGTAAATACATACACATTATACATAGAAAACACCCAAACTCCGAAACAAATATTTGCAGATCATACAAACATTTAGTCCGAAATTATCAAATTAAAAAAAAAAACATCATCTCTGAAAATTTTAACTGTCCAACTATCACGGTTCATGAAATACCTGGTGACAGACAGACAGACAGACAGCGAAGTCTTAGTAATAGGGTTCCGTTTTACAATTTGGGTACGGAACCCTAAAAAGGTAGGTAATAAATTACAAATAAGGCCAGTAATGTTAAAAATATATTTTATGAAAAATTTAAAATTTATTAACAAACAGACTACAACTAAATTATTTGAATAAATTTTTATATCTGTCGGTAGATACTACACACACTACTTTTGAAGTCATACACTAAGAAGTAATAATATAGTTGCACGGTAACTCCACTTAATGGTTCATATATTCAAATCATATCTGGTTCAGTAATCTTTAATTAAACCAAATATGTCATCATATTACGCACTGGACATTAAAGCCAGACATATCAGCTCCAAATAATTCAATAATATGAACCGACTTAGCAGAGATTAACGCAATCTAATGAATGTCGCATAGAGTTCTCTCGCAGGACACCGAGCAGCATTCGATTCAACATCTCGCTTAACAAATGTATTAAATAGCCACTTTGATAACTTTTAAATCGCTTTACATTATTAGTTTTAATATTAAATGCTTCTTAATTAATTTAAATATATTTAAGCAAACATTTGAGTAATTTTATCGAATAATTAGATTATTTAGTTAGCTACCTTTTTAATGGAGTATAGTGGGCCTTTTTGAATAATTAATTATTATGAGGTTTATATAGTATGGAATCTGTACATTGAAAGTTTTAAAAATATTATAAAGACAATTATTTAAACTAGGTCGATTGCACTAATATTTATTTAGAAAACATTTTGTATTTTACTATGCCCACTACTACGAGTATTTCCATTATATAAAAATATTCATTTATAAACTTTTTATTTATATAATGAGTGTAAGGCGCCCTGCCAAACGTTAAAAAGTCTGTATTTGAACTGCGCAAGACCGTATTAGTTGGCGATCTTTGGGGGAGAATTTCGCTTAGCAGTGGACTTTGTCTATGTGTAAATTTAAAAATATCTCAGAACCGATTTACAATCTCGTATTTTCGAACGAAACAAAATTGTATTTTAAAATTAATGTCAATTATTTCTTTACGTTCTTTGTAAACGAAATTATTTCTCGCTTACTAAAAGTATGAAGAAAGTATCTTTTTTTTTTATTTTTCTTCGAGTAAATTCTTGTTTCTTGTCTTTGTTTTATTCTTACTAAAAATACCTAACTTTTATATAAATTCGCATGTGTTAGACGCTCGGCAATACAGTCAATCAACTTTGGTAATTATATAAAATTATTCCCGCACCGCTCAATGTACAATTGCATTCAAGCAGCGTTATACCAAATTATCACTGATTGAGATATCACAATACATTGAGATAAACACAAACATATAGAGTGTTAATACGAGTATGAAGATGTCGCTAATCTACATGACTATTGAATGGGACGGCGGTATAATTGACGGTATATTGCTACTATATAACATGGCTGGCAGGATGACGTCACTAATGTAATCCGGTGAGGAGCTAATCTGATATCGAGCCGAGCCAGGCACGGACTCTGCGCCAGTTAATTGAGTTGCGTTTAATCCCCACAATGCAACTTTAGACTCATTTCCGTTGTCCAATAAAGCTGCACACGTTTTATATTTTTCAAAAACACTTGCAAACAAGTTTTACTTAAGCTTTCAAAAAGTATTATTTCATTTTATTATTATTTACTACACTTTTCAAACCGTATATCAACCGCAGATTTCTGCGCCTTTGGAGAAATACCGTTACTAACGCAAATGAAATTACTAATAATTGTCTGTTTTAATTATTTAAGGATCTTACCCTACATTAATAATCAGGCTTATTAATAAGACTTCAAACTAGATCAGAAGATAGTAGTTATGGTTTTCATTGTTAAAAAAAATATTTGTAATACTTTTAGAGATACGATTGTTTTGTTTTTAAGCACTATTTTGTATTTGAAAAAAAATGGGAGAGCCACGCTTCGGCATGAATGGGCCGGCTCGACCGGAGTGATACGACCTCACAGAAAACCGGTTTGAAATAGCGCTTGCGCTGTATTTAACCGAGTGAGTGAGGATACCGGAGGCCCATACCCCAACACCTTCCTCCGTCCCCCTTCCCATACCCCAAAGCCCGGCAATGCACTTGTGATGACTCTGGTGTTACGAGTGTCCATGGGCGGCGGTAATCGCTTACCATCAGGCGATACGTCTGCCGAAAATGCAAAAAAATGTCTTGTATTATAATGCAATACGCTAAAACTTGATAAAAGTTTGTTCGTGTACAAATAACATGTGAAAATTGTATTTTCGTACAAAAGAACACGCTAAGACACTCTATCATTTATGTTGACCTCGAGTCTCTAGAGTACTTGGATAATATAAAAAAACGCGACACAGAATAATTGAATGTTTTTCGTTTCCAGTATTTAGCAATTTCACGCTCAGTAAATGCAATAATCTACGCCACAGTAGATAATTCAATTCCAGCGTAAATACATGGCCCGTTACCGAATTTCCTTTGAGAGACGAAGCGTACGGCAGGCTCCGCGAGCCGGCACGTTTCTCTGAACTTCGGAATTCCAATTTTGAAAAGTTTTCCAACAAGGGCCCAATATTGACAGTCAGTGTCAGAGGGCCAGTAAGAACAGCCACGGCCTTAAAAAACAACTTTACTCCAAACAATATACCTACACAAAACATGTGACACATTCTAGAAACATTTCCACTTACCACTACTATAGCAACGTGTTAACTACTAAAAGAATTCCACAGCAACAGAAATATTGGCTCCACTACATATCTCATAAAATAAATTTGTAAGTAGTAGTAAATATTTTAACAATTTTGCTCTTCTTACGAATGTAAATTCAAAATGTCACGCATCGCAAATAAAAAGAAAATGTAGGTAGCCAAGTAGATATAATATTTACGTTATTATGAGATTTGATTTTTCACTACATAATTAAATAGCCTAATAATTTTCTAAAATTTAGCATTTTAATAGATTACGATAAGGTAAAAGAACCAATATAACGAAATCGAGTCTTGATTAATTTTTGCACTCGACATTAAGGCTTATGAGACATCATAGTTTAGATTTCATTCAAGAAAAAAGTGAAAATAATAAATATTTTCCGTTCGATAACACTTTAATATATCTCGAAGTAGGACTATACGGAAACGGAGAACTTCATGTCATCAAAAAGCCTATTATAACTAAATAATTTCATACATTTTCACACATAAATACACTCACATGAACACACATAAACACACTCACACGTGCACACAAGCAAACACACCAGTTAATGTAATCTGGTATTTAAATTTTTATAACAATTTGCAATTTCATATGTATACCTATGTATGTACCTATTCTTTGTTTTATGGAACACAGCAACAGATTGTTCTTAGTACAGGCTATTTAAGTAGCCTAGCTAGAACATCTGTGTCTATTATGTAAAGGTTATGTTTTTATGAAATAAATTATTATTATTACTTAAAGGAAAGAGAGCGCGTGGAAGATAAGCTTGCAAAGGAGGCCGAGAGAAGTTTAAAAATCTCAGTCTGCCAGGCCCGAGGACAGATCAGGTGCCGCTCTCGAATCGGTGGTTGCAGAACTATATGCGTCCTCCATAAGTCCTCCATAAGGGAGGGTGACTCTGACTGATGAGAGCATCAGATAATTATCTGTTGCTCTCATCAGGTTCTTAGTCTGTTCGAGTATGACGTACCTACTAACTATCAGTGGGTGGTATTCGAAGGTATATTTGCAAAAATTCTAAGATTTGTAAGTTATGGATAAAGATACTGCTGACCTGATACTTAACTTTATGCTGTTAAATGTGTATAACATTTACACTTAGCTTTCCTCAAACTCAACGAATTTAAGTGGGCAAAAGATCGAACGAAAAAGCTGATTCCATTTATCCAGGGTTCTGCATCATCAGTCTTCATCAAGCTTAGACTAAAACGAACCGAGTAGATCAAAGCTCAATTCTGGAGAGGAGAACACATTAAGGGGCTCGCTTCTATCTCAGGTGTTAACACGTCCGTAGACGGCGGTAGTTATTTACCATGAATTAATCCATGTGTTTATTTTTATGGTATAGAGGCTACCATTAAAAAGATAAGTGATTATAAATACTTGATCACAAATCTGTACATACTGCAATCTATATATACATAAATGTTATGTTGGTTTGTGTACGCTTCAAAAACTCAAAAAGTTCTGCACCGATCGAGCTGAAATTTTAGAATGATATATAATCCGCATCAAGGATTGTTTTATCTAATTTTTACATCAGTCACATATCCGCGACCGCGAAAAAACACGAAATAACCGACATAAACAAGGGCGGAGCCGCGGGCAATAGCTAGTCTTATATAATTTACTAAACGGTTGGGTAAAAATAAAGATGACCTTTAGATTTCAAAACCAAAAATTCATTTACCTTGTAATCTAAAACCAAATTTTTTTTCATGATAGAAAAAATACATGGATTTAAATGTTCTAAAACGTATTAAAATCAAAACGTACCGCAGACGTACCGATTGCGTGCAAAACACAACTTAAATATGGCCGGGGCATGCGGAAAGAAGAAGCGAACTGGGAAGATTAACTTCTTCTGTAATTAACTTGATCCCCAGGTACCACTTTATAAAGGGAATAATTAGACTATAAATTACCTATGTTAGTCAGAGTATTTTCTGCGTATTCCGCGTATAAACCGCTTTTCAATAAATGCAAATGAAAAAATATACTCGAACGATACTTTTTTTTTTTATATTTTACTTTTTTGTCTGTCTGTCTGTTTTATCCGGCTAATCTCTGGAACGGCTAAACCGATTCTTTATCACTTAAGTTGCTATTACTGGGATAGAATAAGGTTTTTGATAGATTACTGTGTCATTTTATTGTACCTACGTTTTCATCTCACAAATAATCATTATCGTCAGCCTATTGGAATCCACTGCTAGACATAGGCCTCTGCTACAGCACATATATACATAGATATAAATAATAAGCATGTGATTGCAGACATAACAACAACTACAACGTTCATAAGAAAGACTGCAGTTATCATTTATAAAATTAATCAAAATGAAATTATGTAAGTAAACAAGTACGTAGATATAATATCGGTTTATGGAAAAAGTAAGAATAAGAGAGCAAAAGAGGATGTAATTTATTGTAGAAATATAAATCTTTAAAACTTTTGAATCAAAAATCATATTAAAATAATAATAAAATAATAAATCTTTATTGGAAACTAAAAGAAAAATATTTTGTTTTCAGCGCCATCTACCGAAAAGTCACGAAACTTTTTGTTACAACGCCATCTAGCATAACTTACTTGAACTACGACGTCTGAGAAAACATAAGAGAGTACTACGGGTTCTAGCGTTTCGAACTGAAACGTCAGTAGACGTTATTCAATTTTTGTACTTTTGTAAGGTAAATTGTAATTATAGTACATATAAAAGTTACAAAATTATGTTATACCTATCTGTTTAATGTAAATGAACTTACTTATTAAGAACAATTAAAGTTTTCATTTAAAATCCTATTAACCGTAGAATATCAGAGTATAAAATAAACTTTTTGCAAAGAGACGCGCACTAAGCTAGTGTTCTTACGGAAATCTAATCGTGTTAGAACTCACACGGAACTTAATTTAAAGAGAAATAAGAAGAAAGAATTCCTCCTCGCAAAGCACTAAAAAAGTAACTTGTAAATTACACTGCGGTCATATAAATGTTTTTTTACGTACTCGTTTACTATAGGCTTAAGGAGCATTTTCGAGAATATGCTTTCTGTAAATTCTTGAGTAGACATTAAGTTGAATCGTTCTTTCTACGGACATTTACATATTATTACATTCCAGAACAAATAAAAAACTTTTTATTTGATCTTAGATTATTGTAGACAAATTATGTAAAAATAGCATTAATAATAAGATTCATGCTTTTTTGTTGTCTTGGCTTTGGTTGGCGAACTCTGGGAAGGTCTTCGTTCAGAAGTCGTTGTTAGGCAGCATGCTATTATAAAAAACTGTAAAATCATATTTATCATCATCATCATTGACCAAAATTGCGATTTTAACAAATCAAAGTGACTTACTTGACTTAAAGTTCTATGTCCCCTAGACGGGGCAGATGGCATTCACAGCATATCTTATCTTATCTCGGGAGAAAATACTTCCCCCTCAAATGCCCTAAAATCGCGGCGTGGCGCGGCAGCCATCCTATCCGCAGCAATAAAACTGCCACCAGAGGTCCCCACTCTTTGAAGAGGTCAGGTTCTCTATGCCGATTTTCTTTTACAGTTTATTAAGGTAATCAGCAGTTTAACCTTCATATTGATGATGCTAAGACAATATTTTACCATGACCTACTTGGTAATGGCAATTATAATTAAATATGTATTCTATTTTAACAAGTTGTTATAGTTAATTTGTTACGATTAAAAGTTACAAATATTTTTCGAAACTCTAGGAATATAAACAAACAGCCAATTCAATAGTAAACACTTACTGATCTTTATCGTATATAAAGACCCAACGTTAGGGTTGGTGCTGCTGCTACTAACAGAAAAATTGCTTCCATACTTTCTGTATTGTGGAGGTACTTCCATGCGTTTCAATCGTAACAATGGAATGCTCACTTTTAACTAGTCCTTTTAGTTTTATGTCCATGACAGTGATGAGTTATTCTGCAGCTTTGTTTTAATCTACTTCAAATAGGAAAAGGAGCCTACTCACTTTGACAGTTTTTCAATATAGGTTTGCTTTATATAATTTTTTTCGTCGTTATGTAGACTTAGGTGCTTATACATTATGAGGATCAACACGGATGCATGTTTAAATTTGTAACACAAATATTCCAGCAAAAAGGTTAGCTTCTATTTGCAATTCTAAGTATTACCAAGTTCATGTCCTCCGTTCCTGTTCATATTTTTTTTTAAAGACAACGATTGCTTCATGTAATAATTTTATAGATAAGCCTTAAAATGCTCTTCAATTCTCTGAAATGGTCTTAAAAGATTTCGACTTTAATGTGAAGGAACATGCTTAGGATATCTATGAAGCACAATAAATATGTTTTTATTTATAAATATAGGAATAAATCAAATTGGCTTTCTAAAAATCAAAACTTATGAATGAAATATAGGAACATTTACGGACTTATCTTTTTATGAATAAATGTCTCTTTCAAACTAGCTAAGCATAGATGTACTATCAAAACAGACACTTCTGAAGTATACAGTATTCTTACAATGCTTACCTTCATCTGATCATAACATACTAACTTCTTAAATTTAATTAATTACCTAGCCAGTTAGTAATTTATTTAAAAAGTACCCCTTTGGTATTCAATTAATTAGTAACTCTCTACATATCAGTTTAGGTGTAGGCTGTGTAATCTAACACTGACGAATTAGAATTTCAGTGGGTTTCTATCTTTGCTAATTAACAATAGTATCAGATCTTAGGAGTCCAATTTGTGAAATTTATTTCAGTTATCTTGTTGGTGCTTTTCTAAAAATATTGTCACTGAAAAGCGGACATATACTTAGTTACTTTTATATAATAATATCTTTTAACAAAATGCCACTGGCTTAAGAAAAAAAAACAGTTTACCAGACAAAAGAAAACCAGCCATATACACACTCAAATAGGAAGTAAGGTAGAGGCAGCAAATGCTACGGCTATTCGCAATATGAACAAAAATACGTTCTGATGTGGCCTTATTCGAACAGATGTTTCAAATTGACTGATTCCCAAAAGCTGTTAAATGAAGCGTGAACGTTGTAATAAAGACCGCAGGCCAGCTCAAGATTAATTAAGATAGAGAATTGGAAGCTACAAGAACATTTCAACTGACCACGCCTTTTACTCCATTTCCACACATATTTAGGTTTCCACAAACCTCTATAAATAAACAATGAATTAAAACTGGGCACGTGGAAGCCTCCTTTATTTGTTATTATTTTCTTACCGGTCTGTTTAAAGGAGGAAACCTTTTATTTGCAAAATACATAATGAAATGTGTAGCTTTCTTCAGGTCAAAGACTACAAAATAAAAGTTCGGGTAAGATCTCGTTTATTCCGTAGCCGTTCGCTTTTAACTTTTAGACCTTTGGAGTTTTACAATTTACTTGTATCAGGACCGTCGTCCATTCTTTTTATATTATTCTGTCACCACGACAACGAAAATTTTATACGCAATCTGAATGTTTCGTCCTGACTTTATTCGTGGAATCGAGTAACTATCTTTTTTGTCTATTGCAGGAAGTTGAACCTGTCATTTTACTTCCTGTTAAACTTTGCAAAAGGATATAGTGCCGTCTTGTGAAAACATCCTCGGCGCGTGTGATTTTGATTGTAAAATGGACTTGTTAAAAATATCGCGATCTACGCGTTTTAATTTGTAATTGAAAATTGTGGCTGAGACATTTGTATAGTGAAAACGCCCTCTCACAACTTAAAATTGGGAATAACTTGTTTTGGTGTCGGACCTGTAAGCGCACTGGCGCTTTCGACGCGGGTTTGAATTATCAACCGCACGTCCTGATTGAATTTCCAAGTGAAACCGCCGTCTTGACGCCAAAAACTATTAAATTTATTGAAATTTGTGAAGTATATTGTGAAATAAACCTGTGGCGACCTCCACATAGAATGCAACAACAACTTAACATACTACAGCGCCATCTACCGAAGTTACACTGAACTACGAAGTAACGTACAATAAGAAGAAACTACCATCCTGAATCGCGCAATAAAATTTCTCGCGCCGATTATCATATATACAACATCCCAACATCAACTGTTGTCCGTGGGTCTGTGACCCGTCAGGCATGATCACCTCGCCTGGTCGAAGGATCCTCATTTTGTGTATTGGAGAGACATAGTACACATTCTCCCACAAATCTTTTGCAATAAAGACCAACTTGTGAAACTCGCTGACACCTCATGGATTGCAGAGTTGACTGATTTCGAAGGTAAGGTTTTGGCAATGGTAGTTGAGCCTGAGAAACTGCGCAGTAGAGTTAGTTCTTGATTGTACCTTGTACTTAACCGTGATTAATTTTCAGCTGTATCCGCCAGGTAAGTCAGCTTTATTTACCTTTATTTAGCTCCGAGTACCGCGGACAGTTGTGTTCAATTGTGGCTTAAAACCGTGGATATTACGCTTCCACTTTAAACAATAAAAACATAGTGATAGGCCACTTTGGGTTGAAAACTGAACATAATAAGAATGACCAACGCTAAATACACTGTTTATATTTACACAATGAATTCTTTAGAAATCGTTATTAAGAATTACTCTAAACTTTAGATACAGAAATACTAGTAGGTACTTGGAGAGATTCCTTTAATTGTTCATCATCATCAATAGCTTTTAAGAGTCCACAGCTGTACATAAACCTATCCTTATCACGCAGGTTTATTTATGTTATTCATTGGTTATTTACAAATATTTGAAATTTTAAGCCATTTCGTAATCGCTTACCTAATCATTTGAAAGGAACGCCTTTTGCACTACCCCTCAAACCTATACCTACTGTACTCTTAAAAATAGAGAGCTATCAAATGAGACCTTGTCGTAAAGTTCGGTCGTCCTTTTTATTGGGAGCCTAAAAGCTTTCGAAAATGGCAAAGGTGTACCTATATACATACTTCTTCTAGTATATCAATATCAAAAATCTATAGTCATTGTAATAAGTTTTTTAGGTACAGTTTGGTAATTTTATTAACTGAATAATGTTAAACTAACTTTAATATCTCATATCAGTTGAGTTAAAAACAACGGTCAAATCAATCACTGGAATATTCTAATTTGATGAAATTAAGTATAATCATTACGAAAGTAAAATTCCAACAAATTACTTTCAGTTATCTTCTTTTTTTATCTAAATAATTACTAATAATTACAGTTTAGAAGGCTATTAAATGAATAGACAGGTATAAAGTAAATTTAATATAATTTGTCACATAAAAATGTATGATCCAACTGTTTAGATCTGAGATATTAATCTCAGATCTAAACAATTAATATTCGATATCCCAACCGACCGCAAACTTGTTCAGCTAAGTTTTTCTTGATATCTTTTCCATGCCAACCTTGTTTTTGTATTTTAAAGAAAATTACTTACTATCGTTTGTACTAAGTAAAACTCATACTATTAAGACAAATAATTAGTTTTGACACGTTTGTTTGGCATCCTCGGATACTACAAAGTAAATCAGTGTATGTGTTGAGAGATTGCAATGACAGAGTACTATTGTTGTTGCAATGTGAAGAAACATCCAGTTGTGACGTAGTTGTAAGTATAAACTGTATAGCAGAAGCGATGATGGTGAATAATACTTACATATATACACGTACGTACTTATGCTAAAATGTCGGGTATTATAGAAAATTGACATCTGATATAATACTAATATTTTAGCTTTTACGATCAGCTTCGCAAGCAATAATATCGATTTAACTTTACCCAAATAAAATGTAACCTCTGTCTATAACTTTAATACAACTCTAGATCAATCTAGACCCGTTTAGTCATTCAGGCGTAATCGAGTAACAAGCTTCTTTTTTTATGGGACTAATCCCGCCCACATGCCCACTACTGAAACTCCTGTACACCAGGTTCAACCGCAGTGACCAACGAACACACCGAGTTATGACACTCGGGAAGTCCCAGGAAAGAATTAACTTTCTTGGGACCTGCCAGGAAATTAATCAGAAGAAAACTGGAGGAGTTGGAAATATAATAAGCCCACTTCCCTCCTTAGTAAAGCGGGAGAAAAAATGAAGTCAAAATATGCAGACACCTTTTTCGAACCAGGAAGCACCACGGATAAAATATTATGGGTCCTAAGTGAGCTATATTTGATGACTATAATATGTATGGCAGAATCGCCTAAACGCACAGAAACATCTGTACCAAGCATCTGTAGATCCATTCTTTTTCGTTTCGCATTTGTTATGTTTTTTTTATTATATCAGACTATTGCCGTCCACTGTTAAAGTAATGCCTCTCGCATAGCGCATCAACCGTCCATTTTATAGGGCATACGTTTACTGAAGAGAAACCATGGATGCCCAGAATCAAAGAAATGGAGAGACTGTCCAGCAGTGAATTACGAGGTGATGATCATAATGATGACATTTATTTAATAGTAATCTATATATAAATGAAAATGAAACACAAAAAGTTATGCGCAACTTTTGATCAACTGCAATTCTGTATTTTATGTGTTTGTTACTGTTAAAACAAGGTTTGTATGAAAAAAAAGAAAACCGGAGATATTATATTTTCTTAGTCCGCTTAGTGCTATACACTACCGGCGTGCGGGAACTTAAGGCAGGCTTAAATACTAAAAGAAGTTTTTCGGTATTTTAGAAGATATTCACGAAAATAAGTTTGGCGGTACGAAGTTTGCCGGGTCAGCCTGTTAATAATGGTCATCGGAATATCAAAAGAGACGGGCCCTATGTTCATTAATTGAACTTCCGTTGTCTAATTCCTATGTAAGAGAAATTATTTAAAGAAAGAGAAGAAATTCTTTAAATTTTCTGATGTAAGAGGTGAATGAGTTACTTAGAAAAAAACATAATATGTGACTAGTGTTACACAACGGCGTAAAATAGTTCTGCACAATAGATAAATCTGAATTAACCGGATTCTTTTCAGAGAGATTTTTAAAAGACCAGCGACAAATAATACGAATATTTTTACTTATTTAAAAGTCCCTGAAATAAATACATTTTAAAGTGTATGAATAAATGTATATTTGTTTAAACATATTTATATTCAAAACTACAAACAACTTTGCATATTTCGTTAGTAAAAATATATATGCATAGAAGTATTACTTTAGTTAAAGATACAGTTTTCTTATTTATATAAATTTCAGTAAGGATAACAGAGTTTTCTCTTCATATTCGAGTCTAGAAAATATAAAAAGGACCCTAAGGCAGAATGAGTGCTCGATCGACAGAGTTCTCTCGTAGTAATTCGACCGTTGACAACGTGGATTTAGCAACTTTGTGCATTTATACCTAGAGAACCAAAATAATACAATTGTACATGTGGTGTATTTATATTTTACATCTCACATAAACATGTATGCCGTCATCAAAATTTATATTGGCAACACCAATACATCAAAGAAATAGCAAGTAAATATAATATTTGTTTTTTTTTTGGAATAATGGTGTGGCGACTTCCACATATAACACAACAATAACCTACTACAGCGCCATCTACCGAAGATACACTGAACTATGAAGTAACGCACTACACGGAGTAACTACAAATCCTGAATCGCGCAATAAATAGTTCTCGCGCCGATTGTCATATATACAACATCCTAACATCAATTGTTGGGTAGTGGCCCGCCAGGCATGATCTCCTCGCCTGGTCGGAGGATCCTCCCTTTGTGTTGAGTGGAACATGATATCCGTTCCCCAACAAAGGTAATCATTTTTGGCAACTTCATTATTATTGACATATTCAATATATAATGTATTTAAAAAAATACTAACGTAAATACCATGAAAAAAGTCTTGAGCATCGATGTAAGTATGTATTTATAAGTATTATGTATATAACTCTTTCTACAACAGTATTCAAAGCGCATAATCTTTACAAAAACTTTATAAATCATACAGTTTCATTACATCAATTTAGAAAAACCAGTGTCCTCTCGTAATATTGATATGAAGAGTCAACATGTCAGTTACGAGCCCCAAGAGATTGATGTCATACATATACGATAACATTTCTAAACAACCCCATAATAATCCTGTCCAGTATAGATAAAGGAGTCCCTAGGGCGGCAGCACTCCGTCTTGACACCATTCGTCAACGTCGCTACGACGATCAACTCTTTAAGAATAAGAATTATATTACATTTGCAAACCTAGTCAAAAATCATTTACATATCTCACTCTAGCACTCTCACATAAACTATGATGCAAAAAAAACCTACAATGAAACGTTTGAAGAGTCTAAATGAGTTAAAACCTAGCACAGTTTGGAAATTTTGCACAGTATGTACAATGTTTCCATTTTGTTCAAGTACACTCATTTGCAAAAAAACGGGCGGTTTCGATTTTCTTTTGAAGTGAAGTTTTGTTTTGAAGAAATCACATGGAGGATCTTATGGAGGGGGCTCTGTTATATTTTGGGCAGGAATAAATTCCATGGATTGTACGGAGTTAGTCTTCATCGAAAACGGTACACTGACTGGACACCGATACATAACGGAAGTTCTAATTCCTTATGCACAACCCGCTTTAACCGCTCTTGGCGAAAACTCATTTTTTATGGACGACAACGCTCGCGCCCACTGGTCTGGCGATGTGTAAGCGCATATGCTAGAAGTCGGAATTCGTCGTTTGGACTGGCCAGCTAGAAGTCCGGACCTCAATCCCATAGAGCATGTCTGGGACGTTCGTTACGTTCTGAAGCGACGAGTGAGATCAGTGCAGCCGGCTCCGCAGACCATCAGAGAGCTAAAGAATGTGATTACCGCAGAGTGGGAACGTATTCCCCAAGAAACCATAAAAGATATACTCGCTAGCATGCCCAGACGAATGCAAGCCGTAATTTCAGCAAGAGGGGGTCACACTCAATACTAAACTTTTATCTGCTTTTAATGTATTCAAGAAAAACAAAGAAATTAACGCGTTTCATTTTTATTTAGCGAGCAGGTACAATAATAGTGTTTTGAGCTTAAACATTATTTCTCAATAATTTAATCAAAATGTTATGATAAAACTGATGATACCTATTCCTTCCTAATTAATTTATGAAATTCTGAGGCTAACAATACCTAAAATTGTCAAACAAACTAATAGTAACTATAAAATAGTTCTTTGCTTAAGTGCCCGTTTTTTTTGCAAAAGAGTGTATTTTTAACAATGAAATTATACACATATTTTGTCACAATTACATGTATCGTAATGTACTTAAGTTAATATCTTATGAGCATTCAAAGTATATTTTGTTCGAAGGTAAACAAATTACTTCAGGTAAGTCTGTGTGTAAAGAAAATACTCATTTTAAAACCATTATGTCGATATTCTGCGCATAAAACAGTTTAATTTACAAAAGAGTTTAATATCCTGACTTTTTAAGTCTTACATTGTCTATACTTAACCGTGCAATAATTGTAAGATACAGTTTGTATAAGCAAAATAAAGAAACAGAATAACTAAACGCTACAAATAAGTAAATTACATAAATTTGAGATGTGCAATGTACCCTTAGTTCACGGATTCACACGTACATAACGATGTGCTAAAATGTGGTAAAGAGCTTCATCTCGTCTCGTAAAAAGATTTAAGAGAAAGAAGCTTATTTTTGGTGAGGCTGACAGTGCGATAGTGTAAGGCCCATTACAAGCAAATTATGGCTGCCATTATTGTCCGTATGTCCCGAAGCTCACGGCGCTGAGTTACGTTAGCACTGGGTCAATGGTTTTATGTAAGAAATCTTTCGCAACGCGTCCACAAATATAACGTTTGAATATGTGCACTAAATCTGGATAAAACGAATGCTGAGTCGCGATCGGAAAACTTATATTAAAAATGGGAAAATAGTACTATTACTGCAGTAAAATCTTTAAGTTATGTCATAGCTGTAAAGTTGCGAAAATGCAAACAAGTGTAACGTTGTTCTAATATGGTAACAAAAACTAAAAGATTAATTTCTCTTCTCTCTAATCTAAAGATAATCTTCTCAAAATTTTCTTTTTTTACAATAACTAAATTAACTTTTATTTTCCCAATTAATTATTCTTCTTATATAAAATGTTTGTCCGATGAATTATTAACGTACAAAAAAGGTATAGTAAATATACACATTTTATCCATAATGAGCATTATTGATAAGATATAATTTTATTATATTTGGCTATCGGTCATTATTGTTTCTTGTGTTTGTTTACTTATGCTATACAAGTATAAGGAAAACGGAAATAAGTATATATGTAAGACGAAACAGAATAACAATCTAAAGAAATAAATTACATCAAATCACCATGGCGTTCTAACAAATAGTCCCGGTGCGCATCCAACCTAAGTTTGATGAAGTTAACTCATTAACAAGGTTGCTAAATCATTCGCGTTACTACCAAATTTGCTTGCTTGTCGCGCCAAATTATTTTAATTACCGTTACGAGTTTATCACGAAACTAAACGAAGTTAATCAATATTTCTATAGATGTGTTATGGATATACGATGTAACTTACAAATTATAATGTAACAAATTATTAACAATGCTTTAATATTTTTCCAACTTGTACAGTATTGTACTGGAACGTAGAGCATACCAAAATTTATATCAGTCACCTTCTATCAACACTTGAAATAGGATCCCTTGTATAGTATAAAGATGGAACAACAGTACAGTGGTAAACCTAACTCTAACTCCAACAGAAATCTACTTCGTTCTGGTTCGTGACTAGTAATGCACACAATCTTAATGCAGGCGTTTAAAACGATCTTGCTACCTACTCCTTATTAGTTCATTTGGAGCTAACCTTCTGTTTTAAAGATTATACTGGTATTAATGTCAAATTTTTAAAAGTTATTATAGTCCTTAAAATGTAGTGTTATTTTACAACTTACGAGGTACATTTTTAGTTTGACTTTTTGTATTTCTTATGTAGTGATACGGCAAAAAACTAAGGTCATCGACATAGCCCACAGGATTAGCAAGCTGAAGTGGCAGTGGGCTGGCCATATTTGCCGCAGAACCGATAACCGTTGGGGTAAACAGGTTCTTGAGTGGAGACCGCGTTTCGGCAAACGTATTGTAGGATGTCCATAAGCCAGGTCTAGTGATGATCTGCGCAAGACGGCTGGCAGGAGCCGAATGCGAGAAGCCGAGGATCGAACTAAGTGGCGTGCAATTGGAGGGGCCTATGTCCAGCAGTGGACGGATGATGATGTATTGCATCATGCATGCATCATCATCATTTGTGATAAAACTGGCCTGTAAGTAACGACAATGTAGGTGATACAAAATAAACTAGCCTTTTTAAAGTTACTTCCTCGCTTTCGATGTCATCTGTCACAGAGATCAAACTATATTTTAAGGGCCGTAAATTAAACACATGTACCTTAAGCAATGTTGAAGTTCTTTAGCAATTTTAGAATCCCACGTTAACATTTCAACCTGTTTTTGACCTATCTAGACGTTACCTCACGCTTTAGCTATTTTGAAGACTTTGAAAAGTTGAAGTAGAATACGTTTCAAAAAGTTTAATGCAGTTAAATTAGGCTAATGATGTCAGAGCGTAGATTATCCGCGTAAATTCAGATAGTTGTCCACTGATGCGCGAAATAGATCTGGCTTAAAATCGGACTTAGTTCCCAAGGCGACTACAAAGCGGCCTGCGGCCGATTACGGTCAAATTATTGCTATCATTATAGTCTCTACTTCTGTGTGATACTCTATAATCATGCTAGGCGTTGTCGCATCGCAAACTGCATCTTATTTACTTATACATACGATCTATCCACGAAACTAACATCGACTTTCAACATGTTTAATGCTTCTGTTTGTGTCGTTTTATTTCTGCCTAAGCCCATTGAGATTTTGCAGAGAGATTTCTATTGTATTTCGGATCGGTGTTCAGGATAAATGCTTTGATAAAACTCTTTGCTGCAACTGAAATGTTCAGTTAGCGACTTTTCTTAACACTATCACAGATTTTAAATAGGTTTTATTTATCAATACTAAATAATTATTCTTCCCTCAAAAAATAAAGCACTAAAGTATTCTGTGAACAATACAATATAATTGACGAATGTAAAAAAAGCTTTTGTAAAAACAAGTCAATAATAAGGCTATCTATAAATATATCTAAGAAGTCCTTAATATTAGAAACAACAGATAATATGCTACAGATATTTTACTAGCAATGACCAAAGCTTACGACAAAGTGTAATTCAAAACGTTATTCAATCATTTATACACTGTCTGTATAGGTACATGAAGAAGCTTATGTAAGACCTCATACTTGACAGATCGACAACGGCTAGTAGTGCCAGAACATTTTAATCAAAATAAATATGAGATAGAAAAATATCATTCAAATTATAAAAACATAAGCTCTAATTCCTCAAGGCAGTGTGATAGGATCTAAATCAACGACCTACCAAAATGGAGGAATCATGTGTCATATTTGCAGATGACATCTCCCTACTCATTTCTTTTAACACCGACTAAAATTTTAATGACTTCCTTAATGCCTATTGTTATACGCCATACTCCGTATAACAATAGTTTTTTTTCTGAAAGTAAAATCATGCTTATCCATCTATACCAAAAAATAAAATGCATGTTTAACTGGAAGTCATTAAGGAAATCAACTTATTAACTATTAATACACACATTATTTGGAAACCTCGTCTTAAAAAGTTCTATCAAAAATATCAACGTTTTCATACGCATTACGTGAAATTAAAAATAATACAATCAAGTAAAACGTACAAAAACACTACTGACTTTTCTATAGCTTTTGTCACATGCTGCGCAGTCGCATACGCTTATTCTTGCCTAAGCTATGGCATAATTATTTTGGGAAAGTACACACACTATCTTCACCTAGCAAAAAAAGAAATCAGAATATTAACTGATAGAGATGAAACAAACTCCAATAAAACCCATTTTCTGAACCTTAATAATTCTAACTCTATCATGCATTTATACTCGTATCCTGGAAATCTGTAAATTGGTTTGTAACCGGAATACTAGAGTAAAAGAGAAAATAAACTATCAAATATACTTATACATAGGCCCTCTAATTCTGTCTTTAAAATTTTATTATAAATTACTAAAACAATCAAGAAAATGACAAAACAATAATATTTTTATTAATAAGTTGAAACTACTTTTCCTGTTAAAAAAAACTATTACAGTATAAAAGAATTTATGAAAAAAAAAATAGTCTAGCCTAACCAATATGCAATTTCCAGTGTAATAAATAGTTTAATATACTATAAAAGTAGAATTAGTAGTTTTAATTAATAAATTATAATATAATTAAATTAAATATAAACCCAGTACAACTCGTAAATAAATACTATATGAATTATCCTTATAAATGTGAAAATAATATATATATATTACATATATGAATAATATATTTATTAGTATAGAAAAATTATTCCGAGTTCTCTCTCTTCTATGCTGTGCCCGACATGATTCATATTTATATATATATGTGTGCGTTAAATTAATTCTTTTTATTTGGCGCACATATATATATTCGTTATATAATTAGTTTTCATTATTGAACTACAGCATCGGTTTATATCACCGCCCGGGAACAAACAATCTTCTTAGATACTAACGTTTACATGTCGGAATAGCGACATTCGGGAGTAGTCAATAATTCAAAGATAGGTGAGTGTCGAATGCTCTTGTTCAGTGTACAAAGTTACCTGTAATTCAAGTATGTATTTAATGTATTAGAGAGTAGAATGAATGACGTTGCAAGTGTTTGATATAAAAACTTTAACCTTTTATCGTAACCCTTATGCATTCAATGGTTGAACACACGAACGCGAGTAACTGCCGATTGCCACGCACTACTTAAGCACTCGTGGTCGTTCTAAATGTAACCTTTTTGCCTTTCGGTACCCAAGTTTATAGGGCTTTTGTGTATCTAATGGAAAATAAATTCCTTGGAATGTTTTTATTGTGTTATTTGCTTAAAAGATTTAATGAAAAAATCTGAGCACATTCTTGACGTAAAATGGACGATTGAATGAAAATAATAACAAACACAGAAAACTCGTTGAAATAACTTCCATTTCATCTATTATTATCTATAATTAACAATTGTCTAATTTTTTTGAAATTTTTAGTAACTATTTTGTGCCGAAGGTATTTCATAATTTTTGTATGGCCTAAAAATATACTATCCACGCCGTCGCAGCTTTGTAATCAGTTACATAATAATGTAGTAATACTAGAAGAGCCTTAAGATATTCTTCGTTTACGCACGATTTCAATAAAAAAATACTATAACTTTAGAAATGTAGAAGAAGTGTGAATGTGTGTTAAACATAATAAAAATTGACTCGTGCAGAAAGGGTTCTGTACCTTTATCTATACATTTCAAGCTTACCTGTTGATGTTATCAATATCGAGGAAAAACGAGCTAAAAAATTACGTTTGTTGAATGGGGGAGCCAACTTAAATATTAATTTTATTCTGTTGTTTAGTTTTTTTGTTATAGCGGCAACAGAAATAGGCACATCATCTCTGAAAATTTCTACTGTCTAACTTCCACGATTCATAACATACAGCCTGGTGACAGACGGGCAGCGAATTAATAGAGTCTCGTTTTACCCTTTGGGTACCCTAAAAATAAATACCTATTATTAATTATTACTATACTACTTCTATTTATGATTATTTATACTTGTCGAATGGAAAGTCTACCCAAAAATAGTTCAAACAAATAAATAATTACGCTATTAGGCCTATTATTATTAATATTTCTAATTTCGGGAGTAAGCAAATTTAGATAACCGTTTTCATGATTCTCACATACAGCTAAGATTATTTTCGATTTTGTTTTTAACCCAGGCTTGTTTGATTTTTTTACTATGTTAAACTAAACGTTGGTATAAAAAAGACTAATTAGAGTTAATCAAAATTGGCAGAAATTTTCCATCAAGCGACATCTGGTTATTGAATGTTAGTCGTTGCGTGATATGAAATAACTTAATATACATTCTTCCAGGGTTGTTCAACTAAGTACTTCTTAGCTTTATTAACCAGTGGGGGCTAACAGCTATATTTGCGTCTTAAAACACATTGTTAGATTTCGATAATTATTTTACTATTTGTGGCAGAAATAAATCCAAAAAATTTGACATCTAAAACAGTAACCGCAAAGTCGTATTTGAGTTTTATAAAAAAATATTCATGGGCGAGTGTAATAGGTAGCTCGCGGCAAAGAGTAGTCTATCATTCCTTAAGAATCAAAGTATCACCACACTAAATTTCACTGAAATCAGTGTAGCGGTTTAACCGTGAAAACGGAACAGACGGACAGAATTACTTTCGAGTTCATAATATTAGTAAGAATATATAATTGTTTCAGAAAATAGATCTATCAAAAGTAAATATACTTATATAATTATATATATTCCTTAACAAGTTTAATTTAAAATAATATATTGTCTTCCAGGTGTTGTTATTCAGCAAATGTAATGCAAGCTACAATTATTAATTTTATTACAAATCTAAGCTTGGGTATTAGTAGTGCCACAATTGTATACTTTCCCTGAATTCAAACTGCCGTCAAGGGAGATTTTAGCCTTAACAGTTATAAACCTGCTTTTAGAACGTTATAATGTAAAATTAGAACGAGCTACGAACTAGTAATATTGGATATTGCAATAACTTTTATTCTACAAATGTAACAGTCATGTACCTGCTGATATGAATATTCAGCTAGAGTCTATGCTAATATTATAAATTCAAAATTAACTCTGTCTGTCTGTTTGTTACACTTTAATCGCTAAACCGCTGCAGCGATTTCAATTAAATTTGACATTAAGGTACTTTGATTCTCGAGAAAGGACATTAGCTACTCTTTATTGCGATAACCGACACGCGCAAGTGAAACCTAGTTTAATATAAAAAGAGCTTGTTTTAATAAAAAGCGATGGAATAACCGCACGATTGACTCATTTTTTTATAAATTTAACTCATAAAATAACGTAGTAACAGATGTTAGTTTATGCAAGTCAGTATTTAAGCAATTTTCTGCCACCATTCATATCACTATCATGTATCACCATGCATATCACTATGTAAGAAAAATACAGTGAGCTAACTCTGAGCTCTATGCAGAAATTATTTCGAGTTTACTATTTATAAATTTCTAATATAGTGCTGCTTTACTTTATCAAGGTGTATATTACACTTGTGCGCACACAATCTAAATAACTAAATGACCTACACTCATAAATTATATGTGGCTACATGTTTCTTTAGAACCGAACCGAGTGAATAATTAAAAAGTTTATAGAGTCTAACCAGCAATGGTCCTATTTCAAATGGAAATTGTGATTCGAACATTAACATTTCTGAAAATAAATTAAGTTATCTTGACATACGTATTTAAAAATTTATGCGCCATAATTGTCACTCGTCAACATTTAATTTACAATGATTTGAAGTCATTGAACTTAGTCAACGGTATTTCATTTAAAAGTAAAATTCTATAAGTAACTATGTTATATGAAAGCAAAGTTACAAGGTACATAAATTACTAGTCAATGAATGAGATCAAAGGATGGTTCAAATCGCATTCGGGCAGCGAAAGAAAATCACTAGTCGTTTAGGTAACGAGCTGGCTTGATTGACGCCCAGCTGTCGAGTTGATTAAACTGATAAGTTTTTGCCTCTTATGAATAGAATTCCATCAATGTAACTACTTCGAAGAAGAACTCTCTGTGAAAATGGTCTTAACTTGTTATACGTCGTGAAGACGTATCCTACGAAGTATTCTAAAATCATGTTATGACATATTCTTAGAAAGTAACATTTAGAATAGTTAAAATGACTCTTCTATGTTATGAAAACCATCAATCTAAACGGTTAAAATTATTCTATTAATATTTCATAATATTAACTCTGTTTAGTTTGGAAGTAGATGACGTCGAGTATCAGATGCCCGAAATATTTACTTTTTTTATATTATTCTATTAATAATCTGAATATTTATATGAAATGAAATTTATTAAGAATAATGAAGAATAGTTATTTGATATGCAACAGTGCAAAGTTGCTTTTCCTGGGTGTAAGCGAAGGAATCAAAAGAGTACAAGGTGAAAAATCTTTGCACTCGAGTGTACTCGAGCACTTCTGCGAGGAAATGATAATAATAAATTCGGCACCATGGAGGCAGAAGTAAATAGGTTTAATGATGTTTTAAATTAACAAACTTAGTGCAGACGATATTATAAATTCAATTTACTTTATCCTCTAACCTAACAGATAAAAACGACTTTTTCACTCAGATATAGAAGGGCAAAAATACTCTTTCCGAACGAACCTTATTATTCCATCGTTTAAGAACAACTTAAATAAATGTTACACTACTAATCTATCTAAGCTACATAATAATTTTCCAGATATTTTCTTATGGGGTCGATACAATGTGTAACATTACCAAAGGTTTGGCTGGATCTTTTCAATGCCGCACCATTCCCTTTTTCTGTAATAAATTAAGAAGATTAATTGGACTAATGATATGAAACAGAACGAGGGAGTTCAGGTAAGGGTAGTCTAAGAAATTAACCTGAAACTGAAAGAACTCCAAGAGTTCGTCCTTTGATTGGAGATCCCACTAAAGGATGTTTTATAATCTTTAAACGATATATCTCTCTCTCAGCCTATTGCCGTCCACTGCTGAACGAAGCCTCCCCCAAAGAGCGCCAACCATCCCTGTCCTGGGCAGTCCGCATCCATCCGTTGCCAGCCATTTTCTTCAAGTAAACGATTGCGTTTATAATTGCGTTTAATTATCGAGCGCAATATTTAAACTTCACATTACCAAATCCCGTACAGCTTCAGGGCACGCCGCACGTTTGTAAAGCAATGTAGATGGAAATCGTCCTTAACACTGAGATATCACCTGGCTTATACTAACACTACTAATGAACTATTTTGTCTAATTTAATTTGTTAATCTCATAAATATTGATTCCTATTTACAATCTGGTATTTTTAAGCCCCCAAGCATACTTATCTAAAAAACAGTTTTGCTATTACCATAAATACACGTAAAAATAACCGTGTAAAAGTAATTTAATATTAGTAGGCAAATTAAATTCAGAAAGTCAAAAATAAGAAGTAAAACAAATTATTTGTACGATTCCATGCTTTTGGAGAATCAATTTCAATTGTAATCTGAGTAGTATTTGGTGTGAGTTTCATAATTGAAAGGGATCTATTTCTGATCTTTCCTTAGTTTTTATTGTTTATACGTTCCTTATTAAGTAATCTCTACTTAAATATTTGTGTAAGCAATCTGCCACGTTGAAGAAGTTTAAAAAGTCCGATCTTTTGGGAGGAAAATGAAAGAAATATTTCAGTCGGTTGCTATGACAAGTTGAATAAAATTGTATAAAGGGGCTAGCCATACAAAACATTTTTACGCTATTGAAATTTCTCGACAAGTATACCAGAAGGCTAATGAAAAGCTTTATTAAGTTTCAAAGTCTACTAAATTATATTTTTCAAGTAGCTTACCCACTTAAGAATCCCAACAAGAAATCTAAGGTTCCTAATGTGACCTGAGTAGACCTAAGCTATCTAAATAGAATTTTCGTTAAAGTTTAAAACTTATCCAACACAAAAATATGGATCCAGAAAGATGACTTTATTTTGTCACACTTGAAATTATCATTTCGGACATATAACGTATTAATTTTTTTCAAAGTAATATCGTGAAGGCATGGTTTGTAAAAAAAAAAACTTTGTGACTGAGGTTTGCATGGTAGTATGACGGACAGGCATGTCAGTATAACGATGATATAATATCGAGTTCCCTTATTAGGACCACGTTTTTCGTATTCCATAGGAGCCGTATTCGAAAACCATATTGTAAATTTGAATCATACGAGTGTATTAAAAGTTTTGGTTGTGACTGTACGCATTGGAATTCCATGGATAATTTGACCTTTGAAACTAAGTGCTCTTTACTACATCTTAAATTATAATGCGACCCTAGTGAACGTTAATTTTAATACAACCAATTCTAAAACCAAGCGTTTATACCTACTTTTTGTCATTAGTCTACAGCGAATTAAAGCACTTCTTAACTGGAATGTACTTCTATTCAGGTATTGCTTCAATGTTAAAACGTCTTAATACATATATTTTTTACACGTTTGGCCTAGTGGTTAAACGGTCGCCACGCCGTTTCTTACTTCGCCGTAAGTGTTGTGGATTCAAATCCCACATGGAATAACACTTTGTGTGATCCGCAAACGGTTGTTCTAAGTCAGGGTGTTCTTTGTGTCCGTTTCATGTATGTTTGTAAAGTCCTCTACGACACAGGAATTATTCTCAGTGCGGGAGTTGTATTTTAAAAACAAAATAAAAATTAAGGTGGACCCTAAACCATAACAAGAACGAGCAGTGAGTACTTTCCATAAACTGTTCACATATTTACAATTGAAAGAAGATATTTAATTAAATCGCTTATAAAATAATTAATTTGAAACCAATGAATGATTTAATGCATTTCTTATTATTTATTAACGTTTTGCATGAACTGTATTCAAAATAAAATAAAAATAATTTTCTATTACGACTTAAGTATAACATTCATACGAAAAAACCTTCATGTTTGTTCAATACACAAGCTTAATGCTTCAGACCTTTCTATATTTTTTCAAGATTTTACACTCAAGGGATATTATTCCCAATTTGTCTGATATGTAATATAATTCTTGCTTTATATGTAAATATTGTCTATACTGTCAAGATTATTAAACATGTGTCTGCGAATCTTACTTGTTAATTTCGAGATGTTCATAGTAATATATTCGTAGTAATAAATTAATAAACACTGTAGACGTAAGGTGACTTGTATAGTGGTATTTGAGTTTCAGATAGTGCTGCGTTCAAAAACGAACTTACTATTTCTTGAATTCTTAATATTATTAAGTGTAGGCGTTTTAGAATTTTAATTTCTAAATTTCTTGAAGGAAGGTCTCAAAGGACAGTGTTCATTTCCAATTTGGCCGAATGAATCTGCTATTTATTATTATTTTTTTCCTCTAAGGTTATAGTTATTTTTTTAAGTGTTTATTAGTGATTGACTGATTGATTGTTTTTGACTGCCTCGGTGGCGTAGTGGTAGCGTATGCGACTGCTAAGCTTGAGGTCTCGGGTTTGATTCCCGGGTCGGACCAAATGTTTGTATGATCTGAAAATATTTGTTTCGGAGTTTGGGTGTTTTCTATGTATAATATGTATGCATTTACAAAAAAAAAAGTATATAAGTATTTATATCAGTTGTCTAGTACCCATAACACAAGCTCTGCTTAGCTTGGGACTAGATGGCGTTGTGTGTTGGATGTCCAGATTTTTTTATTTTTTTATTATTATTATTCAGTGATACTATTACGATAAACTTATTAGCTGTTTTAATATTCGACAACTACACTAAACTATTGTCTAGGTTGTGTTTTTGTTATTCTTCGAGGTTCTAGAGGAGGTCGAGTGGTTAACATCGAAACTAGCAATGGAAGAAGAGCCGTTACCAATATTTACAGTTAACCTAAAGTAACTTCTTGAGTCGAATGAAAGACAAGTTTCATCGGCCGTAGGCATTTTCAATTAGTCATAGCAAGTGTGAAAATAGCTTTATGTTGCAATCTTCACGGTTGTTTAAAATTAAATTTTTATTTTTTATATAAAAATGAGGTACTAAATGTTATTTTACTGCAAGTAGGAATATACATACATATACAGTGAAATATTGACACACTAATACTGTTAAAAGAACTATTTTGGCATCTCCAGTGTTATTTGATAAATTTTTTTTTCGTTACAACTATTCTCGTTGATTATTCTTTCTTGAAACTTAATTAAAATCATTGTCTAGTCATGTAAAATCATTGTGTAAACTTGGAAAAGAAACATGAAATAGAAATATCTACTAATATTTTTAAATATACGATTCCAAATACAAATAATGTTCGTTATTAAAAGTGATACTGAAGGAATACAAACACCTGTACTGTTATGACTGTTAAGGACCACGGCTCACCGATTCCTACAAAATTTAACTGCATGTGAAAAAAACAAATGTTGTTCTTAATTTTACACGAGTTTCCTAGATTACTGTTATGAAGTTTTCTTTCTTCTTTTCCTACGGAGCGAACACCAAAGTTGATAAGCTATTTAGTAAATACCTATAAATTCACCCACTTTATGTAAAACAAAATACGTGGTTTCCAGTATATGAATGCAATACACTTCTGCCCACCTTATAATGCATGGTGCAGAAGTGTGGATAGCAAAAAGTAATGTTTTTCTACCAATAAATTTTACCAAGAAACTACAATAATAGGAACTAGAGAAAACAAAATTATTTTAACATTCACTAAAACATTAAATACTCGTAGATTTTCGTAATACAATCGTAGACTGAAAACAATACGTTTGTTGAAGTAACAAAGTGTGCCGCCTAATGGAATGGGGTTCGATCCCTTTAATGTAATTGGATCTGTCAGCAACAAACAAGCAACCAGGTAATTACTAACTGCTACTAACGAAAATAACAACGTGCACTCTAAGACACTCGATGCCTCAAGGCGCTCAGAGACTAAAGCTCTGTACGCAATGTGCGGATGACGGGAAACCCGTGGCCGGATTAACAAATGCTTCGTTCTTGTATGTACAATAAAGTAACCGTAGACTAGTTTTAATATCCACATAGACAAATAGTGGCTTTGTGGTAACATTAGGCACTAAGTTTTCAACCATCTAATAAATTTTGTAACATTTGGCAGAAGAACTAAACTCCGTATTGTGTAATGTATACTCTGGAAGGTTTCAAACTCAATGTAAACGCTAATGGTCATGTAATATAATATAATTGTCTATTAAAAGACCCGTGCTGCACGACAACATTAACTTTTAAGTTAAATGTTCATGCCTCCATCTCAATGGCCCACAGACTTCACTGTGTAAAAGTGAACTATTCTGTGTATGCCAACTTAAATGTGTATCTACGTAATGAAAACTGGATAAATCATGGTTGATAATGATAACCTGATAAATAAGAGAGTTTCTACGCTAGAGATACTCGTATTTCATTATAAAATAAATAAGACAAATTGGTTGGATAAAAGGGTCGGTCGGACGGACTTTTAATAGATACATATTTGTTCAAAAGTATAGTAGTTACTATAATTATGCGAACGGAGGAGTATGAAATTTAGCTCAGTCGAAATTTATATGAAGAAAGATTACAAAAAGTCATAATAATTGAAATAAAAACAA
The DNA here is from genome assembly GCA_916048165.1 of Spilarctia lutea. Lineage (NCBI taxonomy): Eukaryota > Metazoa > Arthropoda > Insecta > Lepidoptera > Erebidae > Spilarctia > Spilarctia lutea. The sequence goes on along the minus strand of OU696475.1, from coordinate 12,340,368 downwards.
ATTTAATTGAACTTCGACTACTGAAGGAATACTAAAATGACTCCTAAACATCATGTCCCACTAGAACAATTTACAACAAAGGTTAAAGTATTTCAAGAGACAGATTCAACACGGAGTTAAAAAACGTTTACTTTAACTGTTTCGCTTACAAGATAAGAATATATGAGTGACAGTCAGTGGCATGTATTGGTGTGACAGTACATTTTGTTGAGAGCACGGTTGAGAGTATGTAGGTAATGTCAGGACTCTGACTTGACGTACGAAAAATCTACATTCACATGTGTCAACCTTACTTTCTTAATAAAGACTTTCAGAATTTTAGTTTCTTTATTTCTTCAATTTAATATATTTTGTTGACAGTTTTTTCTTTCTTTCTTATGTTTTTCTTTGGTTTGTAATCACTAATTTTTTATCTATTTTTTTTTTCTTCATATAATATGACTGATTATTGTATGATGAAATTCAAAACTCAAGTTTCAACAATATGTAATTATACACACTCCACAAGTCTACGTTTACCTTAATAAGTTCTTACAGCTTCATTTATCTTAAATTATATCATTGTTAGTAAGAGGTACTTACAAGGTGAACAAAAAGGTTTTACTTTTAAGGAGATTAAAGTTAGAACTTATTACTTTGTACGTTTACGTCCGCGTTTACGTTACATTTTATGTCTTTTATACGTTTGAAGCCATATTATCGCTGAAAATAGATGTGTTTTAGGATAATTCTAAATTATATCCCATTTAAAGGGTTAAAAATAACATCGTAAAATATGGGATATTAAAGAAGTAATTAATTTATGATGCAGGAACTGATATAAGATGTACATGTGTTTAAAAATAACCAATGGTTCAAACAAGATTATAAAAAGATGGCTATGATATTTTAATGAACTTCGATTAGTATAAAAAGTACCAAAAAAGGCATGCGTCGCACACCTATGACTAAAGGTAAAATTCCGAACTTAATTCTTTTATGAAATATTAGACATATTATTCATCATATACACGGAATACGTAACATAGAATATAAAACAATCTTATATATCGTATCCATTTCAATTCGCTACTAGTTCTAATATATATATATATATATATATAATAATATATAGTATATATATGTTATTTCCACCTGAATGCAGATCTTCTCAATAAACTAGACCGCCTTCTTAATAACTGCATTCGATTCATTTTTAATCTCCGTAAGTATGATCACGTGTCAGCCTTACGTTCTCAACTTAAATGGTTGCCTATTCGCCTGCGCCGCAATCAGCGAGCACTTACCTCCCTATTTTCTTTTCTTAACTCACCTTTTTCTCCTACATACCTTGCTTCATATTTCCGTTATCTGTCCTCTAACCATGACAGAAATCTTCGTTCAGAAAATAATCTACTCCTCTTATGTCCTTCCCACAATTCAGATTTCATGAACTCTTCATTCTTTGTCCAAGCGGTACTACTCTGGAATGCTCTCCCACTTGAAATCAGGATGTCCACAAACCGTCTTATGTTCAAAAAGAAGGTACATGACCTCCTTCTCAGTAAATCGTGAGAAATTTCTAATTGATAGTGGCTTCACCTCATATTCGGATCATCATCGTGTACGAACGTAGTGTATTTGTATAAGTATATTTTATATATGTATTTATTGCGTGTGTATTCGTTATAATATGTATGTACCTCTGTGCACCACCTACCTTACTAGATCTCTACACCACCCTAAGGTTGACTGGAAGAGAATGCCCTGGGCATTAAGTCCGCCAATGTACAAATGTGCATAAAGTTTTAAATAAATAAATAAATAAATATTTCACAACCCGAAATTACTTTGAAATTGAGCAATCCTACTTAACCATTTAATACTCAAAGCCGGCTAGTTTCTTACAATGCTCTGCAGACTAAATGGCTCGCAAATCCCACGTCGAAATTTATAATGTTGTAGAAGTCGATTGTAGTATTTCGCTGTCTACTTCTAATAGTATATTTTGTGGTACACGTTGTTTATTTTATATTAGTATATTCATCCGCTAATAAACGTAACAACGGCAACGTTACGTACCTTGGACCATCACAATTTTACATTTCGACTTGTATGTCGACCAGTGAAAGTTGAACAAAAAGGTCTCATATTAGAGTCAGTAACTCTAGTACTACGTCATTAACGATAATGAAAACTACAGAAGTGCAAACATTTTATCATAAAACATAATATCATCACCTTGCTGTTATATTACTTAATAAGATTTACACTAATCTGAACTCGTATCTCACGCAATGATTGACATTTTGATCCCCAACGCTGTAGCAAAAAGTTATGATTAGGTAATCTAACTTTGATTCTTTCGCAGTTCATCTCATTTTTATAGCATATTATACGTTTACGGCAAGATTACATGATACATACTGTGTGTAACATTAAGAATTTGATGTCAGGAAAAATGTGAATATAACATTTTACCGCATTTTGGTTGACCCTGTTGATACAAATGCTCATCATAAGCTGTCTGGCTCGACGACTACTACTTCTGGACTGACTGGATAATCTTTATAATGAAATAACTGATCATCTTTTGAACTGCAGAACAGATTTTCAACACAAAGTTTTAGTAAGGTTTCTAATTTGAAAAATTAAATTTGTTGTTAGAATAATTTAAAATTAGAAAACTAAGTTCAGAGTGTGTTATCAATTTAAAATAATCAGATAAAAGTACTTACTAAAAGTTCTACCAATCAAACAAATGAAAGTCTTTGAAATGTATTTAGATTATTTGGCTCGAACCTAGCTAAGTGGCAGTTGAATATGTTAACAAAATTGCAAAGTTAAGCAATAAATATTTCATCTATACTGTCTTTTATCTTTGAATTTATGCGGTATTTTTCGAAGCATTTTTCAGTGACAAATTATTGGCATTAATGGACATTTAAAACCTCATTTGGCTGATGGTTAACTAAAGTTTTTTAGAACTAGCATGTGCACAATCGATTGATCTTTATTGCAGAAATGCACAGCAAAAGCTACATATAACCAACATTTTATGTATAATCTTCAGTATACTTATCCTTTAACTGTGTCGGTTGCGTAGTAGTAACGTATGCGACTGATGCGTGCTAGAGGTCTCGAGTTCGATTCCCGGGTCGAACTAAGTGTTTACGTATTCTACAAATATTTGTTTCGAAGTTTAGGTGTTTTCAATGTATAAAAGTAATATTTCTATGTGTAATGTATGTGTATTTACGGAACAAAATAGTATATATATATGTATTTATAACGGCTGTCCTAGTACCCATACTACTAGTTCTCCTTAGTTTGAGTTTAGACTGCGTTTCATATCAATGACAGAAAAAAAAAAAGCTTTTTTAGTTTTAGTTCAGTAGATTTTAAAATGTACTCATCAATTACCGAATAAGTTTATTAATAAGTTTTCGTTAATAAAATAGAAATGCGATTTTACAAATAAACTACTCAACTTTATTCAAGTACCTTTTACTTGTTGTAGGTACTTATTTATATCGATTACAACCGATCTAAATCGAACTACTTATGCCGATAATGATTTAAGTAACTTTGTTCCGCTGTATAATATCACTTACAAATTATTTGTAAAACATGTTATGTTTACAAATTGATGTTGATGACAGAATTAGAAATCAATTATTAAAAAGGACGTAAAACCAGTTCTATCTACTAATAATTGACTTCTAATTAAAAATTTAATGTTAAAAATTAGATATTTAGAATATATAATATCTATTATATATAATTCTCGTGACACGTTGTTACTTACGATGAACTTTTACTTTTAAATGTGTATTTTTCTGGTGTGTTCAAGAGAGGATAGTAAATATCACGCTTAGACTTAGAATTTGCGTGTATCAGTTAGTGTACATATAAACTATACACGCTATAGTTATTATGTCATTGAAAATACAATACGATTAACTATCGATAGCCCTCTAGACTCAAACTAAATAATTTGTACTGTGGGCCTTAATACACAAATGAACATACTTAAATACATTATAAATTCATGTTTATGTACGGGAATTGACACAATCGCGTAATAGATATTACATACCTTTGAATTGCCTGACATTTATGCTGAATGACAATGAATTGCCGTTAAACTATGTATATTGATTAAGTTGAACACTGTTTAGATGGTAACTATTTCCTTACTCAAGGTCAACAGAACCTTCAGATTGATAGTTTTGAAATAGGAAATGCAGTACTAACCCACATCTAAATGGAACATTTTGAAGCGGGAACCCATCTACCTTAAGACCACGATCAGTGGAACCTAGTCGATACATCGTGTAAGAAACATAGGAACTATGTGAAAAGACATATTAAGGCACATAAATATTGAATCTAAAGAGAAGCATAGAATATCAGCGTAAAATGACAGTGTTCGTGCAGTCGTGTTTCGTTGGTGAGTGCGAGACCGGAGGCCCAATGATGCAGAAGACAGACCACTAGACCGCCATAGTGTGGGTCACCATGTTGCATTGTCTGCATTCGCAATGAGCAATGAGTATGGTAACCACCACTCCTGGATTCTGCTTATACTTTTCATCAGGCAGAGTAAAGTCATTTTGGCAGAGCCATACATAAAAAAAACTTGAGAGGTGTCAAGGGACACCCGGATGGAACGAAGTTCGAAATAGAAAGACGATACAAATATTATATTTACTTCAATATTTTACGTAATTTCTAGTTTTATGATATATGTGTACACAATAATATTAATAATAATAATAATGATAATGATGATAATGGTGAAAATGATGAAGATGATGAAAATGATGAAAATGATGAAAATGATGAAAATGATGAAAATGATGAAAATGATGAAAATGATGAAGATGATGAAAATGGTGAAAATGATGAAAGTGATGAAAATGATGAAAATGATGAAAATGATGAAAATGATGAAAATGATGAAGATGATGAAAATGATGAAAATGATGAAAGTGATGAAGATGATGAATTGATGAAAATGATGAAAATGATGAAAATGATGAAGATGATGAAAATGATGAAAATGATGAAAGTGATGAAAATGATGAAAATGACGAAAACGATGAAGATGATGAAAATGATGAAAGTGATGAAATTGATGAAATGATTATTATGATAATAGTGATGATAATGATGATAATGATGATATGTATATATAAAAGTTCGAAATCTTATCTATCTATTATATATATATATATATATAGTATATATATATATATATAGTATATATATATATATATAGTATATATATATATATATAGATAAATATATAGTATCTGGGTTGCTTCAAGCAATGAAAAATAAACTAATAACAAATAAAATTTAAAATAGCAAAAAGAGTCGTGACAACAAAAAGTGTCGTGACAACAAATTATGTCGCGACAATTTCCGTCTAGCCCCCTTCGTTTTTTCGTTCATATCGCGCGATAAGGAACTTCGTTCCAAAAATACTAATATTATTTATTTTTCGAAAACTGATATCACAAAATATAAAAAAAAACTTAAAGTACCAGTTACAGCTTTGCATTTTAAGATTCAATTTTATAAACATTGTTCCAATAAGTAACTAAATATATTTTAATATAATTTTAAGCAAAATTCATCAAATATTAATCAATTTACTTCTCATCAGATTTCATTGTATACATGTTACCCGATGGACGTTTTGACAGGTGACACCGGTCGGTCCTCGCTATTTCGGCCACACAACGTCTGAATATTGAGGTCGATATTGCCCAACTTGTACGAAATTACTATAATTTAAGGGTTACTGCCAAATCGTTTTAAACTTAGAGCAATGGAAACAAATTACCCCCATTTATCGTGTGATTTGCCGCAGACTGAAGTTTCATTTCAATTTTGCATACAGTTGCTCTGTATTTGTTGCTGTACCTTGATATTGTCCATGTAGTCTAGGGTAATATTGATAAAGAATTGTGATTTGTTGAGAGAAATCACTATACCCTAAGCTTGTCGTTAATTTATGTACAAATAAACTATTCAGTTCGCAGTAAAATATATAAAATAAAAATAAAACGAAATTGTTCAGAATCATAGTTCTATAAAGTTCGTTGAAATGGCAAAATAATAACCCGTACATCGAGAAATACTGTCTATGTTTTATGCACAAAGGTTTAAATTTGTCAAGCATTGGTTATACTGACCTTTTAAGTCAGTAAAAGTGTACCATTAAGTTTACATTTTTCAAGATTTTGAAGGCGACCGTTTTGCATTATTTCATACCAAATGTAAATCCATGACATAAATAATTGATACCATATAATTTCCCTAAAAAAGCTTCAATGCATGCATAATTAATCTGTCAAAGTTGTAATTTAAATTGTATAATCGCAGCCTTAACTTTGACCGTCATCATATCGGTAACGTTGTCTTCGTAAAATTACAAAACAATATGAAAGTTTTGTATTTTTAACTCAAAGGACGTGCCGCCAACGTGTCCACTTCTAAATCTAATTGGTCTGAAATATGACTTATTTGTTTTTTTTTTTGTATAAATTATATTACGCAATTATTTTAGTTTTATAGTACACTCCTTAAATTGTAACAACAAAATTATTTACTTGTGGTTTTATAGTTATGGTATAAAACTAGTGTAACTAACGTGTGGCTGATAGTTTCTATAAATTATTGTGGTCACGTTTCTATGTCAACATTTTCGGATTTTCAAATGATGAGCAAATTAAAAAAAAACTAAAGAAATACGGCAGGCATATATTTGTATCTTTTTAGATTACGTTTACTTGGTCGGATATGTAATTATTATTACTTTTATCAAAATAGTCTAAGCTTTCATTATTTTCAAAATAAAATAACTCTCCTATATATTCTTCTTATAAGACTTAGAAGAAATAAAATAGGTAGGTATATACTGAACTCAAACCATTACAAACGTTCTTAAACACAGCATAACGGGTGAGTCTCATTTTACGACACCGCGCAATATACCATACCATTACCCAGGTAGAAATGTTACTCATATATGTGTTTACAACACCAGAAAAGCATATAACGTCGTTTAATACATCATTTAGCTAGCCATAATATTACTAAATGGATTGGGTCGCTTTTTATCTAGCCAGTAGGGTAATGCTAAGGACTTCAAAAAATATGTTTCTAAATATAATAAAAAAGCTATTATATGTAGAATATTTGAATGTTGGCAACTATATAGCTCTGCGCGTGCCTAAGTAAGAACAACTAAGTTTGTATATTATTACATAGCATTACATTTACGTAGCCATTTATAATTGTGATTCATAATGATTTTCTGATGTTTATTTTGAAAATATTTTTGTACATCAGCTAAACTGCTAAAACGCAAACTTATTGTTGGAGGACTGTTGATCTTGTGGGTTTAATTTCCAGAACAAATTTTGTGTGATGAACACGGTCATTTGTTCGATACTACCTCGTTGGTCTAATGGTTAGCGTAAGCGACTGCAAGGCAAGAGGTCTCGGGTTCGATTCCTGGGCCGAACTGCTCTTGGATTTTTCTTACAAGAAATTGTTAATCGCAGCCCGAAGTATGGTAGATGGCGGTGTCTCCCGCCCGCCTGTGCCTTGGAGAGCACGTTAAACTGTCGGTCCTGGTATGAACATCTATAACAATATTAACTTATAAGTGCTTAATAATACTTAGCAGTGTTGAATTGTGAAAACAATCCTAACAGACAAAACAATAAGCTTTAACCAAACAGCAGAAAGGTAAAGTCATATTTCAGAATTTATTTCTTTCTTTATTCAGATTCTTTGGCACCGACAGCATCTCACTTCGAGCCTAAGCCACGTACGATATAAATCACACAGCAAACACAAAGAGCAAAGTGTTTACCATAAAATCGCATACATGTCCCTAAATCAAAACACAATAAAATTTATAGCGAACGGAAGGTCCGGCCTCAAGTGCTGATAAATCAAACACATTTTCTTCGTGTGACTAAAACGGAAAAACTTTCCGGTAAACATAACAACCGACGTCGTTATTTACTCCCTTTTATAAGACATATCTACTTATTTTCTTTCTCACATTTTGTTTACGGTTATTATAGTAGATTATAAAATGGACCAGTATATACTAATCATAATAGTAATTGTAACAGCTGTACGATGCTAAATAAAATATTGTTTACTTTTTGTTTTTAAGTTCTAAGTCATTTTAAAAGAGTTCAAGGTAAAAACGTGTCACATAGTTGTAAACTAAATGCAACAGACTTTAAATTAAACGTAACCCGAGTGCACTATCAAGATGCACGTCCATTTTATTTTATCTGAAAAGTCGTTAACACGCAAATTCATATTTTGAATATGAATGTGTAAAATATGTAACCATAATTCTGCTGCATTAATTTCAGTTCTTAGCACTGCAATAATAAAACATTTATTTTAATCTAAAAACTACAAGAGAATTTATTGAAATATACCTAAGGTTCGCAAAAGCATAATACTGTGGCACAGTTTCTCATGCCTTTTTGATGGGAAAGTAAGTTTGCCCAGACAAAAACTTAAAAAATAAAACATTCAATTCCATAATCCTTTTTTGCATTTCACCAATCTATACTATAATAATAATATAATATAATAATAAAGCTGAAAAGTTTGTTTGAACGCGCTAATCTCAGGAAACGCTGGTCCGATTTGAAAAATTATTTCAGTGTTGGATAGTCCATCTATCCAGGAAGGCTATAGGCTATATATCATCACGCTACTACTAATAAGAGCGGAGCACCAATGAAGAATGTTTAAAAAACGGGGGAAAATTTTCACGCTACGGGCAATATAAGACGCAAACGAGGTTGCGTGGGTTAGCTAGTATATATATAATGTTTGGTAAATGTAATAGTATTAATTAATAAAACAGTATACTAATAATAAAGCTGAAAAGTTTGTTTGTTTGAACGCGCTAATCTCAGGAACCGCTAGTCCGATTTGAAAAATTATTTCAGTGTTGGATAGTCCATCTATCCAGGAAGGCTATAGGCTACATATTATCACGCTACTACTAATAAGAGCGGAGCACTAATGAAGAATGTTTAAAAAACGGGGGAAAATTTTCACGCTACGGGCAATATAAGATGCAAACGAGGTTGCGTGGGTGAGCTAGTACATATATATAATGTTGATTAATTGTAATAGTAGTAATTAATAAAACAACAAGTAGTTAATTTACAGTACAAAGCTTGCTAACTAATAGACACATGTCCACACAAGTCTGTATGTATTGTGTCTAAAACTTGCAGATTTAAACAATTTGATCTCTACTACGATGACCAAGTCGTCGAGCTCTTTCACGTTGTATTTATCGCTTTTCATATTTAGAAGTAGGTACTATTTTCTAAAGGTTGACGATTCTTCATTCTATTCACCAAGTAAGATTTCATTTTCTTCATTGCAAATATTTTCTTTCGTGTTTCGTAAGTTTCTAGAAGTATTTGTTGATTTCTTTTCATAAAAGGCTTCATATTTATTTTATCCAAAAAAATTGAAGGTTATGTTATGGCCGAATTATTATTTGATTAAAACTAAAAGTATAACATTTAACCTCCTTCAGTATGATACAGTATAATCATAAGTTCTTAAGCGTTTTAACAAAAGACACTAAGGACTCCGTGCTCTGATTAACCCAAAAAGTAAAATAGACATGAATGACAAACATTATGCCCGCAATAGGTCAATTATTACGCAGATGCGGTGAAGTCCCAACAAACCCCTTACGTACACAATGGCCATATAGAAGGTATGAGACGTCGCGGGGAAGGTTACCCGAAGTTTGCTGGCAATATTTATTTATTCAGTAGGTTAGCCGCATATGTAATGCATATGCGGTTAACCTACGAATATAACCTACACAGTTATGTACATTTTAGGTACTTTATAAATAACTTATGCAATACAAATTTAGTATGTAAAATGGACGTTCATCATAGTAATAAGACGGTCGATAGCCACATCATTAGGACATAGATAATGTCAACTGAATAATGAGTATCAGTTAGTAAACCTTATTTAAAAAGACATTGTAATAATACCAAAATATAACATATTCTTACATCCCTGTTTACTTATTTCTTGAAAAAATATTACTTCATTGGTCTGAACACTACAATCTTCTTACAGCAAAAAAGATGTACAGTTAGAAACAAAAAGAAATAATGAAAATTAAGGCACCACTGACGAACTCGACACGAAACTGGTAAGAAACTTCTAATGTGAATCTAACTGAAATAACAGTAAACAATCATTCAATAAGTACTCCCGTACCCACTCGGCGATAAAAACGGGTCGCTACCATTTTTAATTAAATTAAACTATATGAACTCGTTATTTTGATAGTCATTCCCATTTTCATTCGTGTCTTTATTATAATAATAATTTCATAGTATTCTTAATGGCACCAATGAATGTTGAAGTAACCATGTAACTAGGAGCTTCAGTTGACCTAAATACAGTTATACCATAGATAAATAGTTATTTCATCCAACACTAAGAAGCAGATCGAAAGTTGACGACTTGGCAGTAATAGAGACGTTTCAAAAAGAAACAAAAAAAATGGTACAATAAATTTGCTATATAGTATACCTAGTTACATAATTAGTGGATAACCCTAAAAACTGATACACACACTCTACGTATAACGTTAAGATTTTGGGGTTTTAAAAAAGGTGTAACAAATGTAACAAATTTTTTATACTAATAGGCCGCCCAGTACAACTAAGATCAGGTTTACTACCTGATACTCATTATTCAGTTGACATTATCTGAAAATAATAAATAAAATTAACAAAAATGTAGCAGTAACACCGTGGCGGTACAAAATAAATAATTTATTAAGGACAAGTTAACAAGGGTCTCATAAAGAAGGTAAAAGGTCGGCTATTTGTTTTCAACGAAGGATGGTTCACCCCACTTTGTTATTTAGAGTTCGTGAGTTTCAGAGAGGTGTCGCTCCGGTGCCCACAAAAACAACCAAAATAAGAGCACTATCGAATAGAAGAACTAGTGCTTGTTGACTCTTTCTTTTGTTTAGTTTACGAGCTTCTGTTATATGAATGTGTAGTATTCAACTACTACAGAAAAATGTAGCTCTATTTTTTTCATCACACAGTATAAATGAAATTAAAAGCTTTTCTTAAGATCTACTTGAATGAAATATTGGTACTGAAAAATATAATGAGTTTTTATATAGATATGTTGGACCAGTTTGCACTAGGCTTGGTCAGAGGCTGACTTAACCAGTAAAATCTGTTCAAAAACAAAAACTCAAGCAAAGGTTCATAAGTGTGTACTCAATACCTATCGTGAGCGCGTTCCAGTAAAGGAGTAAAAAAAGTTTGTGTGTATATATGTGTGTAAAAAGTCGTTTATCGCCTTTATTTATAGAAAACTCCATGTTCCTAATGCGGGAGTTGATTTTTAAAAAAGACAGTAAAATACAAAGATTTAGGTACACTTATTTACAATATTTATACTTGACAATATTTTTTAACTGCCATGTGTTACTATAACTATCGATATATCAATGTGTTAATATCTTTCCTTGAGGCACCTGTTTAACCCACAGACCTTAGACTCAGCGCTCATGATACATAAAATTAAATGTTAAAATAATTAATAAGTCCTTTATATTACAATTTTCAGTAATAACTTAAACATCGCAATAGAATTTTAAAAAAATGTGCTTGCTATTAATAGCCTATTGCTACTACAGAAATTAAAACAAATCGAAATAATCTGCGTCATAATAATATGATACAATTATATTGCTAAAATATAAAACAACAATATTTAGGAAGCAATGCCAGAAACGTATTTTGTTAATCATTCAATTGATGTTGAGGAGAGTAAGTTATTATTTATTTATTTTACTTATTTTAAAACTTAATGCACACATGTACAACGGCGGACTTAATGCCCAAGGCATTCTCTAACAGCCAACCTTTGGGAGATGTGGAAATTTTGTAAGGCCGGTGCATTGTGGTGGAAGTAAGAGGTTGTAATTGCCATCATTATATGGACTAACATAGACTAACAGTGTTATTATTGGCAACAATATATTTTGCTTCATTTACGTTTCAATACCAAATCATCAAGAATATGTAATTGTGGATATTCAATGATTTATAGATTCCTAATACATTCGTGACGTAAGGTATTTATATACGGGTGATCTGAAAATTTTCCGACATAAGAAAGTCTCCTTGAACTCCACCACTGCCAGTGATGCATAATGCAAATACGAAGATGTACAAGTACATTCGTTAGTTTTAATTAACGAGCACTGCTGTCTTCACGTTGAGGTCGAAAACATTTAAAACTATTTGCTATTAGTTTGTTTCTATGTTTCGTATCAATTGGGTAAATAATAATAATAATATTCCGGACATCTAAACACACAACGCCATCTAGTCCCAAGCTAAGCAGAGCTTGTGTTATGGGTACTAGACAACTGATATAAATACTTAAATACTTTTTTTTTGTAAATACATACATATTATACATAGAAAACACCCAAACTCCGAAACAAATATTTGCAGATCAGAAAAATCAGAATCAAACATTTGGTCCGACTCGGGAATCGAACCCGAGACCTCAAGCTTAGCAGTCGCATACGCTACCACTACGCCACCGAGGCAGTCAAATACTTTCTAGACAGTTTTAAAAAAAAATTAACTTCCGTTTTCTTATTAATATTTTATTTGATTTTAAGTTATTGATAAAAGTCATCACGTTAATTAATTTCTGTTTGTTTACAAATAACTCTATTTATCTTAAAGATTAAAAATATAAAAACTCGAATATTATACTACTAATTTATAATTATATAGAATCAAAGTTAACCATTATAATTTAACGGTCTGATTAATAAGACCACACCTTTCTGTAACATGATTTAAACTTTTTTTGTTAAAAGTGACAAAAGCTTTTTATTCACAATTTACAAGCGACAAATTTCACTAATAATAATAATCACTTTCGGTAATTACTCATAATTGTAATGAAGAATGTTTCTCTGTTAAATACTTTTGTTGGATTTACATAAATAAATTACCATAAGCTGTATTATGACGTCAGAGTTGCGGTGCGTAGGTATTCAGTCTCATAGATTTTTTAAGTCGTCCTCACACAAGGGAATAATCCCTGGGTTGCGGACGTACCAAGGTTGAAACTACGGTCACGAAATATATGCCTTGACCCTGATTAACTAGACCCTTATTTATAGTCTGGGTGTAGTTGTATTCTCAGTAAACGTAGTTATTCGCTTCAGATGAGAGAATAACTAATTCCTTCAGGTAATTATAAGCAGTAAAATTTTATTAGGTACTAGATTTAAAACTTCTGGTATATTTAAGTTGTTAAAGTTATGCGGGAAATATTTTTTGGCTTTAATAAATCGTATGATTTAGTAAAGGTCACGAAAAACCGTTGGATGCGGGCAGCACAGGACCGTTTGTTATGGAGAAACTTAGGTGAGTCCTATGTTCAGCAGGGGATGTCTTTCCACTAAGTTCATGACGGTTGAACATGAATAATATGCATTAAATTGTATATGTGTTCTGCACATATGATGGTACATATGTGTTGCCATAAATTCATTTATGATTCATAAATCTGTAACACGAAGCCCAACATACAGGACTAGATTTATTACATAGACTGATGATCTGTCCAAAATGTCAGATTGTCATTAAGCTTAGAATATTGGTACGTATAAATATTATATGTATCACTAAAATACGTGTACTTTACTCGTATTCATTCTTATTTGTATTGTGATTACAGGTAGACAAATTATCGCCATGATTAATTGATTAGTTAAGGTCAAAGAACGTAAGAAACTAGCTTCTTCTCGGCTGTAAATGTACATATTATAGTATGTAATAATATATACATATTACAGCCGAGCCGATTATAAATATTAATCTCATACCGTGGAGAGCCACGCTTCGGCATGTATGGGCCGGCTCGACCGGAGTGATACCACGGCCTCACAGAAAACCGGTGTGAAATAGCGCCTGCGCTGTGTTTCACCGAGTGAGTGAGGATACCGGAGTCCCACGCCCTAACCCTTCCCCATTCCTCTTCCCATTCCCCCAAAGGCCGGCAACGCACTTCTGACTCTTCTGGTGTTGCGGGTGTCCATGGGCGGCGGTAATCGCTGACTATCAGGCGATACGTCTGCTCGTTTGCCTACTATTTCTATAAAAAATATAAAAACTGCCTCTTTGATCTAACGAGTAGCATTTGCGACTGCCGATCAAGAGGTCTCGAATTTTATTCCCGGGTCTGGCAAAAGTGTTATTGATTTTTTCTGACAGGGTCATAACAGCCCAGAGTTTTGAGATGACCCCATGCTGTGTCTGTCCTGCACGTAAGTTGTCCTCAGTTGTGTCGGATAACTTGGATTATGCGAGTAAGCGAAAAGAGAGTGCACCGTCACCACTGTACCACCACACAGAGTGTGTCTACATTACTAATTATCGTATATGGTAATAAGCCAATGTTTATAAGTATCTTTTGCATCTTATTAATTAAAGGCAATACAAAAATATCGACTTACAAATAAGAAACAAAATCTACATCCGTCATTACAGTAAAAATGTACTAACCTATTTTTATTATTACGCTATTTTTTCCGGGAATTTACAGAAACAACTTTATTTTTTTCTATTAATCGTCAAAAACTTTGACTAATCAAATAATTTTACTGTAAAACCAGACAATAATTAAACACAATCAAAACTGTAACGAAATAGAAAAAAACAAATTCATGAAACCTTTAATAATGTTTGACAGTTTTACTTTCCAAATTTATTCTGCTAATAGAAAGTAAGGACCCTTATCGGATAAAGGTAGATAAACATAGAACGAGTCCAATAAAAAGTACCTATCGGCTAACGTAATCGAAGGTAAGCATAAATCGCGACTTGCCATGAAAAATATCTCCCCATCGGCCTTCGTTAAATCAACACAAATACATTTACGAATTTGTTCCACTAGTAATTTCCGTTCGTCGAAAAAAGTAACGTGATACGTCCTATGCTTCCTCCTGGATACAATTTTTTAGCAGACTTTTCGAATTTGTACCGCATTAGGTATATCACAATATACATACATCCTAGAGGCAGAGGAAAGCAAATAGTAGTAATTGCAACACCTATAGAACTTGACTTGGAAAAAAGTATCACAAATAAATTTTCAATATCAATGGTAGGAAGGTCTGTGTGGAGTCTGTTGGTGGTTAAAAGCGTTAATCTTAGGAACTACTGGTTCGAATTAAAAATCGTTTCAAATTTAGTTAGCCTATTTACCGAGGAAGGATTCAGGGATATAAGATCACGCTACGTCCAATAGGAGCAGCATCGAAAAATGTTGTAAAAGAGCATATCGAAATATGACTTTGTATGGATCGATTGTGTTGTTAACTGTATTTATCAGTAAAACTGTAACATTATTAACGATTATAAGTTGTACGTTTCAAAAACATTTTCTACAATTGTGAGCAGTTTTGTATTTTGGTTTTCCGCGGACAAAGTTTTAAACACTTTGATGTCTACTTAATTTGGAATTTAATAATATACCATTATACCATTTCACCATTTCAAACCAAAGTTTTTAATTTGACTAAGGTAGTTTAAAATTGTGATAAAAGTAGCAAAATGTAGAACCGTATCTAAGTTACCCTCAAAATAATATTTATACAGCACTGTACGGTCCGTGCAAAATGAAAATAAAAGTGTTACATAAGAAGAAGCCTATGTCTAGTAGTGAACTGTTAAAGGCTGTTAATGTGTTGTAAAGTGTGAAATTGGCACCGTGGTAAATAAGAAGGATTTTCTAGAACAACTTAAAACATTTTGTGATCATCAAATTATAAAAATATCGTCATTACATTTTAAAATCTCATAATATATGTCCTACAAGAGGCATTTTCATATTTTATGCATCTTACAGATCCATGCATGCTTGAAATATATTACGTATTTCTTTATTCTATGAAAAAAAACCTTTGAAGAAAAGTTTGGGAGTAAATACTACTTTAAAATATAGTTCTATTCTCAAGTCATACCATTCACACTTTCTTATTTTAAAGACTTTACAATATGTCTACCAAATATAGTTATCTCAAGTGTAAACCGAACACGGACTCTGAATGTGAGCACGAGCGTCATTGTGCCCGCAATAACTGAGTTATTGCAGATACGCGACGACTTCCAGAAACCTCTATCTGACCCACACTGAATGACTGCGTCCTCAAAATATCGCTTTTGGAAAATGTTTTTCTTTATCTAAAATAGTGTGTAGTATACCACAGATAAAAAAAAACAACTACATTGTTGCCATTAACTCTACTTTGGAATCCTCAATGAAATGAACTAAGTCAAAGAATCTTTTTAGGTTGTAGTTGTATTACATTTAATATCAAATTTTACATATACAAATATCTATTACTGTTACTGTCAAAAATATTTTTATTTTATATCAGTATTTTAGCAAACAACACTTTCACACTGCCAGTACGTTGTAGAGCCACGCTGATTTCAGCGCGAATGGGCCAGCTCGACTGGGGCGGCACTACCCTCTTACAGAAGAGCAACCTAAAAGGACAGCATTCGTGCTGACGTGTTTTGTTGATGAGTGCGAGATGGGAGACCTAGTGACACAGCAGGATCTCAATAGGTCACCATAGTGTGGGTCAGCATTAACAATAAGTTTAGCGGCCACCACTCTTTCATGTTGCTCATGTTTTCCAGGAGGCAGAGTAGTTACTTTGGCAGGTTCGTGTAAAAAAACTGTAAAGCTTCATTTATCGTTAAATTTCGTGATGATTTATAACAACATAAGTATAGTATTAAGAAACTCTATTATAGAACTGCAGTGTTCAGATCATAGGTTGATATAAAATTGAGGCTGCAATGTAATATTTTAAAGAAAATAGTTTACATATTCCTTGACTAAGTAAAGTCTACGAGACCACTTACGGATATTTGACTGTTCATATACGCTATACAAAGAACCAGGGTGCATGGAATTCAATTCTATTAGTTGTATGATATTTTTAGTACCAACTTTAATATTTTCATCATTTAATAAAAACTGCCTACCCAACACGCAGTTATCAAAACTTGATATATATATATAGTGTTCGCATAAATAAGTTGAATGAATAATTTTTGGATACACCATTCTAAAAAAACTGAAACCCGACTATAAAAAAGTCCATTCGACATTCTATAGGAAACATTTTTATTAATAAAGTATAATGCGTTAGAAGTCTCCAAGTCATACCGATAAGCATTTTCTTGAATACAAACATCAACATGAGTGCGTGTCGTAAATTATTGAGAGATCGTTTTTGCGATAAAATATCGCTCTCTTTAACGTTTATAGATCTAGTGATGTCTACTTGAGAGAAAACTTTTATTTAGCCATATTACTTGTTATACTGTACTATTAATATTATTACCAATATATTATATTTTACAACATACTTTAAACCCTCGTCTATCTCAATGCACTTAGAACTAAACTTCAAGTTCTTATGCTTTTAAAGACTAAGAGGTTAAACTTGAGTAACTTAGAGTTGAGATTTTCGCGACTCAGGGGCGAAAGAGCAATTGCAGTAGCCAATACTGCAATGACTCTTTAAACTTCATAATGCTGCAAATTGTTGAAAATTAATAGGACTCTTTTATAAAACTTTCTGTATTATATAAAGTGTGTACAAACTAAACTACAATATAAACGTATTACGATCTAACATTTATGTTATACTTATGAGTATAATGCCATATATATTTGTTGTATGTACCGCCAGAACAATTCACAAAATTTTGATCGAAAATTGAAATTGTCTTATGGGCTCCTAGCATAAATCGGTTCAATAGAGCTAGGCAATTAGTCTCGCTATATCCAACATTTCCAAGTGGCCAAAAGGCACGCTGCGATTTGAGCCAGCAGGCGTCATTTGAATACCTCAGGTTGTTCGATACTAAGTTACTCAAATTGTTATTTGTAAAATTTACGTCAGGTTTAATGGTATAACCGCAATTAACACTTGAGTAATTCAAACTTGCGAAATGAGAAAGGCATCCGGGATCAAATTGACTAGCGTTCAAGTCCTTATTTATCTGCTGGCCAAAATTGAATTCGAATAGCTACTTAGATACTTGAAACTTTGTGAATTAATATAACATCAAACCGTATCTTGTTGCGATAGATTAGTAAAGGTTAATTTACATTATAGCGTCACCTAACTATTTCAATCACATTCTTGAAATAACTATTACTAGAACCTGAAACAGGCTACTCAGAAAAACGTCTTTATCGACATTTTGATGCAAATCCTTTATTCACAATCAAAATGGTTTAAACATATGGATATCATCTTCAAAAGGTTTTTTTAAATAATTGTTTTAACTATTTTTAGTATTTAATAAAGCATATTTATCGCTACAGATACTTTAAATCATGAAATATATTTAAAGAATTCCTATTACTCAGTTACTACTAGAGAGCAAACTAAAACTAAAGATAGTTAAAAATAGTTCCTGTTCTAAAATAAAAACAACATGATAAGAGTTTTACATTTTGTTTCAAAATAACACTTCAATTTATATTATTTGTCAACTTATGCTTTAATTTCGTAACTCATTTTTCTCGTCTCGGCTTAGCTGAGTTAAGATTAGAAAATTACTGTCATAATATTCAAGCCGTATTTTCCGACCGTTAGGCGCGGCGTTGATATAAACACGGATACTTTTAATACTTTAAATAATGTTATTTTTGAAAAACAATTTTCCCTGAATGTATTTATATTTTGTTCTGAGATTTATGAAGCGTTTTAGTCAAATTCTTCAAAAGTACTAACTGAGTTCAAACCAATGGTGATACAGATTTAACAGTAACATATTTAGAGAAATCTAGACGTCGTGGTTTCTAGATTTCGACAGTTAAATAATTGGAAATCCAATACGATCCACCGCCAAAGTTTAGTTTAAAAAAACCTCTGTGTCCTTCCCTTGCGTTCAATTTCACGAGATTTTTATAAATTTTCATATTTGCAAGCGGTGTATAATATATTTATAATATATAATTATGCACAGTTATACAAACCTATATTTAGGTAAAACAGACACAGAGATGTTATTAAAATGACCAATGAGATATTTTCTATATAACGAACACTTAGATTTATTAATAACTAAATAGATCTTAAATAATATTACTTACATTTAAAAGAAGAATATTCGCTTGTTCTAACCAATATTTTAATTTGCAAATATCAGTGTAAAAATAAAATTCCCTTAAACGTAGTTTACCTTCAATCCCTTTTAACTTCTGTTAAATTATAAATTTAATAAATGTATAAACAACAAACCTTCTAATATAGATAAAAGTTATTAAAATAACCAATAGCGAAACAGCAAAATATTTTTATAAAGTAAAAACAAAAACTCAATAGAAAATATTTAAAATAAAATTCCTTTGTTTTCATTGTCTACGTACTTTTTAAAACGTAAGTGCATATATTTTGGAAATTCTTCACTAAAATTTCACGCAAAACGCAGTTAGTAATAGTATAGTGAAAGCAGCCTGCGGTAAAGGCGGTAACAAAATATGCATGTGTTCTCACTTCTCATTATCTATCGAGACCACGACGTTCACTGTGCAGTCTACAGTAAGTTTTTGAGCTCTCGTTTGCGTAATACCGCCATTGTAACGGCTCACCTTTGAAGATAAAGGCCTCGCATGTTGCTTAGTCCGTTGCCTTTTCGCGGTCTG
Organism: Spilarctia lutea; assembly: GCA_916048165.1. Classification (NCBI taxonomy): domain Eukaryota; kingdom Metazoa; phylum Arthropoda; class Insecta; order Lepidoptera; family Erebidae; genus Spilarctia; species Spilarctia lutea. The sequence goes on along the minus strand of OU696475.1, from coordinate 12,320,547 downwards.
GTAATCTTGAATCTTTGTATTAAAAAGTTGAGCCTTAAAGGAAAGTAATTTAAATTTCAAATAATATACATATTATATATTTCTTACTAGGTTGTAGCAAGCGCCATATTGTTTAAAATATATTTTATATAAGACGTACCATTATTTTCAACTATATTCTTTTCAATTAAAGTCTATTGTTACAATTTCACAGCTATTTCGAAAGGAATATTGGATATTTAAATATGAAGGATATAAATTTAAAGAAAATAGTTAAATTAGATTTTTCAGTGTTATTAAGTATCTCAGTAGTACAAATAGGGATTGTTCAACGCTAATTAAAACTTTAAAATCTGCAATCTTATTAACATAAATATTATAATCTACTCTGCATGACAATTTAAAAGTCTATAACCATACACACGTAAGATACAGTAAACCCTGGTCTAATAGAAAAGGAAGTAAAAAACTTTGAGAATATTGTTTGAACCTTTAAATTGTTTAATATTTTGTTTTCTCTCAAAGCTAAAATGAATAGTAAATAGTTTTATTCACATAAACAAAGACACACGGGCACCAAAAGTTACTAAATCAATCTCTTTTATGGTATAGGCAGCCAAAGAACAGATAGGTTACTTGATGCTAATTGCAACACCAGCTTGAATGCTAAATAATATCATTAATATTAGCAAGTCTAGATAACATGCAATTAAGCCATACTTTATTACAAATTATAATCCTTTAAATAAAATGTGATATCAGTAAGTTACTAAAAGTTAAAATAAAAACAATGAATCACAGTTAATGCAGAGCTATTTAGTCTTGAACATAGCACTCATAAATAGTGATAGCGAGTTCATCCATTTCATTCCTATATATATCGAGGGACTTGTTTCTTTCACTTTATACTAACAAACAACTCGTTTATAGGAGCATTAACAGCTGCTGGCCTTTCGAGTTTTCTTTCAGCTTTTCGATGAGATAAAACAGTAAACATTGTAACTGAAATAGGTATTTAAATATAAATTATTTATTTTTTATTTGAATAAATGATGCATAAATTACATACCAATGTGATACTTTTGTATTACTATGAAAACTTACTTAAACTGATTGGCTTAGTTGAATGAACTAAATCGTAAGGTCACTTTTTTCTTGAAGGTCGTATTTATGATAGCCAATGACGTGACAGTGACAAATGTATTTCTTCATCAAGGCGTGAATCAAATCATATGAATGCGCTGATTAACTTAAATAGTATGGTAATGTACTAAATTTAATTAAACTTTGAACCTCTTTAGAGTAAGGTTAGGGGAATAGTTATTCACCTTTGTGCATGCTAGAATTTTATAAATTATTAATTTTAAATACAATCATAAATTATAACAAAGGTCGAAAAGACTAAAATATTTTTTTTTTATAATTTAATGATATAATATAATTTAAGTCAATTTCAGATGTTATCAGTTTAAAAAAAAAAAGCCTTCAAAATAAGTCTTCTGCCTTTTGAATTTGGTAGACATGTTTTAATTACTCAGTAAAAATATTTTAATCCGTCACTTAGTTATCAAATTAAAGTATTCGTCATAATCTACTTTCATTGTATTTACGGAAAGAAACATATTAATATTCCGAAATTAGAAGAGATACGCGTAGACCAAACTCATCTACGAACTCTACGAGCGTAGCGGTCGTAGCTTACTCCTGCTACACAGTGTACACATTCGTAGCAAATGATGTACCAATAAGCCTTGGGGCTTAAACAGTAATTTTCCCTGGTATATTTCTCATTATTCTGTTCATATATGTATTACTAAATTAGTATATGTTTATTAATGTATAGTTATGATTATTCATATCATTTAAAATTTATGAAACTTTGCTAAGGTTACAATTGAATTGAACTAAGAATTGTTCTTGTATTAAGATATCAGTATGTCTAAATACTGACTGCAAAATAATCATAATTATTATTTACTCCTTACTTTTATATATAGATGAATTAGCCATCGAGTAGATACTATAGACCTCTATATAAAAAGTTCCTGTCAGTAGTGGATTTATCTTCCCAAACAGAAAACACCACTATTTTTATACCGCTTTAGATTCTTATAGGGTTGGACTAATACGCCATTGTACAGTACAATGCCGTATTGTTACAATACCGTATCGCTATATTCATGGGTAGAGGATATTCATGACTATGTGTAATCTTCATCATAAAACTAATTAGCTACATCCTTCAAGTGAGAGGTTTTTTGTGGTAATTTAATAATTAATATTAACTGAACATGTGGTCTCGCATGCAGCCGTCTAGTAAATAAAATTAAATACATGATTTATTATCTGTTAACATATGAATCACGTAATTTTATAAAACTAATAAAATAGTTATTTTAGAACTAAACAATGAAAATTGTATTCAATTTTGTAACAGTTAGTAACAGGTTACAAAAGAGATAGTAAATATTAGCTTTTACCCGCGTCTATACTTACCTCAATATCGATTTCACCAACGGATTTAGATGAAACTTTATGGTAACATAGTTTATACATTAAAATAACACATACTAATTCTCGTGATGACCGACACATAGATGGGTGGAAACGCGGCCTAAATATGGTCATATGTAACGCACAAATATTTAAATACATTAAAATATACGCTACTATCTAATGGACCTTTTTATTATTTATTTGGTACATACATACTGTACCAAACCGCGGATACAATCACAAAACTATTATAATTTTTATTTTTGTTCTATTAATTCGAATTTGAACAGCTTCATGTACTGAAGCCTCTCCCCGTCCAATCCAAGTACTCTCATAGTCACGTCTCCTTCCTGAAAAAGATTCTAACCTTTTAAGCCGTAAATTTAAAGCTTTGTACCCTTTTTATAGCTGTGCTGACGGAGTAGGCACTCGAAAGGTTAATCATTTAAATTGCCTTTTCATGATAGACCTTACTTACAACTTTAAATTTTATTGTCTTTATTGAATTTATCTTTATCTTATTAATTGTTGATTATCTTCAAACAGAAATTAGAGGAAAATAATTGATTTTTATTTTAACAACTAATTTACAATACAAATATTCAGCCAAAATAGGTTGTTAAAATTGTAATCTAATTATTCAAAAATAGAAATAAACTATTAAATAAAAAGCCCTAAGTATATACTACACTAAATTTCCTTCAGTATTTTTTTTAATAAAGCTTATGCTATTTAAATCTAACTATTAGAGCATCTGAAAATGACAATAAATCAAATGATGGGTTTTTAATAAATAAAAACAACATTTCTAAAACTATAAGAACACACTTACTAATGTAACCTAATATAATTGGGTATGTCGTATTAGGATCTGTTGCATATGAACAAGCTTGGTAAAACACTTTTCAGAGCTTTCTTGTAACAAAGCCTTACTATTGTTTGTTTCTCAATAGTTCTACAGTATTGCAAGTGTCGTCTTCGAGTACATAAATAAGTAATTATTCGATTACTAAAACATCGTTAAGGTATTACATAATTGTTATTGTTATGACGAGTTTTAAGCTTCGTATGAGTGTAGAGGTCGACAGCGCGTGTCCACTAAATAATTCAAGTACCCGCCGACAAGCCCGCCCACGACTACTTTGAAAAGGGTAAGAACATGACCCAAACACCTAATGACTGAGAGGTTACTATAACGAAACATATCATCGCCCTCGTTACTTTTAAGTGTAGTTTGCGGTCGATTTCTAAACTAACGCTTATTATGTAACAATGATCTTTATTTTATAGGAAGGTATACAGTTAAAGTACATAGGTCAGGTCAGCAAAATAAAGACGTCATAAGTAAATCATTTACTCCTATTTCAGTTTAATTGTAAGGTATCCAATTTCGATATTATTTTTTAGAAGATTAGTAAAGTATCTCAAACAATTTATTTTATCTTTCAATTTAATATGTTTGTTAGGGAAAATTTGCTATCATTGTACCGATCACAGGTCTTTATCAGACTTGCTTACTTTAAATTTTCTTGCATGCTTGCTGTACAAGCATAACCTAATAACAAAATAATTACTTATAAATGATATTTATATTATTAAATTTGAAAATCATGAAAAATTAACACATAGATATTTGGTGAAAATCTAAATTTAAAAAAATTTGTGAATTTAGTTTGTACAAATCATCGCACAAATAACTTAGGACAAAACTTTATCCCTATTGAGATAATATATAGACCCAAGTCAACTCGTTGACACCTTAGTTTATTAATTAACACGATAGGTTCGTGCGCCTTGATGCCTCCGGAAGAGTGAGCGTGACTATAAGTCATAAATTTGCATGTTCGTTCCTTCGTTAGATTGAAAAATATAATTCGGCTTACCAATAACTTTACAAATATGCAAATGAAGAACGCATGTTGTATTGCTTGCTGTAAATATGGTCTTGGAAACTATTGCAGAAAGTATTATTCTGACTCATTTAGAGAGCATTCGACATAAGAACGTCCATCATTCACATTTCAATTTAGAATATCCTGCTTATGCATATAATGTATTTTAACAAAGAAAAAGCTGTAGATAAAATATGTGCCTTATTATATAACTTTAAATAAAACCCAGCTAATTTTTTTTTTTTTTTCTTTAGAAAGACAACTCCCACATTAGGAATAACATCCTGTGTCGTGGGGGACTTTACAAACATACATGAAACGGACACAAAGAACATCCAGACTCGGGACAACAATTCGTGGATCACACAAAGTGTTGTAGTTACCGCGTGGGATTTGAACCCACGACACTTGGCGCAGTAGCAAGCGGCATGGCGACCGCTGACACCACTCGGCCAACCGTGCAGTCATTTATAGTTACAGTGGTTTGAAATCATCGGCGAATAAGCTACGTATAAGACCCTGACGAAACATACTACTATTAGACTTATACCCCACTATACTAAGAGAGCTACTGAGCCCTCCGAGTAACGGTGTGTCTGTAAGGCTAGATATTCTTGTAGTGGAGAGTCATAGCATGATAAGTACGGTAATCATCGCCTGACAGGCCTCAACCCTGCCAATATATTTGTAAAAGTGCGAAAATAAACTTACAAGTAAAAGTAACTTGAAAAGTAACTTACGTTACTTGAATTTTGAATACGATTTAGTTCGTTAATTCAAAGTTCAAACAAAATTGACAGGCGTTTCCGATGAGCTCAAGTACTTACTTGCTAGATGAACCGAAAGGTGTAATAATATCATCAATGAAGATAAACTTTATTCTGTAAAGTTGTAAATTATATATGTTTGTACAAGCGATTTAAAGAAAGTGGGTACAATGACAGGCGGTTCTGGCTAGCATAATTCCTTGACAGGTGAGGAGAAAGATAGCACTGAAGTGCGAGTAAAAATGTGTCTGAACCTACTCGGACCGTCCTAACACGACGAACTTCTCAATATTAGGCATACATAACATTAAATCGTTGAAATGTTTTAAAACTGAAATAAATTATAATTTTTTTTAATTGAAATATCTAAATGTAACATTTTCCAACTGCTATCTGCCTAAGGTGTCGTAATAATATATTTTTAGATATTTTTTCATATAAGTAAAATACGCTGGCGATGTCATCGCGCATCCAGCCAATATATTTTGTATGTGACATCAAAAACTTATAAATGTGCTATCTAGTGAAGTTAAAAGGTCATTATTTTCAAGTTTCTTTAAATCGATCGCAACGACATTTCCTTTGCCAGTGTGAGGAGTGTGGAAAAAAAAATCTTACTAGACTACCATTGTGTGGGTCTGTCGCCATACTGCATTGTCCGCATTCGCAGTGAGTATGGTGGCCCCCATTCTTGGAGCCTACTCAAGCTTTCCATGGCAGGCATTCATGTTAAAATTATAATTAAAGTACTCGTGAAAATTATAAAGCAAAAACTATTTAAAGATATAGTTTTTTTTTGTATATACTGAGCAAACGAGCAGGCGTATCGCCTGATGGTAAGCGATTACCGTCGCCCATGGACACCCGCAACACCAGAGGCATTACAAGTGCGTTGCCGGCCTTTTAGAAAGGAGTACGCTCTTTTATTTTCTTCAGTGGAACTAGTAATCCGTACTAACTGGATATCGTAACAATATCCGAATATTGTTACAGTACATAGTAAGCAGGTCTATATTTCAATACGAGGCCTATTCCTCTCACAAATGTTCGAAATTCATTGAAATGCTTATCTAAATTCGACATTGTATTCATAATGATTCCGTGATATACTTATTGAAAGAACACGTTAACAAAGGGTTTACTTGATTAACGAAGTGTGATTCAAATTAAAAGATGAAAGCACTAATTAATAACTTTATTATAAGTTTCTGATATGCCTCTACTTTTTCATTTCATCATTTTTGATCTTTGTTTCTTTACTTTATCAATTTCAAGCATCTTTGTAATTTGATTAGAGTTAAAAGTACACGAATAATGTACCAGGCACAACAACAGGAACAGATCTTACAGGAAGATTGACAATAGATATGTGTCCTGTACACCTAAGTTTAATTTTGTGTAGACGTTATGCTCCAGAAGGAGTCCGCAGAGCGTGATCGGGAAAGGGCCGATCCCGCTCGAAGGAGGCAACGAAGGGGACGCGGTAGAGGTCGATATCTCTCCAATCCTAAGGGTCGATGCAGCCACATCTAGGGGAAATGTGATCGCTGCAACCGACCCGGTTTAGGTGATACCCCGGTGCGGCCGAGGGTTTCGTCTAAGGCAGGACGGTGTTCTGCCTCTTACTGCGCAGAACGTTGTAAGTCGTGATAGCGCCCTGCCCCTGGGGTGACTCTGGTCACCCCGGGATATACCTCAGTCTTGAGGTACGGCAGGGGGGACTCCAGGAGCCGCCAATGTTCCCAGAGAACCTCCTGATTACTGAGGTAGGCCGCCGCGGGGTTTAGTCGGTAGACCAGTCCTCCGAGAGTCCCATCACACCCTTCGTCTCCCCACGAAGGTGGTAGGTAAATTAAGGTAAGGTGCGAAAAGCATTCCCTGAGTAAATAAGGTAATGTAAGAGTAAAAGAAGCGTAATTTGTAATTAAACCATAAATCATTATGCTTATTGTTACACCAAGCAGTAAATAGCGGTTATTAATTAAAAATAAATGTTTAGACATTTGCTTTAAATACCAAATTCTACGAGCACAAAATATATTACTCAACGAATTTTGATGCAAAGTATTACTGAATAAATAATAATAATAAACGTAGAGATCACATATAAAAATATTATTAGCCATAAAACGTCAGTTCATACATCATTTCGTATTTACAATTCAGTCGTAGCAACATAAATATCGTTGTTGGCTAAGTATTTCACTCTCCTTCTCTGTAATATATTACATGGAAACGTTTGCGGTGACGTCTACCTCACATGATGTATTTATTGTTGCCTTTACATGCTCGTAAGAACATTAACGCATTATTCTTAAAGGTCTATTAAAATCGTAACATGTCCAATTAAGTCGTAATAAATATAGACATTTGAAACGGTAATTGCTGTTAAGGTACTCTTCAGATAGACGATGAGAGAAACATAGAAACTCAATGTATGTTTCATGGATTTATTTATATTTCATAAAAATAACTTTTTCATATGTAGCTAAAAAACACAAAACTCATATGCGTTTTCAGTATGTTCATAACATCATGTTAGAGACCTTATTTTCATCAGTGATTTTTCAAAATGTGGCAGTAAAGAATTAATAATTCGTTATTTCAATACTCGTATTACAAAACCATTATACATTATGTTTGATCTATTGTGAAATGTTTTGAATTACAAATTGCAGGTTTGGTTTCAACTATTATAGGAAGCCTTAGTATGTTATTGAGGGAGTACGTATATAGATAATAGTGATCATACGAGGAATTAGTTACTCATATCGTACCGTAAAACTGATCGAGACTATTTACCGTATAGTCTACCGTGGGAGAGCTATGCTTCGGCATGAATGGGTCGGCTCGACCGGAGCGATACCACGGCCTCACAGAAAACCGGTGTGAAATAGCGTTTGCGCTGTGTTTCACCGAGTGAGTGAGGATACCGGAGGCCCATACCCCAACCCCTCCCCCATCCCCTTTCCCATCCCCCAAAGGTCGGCAACGCACTTGTGATGCCTTTGGTGTTGCGGGTGTCCATGGGCGGCGGTAATCGCTTACCATCAGGTGATACGTCTGCTCGTTTGCCCACTATTCAATAAAAAAAAATAAAAAAAAATTACGTTCTTTTTGTTGACAACTATAAATGTGGATAATTAGCAGGCATTTAAAATTCAAAAGTAACTCTAGACTTAGCCATTAAGACTAGATGAATTTTTCAAACCTATTAATATAGTTGATACCAAGGACAAACCTTTTAAAGTGTAAGCATCAACCCATTATTCAACATAAAACGTACTGTCTTTAACAAAAGGTCGTGTTTCAACTTAATTCAAAGTAAAAGAATTTTAGACAAAACGTTCCCTATAATCACTCTAGACGGTAAGGTAAGATATTTTTGCAAGCTAACAAGAGTCAATGCTCAGATTTTAGATCAACGACCCTCAGTCAAATATAATATATATCCCATGTTGTCTTTGCTAAAAGTATTTGAATAAAATTATCAACTCAGTCTAGACGGATCGATTATTATTAAATACTTTCTTGTCATTTAGCTTGCAACTTAGTTTAGAATATTAGATAAAGGATTGGATAGAGATTTACAAAATTAGAATTTCAATGCAAGTAATTTGTATTACGTTTTGAATCCAGAATTAGACGGAAAAGGATAAGATTGGCCGATGTACGAGAGTAGCCACTAATAATTCACAGCACGTAGCCTAAAACAGAATTATCTGCTATAGTAGTTCTGGAACTCTGCCAACTCGCATCATATTAAGGCGAGATGATAATGAACGCTGTGTTTCGTTGTTATTTTTCATGGCAACATAATTCGAGTGCATAAAAATTATGGCTAAATTTCAGATTGCTATACTTTCAGATAATATTATCAGGAAAAACATAAAAAATAGTGTTACTCAACAACACTATCTTCGAAGTTTATTCGGCAAATAGTTAGCTTTCTTAGTCATTCAAATGGTTCCAGTAGAAATAGCAAGACTATAGACATTATCGATATTCGGCAACCCTCACAAACGTCGAAGTGAACGACGCTTTCAAATCCCAGAAAGCTCTAAAGCCCTCACAATTGTCACTAAACAAAGTGAAAACCGAAAAATGGCGTCTCAAAATATATTTGTAATATATATATGTAAATATATATATTTTGCCCCGGGTTCTTAACGGAAAATATAATACAGCCTATAAAACAAAATAAAAACAAAACCTGACAAAATATGCAGCTTAATTTTTTTCGATGTCTTTAACTAATATTGTTTTTTTTAGCCCATATACTCAAAAAATTAACAAATTATATACGAAAACCTTCCTCAAGAATCACTCTATATTGGTAAAAACCGCATCAAAATCCGTGTAGTAGCTTTTGAGTTTATCGCGACACAGACAGACGAAGTTGAGTTCTTTGTTTTACAATATGTAGTGATAGTGATATAAATAGATGTTTGTAACGGATGTTGGATTGGTGAGATGATGTATAATTTAAATTGTTGGTGGTGGTGGTAATTATTGAGCAGTAAATATAATCGATTAATCAGTCTGTCATTAATTTTAACATTATTGTTCTCCTGCACAACATTTTTGTGTGTCTGTCTTACGAAGATAGTATTTGCAAAACTTAAATCATATATCTCACACTTTTGTAACATAGAAGTAAAAAATATATGTATGACTATATATTTATTTATTTTATTTATTTATTAACTTTATGCACAAAATGTACAATGGCGGACTTAATGCCAAAGGCATTCTCTACCAGTCTACCGTTGGGTGGTGCGGAAATGAGTGAGAAGGTGCACAACACTTTACGAAGAAAACATTGAAAAATAATATATCTGCGAATTATACAAGAATATATACATACATACAAACAATGAGACATATATTTATATATACATACACACACGCATACTACATATACATACCCACACGCACATTACATATACATACACACAAATACATATTCATACACAAACATAACATATTCATATCACAATAAATACATTATCAAATTCGTTAAGAATCTGCTGCACTTCGGGCAAGGAGAGTACGTACCTTGATCTTGAATGAATTTAGACTTTGTGCACTTCTGATTTCCTGGGGAAGAGCATTCCAGAGAAGGACGGATTGGATGAGGAAGGAAGAATGAACACACGCAGAAGTGTGAGAAGGGCATGACAGTAGGAGGTTATTTTTGGAGCGAAGATTTCTATCATGATTGTTACACAGAAGCTGGACGGAGGAAGTTAGGTAATTAGGTGCGTTAGGGGAGTTAAGAATGGTGTAGAGAGTCGTTAAAGTGTGGAGGTGACGACGCTGTCGTATAGGAAGCCAATTTAATTTGAGACGAAAGGAAGAAATATGGTCATATTTACGAAGATTGAAAACGAATCGAATGCAGTTGTTTAGAAGTCGGTCATATTTGTTGAGGAGATCTGCATTCAGGTCGCAGTAGCACACATCACCATAATCAATAATGGGCAGGATTAAGGTCTGCGCCAACATAGTTTTAATCTCAGGAGGCAAAAAGTTTTTTAGCCGGTACAACGCGCGCAGGGATCCTGTAACCTTCTGACTGACACTAGTAACCTGGGTTTGCCAACTAAGGTTACCATCGATGAACAGGCCCAAATTCTTCACACTAGAACTTAGAGGAATAACTGAACCATTAAATAATATAGGTGGCAATTTGTCTATATCCAGCCTTCTGGTCATGCGTTGACTGCCCAATATGATAGATTGGCATTTAGTAGGGTTCACAGTCAAACCGAACCTGTGAGACCAATTGCTAATAGCATCCAGATCGCCGTTAACCATAGTAATAGCCTCGTTTATATTATCTACTGCAGCATGGTAATAGAGTTGCAAGTCATCGGCATAGAGATGGTACGCACACTGAAGATTATGAGTGATGAGATTAATAAAAATAGAAAATAATAATGGAGAGAGAATGCCGCCTTGGGGGACACCAGAGTCAAGATCGCACCATATGGAGGTGGATTCGTCAACACGGACGGACTGTTGGCGGCCTCGAAGATATGAAGAGAACCATTCCAGTTCATCAGGTGATATCATATGATAGGAAAGGATAGATAGGAGAATATCGTAACTGACGGTGTTAAAAGCGTTTGAGAAATCAATCAAAGCTAACAAAGTTACTTTGGAATTCTCGATTCCTGTTCGAATGTCACCAGTTACTTTTAGGAGGGCGGAAGTTGTACTGTGCCCAGGCCTGAAGCCTGATTGAAAAGAGCTTAGTAGGTTATTTCGGTACACAAATTGTGACAGTTGTTGATGTACACATTTCTCGAGCACTTTGGATAAGAAGGGAAGTATGGAAATTGGGCGCAAGTGATTAGTAAGGGTAGGATTAGGGACCTTAGGGAGGGGAATAACAAATGCGTTACGCCACTGTGAGGGGAATGTACATGAGTCGAGAGAAAAATTTATTATATGCGTAAGCGCAGGAAGAATTTGATCAAGGATAGGAGTGATCATACGACGGTTTATGTTGTCACTGCCCATTGCGTTGGATTTTGTGGAGAGGACTATCTTTTTGATATCCTCTGGTGCAACTGGAGAAAACTGAAAGGGATTAATATTGGGACGAGGTAGGTCAGCCAAGTACCTCAAAGTACGACACTTAGTTTGGTGATCAAATTGTGGTACAGAGGTGAAATATCGATTAATATCGTCCAAACTAAATGTCGTTGCAGAAATACATTTCCTGGATCTACCAATACCCAGGGTGCCGAGGAATCTCCAAATATAGGAGGCAGAAGAGCAGTTAAGATTATTGATGATATGGCAGCGTTTAGCATTGCGCACCACCTGATTACACCGATTTCTTGCAATCTTATAAAGAGACCAGTTGGAGTCGCACCTGGTTTTCCGAAATTTACGGAACGCCTTGTCCCTGCATGTCATTGCCTCACGAACGTCCACTGACATCCAGGGGGCTGGAGAACGTTTGATACGTACCTTAGTTATAGGAGCGTGTTGATCGTATAGGTCAGTTACCAGCGTATTAAAAATCTGAACCTTGTCGTCTATTGTATGCGCCTCAAGCAGAGGTTCCCAATTTAGTGCTGTAGCATCATTGCGCAGTTTTTCCTCATGCATCCTTCCAAAACATCGAATATGGCGAAACTGAGGGCGGGGCTTAGGGGGTTTCAGGGCATAGGACAAGTAGATAAGGTCGTGTTGGGAAAAACCAGAAGCCTGGTGCTGACCATGACTACGGACAAAGGAAGGGGATGAAGTTAGGATCAGGTCCAGCCAGGTGTCAGGTACGTCAAAGTTGTGATGTGTTGCTGACATTGGAAGCACATGCAGACTGGATGATTCGATAACCAGAAGAAGTTTACGGGAACGATAGGAACAGGAAGCGAGGAGATCGGTATTGAAATCGCCCATTATGATATGGTGTGTATACTCAGACCCTAAAGATTCCAGAATCGGTTCGAGACTGGAGAAGTAGTCGGCGTTAGGGGGACAATAAACAACGCCCAGAACAGTTTTGGCTCCGTTTATGCCAACCTCAAGAAAAAGGTATTCTGCTGATGCAGAACAGGAGGGAGGTGAGGCTATTAATATTTTGTAGGAGATTGAGCAGTGAAGATAAATCGCAACACCACCTCCTCTCCTATCAATTCTGTCGTTGCGAATGAGGATGAAACCAGGGACGGAATAAGATGTAGACGGTAAGTGGGGTTTTAACCAGGATTCTGAAATCAGAACAGCATGCACTTTAGAGTCGGTAAATGCTTCGAGCAGATCACTGTGATGACTGGGAATGCTTTGAGCGTTAATATGACAAACGTTCAAGCAGCTCTTAGCAGGATGACTAAAAGTGTGTCGCACAAAGTCGCCTAGTGTGTCAGATAAAGAACTAAAACTTTCAGCACTGGAAATACTAGCAGAATCATTCGCAGAATGAAATGATTCATTATCGGACAGCATTATATAAAAACAATATAAATAATATTAACAAATGGCAATAAATACGAAAACAAACTTTGTATAAATATATAGAATATTCAATGTGTAATAAGAAATAAATAACAATGAATATAAATATATAATATATATATATATGAATACAATATGCTATTTTATGGAAATAATATGATTAATTATAGATGTTCATGTCTACACCACCCACCAGGTTTGACCCACAAAAAATAAGGAAAATATACAAAGTGAAAAAAAAAACAAAAAAAATATATATAAATAAAAGTGACATTGATGCAAAATGTATCCGAACGTTGATTGCCGGCCGTGTGTCAAAGTTATGTCATTTAACGTCATTTAATCATAACATTACAATGTGGATTGTGGGTTATTATTTGTTTGTTGTTGATACCAAGAGAATAAAGAACATTAATTATACTTAAAAACAGTTAAAAAAGTGATGTGATAGATAGCACGGCCGACCCAAAGAAAACATAAGTGAAGAATGCTAATAGCCACACTTAAATTAACAGAACAATACAGATTAATATCAATGATGTGGAGTGTTTTACAAAATATCACTTATTTACGTGAAGAGGTGTTACCACTATTCTTGGCTGCAGAAGAAGTGTTATCAACCGCCCTGGGATGCCTGTCAAGCAGCGGAAGAAGCTGCTCCATGTGTAACACTTTGTGACGATGACCATCCGGCGTTTTGACAACAATGGTACCGCTCTGTGTCCAAACCGCTTTCATGCCAAAATGCTGTCGTGCTCTACTGAATATACCCTGTCGAGTCTTTGTCAGGAACTCCCGAACTGAGATAGATGTGCCCTTTAACGCCGACTTAGCTCTCCAGATGCAAGATCTTGTTGTCACATCGGCGAAACGCACCAATATGGGCCGGGGATGATCCTTGCTCACAACCCCAATCCTGTGGCAGACCTTAATGTCATGGGAAGAGATGTTATCCATGCTCATTCTACTATGGACCAGACTGAGAATGGACTTGGGACAATCCTCACTCTCAGTCTCCGATACGCCCAAGAAGAGAAGATCCTTGCGTCGTTGCCTTACCTCCAGGACATCAACTAGTTTGTGACAGTCAGAGATTTGCTTGCGAAGGAGTCCAAGCATTTTAAAGATGAGTTCGCGAAACGTACGGAACTCCTCAGCTACTTTAGCAACGGTATCTTTAGCTGGCACTCCACTGTGTAGCTGGGCCTCAAGATCCGCCATCCTTTGATTGAAGCTCTCTTCCAGGCTTCTCTGTGCCGATTCAATCTCCGTTAAGTGAGACATACTTGATAGCAGTGAATGTGGGTGTCAAACTGGCAGGTGGAACAGTGAAATGCTACTATATTACATTAAATGTAATAACTTTGTAACAAGCAACTAATTACACTATTTAGCACTTAAATTATTAAAAACAACTTGTAAAAATCATTTAAATAAACTATATTAAATTTTATAAAGAGCAGAGTATGTCTTTACTTTTTTAGCACCTACCTACATACTACTTAATATATATGTAGTATGTACACGTACACGTATGTACATGTAAGTATGTACATTATGTAGAGCATTATGTGGCCGTTTTTCTACCTGATTATGGCAAAAGAGGATTGTGTCTTCCACCCTCTGTAACTCTGTAAGATGACGCTAGATTTACCTAATTGTGAGAACTTTATTCACTTAGTGTAAACTAAGTGAACAAAATTCTGAAAAATTCAAATCACAAGTTCGTACCTTTTTTAGTAAAACTTTCAAGCATTTGTTTTGTTTTTTGCAATAAGAATAAAATTTTCTGGTAACACGTTTGTGTTGCTCTATTTTGTCATACTATTATTATAAATTGTAAGTAACTCTGCCCGTCTACCTCGGTTATGCTTTCACTAAACAGCTAAACCGATTTGGAAGAATTTTGGAACAGAAAGATTGGACTTTGAAGACATGGGCTACATTTTGTTAAGATAACAGACATACAAGCGGGCGTAGATGTGGGCAGAAGCTAATTGGTATGTAAATAACAATAATTTTCTTTTTCCTTATATATGTGATTGACTTACAGCAATATGACTCCACTTGCTGCAACAAAAGGGAACAGTCAGAAATTCACATCTCTGTATGTTATCAAGGACAAAAAGATGTAAAGGTAAAGAGTCATATAGATGCTTTATCTAGACTTACAATAGGCCCGATTTAGTTGCTGAGATGGTAGGATGGTATCATGGCTACGATACGATGAAACTAATAACTAAATCTCTTTACTGAAACCGTAAGATATATATTTTTTTATTTATATGAACCTGCCACAGTAACTCCACTCTGTCCGATGAAAAGCATGAGCAGAATCCAAGAGCTAGTGATAAAACAATGCAGCATACCAATGCTGTATGGTGTCTCACACTATGGCGGCCTTTTGAGATGCATCATTGGACCTCCGATGGTAACTAAATGGCCTGGTTAGTCTATCATCATTTGGTCAAAGAGGTTAATTTTGTTGGTGTATTTTTGTTCAAATTCTTGAATAGTGGTTCACAGATTGTATTCTAAGTTTGATAGAATCATCACTGATAGGACTATGTTGCCAGTTAACGAATTATGATAGAATGACCAGACAGTCGTGTATTTTTGACATCATTGTTTCAAATAACGGCGGCGTGAAACCCCTTGAAAATATATGATTTTTGGATTAACTTAATTTTCCCGCTTTTGGCAACATTTTTTATTGGTCTTCTCGTGATATTTTCTAGTGGATTACCTTTCTTGATAAATGGGATATGCAATGCTAACAGAATTAGCAAAATGGGTCGAGCCTGTCGCGCGTGATGCCGGAACTAAGGAAAAATAGAGATTCATTTTATACATATGTACATTCAATGATAATTATTTAAAACCAGAATACATTATACGTATATACGATTGTTAATAGCATTTTTGTAGAATAATATTTTGCTCTTGAATAGGTAGCATATTCTTAATTATATTAATGTTTATCGTAGATATGTATTTGTAGACATATATATATGTGTGTAGATAATAAATCTCTGGCGCTGCTCCAGCCTAAGAAGCTATCCTATTTTTAAAGATATTTTATTCAACATGTTTGGGTTTGCTTGAGATAGTCACTAGTAGATTATACATTAGTTATTCTATTTTAAATAAATTAAATGTAAATATTACTAACTTCCTACTTAAAAAGAACAGGCAATTTTTTTTTCCTAATATGATTTCTAAACTCCGATACCTATATTTTTTATAAATAAATAGTTATTTTTTGTAATTTTAATCAACGACTGTTAACCTTGGTTACATTTAGACGGGTGTTAACTCAGCGTGTTTCAAACACCGTTTCAAAAGTGTAGATTTCGGCATCCATTCTCGCTTGATTTTTGCTTCTCTCTTTGACTTTGTACAAATGTATAGAAGTATAAAAACAACTTGAAACAAAAAACACTTTAAAATTTAATTATTACATTTACGTTATAAGCGATCAAAGACAAATAACGAGTTCCAAATTATGTATTTTATGCTATTTAGTAGTTATTAAACTTTACACATGTAATAGTTAGAGCAGTTTAACAAGTACATAATTTGTACTACATGACTTAAAACTATTATTACGTGCAGGAACGGCAACACTAGCAGTTACAAAACTATGAAATACATACAATTTCAAAGCAAATGGCTTCCGAAGTTACGCTCTATTATTAAAAATGGTATAAACTGAACAAATTGTCACTCGTTTTAAAGTTAAATTAGATGGATTTGCCTTTTCCTGGACGATCGTCTGAATAAAACATAAGACTAACTGTTCTAATGACAAGTTCTTTGTTTTTCTTAGTGACTGCATAAGTTGTGAATGAATGTGGGATCAGTAGGTGGCTCGGGTGTCGGATCAAATCGCACTTCATTTGTCCGCGTCAGACGCTGGGCCCGCGTGATGGATGACAGCCGGGTGCCGCGGCTGTAACACCCTAGGTTTTAATTGATACCGTCATTTTTGTACCGGCCGCGGACCGCCACGCCCTCTGCCGGCGGCACGTCACGGCTCCTTTCATTACATAACAGGTTGAAATGTTTCGCTTCGTTTATCTTTTATTTCGATGAAGAATAATATATCTTTGGAGGTGCGCACTCCATTTCTGAAGTTGAGCGTGTCTATTATCATTGATAGGGGTAATCTGTTTGATATTTCATTTCACATGCGACCTACATCATGAATTGAATATAGGTGAAATGTGTTGTGTAGACAATTTTGTTTTGTGGAAGAGGGAATACGGAAAGTCAATAATATATTAAGTAATCATAACGTCAGAGATAACAAGGTTCAGCTCAGTATGTTATGAGAGATAAATATTTTTTCCTTACATTTTGAATTCAGTGGATCAGTCCATTTATAGATACCTATTCAGTTTTTGCTCATACTTTTTTATCTTCTTAGTAAAAATAGATATATAACCGTCGCCTACAACAAGCATTTTACGATCAATAAAAAGTATCAAAAGTCTATCGAAGTACTGTTTGTATAAACAAACTTATCTCCCATGGGAAAACAAAGCAATTCGCACCTTTTTCTTTCATTTCCAGATCGATGAACAAACACTTTTATACATAAATCATATCTTTTAACGAAGTGAGAAAAATACGTGAACAGGAATCCGACCTACTTGCCTATGTAGAAATATCAGACAAAACAAAATGAACAATTATTCACAACGGCACTCGAAACTACGACTACGAGCTACGACGTAGCAGCCGTAGCACGTAGCAGGAAATGGAGTTACTCTCCTGGCGGGTGCAGGACTTCTGCCAAAATGGATAAATGGTAATGAGAATAAGTGCAATTTATTTCAGTTTTAGTTGAGGTTTTAAAATTGCAACGATTGATTGAATTTATTAAAGTCTTTTAATGTGGTTTGTACTTATCAAAATGTTGGGGTTTCAAAATAATTTTAGGTAAAATATTATTAACAAATGAAAATTTTGTGATAACGACAAATTGTGAAGGGGTCAAAACTGATTTGCGTGACAAAGCAAATGACACGATGGTGTAACTGTTTTTGTTTATATTTTGTTACTAGAATATAAAAAAGTTTTATTTGACTTTACAAGTAAGCTATTAGCAATAAGGTAGGACAAAATATCGATGTAAATATTCAAATCATCACGAACCGACGAAATAAACTTTTTCTCAGCAATAAAGTCACACGACCAGCTTGCGGATAACTTCTTGTTATAACCTAAATGTACTTGCTAACCAAGATTTTAGGCACACGTAGCCGTCGTTTGAAAAACTTTTAAAGTTACTTTAGAGAATAATTTGTTTATAATAAAAGACTACTTTTAACCCATATTATATTTTTTTCAATTGAATTAATACACATTAATACACTTTGGTGTTTAAATGTTTTAAATAATGAATTCTTCAAATAAATTCAAACATTTTTGCTGCTTATATACGAACAAACATATACATTTCAGTAATTAAGCCGAATGTATCAGATTACCTAGAAGACAAAAAGTTTTATTAAAAGGATGATAATGGCAAGTCAATTTGAGGGTTCCATTATCTTAGATTTTATGAGAAAAATTACTGACATATTGTAATATTGTGACTTATATTAGAGGTCTACAGAAAATAAAAATGATGTCAACACTATATTAATAATCGCAGTCTCGTACTTAAAATAATCTTCCAAATCATCATATCAGCCGCAGGAAGTCCACTGCTGAACGTAGGCCTCCCCCAATGATCTCCACATTGACCGGTCGTTAGCGGCCCGCATCCAACGAGTCCCTGCGATCTTAATCAGGTCGTCCGTCTACCTCCAATCTTCCAAAAATTAAAATAAATTAAACTTTTAACTTTAGTCAGTAACCAAATGGGTACCAAACACTTTATCAGTAAATTGTAGGGTAAGTTTGTATATGTATGTATGAATCTTTGCGCATTTAGCAGTGTAACTACTGGATTGCGTCAGATAAATGTTTCAATGGAGATTTACCCGTCAAGTAGTCTAAGAGACATTTGTTGGGATCACGACCCTATCTCGAACCAACCATGAATTCTCGAGCTCTCATTTGCGTAATGTGATTACAAAAGCACATCTTTCGAGATAAAAGCGTAGGCTTTCTACGTAAGTAATGAATTTCTCAGTCTGCACGGGCAAAGCTGAAAGCCTCATAATTGTTACAGAACGCAGGCAGACACCCATGACGATGTTAACGCTAAATTATCATTGATTTAACTTCAAAGGAATTTACGCATAATACTACGGGAGACAGTTATAAATGATATGCTCTCCTAATTTTGAACTAAATATTACAGCAAAGGACTATGTTCTGCGGCTTTTCATTGTTCGACCAATAATTAACAGTTGAAACTTACACCCTTAAAACGTATAGTCAAAGAAAAATATTAACATAGCATTAGTACTAGTTTTTTGGATGTTAGAAAGCTCAAACTTCTTGTAAACAGTATTTTTGTAAATAGCCATATGAACCCAACATGTTCAAGTTATTAATATTTTTTGCTAAATATTTTTTCTTAGAAAAATGTTTTGTTGCGACTATGTTGGTTTAAAATATAAGTTAATCATTATATTAGCTAACAATTAAATTAAATTGTAATATTTATCTAATAATAACATAATATCTGTTTTATATTATAGAAAACTACAAAACTAAAATAAATAACTTTAGTACCCTAGCTTAGCTCCTGAACTAATGTACTAACGTAATGTAATGTATAAACAAATTTTTTTGAGACGGCCATGCATACAAACAATTAAATTAATTGGCGGCAACATATCAAGCTAGTTTTAACAGAGCACCTTGTTTGGTACTATTTATCCTATTACAAAAAAATATTGCAGAGAGCTTGTGAGCTTTATTATGATACACACAAGTAGAGAAATATTTTATAGAGTAGCACGTGTTTTACAACCGTTCTTATTTGTACCTTGAGTTCTTCTTCCTAGAATTGAAGATAGCTGTGAATCCAGTACTAGTTACTGTGTCAGTTCTTTTAGCAATTTTTATATTAAAGGCGGTTTTCTATAGGCCCATGGTATCACGACAAAAAAGCCGACCCCATTTGTGTCGAAGCATGACTCTTCCAAAACTGAGGATCTAATCAAGTGACGTGCAATTGGAGAAGCCTATGTTCAGCAGTGGACATCGATATTATGATAATAATGATGGCTTTTATTTTTGAAACTCAATATGCATAAACCTGAAAGATTTTCTACGTTTTTTTATATGTACCTGTTCTTATATGCATGCGATTTGTATAAACTTACTTATGGGAGAAGTTGTTTATAGTTCGCTGAAAATAAACTGCAGTTTCCAACATAAGTCACTGAGATAGGATCACTACAGATGTCAATACCAACGGACGCTACCTAGATTGTCTACAAATTTATTCACACTCCATTAATATACGTCGACCGACACCCGTCGTGTTAGATCGCTCTATACATTGATATGGCACACCCTAGACCTGCAATAGGTTCAGTACCTATGATTATCTCTTTAAGGAATAAATAGAATATAGAAATATCAATATTGTTACTGTTATACATATTAAATATGCAATTGTAATATAAACTATCATACAAGAGAACATTTAAGAGTCACAAATACTGCTTAATTTTTTTAGTGCGGCCAACGGTAAGTTGTGAAGGGAAACAGCTGCAAGTTGTAAAAAGTTCGCACAATAAACGTCTACCCGGTACCTCTGCGAATACAATCAAAACATTCATTCTTATCTAGTCGTACACAGGTCCACTAATTATAACATTTAAACCAAAACAGACAAATTACTCATGGAAATCTCGGGTGAAAGTTGAATAAATGAAAGCGGCCATCACAAATTATTTAAGTGCAACATTCGGCACGAGGCCAGCATTGTGTTCGGTGAATTTCACTAAACTATTCAGGTCGAGGAAACCGCAGTCGCTCAGTTGTTCACAGCTTTAACTTAAACTTTTGCTAGGAAAAAAGTTTCAACGTCCCTGTGATCCTCTTTCCATTAAAAGTTAATATACAACTCTAAATCGCAAATAACTTTATTTAAATTACATGTATTTCCCTTTTAGGGAACAAATAATTCATTTTCTGTGCTTTGATTTAAAATTTACATGTATAGTTAATATTGCTGTTTATTTAATATTAAAATTATTTAGTTTATTAGATTAATGTTAGCTTCTTCAGTATTGTTATCAATACAGTTTATTTGAATGTAAAGTCCTTTATCTTGTTACGTGAACATGATAAGCTGACAGCTACTCTACGATTAATGTTAGAAATCCGTAAATGAAAACATTGATCATAGAAGAGTAACGCTTCGGCATGAATGGGCCGGCTCGACCAGAGTGATACCACGACCTCACAGAAAAACGGTGTGAAACAGTGCTTGCGCTGTATTTCACCGAGTAAGTGAGAATAACGGAGGTCCATACCCCAACCCCTGTCCCCATCCCCCTCCCGATCCTCGAAAGGCCGGCAATGCACTCGTGACGCCTCTGCTGTCCATGGGCGTTGGTAATCCATTACCATCAGGTGATACGCCTGCTCGTTTGCCCCTATCCTATGAAAAAAATATCATTCTAATCATATTAAAATCTTTTTTTATTATTTCGTACATTTCACACACCAAGTCATCTCACTTCAAACTAAACAGAGCCTGTATTATGATACTCGTAGCTAAATTGACTGATAGAATAATTAAATAGCAAATGTAAATATATACATATTATATATAGAAAAAAAACTCACAAGCTCCGAAATAAATAATTGCAGATCATACAAACATTTATTCCGGCCGGGGAACTAGACCCGAGACCTCAAACACAGCAGTCGCATACGCTACTATAGCACCACCACAATTCAAGACAATTATTTAATATTTTGATTATTTACTTTTATCATTGTCATAAGTACAAATAAGACTTCAGACTGAAACGCAAGTATTAAAAACTGTTAAGATATTTACTACTTTTTGCTTCGTATTCAGAAAACAAAACCTACATAACTAGTAATATATTAGTAAGTACTATTTAACCATTTATAATTAATTTGAACGTAATCATAAACAAGTCATTGTCTTGTTTTCAATACATACCACCATCAACAACAGACAGCGTTAAAGTGGCAGGATTTAAGAGTTCTCAAGCGAGTTACAGCGTAAATTGGTATCATCCATCGAGTGTGTAGCTTAACACAGTATTGTTTCAATCCATTAGAACACTTGCTATTTACAAAGAATCCCCACAAGAGATACTACTTATTTCACTTACATTAACAGTAACGGTGTGAAAATGTGCTAAGTAATAGATAAAGAACACGTTAAAAAAACCTAAATACATCAGTGTTGTACAGAATCTTAGAATTTCAGGTAACAATCAACGTCATATATTTAGTTGAATAATTTTGCCAATGGTTCCAGCGACGGTCATGCTGAGTTCACTGATTATAAAATGGGACGTTCGTCAGACTATATAAATAGACAAAGTGATTCTATTCTATAATGGACTGCCTCTGTGGCGCAGTGGTAGCGTATGCGACTGCTGTTCTTGAGGTCTCGAGGTCGATTGCCGGGTGGGACCAAATGATTTGTATGATCTGCAAATACTTGTTTCGGAGTTTGGGTGTTTTCTATGTATAATATGTATGTATTTGCCAAATAAAGTATATATGTATTTATACCAGTTGTCTAGTACCCATAACACAAGCTCTGCTTAGCTTGGGACTAGATGGCATTGTGTGTAAGATGTCCGAAATATTTATTCTTTATTATGATCATTGAGGCCTTCATTACTGTCAACACTAATGAACACTACTAACACTTAAACTATTTTTTTCTAAGGTGGGATATTCGTTTGCATAAGTTGTTGTTAAATGATCATGACTAATAAAATCACAATAAATAATATTTTAATGATAAATCGAATATTTTTCATACTTTAAATATACGTTTACTTTACTCAATGAATAGCTCCATGAGAGAATCAAACACTTCAACTTGTTAAATATTAACCGTAAATAAAATATTAATTATTATTTTATTTAGGAGTTTAATTATAAACTCCTGAATAAAAAAATATATTAATATTTTAATAGTATGAAGAATATCGTGGTAATCATTTTTCTTATTAATAAATGGCCTTTGATTATAATAATGTGACTTTCTATTGGTAAAAGATTTTTTTAAATCGGTTTGGTCGATCTAGAGATTATCGCTTATAACAAGAAACTGACAAACTTAACCTCATTATAATATATAAATTACTGCGTATATGGGCAAAGAATGTTTACAGAATAACAGCTTTTATAATTTTTGCGCGTCACTATTACACTGTGGACGTGCACGGCGTGACGATATCGTAGAAGAAATATTAAGAACGTCTTCATACCATCCTGACATTTTACTTCTCCGTTAAATTGTCTTTATTAAAAATATCGTATTTTGTTGCTACCGTGTAAAACTGTAAATAAGGCTGCCCAAATCAATCTAAAATAATCACCATTAAAAATATCTATATCAAAGTATAAAAACTAAATCACATATTTTTGGTTAGTTTCACTTATATTGTACAAAAAATGAAATGCTAATAAGAATAAATAAAAATACAAACGAACTGCCACTTACCGGCAGCCTTTAGATAAAATAACCCAAATATACAAAGGTACAAGTTCATGCATATTTCAAACTTTTACAAAATCAATATGTTATTTTCGGGCTTTCAGAGCCATGTCAAGAATTAATGAACTATGTATTTGTATTATTAGGAGTAAAGTAATGATTTCCTAAAAACGGGTATTAAGTTATATGATAAACACGTGTCCATCAAAGCTTAATCACTTACACACAATATCAGTAATGTTTGTAAACACATTAACTAACTAGGTCACATCAACTAAATTGTGTCAATTCTGTAAATATTCAGAAGCAAACTTTTTCTCAATAATTAGACAGTAAACAAAAGCATATCGTAGTGGTCTCACATTTAGTATAATAACTAAATATGTTTTTGTTTTTTTTATTTATTAGTTAATTATTTATATAGGAATATTGTACAGACAGACATACATACACATATATATATAATATAAAGGGTGTCTCAGTAAGAGTGCACTTTTTCACTTTGAAATAAAACCACACATATTTTGGGTGTATGGAATAACATATTCGTCAAATGGCCTCCACAGCTCTGACGACAGGCCATTACTGAAATTACATGAAATTTTCCATGACTTTTTCTGGATGTGGATGTATCTCACCGATTACGCGTTGGATCTCAAATTTTAGCTCAGGAATCCGAAAGAGAAAAATGTGCATTTTATCGACTGAAAATTTTTCAAAGCTTGCGAGTGGTCTCGGCATAACTTTTAAAATTTTCGTAATTAATTTTGACAATTATACTCGTAATGCTTTATTTTTTCGTAAAGCGCTCATTTTAATTAAATGTAAGATAAAATTGATATGCTTTGTATAACAAATAAGCTTTTGCTTAAATATAATTAAAAGGGAAGTTCTACAAAATTATTTAAGAGACAGCAACTAAGAGACCACCAGCGCGCTGATCATTTTTAATAATCGAAATAGTCATATGTAACATCTGCAAAATTTCAAAGTGGCCACTTGCACAAAGATTGATTGATATATAAATAGTAGATTCAATTAGAGTCCATTATCTATACTAAATAAATCTTTTCTAGATTCTTACGCTTTCCATGAAACTATAATCTATTATATACAACGAACATTATTTCAATCTTGAGTGAAGTGCTATATTCGGCCTTTGGTACCTAAATATAACTTAATATAATTTACACAAAGCACCTACAACTGCCTTTTGCGGTTTTCCTTGGCAACCGCAAGAAAGTAATTGTTAAGCCCAATAGCTAAACAAAATGGCGAAACAAGGTCACCTATTTAGCTTGATATCAATTGTAATAGAGGCACATTAATACATGTATTTTTAATTTTTTGCTTTTGCATTCACTATAAATATGTAAAATGTGTTTAATAAATATAATTTTGTTAATTTTATATAATGTGTCATTATAGTTTAGTTTTTTATTGTTTGGTGTAAGTCACGATAGGTATATATTTAAGTGAATAAGTATCACTACCTACCTACAAAAGCAACTGTATTTTTTATTGGAACACATACTTTACATGCTATCTACATTTCTTTTACTGTTTATTTAAATCATATTATTTAGATTCCAGAAAGACGACTAATTTTAATTTAATTTGTATTTATTTTGAGTACCAAAATTTTTATTGATATTTGATGTTTCACATTTAAAAGTATTTCCGTCCTTATCTTGCACGAAATATCTTTATTTTTTAATAACATTGCCTGTGTTTCAGGTCACGTAATACTGCCAACATAAAAGTTCACCGAGTTCAAATTGGAAACAGTACTTATTTTACACTTATAAATCTCATAATCTACGTCTAGAATGCTGTGTGAAACTATTCAGTTTATCATTAGATTATAAGCCTGTTTGAAAAGAAAATTACTTCCCGATTCCATGATATTTATCTTGAAATAGGACATTAATGTGTGTTGCAATACATAATTGCAAACATAAATATTCTAATGTTGTTCTGTGCGTTTATTATTTAAAACATTAGTTTGAGTGACTTCTATTCTAATGTATACTTTGTTAATTTCAATGTTAATTTGGATATGTAAACGTACTTATT
Organism: Spilarctia lutea; assembly: GCA_916048165.1. NCBI lineage: Eukaryota > Metazoa > Arthropoda > Insecta > Lepidoptera > Erebidae > Spilarctia > Spilarctia lutea. The sequence goes on along the minus strand of OU696475.1, from coordinate 12,294,730 downwards.
AGTTGCACTGTTTCCCATCACTGTTAAAATATTTTTTGGCTTTTCATATTTTCACTGATTTGTTTCAGAAAATTTACTTTAATAGTTTTTTTTATTTAGAGTTCCTAAAATAGTGAAATTGCTAAAAGCTATTCTTGAAGCAGCGTTTAAAGGACACATGAAAAAAAAACACTATTAATATATAAATCCGTGATACTGATAAAAATAAAGTATTAAGCATTAAGAATTTTCTAACCAAACAAAGTTTATAAAAGAAATATCTCATATATTTCACTAACTGTTTCTGTTTACAGGTAAGTCCAGCGAATGGAAGCTTCAGCGAAGCCTGTTTGCTTTGGGTGTAACTTTCCTACGAGTTGGCTAACTTTGGCAAACTTGGCATTGAGTTATAGATTCCCAACCGCCCTCCAAATACTTATTTGTTTTGTTTCTTGTAAACAAAGATCCCATTTTATATATCATATATTTTTATATTTAAAAATCCTTTTAACAGTATAAAACTTTAGATAGACTTATCTATTAAACTATTTTTAAAAGTATATCCATTAAGATAAAATCGATATGTTTTGTAAAACACATAAGCTTTTGCTTAAAAATAATTAAAATGGAAAATTCTGCAAAATTATTTATGAGGCAGAAACTAATTATTTTCAAAGGCTGTCCCTTTGTTGAGTTTGAAATCATTATCATCATCGATGTCATGACTTTAATTTGAAGGAGATCGAATATGGGTCGGTTGTAGCCATATAAACCGATAAAAAAATATTGTTAAGGACTAAATAAATCAAGATTTTATGTTATTGATGGTAATTATATTATTGTCATCACTAAACTAAAATTCACTAAACATTTTGTTGAATCATATACTTTAAAATCATTCGCTTACATATTTGGATATCTCACATCTCAGCTTTCACTATATTTAGTTTAGTACTAAATAAAAGTTGATCAGAAGTACACGTTTGTTTATTAGTTAAAAAACTAAACTAAACTCGAAGTGTAAAATTTATAAGAAATTATGACATAAGTATATTATTTTTTAAAGAATAGCAAAAGAAAAATTATGGTAGACCATAATTTTTCTTTTGTTATTCTTTGTTGAGTAATTTAACTAATTTTGGTTGTGCCAAAGTAAATTTTCCTTTTTTAAAGTAATATACAGGCATGTGTCTCCGATTAAAGTTTATTTAGTACTAAACTAAACACAGTGACAGCTAAGAAGTGCGATTTCAAAAAATGGACTGTAAGCAGATGAGATTAAAGTATATAATCCAACAACAAATTTTAGTTCAGTGATGAGAACAGAATTACCACCATTATGTTTTTTCTGTCCGTGTTGTTACAGATTAAGAATGCGGAGTATCACTACCTCTATTCAACCCGTGGGTCTTTTAAGAGTCGACTATGAGCAAACTATGCAATACAACATCGCAGAAAACAGAAGGAAAACTTGAAACAAACCTTTACCAAACCGTCTGGCCAGCGTACTGTAATAGGCCAAAACCTCCTATATAAGGAGAGGAGAAAGGTTGTTAATGATTGATGTTTTGTTATTAAAGACACTTTATATACTGTAGTCGCACGTATTCAGATTGATATTAATCTCCATATAAATACACTTATAAATAAATAAAACACAAACAAATATGTTTTCATTTAGGCCACCTTCCAAGGTGTTCGTATATTTTTGTTGACATCAAAGACAGAAAGGTACTTGTTTTTATCTACATAATTGGCGTTAGCATTGGCCAGTAATATATTGAATTAGAACAAAATGTGGGATGATATTACTTTATTAGATACTGATTTAGGTATTAGAAGTTGTTTGAAGTTTTACGACAGTCACTGTTGGTTTAGAGACAGGTTATGCCTGTGAGCCTCACACATATTCCATTTATGACATGTGTAAACATGTTTTATATCTTGCGAATTTTCTAATTTTACCTCATTACGATTGTGATGTGTTCTCACTAGGGGACGCAGTTTTTGTTTTTAAGTTTATACCTTTCATTGAACTATTAATAACTGCAGGAATGGCGTTGTAAGCGGCTTGCCATTTAAGCTAAGTTTTAAGCTTGAAGCCCCAGATAGAACAAAACTTTATGTGATCGTTATTTCTTTGTTATTTCATATTATTTTGTAAAAAAAACTCCGCGACATATATAATTATATTCTTAGTGCAAGAGTAGTCCTTTAGAAACAACTAAATACAATAATAAATAGGAACTATTTATTATTGTGTATAGTTGTTGTGTAACAACTAAATACAATAATAAATAGTTCCTATTTATTATTCCAATCTGTACCACTAGTCCTCTTCTATAAACTTTAGCTTACAAGCACTAAATATATAACAGAATCGACTACTTTAATATAAGGAACCATAAAATCTTCAATAACTATCCCAGTGGCGTATTCTGTGACTTGTGAGATGGTTTGTGATCATTTTCCAATAGTAATACAAAAAGCAAGGCGCTCTACCAATTTCAAAAAATCCTTTACCCTAGACTAGAAATACCCATTTTGGGATTTGCTATTCAATGTATAGTTCATTTACATTTTCATCTCGGTTGCTCTTTTGTCTATACTTTTATGTTTTGTTATTTTGAAAATATGGAACAAATTTTATCGCATATTTTACATCATATACGTCTGCGTTGACAAACTCATCTGAATATAAACGAATTAAAATCAAACTTAACAACAAAGAAATAAAGTAATTTTTCATTATACATATAATTTCAGTCTCAACATACATACTACGATTCTCTTAAAGCCTATCCTTTGAAAATAAGAAAAGCTACAGTCCCTGCATTTATTTGAACTATGGTTTTACTGCTCTAAGTCGTGTAATTAATCATCATTACATTCATATTTAGAAAAAGATGTTTGGTACGTGTCAGAACATTTATAATGGAAGGTAGGTAACCACTATATTTCACTGACTTTAGTTGTAATTTAGAGTTATACCTACTTTTGAGAAAGCTTATATCAGTGCCAACCTTAATTCTTGTTTTAATCATTTGTTCTCAGAGAAGTTGGTCCGGTTTAAGATTTTTTATAACCTCTGAAAATTAAGTGAGTACAAGTAGATGAAACGTCACTCTGTTTAACAGGTTAGTGAAATAAAAAATAAGCTTTCATTCTTAAAATGATACATGTATCATTTTTTTTTTAAACATATGTCTAATAGAAGACATGTGCTCTATTAGATATATGTTTTTACTAGCTGTGTCTTTTCTCAATCATGCTCGGGTTCTATTAGTCTAAGCGCGATATTAACTATCCTATTTTAAAACACCTGCAAAACACCCACGTGATAAACACACACATCGTGACACGATATTGAAATGTCATCGTTAAAATGTTATAGGTAAGTAAAATAATATTATTTTTCAATTGTACCTTATAACTCACAATATAATTATCATCAGATATTTACAAAGCACACAGATGTAACCCCATATTTGATCCCACTCACATCACACTTGACCTACATATGACACGAAGCCACATTTCTCAATTGGTAGTTGCATTTTATGCCACTGAAATAGGTCACCTTTTTAGTGAAGAAGCTACTCATGGGTGCGTGTTTCACTATCTAAAGTCTCGAATAGATGAGAGAGCCGATAGTGCGGTGCCATAAAAAACGCTAGATGTGGGACACGGCCCAACTATGTGGGCTCTCAGGTCCCGTCACCTTCCATTCTATTTTATAGACCACTGTCGCCGAAACCGCAATTTATTCTCGACCCATCTAAATTACCACTTACATTAATTACCTTCTACAAATTTATTGTTAATAGTATTGGGTTTCAAACAATGCATATAAAATTAAACAACTTTTGCAACTTTTTAATGATTAGTTAGAATGTTCAAATTAATTAGAGTGGCACGATAAATTTGTAAAATTTTAGTAAAAATAATGTTATGAAATTATATTATATACTTTTGACGTGTAACTTCATAACTTACTCACTTATATATTTACGTAAAATATTTAATATTTTGCATAAAAAGTTTATAAACCGAACACCCAATCAACTATTCAATGTTGTAATATAAAAAGCACAAGCTGTATTTCCTAGAAGATCATCAGTTGTCGTCCTAATCTCAGATTACACAGATAAGGACGCCCTTAGAAGAAATTTATAATTTTTAATTCATAAAGCGCCAGTGAATATTAAATGGTAGAGTAAGGTAAAAGGGTAGAGATAAGTAGTTGTCTCTTTATGTTCTCTGTTTATGTCAAGATTTATCTTAAAATCTCGCCAAAGACAAATTTTTGCTTTAACTATACAGAAACCTAAAATGTTGTAATATTTGACTGTAATATTTGATTTGACTCTACAAATAGAGTCTCTACAGTAATCGTCATGCCTGTTTCTACTGCGCCGAGTGGTGTGAGTTCAAACCCTACATGGGGCAACAATTTTTGGATTACACAGTATTGTTGAGTGTAGTCTGGGTGTGATTATTATTTGTGTGTCCGTTTTATGTATATTTGTAAAGTTCATCATAAAATAGGATATATTTCTAAATTGGGCATTGTCACAATAATGAAAAGAATATATTTATTTTACTTCTTTATGTATATTTTATTAAAAAGCAGTCTAATCCAGTTAAGTAATGAAAACAAAAAGAACAAAATACATACGTATGTTACAAACTAATTCTCTTTTCTTGCTTTGAGGCTGCAGGTCAACTGTCCTGGACAGGAGGGACACAGCACGTAGCGTATACGAAATTATCTTCCCCGGGAGAGAGCGCTTGGAGCGCCTTGAGGAAAATATAAAACGAAAATAAGTTGCGCCTACCTAAGCCTTATGCCAGAGGTTTTTTAACATTAACGCGGAAAAGCAGCAACTAAAATGTTTATTTTAAATAAACGTTTATTCTCGCATTCCCTACCTGAAGTTGTTCTGTTGTCTGTTTGCTCAATGAAACCTGAAAGTTATATAATTACTTACCTTTGTTTTTGTACACATAATATTTATTGCACAGCAACGTATTGTGCGTAATGAAGCCCAACTTTGTTATATTCCAAAGTACCTAAGTTACAATAGAACATGTCTACTACATTCATAATACTAAACATGATATCTTGCTGTCTTATTTAAAATAACTTTTAAGGCCCAACTTACATCTAAGCTTTAGAAGAGAGTTCCGATGCCAGCGAAAAACAAAAATCGAGCAGTTAAGTGTATAATCTGATACAACTGCCGCTTGTTCGACTCACACAACACATGTTCCGATAAAACTGAACTGAAGACACGCATTTGTAGTGAAATCGTGTTCCCGCCATAATTCGGCGACCTCAGACCGTACAATATTAAAACTATAAAACGCCGCGGGCGACAGATTCGCCCACCCCTTACGACACGGCGGTGACCCAACCAAACTTTTTGTTTTTCACCTTACGTTTAATCTACATTTTATTTGGTACTTTGATTTTTATTAAGCTTGTAAAACTTTATTGAAAAAATGCTAATTATTGTTTATGTTCTCGGTTAATGAAAGGAAAATGTAGGTCAAACAAAATTCACTTATATGAGACGGCATAAGAAAAACGTAGGTATTCAAATGGAAGATGAAAAAGGATATGCGTGTTTATGACGCTCTACGGGGACTCACACATTGAACTTCTCAACGTAAGTATGCTGAAGCAAGAAGGGGTGAGCATAAAATGACTAAGTTATCGCTCTCAAAAGACGTATATAGTCGTAAAAGTCTGAAACGAAGGTACTCATATGAAAATAATCAAGAATGAATCGATGTTTGTTCGGTGTCCTTTTGGTGACATTACAACTGTGTTGACTTCCCTCATTTGTCACTAGTAAGAGGTCTGCTACAGTAATTGGGAACACAACAAGTGTCGTTAGGGTGTTTATGGTCCCCTTGATGAACACGGATGGTATATACAAATACGTAAATATATGTAGTCTATAAACTAGTTTGAAGTTAAGTGTTCTTGTGTAACCACTGAGTTTTCTTTTACTAGGGAACTTTATGTGACCAAGATATATTTAAAATTATATAATTCAAATTTCTGACTGGATAATTTCAGGCCATTATCTATTTTTCGAAATCTGCACAACATTTTTAAGTTAACAGTCATACGTTAAATTCATAACCGTTTAATGACTGTTACTGTATACAGTTCTTAGGAGGCTGGGCTTTCTATCAACAGCCAGTCGAACGACAGATATTCAACCATGATTTGACCCAGTTGACAGAATAGGTTGGATACGCTTCTGCTTATTCCCATAATTTGTATTACAAATGTGAATGTATGTATGTATGATTAAGATAAAATAAAATACCAAAGTACTTACCGATATTTCCCCAAAAACAATAATAAACTTTTTTATGGAACAAGGGGCAAACGAGCAGACTTATTACCAGATGGTAAGCGATTACCGACGCCCATGGACACCAGCAACACCATGTCACAGCGGTTTTCTGTGATGCCGTGGTATCAGACTAAACTGAACTAAAATGATTCTTAGTGATTAATTATTGTAATAAAAATACGTCGCAATATCAGTAATATTATGTGACAGTTAGCTATTTATTGATAGCAATCTAACATACAATCTTGCAAACTTCGGTCTACGGTATGTTACGCGCGATGACATGAGCACATGTCGTACTTTAGGCCTTCGTTCCCGGGCTCGGTGGAATGAGTGATACCACTATTGTCAGCGCCCAATATAAATCAACCTAACTTTTGTATTTGCGGCGAAGTCAGCTATTCCGCTGCTTTCTATCCCTCTCATATTGTCCGCATGTTCCATTCAATAAGTCTTGTTTATCCGATTCCACTAACCCGATAGTATTGAGATTTATCTTATCGAGAATTCGAAGAGAGTGATTTTATGTCCTATCATACGTAGTGCCACCTCAGCAAGATGTTCGAAATATTTATGTCGTACTCAATTTAAATAAATAAACCTGTTACCAGATCTCTGAAATAAAAGTTAAAACATAATCTGTTGCGACTTTTAAATCCTGAAGTAAATCAATATAAGTGGTGTGCAATAAAAGGCTAAATTAAAATTTTTACTTTCGGATGCGATAAGTATGAAGCATCGTTCAGAACCACCTTTTGAATGAGCACGAAATTTAATTGGAAAAATTTAACCGAACACCGGCATAAATAATTTACATCTTCTACGAAGATCATTAATAAAGTTTTATATTAACAACATTTTTGTAATAAAAACGATGGGGGCTTAATTGATTTACTTGACGAAGAAAACAATGAATTAATGTATTTACCTTAGATACATACAAGAAACAGGTCACTACAAAAGTATTCTTATAAGATGTATGTAATATAGGTAAGATTTTAGTGCTTACTATGCATGCGGATACTCATAAACAAGTATTTATATTTATTAACTTATTGCGACACACGAATGACAAAATATGCATACTGACTCTTCCAAAGGCCGAGTGGTAAATAATATCATGTGGCGTCGCTTCGTGTAATGTAAATGTAATAAGTTTTGAATAAAAATAATATCAAAAATTTACGAAATCAATCATTTTATATATATATAATAATTTACGAAATTTTTGTGAGGTACACAACATCTTCATGCATTTTTTTTCTTGATGTGACAACGTCTAATAAATCGATGAACGCCGGCTGCACGCACGAAAAAGGATGACTCATTATCCCGTTACGCTCATTGTACGCTTGCGCAAATAATTCAATTTTATTCATAAAAGTTTGCAATCACTTCATCATTGTTTTGTTATGACGATGTCACCTTAAAATATCGTTCACAAATCGATTTTACAGTCAATTTTTTTTTTCCTTTATTTAACAGTCTAAAATTCTCCCCTATGAAAGCAAACCTATGCTTTCCTACTCTGAGATTTTTCTAACTTTTGTTTAAACAGATACACAGAGTTGCTTTTGAGTTTATAATATTAATAATAGTATGGTTGTATTCACTATCGCAGTGGAGTATTTCTTTGATACGGAGATCGGCCGATAGACCGGGCTGGATCGGTTTTTCCTTAACATTTAAAGTGAAGTTTGTTACAGATAATTATTATTGACAGTGGCTGCAGTCTTTTATTTATTAGATGTCTTGTTAATTCGAGCACCTCTCACTGTAAATGTTTAGGATGAGACAGGTAGTAAGTCATATTTTAATTTTGACGTAAAAGACTGCAGGTATTGGGAATAATTATTGGTCCTATATGGGCCTCGTTGGTCTAGTGGTTAGCGTAAGCGACTGCAGATCAAGAGGTCTCGGGTTCAATTCCCGGGTCGGATTGCTGTTAGGTTTTTCCTACAAGAAATTCTTAATAGCAGCCCGGAGTATGGAAGATGACGGTGTTTCCCGCCCGTGCTTCGGAGGGCACGTTAAGCCGTCGGTCCCGGTTGTCATGAACAGCTATGGCAATCGTTATTGGGAAGTCAGTGCCCTCAAATATACTGACAACTAGTTCAACCTTCGAATTCAGTACGCCCTCAGGGTTGCGGAGGTCAGATGCCAGTCGCTCTGTGTAAAAACTGATATTCAGGTAAAATCGGTTGAACTGGTAGCCGACCCCAAATAATATTGGGAATAATAAAGGCTAGGAAGATGATGGTCCTATAGGGTCCAATGTTTACTTTAAAATCTAGAAAACACCACAATATATCCACCTATATTTGATATACTACTACTGTGTGAACCTTTTTTTATAAATGGATTAGAGATCTTGTTCAAACTAATCCTCTTTGTAGGTACTAAATATTTTTTGGCGATCACTCATAGCTTTTCTTCAAAATGTACAGCCAGCATGTTTTAATACTATGAACTACCATGGATATAAAAGTAATATTCACTAAACAGTGTCCGTGTCCTAAAAAGCTTTTTCACGACTTATGAGGTACTCTTTCATAGGAAATTGGTAAAAAGGGATCCCAAATTAAAACTCACCATGACGCCATCAGTTCCAAAGTAGTACATATTTATATAAGTGCAGTGTTTTTTTAACAAAGGTCAAGATTTACTTGTACCTAACTTATAAGTTATTGCAATACGTAACGTATAAAAAAGTACTTCTAGCTTCTCGAAGTTTTAAATTCAATATTTTCTAAAATATGTGTACAAACTGATATTGAATAACATTTGAAATTTAGCTTTGTACTGTAAAATTCAAAGCGGGTTTAAATATTACTAATTTATAATCTCTCTGACTTCGTGGTTTTGTGACACCGGTTTACATACCTTATTTGAAATCAATAGTGGAGTATTTAACGCTGATAATTGAGGGTGTATTCAATATATATATTCTCCGGTTTGGGAGCATACAAATATCTTATAGCAGTGTTGCAAAACAGTCCTATTATCGTTTGTTTTTCTTTCCTTTTCATGTCAAATAGCAATGCTGGTGAATTGAATGGGGTTGACCGCGCTATGCAAACTACATGGATACTCGCTATCCTGTTACTATGTGATGTGTATTAATGGTAGGGAAAACTTAGTCTCACCACTACCTGGACAAAATATGAAGTTCGCAATAAGTCGTGAATGTTGATTGCTAACTGGGACGCTCGTTAGAACTTAGCTTGAGATAAAACTTTTACAAGCGTCACAGCAAAAATAACTGTCGTATTTAATATAGCTTTTCGGTTCGTTTGGTTGGCAAATATTCTTGTACAATTACTTATTTACATCAAGTATAAGCTTAGTAAATTGCATTTACTTAACGGCTTTTATTGCATGTCATTGTAAACATGTTGGTAAAATAAAATAAAATCTGGACTTAAATAAGATTGTCAACTGTGACATACTGCTTACAATTTAACGTACTACTTTTCGTTAGATTATAATTTATCGAAGTAAAACCGTTATGTCAAAATTTTAATAGGGGGTGCCCATGCACCTCCTATTAAAATAAAAAATAATGGGTGTCCATGGGGACAATGGCAACACCAGAGGCGTCACAAGAGCGCTGCCGGCCTTTGGGGGATAGGGAGAAGGATGGAAGGAAGGGGTAGTTGTATGCGACTCCGGTATCCTCACTTACTCGATGAAACACAGCACGCTGTTTCACAGTGGTTTCCTGTAAAGCCGTGATATCACTCCGGTCGAGCCGGCTCATCTAAGGCGCATAGTGGCACACTGTGTGGTTTTAGACGGTTCGATTTCGATAACCACCCCACCGCAAACTCCGGTTAGGTAACGGCCAGTTTACCTCACGAAAAATAGAAGTTTAAGTACAGGGGCTAAAATATACATCTTTTTACTGACTGTTCCTCAAAAAGAAGAAGGATACTCTTATAAAAATATTTAGGTATCCGTCTCTCTCCCGATCTCCCCATGTAACAAACTTAAAGTGGGTTTTATTTTTCTTATAAAGCGTTAATCTGTCTTTCGTCTACAGTTAGATAGTAAAGTATTTAGACCGCAGAGTATTATAAACTTTCAGGAAGAATATTACTCAGAATGAATATGACTTTCAGAATAAATATTATGTTTTAACTAGCTAAACCCCGCGGTGCTACCCGAGATACGACAATAACCGCGGGCGACGCCATGAGGCGAAGCTAGTATCTTTATAAATTGTAGCCTATACGTTATTCGGATGTATAAGCTATATTATTGTGAAGTTTCGTCAAAATCCATTCAGTAGTTTTTGCGTGAAAGAGCAACAAATATACTCACTTACATATTCACAAACTTTCGCGTTTATAATATTAGTAGGATTAGTAATAAGATAGTCTTGTAACACGTGGTTGGTAAACCTTCCAAGCATATGTATTTAAGAAAAAAATAATATGCAAAACTTCCCAATGCCATGAGCAATTAGAAGTAAAATGTATAACAAATAAACAACAAAAATAATAAATCATAGTAATTAAAGCCGCTGCCTGGCACCGCCCCTCTCCCCTTCGGCCTCGACTCTGCGTTTTCTCTCCAATTATTTTTCCCAGCAGATTACTGGCCAGTTCACTTGTCCGGTCCAATTTATTAAATTGTCTTGTACCTACCATTATTATAAAACAGACGCCGTTCACATTCAAATTTACGCAAACAAGTACTTTAAAAACACGTGGTATGCTCTGAGGCGCATGTAGTGTTACGGGTATAACGAACGTACGTGTAAGTTAACAAGCGTAAAAATGTCTTACCTTAACTACATATACGAATAAACAGTATTTCATTTCATCGTTTTACATTTTATTGTTAATAAATATACTGAAGCTCAACTCCCTATTTTTATTTATTTACGTTATCAAATATTTAGTTAAAATGATTATTAAATAATAGCATAAGCAAACACATCCGTTTGTCTATATCATTCTAAACATTATTACTTATTACGGAGTGTGTGACATTACTTTAGGTAAATAAATACTTCTTAATAAATATTAATGTAAACCTACATAGCAGCTATAATACTAATTTAATTAATCTTATCGAAAATGAATAATCATTTTAAATAAATTAATAAAGATTACGCATAAATACGTACATGATACCACACACTAATATACAACACTTTACAATATTTTAGCAAGGTACTTCGAAATTTAAATCTTACTTTCTCCAATTTAATTTTCAGTTATTTACTTGCGCAATATAGTTTTTCCCCAAAGTGCTGTAACCGTACATGTTCGGCACAAAATATAGCCATCGTAAACGCAGAAGGCCATTACATACGAGCAGCGGCTTGTCGCAGGTAAGCAATAAATTAATACATAAATTACAAAAGATTGAATGTTTATAAATGTCACGTAACCTCCTAAAATCCCTCCATTAGACGTTGTTTACTCAGTCGGTGCGCAAATCTTGAGAGGTCGACTCACGAAAATGCCCCATGAATATGCGATGACACAAATCGTACACAGTCTTTCCATTTAGATATCCTAATGATATCTCACGCACAAGCTTTATTTGTTTTCCAATTTTACGAATATTGAAAGATGTTGCAAACAAATATATACCTACCAATAAATATGTAAATCAGTATTAGACTTGATCACTAAAACATACTTTCTGTTTGTGTTACGGAGTATACAGTTGGACTCGGTATGCGTCCAGATATCTTCATTGTAAATTCAAAACTTCATTTCGTAAAAATAACACAGCTTGTTTTCTTAAATAAATAATTGCTCTTCTACCTGTGCTCAAATGAAGCCTTAGAGTGCAAAAAAAGGAAATCAGAATTTAAAATTTAATAACTAGCAATGTTACCAGTCCTCTTGCAAATCTGGATGAATGTAAGTGATTTGATACTATAAATTGATTAACTCAAACAAAATTAAACCCTAAATGGTGTATATAGTTAAAAAACCTAGAGCCAGATTTCTTCACCCGACTACGCCGAAGCCAAAAGGAATGGTAATAGTTTTGAAACTCTATGTGTTTTTGTATGTCCCCGTACGTTACAATTTATACCGTAGCATCTTAACTATTGAACCGATTTTAATAAATGATGTATTAATATATTCATAATATTAGCCCGGGTGACATAAGCTCCATTAATTTTATTAATAGTTTTTACGACAAACGAGTTAAGGAGCAGGCAGGTTTTCTAAGGGAAAGTGATTATCACACACGATACTTTTCAACTCAACAGTCACGGTTTCCTGCTTTTGAAGTAGGAGTACACTGTTTTTTTGAAGGTTGGAACGTCGCCACGTTGCATCTATCCCGAAAAACGCATTCGACAATTTAACATTTACATGTACTAATGTGGATGATAGGGTTAACAGTTGTATTATAAATGTCAAAGGTACACAACACACAATGTGAGAACTGTTATTTAATTACGGATTTCAGCAGGGTAGAGGTACATTCCCAGGCGACTTGGTCCGAATCAAATAACAACAGAGAAAATAGCGGAGCAAAAACACAAGGTAAGTTAAATATGATCAAAATGTACAGACAGAGATATTAATACAGTTGGAGATTGAGTTTCAGTTACTTAAGGTAGAAAAATATTGTAATTTTAAATAAAATAGTCATTATAAAAGCTTACTTCCATGTCTACTATGGGTTGACTACACAATCAAGGCCATCAAATCGGTGGTAACATCGATTGTCATACCTTTTAGTGAAACTATATTTTCTTTTGTTACATTTTATGTGTTAGATTCACAATAGTTGTTTTACTTAATGAATTATGAATCATCAAACTTTATTTCCGTTTATTATTTAGAAAGCGGTCAGGGACTGCTGATGTATACCTTCCTAAGGTATATCCAAATCATTTGGTATACATTCGGTTTGTTTCATTATTGTTTCTTATTTGTAATCACAAAGAAACCAATACCTCTAATTTTAATGAAAATTATTATCTTAAACTTTTTATCTTAGTACAATTCAACGTTAGAACTTTAACAACGAAAGGGAGTTACTTATCTAAATGTTTTGTTAATCTATATATAATTGCATATACTACTACGTACACATATGTACATACTTGACGAGTGTATTTGTCAAATGTTTGCTGTGAAAACATCAATTCTAAGGTACTAAACAAGTGAGAGGCAAGAAGCGCGACATGGAAAGTTCGACAGAGGAAGCGTGATTTGTATTTGCCGTCGTCAATTTTTCCGCCGGCCGGATGCACCGTGGCACTCAACACTGCCGTAGAACTAACGAACCATTCGCTACTGAATCATCCAACTGAAATATTTATCCTAATCATTTGGTTTACTTTGCTCTATTTTATTTTAATCACAGTTGATGGTTAAACTACAATTTAGATTTACCTAAGGATTTAGTCAATTTATTATTTCAGATTTTCAATTTTTTTTGTGAGCTCTTTTGTTTCAATTTTCATGATATCAAAATCACGGTTGTCTCGTAAGCTACAACTTATCAAAAATATTCAAAAACTGAAGAAAAATACTATATTATCAACTAAATATATACTAACATTAACACTTAAACCCTATTAATATTTATTGACATACGGCCTAATACCTCACTAGTAAGAACCGATTAAGAGTCACTGACACGAAAGATTATGTATGGAAAAGGTCAGTGCAGCTAGCATTGTCATCAAGACAGATCGTGACTCATCTACATCTACGGTTCAATTCCGACCGGAAACCTCAAAATGACTTCAACCAACTCCGTTAGTCAAAAGAAAATGTGCAAGTAAATTATTATAAAACGCTCTCTAACGTCATGGAAAAGCGTCATCAAAGTTTATCGTAACGTCCTTTGACAAGAAATAAATTCTTCTTTCCGAAACAGGCAAATTTTCATACCGAACATTTACAAGTTTTTCGACGTTCAGTAAAATATTCGTTATACATTAATAACAGTCATTTTTCTCTGTCTAAATATATCTGAAAAAAATTGTTGAGGAACACAATCACGTTTTACCGACTTATTACATTTTCAGTTATTTAAGCAGACGGTGACAAAAACTGATGAAGTTGCCACTTACAAAGGTTTGTTTATAAGCATTTACTGCTTCTCTTTTGTTTTTTATTATAACTTCGTATTCGAATTTAAACGTGCCAACTTGTGTCGGTAAAAAACAGGTATTTTAAACCGCTTCGCATCCACACGAGCCATTGTAGGTGGCTGAATGCCAAATGAGTTTTGTGATGGAGTCCCCTTGTGAAAAGGCAGATAGTGAGCGTGTCTCCTTGGCTAAATAACGTCTCGGCACGGTAAACAGGGACAAAGCTTTGCAGGTAGGTTTGTGTAGTGTCACTCGTCAAAATAAGACCCAATTTCTACAATGAATTATTCCACGCTGCTACATTTCTGGGAGCGGAATTAATTAGTTAATTACAAAATGCTACTATATTTCCTTTGTGTCAATCGTTTTTCAGGTATTTTTTATCTCTGTGTTCCTATTTGCTGCTGTTGTTTAGATACAGTACATGTTTTTGTACTTATTTCGTTAAAACTTCCATCTGTCATTTGCTATTGAGTTGAATTTCGATGTCTTTATCTAGACACTTCGACTTAGCTGCATATTATCAATTACAAACTTCATAAGAAATACCACTTAAACTTCATGAAAAAAGTTTTAAACACCTATTTTTAAAATTAAGCTATCGATACATGTATGTTCGATATTTGAATCAAAATTTAAGTGAAGTTATATTTGCTAACCATGGCTTTCTAGGGATCTTTTTCCCACTTAAGAAAAGAGATGTAGTCCCTTTTCGACTTCACTAGCAGCTTAATCACTTTTTCCCGGTATAGGGGTAAAGAAACAGAAATTCGCCTGTGATTAAATACCGCCGCCCGTGGGCATATGTAACTGAAGAAATTTATATTATATCTTACCACCGAGCCATTCTTTTGTCACTTTATGCCTATTCTGGGGAGGAGTTTGAACTCCACTAATCTCACTCACCTAGTGAATAACAATGAAATAATAATACCGGTTTCCTGTGAAGCCGTGGTTGCACCTCCAGTCGTGTCGAAAATGTAAGTACCTACTTAATATTCATCATTAACATTATACTTTAAAAATAACTACAAAATAAAAAACTACCTGAAAATAATATAGTTCTAAGACTTGACTTCCAGTTCACCACAATAAGAGAGAAAATTATTTATTGTTTTTTTTGTATATGAAAACAGTAGTACCATTCTATTTCGCAACATTGTATCAGTTAATATTATTTCACTTGCATCTGAGTACGATGCAGTTAGCTCTGTGCATTATTTTCATTATATATTTTTTTTATAGACCTAATTTATATATAACAAGTTTTTAAAAAGTGTTACTGATAAATGCGCCAACATTTTAACGGCAAGTTTTTGTTACAAAGTAGTACTACTATACTACGATGAAGCGCCGAAGGCACATAACTTTTTCTTGTTTATGTCATAAAACAGTAATTTCGAGCGGGTTCAATTTATATTTTACTAGCTTTGGTTCAATGTTGGACTAAATATTCGTGCACAGCCAAGGGCCTGCTCGTTTATTGATATATTATTTTTCACTTACTTTGTTACCACAAAGCCAGAAATATCAGTAAACCTTAAGATATTACAATCCAAAAAGTATAGATATATATATATATAAGGTTTAAGAAGTATTCGTATTTGAAACATTGTGAAGAAACATTAAATTTGGTTTAATAACTTGTCTTAGGATTTATAGTAGTTGTATGTTAAGAGCATTACAAATTAATGACAAAATATTTAATTTATAATTTACACAAATGGTCACATAAAAAGTGTATAATGCACTAACCTTTGGATCCCTTTACAAACGAGTATATAAATATACTAAATAAAATAAAAAATTCAAGAAACTTTCAAGCCTATCTGTAAATAATATCTAAAATTATTCTACAGATTAGTAAAAAAACACAATTAATATTTAGAGACCCTTTTATAGGGCTTCTTCGAGACAGTTTTATATCGGTTACGTTGAAGCATAAAAGTCACAAGTAACATATAAAATTTAGACTTGCCGCTATGACGTAGGTTCTTTTATTTTTTACAAGCTTTGAAAGTGATTTTACGAAGTGAGCCATCTCATACATAAAAACTGCCCACAAAAGTAATTGCTACTAGAATATACTCGTGGTGGCCTAATGATTGATATTTGACCGCATTTTATTACTTCTACACCTAGATTTCGATTTCTAACGTCGCTCATGTTCACACGATTCTTGGAACAGCTATAAAAAAGTTAATATTTGATTTTCACACATATATTTAAACTGTATTATTTAGCTATGAATAAATACGTAAATCTGCGATTATAAGAATGCCGTCTACAAAAACAAACAACTTAATTGTCATCGGCAGATTCAAGCTTTGAAATATTGTAAATACCTGTGATAAACATAAAGTTGGTTTTCGTATTTAACTTAATGTTCTTGTGGTGCCTTAAAATTTTATAATAATCCTTCAGGCCTTTAAAGTTATCTAAATGAAATTGTCTAAATTTGTATTTCTGTGTTATATTATGTGGTTAAATTATTTCTTAAATTAAAGGTTAGTCTTGTTTCAGATAATTTTGCTGAATAAAGTTTTTGACTACAAGGGGAAAACAAGTCGTTGGCCTGTCGAAGTTTCCCTGCACATGGAACTTACTTACTATACACAGTTGATTTACAATTACTGTAAAATATTTTTGAACTTATCTAAAACGTTATTACAGGTAATAAAAGGTGAGTATATGTACCACTTAGTCCTGCGCTACCGCGGGTATTTAAATAAATGTCATATAATTATGGAATTTTGAAAATCAATAGGGCTTTAGAAAGCAGAAATCATTAGTGAGTTTACTTTCAAAGTCCCGTAACTAGAGGGCAGTTATTATGTTATTTTTTTTTACAAATAGACAACTCCCACAATTAAACTATATATCCTGTGTCGTGGTGGACTTTAGATGTAACGGACACAAAGAACATTCAGAATCGGAACAAGAATTTGTGGAACAATCAAATTGTTCCACAAATTCTTGTGGGTGCACAACACATGGTGCAGAAAAAAATGGCGTGGCAACCGTGCACTCGCATACTCCCGCGGTAGCACAGTTATCATAAGATTCATTGTAATATCAGCCGAAACACGTTCACAATCGTGAACAACAGCAACCGCTTCTGTAATGCACGCATTGGATGCAGCCATAACCAGCCAGCTTCTATATTAGAGCACATGATTTCATGAAATTACCTTGAAGATCACTTGTACTTGCAGATGTATAAAAATGCACATCGTTTTAAGTACGCAAATCACTTCTCGATACTATAGGAAGCTACGGAATATGTGTTAATTTTCACCGTATTGACTTCCAAATTGATTGAAAATTACAAAAGCAGTCGTAAGATATATTCACATACAGTACATATGACTATTTTAAAGCGCTAGAAAGTTGCATCGAACATCCCGAAAATGTTTAGTAACGTTAACAAAGTTTGTCTACGAGAGTGCATTCAAAAAGATTTATAATTTTAGACCATACATAAGACTCTTTTATACGTACTACCGTATATCTTTAAAATACGACTAGTGGAAGAGAAAAATAGCAAGAGTCGGTTTCGTTGAAATATCTTTGACTTTTAAACCTATGTGTAACAGATAGCAAAATCTTTTGCCACATGGTAATTATCAATGCAAGTAAAAGCATCACTTTGATGCTGTGAGGTTTCGCATCATCGTGTTAAACAAAATCAAAAGTATTGTTTTCAGTTGACATTGTTGGATGAAAGATAGAATTCAACATGTAGATGTCAATAGTGCGAGGTCTTCTGGATTACCTGTTACAATGGGCATTCCTCAGGGCTCTATACTGGGTCCTCTACTATAAACGATTTACCATATTATTTAAAAGATCACTGGGATATAGTTCTATTTGCTGATGATACATCACTTATTTTTAAATTCGATCATAAGATAACCGTTTTTGATAATGTGAATAGGGCCCAGTGGGCAATGATGTATTAAATTGGTTTTCAACTAATAATCTCCTTCTGAATTCAAATAAAACAAAGTGTGTTAGATTTACTATAACAAATGTAAAACAGCTAGGCGTTAATCTTAACTCTAAATAATGTAATCATAAATTTTGTGTGTAATATCAATATGTGTAATCGACCTTTCTGTAGATAAATTTAAGCTAACGGTAAAAAATCACCCTATCGAAAGCCTACAACATGATCAAAGATTATCTAAACGACAAACAATCATGGGCTTAAGGTGTCATTAGGTATATACTTACACACGAACTTCTTTGTCTTATAATTAAGCTAAATTATAAACAAACCATTGTTAGTTGAAAGTAATGCGTGACGGTTATTATAGTAGTTTGATTAGTAGTGATTTTTATCAATATCTCGACTATGGTTTGTCACACTCAATAATGTGTCATTGCTTACGGTGTCGTCGTGGGGCGGGTCGTTTGTTTCCCTCAAATGTGGCAAAGGAGATGATGGCTGGTTTTTTATTTATCTTTATTGTACACACATAACAGATAGACAAAAAGGAGTTGTAGTATATATATGTGACAATTGGTATTCTTATCGCTCATGGCGATCTCTTACAGACAACCTTTGTACGGATATTAAGGTAAGTGAGATTATTTAGGGTAACAGTGGGTTCACAAGTCTTAAATTTACCACGTAAACATTAAAAAAAACACCAAAAAATATTCAACTTTTACATAAAAGGACTTCCACATCTACTCATATCACAAATATAAATATACTCATAGATACATACACAGACTAAAATATATATTATATACTAGCTGACCCACGTAACCTCGTTTGCGTCTTATATTGCCCGTAGCGTAAAAATTTTCCCCCGTTTTTGAAACATTCTTCATTTATGCTCCACTTCTATTAGTATTAGCGTAATGATATATATATATATATAGCTTCTATCTATAGCCTTCGTCGATAAATCGACTATTCAACTATGAAAGAATTTTTCAAATCAGACCAGCGGTTCCTGAGATTAGCGCGATCAAACAAACAAACAAACTCTTTAGCTTTATAATATTAGTATAGATAACAAGTAATAATTATAATGACAGATAATAATCCTTCACCGGCTTTTTAAATACAGGCAAAAGCGTATTGGGAGCCACTTGAGTTTAGAATGAAAATCTGAGGTATGGTCATACCTGCGTCATCCAAATATGAATCTAATGCAAAGGTTTTGTAGTCACTCAAGTTTATTTAGCTGGTCTTCGGTAAGATAGCTGACATCACCATAGTCAAGGATGGTAAGAAGAACAATTTTACTGTTTATGGGAAGAAAGTTTCGTAACCTTCGCAGAGACCTCGCTGCCGCAAACAGTTTGCGGCTAACTCCCCAATCTGGGTATATAAGTATCCCCAAGTTTTTTACATTCTCACTGAATGGAACAATCGAGCCGCTGCAAACAACGTCTGGTATCTGCTGGAAGTTTTATCTGCAGTCTAGCCCGGGTCTACCCACAAATTAAATACTTTATTAATTAAATAATCAAATAATTTTAATATCGACGCCGAAATAGACAAAATATTACTAACACTTTGAAACTTCTATCATAGTGAGATTACAGAAGCTCTATTTGCGCGAGATTGTAAATATAATTAGGAGCTAAAAATAAACATAAACGAATATTAACTCACCTCGAATTAAATTACTTCACCAAGGCCTTAATTGACTATTTAGCACACAAAAACACTTTGCACAGTTAGAAGGAATGGCACACCTACAAGTTTTATTACCTTAACAATTATAGACTAATTGACACAACAAACAACACATGTAAAAGCATTTTATATAGCGCGATTCTAACAAGGAACACTCAAGACTTATTATAGTACTCGTAATGACTATCAGTTTTCGTTATTACGATGATTGTCGGCCCATGTCACGCAAATGTCATTTCACTTGTTATTCACTTGATCGCAACGCGAGGTCCAGTTACCCTGAAACAAAGTGAATATTTCATTACTTTATTTATTATTAGTGAGTACTCAGAAATAAAAGGGTTTTGGTTATACATAGCATAAATTTATATTTTTATATACTTTAGATTCAATAAACACATGAAGTTATGAGATTAATAATTTGGTTTGGTATAAAATCACACGTGTAATGTTGATATTTTTTGTAAAATTGTAGTTTCATCATAATTTTGCAAAATTAATATCAAAGAACTTTAAAAATTCGTTCCCCAAAGGTAGATCATGGGTTCCAGGGACTGATTAGTAGGAACGTCATAAACAATGTACTGTTTTTGACTTATATATGATTTATCTATAAAAAGCTCCTCTGCACTTAGACCCTAATTTTGAAAAAAGTAGTAAAACTGAAGCCATGGATCGACGTAGCTTTTTAAATTTCTTAATTATTTATAGACCAATGTGATAATTAATAAATAATGAAGTAGATAAGGTTCAATGCTCAATATAAATCATTGGATAACGTAAAATATATATATTTTATGAATTCCTCAGTGTAGTGCTGAATATTCTTATTTCTTAAACGATAGTTTTAAAATAAACTTTTACTCATGATATTTTACAGAATAAATTTTGACTTAATTTGTCCAAGTTTCTTGATGCGAGCTAATTGTCAGATTCTCATGATTCTTAAGAAATAAAGTTACCCCTCATCATTAAGATCACTTATTTGTTGAAAGAAATGATGATGATGACACAATCGATACATCGATGGTGTTGTAAGGGCGTCCAGGTGAAACGAGTCAGGGTATATGTAACCACGCCTGAGTGCCACCACTGCGGTGTCCAGACCGTGGACACGGCGCTCCACACGCTAGCAGAATATCCGGCGTGAGGGAGCAGAGGCGTGATCTCGTGGCGGCCATCGGGCATGATTGCGGCCATCTTGTGGAGCGAGAGCGCATGGAACTTCGTCGTTTCTTTCTGAGAGCAAGTTATGCTTACCAAAGAGACGGCGGAGCGGGACCGACCGAGGTTTAGAACTTACTCGGCCCACCGGGCCCGAGAACGGGCTAGCTACCGTAGGCAACTCAGGCGCCGGATATCGCAGAACGATCTCCGTTCTCCATAAGAGGGATGAGGCCATCTGTCATCCTAGAAGAAGCAGGCCCAGGTGGCAGCGCGGACGTTGCAGAGCGTGCGCGCCCCTGGGGAGAGAAACGGGAACATCGGGGTTCCCACAGGGTACAGTTTGTAGGTGACCCGAGGTACGTCGGGGTTCCAGGGTTTTCCTTACTGGGGTGCACCTTGTTTCCCGGCTCCAAGTACCCAAGCCACTAGGAGGTAGTATCCGAGAGGCTTTCCGAACGGAAAAAAAAGAAGGTTGTATGTAACCAGGAAGCAATTAATTATGTTTCTATTTTTTATAAAACCAAACTAACACGTTTTGTACATTTTTGCTTCCACTTTAGTGTGTCTTAGCGTACACACATAGTAATATATACACAGTTGTATTCATTTCAAAGAAAGAAAGTTTATACCTACAAATGGATTTTGGAACAATGCCCGTTAAATACCAATAGACTAACATTAAGCTCTAGTAACATTGGCAATTGCGTGTGAACTAAACTGTGTAACACCCTAAAGCAATAAACTTTTATGCCGTCTCGATATTGTGCTCCAGACAAATTAACTGTTGCTCCTAAGGGTAGCCGGTCATTCCTAAATAAACCGCGGAAGTGCCCAACACGTCTTACATAAAGCACTATTGAATCATCTTGGTGTCAACCGAATTAGTTTCCTGATTATATTGCCTTATAAGCAAAAAGTAAATATTAACAGTTTGAAGCATCGTGGGAACACACCTCTTTTCACGCTTCTGGAGTTCAGTTAGATAGCAGATCACGGCCGAGTTTCAATGTTTCCATTAAATTACTTACAGTAGCTTTTAGGGTAAATGTTATCCCTTACACTGTTTTTACGATCAGCAAATACATATTTTAGAATTTGGGTTTTTTTCTGTGTATAATTCTATCCTACTAATCCTATTTAATATTATAAATTCGAAAGTTTGTATGTGTGTGTGTGTGTCACTTTTTCACGCGAAAAGTACGGAACGGATTTTCAAGAAACTTTGCAGTAATATAGCTTAGAGATCTAAATAACATAATAATCTAAAATTTATAGGTTTTTTATAATTTGGTCATAACATAACGATAACTGTCAAGTAAATCGGTATAAATCAGTCCTCTAAGAGTTATCTTGGCGGGCGCTGCCCAAACCGTTGCAGTTATATAAAGAAAATTATTGTAGAATTAATCGTCTTAAATAGTTCTAAATTGTTTATTTAGATAGCAGATATATATTTTAGTAGATATATATCTACTTTTATGTGGAAGTTACTATGACCAATACAGTGAACCATAAATACAATTAAATTTCATATTTTTTTACAATACACATTTAAGAATATTTCTCGAACTCTTATATCTTATCTTATATATCAAAATTTATACATTTGTCACTTTAAGTATTGAATGTAGCAAATCATTGTCTTTTACACTAAGTAATTTGGTCGAATAGTTTAAAAATTGTCACGAAAAATGGTTTCATATAGCACAAATACAGGTAGATACCTGTATTTGTGCTATATGAAACCATTTTTAATTTATTTTTCTCTTTTGTCCATTTCATGTAAACATTATTTTGTATTCACATTATTTGATATTTTTTTGTGTCATTGTAATTAAATTTAAGACATTTTTTATAACAATATTTGCACACCGCATAATGTGGTAGGACATAGTGTACCTCTAAAATAAGCCTACGATCTGTAACAAACCTATGTTTCCGCAAATAAATGATTCATTGATTGATTGATTGATAAGTTTGATCTGAACGACTAATGAATAAAGACCGGCAACGCACTTGTGACGCGTCTGGTGTTGCGGGTATCCACGGGCGGCGGTAATCGCTTACCATCAGGCGATACATCTGCACGTTTGCCCCATATTTCATAAAATAGCGTCATTAAGAGAGAGTAGTGCGGGGGGCGCGGGGACGGAGGAGTAGTCAATGCGTTACCAACGTTAAATGTTAGTATAACTATGAAGCAACGTCTTATAGCACAGATAAAGGATAAATTGTCAAAAGCATATTTTTTCAGTTACAACATATAATACACCTACAGGTTTGTACAGGACCCACGGTGCGCGAGTCCAACTCGCACTTGGCCGGTACTCGGGACTAAAAATGAATACACAAGACAAAGCAAAGGTCGTAAAAGCTCGAAACACTATCTTTCATCAAGGATCAGACTTAGATACTCTATTTTGAGTATCTTGGCCTGAACCGGTATGCGTTGACAATGGTCAATTCATTAAACTGCATGACATTGGTCCCTATTTAATTAGTGTATCCTCGGCTAGAAGACGTATAGGCCTTATTTTTTTTAAGCAGACATAGTGTTGCCTAAATTTACGTTTAAAGAATTATTGTAGAGTATCTAGGCATTTACGTATCATGTGAGATTAAAATTTTTGTTTTCTTTGTAACCTATTTGCTTACAATACTAGTCCAAAACTAGAAGTGAAAACTTGTAATTGGCTCTCAGGGACTAATCTGCTTCAATTTACTAACATTTCTAGGTGTAAGTATTCCATGCATGAATAAATAAATAAATACGTTGGACAACAACGGGAGTACGGAACCAATGGAACAAAAGCTTGAAAGTTATTGTTGACCAATGTCTGTATATAACGCTCATGTGGTGAATACAGTCAACACAGTCACAAGAAAGTTGTGTGCTAGCACATAACGAGAAGCAGGACAAACTTAGTACACAATAATCTGATGGCGTGAACACTACATGTTGTCGCGGAGCTCTCAGTATTAACATTATTTACCGTAGCGGTTTGTACTCGCTTTCACATAAATGAATTGTACAATACACCAACAAAGATCTACGGTGAGTTTTTATATTAAACTAAAATAAGAGATTTATTTTTTTCTTTGATCAAAAAAAGGAAGACATCACAACAATGACATTAAGCTTACTTATCTTGAAAGGTATTGAATAAAAGAACAAAGACTCTTAATGTTTTTTTGAAAACATAATAATAAGCCAAATTAAGTAGCATTAGGCGTGCGTACTAAATTAAAATAAAAATTAAGAAAATTAAGTAGGTACAAACCGTAAATAAGTAAGTATAGATAAGTCTCGGCTTCAAACGATTTTATTGAAGTGACCGATGTAAAGTATTATGTCCTTTCTAACAATAAGAAGCTATTTAGCAATGACGTATTAAAAAAATGTCTATAAAGAATCATCTACATAGTTTTAGCAATACAATCGCTAATATACACCGCCCTTAACTAAAATTTGCTTACACTAATCTCCGTCAAAATCGGTTGCTAAAACAATAGTGTAAAATGAGACTTTATTCCAAAACTTCAAACAAAGAATATTTCAACTTTGTTCTGACTGACAACAACTAAAGTTATAATTAAACACAACTCAAATATTTTCTTTGTTACGATGTATTGTTCAGGCTATCAACTGTAACTATGAATAATAATTAACAGGACAAGTTATTTCATTTTATATAAATTCGTTACTATGATTTACATAGATTGTGAGGTCACTAACTTCAATGAGTATTGTATTAAATATCCACTACTAATTGAATCAACTCTAAAAAACGGTAATTAAAAAAAAAAGTAAAATTATTTTTTACTGTGGGAGAGCCACGCTTCGGTCTGAATAGGCCGGCTCGACCGGAGTGATACCACGGCCTCACAGAAAACCGGTGTGAAACAGCGCCTGCGCTTTTTCCCCGTCCCCCAAAGGGCGGCAACATACTTGTACGCCTCTAGTGTTGCGGGTGTCCATGGGCGGCGGTAATCGCTTACCATCAGGCGATACATCTGCTCGTTTGCCCCCAATTCCATAAAAAAAAAAGATTGATTTAAGCTACTAAGGTATTAAAACTAACTTTAATAATTTAAAATTAGTGAGACAAAAATGTAAACAAGAAATAAACAAATATTGAGTATTGATATGCTTCATTACATAGTAAGCAATTCTTTTTCTCGGAAACAAAGGCTTAACTGATAAAGGATGCTAAAGAAACTCTTCAATAATATTCAATCGATGAACTGATTTCACTCAAAAAATAAAGTCACTGCTGAAAAGAATAGCAGTTATACTTGGATACTTCTTAAATGCCACCAAATGATGGAATAAATCATAAGATCCAGACGATATGCTTATTAAGATTAGAGTATAGAATAGAGTTATTCCATCTTTATAAAAAATTCTTGTAGTGTTTGAATTTAAAAAATTACGCTAAAGTTCAAATTATATAAGCCCTAGACGTAGTAAGACTGTCAAAATAAAAAGTCCTTTGTCCTTTGAAATGAAGAGTCTTCTGAACCATCTCACAATAAATAAGAGAAAAGTAGACATACCTACGATACTATTGGTTAAAGTAAATCAGCATGGTATAAATATTTACAACGGAGCAGATGTGAAAGGGCTCAGTTTCACGAAATATCAGCGTTACGTTCAAAGGAATTCAGGTTTGAGAGGCGCCTGGTTTACGCACGTGACCGCTCGGCGGCATAGCGGCCTGTCGCCCACACCCTTGTCAATCAAATCCTTCTTGGAAAGTTCTATGTTCCAGTTTCATCACCCTAAATGGTAAATCGCTCGACGAAATTCCTGATAAATTGGATCCGCATAAACGATGTCAGTGCATATTATGTCAGCATTACTTTGAATATTTGTCTGCGATGAATAACACATGCTTTTAGACATATTTACACAAGCTTTTTGTGTAATAGCCATATAAAAGAAAACTGAGTATCAATCCAGTAGAGTACTTTGCATTAGATTATAAAATATCATATTGAAAAGGGAAAATGCTTTTTAACAGTGGTGAATAGAGAGTTGGTTACAATCCTATTTTCATGATATGAGTATTACAATAGTAAAAACTTACGTTGCATAAGATTTTTTAAATTAAATGTTGAACAGCAATTTATTCGACCTAAAAGGACAAGCAAAATATCTAGTTATCACAAGTGAAAATCAGGAATGCAAACAGTTAAAATAAGAAAATAAATGTTCTCTTTTGTGTTTTGTTCACGAAAGTAAACAATAAGATAATTCCGTTAAACATGTCCCAAAACAAGTTACAGCCACTACGTTATGCGACTGTTGGCAAAAGTTTGGACATTTTTACTGTCGGCGGATATATTTACTGCCAAAACACGGAATGGGTTACATCGTCTTATGTCTTTTTCACCTGTGCTAGCAACTATAGAACTAATAATTTCAATGATCTAATATGGCGAAAACATTAAAAGTTTTTGTGGAGGAAGGCTTCACGCAATTTATTACAACCATGGCATGACATGGCTACAGATTCTTTAATTTTTATTAGTTAAGTGTTATTTCTATATCATAAACAAGGAGTAAGAAAACGTATAGTCTATAAATATATTGAGATACAAATCATAATTTTAAGTCTTGTAAAAGTTGGGTTTAAAAACATTATACGTGTATAGCAATAAAGGACACACTAAAATACTGCCCAAAAATGACATTTTAATGTGTTGGTAATGTGACCGCTGACAGATACCTTCTAAAAAGTAAAAATTATAAAGTATTTTCCGGGAGTTCAGCGGCGCACCGGCAAGTCAGGCAAAAAACAATGACATAGTTTGACCTTTTTTTTCTTAAATACATTCACATGCTATGAATGCCCTTTATGATGTGATGATGATGATGTATGTCGAAATTCGACCATTTTTTTTTATTTTTAGCTTACCTCTTTAAACAAATATTATAATATGGCTACTTTTGACATTCAGTATGACAGTTTAGACAAAAAATAATCATCTTGTAGTTTGACTGTTACGTTTGACTTGGAGATAAATTTTTGTTTTCTGAAAGACGGTCCCCATTTTATGTCATCCACATTTTATATATATTTTTTTTATCATTAATTTCATCACGACGACGACTTGAAGACTCGAAAACTTATAATTAAAGACTATAAATACTTGACATTGGCAGAAATAACTGATCCGAGTGATCCGGCTGATTGCCATTTCATCAAAAGACGAAGAAGATATGTTTGACTTTAACGTACAGATATTTGTGTATATGCATGAGATCGTTTTTTTTTTGTATTTTCGAAAGACGGTCCCCATTTAATCTCATCCTATTTTTTATCATAAATTTAATCACAACGAAGACATTAAACACTTGACATTGGTAGAAATAGCTGATCCGAGTGGTCCGGATGGTTGCCATTACAATAAAAGATGAAGAAGTGTATATGCATATTTGTGTATGTCTATCAAATACATGGTAGTGTGTAATGTTTTTTTACTAATTTAATGTATTTTTTTATCAAAATTAAAAAAAATATTAGCCTTCCTTCCACTCTAGGTATATAAACGAAATTTTATACTCCTCCGTCCATGCAATTTTCGTGAAAAGGGTTACAAAGGTTTTGCTTCACGTATTAGCATATAGATTTCTTAGGTTAGAACCTATGCAACACCTAATATCACATATTATTCTAAAACTGATTTCACTAATAACATGAGTCCTATTTAAGTGGTTTATACTTCTTTATGAATAATTGAGCAAGTCTCTTAGTGAAACAGTACAATACAAATTTAATCAGCACAATGGACAGGTAAGAGTATTATTTTTAGAGAAAGCTCCATTTCATTTTTACGATTTGTTTATTAGACTCTGTTTTCTAGTTTATATTATTTTTATAGAGCCAGCGGCTTTCATTTTAATTTACTTAAGTACGTAACACTCAGACAATGAAATATCGCGTTGTAATAGAATATTCATAAAAGAAAACCAAGATTCACTGTGGTTATTAATTTAATAAATAATAGATTAGACGTTATGATAATCACACGATATGATTAAAATGAGTTATTTATACTCATACAGTGATTGATAATAACATTTCTTTGTAATGGAATTGGATCAAATATTCGTTAATCTGGGAGTCGTAAATAATTTTTCAAGTGCCTGTGCCTACAGGTGTACAAACTCAACTACTTAAATTATTGTTACAAGTGGAATGCAGGTTAAATAAAAATCTTAAAACGAAGTAAAGTTAAAATCATAAAGGAGGTAAAGTATGTAAGTTTTAGGAGTTGTAATCTACATATGGTTACCACGAAACCTGACAAACACGCGGGCGCAGCTACGAGTTAAAGCTATTTCACAATAATCAGTTTCGTGCTACAATGTAAATGTGTAATGATATACTAATATCTAAATTTATGTTATCGTATTATTCATGATCACCAGGTTTTAACATGTTAAAGCTAACTAAATAAGCTTCTCCTTAGGAAGGAGCTTATGGCCTACTACAAGTTACCAAAAACTTCCTTTTAATTTAATTGTAATATTCGTATGAAAGCCTACTACCTCTATATTTATTCTATTCAATATTTTCTAAAGCATTACTAAATAAACCAAGTCTTGCTTCCTCCATTGCTATAGAGATTCTTGTTGGGTGTACGCTCTCGTCATGTAATATTCGAGATTCCCCGGAATCGACCATCAATGTTGAGGCAGCCTATACGTAATTCTTGTTGGATTATTCAAGGCCCTTTATTGAGCACAGATTTTTGCTGTCCATCTTTTTAAACTACGTTACAATAATGTGAAGAATGTTTTGGAAAAAAGTAAATAGTCTAGACAAATAGTCTATACAAATAAATAAAATTGGAGTGTCCGTTTATAATATTAAAATAACCGCTTTTTAATAACCCGCGGTGTTAACAGCGGTTATTGTCGTACCGTGGATAACGCTGCGGGGCAAAGCTAGTCTAAAAAAAGCCTAAGTTACTCCTTATATCATCAGCTACCTACCAATGAAAGTCCCGTCAAAATCGGTCCAGCCGTTCTAGAGATTAGCCGGAACAAATCTTGTTTTGGTACATGTACCGTGTATACATATATATATATTTAGTAAAAAGCGACTATTTTAATATTACAAAC
The DNA here is from genome assembly GCA_916048165.1 of Spilarctia lutea. NCBI lineage: Eukaryota > Metazoa > Arthropoda > Insecta > Lepidoptera > Erebidae > Spilarctia > Spilarctia lutea. The sequence continues at coordinate 12,265,331 of OU696475.1, read as the reverse complement.
AGATACACCAACTTTATTTATTTGTAACATGTATAGATTATACATTTTGGAAATGAACGCAAGCGAGGCTGTATTAGAATCATATTACTTCATAATTTCTCCTATTCTTTAAAACTATGTTTTTGTGAAAGAAATATTATACATTTCCTGTAAAGGCACGAGCTTTACAAACATTTAAATAAACGAGCATAAACAGTAGCTAGGTACAGGACAGTATTGACAGTGAACAGGAAATGGAACTCCAATTTACGTACGTGACAAAATGATGTGTAGAGCCCAAAAAGGATTGACTACAAATACACGACAAATTTACTTTATAAAGGATGGCTCAACTACCAAATCTAAAAGCAAGCCTTTCTCAATCCTAGGTACTGCACCTGACTGGACTATTTTGATGGATACGTATGATAAGCACTATAAAATCCCAGAGGATGTTGGTGTTTCGTCATTCAGACCGGACATATTTCTCTTCTCTAGACAAATTAAACACATAATATTAGTAGAGCTAACTGTTCCGTGAGAAACTAATATTACTAAAGACCATAGAATAAAATTAAATAAATATTACGATCTAACAACTGAACTAAACAAAAATGGCTATGTGGTTAATTTATACGCGGTAGAAGTAGGAGCGAGAGGTATACCAGCTAAATCTCTCTATAACCTTTTGAAAGACCTTGGCCTGTCGAGATCTGCAGTAAGTTCTATTTTAGAACGAGTATCCAAGGCTGCACTAACAGGTTCCTACCAAATTTGGCTAGGTAGGGCGGGAAACTCGAGCAGTGAAGGTGAGCGTTGATGCGCATCTTAAAGGGGGCCTCCTTAAACCTACACCTAGGTCGAAAGTCCTGGGAACTGCTTTGAGTTTCTCCCTCTGCCACACGATAGACCCGGCACCCGCACGGTGAATCCATGGAGTGCTAAGAAGTTTGTCTCCCCTCCGAATATATATCTGTGAAATACACAAATCATATTTGGTTACAGTTAATCCCGTCAGTCGTCGTAAGTCGGTATATTATCGAAGATCATAAGACCTCTTTGAGCGATGCTTGTCATGAACCAAATCCGCGTAAGACTGACTTGTGCGATTAAACCCTAGCCTTACTTGAGTATTCATTTAAATTCAAAATGTCAACAGATGTATTCTGTTAACGTTCGCTGCTCGCATTTGAACTACTGACTCCAAATATCTCACCAAAATTACTGAGTGGTTGAGTATTTAGATATTATGTTGGGTTACTTAAAGTAAGACACGTAAACTGCTATTTTTCACGGTCAATAATAGGTTATGTCCATTATTAATATGCACAAATGGAGAATCTAAAAATAATAAATCCATGACTTAGTTTATTTTACTTAAATTACTATTATTTAAAGGTATTTCAGACTTTAATACGCCCTTGCCACGATAAAGTATTTTTTATCAAACTGTGTTTTTTATTTATTAATTTTCAATCATATTATTCGTTTGTTGATTTTGAATGGGACTTTACGCAAAATATGTTGGCTTAAAAACTTTTATCAAGTCAGTTTAAAAAATAACTTAATTCGTGAGAGGAAACATACATAAATAGTACAACCGAATTGAGAACTTCCTCCTTTTTTAAAGCCAAAATATTTGAGTCAAGTATGCGGATAGGGTAGCATAATGCTTTCAGCTCCAGCTTTCTAGAGACGCGACTTAGTTTCCATACAAGAACTATCCGACTACGTCATACACATATCTCTTGGGATATATCCTCACGAACTTATAACTAATTCATAATATTCAGATTATTTGGAGATCGAGTCACTTCTGACATGAGTTCAGTTTATTGGTGGCCTTGGATTATGTTGAAAATCAAAATACTCGTATATATAGTTAGCTAGAACGATAGATGCGGATAGAGTATTTAATTTATTATATTTTTATCAAATCCTAACATTTTAAATACGGATGTCTATTGGTTACGTTTTAAATTTATTAATATTTCCGACTCAATATCAGTACAATATAACAGTTGCCAAAATATATTAATATTTTGTATTTACAAAAAAAAGTAAAAATGTATTCATATTAGTTGTCTAATACCCATAACAGAAGCTTAGCTTGGGACTAGATGGCGTTGTGTGTTAGATGTCTGAAATATTTATTTATTTATTACTAGCTGACCCACGCAACCTCGTTTGCGTCTTATATTGCCCGTGGCGTGAAAATTTTCCCCCGTTTTTGAAACATTCTTCATTGGTGCCCCGCGCCTATTAGTGGTAGCGTGATGATATATAGCATATAGCCTTCCTCGATAAATGGACTATCCAACACCGAAACAATTTTTCAAATCGGACCAGTGGTTCCTGAGATTAGCCGGAACAAACATACAGACAGACAAAAATTTTAAGAATATATATTTTGGTATGTGTACCGTATATACATTCATATGCATGTAGTAGAAAGCGGTTATTTTAATATCACAAACAGACACTCCAATCTTATTTATTTGTATAGATTTAAACGTGGTCTTCGATTGTTTACTATTTTGTAGTTAGTTTTCTTTGACCCAAATACAAACAATACGAACAAATATTACATCGTCCTATGTACAACGTTCAATTGTTTTAAATACTCGTTCAATTTACTGTATCTAGTAACTATTTACAACTTTCATCCAAAATTAAACTACTCTTGATGCCTAAACTCCCGAGCTAATGGAATTAACTAATTTAGTGTTGGTACCAAACAACACTATCAATAGTTACCTAAGTGGCATGTAACGACCATGCTAAGTACACATATATTGCTTCGTTTCCGGTGAAAGTTATTCTATTTCCTAAGCCACAAATACAAAATTCCATTGTTAAATTTAGCTTTTATAAAAGTACCAGAACAGTATCTACGATTACAATTACATAGATTTTTCAATATTAAGAGACCTTATGTTCGTGGTGTATATTTGTATACATTTTTTCTTGTATATTCTTGTCTAGACAGCAAAAGTAAATGCCCCATCAGTTACCCTAAATTAGCTCAGCTAATCAAATTGTGTTCCCGTGTATAAGAGTGTATTCTAGAGTACATTACATGAACTCATGTCAAAGCTTTTAAGACCCAAACTAATTAACCTACTTGGATTTTTTCGTAAACATAGACATGTTGTATACAGAAACATTTAGATGAACATAAATGACAAGACGCAAAATTATTCTCTTTGACAAATCCCATATTCTTATATATAATAGAACAAATGGTTATAGTAAGAACAAATACTTACAGTATACAAATATTGTAATAAAATCATCAGTAACTCCTCACAGTCTTATCATCATCATGATAGTTTCAATAATAGTCTACTATGACCTTCACCTTCCGTGTTTCAATAAACATTGTAATTTTTGAACACCGTCGTCTATTTCCATAAATAAATATATCTGATCCAAAATAAGCTAATCAAATTTTAAACAGTTGTTGCAGTTTATTAACAATGGTTGAAATTCGACCATAATTTACATAATTATTTATTTTCCTTTTTTTTAGCTTTCAGTTCTTGTACTCCATATAAACTTAAACAAAAAGTTTCGTAAAAAGCGGTACAAAGTTTATGCTTCATGTTTTATATCATTTATATCCTTTCCTGTACAAATTTGAAATATGTATATTATATTTCGGGGCCATATTTACATTCTACTCACTTTTACTTTTAACTACAAATTATTTGCCAAGTTTGTTGTAAATCGGCGCAATAGCCTTTTTTTTCAGTTTTGATGACATTGGTAATATAAACTTTTTTGCGCCTTTGAGCACCACCCTATGCACGCTAAAGTACGACTAATATGAGTATTCACATAGTTTTGTAGCACCCTTCACTCAACAATATAGGTAGAGCAGTATTTGAAATAAGAACCTATAGAGATGTTAAACGATCAATTGTTTTTAACAACAACCAAAACTCGGTCAGTTACAATCAACGGTCAATAAGTATCTGTTTTTATAATCATTAATGTATTGAACCAATACGACACATATGTTTTTCAAACGTACAAAACATTTCTACAGAATCATGATTACTAGAATTTATCTCAACAAACTACGCCCCAGTCCCCTGGTGAATTCATAACAAAACGTAACGGAAACGACTACTCACTCGGAAATGACAACGGTCTCTTTCCCACTTCTTCGGTTTCAGTGTACGGAAGTGAGAATGTCACCGTTTCCGAACCGAACGTTTTTCCAATCACGCAAGAGACTTTTACAAATGTATTAAAGTTTTATTTATGTTGTATTCATACGTGAACTATAAATACAAGTCTTATTAAATAGAATTTGTAATGAAGTTTCATTACTTTTTAACACTACCTAAACCAAAAACTTTTTTTTAGTTTGTTAGTGCTAACTCAGATGTTTTGATTTAACATAATATTTGGTGCTAACTCAGATGTTTTGATTTAACATATTATTATTAAAATATTGTTTATTAAAATTTTATTTTTTTAAAGAATATAATTTTACATTATAAATAAAAATGATTTACCAAAATATATTAAAAGCAGATATTCGTCGAAATCATGTTTCCGACCGTAACTAGAAGGACTTAAGCGCATTCCTTGAAACTTTTACCAAGTTTAAGAGAAATTGGGTCTCTGTTTTAATCAAAACAAAAGATACCGTACATCAAAACTTTCAACATTGTACGTACTTACCGTACTTCTTAAGTCCAGTAATTTCATCATTCAATTTACTAGGAAGCGGTAAGCTCTTTGTACGGAAGGCCTTACAAAATAACATATAATATAAACTTACTTAAAAAGTAAAAACAGGATTGCAATACCAAATAGTCTTTTACCTACTTTAGTTTTTCAAATTGTGATTTCTTATATTCCTTTTCTTTAAAATGAACTTCTCATCTACCCTGATACTAAGCATAGCAATTTAAAAGGAGTCCTTGAATATAAATGTGATCGAGTTTTGGAAGTCATCAAACCCGGAATAGTTGGCGAAGACGTGAGTGTCACACTTCTTGCGAGTAGGGTTGACACTATTGTTTTATTTATAGATTGTATCGATACTATTGTCCAGCGATGAAAAGCGCTTTTACATTTTACTGTCTTTATCCTAACAAAAACAAAAGACGTAAGTGCTTAAAGCATAAAAATCACGTGTCTTCAATACTGTCCAACTAATTTTGATAAGGTTATTTGTAGACGAATTCCGTGTTACGAAATTACAATTGATGATCGTTTTATATTCACAATTTCCCATTTCGAGTTACTGCTTCCCCTTCAAATACGTCCTAAACATTAAACAAACATATTGTTCTGTTTTGAAAATCGGACACAAATCTCGATTTCTTTTCTTGGTGCACATAGAGAATGTACTTTGCAGCTATTTCAAAACTGAGTCAACCCTAGTAGTTGAGGATAAACCCTAATATTCAATAGCCCAGTCGCAAGCTCACCCAGCAGAAATTGCACTAACAAAAGGAAAGGCTTGAATACTTAGATCTCTAATATTGATTCTGGATATACTATTTAATGTTAGTTTATCGTACACAAACGCTACGTAAAAACGGCTAGTCACTATCATGATTTGTATATTTCATTCAATTTGTTATTTCACGTTACAAAGAACCACGAAAGTATTTCTATTACATGTTAATCTAAAAAGTAGTACCCATATAAAATATAGAAATAGCTAATAACTAGGTACTTACATTAGAATCAATAGTAAACCTTACGGACTTAACGGATCGTTTATACGACAGATTATTTGACGTATCTTCCATATAAATAGTGTCTTGTGTCAATCCATCTGTCAGATATGCTATCTGGAACTTATATGTAACCAGTGAAACAGGGCCTTAATTTTTTTTTTGCGTAGCACAAGATGTACACATTTATATCCAATACTCTTCCAATCAATCAATCAAATCATTATGTGTGTTGCGGCCTGGAGGTACTTTTGCGACCAGGCTGTCCTGCTACCGCTGACCGCAACAATTAATCTGCCCCACTCTCTGGCAACTTGCGGCCCTGTCGACGACTGGTATCGCCGCTGACGTTGTCTACGCTTGGGATCGGCCCTCTCCCGATCTTCATTGGTGCTCCGCTCCTATTAGTATTACCGTGTTGATATATAGCCTATAGCCTTCCGCGATAAATTTACTATCCAACACTAAAAAGTTTTTTCAAATCGTTTCAGCGATTCCCGAGATTAGCGCGTTCAAGCAAACAAACTCTTCGGCTTTAGAATATTAGTATAGATTTTGACGGACCTGATACCTATTATTTTGTTTGAAGATATCACAGTTAAAGCATGAGTGTGGCTCCATATAACAATCTTCATTACGGCCTATGAAGTCAGAATTTACATTTCATAATTAACACGAGAGAACGGTTTCTACCTCTTGGTTCCGTTAGGTTACTCTTATCTCTATTCAATTTTATATTATTGTTACGTGTAAGGGTTCGATGGATTTGAGGAAATCCTTCTGACATGTAAAAGAGACTTTATTACAAACAATAACATTATTTCTTGCACTTTAGTTCAAACTGAACTGAACTGCGGCTCACGAGAATTCCTATTTATACCCATTTTATTATTATTAGTACATTCTATTTTTGCGGCCATGTTGCGGAGGGAGAGCGCGTGGAACTCCGCCGTTTCTTTCTGCGAGCAAGTTAAGCTTGCCAAGGAGACAGCGGAGCGGGACCGGGAGAGGTTTAGAACTCTCCTGGCCCGACAGGCCCGGTAACGGGCCAGGTCCCGCAGGCAACTCAAGCGCCGGAGACTGCGGGACGATCTCCGTCCTCCATAAGCGCAGGCCCGAGTGGCGGCGCGGACGCTGCGGAGCGTGTGCACCCAGGGGGACAGCAACGGGAACATCGAGATTCCCACACAGTCGGGGGCCATCTACAAACTGTAGGTGGCCTGAGGTACGTCGGGGCTCCAGGCTTTTTCTTACTAGGGTGCACCTGGTTCCTCGGCTTCTAGTACCCGAGTCGGCGCGCGGTTTTAGTAGAGTCCGAGGATTTCCGCACGAAAAAAAAAAGAAGGACATTCTAGTAATAACTCGTACCTACAAGATCGTTGCTGGAAAGAACCGTGCAACAATTAATCGATATGGGACGCTATGTATATCTATATAAGGTTCATTATTCCGTGCCTTAGGAAATCAACAAGAACTTTCTGTATGTGTGTTGTGTGCGTGTAGACGTCTCGAGCGTTGTTCGCGAATAATCTTTCTTCGTAACATTATTAAGACGGTTTGTGAATAATTTCGTTCCTATTAAAATATTTTTACGACTACACATGCATAGATTTTCAAATTGTTTGCTGTTCCATATTTTTGTCAGCTTTCTGAATGAAAACTTATTTAATAGATCTTCCTTTGATTGCATTATAACTCACTAGGGAGCACGTTTTTTGTTTTTTCGAAAGTTCATGTCATCCACATTTTATATATTTTTTATCATTAATTTCATCACGACGAAGACTTGGAGTATCGAAGACTATAAATACTTGACATTGGCAGAAATAGCTGATTCGAGAGATACGGCTGGTTGCCATTTCATCAACAGAAGAAAAATTAACTCAGTAGATTTTATATTTTAATTAAAGGGATTGTTTTTGGCGTATCGATAATTAAGAATTTAATATAATTCCAATTAGTTGTACTCATTTTCTAAGAGATGCTGGGCTACGGAAAAATCGTTAATTGCCTAAACTATTCTCTAGAGAGTACTTGAACTACTACTACTAATTCATAATTAAAATATATTAATATACTAAATACTTGGCCGTCACTACATTTCTTTGATTTATCTTTACTACTTTTCACACATAACTTAGGAATTTTGTTGTTGTCTTACGCTAGCTCCAGATTGCATGCTAACATTAAATGCACTGTGCGCTTTGCACATGAAGGTTTGTCTCTATAAAATATGGACATAAGAGGATTATACAACAATTGTTTGTGTTTAGCATCTAACTTGGGTAAATGTTACCGTTTGTTTTTCAGTCACAGTCAACAAAACCTTTGTATTAATTTTGCAACGAAATTTAAATTACTTTCAATCTCTATTATTTAATTTACTTAATATAACAATGAAAGAAATAGATCAATTCGTGGATTTCTTATTTGAGTTTATGTTGAACAAAGTATAATTACGTTATATCAAATTTAAAAATAGTTAAGTGTAACTTTTGTTCTTTACAAATAAATAATATATATAGCTCCTTTAGTTTACTGCTAATGAAATTCGTAACAGCTCAAGTTAGTTTCTCTCTTTAAGACTCCCTGTGAGTAATACCTAGGTTCTAGTGGAACACTATTTCTATTCCTGGTGCATACTACTGAAAATGTTAGTAGAACATTCTACTTACATTTTCAGTGGTAATAAAATTAAATGTTACTTAAATTTTACATAGAATATAAGTAACATTTAATTTTATTACATTAAGTTTTCCTTTACGAAGCGAAATTGAAGCGTTTTCTTGTAATTTCAACTAAGTTTTTTTTTTAAATAATAAAACGCTTCTATTACTAGTTATAAAACAAAACTAGAACTGTGAAAATTTAAACATAATGTGTTTTTAAAAAGAAGAAAGAAGATTGTGCAACGTTGGGAGAAATGTAATGCGTTCAAGAAGACTATGTAGAAAAATATACGAAAAAATATCGTAACATGGTCAGGTCGGAATCTTTTCAGACCATTTATTTATTTATTTAGGTACACCAACAGCACACATACGATACACTTTTAAAATAATTATACAATAATATTTTCTAGTATGCATGCCTATTACAGGTACACACAATATTCAGCATATGAGATAAAATAAAATACGCCTAACAATCAGTGTTAGCAGTAACGTAACTTTTACAAAAAACAAAAAATAAAGGTGCTTAATACTACTTAATTCTAATTTAAAATTACGATGCGCTTATTAATATAAAATATGAATAATTAAAATAAAAGATGAAAAAATGAAAATAACAAAGTTAAGACAGGAAAAGATTAATTTTGGTTAGTTTTGTTAATATTATCAGCTATAGAACGTCTAAATTTATTAAAGGGGGCATGTATGTCTATGTCTCTCTGTGAACACATGTTATTGTATTCTTTACATATACGCGTCAGAGGTGCATTCAGACCTAGATTAGATTTGCGGGTGGGTATATAAAATTTTGTTTTGTTGAGACCGAATAAAGTATGCGTTCAGTTAGATCACTTCATTGAGCCGTTTACTATTTTGTGAAGAAATACGAGATCGAGAACGAAACGGTTACGAAGAAAATCCATTTTGAAAAATTGTAAACGGTGTTCATAGGGACAGCGATGAGTGATGTTTTGTGAAACGTAAGCAAGATGTCTGGAAAATGCTCTTTGTATACTTTCCACTCTTTGTGAATGTATAGCATAAAAAGTATTCCAGACAACACTATTATATTCTAATTTACTGCGTACCAGAGCGTTATACAATACTATTCGTGTTTTTGCAAGCCTAAACAGGCGAGTATTACGTCTGATGAAACCGCACATTTGAGCTGATTTCTTCACAATGTCGTTTATATGTGGTTTAAAGCTAAGGGCACTGTCTAATATAACGCCTAAATCTCGTATTTCATCCACTTTTGTCAATATCGTGTCGCACAGCTTATATGAAGTGGGAATAGATTTTTTTCTTTCTAGAAAACTGTATATGATGGCATTTTTGAGCGTTAAGAGTCATGCTATTCGATTTGCACCACAGTTCAATATATTCCAAATCTTTCTGGACAAGGAGACTATCTTCTACACAGGTAATTGTAAAGTAAAAGTGCATGATGTATTAAATAAATAAATAAATAATAAATAATTGTCCTATATATTTTTAGATCGTCAGCAAATAGCAAGCTGTCGTAACGTTTGATTTGGTTCGTGATATCGTTCACAAATATCGAAAATAGAATGGGCCTAGATGCGAGCCCTGTGGTACACCCGATCGCGCATAATAGTTATTTGAAACGTTTCCACCTATGGAAACAAACAGAGCGATTTAAGAGGTAGGATGCAAACCACCTTAATAAGGAACCATGAATGCCATTGAGTCGTAGTTTGTCTATTAAGAGCGGATGACTCACTTTATCAAAGGCGCTACTAAAGTCGGTGTATATTGCATCCACTTCATATCTGTCGTCTAGTGCCTACGAGATGTCGTTTACGTATTTGACTAAATTTGTTGGTGTAGATCTACCTGTCCTAAAACCGTGTTGACTCTCTGAAAGCTTGTCTTCTGCGTAATTTATAAGGATAGGGCATATGAGACGTTCAAATAACTTTGAGAAACAAGATAAAATCGATATTAGTCTATAATTTGTTATGTTACTGGGATCACCTTTTTTAAATATTGGGACTATACGGGCCTTTTTTCATTCTTCTGGAAATACTCCCAGGATCAGAGACTGGTTAAACAGAATGCTTAATGGACATACGAGAGCTTTACCGCAAGTTTTTATGAACACAGGTGGTATAGAGTCAGGGCCAGCACCTTTTGTTATATCGAGGTTATTTATTTTATTTAAAACTTCTTTTTCTGTAATCAGAAACTTGTGTAGAATGTGAGATGACTCAGGGACGTTTGAATTTGAGCTAGTTGAGTTTGTGTAAATCTTTGAGAAATGACTTGCAAATAGGTTAGCTATATCGGCTCCACTATCAACTATCTTACTGTCCAAATGCGTTTGAGCTGGTATGCTTGATGTACTATTTCTTTTATTTTTCATATAGTGCCAAAAGGATTTTGGATCTGTTTCTATTCTTACTTCTATCGTCTGCTTGTATTCGCTATAGGTTTTGTTAATTAAGTCATGACAACGAGTTCTAAGCAAATCGTAACTTAATTTATCACGAAGATTTTTGTACCTTCGGAATTTTTTTCGATACTTTTCTTTTTCATTGAGTAGCTTTATAAGTGCATTCGTGAACCAGGATGGAAATTTACTTTTTTTTGGGTTATGCTGAGGAGCATGTATACTTATTAAATTGTTAAGTACTTTATAAAATTTGGAAACGCAGTTATTGATATCAGCCTGTTTAAGATATACTTCAGCCCATTCTATCGCTAACAATTTCGATTTAATTTGCTCGTAATCGCATTTGTAGAAGTTGAAACGGGGACCATCTTTAAGGCGTAAATATTTCTTGTTATCACGAAAACGGGTTATTAGTAAAGATGGGTGCTTTACATCGCGATCAACAAGACAGTCATCAGTAATGTTTACATTCAAATTTTGCATATTACTCATAACAAGATCAAGTATTCTGTCGTCACTATTGCAAATATTATTGAATTGAAATAAATTATTAATAGCCATGAATTCAATAAACCTGTGGCCCAAGGAATTGTCATAGTTAGTGGGCATTGTGTAGGTTGGATTGTTCATAACTGACCAATTTATAAAACTGAGAATATAGTCACCGAGGATGACGACATCACCAATACTGTTCATAACATTGCTGACATTTTCTAAAACACTAGTAAGAGCCTCAATTTTTACTGGAGGAGGTAGATATGTAACACAGATGGTTACACTAATAACAGTGGAGCCGACATTCAATCTTAGAGTCACCCACAGGTCTTCATTATTTGTTTCCCAGGTATACACCCTGGTTGACTTTATTTCCCGCGAGACAGCTAATAGTACGCCTCCTCCGTCTTTTTTACAGCTATTAGTACACGACCTGTCATGGCGATAGACTGTATATCTTGAGTCAAATAACTCATTGCTATGTATATCTGGGTTCAACCATGTTCCTGTAAGGGCAATAATTTTGAAGTCGTTTAATAGAATGTTCTTATAGAATTCATTTGTTTTAGTTCTCAATCCTCTGACGTGTTGATAGTATATATTTATATATTATATATTGTATTAAAATAATTTTAATCACTAGAAACATTTACTGTGCTGACAAGTCGGTTTAGAATGTTTATGGTTTTTTAAGAAGAGATTATTGAATGTCGTACAGACCATCCACGTTATTATTTGTTACCTTTGTGACCGTCGTTAATCAGTTTTATTTTCCTTACTTTAACCTTTACAAGTCCTTTTATTGAAATGGTTTTCAACGGCTTCCTAAGTAAATGCGTCTTTTAAGTAACTTTTAAAATTGTTCCGTTTGACATTTGATTTTAACTTTTGTCTGAAATTATTGCCCTGTTATCAAATTAAAAAAGTATTTTTCTTGACCTACTTTTATTTTAATTGACATTTTGACATGACAAATGGCAAACAAAGTTTTCGACATTCAATAATCACAATTATTTTTTCTCTGATTATGGCGTTGACCCAAAAACGCAGCAAATATATTTATTTAAAAACCATAACATTCTTTCATTCCTTTCAGTTAAGTTAGAGGCTATAAAAGTCAAAATACTTTACGAGAGAAGGGCAGTTATGTTAACCTAATAACCTCGAGGTTTCTGAGTGAGCTCTTTTCATGACAAGACGCAATTTCCACATGGAAAGTCAAATGGAAAAGCGTAACCAATCTTAATGTCTTCGCTGCATGCACGTACAACGGTCGATTGCAAAAATTTTCACACGTGATAATAAATAGTGAATCAGATATCTCGAAACAGCCTACAACCATAATGTTCGATAAAGTTTATCGAAACCGCTTATGTTCCTTTATAAACTTCTCATTGTTTTTCATATTTGTCATTGGTATAATAGCTTTTATGCTTATGAAATAAGGATTTATTTTTGATAGTAAACTTAAATAGGTATGTTCTATCATATTTTGGCTTGTCAGATTACATAATATATTTTGAATAGGCCTTTCTTTTGGTTTCTAAGAGGCTTATATTTTTTATAAATTAGCTGCCAAAATAATTCTCTTCAACTTGGTGGAAAGCATGAGTAAAATCCAGGATGTGGTTACCATCCTTACTATGAATGAGGTCAATGCAGCATGGTGACCCACACTATGGCGGTCGAGTGAGATGCTATTTCACGCCTGGTTTATGTTCAGTAGTGGCCCAGTAAAATCTATTGATGATCATGATGATATCTTTGATTAATAGGATAACCTGATTAATTAATTATTTGAAAAAATAAATTACATTCTAAGATTTTAATTAACTATGACATTTAAAGAATATAATAAATAAAGATAATAAAATAAATAAATATTTTCTAACATTTAGCGTACGACGCTATCTAGTCCCAAGTTCTAGGTACTAGACAAGGAATATAAATACATAAATACTTTTTTTGTAAATATATACATAGAAAACTCAGAAAAAACTATTTGCAGATCATACATATATTTGGTCAGAACCGGGAATCGAACCCGAGACCTCAAGCACAGCAGTCGCATATGCTACCACTGCACCACTGAGGCAGTCAAGTCAATTTTAATAGTGATGTTTTACACTAACAAGAGGACTCTTTCTCCCATTCCTATTAATAAAACAACGTCATTAATCAGAAATAAACATTTTTATTTCAATATTTATAGGATTCATTTAAATAAATTAAGTGTACCCACTGTCGTTCTGGCCGTAAAGCAACCAAACGCAACATCGTTGAATAAAATATATTTCAGTACACATAGCAATATTTACGTAGCAATTCAAATTATATTTTATTCTTTCTATAATAGATAATCAGGTTTCAAAAACATTTTTTGTTTTATTATGGTTTAATATTTTAAACGATTTTAATTTGTCTATAGCTAGCTAGCTAGCTAAATAAATAGAAATATTCTTATACCAAAAGTAGTGAAGTTGTAGGCGATGACGCAAACTAAACACCGGAGATTAGCGTCAATGTCGTTCATGCTTGAAGTGGCTCCTGGAGTTGAAACGTTCCAAACACAATTATAAATACGCATAATTCAGACTTTAATGCTATTTAGCATAGTTAAAACGAAAATAAAAGGTGACTTAAAAAACTGATTAAAATTAAATTGTCTGGCGACAGCTGTCCGCCATAACTGTTTCGACACAAAAATATAAAACAACTTGGGCAGCCAAACGATAAAAAACTCAACAAAAATCTACAAAGAAGATAAAAAGTGTGTTCATAACTTGTTTTCGTTATATATGAGTATGTTCTAGAATATCGTAGATGAACAATAGCCATCCATTGTTGCCAAGTAACGTTGAATATAGGAGCTGACTCTCAATAGTTTAGGATAGCCTGATTCCTGTGAAATGTTTATGAATGCTGCGTGAGCCAGGCTTGAAGGCCATTGTCTGTATACCAGTTGAAACGAGATGACATGTCAAATAATTTATTACTCACATATACTGTGTATTACACTCACATATATAAAAAATAGAACTATGTATTAAACGCATTTAACGTAGTGTGTATTACTAAATGATTTGTCACCTTTCAAGTATAGATTATGACTGTATACATTAAAAAAGCAATAGTAATAATGTGTTAACTAATTAAACTCCTCCTTTCTTAAATGCGCTAGGAAGAGCAGTTTAAATTAGCTTGAGATTCAGATTAAAAAATATAATCCCGTGGTAATTTACGTTTTTCAAATGTAGTCAGAATTATTAAGACTTTTTAAAAGGGTAGGTATAGGCCTCCATTAATATGTGCCACATGGTCCTGGTTCTTCAGTGTTTTGTCTATTTTATTTTCCCTTCTTTTTCGAGCTTATCAGTCCAAGTGGCCGCTCTGTCTTAATTTACAAAATAGTATTGTAAATATATGGATGTATATAAATCGTGTCCATATCGTAATAATCTCTATAATATCATAATTATGATAAGGCTTAATGTTTATACATATTACTATTGAGTATATATATTTACAAGCCTATTCCATAGTATTCCAAGTAGCTATTCCATACTATCATTATCATCAACAGCCTAAATAGTCCACTGCTGGACCTAGGCCTTATCTCGGAAAGGACGCTTTGGCTCTATTATACCAGGTCAGTTCCAGATATATTTTGATAAGTATCTCCTATCATTTAATAAACCACCTGCGGTACTGTTACTCATGATATAGTACAAAATTTAATAACTAAATTCAGATAATCACTTATTGATGCCATGCCATGCCAGCGATGCCATTAAAATGTCGATATTGAGCAAATAACGTTAATGTATACGAAAATAAAAATTTTGTGGTCACACCACTTTTTTAAAGATTTTCCTTTTAGAACCAACCAACGCATTCATGTTACATTTCTTTTTCAACATATGCTATACTTGTTTTCTAAACAATTACGAAAACATCAAAGAAAACAAACCTAAAAAAATATTAAAGTTCTTAGGTCACTATTAAGCGGAGTTGTAGATGAGAAGATACTTAAAAAGTAGGCATTTCAATTTGCCAGTAAGTTCTTAAACCACGGAGTTACTCATAAAAAGTTCATGTCTAATGAAAAAACTTTTGAAATTAGTCTCCTCTTACTTCAAAATAATCGCATACCAGTTTAGTGTCGCGCAACTGACTCAGCTTGTGTCATTTCAGCTTTCACAAAACTTATATGGCAATATCCACGTGAGTTCTCAGTTTATGCGACACTTAATTAAATTAACGAGCGTTCAGGGTACAAGTAGCGAACAGCGGTGACGGCGGAGGCTACCGCGGCGTGTGCAACGCGCGACGTTCGCTCGCGGCGGAGTAGCGACCAGCACTGGCGCGCTTCCCCGCCCACCCCGCGTCTTTCATCCCTTAAGTTTCATAACGTTGATCCTTCGCTCCCACAGCTCTAAGGTGCAGCACTTTCAAGAAAACTACTGAAAACTTATCTGTTATCACACGATATGACCTACAGGAATCAGGCGAACAACGAATGTGTTGTTAAAATGTTATGAATAGGTACTATTCTTATCGTCAGAAATATTTTACACATTTACGAACTTTATCATACTTTAATTACAAGATAAAATATTTCATGTCTACATCAAATGTCAGACTGTTATTGTATAAAATTCCTAAAACAACTTCTTTATTGAATTCTATGTTTGAAAATATTACTTTGCTAATATTTCGACTTAATAAAAACTGAATAAAGAATATCTATCTACACGTACCATGCATCTTATTTAGAAAGACCGCCCACAGCGGTACTGCTTCACCCGCTCAGCTTTGAAACCTAATACTTTACTCAGCATGTTATGTTAAACATTTTTCAGTCTAGAAAATCTATGGGCCTTACTCACCTATTCCATTTATAATAAAACGATTTTCGTTGTCTATTTTGCTTAGAAGAAGAATACCTTTACACACATTTAAGGTAACGGTTTTTTTATGGAGTTAAGGTCAAACGAGCAGACGTGTCAACGTCTGCTCGTTTGCCTCCAAATCCATCAGATCATCAAATCTATCAGGTGATCCTGATGGCAAGCGATTACCGCCGTCCACGGACACCAGCAACTGCCGACCTTTGGGGGATGGTGTGGGGTGGAGGGAGGGGTTGGGCTATGGGCCGCCGGTATCCTCACTCACTCGGTGAAACAAAGCGCGAGCGGTGTTTCACCTGTGCCCTGTGCTGTTTCACACCGGTTTTCTGTGAGGCCGTGGTATCACTTCAGTAGCGCCGGCCCATTCATGCCGAAGCGTGGCTCTCCCACGGTAGGGAGATGTACTGGATTATTTACCGCTAACTTAGAGGTTCTAATCCAATACATCGACACACGATATCTCGACTGTTTTAGATCATTTATAAAACGAGCTTACTTTATGAAAATTGTAACGTTGTCAATGTTTTTAGTCAATTGACTTTTAAAAAATATAAATATATTGTTTATTGATTTTAAAAGTATCTGATAACTACAGTGGCAACTACAAGTAATATCCAAGGACATTTCTTTTATTTTAGATTTTTCGTATAATTACTACATTATAATCACACTTCCATGACCCCTAATTGAATAAATTATAAACGAAAAGTTATCTGTATTTATATTGCAAGGTAAGAAAAAAAACAACTTTACGTTAAAGCTTACGTTACGCTGTTCTGTTGGAAATAGAATAAATACAAACAGCAATTGATCCCCACTAGCATATTAGAAGAATGCTTAAAGGTTATTGAGCGAAAAGAAATAGAAGGTTAACTTAATTGAGTTAACTTTTCAATTATTTGATGATTTTTGAAAAAAGAAAGCATGTCATTATTATCAACAGCCGCACACGTCAATAGTCCACTATCAGACATAGACCTCTCTTTAAAAAAGAGGTTTTAGCCTATTTACAATTAAATTGCAACTTTCTCAAAATATTCTTACTTTTTCAACTACTATAATACTATAGACACTTAAGTGGGAAATAATATCTTCCGAATATTCGTAACATCTCACAGAAATTTGGGTTCACTATTCCCAAGCAAAAACGGATGTGAATACAGAAACATGATTCTATTGTCACAATGAAACAAAACATGAGCAGTAAGTCGGTATTACGCTAATAGTTTTTGTGTTCCTTCATCGGGCGACTAAGAACGAGCTACAATCTGCAGAACTACCTCTTTATTTCATTATATTCTATACATAGTAATGTTTATGTCAGTATAAAATTATATATACCGGTTTCAGACCTAAAGTAAATGAAATAAGTATCGTAATATGATCAAATAAAAACAATCCATTTTGTTTTAGATCAACAACTCAGACTTGTTTCAATGAGCTGCTAATGTGTTCCTATTTATTTATAAACAAATTAAGAGTTGTCGTCATCGGCCAGTGGCCTAGATTGACGCACAGACAAAGTAAAACTGAATTAGAAGTAGTACTGAAGTGATTGACCGGCGCGGCGTGTAGACCGAAATCCCACACGATACCTGTCTGGCAAACACGGGTCTATTACGACACTTTGAAGAACTATGACTAATCATATCTAATTATAAGTATCTTTCTTGAGAATTATTCAGCATCAATCAATCAATCAGTAAATTTATCATCATCGATACGAGTGCTCGTTTGACGCTTAAGTTCTTACAAGTGCTCAAATTTCACAAGTTTTTAAAATGTTATTTATTTGAAATACCTTAATAATATTAAGAGTAATAATTCATTTGCAGGTTGTAAACATGGTAATATGGTTATATAAGTGGTGAGAAACATAATAGGCTTTATATAATCTGACTGATGCCAATTATTGGCTTCCGCTCAATAAAACACGGTTACATTACAGTCAACTTCGGCACTCTAAATCTTTGGTTTTTCTTCAATTGTGTTTATATTTCTAAGGATAAATCAGAGCTGACAAGGAAATAAATATTTATCGAATAATAGTTAGTACACAAAGTTAAATCACTAACAAAAATAAGCAGAGAAGAACACCTATAATATAATATTAATTATCCCAAGGGTCGTCTAAGACAACGCAATGAATTTATTTATAAAAATAATATATGTACGTCATTAATTCGAATAATCTAAAACATAATGTCATCTAGTCCTAATTTAAGAAGAGCTTATACAATGGGTACTGGACAAATAATATAAATACATGAACTTTTTTTGTAAATTAAATAAGCTGGTTTGTCAATGAACACCAAGAAGACCAAAATAATGACCAATGCTTCTCAAACTTACAACATCCAAATAAATAAATCAAAGAATAAAGCTTAAAGCAAAAGAATACGTTTACCTGAGGCAGTACCTTTCTATAACTAATACTATGCAAAAGGAAATCGATAGAAGGATTTAGAATGGAAACGATTTTGGTCATTTAGTGAAATAATGAAAAGCCAGGATATGCCGATCTATGTAATAGGTCTTTGATACATTCATATTGCCTTGTCTAACTTAAGGCTACCAAATATGGGCATTAACAGAGCTTTTAAGTTATAAAATAAAAGTAAGAAAAAAGTACTTGAAGGATAAAACCAAGCTTAGAGGCAATTACTAAATTCGAAACAGACTAAGCGTTGGAAAGATGATATCAAACAAGTAGACGGTCCAACATGGTGCCGAATCGCTAAGAATTGGTTAATGTGGAAATCTTTAGAGGAGGCCTATGTCGCAAGACGTGCTGTTAACAAAAGATTCAAACCCGTTACCGGTTGCAACAATTAACTTAAACGAAAAAACTAGAGTTAAGTTAGTTTAATTTGAGTTATAATCTTATCATTAGGAATATAGAACAAACAAACAACAATAAGAGCTTATTTTATTTATTTATTTGATTGAGTTGGCTTGAGTTAGAGTTGAGTTTATACATATATATGTAATATGGTTGAGGTATTAAGGTGAAATTAATATCAAATACTACTACTACTAAGTCTACAGTCCCTTGGAGCTGTAAAAAAATCTAAATTCTAAGCCAACTCAATCAAACAGCCAAATGCATTATGCTACAAATCGACACTCGCAAGGAAATCAAAACCTACATGGTACTTTCCGTGAACTCAGAATCTTGAAATTTGGTACGACGCAACGTCGACGGAAAGATTGCGAAAAGCATAAATTTTTAGTTACATTATATAATGTACCTACAGGTTTGTAAGGAACCCTCGGTGTGCTAGACCGACTCTCACTTGACCGGTTTCTTTCTATTAGCCGACTACCTAACTTGTCTCTGTACATCATTTTGACATTATAAGATATTTGTGCAGTGTGTCCCAACCTAACTGAGACTGCGATTACAGACTCGAATATAAAGTAAAACAGTGTCACCTCTGACATAAATGTGATTGAACACATTTTATTTATTCGAAGAAACATAAATATGTGTCAAGTCAGTTGACGCATGAAGACAAACTCCTGAAATATTCATAATTTAATAAAGGAAAACTTGAAAGGATCACAAAGAAGCGATTACAGCAGGTATGAGGTTTACTTAGCCATTAGATCTAAATCGGAGTAACAACTTATAATAAATGTATGCTTATCACAGTAGATAGTAGATCAGATTATAGTTTAAGTGTGTTTAGTACTGTTTATGTTTTTTATTAGTTAATCTATAGGAATATTATAAATATTGGATCGAAATTCATTGATTCAATAACACTACGGAGTATTCAAAAAGTATTTACAAGAAAAATATTATTTTAGAATACTGTATGATGTCCAGTTATATTTTATTAGTAATTATTTTTAGAGTTCACTTTTTTCATATTGCAATAAATAGTAAATTTTGTAAATAAAATCGGGTACATATTATCTAAAAGCACGCAAAAATTACTAGTAGTAATTTTACTTTTTTATTCTTTATGTGTAAGTTTTGCAGCAATATTGTATTAATAAATTAGTTTTTAAAAGGGTAGCTAATTTTCTTAAGCCGTACAATTGATTTCATTTTGTAAAATTTCATGAATAGAACAAATTAATAAATAAAAACATAATACACCTTCATATTCATATTAACAAATATATTTAAAAACAAACCAATATTTTACTCATATTTACATAAGAGTCGAAAAAATCTTAAGTACTTGCGAGTCCGATTCATAAAAGTACCAAAGTATTTTTTTTTTTACAAACTTAGTTCCTGACTCCCAGTTACTATTTTTCTGGAAATCAAACCCATTGAACACCTGGAAACCCTATTAAATAAACATAAAGTGTAGAGAGGGATATATACGTTTACTAAAAAATAAAGCAAAACGGTTGGTATACTTTTACAGCTTCATAGTGTTAGCACGGTGTGAAAATGAACTAGACAAGCACAACAGTACTACACACGAGCCAATACATACTCGTAGTTACTCCTACAAATGGAAAAAAACCCTCCGTCAATATCTGACACGGAAATAAAAGAATTACTTAAATACAATTTATTCAATATTAAATAATTTAATATCTAATACTTTCACTTGAAACATAAAAACTGTTCAACTTTTACAATTTCGACGTATTTTATTTGATGCTAACCTGAAGTAATATTCGAGCTCACAAAATTCCAAGTGTACATTTTATTGAGTAGCTTTATAAATTTTTACGACGATTTTTATAGCATTTCGCACAATGAAACATTACACAGGGAACGGCGCCGAGAGCCGTTGTAACAGTTTTATGTGCACTCTATAGCCTGTTTGTTTAGTTCCACTTGCATTTATGATTTATATATACTCGTACGTCCTAAAGCACCAGAGAAAAGATGCGATGTGTGGTGTTCACTCCCAGCGCCGTGTGTCACTCGCGGCACCCACCAATCGACGCTATAATGAAAACAAAACGTCTACCAAGAGCCGGCGCGTTGCTAAGAAATATGATCAACTTGCTACTGAACTTCAGAACGCTGCGTTGGTTTGGAATAGCTGTTACAATAGTTTGATAACTCAATGAGAACATCGCTTTATTTTAACACCTATAAGCGTCTGTTAACAAAATCATTGTGAGTTATTTATGCCTCGTAATATGTTAGGTTTGTCAACATCCGTCTTTTTTACTTCTTTAATCAAGTATTACCGCACTTCGAACATACACTGAACTTAAAATAGGATAAACTCTTTACCCACAACTATGTACTGTATCCTATACTACGAGATTTTGTTTAATAATTGAAGACAGATACTTTAAAAGACTCCATCAGTATTACTCTCTGCATCATGAAGGACATTGCAGTCATAAATTATTAAACGGACACAAAGTACTGAGTCCTCTGCATAGTTTACAGTTGACTAGGTTACCCCCGAACCATTATACCGTTTATGATGTTAGCGAGTTGAATACTCTCTGGGCTATCACCTCTTCAATACAACATGCAACGCATGTTTGTATATCAATCAGAAGTAAAAACCGCTTAAGGAATTCTTGTCAAAAGATTTAAGATATACGCCAATGCACACGCATACTTGCGGAAATAGTAGAATTAGTTAGGGGTATTTTAATGTTTTAGTTATCTATTTTAAAACTTTATGCACACATATACAATGGCGGGCTTAATGCCCAAGGCATTCTCTACCAGCCAACCTTTTGGAGATGTGGAAATTTTGTGAGGTAGGTGCATTATGGTGGAAGTAAGAGGTTGTAATTGCCATCAATATATGGAACTGACATAGACTAACTCAGACTAATTCATAATACACATATGTATATGACATAAAAAAAAATATATGGATATACATACACACTAATACATAAGCCTTACATAATGTACACTGTGAGTAGGTACTAAATTATAGTTTTCCTGCCATTTCGACACGAGGTAGTTTTCGACGTTAGTTTTGAATGAAACACGACTTGTTGACATCCTGATTTCATCATCCTGTTCCATAGCAGTACAGCTTGTACAAAGAACGAGGAGTTCAGGAGGACACAAAAGAAGCAAATTGTTAGATGAACGAAGATTTCTCTCGTGATTCGAAGATAAGAAACGGAAATAGGGTTCAAGGTAAGTAGGTGAAGGTGGGGAGATGAGGAATGAAAAGAGATAGGTCAACGCTGGCTGACTGCGGCGCTGGCGAATAGATAATCATTGCAATTGAGAACGGAAAGCAGACACTTGGTCATACTTGCGGTGATTGAATGTGAATCGAATGCAGTTATTAAGAAGACGGTCAAATTTATTAAGGAGGTCTGCATTCAGGTCGAAATGACACACATCACCATAGTCGATTAAGGGGATAATGAGGGACTGGGTGAGTGAGAGTTTCGTTTTAGGAGGCAAAAAGTTCTTAAGACGGTAGAGTGTTCGTAGGTTACCTGTTACTTTCTGGCTTACATGGGTAATCTGGGCCCACCAACCAAAAGTTGAGTCGATGAATAGGCCAACGTGGCTCCAAGATATAACTAAGCCGTTGAAGACGACCGGCGAGATTGACGTAGTATCCAATCGATTTATCATATTCTTGCTGCCTATTACTATTGCTTGGCATTTAGTAGGGTTAACTGCCAGCCCATATCTCATCGACCAAGACTTTATGAATTCCAGGTCCCTGTTAATGCTATCGTTGGCTTGCGATATAATTGGTAGCACACATATATTTTAATATTTGACGGACATCTGACACACAACGTCGTCTAGTTCCAAACTAAGCAGAGCTTGAACTATGGGCACTAGACAACTGAAATAAATACATTGATATCTTTCTTTTTCTGTAAATACATATTATACACGAAAAATATCCAGACTCCGAAACAAATATTCATAGATCATACAAACATTTGGTCCGACCCGGGAGTCGAATCTGAGACCTCAAGTGGTAACACTACGCAACTAATGCAGTCATATATATGTATATGCTTACATAATAATAATGTGATGTTCAATTTCAAGTTACAAAGTGTAAAAAATTGTATTTATTTATATATTTTTCATCATAACAACATAGAATATATAGTCGAAAGCTATACAATGTATAATCTACTGCCTGAAAGTTGTTTAAAATATGTAAGTAATATTCTGTGAAAATACTTTCTAAAACTTCATATAAATATTCAGAGCACGTACCTAAAGCTAATAATATCGAAAAGAACCCCAAAAAATATGCTGATTTAATTATCTTCGATATTCGTACGCGGCGTGTCGTGCTGAACTCGTTACATCGGAGAAAAAAGTAAGTCAGAGTTTAACCAAACACGTATTTTGCGTTTCAAATGTGGACATGCAAATATGCTGTTTCGATGAACAGACAGATAATAAATATGCTTTAATTGAATTAGTACAGAATTCTAATAGTTTAAACGTTTGTTTTTCGCGCTGGGTGCTTCTACATCATAGCGAGATTGTTTTAGTTGGTTTATTATTACAACTAATCGATTTCAAATGTTCACGAAGCCCGCATCAGTCGATTTGAATCGTTAAGATAATGATGATTGTCACAACGTATTATATAAATCAACTTAGACCAATTTTTGTACCATACTTCCAATTTATTATTTGATTGCACACAGTGTTGAGGATTAAACTCCACATGGGATAACCTAAACTTTTGTGCTGAGTCTGAATGTATGTGTTTATTTGTAAAGTCCCTCACGAAGAATTTTATACGAAAACTATAATAAGAGCAAGATACATTCTTAGTCATTATACACACATGTATGCCAAAAGACTACAATTTAGATTATCGGAATATCTATGCACGGTATAACATGTCTTGAAAATTATCTCGTAAAAGTAATTCTTTGTATCTTTTCAAACAAATTTCGTGCGTGAAGGAACGTGTAAATTGGAATACTTGAAGTTCAAAAAGTTTTAAAAGTTAACACGTTTAACCTTGTTATCATTTAAAATATATCTTGCTCATAAAAACTCGATAACGAGTATGTTTATTTATATGTTCACTGTTCATTAAAAATAGTAATCTATATCTATATATATAAATCTATATAGTAATAATGAACTACAAAATATTGCAAAGAATATAATAAATTTATATTCGATTTAAAAAATCGTTTAATCTTCATTGAATAAGGTTTGAGATCGGTCCGTTTTGCCGAAAATATATATTTGGGTAAATTATCTCTACAAATCTTTTATTTTTTTCCCGAATTATAAAAAGATCTTTTTATACTTGACCTTACACATACTTAAAATACGGCGGTTCAATAAGTAAGGAAACGTTTTGTCAGGTACTCGGGCCCTTCTTCACTGCCCCCAAAAGGTCGGATGCTACGATTAGCCTGCGTTTGAAGTCTTTATAGCCAGTCATTTACAGAGTAATGTGACGCTCAAATTCAAATTTCAAAAGGCGGTTTTACCAAATATGCCGTTACTGTATATTAAGAATGTACCCTCCTAAATATAAAAATAACCTTAAAGATTTTGACTTTTAGATAAGGTTATCTTTAAATGTTACTCGTAGCCTAATGGTTAAATCTTCGGCATTAAAAGCGAGAAACAGAAGGTTTTAATTTATAATTCCAACTCTATCTACATATTTGTTTTGGTGGTCAAAGAATACTAAATTTTACCTATTTAGTTACGATAAATATATTTGAAACGACAACTCCCGCATTGGTAATAAATCCTGTGTTACGAGAAACTTCGTAAATATACATGAAACAGACACAAAGAACGTAGACTCAGAATAAAAATTTGAGGACCACACAAAATGTGTGTCCCCTGTTGGATTCGAACCACCAATACTCGGGGCAGTAGAAAGCCGCGTAGCGACTGTTTAAAACCGCAACATCAACTGTGCGGTCCATGCGTGCATCAGCAATATTTGTTTCATTACTCCTCAAAAAATATCAATAAGTCCAATAGGTCAATAGTATTGCAACAATGTTTATTGTTGCGAGGACGCAAATTGTTTAGAAGGATTATGAGAGATAAAACCTAACGACCCTTAATGATTTTGAATTTATTTAGGGATTATTCATTTAATGGGTAATAAACCTTTTATGAGGATACTCTATGTTAAATATAGTGGGCAACATTAAAAAAACTATATATCTTTACTCTAAGTACTTTCCTTATTAGTGTATGTGTTGTAATAGGCAAATGACAACATATTGCCTAAGATAAAGAAACATATTTTATTTAGAAAGGTGAATAAATACACAAAACAGTCAATGAAATTACTAGTAATAAGAAAATCTATCAAAACTGACGCATGTTAGCAAAACTTTTGACATCTGACACACTTCGCCATCTAGTTTCAAGCAAAGCAGAGAAATTTCTACAATGACAGCAAGATTGACTGATAAAATACTCACATGCTTTGATAAGCTATAGATTTTTAACCTACATGTTATACATATAAAATATTCAAACTCTGAAATAAATATTTACAGATCACGCAAACAGTCTGACCCGGGAATCGAACCCGTAACAGTAGTCGTGTACACTATCACTGCGCCTCTAAGGCTGTCAGATATCTTACTTAGAAAGTATTATAAATATACTGTATTTGACTGTAGTATAGTACTATATAATAAATAGTATACTAGCTGACCAACGCAATTTCGTCTGTTTTTTTTACAATCATGCTCAGCTCCTATTGGTCTAAGCGTGCATATTATTCAATGAATGACCGATTTCAATGAAATTTGGCATAGAGATACTTTGATTCTCAAGGAAGGACATAGGCTACTCTTTGCTGCGATAACCGACAAACACGGCTGGTATACTATAAATATAAATTTATGATAGTTAGATAAAAGGTATGTATTTTATTGTGAGAGAGTCATGCTTCTGTACAAATGAGCAGGAGTGACACTACAGCACCGCAGAAAACTGGTATGAAAGTATTAATTTCTTGCTTTTCACAGAGTGAGTGGGGCAACTAGGGCCGAAATCCCCTGATTCTGGACTTCGGGACTGAAAAGACGACGAATCCTTGTGACACTTGACACTGTGCATGCGATAGTACTTATCGTCAGGCGACCAGTCTACTTATTTCCCCCCTCCAAACCATAAATAAAAATAAATAAGTAAAAGGTTGTTTCGCTGATGTTTTCCTTACCAAAAACAAGAACGATTTATTTCGTCCATGCCAAAATCTAACCTGATCATTTGAGGTTCAAAGTGACATGGAACGAACAAACTTTCCTAATTAATATAATTAGATTTTCTTCACAAAGTAATTTCAAAGTAATACAGGGCTTAACATACCTAATAGCACATCTATTTAATTATAATATAATTTTATTCATAGAGGAAAAGGTCGTGTATATGGATGAATTTTAATAGACGATGATGAGGCGTGGAGCGTGGAAGAGTAATTACGCCGGTCATCCGACACAAACGAACTCGCTACTGTCCTATCTCCCTGTATGTTACGATATTTACATTTTTACATTCAAAGCATATTGTCATTAGGGTTTACATTGTACTCAAAATAGCTTAATTAAGCTTATGAAATGAGATTTGGACCTCTTTTCTTTCTTTTCGAAACCCTACCCGTAGTGAATGACAACAGGTTATATGCACGAAAGTGATCCTTTAAATTCTCAGTTTTAACTTAATGTTTTTTTAAATATTTGATTCATCTACGGACGCCAATAATGTGACCAATCTAGATATTTTAATGATAAGGTTTTTTCAGTCAAATTCTCTTGATATCTGCACACACGCACAATGATTCCTGAGTTACAGATGTACAGAAGGCCGGCAGAAGTCACTTTTCATCTAGTGACTTGGCGACTCGACTCGACCTCAGTGTAAATCATAAAAAATACTCTAAATACACAAAAGAAGAAAGTTTGGTATCTGTATGACTTAATAATATTTGTTTACTTTATATTAATGAATGAAATACACACGATCAATACACTTCTCTATTCAATTAATTAGTCCCCGCTTTGTAAATACATATTTACTTTGTATTGTAAATCATGTCAGGTTTCACATCAACTTTGTTACGCTAAAAATGCTTGTCAATAACATCCAAAAAGTTGACAGCCAAAACTACACCAACAGAAAACCTCGATGAACATATGAATATGTATAGAATTATATTTATATTCAGTGCTTTAGATTCAACGTCCACGTCGCCCGGTCGGTATTGGATACATTTTCACTCAATATTTTTAATATTCGTTGGTGACAGGACGCTCATAAACGATCCTAGCTAAGGGGAGACAAACCTCTGCATTTGAAATTTTTATAGCCCCCTATATTATTATGACTTACTGCAGAGTAATTTAAATATGAATGGCGATTTGAAAAATGTTTGTCTTCTTTAAGATGAACAATCTAACGATGCTGAAAATTACGTAACTTTGTTTTGAATATTAAATATAGCTATTTATTCACATCTCGATTGTTTGTTATAAATATCATCTATAGCTGACATTTCTATTGTTTTATATCGCTTACACATAATATCTAAGTAAACAATATAACTATAGTTTGCCATCAAGTTGTTATAATTTAGTGTTATAAGAATTTTAATTAAAGTCTTCGTAGTTCTATTGATTTAGAAAAATTATTAGTCACACATTTCGTGTCTGTTCTTCAATTAAACCAATAGCTACTCATTGCAAGTAGGCGCTTTCTAGAAACATATTACTAGTTAATTTTAAATCTTTTCAACATCTGATACTGTTCTAACTGGAATAATATAATTATTAGTGAGCTTTCCCTTTCAACCAATAATTTAGTTTAGCTTAAGCGAAGAAAAAACATCTAACGCGGGAGAGCCATGCTTTGGCATGAATGGGCCGGCTCGACCAGAGTGATACCACGACCTCACAGAAAACCGGAGTGAATCAGCGCCTGAGCTGTGTTTCACCGAGTGAGTGAGGATACCGGAGGCCCATACCCCAACCCCTCCCCCCATCCCTCTCCCCATCCCCCAAAGGCCGTCAACGCACTTGTGACGCCTCTGGTATTGCGGCTGTCCATGGGCGGCGGTAATCGCTCACCATCAGGCGATATGTCTGCTCGTTTGCCTTCTATTACATAAAAAACTTGTCTCAGGAAAGTTTTAGTTCTTTAATGTGTTATTAAGAGTTCAGTGATCTTGATTATTTGTTGTGTGTCTAGGTGTGTCAGCAGTCTACGATGACCATCAAATATGTTCGAAAATATTTATTAACCGTCTAATGTGTATTGTGTCAGTTGACTGAACGGTTAGAACTGTACGCACTAAGTATAAATGTAAACCTAAATATATGTTAATCTGTTATATGAGGTACATAGATGTACGACGGTTTGATTTATCATGGCGCTAATCTTTGTGTTAGGCTAAACATTAATATAAGACACAATGCATTGTCATAGACTTCGTAAAAATGGAGATGAAGTAGAATGAAATCAAGAACAAAATAGAAATTTTCCCGACTACTTAGCTTCGTACTAATTGCTTGGCTTCAAGTTTGGAATGAAAGGTAACCAATATTATATATATCTATATCTCTAATGGACTATGTATGCTACATCTCTAATAAGTATATTTTACCTATTAGAAATCATGATGGTTCAGTTCATGGTAATTCCTGAAATTATAATAAATAAAAACAACAAATATTACCAAATTGTCTGAGTGTTGGAATTACTACAACAATTTTTAACAATCTAAATTATTTATTTAATAAAAAATACTACTACACCACATTTAACATGTAACTGAATTACAGTATAAATGTTTACATAGAATTACAAAATTTCACAGAACGTAAAATTATATAATCTATTTTCCACCTGGAGCATACTTTAGCACATCGTGATAAAAGCCGCAGGGAACAATTCCACAACTTTTAACTTTATTGCTTACAACAGTCTTAATTACGTAGCAGGAATAACCAACCGTATTCCAATTTAAGGCGACCGTTAAGCGGCAGTAACTATATAATGCGGTTTATACCCTAAATTATTTAAAGGCGAGCTATTACCGCGTTTCAATATAAAGAAGTTCATATTGAAACTCATGACAAGACACTATTATCAAGAGTAGTTAGCGAAGAGGGTTATTAAAGTAAATGAAATAACCATTTTCGTATGTGACCTTAATTTTGAACATCAAACGAGCGCCCAAACTTGTGTCGTTTATACAGGCAACTTCCTCAAAAATTCCACAACTCTAATTTTGTAAAATATTTGACACCCTTCGTCGGGCCGTGGATTCCGAAAAAACACTCGATAAGATTACTCGATTAGTCGAAGGAATTCTTGTTTTTTATCGTACTATTCGTAATGGATTTATCAAGCTATCAACACTTTGTCTGTTAATGGTAAAATAATTTGGCTAAATTTACGGTTCTTAGAGAAAGCTAGTACTGTAATTCCTACTGACTGTTTTATTCTATCTTGAGCTCCTATATAATAGAAATTTAAATAACTACAAATCCCATCAGTAGGGAAAAAAAATGTACTATTAATCTATGTAATGGTAGGCATGTCCAGACCAAATATAAAGGTTTTGTTCCACTTGTTATACTAACATAAACCAAAAATATTTTTTGAAGTGAAACTTCTTTAAAAATCGTTGTGATTTCAAACCGGATGCAACGGAAACAACGACAGGTAAGAGACACAAATACAAAAAGTCGCCTGTAATTAGTGAGCCAGAGCGAGAGAGCAAATGTCAGTGTGTATGTATAAATTAATCAAAATACTTTCATTTTTAAACAAATAAACATTGTAATTATCATATCCTTGTTATATATATTCCTCTCATTTTTTTGTCGATTTACTGAAGTTTCACTTCTATCGTGTGTGAATCACACACACCTTTTTTTTTCATTTAACCTCTTACTTAGGGTGCTAATTTGATAAGTTATCCACAATCCAGGTGTGGTTTGCGTGAGGGGAACAGGTCACCAGACAGATTACTTAGGACATTATTCTCTTTCGAATTAATGAACCCTTTGAATCGACGGTACGAATGGCATACTGATTTAAGTGTTCACAACGCCGCTTTCTATTGCGCTTAGTTTGGTGTGTTTAAATTAAACATGCGTTTCCTTTTTTAAAAATTAAGCAATCTAAAATTTAGCTCTCGGACAATGATATGCCTTTAGGTGTAAAGCCTGAGCATCAGTTAACATATGTACCTCGAGTTCAAAAATCACCAGAAATATTGAACTTGTTAGTTCAGCTAATGTAGAAGTTTCCACAACAAACTAGAAAAAAAAAAACCTAGTTCGACAAAATTACACATCATGTAGATAAAAAATCCTACACAAAACCAATTTATAACACTGAATATAACATTTAAAACTTCAAAATGTATAACGTTAACTTTCGTGATAAAAACGACGCATAAATTGTCAAAAACTGGCAACCGCACAGGGTTGTAAACTGCTTGAATATAAATTAAAGTTCTGAATTTCTCAAACATTTTAAATTATACATTATCGTGTTGACATTTAGCAAGCACACGGCTCGGTAACGACTAGCCGGTCCCGAGTTGTTAAGCCGAAAGGGTTGCTATATTATGATTGTTATAGGCAAAGGGCCCTCTTTATTGTACTAATGTTGTGCCTTTTACGTGATCATCATTTAACGTGCGATGTGTGTGGGAAACCCCGAACCCGTAACGATGTTATAGTTCAGAATACATGATTAAATCATACATTCACTTGTTCAGAGCTTTTGTTCAGAGCTTTTTACTCTGTAATTTAAAGTTACTTTCATTACATTACAGATATAAAAAATATATATTGTTGAGGATACTTTCAATCATATAGTCCAATCAAAAAGTGCAAAACCTCTTTTTGATACTTATGGAGGACGTTCCTGGAGATGGTTCAAAATGTTTTAGGCCTCTCTAGCCTTTTGTAATCCTAGAATATCATGTCATAGGAAGTCAAACGTGGTTATAATTTATTTTTCATTACTACATAATATAAAAAAACCAGAAGGTTATTACGACGTGTCAGGACGTGGACTCTTTCTGTTAGATGCAGATATAGTTCTGGTGGTACCGTATACATTGTTCACACACATAAGCAATCCTAACCAAGTCATCTAACGGATGAGTAACATTTTTCAAAAGTCAAGTCGACTGTTCAGCTTTCCATACGGACGCCTTTAGCAATCGTTACGGATAGTTGGAATGCTAAAGAGTTCTTCAACAGTCTAACTACAGACAACCTCTGAATTGTAGAGATCTGACCACAGTAGCTTCAAGTAAAAATTGACCTTGAACCTATTTTAGAAAAAAATGTTTAAAGAAAGAAATCAAAACTATACTATCATTTCAAATAAAGCTATTCAAGGTTACGAAAAGGACAGTAACAAATAAGTTCGAACAATACCGATACCCAATACTTTCATTAGGTTTAACAAAGCAAACAACGACTGAATTGTGCACGCTAGCTCACTTTGTTCGTTCGTATCGATTGGAAAGTTGAAGCCCAATCACTCACCGAGCTTCCACATTTGTACGTTGTAATAAGCATCAGTATATTACTATACTGTTTACCTACCACACCTAACAAATACTGTGTTGTACGTGCGCTGTTTATGTCCTACCCCCACACATACCGCCTGTCCCCGTGGATACAGATTAGCAGTAAATTGCTAAGAGACAATACTTTAACTATGTGTACCCGTATTAGTCTTTTTTTTAAATATATTGTTATTGTAGTTGCTTTATTCCATTCTTTTTAAATATGATGTGAACCACCATATATAAAAATGAAATTTCATAGTGATAAATGCGAACGATATTAACGAACATTTTGCGAAGGATAGAAAATTATTATCTTAGTACGAGTATCATTTGTTTTCAGATTGATATCGGAAACAGACATTAAAAAAGCGTCAATAGATAAATTAATCAATTTTGTGATTACTACTTTAAAAAAATAAAAAGTCAAAGCAGTAAAAAGTACAGAATTCATTAAGAAAACCGCTTTAATGAGAGAATAATTTTCATGCTGTGGATTTCCCGATAATTCAGACTTAGCATCAGTCTTCCTTCTGCAAATTTCCAAAGTTATTGCAAACCACTTATTTAAATACGATACAATATTCCGTTGATTAAATAATATGATTTAAACTTAATTTATCCAGTTATAAATAACAACATTACGTTCACAAGATTTAATTAAATTTATTTAATAGGTGCGGTCCGTCATTACCCTTAGCGAGACACTGTTGTTTGTAAATTAGTGTTCATCAAATATTTCGTAAACCTTCATAATTGCATGTTCATAGTTTGGAACTTGGAACTTGTTTTATGAATAGAAAACAATCTCTTTTAGGCTAATAAATTACATTGGTATTTTTGTGGTTGTAACATAGTCCCCTCGTTTACATAAATGTGTATTTAATACTACTAGCCATATGGCTCGAATTAATTAACTTTCGAACGTGAACTTTCTTGTATTAAATAATCATCATCATCATCAATAACATAAAATAATCACCTGCTGAACATAGGCTTCTTCTTAAAAAGAAGGCTTTGGCATACTATACATCGTTGGCCAGATAGAATGCTATCAGATTTGTTTTAAGTTTCTCTTCTCTTTTTATAGTGATGTTAAAAATGTGTATTTAAGTCGCCTTTTACGATACCCGTGCTATGAATATGGATGGTGATATTCTGCAGATATTTTTACTCTGTCACCACCCGGAGTACTACAGTAATACAAAAATCCTTATGTGTACCGTTTATAAAAAAAAACAAGACCAACCAAGATGCCAGTTTCATGATTAATCATAGATTTGTTCATGTAGTTTATGAGCAATCATACCATTAACTTCAATTCAGTAGTCTCGTTAAATATAAACCAACTGGAAACGGTCGACTGGCACTCTCTCCACAGATTAAACACAATTGTGTTATAAGAAGCCATAAACGCAGAGATATGTCAAATTGTGCGCCAAAAGGAAATGTTAGTATTATTGCGAGTTAATGATATATGAATGCGGCAGCTATAAAAAAGTATACGTGTGTTACTATCGCCATTGAAATTTATTGCTGATTCAGGTCGGTACTGTGTTGTTATTTCAGTTGAGCGACTGGGGTAAAGTGAAATAAATGAAACTATGTTACACAAGCGATTGAGCAAATATTTCATCAACTTGTTGCCCCCAAAGGACATGGAAAAAAACCATTGTATTATTCTCGATAACACACTTTCCTTGAAAGTTTAATTGACGTTGGTTGTAGATTGTTCTCTTTGTTCATTGTGGAAAAGTTACTAATGAGCATTGCGACTGTGTATCGCGTTTATTGTTATCGATGAAAGCTCTAAATGTTAACTATGAATATACGTATAGATATAATTGTATACCATGTGTGTATGTTGAACGTGTAGATACATGTATGTCCGCGGGCGTGGGCTAATCGCAATGTCCAGGAATATTTACGGTCCCTGGGGTGATTTCATCTGATAATGTTCCGACCTGCTGTAAAAATCGTTGTTCATTTAAAGATAGAGTATTGTGTGACAGTGTGACATTAATAACTTCATATTTATAACAATCTTAAAATATAACGTAATATACAAATTAGAATCATAATAAAAACAGCAGATTTAATATCAACAATTTCAAAATACTATTGAAATATAAATATAGTTGACTAACAACCTCGAACTCCTGTACTAAATAACGATGATTGACGCCAACTTGCTTATGCTATAGTTTAAACTGTGTTTGTAATAACACAGTAGAAAGATTCATTTCTTTCAAATCCTAAGTACTTACTTAAGTACTACACAAACAAAACTATGTTTCAAACCAAAATTTTATGATGTTTGTATCTTAACTACTTTCTAATCAATGTTCATTTACACGACAAGATAAACAAAACTATTGGAACAACAAAATGGTGACATAAGATATTTCTAATGCATGAGTAAGTCGTTAAGTTCCATTAACTGAAAACACTAACAGTAACTTTGGTTGTAAGTTAACTAACTAATTGTATTTATTTTCGTCGAACAAGACGTCGAATTTACTACGACCACAGTTCTTTACCGACTTCAAAAAAACTGGAGGTTATCAATTCGTGGATTTTTTTTGTGTATTCGTCGATTTTTTTGTCGTTCATGAACCGATTTTACAAATTCTTTTTGCAGTAGATTTGGTATAGCTTTCAGGTGGTCCCATTCTGTCGGTGTAGTCGGAGTAGGATATTTAATTCTCTGGAGCTCCTTATATACTACGCAGCCTTTATAGGTCGCAGGGTGGTTACCATCACAGAGTACACATTTTACTGCATCTTTTCTTACGTTCACACTTTGATGATTCATGATCTCCAGCGCATTTGATACACTTGGACTTCCTAAAGCAATATTTACTTGTGTGCCCATATTGTTGACAATTGCCAAATTCTGAAATATCCCGTTTAGGTCTTGCAAAGTGCAAAAGACTTTTAATGTTGTAAATTTGTTGATTGTTGTTATTAAATTCTACTTCTATGAAGTGCAAGTGGTAATGCTTTTTTAGTAACCATTGTTTGACATTCCAAATGTTAGTAACTTTATGTCCTTGTATTTCTACTTAAGCTTTTATTTCTTCTATATCTGTAGAGGGGTGAAGATTTTGAGTACTACCTACTACTACTATAGTACCTTGAAACAACGTTCCTGTTTGGGCTCGTAAGTATAAAGTTCTGTATCGTTTTTTCAGGTTGTTAACTATTTTTGTATATGATTCAGTAAACTTGGGTGGGACTTCATACTTATCTGCTGCTACCTTATCAAGCATATTTGGTAGTGGTTGGATATTGCTAACCCGATCGGGTTAATTAACCGTCGCCCGACAACGATATCGATATCGACGGACGATAATGCATAAATTCATAATCCTATGCTAAATGTTCACCCGAAACAGATTAATAACATAAAAAAATGCGTTTACTTGGGTACTCGGGTACCTAAAACCTAATCGAAGTCGGTGCCAAGCCAAAAAGAACAAGAAAAGTATAACAAAAATCATCGTTTTCAGAAAGGTTTTAGGTATCTAGTAACTTAAGGCAGCCCGATTGAAGCCAGTTTATTTTTCGCTTTTTAGTGTTTCTCGTCAGGGTTACAGTTTTCATTTATTGTTTTTAGCATTGTTTTTTATATTATTAAATAAATAAATAAAATAAAATAAAACGTAATATTTTTTAATTTAAGAAATTTTGACATTTTGAATTCGAGTGTAATTTTTAGCTCCAGAATAAATATAAACAGTTGAAAAGCAAGCTTTGTTCGTGGCGTACTTTACCATCAAGATAACATACTCACTCACACAGCTGCTAGAAGCATAAACTATTGAAATACTTTGAAGGGTACAGATATTACCTCATCCAACGTGCAATATAGATGCACCAGAATTTCTTTCTATAAAAAAATGATTCGTGATCGAAAATTTTAACAATGTAGAAGAGGCTATCGACGAATTCTGCAGTTATTTTTCGACCTCCCGCAGAATACATTTTTCAAATGGTTCGAAACCTGGTTCACCCGAATTCTCAAGCGTGTTAAGGTTAGAATGAAATATTTAATAAGCTTTTTTAACATTCTTTCTGTTTTTCATTTCATTAAGCATTTAGTGGCCTGTTGTCGTGTTTATACCCGGACTGTTTCAAAAAATGTATTTACAACCCCCGTCGCAAAAAGAGGGGTGTTATAAGTTTGACATCGATTTCTGTCTGTTTGTGTGTGTGTCTGTCTGTGGCATCGTATCTCTTAAACGGATGGACCGATTTCGATGCGGTTTTTTCATTTGAAAGCCAATTTCTTTGGTTCTTAGCTATGTTTGGTCAATATCGGTTCAGCAGTGTAAGAGTATCAGCCTTTTTTTTAATAATAATGTAAGGCATTTTTGACGTATTATTAGTCGATTAAGTGATAGCGTAGGTTGTTTTTTTTAAAATTTTAGGTGGTCTAGCCTATTGTCGGTGCCAAGTTTGAAACACAATACTTGGACATATAAACAGCTGAAACCGAGTTGCAATTATTGGTATCAAATTCTGAACATACATATTTTTAACTGAATATTGGAGTGTTTCTCTAAACAACCAACTCATAATTCAATTACAAATAATAAAGTTATCTACTTCTTAAAAAAGAAATATTGAACCCCACAATATTTATTTTAATTTATAACAGGCAACAGGACTAGCTAAATAGAAATAAGCTTTAATTGACGTTCCAACCTTAACTAAGCTGCAGTAAAAATTATGATAAGACATAAATGCATAAGAAATAAAAAATATTGTGACACAATATAACACAACTGTGTAAAAATGAATAAAAATCCATACCGATGTTTGTTTACGCAGTATTCTATTTTTAATTTACATTTTTTTTTCTGCAGATTTGATTTTAGAAAACAGAGACAACAACGAAAACATTCTTTAAAACAGTAAAAGCTAACTACAATAAAAGCAAGCAGTAGCCAGTAGGTACCTATAGTATTGCGTTTTAATGGGGCATACATTAATCATATTATGTGCCTATTAAACTACAGGTCTGTCATATTAAAAACTGATAAATCTGAGAACTTATCACAAAAAACTGTTTTCGAGCGATCATAAAACTGTGATTGGCTTTAATTTGAATTCACCGTTAAAATTGTTTTATTTTGTAACAAATCACTCCTTAAAAAGTGGTCTGAAAACTTGCGTGTTAGGTACACACCATTAATTAACTATATCCATAAATAATTATTAAAGTAAAATGATTAACATTGTAAATTAAGTAAATAAT
Organism: Spilarctia lutea; assembly: GCA_916048165.1. Lineage (NCBI taxonomy): Eukaryota > Metazoa > Arthropoda > Insecta > Lepidoptera > Erebidae > Spilarctia > Spilarctia lutea. Next base: position 12,228,409 of record OU696475.1, on the reverse strand, counting down.
TTTAAAATACAAGCTTACGTAAATGATATTTCATAAATAAATTTTAAATTTAGAATCACTTTTCCTTGTGCTATATTTAATACTATACTACGATATTATCAACATGATACGTAAAAGCACACGGAAAATGCCCTTGACTTATATTTCCAATTGTATACCTAATATGAATTGCAAAAAAGGTATATATACACATGGCTCTTACCCAAAAACTAAACCGAGTACCTATATAATGAACTAGGATCACGCATTTCGCATTCATACACTCACACACGTAAACTTCTACAGTGAATTCATGATTTCAAGCCATAGACAATCAAAAGTTAATCGATTTTACACGAATCGAGTCGGGACGAAACACACATACATAAATAATAAATACTCTTAAAATATCATAAAGATGGCTCCGTTTACAACTTTCTAAAGAGAAGTAAGTAATTTCATGGTATTACTACTGTTTTCCTTTTGCCATTATTTTTAGGTATCTTACTTTCTTTTAAATTACATTGTAAGACAAACAATTTATAATTTATATAGTGTTTATGTTGAATCCAGTGATTACTGATGTAAATTTTATAGTATTTTCTTATATAACAGTATTTACAATTTTTTTCTTTTCAGAAACATAATTGCTGGTAATTGATATAGTTAAATGCGAACCTAAGGACACTTTTACGAACGCACAAGGTTCTTCAGTCAGTCTTAAAAATTAGCAGTATCGATTTGTTAACAGGCATGTCAGCCATTATAAAATTAAATTTAGAAACAATTCAAATGTAATTTCATTTATAACTTATTATTATCCTAATACTGTGTGATTTGCAGATCCGTAATAACTCAATATGAGTTAAATGCTTCCAATTAGTAATGGTATATTGTAGCGACTAATGACGTGGAGTTGTCATAACATAAACATTGTGCGAAGGAAATTCAGTGTCACCAGCCCGGCACACCGGCGGCGAACGAAATTAACATCGACCGAGGCGGTCTATTCAACTACAGGATGAATTCATTAATCTTGACCAACGTGATAGTGATTCGAATTTCTCTGTTATTCAATCATTTGATGAAACCCCGTTGTCAGTTAATAGGTATTAAGATATATCGCCAACCCTATCACACTGATTGAGGTAATTTTGATAAAAGCTAAATAAACCTTCTCATTTATAGTTATTTGTTTATTTATGGTTTGCTTACAGTCATAACATTATTACTTACTTTAGGTTACATCTACTACAATTTAGGCTAATGTACAACCACTTTCAAGCAAACACAGCATGCACGTGTCATGTTATTTAAAAGAATGAACACTATATTCGTTAGATGAAAAAGAACAATAATGTAAAAACGTAACCAATTCCATTAAAACGTCGTACGGATTCCAAGGCTTCCTAAATTAAGTTTTTAAGTACAACAAAAAAAGTAATCAGGGAACTGTCTAATTCTTTTAAGCCTTCAGTTACCAACTCGATTACTTAATAATTGTTAGGTTTAGTAGTTTAATTATGGATGGATTTTCAAATAAATCTAAGGTAGGTATACCAACAAAGACAAAGTCAAAGTTCATCTGTATTTAGGCGTGTGTATTCTAAGCGGTGGTTTGAAGCGATTCTCTGCCTTTTTTCTAAGTAGTTATTATTTCTTTTTCTATTTTTGCTGTTTCAGGTTACATAATATTTTTTGCCTCTAAATATCAAGCACTTCATACTTAAATATGAAAACGTGTAAATGGTTTATAGTAATTTAATTAGAAGTTAATTAAAAATACTGTATGTTTGCCAAATAAAATTAAATAAATAAAGAAAACATTTCTGTAATTAACTTACGTTTAAAATCACATGTTTAACTTACGAATGATACGAGCAAACATCATCTGTTTTCAGAACACATTCGACGAAGCCTTAAACTGCATCTAAAGATACGTTTTGCAAAAGTAACATTAATTCAAATATTATACATCCCCGACCTTCTACGAATGTTCTTTAAGAATTTGTTCAAAAGCTATATGGAAAACTCGCCAAGTAGTATTAGTCTCCTAGCGATACATAATGCATAAACATCACACTTCGGTGGCGCTGCAGAAGGCTACGAGGAGCAAGAGCTCTTCATATCTTGAGCATGCCTCCACTTAGCTTACTGTATACCGCCCGACCGTGTTACACACTCGCCACCGCTCTCCACTTTAATGTATTAGATGCGAATGGTCATGCACAACGTTCATCTTACAGGATTTGTTAAAAAGAATGTGTCAAATCAACATACATTTTGTTTAATACGGTTTATTTAACTATGTTGGCATTGTTATAGAAAATATCAAGCCAACGCGTCTCTGTTCCAATTAAGACTGTCAAAGAGAGCAACGTGCACATTGAATAAACTAGTAATAGGGGGTGAAAGTAACAAATACTGAAATATAATTCCATGGTAGTGAGGTTATTTATATAAACATATGTTTTAACTCATCATTAATTTACTGTCATTCGAGAAGACAAACATAAACAGTCAAAACAATTGAAATAACTATTTACCCAGTAATCTGATCTTCCTGTAATTCTCGATCAAAGACAACCAACGACATGTTTTTTTTAAGACTTTAGAGATTTTTTTGCGAATGGTACATGCTAATATTATAAATTTGAAGGTAATTCTGTCTATCTATTACGCTTTCAATGAAATTTAGTATAGAGATACTTAGATGCTTGATGAAAGATATATCATACTCTTGACTGCAAAAAGCGACATACATGCTGGCTGAGCTGAGGGCAAAAGCTGGTTTTATACATAAACATTGCAACATGTTCCCATTAAAATTATAGTGTGAATTTAATTCTGTCATTAATAGTCAAATAAGTAACATTCTCGTGTATTTCTTGTAATGGGAAAGCTTCTCTAGATCGGACTAATCCCCCCCACACGCCCACCACTGTAACTCCTTTATAGCAGTGACCCACGAATACACCGGGACACTCGGGAAGTCCAAGAAAAAATTAAACAGTCTTGGAACCCGCAACGAAATTAATCAGAAAAAAAAGAGGAGTTAGAAATATAATATGTCCACTTCCCTCCTTACCAAGCGGGAAACATGAAGTCAAAATAGGCAGACACCTTTTTCAAACCGGGAAGCACCACGGATAAAATATTTTGGGTCCTAAGTGAACTAACTATATTAGATTACGATAGTATGTATAGCAGAATCGCCTAAACGCTCGGAACTTCACCGCAGTTGATATAAGATCCTCATAGTATACCGCCCCATATGTATGTATATGTTATTTGTAAGCTATTTAGTATTATGTTACGTTCATTGTACCAAAGACTACATTCCCAGAGGATATGATGAACCGACTGTACACAGCTGAATAGAGCATTGACAAAATACTCTAAAATTAAAAAATGCTCTAAAATATGGCAATATTAACACAAAGACGAAAACTGTGTCAAAATTGAAATTCTAACAAGCAATGTCTGCGGTTAAATGTAAGTTTCTGAATCGAACTAGAGCATAAACAGTGCGTACTTGAAAAGTGCATGAGCGCGAAGCAGCTGCAGCGTAGAGTACTCTCGAGCAGTGGAGGGTCATTAGAAGCGAACTGCACGCGCGCTGCACCTCCTTCCACGATTATTTAGTTAAACATCTTTTCACTAAACCGTAATGAAACCTTCCTTTCCTTCCGCGTCATTGCAAACTTTTAATTTATTCCATCGAAAGAAAGTTGTTATTTGAACATTTCATATGCTTTGTTTATTTAATGGCTATCAAAACCTGTTTAACTCTTTATTTTATTTGTTTTTACCGTTGTTATTAGCTAATAAATTAATAAATAAAATAATAATAATTACTTACAAATTGCCGAAGTAAAAGACAACAATTGTAAAAAGCTCAAAAAAACTTATATAAAAGTGACTTTTTTCGACTTTTAGTACCAGACCTCATCAATGCGAGCGGTGGATGCTTTGGAAGTTGCTGCGGTGGCTGCTGTTGCTCCTGCATAACCATCTACACCTGTAGCACCAAGATCTACTAACATCAAAAATTGCTCTGGCCTCTGGTTCTACTTCTTTTGCAAGCTAAGCTTTGAAGTGCTTCAAGATGAATGCCTCTGTTTTCTATGTGGTCCTTTTGAGTGCCGTTTCGTGGCAATATACTTTTACTAGCTGAACCCCACGGTGCTACCCGCGGTACGACTAAAACTGCGGGCAACGCCGCGAGTCGAAGCTACTACCTTTGTAAATTGTAGCCTATGTGTTATTCTGATGTATAAGCTATATTGTTGTAAAGTTTCATCAAAATCCATTCCGTAGTTTTTGCGTGAAAGAACAAAAAACATACTCACTTATATATTCACAAACTTTCGCGTTTATAATATTAGTAGGATAAATAAATGAGTAAAGTGATTAAAAACTACTACGAATAATGACAAACTAAATCAGAAGATGCATATTATACATATTTAAACCTATAGAAAGCTAAATAGTGACTTTGTCGAACAAACAGAAACAATATGAAAGTTTTGGAAGCCTGTAAGTCCTTTGATGGATGTTCCCTCTTAATTAACAGACATGCTATGTTAGGAAAAGTAACAATAGGAATTTTCTTTACGAAAACTTTAAAATGACTTACAAAGGAATTTATAATCAAGATGAATATTTTGTAAAATTCCTAACGACAGAGAGTTTATTCTTAGTTCGGAAATCGACTTTGTTTGGTTCAAGTCAGTCAGTTCAGCATCGCTTTACAATTTTTGTTTTTGAGATATAAATAAACCTTAAGTTAAAATATAATAGGATATATATACATAATGGCAACCGTTCAAGTTAAGGTGCGAAAATGCAGAAAATTGATAAGAACTCTACAGGAATTCAAAAAAGTAAATTCAATACATAATATGTAATTATTTAAAACACATCATCATCATCAGCCTATCGCAGTCCACTGCTGAACATAGATAGCTCTTGGTTGGTTAAACAGAATCTTGGTTAAACACAATTTTTGATTGAAAAAGTTTTAGTAAATCAAGTTATATTATTGTAATTACAAATATATATATACAGTTATTGTGTGGGGCAGGAAGGGGGAAAGTAACAAACACTTTTGTTCTGAAATTTTATTTATTAGCAGTGAAGTTATTTAAATTAATACACTATCTTACTCGGCAAACGTCGTTTTGGCAAAAAAAAAATACATTTAGGGGTGGATAAAAATCGGTCACGCGAATTTTTAATATTAGATATGTTGACTCATCATTCATTTACTGTCATTCGAGAAGCCTTAATCGTTTATTTCAAAGTGTAAACTTCACTTTTGTCTTTTTGTCAAAATCAACTACAATTTAAATGTTAATGCCTCGCTAATATTGAGACAAATAGAAAAATCTATCTGATCTTCCTGTAAATCTCGATACAAGAAAACAATGAATTGATGAGTCTTTTTTTAAAGACTAAAGGAATTATTTGAAAAGATCCATACTAATATTATGAATTTAAATGTAACTCAGTCTGTCTGTATGTTACGCTTTCTCGACTAAACCGCTGCACCAAGATTAATTTAATTCAGCATAAACATACTTTGATTCTTGAGGAAGGACGTAAGTTACTCTTAACCGCAAAAACCTACATAGACACGAGCCGAGCTGCGGGCAAAAGCTATGTAAATAAATAAACATTGCCTACAAACTTTGAAAACGTTTTGTTATTATGTTATAAAATGTATAATTTATATATAATTTTAATAAGAACTTGTTTCAATGTTTATTCTCGTTAAAATTGCATATAAATTATATATTTCATGAAACGATATACGGATCATTGGCGATTACCGCTGTAAGCCGAGTTGTCGACTTTTATAATAATTACTAGCTGACCTTCGCAACCTCGTTTACGTCTACTAACGTTTTTTAAACATTCTTCATTAAAGCTCCACTCCTATTGGTCTTAACGTGATTATATATAGCCTCCTTCCTCGATAAATGGACTATCCAACACTGAAAGATTTTTTCAAATCGGACAATCGGTTTATGAGATTAACGCGTTCAAACAAACTCTTCAGCTTTATAATATTAGTATAGATTTGTTAACGGTTAATCAGTCAAACGAAGTATACTTTGAAAACAATAAATATCGCCCATTTCTATAAAAATTTTAATAATCACTTTATGGAAGGGCGGTACCCAACTGCATAAGACAATTAAAAAACTGCGACGCCAGCACATTGGACTCAGCGTACATTATATGCAGACGAGCACTTTAGTTTAGTGCTTAGTAGCCCTGAGTGCTAAGCCAGAGATCGTGAGTTTGGTACCCAACCAGGGCAAATAATTGTGTGGTGAGTACGACATTCGCCCTCTATTTGTGTGTAATTTATCGGTAATACATACGTATTTAGAAAAACCAGTGGCCGCTCAGCGGTCGAAATTTGATATAAAAATGTTTTTTTTTGATATTTTTTTTAACTTTCTGCGTTCTTAGTCCATATAAACTTTAATCACCGTTCGCATATTTTTTGTGAAAGCGGTAGGTACACAGTTTTTGCTTCACGTATCACGTAAATATAATTTATAGGCTGTCTGGCTTTACCTACACTGATATCAGATCGTATGTGTGGTGATGTACCTAATAATTTTATTATTAGTACTAACTTAATTTATTGGTATTTAGTTCCATTTTTGATTTTTTTACGTTCAAATCTAATTCGATGTTTTTAACAGACTTCAAAAAAGGGGGAGGTTCTTAATTCGATTGTATTTTTTTATTTAATAATTTTCGACTGTCTGAACCGAGTTTGACGTATTTTTATTTGATAGCTGGTGCTTCCCGTGTGGTCCCATTTCATTTTTTTCAGTTCAGTTCTTTTCGTTAAAATGTTGTGTTATTCTAAACCATATCAACATATTGACTTTAATTAGCTGCTTCTATGAATAGAAAAAACATTCAATAGTTGAAAGTACATAAAATTTGGATTTAAACGCGATTTTTAATGCCATCACAACATAAAGACTGGATAAAAAAACTAGTGGTTATACAGTTATCGAAATTCGACCATAATTCGATTTTCTTTTGTTTAGCTTTCTGAACGCCTCTTCCATATAAAATTTTACCGTTCCTTTCATACTCCTTCGTTCGCATAATTTTCGTAAAAAGGGGTACAAACTTTTTGCTTTACGTATAAATATACAGATACAGTAAAAAAAAACAGAGGTCTTCCCCTTCATCGTAATTAGGAGAGAAAATACTGTAAAATAATAATGGTACTTATCACAGAACAAACTCAAAGAATTTTGGAATAAAGATATCTTACAACCACCGATATCGTTACATCTTTGCCATTTTAATGGCAGTTGACTAATGGCATTGGCGTACAAATCTCCTGAACCGGAATCAAAAAATACTTTGCGAGCGTTTTTACTGCGTCCTACACAGTTAAATTTACTGAACCTATAAAAAGGTATCTTATTCTATGCCATAGCAGAAAGATGATTTAAAACGTAAATATGGCAGACATGTCCAAACCTGTTTAACTAAAAAGTAAGGAATAAAACATATCAAAATCACATAAGAAATCTTAGAGAGGGAATTATTTTTGAACATAAAGATTGGACGAAAGAACCATTTTATATTATGACCTTTCATAATTGACCTAGTGTACAATAAAGACATTATTATTATTACCTAAGTTTATTACAGAAAATCACCATTTAAAGATTTCTGGAGGTCGCTCAAAGGAGTACTGGCAATAGGTCACAAAATTCGGTCCTCTATTTCTTGAATCTGATTTCAGTGGAAACAGAACTGATCAGCCTAATGTCTTGTAACGAAACGTATTACAAACGAATTTTTACAGAGACGAACAAACGGAATTCATGAATTAGAATTTGCAGTATTTACATAGACGCCCGGTAAATCTAAATGGTTAGCTATCTTCTTCTTGATCCCTTTTCGTCACTTTTTAATTTACACTAACTTCTACTTCCATTATACCGGTTTTTGGGTAAAAAATCCACTTTTAGATAAATAGATCTTTTGAGACTAAATTAGTATATTGCTTTGGAATCGAGTTAATTACGTAAACTAGCATACATACAGTTTGAGGACTTTTTTGTAAATAGTATTTTTTTTAATTTATTCATTTCCACTTAAAATCAACTATCATTGCAGGTGTAGCCCAATGCGATAGTGTTTTACAATCTACTATCTTTACATCTATACATATAAATAAAATTAGAGTGTCTGTTTGTGATATTAAAGTAACCATTTTTTAATAAATACAGATACATATGTGTATGTTTTTTCTTTCAATTTTTGTCTATCTTTTTTTTTTTTAAAATGCCATTCCCACATTAGGAATAAACATCCTGTGTCGTGGGGGACTTTACAAACTTACATGAAACGGACACAAAGAACATCCAGACTCGGGACAACAATTCGTGGATCACACAAAGTGTTGTAGGTACCGCGTGGGATTTGAACCCACGACACTTGGCGCAGTAGCAAGCGGCATGGCGACCGCTGACACCACTCGGTCTGTCGGTCTGTCTGTTCCAGCTAATCTTTGGAATAAATGGACCCATTTTGACGGGACTTTTAATGGAAGATAGCAGATATATAATAAGACGTAACTTAGGGTACTTTTTTTAGACGAGCTTTGCCACGAGGTTTTACCCGCGGTTGTAATGATACAACAATAACCGCGGCTAACACTGCGGACTCAGCTGGTAACAAATTATTTTTAATGCAATAGAGGCATTACCATGCCATGTCGTTGCCGTTTATATATCTGTATTATATATCCTATCCGTACCTTAGGTACTAGAGGAATAATATTATTAATCTGCCTCAGGGTATCATAACACACTCTTTGGTTTAAATTCGGTATTGTAAGATTTTATTTCAGTCCAAGTTGCTAGTACTGTCTCTATGAAAAACAACACGGGGTCTTGAGCAGAACCAAAACTGAAATTGGAGTAATAATGATTTGTGTTTTCGTGTTCAAAAAATAAAACAGTCGTTAAAAACTTATCATACACCACGCAATCAATGAAATAATAAAAAAAATAAAGTGCATGCATACAAAGTACACATGTCAGAAGTGAAACGTCTTTGGCAAACTAATTATTAATAAAACTAATTAAAGAGAATTATTAAAATACATTTATTGTATATTGTTTAAAAAATAATATAGTAAAATCTCAGATGATGAATATTAAATTAAAATTCGCCCTTTCTCACTCTCTCTCAATCGGTCTGAATCGCTCTCTCTCTCTTATTCGGCAAAAGGTGTTGCGGGTCTCTATGGGCGGCGGTAATCGCTTACCATCAGGCGATACAGCTGCTCGTTTGCCCCCTATATAATTTAAAATAAAAAAACGCTGACGTCTTCGTGACGCGTTTTTTTCCTTTATTTTTTTACCCTCATGCGCCTAAAGAAGTTACTTCAAAAATATGAGGCACCACATTTATCCACAACTTCTGGTTAAAATTAATCTGAAATAGTAAGTTAGGCCGACCAATATAGACTTACAGATAGTAGTCTTATTTCTCATACTTGCAATTTTTAATTTTTAAAGTTTACTATTATGATAAGTATACTCAATTGCTGACTGTATACTATACGTAGCTGTTCAAGTAAAATCACATTGATGCTCAGTCAGGACAGCGTAGCGGTTTGAGGAGTAAAAATACAATACATGCTATTTGGTTACTAATGTGCATTGTTTTTAAAGACGGACACGAAATACACCCAGACTTAAAACAACAATTTGTGGGTCACACAAAGTGTTGTAGCATGTAGGATTTGAACTCACAACACTTGGCGCAGTAGCAAGCGTGGCAACCACTTAAACCAATATGCCAACTGTGCAGTCTGTGCTTAAAAATATTGAACGCTTCCATTGTAGGATTTACCATCTAAATGTGACTTTGAATATCACTATTGTCTTACCATGGAACCTGAACTGCTGAACATAGCTTACACAACTCCTACAAAGAGCTGCCCAACTAACGGCTCCCTGCCACTTCATCCGGCTACCGCTATAAATTTGTAGAGATTTAGAACAGTCACACTTACATTTTATAACCGTGGGCAACGATTGTACGTGTATGTATAGGTAGAATATGTTGCAGTCATAAATATCAATGGTTCCCGTGTGCAATTAAATAACATGACCCCACTAATGCTCCACAATTATTTTACCATCCATTCGCTGCGGACCTGAATAAAATGTACAAAACTATAAAGTAATGAGTAACATTCATTAATAAATCGTTTAATGTTGCAGAAATATAAATGTAAATGTAATATAATAAAGGTGAACGTGGTTGAAAGTTGACAACGTACTGTAATAGTAATGACTAGCTGAGCCTCGCGGCTTTACCGCGCCGTATAACAGTAACACTGGATAACGCCGCGGGGCAGAGCTAGTCTTAAAAAGTAGCCTAAGTAGGATATAAGGATATCATTAGCTATTTGCCAGTGAAAGTCCCATCAAAATATTAGCTGGAACAAACAGACAGACAAACATTTAAAAAATGTTATTTTGGTATATATATCGTGTAAACATACACATGCATTTAGTAAAAAGCGGTTATTTTAATATTACAAACAGACGCTCCAATTTTATTTATTTGTGTAGATGATGTTCTTGTTATAAGATAAATACTACAAATTCATTACTTCTTCCAAGACTTTGTGGGATCACTACATGGAAACCTCTTCGAATTTCTTTGCAGAATCCCGCGGTGCTACCCGCGATACGATAATAACCGCGGGCAACGTAGTATCTTTATAAATTGTCTCCTATATGTTATTTTGATGTATAAGCTATATTATTGTAAAGTTTCATCAAAATCCATTCAGTAGATTTTGCTTGAAAGAGCAACAAACATACTCACTTACATACTCACAAACTTTCGCGTTTATAATATTAGTAGCTAATTTATTTTTATTCATGTAATGTAATAACAATTTATGTTCACTGCTGTATGTTTCATAAACATTGTATCATTTGTTTCTTAAGTATTTTAAAATTCGACATGTTTTATGCTGTAATCAACGGTTTCTATGAAGTTGGAAATCTGAATGTGATAGGTACTACTAACTTTGTAATATAGACTACGGTAACCGCTTACTGTCAGAAAAAGGACAATAAAAGGAAATAAATTGATTTCGTGCGGTTAACCCTATACGTTTTAGTCCAACAAAACTGTGCTCAACATATCGCATTTCGACAGAATATCGCAGCAAAAGAATAAAAAACGTAGGGTAGACGTTTTGTGATCGGATCACGAACATTCAATTGGGTTATCGTCAAAACATTGGAGTGCAGATATCCGTGACAAAGGCGCAACTAGATACAACGGCGGCGGCGCGACGTCGTCTCGTTGTCGTCTCATCCGAGAGCTTCATATAGAGATTGGAGAATGTGCGACAACTCCGTAGATTGTCTGTATTGGGTGTATCGAGAACAATATTCGGTCGTGTATCGGCTGTAATTGGCTGGGAGTGGGCGGATCGATCGCTCGATGTGACACAAATACCTCGTTCCGCAACGCAATCACCCTCAGTAATCCACTATCGACCTAATTGTTTCTTCTAATGACAATTGTATTGAATCACTTATTTCAATCCATTACGAGCCTGTTATTCCGTTACTTTACTCGATTAAACTTTAGATCAATTGATAATAAATATGGTGATTAAAAAATCACAAGACAGAATACTGTAAATCAAAATTACATAATGTGTAGTGTGTCACATATTGTCCTGTAATTTACTTTCAATCGTACATCAATTCACAGCTCGTATTCTTTATTTATTGTTATAGTCCCAATCACATTTTGTTGTAATGGTCCGATTTAGGTGGCAAACAAGTTCATAAGATATTTCAGTAAACATTTTCGACACGAATTTCAAAGAGACGGAGCTGGTTTTAAACCAGCACATTAAATGTACTCTAGGTGTGGTGGATTATTATTTTAATTTTTCAGAAAACTACAATAGAAATAAAACATAACTATTAAACATACTCTTTTCCAAAGTTACTTACACTTTCAAAACCGTTTACTTTATTCGTTCGCTTGCCAGCGGCAATCTCCAAGGATTGCACTTGACCTACAATGTGAAAGGCGCAACAAAAGCACCACCGCCGATGCCAGCCGCCAGCTCTAGCATAAAACAACAACACATAGACCATTCTGACATAAAGAACCAAGGTTCCCTCTCAGACAAATATTCATCCATGGTGTTTAAAGTAGTATAAGGTCGTATAAAATAATATAAGGTATCTTTCTGATCTGTTTTACGTAAAGTACTAATGCATAACTTGTTCAAAAACTGTAAAAACGAATTTGGTAAAAGATGTAAATTTTCATTTGTCACTTAAAAAAATAGTATCTGTAGAAGTAGTTTTGTTTAAATAATGTCATATACTTTTAAATTTTATAAAACAACACTAAGCTTTATAGTTAAAATACAAATTTAAGAATTAACAAATAAAAAAAAAGACAAGGTATTTTTTTGTGTTACGGAGGATAACTGCAATGGCGTGATTAGTTTTTTTTGTAAAAGAAATTGAGGATTTTTTTAAATGATGAAATACATATTAAATAATCTTGCGCTTGTCACGTCATAGTGTTCTTATTTTTACCCGACTACGGCGAAGCCAAAAGGAAGGTTGGTATTTTTGACAGTCTATGTATGTTTGTATGTTCCACCGTCGCGTCAAAACTACACAATCGATTTTAATGATTAAGATATATAAGATTTTAATAGATTCCTAATAATGGCCTAGGTGACATAAGCTATATAAATTCTATCAAAGGTTTTTACGTAGACGAGTGTACGGTGCAACCGTACATTACGAAATTGTAAACATCGCGTCAGCAAATCCATCAACATTCATATTAATTTCCATTATAAAATTAGTTTACTACCGCTCATTGAACGCACCGTGTGTTTTCAACTATTGGTATCATTAGCAATTAATCATATTTTATATCATATCAGATCATTTTTGTAATAAAACATTTTGAACTCTAAAGTCTCGTATCATTTGAGTATTATATCATAGCATCGAAAGTTGTGTGGTACCATGCCATACAACTTTCAACAGTTATAGTTTTTTAAACGTTTTTTGTGTTGTAGTTTTATGAACAAAGTTCATAATAGTATTGCGATTATTATTTTTTAAAATCAAAATTAATATAAAGTATTATATTAAATATATATCATAAAATACACATAAATTCCAAAAATAAATTGAAGTTATTAACGTACTATTACTTGTCTTAAAAAAAAGACTTGACTGGTATCACCATGACGTCATAGAACACTAAATGTTAATGAGTCCTTTCGTTGCTTTTCACTGAGTGAGTAAGGTTATCGTAGTCCAAACCCTCCTCCTGATTTTGAGGGAAGAGACTAAATGACAACACATTAGTGACTTTAGAATTTCAAGTGTCTTACCATCCATTGAACTATCAGGCGAGCCATCTACTCACTTGTCTTAGCATGCCGTACTCAAAAGTATCTTGAAAGATGAAACTCATCCTGTAGTTCGTATTATATTTTCATAACTTACACTTCTAAGAAAGGTCAGCAGTTGAAAATCCAACGTGCATGTAGGTCGTTTTGCACTTTGTATTTAGGTCAATATCAAATGTTTATACAATTTATTTGCAATGCCAGAACTTCACAATAGTTTAATATTTTGTACAAGTTAATAATTGGAAAAAAACAAATAACTCCATTGCGTGTAAATCGTATATTTAAATTTACAATCTTGATTATCTCAGTAATCCTTTCTAGTACTTTTCGTTCCAAATAACATACACTTAAGATATATAATCCCCTTGGAGTTTCACACTAAAGTAGTAACACAGCGAACAACGAACTCGAAAGACCAAATTCTCTTCATGCAATCTCAATTAACTCCATTCATTTAAAGTATTCCAATATAATATGAAAAAATATTTGCAGAAAATAAGCAACATATTTTACAAAAATATAAACCCAAACTTAATCATTTGTGAAACAAACCGAATAATGATATAACAGATTTGATTGTCTGGTAAGCTTGAGTCTAGAGGCAAACTTGTGTTTTATTTATTTCAATTGTTTCATACAACATGCATAAACAGTGTATAACTGTACAATTTGATCAATACATATGTATTAGATTGTTCTGCAGTGTGTAGAGGAGCGAACAGTGGCGCTCGGGCCGTAAACATCGCACGTTGCGCGGCGTTCCATTGAAATGTTGTCTCAGAGGGCTATGTTTTATTGAAAAACTTTTCACGTTGCTCTTCAATACTCGAAGCTCCCTATTCTCGTTAACTGACTCTTAGGCAACTGAACTATAACCAGACTGTCAACATACAAATAAAATATTTAATCATAAAATGTGTTACCAATAATTTCTTGAGAGTTACAAACATGAATTAATTTGGTCGTCGTTATCTGCCCAATTCGGCGTGTTCAATGTAAACAGCGAGTGGGCGCAAGGTGGTCTGAGTAAATCGCTCCATTAGGCAGTTAAAAGCTCGTCGCTATCGCCGGGACATAACTCAGGCACCCGTCTCCGCGCGGCCCTATAAATTACGCCTTTGTGCGAACGGGGCGTGCCCGCTTAAAATATGTACGACATTGTCTTCCCGGCACAACTCCCCTTCTCATATCTCCCACTGAAATCCGCTGAAGGTCACCTAACAGTAAATTATCTATTCGTACGTTTTGCCAAGCGGATGAGCTGCCTTGTACTTAATCCTAAACTTTTATGTAGGTCATCCCAGTGTCAGAATATGTAACTTACACTTGTTACAGGATGAGGAAAATTACTCACAGATCTACCTACGTTGTAGTATTGGTAAACGCTTCTACTTTGGGGTTAGAAGAGTTTTGCCGAGATTGAATTATGAACATTAAAAAGAAAGTTATAATAATAAATAATAATAAATATTTTTGGACATCTAACACTCAACGCCATCTAGTCCCAAGCTAAGCAGAGCTTGTGTTATGGGTACTAGACAACTGATATGAATACATATATACTTTTTTTTTGTAAATACATACATATTTTACATAGAAAACACCCAAACTCCAAAACAAATATTTGTAGATTACACAAACATTTGGTCCGACCCAGGATTTGAACCCGAGACCTCAAGCACAGTAGTCGCATTCACTACCACTGCGTTAGTTAATTACGAATTAAAACCTCCACAGCACCCTGAGGACTAATCAATTAAAAGTAAGCATAAAAATTGTTACAGTTTGAGAGATGAGAAACATGCTGTTGGAACCAGGAGAATATACTACGAGTATGTAGAGTTGGTCATTATATACAATGACTCACCATATAACCATTATTTGGCATTTTAGTCTTTATCACTTTTTAAATCTTTAAGAGTGTTCGACTCTTCTTCTTCCTAGCCTTTATTATTACCAAGATACATTTTTCTACGATATGTTTTCTTATCAGTTTTTTGTTTTCGAAAACTGACATGCATAAAAAATTGTTGACATTTGTCTACACGCAGAATGTATTTTTCTAAATATGCCTGTTAAAGTGAGTCTACTCTTTCTGATGGAAAGCATGAATAGACATTGATCTATATAAATAGAAATGAATCACTGACATGTAGGTATTTACGCACATCACTTCCGATCGACTGCACCAAATTGGATAATTATTTTTTTATGTGTTTTCCATTGTCAGGATAAGGTTCAAGAATTCTTTTTTTTTCAAGTCCACGGCTGTTCTGTACCCGTGGGAAGCTGAGGCGGGTTGGAAAAAACCAAACGACTATTTGTACCTTGTTTTAAAATGCTAAGATACCTTCATGCAAAAAGTCGAATCTGTGGATTTTCGAAGTGTTAAAATACCTTATAAATGTAAAGTAGTTTGATCTGTATTCTATTGGTGCAAAATACTTAAGAAATGTGTATGTCACAAAATAATATAAGCTCATATAGTCTTCAATTGTGAAATAAAAGAAATTAATATGTGTTGCTCTGTAAACAAAGACTTTTATTGTTAACCCAATACTTATAAATAATTAACACTAATGTACAACATACAACCTATTACCCAAACACATACCTGTAAACAAAGAAACGACATATCAAGTTTATTATTTCCCACTTCACAATTCCTTTCTTTTAAGTAGTTTGCTCTTATTAACAAATTTTAATATTCCAAACATACACAAATCTCCATATTTTTATCTTCCAGAGTATAATTCAAACAATTAGCATAGACTATATAATAAACTAGTGGCGATACAGTTTAGGCGGCAAAATTCAAATTAAGAAAATACGGCAATGAATTTTCTTTACATATATTTACAAAAAAGTAGATATCAGTGGTTTAGTACCCATAACACAAGCTTTGTTTAGCTTGGGGACAAAATGGCGTTGTTAGTTAAAAATGCGGAATATTTATATATAAATCCGGTTACAGTCTCAGTCTTAGTGGCATGTCCGTGTGATCCGTCTTCGAGCTATCGCAGTCTTACTTCCATTGTTCTAACACCTATAAGTCTTCTTCTTTTGTCTCGGACGTAAAATTCAATCGGATATAAAGCCGGCGGTGTGTCGGAATCGAACCGACTAAAACCACACGGTGTGCCACTCTGCGCTTGAGAAGGGGAGGGGTCCGGGAACTGCAGTTATTAATACGACCGGACCCGTCCCAGCGCCTAAAGCGGGCTCCGCCTGCTGGTAAATCTATCTCAATTTAGGCGACGCACGGCTCACGCGTACGTCGCCTCCTCGCGGTTGGCCTGTAATGCGGATGGAGGGGAAAACCCGTCCCGTCCATTCGCGGCCACACTCAGGGTGGCATGAGGCGCTGAAAGGCGCGCCTCCGCCGCCCGGTACGCCGGCAACGGATCGGGTCCAAATGGAAATCATCCTTCCGGGCCTTCTCCGCCGCCTCCTTCTGCGAAATCACGTCTTCGCAGAAGGCTGCGAACGCGGTAAAACTGCAATGCATGCCACTCGCGTATCTCTTCGGGCGGAGGACGAAATCCGTTCTCCACCCGGTATTCAGCCGCTCGTCGATATACTTCGGCGAACACTTCCGTCTCCAAATCCCACGTGGGTGTTCCGGCCAAGGCGCACGCCGCCTCGGTGGACATGGTGCGGTATCCGCGTTATTTATTGGACCCTCTTTAAGGATTTCTGAATTATGCACAACAAAGTACAACATATTAGTAACCTATACTATAAAGACGTATAACATTACTAAGCAGTTTACTAATAAAAGTAGAAAGTATTATTTTCATTTTTTCGTAGAGTACAGCTACGATTTCGTAGTACTATGCCAGGCGTAGCTGCACACTAGCAGATAGTGTTTAAAATCCATTATTATAATTAATTAGATTCGAATGGCGTAATTAAAATGAGATACGCTGTACTTTTACACCAAATAAGTACGTGGCAGTCCCGTTGTAACATGGCTTTTGAATTATTATCAGACGAAGAATTTTCCGACTGTGTAAAGAATCGGAACGCAGTTATGCATCCAGTATTATTAACAGAAAATAATGCGCCTGTGTGGAATAGTCTGAAAACTATAGGAACGCTATCCGACATACAGGTGGAATCCCAAAGCTCATTTGATGGATACGATTGATACGACTCAACGATACTTAGTTATATACTGACTGTTTTATTTTTTTCGAAATTGTCTTCATTTAAATGTAAAACACATAATTGTATGAAAATTAAAGTTTATTTATTTTTGTATTCATAAGTTCGCAGACGCAGTTCTAAAGGGGGCCATACGGATCATGTTGGGCCACCGTACAATCTCGTACGGGGCGGCGACGATCCGACGGGTTTTCCTGTCATCATAAAAAGATGATTTAAAGAAAAATAATAGAAAAAGAAAAATTTCTATTTGAAAGTAAGCTAGCAAAACAACAACATTAGAACCAAATTAATTTAAAAATAGACATTTTATTTTCTTTATGTACAACTTTACTGCGCCTAAATGGAATAGTTACGTGCTTCAACTACAGAGTCCGTTTTGTTTACTTGATATGGGAACTCCATCTTGATATTGAAGATCCTGTAAATAAAACAGACTTAATAAAATTAGTTTCAAATCGAAAAGTTAATATATATATATATATATATATATATGTATACCTATAAAATATGTATTACTAGAAACCTCTTTTATGTGTGTTTATAACATTGTTTCAAATTCGTATTTAATTCAAATACTTGTACAGAATGTTACTGTAATTGCTGGTGGCACCCAATCTAAGCTACGCTTGTATCTTGGACTGCCATAAAATACAAAAAAAATAGTACACTGAAATTAGACGCAGTACACGTATTTTTACAAATAATAAGCATTTATAATAAAAACTTAAGTATAAGTTAAAAAGACAAAGTAAAATAAAAACAAAAGAAATTATAAAGTTAAAATTTTACACCATTTTCATAGTAATGGTATCGCGCACATTGAAGTAAAATAAATTTGATTTTTGTCATATAACAGAATAATTAGGATTTATGACTACATTTGTAATATTTTATATTTAAAATCAAGTTATTAGACAATGTATTATTTCTATGAAATAGAATATAATCTTTTGTGAGTCAATTATCTTCTTATCTTATCTTCTTATATATAAAATTCTCGTGTCACGGGGTGCGTAATCGAACTCCTCCGAAACGGCTCGACCGATTTTGATGAATTTTTTTGTGATTATCCGGTATCTATGAGAATCGGTTGTAATCTATTTTTCATCCCCCTAAATGTTAGGGGTAGTCCACCCCAAATTTTTTTTATTTTTTTTTGACAAAATTTTTAATTTCTATTTTTTTATGATGCAGCATTAGAAAATACATACAACCCTAGATTTTCAACCCTCTACGATCAACCCCTATTTTTCCATCGCGATTTTTATTGACCCACCTCTACAACATATATTCCCTTTTATGGCAAAGCAACGTTTGCCGGGACAGCTAGTAATAATATAATAAGAATTTAATCAATTCAAAAAATACTTGATGTTATTCTGAATGATACTCGTATGATCTTTTCTGTGCCTTCTTTTTAGAAATATAAGTTAGGGACACCATTATTAACGTCGGGGATTTCCTCGAGTGCAAAAGATGTGTGGGTGTGAATCCATTAAATGAGAAACCTTTTCAAAGAAGGACTAAACGAGACGTTATTTTTAGTTTTATAGACTAAGCATAAACGTGTTTTGTGATGGTTATAATTGTTTACAGACACATAGAATCTATTTATAACGGACAGTGAATTACTAACTCTTTATTATTTTTTTCTTAATTTCTTTTAACAATGCTGCGATATACCGCCTACAATAAATGGCTTATTATAACTTTAGATTTCATTTAAAGCTTTGCTATGTTTGTAAAAAAGGCTTGGGTGTATTGGAGAATAGTTGTAACTATATGTTTGAGTGCCAAAACTATTGGCAAATTAGTCTAACCACTGCCTCAAATTGTTCTCTATATTCAAATTGTCTGACTCACGAGGACGAGCTTGAGTGTAATTACCCCAAATGAATTGTGCAGAGCTGATACGAATGTGGAATTAAACCGTACACGACAGTGATATCAAATAACAGTCATAGTGCAAGCACATCTACTTGTGCTTTTTCGTTTTAACTTTCATTAATTTGAGTTTAATGTACAAAGTTTGATGACTAATATAGTCAGTTCTATTTGGATCAATTATAGATAAACTAAAAATGCTTATAAATTCGTTTATTATAAAAGTTTTAATACTGTCGGATAGAAAATAAACAGAGTTAAACGGTGGGTATAGAAGCATAAAATTTATTGGTCACGAATGTCCTTGCCAGCCACAATCTCTGCTTGAATCAATCGATTGTAACGCTCTCAATTTAGTATTATAGCAATTACATAAACACGTAGGTAATGGAAGATATCATTTCATCTGGATTTAAAGACATAAGACTGACTCGTGTAGAAATGAGAAAAATAATACGAGAGCTAACTATAATTTTTTTTTTGTACAATTGTTCATTTGAATGCTTCACTCACGTGTACGAAAATTGTTTCAATATTTCCTAATTGTTATTCGTTGTATCTGCATAGCTCTTGTTCAGGAACAAGAAGTCAATAAATAAATTTAAATATGCCGGACATCTAACACACAACGCTATCTAGTCCCAAGCTAAGTAGAGCTTGTGTTATGGGTACTAGACAAGTGATATAAATACTTATATACTTTTTTTTTGTAAATACAAACATAGGTATTATAGATAGAAAACACCCAAACTTCGAAACAAATATTTGCAGATCATACAAACATTTGGTCCGACCCGGGAATCGAACCCGAGACCTCAAGCATACGCTACCACTACGCCACCGAGGCAGTCAATAGGAACAACAGTAGTACAAAAGAGATCTACTGGATCGCGACTGGAACTCCTTTTCTATAACTAGATGACACGAAGCCGTAACAAGCCTTACCCTATAAATTCGAAGACAAAGTACGTGGCAACACCGAAATATTCAATATACGTTTACAAATAATCTGTCATTTCCAATATTAAAACATCGGATCACAGTAAATTAGCATACGAAAATAAATGAAATAGGCATATTGGTACTGATTTTTCACATGAATTTGTCAAAGATGTCAAAAGAAGACTGATTTCCATTTACTGTCTAATTCATCTGTGTTTCAGAGAATGTCCCTTTTTGGGTCAATATTGTTATAGTTGCCTACACATGTTTGCCATCTAGTTAGACATCACGAGTAGGCGATAAATAAAGCAATTTAAGCCTCGATTTAAATGTTAATATTTGTTATTTTCTATTTTACGATTAAAAAAAGTTAAACCGAGTTAAAACATGTTTGATATATAAGGACAACTAAGGTAGTTGCTAAATGTATTTATGAAAGAGATAGCTCAGATAGAAAGAAATCACGAGCTTATGAAAGATTGCTCTGAAAGACAATAGTAGGTATTAACGAACATTAAAACTTTCTTGTAGTATAATTTACAATTAATAATTTTGCTATTTTGAGACGACAATGATACCATAGTGAAGTTGGCGCCCAAAGAACACTAAAACCGCACGTCACAAACAACAGAAGCATAAATTGCAACACTTTAGTTGTGTGACGGAAGCATTCCATACTTTCGCTTTTTATGCTGCAAGCTTTAAAAAATATAGACAATGTTCACGTGGTAAAGCAGTGCTGAAACAAAAAATACAAAGAGTCCATAATTTAGGATAAGCAACGCCTCCGTTCGTGCGCACACGGGACATTTATTAGATCTACAGCGAGGTACGCGATATCTGTGTTTGATAGGTGACATACTCCACCACAATCCTTTAGTCTATATTATGATTAAGTACATTGAAATACGTGCCTAAGTAAATATAGCAATGACGATGGTATAACATATCTTAATCGTAAATTAGAAGAATAAATATAATATAAATGAACTTATGTATATGGTACATGTCCACAGGGCACAAAGTCATAAAACTAATTTATTGAAGTATAATATCATTTAAATTATTATTAAAGAGTTGAGGTTAAATGTATGTATACACGTACTCTAACGGTTACGTAAATTACACACACACTTTTTTATTTTAAACAAACAACCAGTTTAAATTCAAAATATAAGGAAATTAAATTGTTCTGTGGAGGTGGAGTGATGATTTGCGCAAGACGGCTGGCAGGAGCTGGATGCGAGAAGCCGAGGATCGAACTACGTGGCGTGCTATTGGAGAGGCCTATGTCCAGCAGTGGACTGCGATGATGAAATTGTTCTGTAAAATCTTACATGTAATGTACATAGTTATTTTTAGATCTCGTCCAGCAAGGTATGTAAAATACATTGAAATTTATTTTAATATGCCATATATCATAGATCAAATTTAATTATTAAACTTCAGAAATCATGTTTATACACACACACAACTGGAATTTTAAAACTTATTTAATTAAAACATAGTTGAAAGTACAAATAGACTAGAATGACACGACATACTGTCAGCGTTGTCTCTGTTCTGTGCCGTTTTTGATATTAATTTACATAACTTTACATATTAATATTCGTTGTTAGTACACCATACAACTTCAAAGCGAGGCTTATAATATTTTAAAATATGACCGGAACAAAAACAATGTGTATTATATGAGTTTCTTCGAAACCTTTCTCATAACATAAAAGGAGCACATGATTATCACCTGAATCATGTCGAGAGCTATCTTCAAGTTGAAAGATATAAATAAGTGGAGATTTCGGTTGTTCTCGTGTCATTAGGCCTTAACAAGGCTTTGGAAGTCGTCGAGGCGGTGATCGAAGCTCGGTCAAGCGCGAGAGATAATACCTTTGGCTGCCCTTCCTTGTAATAACCATTCAGCGATTGTGTGAAACACAAATGGAGCATTATTAATATTTACTTTTTTTCGTTACGTCATAAAAGTTTTTACACTTTATTTTTTTGTTTGAATAAACATGTTTTGGCAAGTGTTTTTGTTATGCTGTATGAGACAAGCACACAACCTATCAAAAGTTACTGCAAGTTGCTAATTGAAATGTTCCATTCCAATACATTATAGGAAGGAGCCTATAATGATCTCTGCCGATTCTACTCACTAGTATAATTAATTACAGTTTAGAAAGGAAAAAATACACTTTTGTAAGGAACCAAATTTTTATTAATATGAAGCAAGCCCTAATTCCTTATTCTGTAATTTTGGTGTTTTTATTTCTTTAGTAGGCTTTAAAATAAAAAATAGTCGCAGCAGTCGGGCTACTGATAAATTATTTAATATAATTATTATTTAAAAATGAGGTTAAGGGATATGATAGTTCTAAATGCGCTGACCTTAACCTATCCTAATAAATAAATATCACACTTTTTAAAACAGCTGGACCGTTATCCAACAAAGACTAGGTGATAAAAAAAAATTGGTATTTTGTCTATCCACTTATATAGGTATTACCGTAACCTTTCTAATCTCCGAAGGAAGTGAACGTGTAGTATCGTGAGCTCGCTGTACGCTGTTGACGGTATTAGCCTCGTGTGATAAGGGGCGAGCGTTGTATCCGGCTTGCTTGACCGGGCCTTCGACCTCGGTAGCTTTGTTCTAAAACTATGAGTACTTGCTATTCGTTATACGTTTAGTGAATTAACAATAGCAGGAATCTTAGTACAGATTATATTAACTAGTTATTAAATACTGACTTATATTACAGGTTAATGTATGAATTACCCCGCCGCGAACACTGGAGGGTGACAATCCGACGACGGGTGGTTTCCACGCTTAAAAAAGAAAATATAAAAAGAATCTATGGATACTTTTTATTCTACGTAGAATTTTAATCATAGTATCTATATTAAAATATGACATGTAGTGTCACTACATCTCATAAAAACTTTTTTTTTTTCATTCCCGCTGTTGTTTTCCTCAGCACAGCGCAGGTGGAGTGCAAGATCGATGGCTTTTATAGACCGGGTACCGCAAATAAATGAATCGTGGGTGTTTGGTTTAATTGTTAGTTCTTAACAAAGGACCTCATTGACTACCGGAAATGGAGGTCGATAACAATCAGCATAGCCACGTAGCTACTAGCAGCATAGATGATTGCTTTACTATATTGTACAAGTACAAAATGAATAGGGAATTTATTTTTACTTATTATGCAAATATGCTTTTTCTAAACGCAGGCAGAAACAGGAGTTGAAATTACTCAAACAATTTAAGTCAAAAATTGTAAGAATGAGTATGAGAATAAAATAATGTATCATTAGGACGATGTTTAAATCTACGTAAGCAGCAATTATAAGTTGATTGCTGCCTGCATTGATTGTAAGAGTAGTGAAAATCCTCCATACACCGAAGATAACTGTGTGACTGTTTTGTCGTCTTTGTATGCCTTAAAAAAACTATCTCCAAATTTAGAACAACAATACTGACAATAAAAAAATTGTAGGTGACTTTATGAACTGCGATTAGACTCCGTCCTAGGGACTGGACGCATCGAGCACATGCCCTCATGACCTGCTAAATAGTCAATGCACAAAAAATCGTAAAGTCAAATTGTTCATTTTGCTATTAAAAAGGGCTTCTATAAATTAAATACGGGATACATAAATAGCACCGCATTTTACCCTTAAACTGATTTTTAAGTTATTTATCGTTAAACCCAAGTTTACCCAAGTGACCCAACCTACTGCATTTAAGGGAATTGTGTGCGTATTTATATACCCATTTTATTAATGTACTGCTTATTACCATAAGCATTACATTAATAAAATAGGTATGAATATAAGTTGTAGTATATATTTACCTCCTATATATATACATATATAAGGACCGTGTGGTGACGAATTCGTCACTACTCAATGACCTGCTGGAGAGCCTCCACGGCAGCAAAGCCAGCACATGGAGCCTTCAGGCGGAATGACCAATGAGCCATCATGGCTCGACGAACGGTCTCGCGTCACTCGCGTCGCCTACCTCTTCTACCCGTCATCTCACTCAGCCGTCCATCAATATAGGTACTGTGGCGACCACATCCACTTCCAAATCCCAAGTTAGAGTTCCAGTCAAGTCACGCCACACTCCGTCGAAACAGTGCGGTAACTCATATGGCTCTAAACTCCAAAATCACCTAAGCGCGCCAGGCACGTGCTCTATTCTGGGCAGACCATCACCATGTACAGCCGCTCAGATACTTAATCTAGCCCTGAACGAGTACGAGGACCGGATTGATACCAATGAAGGTGCCAGGAGGCAGACTACAATGGGACCCATGGAACAAGTGGGCCTCCACTTGACTTAAACCCTACACCAACAAGTACCCGTGCACCCTTGGTTATATTATTTTTATTTCATTTCGTAAGTGATATGTTAAAAACTAATTTTAGTGAAACTCCTAATCCCTTTAACATTTTGTTCTCTGCTTTGATCATAATAAAATAAATATTAAGAACTCGTTTACTCTTAGGCTCTTCTAATTCTCTTTAGGCTCTCTTGAATTTTTATCATTTATCCTAAGACTTTGAACAACAATGCTATTAAAAGATAGCAGAAAATATACTCTTACATGAGTATATCACTGTACACACACAGATAGTAGATATTATCTACGAAGTTATTTTATAAACCATCATATTGAGTATAAAACCCATATATGCATTAAAATGGTTATTACCGTAGCCACGTAGTTCCAGAATTAATTACTTGTCAAAGTGCGAACTATGCCGAAGTGGTGGCAAGTTGGGTCGTACCGAAGTCGATAGTAGTAACTCCTCGTACGTGGCCTGAGTCACAAAACCCTGTTAACTAAGATGTCACGATTTGACAATAGTGGCAGATAACTTCCGTGTCGTTAATATGAAATGTTGTTGTTGTTCTATTTGTACGTCCTAAGCGGTCGTGTTGTAGTAAACACTATGTTAGGCATTCAACTTTGGCTCCACCAAACGAAGTTTCTGTTTGTACAGTGGTATTCTATTCGTTATTTTAAAAAAGAGATACCTTTTTAAATACAAAATGGGTTGGACCTGGACCTCGAGAGACAACGGTGCCAGCGAAGGAGTGAAGACCAGAGCTCAACGTGCTGCAGGAGAAACGGGAATAAAGGGAAGTGCCTCGCCTACTAGATCCGCCCACCAGGCCACACTCCCTTCGGAATAAATCTCGGTCGACCACACCCATGCCATGCCAGGCCATGCCTACGCCTGACTTAGCGGATCTGTTAAAGATGATGGTTGTGATGAGAGAGCAGCTGGACCACAAGTTTGCGGCGAAGGACAGCAAGTTTGTAGTCATATAAAACGGGCAAGACAGCAAGTTTTCAGCCCTACAAAACGGATGACCAACGTCTACTTTTATCCGCTGTCAGCAAAGTAAGTGGTGCAGTGGATAAGCTACGGAAAGACTTAGACGGAGTTGAGGAACGGGTCAACTGCCTAAGTACTGAGATGAAGAGCATGAAGACTGCACTGGTGGAGTTGCAGAAGAGAGTGGTGCGCCTAGAAACGTCAGGTGAAGCAGTAGCAGTTCCAGACCGCCGCGACAGCTAATGGGTGAACAGTGCCTGACAACTCTTACTGTCGCGCTTAGGGGACAAGCATTGACAGTCCTAGAGACACTGCCAAGTTTGCAGCGGCAGATACAAAGAACTATTGGAAGCGCTCGTATCGAGGTACGGGGAACATGTTTTCCGCGTCCAGCTACGTGATAGAATCCAGCGTTCGATAGAAGGACTACACCTTGGAAATCAATATCTACTAAATAACCCAAAAATATATTAAATGTAACGTCAATGAAACAGATTCAACAAGCTAAATTAAAATATGTAAAAGACAGATTTAGAAAATTTTGGTAATATTTTCAAACAATGTTTGGGTAGAGTATAATAATAGTTTAATTTAAACGTATCATAAGAAAGGTAATAAAATTTTGATTCAGTAAACCTATGATTAACATTTCTCAAAGGCAACTCTGAAGTCTGTTATTATATGTAATATGGGTCTTAAGTCTGATAAATAAGCGTCTCGCCACATTACGAATGACAAACATATATCCAACGACAAGCTCTAGGAAATTTTCAAGAAAATCTGTTGCAGGCTTTTGAAGTTTTTCCGCGTCATATTCGCGCATGTAATCGGAACTTTATGACATAGATATACTGGATTATTTTTAGTACGTATGAAATCTCGGATTTTACATACCAAATAGGTTAATACAAATTTTATGTGTGTGACGATTACCATGAAATATAAGTCCTTTTTCCAATCAAATATTTAGGTACAAATAGGCTAAGCCAATTTACGATAGCATCTACAATATGTTTCGCTTGTCTGATGCAATCTCAAAATCTGTCAACAGTGTTTATTCAATTTCAGTTTTGCTGTAATGACAAAAGTTTAATGTAATTATACGATACGATACCAGTGAACAAGTTATAGTCATTTGCTCTAATTACAAAAAAAAATTGCATGGTAGCTGCGATATTAGGTAATTAACATTGTTGCTCGATCATTTTGTAGTTATTTAATATAAGCATTGATAAATTGGTTCAGGCTCAACGTATTCACATTATTTAGACTTGACTGAGCTTTTTAAATTATATAAAACCATCTAAACAAATTTCACCAAAAAGACGTTCTACTAGAGGTATTAATTTAAGAAAACAAATTCGAACTTCGACTCAAACGAGTCGTTTAAATTCTTGTTAAAAGGATTTTGGTTGGTCTATCTCGGACTGTATCACACCAATATATCTAGTATTATTTATAGAAATCGTGTATTGTGTATAATTTATTGTAATAACAACTTAATTGTTTTTAAATATACGGTAGACATCTACTGGGCATATATATAGTAGTAGTACCTACTAGGGATGTTGCGAATATTCGCATCCGCATCCGCAAATGCGGAGCTTCCGCATGGATTTGGACATCTGCATCCGCATCTGCATCCGCAATAATCAATGCGGATGTTCATGCGGATGAGAATGTAATACAAGTTGCGACAAGAAAGAAATTGGGCGGGGCCAGAGAATGGCGAGTGCCGTTCGCACGTGTTAATGACCAATTAAACACCAAACATTTTGATTATAATAAATACTGACAATAATTTTGCCTGGTTCTCCTAATACCAATGCCGAAGGGCCTAAAATAATGAAAATTACTGATTCCGCGCGAAGATTTTTAAGCAGCAGTACCTATTCCTAGTGAACAACTGTTTAGTAGCGTTGGTTTAATTGATGTTCCTCTCCGTAAACGCCTTGAATCAGAAAAGGCGGCAATATTACTTTTTATTAAGTATAATGCTCCTATTTTTAACTTCATTTACTAATACGAACATTTGTTGTTACATAATTTAAAAAAATAAGAGCATTATAGTTAATTTTAATTTTCAATGAGGGAGCGTTCAAGTATTACGTAACGCAATTTGGGGGGGAGGGGGGTTCTCGTAAATAGTTACGATGCGTTACAGGGGCGGGAAGGGATCTTTCTTATAACACGTTACGTAACACTGTTTCTTTTTTTAAATAAAAAATTAGGGAATTAAAACTCCCAAATTGAACCCTTTTCGTTTACGTTTTACGGGGAATCCCTCGATTGTATTTATGCAGAAGCAAATTGCTGTAGTCAGTTGGTGTTATTAAAGTGAGTTCATAGTGTTCATACTGTAATGTCCTCAAAAGAGGGAGATTTGTATCATCAGCTGTTCTCGGCCTATAAAGGCTCTCATGCTAACTTGCCAGCGCAACTGTGACAAAAAAATGTCAATGAAATTTGGAAAACGGCTAAAGAAAAACTAAAAAATAAAAAACGTTTATAGAACATATAAGGGAGCGTTCGAGTATTACGTAACGCAATTTCGGGGGGGAGGGGGGGGGGTTTCGTAAAACGTTACGATGCGTTACAGGGGGGAGGGGGGTTCAAAAATCTTCAAAAGTTGCGTTACGTAATACTTGAACGCTCCGTAATAAAATGTTAACAATTACTTTATAAAGTAATTGTTTTAATTCGATATTCATAAACTGTATTTTTATAGTATTTTAAACATCCGCATCCGCATCTGCATCCGCGGATGTGAGCCTTTAAAAATCCGCATCCGCATCCGCATCCGCGGATGTGAAAAAATTGGCATCCGCAACATCCCTAGTACCTACTAATTGTATTTTAATTGTTTTGTGTAATGTAAAATCAACAACTACGTGAAACAAAATAATGTTTTAAAGTGTATCGATTGACTTTAGTTCGGTCGGTCCCGATTGTCTTGAACATCAATGGCATTCGTTACTGGGAAGTCAGTGCCCTCAAATATACTGACAACTAGTTTAACCTTCGAATTCAGTACACCTTCAGAGTTGTGAAGATCCGATGCCGCAGTTGCTCCGAGGAAAAACTGATATTCAGTTAAAACTGGTTGAACTGGTAGCCGACCCCAATTAACTTTGGGAATAATAAAGGCTAGGAAAATGAACAGCATAAAACACAATGAAACAATAAAATAAATATCTAAGCTCCAGTCATTGTTGTACTCTGAATGTATTTCACAAACAGTATGTTTTAAAAAATGTATTCTAAATTTAAATAGTGAAATACTCAAAGCTTTTTTGTAGCACTAGATAGTTACACACCACTTTGTAAATATATAACGGAGACCTGAAATTTACGTTTATCGCAGATGTTTGATTGTGCTACAATTTATTCAACACTGTTATTACGATGAAACACGAACAATAAAGATCCGTTTACAGTAAAATGTTGACATGTTCGGTGCTCGGTGGTTTTAAACATCTACTGTAAATCGCGTACATTTATTCAGCCTTTTGCAGTTTGTGCATCGAGCCGTATCTACGGTTTAAAAACAGTAGATAGGCTTTCAACGAGTTTTTTTTAGTATTTCACATGTATTTAGTATTTATTCTCTATTTGCATACATAAAACTTAAAATAACGATACTTATAATTGTATTTTACTATTATATAACGAGCATGTGTAAAAAACGTTAAAAATTACCTTCATGATTTAATATTGTTTGTGTTGTTTATCATTTAATTGGTTTATATATATTGTAAAGTTTATGAATAATCCGTCATTCCTATATGAAAATTTTAATCATTAAATGTCATAAATTTTTCTAGGTCATAGACTAGTATCTAATATTTTTTCTAGGTTCGATAACGGCCACGGCGGCCAGTCTCAACGGAGACCAGCCAACTACGTAGAAGGAATACCTCCTACGTAGTTGGCTCACACACTTGTGCACTATAATAATAGTGCACAAGTGTGTGCGCAAACACAGGTGCGCTCTGTTCCCTCTCTTAGAATCCGATGGGACGGTTAACCGACACGAACGGGGAGAGATCAGGCGCAGGACCGACAGCTTTACGTGTTCTCCGAGGCACGAGTTTACAGATCCCAACTTCCAAACTCCGAGCTGTTATTAAGTATTTCTATAATCAGAAAAACTCAATAGCACTTTTGGCCCGACCTGGGATTCGAACCCAAGACCTCTTAATCGGCAGTCGCATACGTCTACCGCAAGACCAATAAGCCACAACTGTTGTGATATCTACCCGTATTTGTTGTAAGTAACCTATCTTATCGAAGCTCCAATCCAAATCATCGCTAAGTGTCTTATATAAATAAAAGGTATCCTATGTTACTTCTAATACCTCCAAGAAAATGTGATAAGGTTTCATGATGATCGGTTAAGTAGTTTTCGCGTAAAAGCGTAACAAACAAACTTACATTCACCTTTATAATTATTAGGATAATAATTATTAGAATAAGGATGACCAAATATTAAGAGTTCCCACATAACGAACATAAAACTGTAGCAATTAGGTACTTCAAGTTTTTACGTTACCGCTACTTTGACACTAAAAGTGGAAAGCCATTCTTGTTGTAAGATTTTTATTTGTACTAGAAAACACTTATACCTTTCAGCTCTACGTCTTTTGTAATTATATCGTCTCAAAAGAAGTAGCTTAAAGCTGCAAGTAGGTATTTATGTTGCTTTTTATTTTTGCTATGTAATTTTAATTCGTACTCAAGGACTATTATACCTTCTATATAAAACTATTTGTAAATCGTAATCATTACTTTTCTACAGGCTGTTTGCATTTCATTGTATAGTTTTAACGCAAGTTCATTCAATGGCACACGTACATTAGAGTAAGCACATACATAAATAGTCTACATAATACTTTAAGTTTATCAGGCGTCAGCACACGGATGTAAATAAAGTTTGTGACATAAACGGGAGGGGGTCACGCCATACACTAACGCTGTATTTACCAGCAGAATGTTTGTTATTTATGTTTACAGTTACCTGTAGTCACTACATTTAGAAGACGATTTTACTATCTAATAAGGAATTAAATTAATAGAGGTCGTCCCGCAGTTGAAATTTGGCTTTAATTCATAATTAATAAGGACAATAAAGCTTGAATATTAAGGACAATAAAGCTTGAAATAAATTTAGGTATAATAATTTTAGTTTTTTTCTAGTTTAAGTTAGGTTTAGTCAATATTTAAATTCATCTGTCCGTGAATATGCTTCAAGGCGATTTAATAATAGATAGTTTAATTTTAAGAAAACCGGTTTAGTACAGCAAAATCTAGAATAAGTTTTTTTTTAAGTAGGTACGTCCACTTGTGTAGGTCCAAACAAAATACGGCTTCTTTAATTTTGATTGATCGTTCTATTCACATAAAGATTAGACCAAAGACGAAGAAAAATGTTTAGCATTAAACATTGTAACATACTAAGTAAAGCCTGGGTACCTCACAACATGCGTAGGTGTTTGAGCTCTATCGGATTGGGAGAAACACGTAAGACACTTAATACAGATCGTAAGACGAGATGGTTCTGTAATGGATTTAGCCATACGAATGGAAGTGAACCGCAGGCTTAGCGATGCGGCCAACGTGTACCTACCTCTCCGACTGCCACCACATCCTGTAGCAGTGACATCTGTTAAGTAACAATACATATTGTATTCAGGAGAGGGAGAACCTAAATTGAGCGTTAACGTTAATTCACACGAGGTGTCGAAAACCTGTTCTAAGTGAACTAAGAGATAAAAAAGTTTAATCTCTTCTTTAAATGACCAGAAAGATAAATATCTAAAATATTTCAAAAGTAGAAATCAAGCAGAAGAAAATGAAAAATTTTGATCCCTATCTTTAAGTCCCCGTCACGTTTCTAACTTGAGTTTTTATGGAAGTCGATCGATTATATTTTTCGAGTACTAAGTTTTGTACCTACTATTAGATCAGGATGACGATAACAAGGTTCTATTTAAAAGTGACTAGCTTTGACCGCGACTCCGCCCGCGTGTTTGTGAGTCGCAGTGAAGAGTTGCCTTTGTCCTTCCTCAAGAGTCGAAACAATTAATAATTAATTGGAATGGGTTCAGCCGGTTTAGCCGTGAAAACGTCATGTACAGAAAGAGTTGCTTTCGAATTAATATGGATTCGAGAATGAAAACAAAAGATAGATAGTTTATATCGTGTTTTAAGGATTGCTTAAGTAAAAATAACATATTTATCACTTGAACTGATAACAATTAAAACTGGCGGAGGCCCTGAAGGCCAACAATATCAGGCTACTGCGACAACCGCAACGAGTGCTATCCATCAGGATAGACTGGCATCACGGGACCCTCTCATACCCGCTGACGTAGGTGATCACTGGTAGGTGGCTCCACACGCTGACAGAGCCGAGGCGTGTTCTCGTGGCGGTCATGGGATTGCACCATGTTGCGGAATAAGAGCGCGTAGAACTCGGTAGAAGACCTAGTAACCCTTTTACGCTTTACCAACGATATCGGACTGACCTGGCGAGACACGATACTTTGCCTGCAAGTTCTTCAGATGATAGATGACTAGAGGCGCCATCTCTTCTTAACTGCAGAGGCTCAACAAACTCTCTGGAGTTACATCTCAAGACTCAGTGGGGATTCAGCAACAATTAAAGCTGTGGTTAGTGACAGATGTAGTCACTGTGGGCAGCTGACGTTTGGCTAGCCGGAGTTGCATGGATGTTGATGGTAGGGAGTATCGTCCTCTACGCCCATATATGAAATATATCTAAGATTCTAGAGCCCTTCATAAGGGCTCTATAGGATGAAGACCCATTGTGCGTGGGGATAAAAAACGGGGGAAAATCATTACTAAAATCACTACTCTACATAGTAGACGAGTTAGTAGAAAATATAGTTATGTCGAATTTTGTTTTGTAAAATTCTAAATATGTTTGACTAGCTGACCCGCGCAACCTGGTTTGCGTCTTATATTGCCCGTAGCCTGAAACTTTTCCCCCGTTTTTTAAACATTCTTCATTGGGGCTACGCTCCTATTGGTCTTAGCGTGATGTTATATAGCCTATAGCCTTCCTCGATAAATGGGACTATCAAACACTGAAAGAATTTTTCAAATCGGTGCAGCGGTTCCTGAGATCCAAAGTCATTTCAAGTAAATCATGTTGAGATATAATCAGACAGTCGAGAATTTGTATGTTGGGATACACAATAACTTGCACAAATAAAATTTATAATTTCAGTTAAATTTTAACCTAAAATTTTTGTTTGACTGCAACTGCCAAATTAAAATATTTTGTTTTCTTGGGTATTTAATGTGACATCTATACTAATAAAATAAAGCTGAAGAGTTTGTTTCTTTGTTTGAACGCAAAGAGAGAAGTTTTTTTAATGAAGCATTTGTTTGTTTGTTTGAATGTGCTATCTCAGGAACCACTGGTCCATTTTGAAAAATTCTTTCAGTGTAAGACAGTCTGTTTAAAGAGGAAGGCTACATATTATCACGCCAAGACTTATTACGCTACAGGCAATAGCAGACGTAAATGAGGTTGCATGGGTCAGCTAGTAAATACATACTTACGGAACAAGTTTGTGCTCAAAAATTTGTCCTAAGTAGGAATTGAACTAATGACTTCTGGCTAAGCTGTTAGCATCATTAACCTCTAGACTAACAAGCAAAATAATTATTGGAAATCTTTATACTATATCTGAAATTTTAAATCTTTTATATGTTTACTAGTGTGACCCACACAACTTCATCTGTCTCTTTTCAATCTTGATCGGCGCTTATTGGTTGAAGCAAACACATCAACAAAAACAGAAACATTGATTTGATGCAACAACATGACACAAGAATTATAATAGATAGGTTGGGCTATGCAAAGAAAAATTCAGTAAATAGCTTAAGCTTAAAGTTTATTCTTGGCTAGCATCAACATTTTCTGTCTGCAAGCCCTTGATGGAGGCTACCGGTACATATGTCACCAAGGTGAACAGTTTGTGGGCAGAGTCCTCATCATCATTACGTCTTCGTGACAGCCTAACACGTACACGGAAGGGGACATTCCTGAAATTAACAATAACAATAATTCAGAAATAGAAACTATAATTTTTAATATGCTTTATATATATAGTAATTTTCGAATAGCCATGTGTAAGAGGTTGTAAGTTAAATTAAAGTTTTTCAGGGCAGTTATCTGCATAAACATACATTTGTATTTGAGAACTCGTTTTTTAGAGTAATAGTTACAGACGCATTTACTATATTTCTACTTGTAGAAACGATGCTATAAGCTATGCTTTAATCTGAGTCTACTAAGAATTGTTCAAGTTGTGGTAATATAACATAACCTTAATGTTTGTATTATTGTTTTTAGTCACAATAGTCCTTATGTATGGATAATAATAAAAAATATCTCATGAAAACAGTGCTTAACATTCCGTATAGTAATATAGAATATATTTACCTGACTCCCTTGGACCAGAGATATTTGTTTAGGCGAGTGTCTACTCGAACATCGGGTGTTCCCATCTGTTTCTCTGCGAATTTCCGGATTTCTTTGATCGCACGTGGAGCGCGTCTCTTAAAACCTACACCATGAAGTCTTTTATGTAGGTTTACTGTGTATTCACGAGTAACAACTTCGTTGATGGCCGATTTGCCTTTCCTCTCTCCCTTAGGTTTTGCCATTGTTATCTGAAATAATTTCACAAAATAAGATGCCTAGGAATTGTAACGAACTATGAGAACACTTAAAGTATATAAATATTGAGTTTTCAGTATCTATTTATTGTGATTAAATAGGATTTTTCCGTAATAACACACACCTTGGAGTTTCGTGCACCAAAACCAAGTCAAAAAGAAACGTCAAATTCGGTGAATTCAAGAAGTAAAGTCAATCAACTTTGACATATAATAGAGTTGCTTCAATATTCCAGACAATAGAGATAGATTCCATAGACAAAACTTACTAAAACTCGTAATGTTGTTTGAATTTAGCGGGCATAAATTGTAACTAAATTAATTGTCGGCCTACTTATGTTTTTTTTTTAAAACATGATAATATAACACAAAATGTACGCAAAAAAATTGTGAAAATAATGGCAGCGCCACTATCGTTCATGTGGCCACCCTGTATAATACGACTCTAACGGTTTTGATACTTTTATTTAAATACAATTTACAAAAATGATTTTACTGACTTTAACATTCATAATATTTTTTAAAGTATGAAAATAATTAGTGAAACTTATGAATGAACGGTAATGTAGGTATTTTTAATCAGAATATTTGCAGTTATACAACTAGTACATATTTAATCAGAATCAAAAATGGTTTCGTCTAAATATTCCACGCCAGATGAAGTTTTCATCCACTTCTTGATACGAGCAAGTTCCAGTAGTTTGCTATCTTTCGATGTGTCACTACTGCTTTCATCATGTAGATTTATAATTAGTTTTTCAATATACAGAGATTGTTTCCTTTGATAATAATTCTTCTCTAATTTCATAACAGGTTGGCATGAATTTTTCCAGTCATCATCAGTGATGCATTGACAGAAACTCTTGTTCAGCTACTTCCTAGAACATAAAATAAAAAGTTTATACATTATTACCTGTTGAGGAATCAATATAAACACAACACTACTCTGTGGTTTAGTCTATGATCTACTCTATGTTGTTTATGGGTTGTAGATATAGAACTGGGTGTGTGATGTAAGGCGAACCCTACACGACAATAAATATTGTGATAACTATCACGATATTTACTTTCGTATCTCGGGCCGGATCACAGCACACCCTACACCTACAATACGGATCGCGTCAGTACTGAAGCGTTCTTTGTACGAGGCAGACGTGTGGCAATAATTTTAGCCCTTTCTTTAAACAAACGAGTAAAAAGAAAGCGATGGATGAAGAATTGGCTACAAAGGAGAGAAAAGTATACACATCTGAATTTATTGGACGAAGTTCACCTTCACGATAAAATGGACGACTACGAAAATTACTTACTTAACCGTGGGAGAGCTATGCTTCGGCATGAATGGGTCGGCTCGACCGGAGTGATACCACGGCCTCACAGAAGACCGGTGTGAAATAGCGTTTGCGCTGTGTTTCACCGAGTGAGTGAGGATACCGGAGGCCCATACCCCAACCCCTCCCCCCATCCCCTTTCCCATCCCCCAAAGGTCGGCAACGCACTTGTGACGCCTTTGGTGTCGCGGGTGTCCATGGGCGGCGGTAATCGCTTACCATCAGGTGATACGTCTGCTCGTTCGCCCACTATTCAATAAAAAAAAAAAAAAAAAAAAAGATGCCTGATGTCTTTATTTTTATTTATTATTTATTATTTTTTTATAATTTACATGCCCGCTATTCCAAAGTTTTGGCATGGATTCTAAATTGAGAATAAACTCTTTCAAAACAATCTTGTCGCCTGTCATGGATTCTTGCTCGTGGCACGGGTTCACCGCGGCAGACGCGGTGTCACCGACGTCTCTCATCGCTGCCATCTCGCTGCGTACTGACACGATCAATATTGATGCGACACACTACACGCAAGATAAATATCACGATCCAAGATCTGGGATCAGATCACAAGGATTTCTAGAAATCCAGCGATAAATATTGTGATCCGTCAATACACTACCCTACACTTCAATAAATATCGTAATCCGATATTTTATATTGACGGATCACAATATGGATCTTCCGTGTAGCGTTCGCCTTAAAGAGCTGTGTGAATAAAATAAATCCTGTATTATTTCAACTACTGCGTATTATTAAACTCTGCGAGCCCTAACATTAACAGGTTATGGGCCCAGAACATTGCAAGCAAAAGGAATTGGTGTGTTGTGAAACTTTGTAAGTTAAAGTCGTGAGCACGCGTACAAGATGGATGCCGGTTGTTCGCAAAATGTGCACAGCTTAAAGTTGGGTGACAATAACTATTCAATATGGAAATACCAACTTGGAGTCATACTGCGATCCCGAGGGTTGCAGTCTGTTGTCGACGGCAGCCGTAAAAAGCCCAGATTAACCCAAAAGGACGACGGCAAGTCTCAATTAGAAGTTACTAAATGGGAGGAGGATGACGCCAAAGCCCAGGAAATAATAGTCACCAGAGTGCAAGACAAGATCCTTTCACATTTACTAACATGTAAAACTAGTAATGATATATGGGAGAAATTAATATCTATTTATGAACCCAGGTCTCATGTGAGTGTGCACCTTGTACAACAGAGGTTTTTTAATTTGGAATTTGAGGAACCTGTGACTGTGTTTGTGTCCAAATTGGAAGAGTTGCAACATCAATTGGACGGCCTCGGAGAGAGGATGTCAGAAAATATGCTTATCACGAAAGTTTTGATGACTTTACCTGAAAGGTACAGGCACTTTATTTCTGCATGGGAATCAGTACC
Source organism: Spilarctia lutea (assembly GCA_916048165.1). Taxonomy (NCBI): domain Eukaryota; kingdom Metazoa; phylum Arthropoda; class Insecta; order Lepidoptera; family Erebidae; genus Spilarctia; species Spilarctia lutea. The sequence continues at coordinate 12,191,156 of OU696475.1, read as the reverse complement.
TGAAACCAATCAATCATTTCAAGTATTGGTTTCACGCCTGCTCATTGAAGAGGAGAGGTATCGCAACAGAAAACCAGAACCTTCTGCATTCCTGGCATCACAACGTAAAGGAGAACCCCGAAGAAAATTAGAGGACAGAAATATTATAATGAAGTGTTTTGAATGTGGTAAAACAGACCATTTAAGAAGTAATTGTAGAGAAAGAAAGTGTTATTTTTGTCGTAAGCCAGGTCATATGATTAAAGACTGTAAGATGTTGTTAAAGCAAAAACAAAATGTGGATGTTGATAATGAAAATAGAAATGCTTTTGTTGTGTCGCCAATAAGAGGTATAGGTGCAGAGTTTATATTAGACTCTGGTGCAAGCGAGCACATGACTTATTGTAGAGAGTATTTCTCATGTTTTCAAGTGTTGTCAGGTAGATATGTAACTGTTGGAGATGGTAAGAAATTGGAAGTAAAAGGAGTGGGAAATATAAACCTTTTTGCTTATAATAGTAGTGAATACATACCCACATCTCTCAATAATGTTTTGTTTGTGCCAGAATTGAGGGTTAATTTGTTTTCTCTAACATGTGCATTAGATAGAGGTTATACAATGGTGTCTACTGCTATGGAGTCTAAATTACTAAAAGATGGGAGGGTTGCAGCTGTAGCTGAACGTGTTGATAAAGTGTATATTATGAAATTTAAAATGTATGACCTAGCATTAACTACACTATCTGAATGGCATCGCCGTATTGCCCATCAAAATTGTAGGTATGTAAAGGAATGTTTAGATTCAAATAATGTAAAATATGAAGGACAGACTGAGCAATGTCAACCAAGTATTCAAGGGAAGCAGCATAGAAATCCATTCAGTGCTAGTGAAAGTCATGGGGATTGTCCAGGTGCGTTAATACATATGGATCTTTGTGGGCCAATGACTCCTGCTTCATTAGGTGGTGCTTTGTATTTCCTTTTAATGAAGGATGACTATAGCAGTTATAGATATGTTTATTTCTTACAGCTTAAATCAGAGGTGAAAAATAAAATTGCAGAGTTTATAGAACAATTTGAAAATGAGTTCAGTTGTAGAATCAAGAGGATGCGATCAGATAATGGGAAAGAAATTATAAATCAAGATGTTGAGAAAATGTTGAAATCAAAAGGTATAATACATGAAACAACAGTCAGCTATACGCCAGAGCAAAACGGAAGAATTGAACGAGAGATGAGAACTATAGTAGAATCCGCAAGAATAATGGTCATAGAAGCAAAACGGAGTAAAGAACTGTGGGCAGAGGCTGTTAATACTGCTGTTTTTACTTTAAATAGAACAGGTGCTAGTAAGATTAAAGGAAAGACCCCTTATGAACTTTTATATAAGAAAAGTTTTAATTTGCATACTTTGAAAGCTTTTGGTACTGAAGTCTTTGTTCATGTACCAAAGGAAAGAAGATCAAAATGGGACCCGAAGAGTAAGCAGGGAGTTTTTGTTGGTTATGGAGAGCATAGTAAAGGTTTTAGGGTTTGGTTTCCAAATACAGACGTTATTGATACTTATAGGGATGTGGTGTTTATTCAAAATGGAGATGAGAAAAACAATAAACAAAATCTTTCAACATGTATTCAATCAGAAGAAATTGAAGTGCTTGAATGTCATGAAAATGTACAAGATGAAATGGTATGTACAGACTTGCTGGGAAATAATATAAGAGAAAAGTTGCCACAAAATATAGAAGTTGCTGAAGAAGTGGAAAGACAGGAGACTGAAAGTGAGATGGGGGAAGTAGAAGTGCTGGAAGAATATATAGAAGATGACTTATCTAACACAGACTTACAGGAAGAAAAAAAGAGAAATGATAAGAAGACATCCTAAAAGATCTGTTAGGAAACCCTCTTGGTTGGAAGACTATGACATAGGTCTCTTGGCACAATCTGATCAGCAGATTTCATTTAAGGAGGCAACTAGTGGTGAAGACTCAGAGTTATGGTTAGAAGCAATCAAGAGAGAGCTTGAAGCATTAATTAAGAACAATACCTGGATTGAAACCGATCTACCAATTGGAAAGAAAGCCATTGAAGCGAAATGGATATTTAAGATAAAGAAAGAGAATGGTAAATATTTATATGAAGCAAGTTTGGTTGCCCGAGGTTTCCAGCAAAGTGACAAATTTGATCATGCTGATATTTGTGCTCCAGTGGCAAAGTTACCAAGTCTCAGGATAGTCATGGCTATAGCAACCAAATATGATTTATACATCAATCAGATGGATATGAAGAGTGCATTTCTCTATGAAGATATTGATGAAGAAGTTTATTTATTAAAACCAGAAGGTGTCAAAAAGGATGGAAAAGTACTGAAACTAAATAAATCATTATATGGGCTTAAGAAGAGCCCCAGAAAATTGAATCAGAAATACAGTTTTTTGATAAAAGAGGGATTTATTAGAAGCCGGAGTGATTGGTGTTTATACTATAAAGAGGGAGTAAAATTCTTCATTCTAATTTATGTAGACAATATAATTTTGGTATCTGAGAGACCTGAACAAATAAATAGTTTAAAACAGGTGTTACAAGAAGAATTTGAAATGACGGACATGCAAGGAATAACTAGATACTTGGGAATAAACATAGTAAAGAAGACAGACTGTATTGAATTAGATCAGAAGGAATATTTAGTGGATTTGTTAAGCCAATATAATACGGAGGAGTGTAAGCCAGTGAAAACTCTAATTGAACCAGGATTAAAGATATCTGAAATACCATCTGAGAATAAGGAATTAATTACCCGGTGTAGAAGTCTGATTGGAGGCCTAATGTATGCTATGTTAGGTAGTAGGCCGGATGTATGCTTTGCTTTGAGTTATCCGAGTCGTTTTCAGTCTAAAGATAATGAGGATTTGTGGAAAGCCTTAAATAGAGTCTTGAGATACATTAAGGGCAGTATCGATTTGAAATTTGTTTTCAAGAAAAATGAAGAGATACCATTACTGGGATACTGTGATGCGGATTGGGGTTGGGACATGTGTGACAGAAAGTCAACATCTGGATTTATCATGTTTTTGGATGTACATGACATGACACAGGTCATGGACAAGTAGTAAGCAACAGTACATAGCTATCTAGGTAGCTTTTATCTACTGAGTCTGAATTTGTTGCATTGGCTAAGGGTGTGGCCGAGGCATTGTGGATTAGAAGTTTATTGATTGAAATTGGGGTGCAAATGTAATGACATACTTCTGCTTGAGGATAATCAGTCTGTCATTCATGTTAGCAACATATAGATTTAAAACACCACTTTCTGAGAGATATGGTAAACTGTAAAATTGTATAACTTGAATATATTCCCACTAATGATCAGTTGGCAGATTTTTGTACAAAGGCCTTGCCTCGCATTAAGTTTGAGAAATGTAGAAATGGAGTATTTGTTTCTTTCTAGGATGTCTTTATTTACTTTGTAAGATTTATGTTTGTTAAATGCTTGTTTTTGTTGTGCTTGTATTGAGGGAGGGTGTTGAGGAATCAATATAAACACAACACTACTCTGTGGTTTAGTCTATGATCTACTCTATGTTGTTTATGGGTTGTAGATATAGAACTGGGTGTGTGATGTAAAAGAGCTGTGTGAATAAAATAAATCCTGTATTATTTCAACTACTGCGTATTATTAAACTCTGCGAGCCCTAACATTAACATTACCCTTGCAGTAATATAGTTTTACAAATTTAAAATTCACTATGACCTAAATCCGATAATAATTTACATTTAGAGGCTACCACAATAAGGTGGTTATTACTGTAAGTTTATCTATTTCATAGAAAGGCTCGGGTTTGTGTCGTTTAACAAGCATAAGCAGGTTTGGCTTCTTTGCTGTGTCTTCGAATGGTATATTGGTATATTGTTCCAACGGTTTCACACAAAAAAATATTTACTCAAGTATAAACAAAATTACACATTATGTTTTTTGTCTGTGATTATGCAATATCTACAAAAAAACATCAAAATCAATTTAAAACAACTGTACTGATTTGCCGTGATTGACAACCGTCAAACTGAGTGTAACCAGTAATCATACTTTTTAGTTACGTTTCATGACTTTTTACCAAGCTTTATTCTTCGTAAATTAATTAAATTCACTGCCTTGTACTGAATCACAAATAATCATAATACATATTGCATTCATATTTTATTCTGCGTATTTGTTCTAATAAGTTGTATATCTTTAAGCTTGAGGTCAGTTAATCATTAATTTCTAATTCTAAAATTAGGAATAGCTTAAATCCTTCCATACAAGTTTTTCTTCTCTTTTTTCTAACTTTCATAGTACAAATAGCAGCTCTAAAAACCAAAAAGTTGTAGTTTGTCAGATTGTCAGTTTTCAGAGAAGTCAAATGCGTCAAAAGCACGTTGTCAAATTTTGAGAAAAACAGCATAATTTTACGGTTTATAACAAGAAGATATTATTTTATATATCATTGAATAAACACAGAGTAGTAAAACAAAGTGAACGATGTCTGAAGTATATAAGTGAGCACAATCTACGTAGTTTCATTAGTTTGTTTTTGGAAACACTATGTTTTCACATAGTTTAAGTTGTATAGCGAGAGTTGTTAGCGTTAAAATCCCAGTCTGCCTGTGACAAATAGCGGTATACATTATAGTATAACCCGTTTTAAAACGTCGGATTATAGAAGGTGTTGTAACCTTTTAAACAATTTTATCGCGAGTAAGTCCCGCTATACAACCAAAACTATGTATACAAGGCGCGAAAGTTTAAAGACACTTATTTATATTACACATTCGATCATTTTCAGACTTATACATCCAGTAAAGTTCTTTAATGATTATATATCTAAAAATGTAAGACCTGATGGAAGAACATTTGGTGAACAGAGAAATATCAAGTTAAATGTGAATGCTATAGAAACTGCAGATGCATCTGCATTAATAAAATGTGGAAACACTTCAGTTATTTGTGGGATTAAACTGGTAAATAATTATATACATACTTCTTGTTTTATACCAAGCTGCATTCAATAATTGTTTAACTACATATCTAACATATTTATAATACTTAGATAAGCAATTACTTACCTTTTTGCATATTTGGTGTAATTAATTTATAATATGTATGTATTTAGAAATATATGTCGGTATCCTAGCCAAAAGAGTCCATTACCTACTAGGGGGAAAAAGTTAAGACCAGATTCAGTATCTAGAATAGTTAATCAATAATAGAGAATAATTATTAAATAAATAAAACACTTCTACTGGCTCGTTACATAGCTTTGATTTATTATTATAGATTCAGATACTCTCCATAAAATTTATAACTTTATAATTAAATTTGTAACATTAAATAATAAACAAAAGCAATCAAAATAAAACATTGAAACATGTTTAATAAAAAGGTTCACTTGTAGTTATTTAGTAAAAGGTAAGTAAACCTACGTATTAAGGAGTGGCCTATCTCTAGCAGTTGACTGTTAAATACTGTTGATTATGAATATTATTATGATGTGATGCAAAATACAACACTAAGTGCAATAAAAAACTAAAGTAATTATATAACCCGTAGTCAAACAACAAAAATTGGCTACTACGCTGAACAAATTAGTATGCATTATTCATAAATATTTTATTAAAAAAAAACTTAAGAGGTGTCAAGGGACACCCGGATGGAACGAAGTTCGAAATAGAAAGACGAAACGAAAATATCTGGCTTGCTTTTTATAAGAGAGATAGAGAGACAGACAGAGAAACATGCGCACGCCGCACGGCTTACAATAGCTTACTGTAGCAGTAGCTTAGTGTGTAAAAGTGTCGTTACCAGCCTATCGCAGTTCACTGCTAAACTTATTTATTGATATATTTTGTATTTATATTTGATATACAGAATTTTAAACATCATTAATTTACAGCGACATCTATATTATTAATATTAAACTACTGGCAACGACAACTATAACACGTAAATGTAAGTTCAGTTTCTATTCAAAAGATAGCGCTATATATAAAATTGAAAAATGTTTTTCACCAATTCTTTAAAAAATAATAACAATATTTTCTTAATAAAAAAATATTAAGACTTCGTTCCCATAACAACAATAGTGAATCAAGCAATGAAAAATAAACTAATAACAAATATAATTTAAAATAGCAAAAAGTGTCGTGACAACTTTTCGTAAGAATTTTTTCCGTCTAGCCCCCTTTCACAATGCGCGATAAGGAACTTCGTTCCAAAAAGAATACTATGTAATAATAAATAAAATTAATTTTCAGGAACTAGCTTCTCCAAAAGCTGAAGAACCAAATAAAGGGTTTCTAATCACTAATGTAGAGCTTCCTCCGTTGTGTTCATCTAAATATAGACCTGGACCACCTTCAGATAGTGCTCAAGTTACCAGCAACATAGTATCAGATATAATAAAAAACTCTAAGTGTGTTGATTTAACAGATCTTTGCATAGTGCCCGATAAGTTAGCCTGGGTCCTGTACTGTGATATGCTTTGTCTGGATAATGGGGGAAGCTTAGTAGATGCTTGTATCATCACATTGATGGCAAGCTTGCTAACCTGTAAGTGTAATTATGACATTAAATTTTAAAAAGGATGTTTGAAATCAGTACTTTTGAAATGAGAATGTTGTTTCGGTTCTTGCTCATAAAATAGTTTTTCTTTTTCAGTAAGACTCCCAACTGTGACCTATGATCCAGAAACAGAAGATATCAAAGTAGACACAAATGTTCGAACAAAACTAAAAATAAATGGGTTACCCATTGCTACAAGCTTTGCCATATATAACTATATGGAAAGGTAGGTTGCTCACCACTTCACAAATAACTACACTACTCAATTGTCAAAGAATGCCCTAGACTTTGTCTGTCATTGCATCAAGGTGCATAAAGTTGTATAAACAAATAAGGATTATATCTCATATGATAAACTATGCTATATTTATTTTCAGAAATATCACTTTGGTTGATCCATCATCATATGAAGAAGATATGTGTGGAGGAATAGGTGCTAATCTAATATTGTGCTACAATAAAGGCTTCTTATGTAGTTCCCAGAAATTTGGTGGTAGTAACTTTTCCGAAGATTCTGAAGAAAAAGCTCTGAAGATAGCTAAAAAGCGTGCTGAACTTGCTGAAGAAGTAATTGATGTTTGCATTAAAAACTATGAGAACAAAACTAATACAGAATGAATTCCTAACTTTTGTTTGCCTTTTTGTATGCCACTAAGCATCCCACAAAAAAGAAATAGTTTAATATTCAGTTCATCATCCATATAGGTATATAGGATGTTGAATGGACTTATTTACTCTTTGAATCCCCACTAAAAGCGTCACAAGTGCGTTGCCGGCCTTTTAGGAAGGAGTACGCTCTTTTCTTGAAGGTTTGAAGGTCGTATTGGTCTGGGAACACCGCAGGCGACAGATCATTCCACAGTTTTGCTGTGCGTGGCAGAAAATTCGGGAACGAGAATTTCGCCAGCGCCCGCCGCGATTTTGCGATGTGCCGAGTGGGTATTTCGGAATAGAACCGTCTAAAACCATAAGGTGCACTGTGTGCACTCACTCACTCGGTCTGTATTTGAAATAGGAGGGATCCAAGAACTACTGTTGTACAACCGTACAGCGTCACCTTGTGTCTACCCATACCGATACTTTACTTAGGTGACATCTTCGCAGGATGCTGAGTGTATGTTGTTCTGGGCCGAGTTAGCTGCAATTGCAGTGCTGATAGGCAGAGCTCAAAATCCTTCTATCAAACGAGTGTAGCTGAGCCAGATAGGACCACCATTAGTCCTATCTCAATTATTTTAATAGTAACAATTTTATTTTTAAAATATTGATCTGTATTCCTACATACTTCAAAATAGACCTGAAGCACCTCCTGCTATGGGACCTGTAACTTAGGAGGAACTGTTAGGAGTTAAGAACATAATTTGTACCTTTTTTGTTATATACAAATAGGCAAACCAATAAACTGACACCACCAAAAACTTTTTGCCATAGCATTTACATATATTTTTACAGCAAGCAAGTAGCTTTGATTGACAGCAGGCTTACAATTTCATTTTTGGAATCTTGTTATTAAAACTTCTAGGGGAGATCGTTTTTTGTTTTTTCGAAAGACGGTCCACATTTCATGTCATCTACATTTCATATGTTTTTTATCATTAATTTCATCACGACAAAGACTCGAAGACTATAAATACTTGACATTGGCAGAAATAGCTGTTCCAAGTGATCCGGCTGGTTGCCATTTCATCAAAAGAAGAATAACTTCTGTGGCGACCTCCACATACCACATAACATACTACAGCGCCATCTACCGAAGTTACACTAAACTACGAAGTAACCTACAATACGAAGAAACTACCAAACCAAAATGAATCGCGCAATTAAAGTTCTCGCGCCGATTAACATATACATATACAACATCCCAACATCAACTGTTGGGCAGTAGCCCGCCAGGCATAATCACCTCGACTGGTCGGAGGATCCTCCCTTTGTGTTGGGTGGAACATGATACTCGTTTCCCCACAGTGGTTACCCCGACGTTACTGGAAGCAGCCTTCAAGGTAGCAGATCCGCAGCTCCATCATATTCACTCCCACGGCTAGTCTCAGCCAGCCAGCAACTTCGGCCTCCACAGGGCTACACCACACGCAGGACGCGACCGCTCCAGGCTGGTTACCCCTACGGCCTCATCAGCGTCTAGGCACAGCACACTGCACCTACGGTCCATGTAAGCAGAGCACATCTCTCCCGTCTACGCAGCAGCCAGCCACTACGCAGCAATCGCCCCGACTCACTGGGGACCTCACCGCAGCACTGCGCACCGCATGCGATCCCGACTCACTGGGATCAGCGGACTTCAGCCCCGACTCACTGGGACTAGCGGCATTCAGTTCCGACTCACTGGAACTTGCGGCACTCAGTTCCGACTCACTGGAACTGCTCACTCCTGGCACTGGCAAGCTCCACAACAGAGCACAGACAGCTGAATATATATCGACCTCCAGTCTTGGAGGGGAGTGATGTGGCGACCTCCACATACTACATAACATACTACAGCGCCATCTACCGAAGTTACACTGAACTACGAAGTAACCTACAATACGAAGAAACTACCAATCCTGAATCGCGCAATTAAAGTTCTCGCGCCGATTAACATATATACAACATCCCAACATCAACTGTTTGGCAGTAGCCCGCCAGGCATAATCAAAAAAAAAAAGGGAATAATAACGGCTAGGAAGATAATGATGTTGCAATGAATAGACTAGACTCAAGTAGTTACAAGCGTTATCGATCCAAGCCATTTGTCTAGCGGTTTGATTAAATAGCTGATTATCACTCATGCTGCTAGTTGAACGGCGCCGTATAGTAAAGAGGCTAGGTTGTTAGTTGACCGGATGCTAATCAAGGCTAGTTGGCTGCGACAAATATATCGGGTTCTTACATTTTATTCTCTTGCTTCATGGATAGAGCACAGATTTCAATTGTGAAAAGTAACTTAAGAAAATTATCTCATATATATAACATTTAGAAAATTGACGGTGATGGGCTTGCCCCCAAAATGAGACTAAAATTATGGCCAGCAAAAGGTGGCCGTTGTAATGTTACATTCGGCTCTTTCGGCCTGTATAGAGGTAGAAGGCGTTCTAATTAATTTTACTACATATGTTTATGCACAAAAACAAATTGATGAATACTATTGTGGCGACAGCGCCCCCGCGCCGTCACGTCGCGCCATCCGCCCCGCCAGTCGCAAAGCATGCGCCGTACCGCTCGTCGCGAGAGCTAAGAAATTATGAACGGATTTTCAGCGCGCGCCCTTATTTACGTAAGATTTTTTCGTTCCGATTGGTCGAGGTTTTTTCGACTAGAATGTGCGGTCTAGTAAGCTCGCTAAACCAACCGCGAATTGTCTGTCAAAATTTAATTTTAAGAAAATGCATTTTTGTAAATAAATAAGATAAGTCGTAACCTCCTCCGAGTTTCACTACTATTCTAACTACGGTACGAAGGCTAACAGCTGGGCCGGTTAGAATAGTTACCACCACCTTTCCCTGGTATTAAGGCTACGGATCGGGGGCTAATCAGTTGGACCGGCCTATATACCTATCCAATTTCTGCTGTATTCAGCCAGCTGGCATAGTGAGGGCCGGGTCAGTACACAACCCCACGGGTCAGCAAGCCTCTCATCTGTCCCGAAACTATAATACCTAATTACAATGCTATAAATAAATACATTTGATAATAATTTAAATTATTGAGATTAAGATTATTTTACAGTGTTATTTAATCTGGTCAAATGTATAAAATGATTCTATTCCACTTACAACATTCTGCAAATACAATTCTTCGATTCATTATAATCTAGTAAATAGTTAATCTACTAACAAAATCTGTTTTTATTCATAATGTAAATGTGCGGGCAAAGAAATTAATCTACATAATTTTACCACATTTCGAATAAAGATGAATGCTTGTGGCAATAATTTGTATTGTTGACATCAAGAATAATTTCCACTAGTAATAATCGGGTAAAATGTCACCACGTCTCAAAATATCCAATTATGTTATTGAGGTAAACTATTTTATTTTTATTTAAACTTAACTCGTAAAAATCTAAAAACGTAATTTTAATATGAATAAAATGTTTATCTTTAATTTACGTAAAATTTTGTTTGCAGAAAATCACTGTTATTTATTATTAATACGTCATCACCGTAATAGTCCTATTCATAATGTAGTAATTTACCTTTTGTAAGGTATAATTAATATCGCAAGTAATTTGAATAAACTTTATTTTCAGAGGTTGTCTAAGATAGACACGGATGAGAGTACAGGATGTCTCTACGGCCTCATGTACGATGGCACATTGCTTGTGCTTGGACTAAGCTTAGATTTATTTGAAAATGAAAAAAATACATACAGACAGTTATTACTAAACCTGCCCGCTGAAGTAGAATTATGTGGTGTTGTCAAGTTTGGAGAGACTTTAACGATAGGAACAAGAATGAAAGAGATATTACAGGTAAGCAAGTAATAATATATTTCTATAACAGTATTAAATTGACATATGAAAATACCAATTATTATATTAGGTAAATTATGTTATGCTATGAAAACACAAATTTTTATGTACCTTTTAATGCATGTATGTATACTTACTATTACAAGCTATACAAATAAATAAAATTGAAAGTCTGTTTGTAACATTAAAGTACAATACATATACCAATTTTTTTTTTTAATTTAGAATGTCTGTTTGTTCCGTCTAATCTCTGGAATGGCTGAAACTATTATGCCTAGTAATTTAGGCACCTTTTGTTAGACTAGCTTTGCGCTACAGCGTTACCCAGGGTTACTGTTGCACAGCGGGTAACGCCACAGGGCTTAGCTACTATTATATAAACTCAACAACAATGCAATGTTTTTTCTATTTTCAAATTGAAATTGGTCTGTAATTAATTTTCTCCAGGATGTTGATATAACGGACAATCCTCTGGTCATGATAGTTAATGAGAAAAAGGAAATGAAAGCTCACTTTTTGGTGCATGATAAATTTGAAGAAACAAAATATGAAGTATTAAACAGTGAAGATATGTGGAGACAATTTGTTCATGTTCGTCTAAATACTGTATTGCCTCTGAGTTGCGAAGCCACTATATCAGGTGTCAAAAATATTTTGCAAAATAAGAGGAAAAAGGTAACTAAACTGTTAAAATTTGTTATTGTAAATATTGTTTATGATTATGTTTATGATATGATAGTATTCAGTGAATTGCATTTGCTACTTTATACTTACATGTTATATTTAAGGTTTTGATAAATTTGGTAGTCTGTGCTATACTTCTAGGCAAGTATAACTCGTGTAACTGGTATAATGTTGATAACATATTCTATTTTCTGGCTCTACTGCAGCTGTAACATAAAATCCTTTGACAGTTTGTCTTTTAAATATATGAAATTGAAATACACACTAGTGTGACCACAATTTCACATAGTAAAATGTTTTCATAATGAAGAATTCAGTGCACATGTTTTGAAAAAGACATCAGATAAGTTAGTTTACTGTTTCATGACAAAGTTTATAAATGGAAACTAGAGGGAAATATGTATGTTACAGATTGCATCAGGGCAGGTTTCTTTTCATCTTGATGGCACATCCGTATACTTGTTTGGGGTAGCATCAGATGTGGGACTTACTGGAACAAGCGCTGAGGCAACTATTGGAGAGCTCATTGACTCTATGAATCCTGAACAGGCAACTAAGAAAAAGAAGCATAATACAAACAATTGTGTAAGTATTTTTTACATTCAGTAATATATTTAAAAAATTTTAGTTAGATTCTTAAATACAATTATATTATTTATATTTCGACTGCCTCTGTGGCGCAGTGGTAGCGTATGCGACTGCTGTTCTTGAGGTCTCGGGTTCGATTCCCGGGTCGTACCAAATGTTTGCATGATCTACAAATATTTGTTTCAGAGTTTGGGTGTTTTCTATGTGTATGTATGTATTTACAAAAAAAAAAGTATATATGTATTTATATCAGTTGTCTAGTACCCATAACACAAGCTCTGCTTAGCTTGGGACTAGATGGCGTTGTGTGTAAGATGTCAGAAATATTTATTATTGGTAGATAGCTTATTTATTCTTTTAAACTCTTACCAGAATGTTTTAACACACTATGAATCAATGCTACTTTATTTATATTTTGTCAGTGGAAAAGAAAAGGGTTTTTTGTTTTGTGTCGTACTATTGTTACATTTAAATTATTATACATAAATAAATATTTTAAACATCTAACACACAACGCCATCTAGTCCCAAGATGAGCAGAGCTTGTGTTATGGGTACTAGACAACTAATATGAATACATATATACTTTTCTTTTGTAAATAATATAAGATTATTATTATTACAATTGACATTAACACAAAAGATACATCTTTTTAACAATTAACCTTTAAGAATGCAGCAAAGGATGTCAGTTTTTTCTACACAACAGTAAGATTACAAACTTAAACTCCTTGTAATAAGTCTGAAACTTACTCGTACCTAGTGTAAGTAGGTATATGTATATAAAATGGAAAAAATAGACATGCCAGACCTCAGGCTTGTAGAGTAGATGTTAACCCCAAAATATTATGCTAAATGTACAAGTTTTCTTCACATAACATATATATTAATTCATTTAACATAATATCTCATTGATCTAATAATTACTCTCGATTCTTTTTAAGGAAATTGTACCCGTGAATCTTGTAATGAAGACAACAAAAGATATATTATCTGATAAACTAGTGAAAACTGCCGTCAAGATGATGACTACACAGAGAAAGCGTGAGTAAATATCAAATGATCGGAATAAACTAGCTTTCTATTGGTAAAATAATTTAAAAAATCTGTTCTGTAAATCTGTAAAACCAGAGATTCAGTTACAAACTTTACCTATTTATAATATTAGTTTAGATTACTTTAGATGAAACTATGTCCTAAGTTACGTTTTTTTTTTTTATTGAGTAGTGGGCAAACGAGCATACGTATCACCTGATGGTAAGCGATTACCACCGCCCATGGACACCCGCAACACCAAAGGCGTCACAAGTGCGTTGCCGACCTTTGGGGGATAGGAAAGGAAGATGGGGGAGGGGTTGGGGTATGGGCCTCCAGTATCCTCACTCACTCGGTGAAACACAGCGCAAACGCTATTTCACACCGGTTTTCTGTAACATATTAATACTCAAAATAATTGTTGATAAAGTTTAAACGATAAATGTGTTTCGAATATGTTTACAGCGTCATTTTGTATCAGTATGCCGTTGCGAATAGACACGCTAGCCATAATACATCGCAACACAAAGTTATTGGAACTGTACACTGTACTTGTTGAAGCCGTCTGTAGGTCACTACGGCTACTAGAAACTGTGCTAATAGAACAACTGGGTATGTAGTTATATTTATTAATTGATTCAGATCAAATGTTCTACTTTCAAATTAGATTTAATGAATAATATTAAAATTTATACATTTCTTAATAGGTCAAGAAGGTATTGGAGATGGTGCTGGTCTACGTTTACCTGAAACATTCCATTTTCTACCACAAGAACTAGGACACTTTATAACTAGAGTAGTACCAAAAGGAATTCCTGATGAACTTATGGGTATGATATCAATCTAATTGGCAGTAATTTCTCGTATTTCAGTATGAGTTTTGCCCAAATATAAACTAATTGTATTAAAAACAACTTCATATTTTGTTTGTTCGACTCGTCAAACACAGACCACTAAATTAGGATTAGCAGAAATAAAGCAGCTGGCCTAAACCAGCAATATATAAGAATACACAATTTCATATTAGCATATATGTACGTAATACATATTTCAGAAAAAGAACGACGATTGCTACACGAACAGCTCGGAATTCCACAAAACAAACCTGTGTTTCGCAGAGGTAACGCGTACTCTGAGAAAAGTGGGGGTCGATTAGTCAATCCTCATGAAGCCATTGCTTTACCACCTTCGAAGGCGGACGTCACAGTAGCGTTGGTTAGAGGTCGATATACCTACCATCATTATATGCAAGACAACTTCAACGACGATGGATGGGGTTGTGCTTACCGCTCCATGCAGACGATATTTTCCTGGTTTAGGTAAGATTGGTTTTTATCTTGTATGATTAAAATTCAACTGTGACGTTTTATTAGTTACTTTGCAACTAACAACTTTCTCACTAGTAATGCCACCAATGATAAACTGTAGTATGTTGCCTTTAATTACAACCAAATGACTTTATTTTTGTAATTAGAATTGTTCTAATCCTTACATTTCTATAGGACTAGAAATTATTTTGCAGGTTTCGCACGATAAACCCGAAGTCGTTGAAACAAAATCTTGCTTTAAACCTATACTGTTGTTGTTTTCGTTTTAGGTATCAAGGATACACAGCAGTAGAAGTTCCAACACACAGAGATATTCAACAGTGCCTTGTTAAAATTGGAGACAAGCCATCCTCTTTCCTAGGTTCAAAACAATGGATAGGTTCTACAGAGGTCATGTTTTGCCTAGAGACATTGTTAGGAGTACAATCAAGGATTATCTTTGCGAATACTGGAGCAGAGCTGCAGAGTTATGCTCCTGAGTTGGTTCATCATTTTCAGACACATGGAAGTCCTATTATGATAGGTTTGTACGGACTAGTTCCTTTAATATAATAAACAGCATAGATGGCATTATTGGTTTTAAGAGTTCGCCTTCCTACCACACTGTGTCGTGGGTTCGACCTCTTCATGAATGGAACAACACATTGTTCGGAGTCTGTCTGTTTCATGTATAATCGTGATGTTACCTATATATCCTATTACTAGTATGGAAGTACTTTTTTTTTAGATAAAATAGCCTACAGCCCCTAAAATATAGCTTAATCTATGTGACAAATAGGTATAATACCGACGAAGTACCGAAGTATCAAATATATTTTCATTCTTTACGCGCCAATTTCATCACAAACTTCGTACCGCCATATTTTTCTTTCATAAATATTAGTTATGCCTTTTATCCTTGTCAACTTCCCACGGTGCAGTCGAATTATAATTTCACCCGATTTTTATATATTAAAAAACTTTTGATTTTCCTCTATACATACCTTGTCCTAACAATAACGAACATATAGAAGAAAGAATAATCTAATTTGGTACAGTCGATCGGAAGTTATGCGCTTACATTCAATTCGGCGATTTATTTTTATTTATATAGAAGATTTTTTCAAATCGGACCAGTGGTTCCAGAGATTAGCGCGTTAAAACAAACAAACAAAGTCTTCAGCTTTATTATATTAGTATAGATATAATATACCTCGTAAGTTATAAAATGACATTGGCAACTGTCTAAGAGACCAAGCTATATAGGACTATAGCTGATGTCAGAATTCAGAGAACTTACAAGATTACTTACTTGCAGCAACTGGCAATGAATCATGTATGTTTCTTTTATAGGTGGTGGAGTGCTGGCACACACAATACTAGGTGTGGAATACAACTCTGACACAAATGAGATACGCTATCTAATTTTAGATCCTCATTACACGGGTGCTGATGATTTGAACACTGTGGTCAGTAAGGGATGGTGCGGTTGGAAAACATCAGACTTTTGGAACAAAACTGCTCATTATAATCTTTGCTTGCCACAAACTAAACCTGGAATATAGAACATAATTTATAGTGTTGTGTTCTATGGTAAAATCTGACACATGTTGCTACCAGCGAAAATTTCGATAACTACCAGCATCAAGTATAATACGCAACACAAATTATTGCATTTTTAATAAGTTATTTTCACAGGGATTATTAGTTAGCGTCTCGTGTCGATAGCAACGTCTTTTTGTATAC
The DNA here is from genome assembly GCA_916048165.1 of Spilarctia lutea. Lineage (NCBI taxonomy): Eukaryota > Metazoa > Arthropoda > Insecta > Lepidoptera > Erebidae > Spilarctia > Spilarctia lutea. The sequence goes on along the minus strand of OU696475.1, from coordinate 12,174,758 downwards.
TTGTGAAACAATTAAAAGTCACTGTGCATAATAAAATAATAGAACTCAAGTGCTTCAAATACTTAACCGCAATAAATATATTTTAAAAATAAGACTCTTATATTGAAATGTACTTTCTGTCTGTCTTAATTAAAAAAAAATACAGCTTTATGTAAAAATTAGAAGTAAAATTTTAAAACAAAGACTTATTTATGCTCAATACACACAAATGACAATTAGTTGATCAATTTCAAAGTAAAGGACGTGATAGAACATTAATGAGTTTCTTAAAATATTTGTTATCAATTTTTATTATTCACCAGTACCTTATTAAAGCATTTTGTAACTGAAAAATACATAAGTTATATTATTTAGTCTAATCATAATTGTTTTGTAGTCAATTATGTTAATCTTTTATTTGCCTCACGCCATTTTGGCCCGAGATTAACGAGCATGTAAGTTAAAAGGAATTGTTATATTTTATACGAAATAAAGTATGATAACAATGTTTTTTTTTTAATTAAAATTCATGAAAAAAGAACAAAATTGACATTTTCTTTACAAAGGAAAGCCCTGTTTACATCCGATGTAAGAAATATAGCGTTGGTAATAGGTCGTCGGGCTACTTTTTTAACTGACTACGGCAAAGTTAAAAGGAATAGTGATTTTTGGCAGTCTATGTATATATGTAATAATAATAATAAATATTTCGGACATTTAACACACAACGCCATCTAGTCCCAAACTAAGCAGAGCTTGTACTATGGGTACTAGACAACTGATATTAATACATATATACTTTTTTTTTGTAAATACATACATATTATACATAGAAAACACCCAAACTCCGGAACAAATATTTGCAGATCCCGACCCGGGAATCGAACCCGAGACCTCAAGCACAGCAGTCGCATACACTACCACTGCGCCAACGAGGCAGTCGTTTGTATGTTCCACTGCAGAGTCGAAACTACTGAACCAATTTTAAATAATGAGGTGTCAATAGATTCGTTATAATGACTCAGGTGACATAGGCTACATAATTTATCAATAGTTTTTACATGGGTTACCTAGTTTTTAAACTTTTTCTTGTATTTTAAAGCTTTCGATATATACGTTGCTACTTAATTAGTTATTGTAGCTAATGTAGTAAAGTATTTATTGATTTCCTTACATTCGTTTAGTTCAAAAACAACTTAAAAAGTTGTGTTATTGTTTTTTTTACGTTAAAGTTACAAGCCAACTAAATAGCACAGTTTATGACTCGATGCCAATGTTTCATTGACAGAATTTTATTAAAACTTGATGATAAATGATGAAAGTACTGTGGCGACAGCGCTCCCGCGCCGTCACGTCGCGCCAGCCGCCCCGCCAGTCACAAAGCATGCGCCGTAAATGAACGGATTCTCGGCGTGCGCTCGTATTTACGCTAAAAGTTCCTTCGCTCCAATTGGCTGAGGTTTTTGTGTAGTTTTGTAAGCTCGCTTTCACTGTCCTATGTTGTCGGCCAAAATGTAATTATAAGAAAATGCATTTGTGTAAATAAATCAGATAAGTCGTAACCTCCTCGAGTTTCACTACTATTCTAACTACGGTACGAAGGCTAATAGCTGGGCCGGTTAAAATAGTTACCATCACCTTTCCCTGGTATTAAGGCTACGGATCGAAGGCTAATCAGCTGGGCCGGCCAATATACCTATTCCAGTTTCTGCTGTATTTAAGCCAGCTGGCATAGTGTAGGGCCGGGTCAGTACACAAACCAACGGGTCAGCAAGCCTCTCAGCTGTCCCAAAACTGGTGACCCCGGACGAACGCTCCTAAGTATTCACGGCGTCGACTCAACATACCCACGACAGTCCGCGTGAATACCTACAGCCATGACGAACGAAGCAAACACAGAATTTAGCGATGCCCAGGGAATGGAAGTTAAAAGCGACGTAGCCACAATCTCGCTGCCTGCGCGTCTACCACCATTTTGGCGCCAAAACCCACGACTATGGTTCGCACAATTTGAAGCCGCCGTCGCTGCAAGCAAGATCGGAGAAGAACATAAATACAACTTAGTTATCCCACTACTCGGCTGCGATGACCTTGAACAAATCTCCGACATTATATTAAATCCGCCTGCTACAGGGAAATACATAACATTGAAGAACAGACTTATATCCACTTATCAAGAGTCAGATCATTGTCGGTTACAGAAACTACTTAGTGGTCTAGAACTCGGAGATTCAAAACCTAGCCAATTACTTCGTAAAATGCGTGACCTCAGCGGAAAGTTACTAACAGACGAGGCGTTACAAGTATTATGGCTCAATCAATTACCTACACAGATCCGCGGCATCCTAGCCATCAACAAAGAGACACTAGAAAGCCTAGCTGCAATGGCCGACAAAATGTTAGAACACTTCGAGCCCCCAACGGCTGCCGCCATTACAACCACTATGTCGTCGTGCCAAAAGAACAAGAATAATACGGAAATAGGAAACCTCCAAATTAACCTACTAACTAAAGAAATAGAAAAATTGTCACTAGAAGTAGCCGAACTACGATCAAACCAGCAACGCTCGACATACTTCCCGCCTCACCATCGCTCGCGCTTTGAAGGTCACTCAAGAGCGCCGAGCGAACATCGCCCGCGGTCGCATTCCCGCCGGCGAGGGCCCGACGACGCTGATTGGCTATGCTATTATCACTACCGATTCGGTGACGACGCTCGTAAATGCGAATCACCGTGCTCAAAAAGTAAGCGTAATAATATCAATGTCACGAATAAGAACCAGGAAAACTAACAAAAGCACCGACCGTGGCGGGCGTCGGTGTGATCCTTGGAACCCACCGCCTGTGCATTACAGATAGCAAAAACACAGAAAAGTTTCTTGTCGACACAGGAGCCGACATATCCGTGCTGGCCGCAAAGAAAACGAGATTTTTAAGACCTAGAGAAAATAGTTGTAAATTATACGCTGCGAACGGAACAGAGATACGTACCTATGGCGAGCGTACATTAGAGCTCAACTTAGGCTTACGAAGAAGTTTCAAATGGACATTTATAATCGCCGACGTAAAAACTTCAATATTAGGTGCAGACTTCCTCGCAAAATATAAGTTATTAGTCGACTTACACAACAGAAAATTAATAGATAGTGTCACCGAACTCAGCATTAACGCCCTTGCAATATGTAACAATGAAGAATCGGTCTACCTAATTAACCGTAATCACCCTTATCATGAGATACTGAAGCAATATCCTGACCTGTTACGACCAATGTCACTAAAAACTACAGTTAAGCATGACGTCACACATCGCATCGAAACCACGGGACCGCCTATATTCTCAAGGCCGCGTCCGCTCCCACCCGATAAATATAAAGCCGCGAAGATTGAGTTCGAGACGATGATGGAAATGGGTATATGTAAGCCATCAAACAGCCCTTGGGCCAGCCCACTACACGTCGTAAAGAAAAAAGACGGTTCACTACGAGTGTGTGGTGACTATAGAAGACTCAACGCCGTTACAATACCAGATAGATATCCTATACCTAGGATTCACGACTTTACTTACCAGTTACACGGAAAGACAATATTCTCGAAGCTGGATATGAAAAATGCTTTTTACGCTCTTCCTTTGGAAAAAACAGACGCCGCGAAAACTGCAATCATCACACCATTTGGGCTATATGAATTCAACCGCATGCCCTTTGGATTACGTAATGCTGGTCAAACCTTCCAACGTTTTATGCATGAAGTGTTAAGGGGACTCGATGACATCTGTTTTTCGTATTTGGATGATTTAATCATATTCTCGAACCCTAGTGACCATGAAAAATACTTACATAAAGTACTTGAACGCCTTAACCAGTATGGAGTCACGCTTAACATCAATAAATGCGAATTTGGCAAAAACAAGATACAATTCCTAGGCTACGAAGTATCATCAGACGGAATCAAACCCACGGAAGAACGCACGCAAGTAATAAAAAGTTACCCGAAACCCACTACGATACAAGAACTAAGAAGATTTTTAGGCATGATTAACTTTTACCGCAACTGTTTACCTCATCAATCAGAACATCAATGCCTACTCAATAAATACTTACATAACTCTAAGAAGAATGACAAGTCACCAATTCAATGGACGCCTGAAGCTGAAAAATCTTTCGAGCAATGCCGCCAAAGCATACTCGAAGCGACTACACTCACTCACCCAATACCTAACGCCACTGTGCTTACTAACCGATGCTTCCGACACGAGCCTCGGCGCCGTACTACAACAAAAAGTTAACGACGTATGGAAACCTCTTGCCTTCTACTCAAAAACAATGAGTGACACACAGCGAAGATACAGCGTGTACGATCGCGAATTATTAGCAATGTACACCGCTGTTAAGAATCTACGCCGGCTGATCGAGGGTAACGACCTCACTATATGCACAGACCACAAACCCCTTACCTACGCACTTACGAGAACGCCGAATAGCAGTGATACACCGAGACGAGAACGTCAACTACACTACATAAGCCAATTTTGTTCAACAATAAAATACATTCACGGAGATAGAAACGAAGCGGCCGACGCGTTATCACGCATATCAGAAATAGAAATACTTAATCACACAATCGACTACAATAAATTAGCAATAGAACAAGAGAACGACACAGAACTACAAGCTTGCATGAAACAAAGTAATCTCAAGTTTTCACACATTACACTACCCGGGGGTCAACGACCGATATGGTGCGAAATATCTACAACAAACATTCGGCCATACCTACCACTGAGTTATCGTTTTGTAGCATTCAAAGCGCAACACGAACTTAGTCACCCTGGCATACGAACAACAAGAAAAATAATGACTACAAAATTCTTCTGGCCGTCTATGAACAAAGATGTAACTACGTGGTCAAGGTCATGCATCGGTTGTCAACGCGCGAAAATACAAAGACACGTAATTAGTCCACTCGGCGAGTTTCAACAATCATCGCGTTTTGAACACCTACACGTCGACATAGTTGGACCGCTACCACCATCAAACGACTTTAGGTATTTAGTTACTATGATCGACCGCTGTACTAAATGGCCCGAAGCAATACCTACTCGTGACATCACTGCCGAGACAGTAGCGAAAGCTGTTTACGAAGGATGGATAACACGATTCGGTTGTCCTTTACGAATCACTACCGACCAAGGCAGACAATTTGAGTCATCACTATTCCACTCACTAATGAAGACACTCGGCGTTTCTCGCATACGTACCACTGCATTCCACCCACAGGCAAACGGACAGATAGAACGATGGCATCGTACTTTAAAAGCAGCACTAATGGCAAGAGCCGCAAGTATCAGATGGATCGAGGAATTACCTACTGTGCTACTAGGACTGCGTACAGCACTTTGTCAAGACTCTTCCGTTAGCCCTGCCTTAATGACCTACGGTTCTACACTACGCATCCCGTCGGACTTTTTCGTGCCTACAAAGCCGAACATAAACGACGCAGAGTTCGTTCGTCAGCTGACCGAAACAATGTCGTCATTAACACCTACAAAAAGATCGCATACATCGAACCTACACACATTCGTACATAAGGACCTACAAACATGTACACATGTGTTTGTGCGGAACGACACCGTTCGCCGTCCACTTACACCGCCATACGAAGGTCCTTACAAAGTATTACAACGCAGCGCAAGTGGCAAACAATTCACTATTCAACTACCATTACGTACGACAGTAATATCAATAGATCGATTGAAACCAGCCTATACATATAGCGACGAGCAACACACATCACAATCATATTCCAATACAACAATGCAGACAACACCGCCAACTTCGAGTACCAACACTACGAGTGCAGCCGCCGCGACATCGAGCAACAGAGATGAGCCAGCCACGAAATGCAACACCTACGTCACTCGAACCGGCAGGATAGTTAAACCTAACGTACGCTTCGCTTGAGGGGGAGTACTGTGGCGACAGCGCTCCCGCGCCGTCACGTCGCGCCAGCCGCCCCGCCAGTCACAAAGCATGCGCCGTAAATGAACGGATTCTCGGCGTGCGCTCGTATTTACGCTAAAAGTTCCTTCGCTCCAATTGGCTGAGGTTTTTGTGTAGTTTTGTAAGCTCGCTTTCACTGTCCTATGTTGTCGGCCAAAATGTAATTATAAGAAAATGCATTTGTGTAAATAAATCAGATAAGTCGTAACCTCCTCGAGTTTCACTACTATTCTAACTACGGTACGAAGGCTAATAGCTGGGCCGGTTAAAATAGTTACCATCACCTTTCCCTGGTATTAAGGCTACGGATCGAAGGCTAATCAGCTGGGCCGGCCAATATACCTATTCCAGTTTCTGCTGTATTTAAGCCAGCTGGCATAGTGTAGGGCCGGGTCAGTACACAAACCAACGGGTCAGCAAGCCTCTCAGCTGTCCCAAAAGTACCATTCTAAAAGTAAAGTCAGACAAAATAAGCCCATAATCTTGAAAAAAAAACATTGCTGGATATCGATCATAACGGTATTATAGAATCAACGAAATTACCATTTTATTTCCACTTTATAACTACATCTTTTAAGGGTAGTAGTAGTTAGTTGTAAGACTGTGACTCAATAAAAGTCTATAAATTTTCAATCCTAACAATATATTCAATTAATCCATGTCAGTGCTTACATCTAATTTACGTTACACACATATAATACAATTCTAAATCACAGAGAAATACAACATTTAAGAAGAAATCTAGTTTGAGACTAAAAATCAAGGCACTCTGTTTACTATAAGAGTGGAGAAAAGCTAGTATATCTACTTTTTAAATAGGCATAGAGGGAAATGGAATGTCTTCCAATGTGTGGATAAGGGGCCATCCATAAAGTACGTCACACGTAAAGGGGGGGGGGAGGGGGTCGACAAAGTGTGACATGGTGTGACAAGGGGTGGGAGGGGTCCTAAGTTTCGTGACATCACATTTCAATATCTAATATAATACGAATAAATGAGAACGAAGTGACTGCCATGCCAGTTATAAATAATTTAAAGGAGTGGGTTCAAAGTCCATGGACTGAAGATGATTGAGTTTCTTTCTTCTTCTTTTTCTTTATATTCAATAGTTTATTGCTTTGTTATTGTTTCAAATATTTGATGTTAATGTTGATTTCATAAAAAAAGTACTTTATTTAAATGGAAATAAAACTAATTTCGGAACTGCTGTTTTAATTTAATAATTTTTCGATGTGAAATTGCAAAACATGTGACGTCACACTAGGGAGGAGGGGGGTCTCAGAAATGTGACCACCTGTGACAAGGACGGGGGGGGGTTCAAAAAATCATGAAATTCGTGTGACGTACTTTATGGATGGCCCCTAAGAAGACTTCATAAACGACGTGGTCCAGTCTAGTGGAGAATACACCCCTTTTGGTTATATGTAAATGTATATAGTTATGTTTACGGAATTAACGGAACGGAAATTACAGATACGCCTGTATTCAAAGTGTGTACTTAATACCTATTGTGAGCTCATTAATTTCCGTAAAAAATTTCCAAAAGCATATACATGAGGTACCTAATTTGTTTCATTATAGAAGGTTTGAATGGAGGGGTCGAGCGAAAACGGGACCACGTGGTTTATGAAAATGCTTCCGTATTTCAAGTAAAATAATTTTAACAATACAAAATAGATCTCTGTTCCTGTAAACGATACAGGAACAATTCCCTTACCACCATGACCACATTTCTATTCTACGATTAACAACTTTAGTGAATATTTATAATAGTGTTAACAATTTTTTTTATGTACTTATGAATTATAATTATTTATACTTATTTGTCAAGGAATTAGTAAACCTCTACCTATACAAAGTAGCAACGGACATCACTTTCCAGAAGTAAAACTGGTTTTATGGCGCCAGCCCTAGAGTTTAAATTAGATTAACGGTCGGTCTAATCGTCAGTAGGCAAGGAGCGCTATAAGCCGAATAGGAAAAACAATTCTGAACCAAAATAATACTTCACTAGCTTAATTTTAACGTTTAATAACTACTTGAATAGTAACGAATGACAGAAGTGTAAACTTTTTAAATGTTAAATAAACAGTTGTAGTGGAGATTCTGATTCACTGTATTTTTTTATTTGGTATATAAAACTGAAATACAAGTTACGTGAAATGATAGCGACTACCGGTGCTCATTTATATTTTTAATCTACTCTGATGAAACCATGGGCTGGCGCCAAAACTCCAACTTTTATTCTATGATGCTACATCAAAAGTATGTACCTACATAAGCTCAATCCAGTAAATACAGCAACAACACAACAATATTAGATCACTAGCATTATTTAAGAAAATATATTTTCTATCTATCTATAATGCTGGGGCCACACTAATGAGAAATGCCATTAATTATCGCGATAATGGACGTTCACCATAGGTGTAGCCACAACTTAACGGGATAATTTGACAATGGCATTAACAATGCCATTTGGAGTTAGGCGATAGCTCAAGTGGCGGTACATCAAAGAGATTAACGCGAGAATTGATGCGATGAAGCGGCCACATTACGTATTGTCAGTGTGCATCAAGAGCGCAACGGGAGCGGATGTATTTGTTTTTTTACGACGGATTTGCCTCAAAATCGCACGATTTTGACTGGAAATACGTACTATGGCGTCCTAGTCGAGTAATCATCCACCTTCTTCTTTTTCTTTGTTTCAATTTTCTTTTTATTCGGTAATGATTCAATAAAGTCAAATAATATATATTTACACTCATGAGATATAGAGCTCTGTCGACGTCCATCTTGCTTGAATTAAAGTAAATTCAATGCCGTTTTTATCGCCAATAATGAGCATTCATGTTGACCGTTGAAGTGTAGCCACCCATTTTAATGCGGTAAAAATTATCGCAATAATTATCGAGATAATGGGCATTGACGTTAAACCTTAGTGTGGCCCCAGCATAACACATATATGTATTTAGAATTGTGAAATTATGTGCTCATAAGATAAAAAGTACCAAAAAGAATATTGGACCGGAAGCCGACGTATTTACAGAGACAGTTCCAGCAATTTTGGATGGATTCTAATTCATTCAATAAATGTAATGAATAATCGAAAGTTTGATTAGGATTAGCGGGTCGTTTTAAAACTATTTATTGTTTAATTACAATACTTTATTGAAATAAAGATCTCATAGACACTTAAAAATTTCTATAAGTTGCTGAAAAATTGTGGCTTGTACTTGTAGTATTTTTTCTAAGGTTGGTAATGACAAAATAAATAAAAAAACATTAATGAAAAGCTGCACGAAGGGACAATGCCTTCTAAGTTATAATGTACAATGTTTTATATAGCTTTGTGTATAGTTTATATCAACGTCATAGGACAAACTGAATGATTAGGTTGACTATTTTAAAGACTTCTTTTGAGCTGTTAATGAATCCTCGGTTTTTTTTTCATTTCCTATGTGATTTGTTTAACAATGACTAGTTTGCCTGTGCAACTATCAAAATATGCTACAATTTATACAGAATACTACATTTTAAAGTATTTCTAAATCACAGTGACGGACTTGAGGGAACTTTTTCTGAAATGAAAAGAGATTATAAGTACCACAGACATTGAACAAAAGCAAAAAGGCGTATGTTAGTTATAAATACTTACCCTCAGTTTTAACTCTATTCGATCAATTTCTCCTCCTAACATATCAACAATATTTTCACCGTGTTTCAGTAGAAATGCTTCTACGTCATCAATTGTTAATATCTTCTTAATGTCCTAGAATAACAATAAAGGCAATTTAGTTTGTTTATAGAATAAAAACAGGAATCGTGAATCCATACTTTCATACCAATATATAAAAATAAACTACTAAAAAAAATCGACGGGTTGCACTCCGGGAGTGCCGGCAGAAGTGAAAACTTGAATATTAACGTTGTGCATTTTTGATATTTTGGAATGGTTAGAGAATAATTTTGTACGAATTGCTTTCATTATCAGTATAAAAGTACTATTATTTATGTGGTGGAATACAATATTCATTTATTGCGCTATCGTACACAAACATGACAATTTATATTACATAAACACACGAACATTCGCGCAAGCGCCCTGCGCCGCCTGTCCTCTCTCCATCCGTCTTACGAATTTTCGATCAGGTCACGTGACTTGACGCGAGTTTATACATTTTTACCCATTCCAAAAAAGTACACAGCGGCGCTAAAGAAGTTTTCACTTCAAAAAAAGAAACTAGTAAATCTTGATAATACAAAAAAAGAGTTAATAATAAAATAATCTACTTAATTTTAGAATAGGTATATCATAAACAATGCTGATTTTATTGAATCTTTTGTTTTCACTCGTTATTGAAGCTGTACCTAAATGTGACACATAAAATATGACCATAAAGTGTTTTGTTACCTCTAGTAAGCTATTTAAATCGTGTTTTTCGATGTAGGACCTAGTCAAAGCACGGCCATCGAAATCCACTTCAGCCTGAAAATAAAATGTAATCGATTAATTGGGAAATACTATTTTTAATCACTTTATTTATTTATTTAATAAATTAACATTGGCATAGCTGGGAATCTTAATCTCTAGTATATCGATTGGTTGTTGCCCGATTGTTTACAACAAATTCGCCGGCGGGCGTGTCCTTGGTACGGGGAACGCGCTCGTATGTTCTAGAAGTTTCTCGAAAGCGCTAGTATACTTGAACTCGAATTAAGATAAATTTCCAAGGGAACTTAATTTCCCTATGATTTTATAGTATTTTATGTGGTTAGTATTAGTGTAGGCTTTGAAAAAAAAAAGTCGAGTTGATATTTGTACCTTGTATCGTATCAGATTACTTCCTATATCTATTCCTTTGACGTCGTGAATAGCTCTTATCATAAAATCTCGTTCCAGAAAACTGTTGATTTCATCCAACTGCTCCTGTGGTATAGATCTATTCGAAAGAATAAAAATACAAATAAATATAATCTTCAACGATGGAACTTTAAACACTAAAATTTATTATTAGATTAAATCTCTTTACGCTTGACTAGTACCTATGTTTGCCTTTGTTTATAAATTTTAGCCACAGATTTTTAACAACAAGACTGGTGCTGTACTAATATGCTTGTGAGATATTATGAATAATTAAAGATTAGTTATGTGATATCGAAATGGTGCTAGATCTTTTTAATTTATATCTATTTCAACAATAGGCAAAAGTTTTTAAACGTAAGATTATTCTAATACTTCTAAGGAGCAAATAGTACTGTAAAATCCTTAAAACTAAATTGGAACAGGGTCGAGACTAGGTCTCCTCAATACAATACTCAGTAGTTCGACAGTGGTTCAATAAATACCTGCCAACCAAAGCACCAACGTTGGTGAGAATAATGAAGGATGCAACACAACCGAGGATTGATCCCACTAAAATACATCCTACAGCATCCGGCAATGGGTTGCCTGTATACTGACTTATCGCCATACAAGTAGATGCCACTATGACGCCGGCAACAGCCGCACTATCTTCCAATAGTACAACGTTCACCGAAGGATCTGAACTCCGCATGACTGAAATAATAATAATAGTTTATTTATTTCTCTCATTCACAAAGGTAAGTACAATTTCTAGAATAGCCACAATACTGGTTGAGTCATTCTCGTTCCTTTGTGAGAGGCTGGTGTAAGAAAACCCTGTCACAGATCACCAAGCTTCACCTCTTGGACAACTTTTAATAACAATTTAAAATCATATTGTTACGAAGACAGATTATTCGCAAACAACAATCGAGAATGTTCTAGATTATTCGCGAACAAAGATCGAAAATATTGTAGATTATTCGCGAACAATTTCGCGTTCGTTTGATTATGTCGATATTCGTTCGTTAAGACAGTTTAAGAAGACTCTCGGCGGGCGGGTCCTTGATACGGGGAATGCGAGACGTTTCTCTAAAGCGCTAGTAAAATGTAAAAGTCTATATAAACAGGAACTCTCGCGGGCCGGAGGCAGTTCAGTTCAGTTTGAGCTACAGTGCAATAAACATCAAAGTGATATCAGTGATCAACCTAGCGACCTCGACAACCACTAAGGATTGTTATTCGGAGTGATGTTGTGATTTTTACAATCTCATTCAATCAATTTTTTAAAATGATTGTAAAAATCACAACATCACTCCGAGTAACAATCCTTGGTTCATCCAAATATGCAACAATGCATTATCAATGTCAATGTCAGGTATTTATTAGAGTACAAGATTCGGATTTGCAACGCCAGTTGTCAGCACTTTCGTTGTGCACGTTCCCTACAACGTTGTGCCAAGTATACGGCCTTATGGTACACCTGTGTTAATGAGGTCATCACCCCGCACGGTACCCAGCTGAACGCACTGAGTTCAGGTCGCTGAGGCAGCTTGTAAAAATTGTAGTTGCGTACCACGAACATCTAACTGTCCCAGTTTATACAGAGATGATGCCTTGGCCAAATCCAGAAATACCGCCATTACTTTATCGACGACTATGGTGTTTGTTGCCTTGTGTACTGCATTATCTGTTGACATATTTTTCCGGAAACCGAATTGAGATTTAGATATTGGGTTTTTCTTTTCAAGATTATTAACAAGTCTCTGGTTGACGGTCTTTTCAATTATCTTCAATAAAACAGTTCGAATAGCCGATAGTAGTCTCTGTTCCAGTTATGGTTTGGGTGAAAAAGAGCCCGTTTGAACGCATTCGGGAAGATACCCAACGTGATTGGCAAATTGCAAATGTGCGCCAGCGGTTTAGTCAAAATGCTTCTAAATCTTTTAATTAAGTTGTTTGAAATGCCGTCTAAGCCAACAGCACTATCGTTCTTAACTCCATTAATGGTTACGTTAATTTTGTCTACATCTGTTAGGAAAGGTAAAAATATTGTTTGATTAATGTCATATGTGTGTGTAGAGGAAGCTGTGGAGTTTTGTGTCGGTAGATTCGCAGCCAAGATCTGATCCGATGTTAACAAAATTTAAACATTAACTGAATTAGCAGATGCCACAGGATTATTATTACTTATTAAGCTAAATGCTGAAATAAACGATTGTTTTGCAAAAGACAGAAATAAAGACACACAATGCATGTTGACCAAACTTATTTACAAAAAATATTAATTAAATATAAATAGTGAAGTAAAACATATTTATATATTTACTGTAATCTATTGTCCGAACATTGGCTTCTTTGGCGCCTTTCCTTATTGCATTTAATGCAACTAGCAGTGTCGCGCCTTCAGACACGACAGCACCACCGAGGACAAAGTAAGCCTAAACAAATCAGTACCTATTATTAGAATCTCTTCCAAACATATCTACTTATTTGAACTACAAAAGAAAAGATTGTGGTCGATAGCCCTTGAACTGAAATTTGTATTCATAGACTAACTGAACAATCATATTCAAAAATAGAACTCATAAAAATAAATTTTAAAAATTACTCTGGTTTAACAAACCGTTGCATAATCGGGATACAGTTCATATGGAACCTTAAGAAGTCTTAAAATTTATGATTGAACTATATGTTTTACTTGTGTATTTTTTTTTAATATCTTATTAGTAACTCATTTTACAACTATCATACAAAACCGACTTAGGCTGTGCGTTAAATATCATAATAAAAAAAAACAATCATACAATTATGTACTTACCCAAAAGAAATCATGGAGTGGTTGAGGATCAAGAATACCGGTTACTCCATGGTAGAATGATAGCCCGCTTCCTACACAGAATATGCCTACTCCAGATATTAGGGACGATACATATCGCATGTTAGTGTAGCCATAGGGGTGAGCGGGATCTGCTATCTAAAATTTATTAAAATGTTAGTAAAATTCACTACCAGCACACATGTTCCCTTCTCAGTACGAAACTGGGTCTTTTATGCGAGATATAAAAAACATCTCATTAAACCACCATGCTGCATTGTACATATTCGCAATGAGCATGATGGCCACCACTTTTGGATTCTAAATTTTCTTTAGTTTTGTCCGAGTGAATGTGTTATCTGAATCACAATCCCCTAATTTTAGGAAGGGAGCACTCAAAGTGCGGTTTATTTCTCTCTTGAGTTTGAAGTATCTGGCTGTAGACACCATTAAGTTATCTGTCTGCTTGTATGTCACCTATATCATAAAAAAACATAAAAATGTGTGTGATACTGTTTGATATTTGCAGTTTCTAAATATTTTATGTAAGTTACTTCTCGCATACGATCTCGCCTACAGCATTAGTAAAGTTTACCATGGCGAAGACTCTTACACCGCTTTGCATGGCGTAATAGATCTAGTATCTAATTATTATTATCTTTTGTCGACGTAACTATAGGGTGTTTTTTTAAGCTAGATAGAACTTTAAATTGTAAAAAGTAACACAAAAAATTAAATTTTGATGAAACTTTTTTTTTATTTGTTTCAGTATACTCTGACAAATCATCATGAATAGACTCACGCTTGAACAACGCTACGAAATTATCCAAATTTACTTTGAAAATCAGTCGTCGATTCGCGCAACTTATAGACGACTTCGTCATTTGTATTGCGTATAACACGAACAATGCTGGCCTCCAAGGCGTCAATTGTTGCTGGTTTATCAGCATAAACCAGTGACTTCACGTAGCCCCACAGGAAATAATCGTGAGGTGTCAAATCGCACGACCTTGGAGGCCAATTGACAGGTCCATTTCTCGAAATCAACTTATCGCCAAATTTTGATTTCAATAAGTCGATGGTTGCGTTCGCCGTATGGCACGTAGCGCCATCCTGTTGAAACCACATCTCCTCCGGATCAATGTCATCCATATTTTCAAACAAAAAATCATTGATCATGGTGCGGTAACGATCTCCATTGACCGTAACGCGAGCTCCGGCCTCATTTTTGAAGAAATAAGGTCCGATGATGCCACCAGCGTGAAAACCGCATCATACGGTGCATTTTTCTGGATGTAATGGAGTCTGTAGGGTCTGTTGTGGATTGGTCTCACTCCATATGCGGCAATTTTGCTTATTAACAAACCCGTTAAGCCAAAAATGCGCCTCATCGCTGAACACAATTTTGCGATAAAACAGTCGTCTATAAGTTGCGCGAATCGACGACTGATTTTCAAAGTAAATTTGGATAATTTCGTAGCGTTGTTCAAGCGTGAGTCTATTCATGATGATTTGTCAGAGTATACTGAAACAAATAAAAAAAAAAGTTTCATCAAAATTTAATTTTTTGTGTTACTTTTTACAATTTAAAGTTCTATCTAGCTTAAAAAAACACCCGTTACATTTAAAAGAGTTAGTTTTTTCCAAAGTTGGAATAAACCATTGGCCACGCTGACATTGCCAAGTATACCACTGAGAAAGTGGTATCATTACGGTGTTATTCAGTCAGTACATTCTTCAACTTTTAGCATATATGCTACTGATTAATTAAAAATAAATATACGTACTTGTCCAGACTTATGTATTCCATATGCAAGAATCAATTGGTTAACAGTATCGGCTAAAGAATGAATACATTCAGAGAACAAGCTGTGTGACCCTGTATAGATCCATGCACAAAGTTTGAATAAAAAGTTGCAACCATTTCTGTAACATAAAACATTGTCATAAATTACTTATTAATTTACTTAATATTTGGCAATAAGAGACTGTAAATATGGTCAGCTTCTAGTAAGCAACTCAAACTTCTTTTATATTACAACATTTGAAGAGTATAGAACCTAGTTAACATACAGACATAATATTAACTTCAAAGATCAGGATGGAGGATGTAGATGACTATATTAATCAAATAAGTGCAAAAATTAATTAGCTTCAAGTTATAAAATACACTACTGCTGTGCATGAAAGTTTTAGGAATACTTGGATTACCTCAACCATAATATGCATGTATTACACATATAAACCTTCATCTTGAATCAGTATGTATATGTATTGTTATACATATATGTATTGATGAAAACTGCATTAAAATCCATTGAGTGGCTTAAGAGATCTAAGCCAACAGACAGTGGAAGCAACTTCATTTTATACTACACTAGCTGACCGACGCAACCTCGTTTGCATCTTTTATTGCCCGTAGCGAAAAATTTTCCCCCGTATAGTGTGTCGCAGACTTTTTGTAGATCCTCATAAGATCTACGATTAATTAGAACATTTTATGGTTCTATCTTTTATAGTTTACGCAGCGTACGCAAAATAAGTAACTTTTCTGGTTGATTTTTTACACCTTGTGTCCGGAAAACCCCAATATCTTACGGAACCCTATTTTTTTCCAAAATAAAATATATCCTATGTTACTCGTGGATAATGTAGTCTTCGAATGGTGAAAGAATTTTTAAAATCGGTCCAGTAGTTTTTGAGCCTATTCATTAAGCGGCGTTCCCACGAGGCGTTAATCACGACAGTGAACCACGCTTTCGTGAAATACACTTCTGTTTGAACGCATAACTTGCTTTCGTGAGGGCGTATTACACATAAGTGTATTTCACGAAAGCGTGGTTCACTGTCGTGATTAACGCCTCGTGGGAACGCCGCTTTACAAACAAACATACAAACAAAGTTTTCCTCTTTATAATATTAGTATAGATAAAGAAGTTACATACAGCTTATGTATTATTACTTACATTCCAACTGCAGTAAGTACTACTCTCCCTGATGTTGTTTTTAAACCCAACTGCTCTGTGCCAATCAGGCGTTTGCTACTCATTTCCCGCCTGTAGGTTCTAAGACGTCGCTTTACAGTGAATACGTCTGAAAATTTATACTTATACAAATAGATACTCATTTAAATACATTCATTGTTGACTTTAACACCCTTACCATTCTGAAAGCAATGCCCATGCATTCACATGCTTTTTTTTACAAAACATGAACCAATTAAGACTTTCGAAATTGTACCTCCTATATTTTATAGAGGATCACAGGACAAACTATTAAAAAGTAGGATTTGAGTCATAAGTCTTGTATTTCCATTAGTGTTACAGAGGGCTGTCAGCCTCTCTTGGAAAATTTGCTAAACATATGCCACTAATTGAAGGAACGGGATGGTTGGCGCTCCTTGGGGGAGACCTACGTTCCAGGTAAGCACTCCAAGATCGCCAGAGTACCTGAGGCAGCTAGTGGCAGACTATTTGGAGGAGCGTACCTTCGTGTACGATTACCGAGAGGGCGCCTTGAGGCGGCGACCCATGTCGTGCGGCGTTCCGCAGGGGTCTGTCCTCGGATCACTCCTGTGGAACGTGGGGTACGACGAGGTCGTCTTCCCCCCGGGCTGGGCGTAATTTGTTACGCCGATGACACACTTGTCACAGCCCGGGGGTGAATTTTCAAGAGGCGGTGCGCCTGGCCACCAGCGTGTCTCTCTGGTAGTTGGGCGCATTGAGGCGCTGGGTTTGCGGGTAGCCCTGGATAAGACAGAGGCCCTGTTGTTTCATGGGCCCCGTCGTGGTCCACCCCCCGGCGCCTCCATCGAAGTCAACTCGGTCCTCGTACCGGTCGAGAAGTATCTGGGTCTGATCCTCGACGATAGGTGGCTCTTCGACGAGCACTTCTGAGGCTGGTCGACGCTGCCTCTGCCCTTGGGCTACTCTTGCCCAATCTGGGTGGAGCCAGCGTCGCAACGAGGCAGCTGTACACGGGGGTTGTCCGGTCTATGGCACTGTATGGTGCACCGGTGTGGGTGGCGGCTCTGACCGCCCGAAGGCGCGCCTCTGGCGGCCTCAGAGATTATTGGCGGTCAGAGCCATACGCGGATACCGCACCGTGTCGGCCGAGGCGGCGCGTGCCTTGGCCGGAATCTCCCCCGTGGGATTTGGAGGCGGAAGTGCTCGCCGAAGTTTATCGACGAGCGACTGAATACCGGGCGGAGAACGGGTATCGTATCCGCCCGAAGAGGTACGCGAGTGGCGTAAAGCCGCTCGTCGAGCCACCATGGCTCGTTGGTCGTCTCGGCTGGAGGCTCCACGCGCTGGCTTTGCCGCCATGGAGGCGCTCCAGTCGGCACATCATCCTCGAGTGGGCAGTGCGGCAGCACGGGACCCTTTCCTTCCGGCTGACGCAGGTGCTTTCCGGGCACGATTGCTTCGTGAAGTACCTGCACTCGGTCGCTAGAAGGGAATTGAGTCCCGCCTGCCACCACTGCGACTGCAGTGAGGACTCGGCACAGCACACGCTGGCGATCTGCATAGCTTGGGCGTCGCAAAGTCGGGCCCTCACTGCAGTCATCGGAGGAGATCTCTTGCTACTGGCCATCATACGCTCCATAGCAGGTAGCGATTGCAGTTTTACCGCGGTCGCAACTGCGAAGTCGTAATTACGCAGAAGGAGGCGGCGGAGAAGGCCCGAGAGGACGACTTCGACTTGGACCCGATTCGCCGCCGGCGAACAGGGCGGCGGAGGCGCGCCTATCATATGGTGGGGACGGGTTGTCCCCTCCATCCGCTCTAGAGGTCAGCCGCGAAGGGGCGACGTACGCTTGTGCCGTGCGTCGCCTAAATCGAGATAGTTTTTACCAGAAGACGGTGCCCGCCTCAGTGCGGGCAGGTAGTTTTTACCAGAAGACGGTGCCCGCCTCAGTGCGGGCAGGCGCTGGGAGAGGTCCGGTCGTGTTATTAACTGCAGTTCCCGGACCCCTCTCTTCTCAGGCGCAGAGTGGCACACCGTGTGGTTTTAGTCGGTTCGATTCCAACACACCGCCCCACCGCAAACCCCTGCGGGGTGATGGAGCCAGAGGGTTTCCACACGCAAAAAAAAAAAAGACCTATGTTTAGCAGTGTATGGCAAATGGTTGAAATGTATGCCACTAATTGCAAATGTACATAACTATATAATACTAGCTGACCCGGCGAACTTCGTACCGCCTTAGCGTAAATTTGATGCACTACTTTATTTTGTATAGCTGACCTATCTTATGTATGCGTACCTATTCAATTTGAACTGAAATCGATAATATCCTGCGCGGTTATGTCTGTGGTGTCATAGATCACCACAGAGTTTTTTGTTTTAAATTGAATGACGTTGACAATCGTAACCCGCTTTTATTAAAATATGCAAAATTAAATGTATATTTTTCAATCTTTCTGAGAGATTTTTTAAATATTTTTTTCCGTAAGAACCTTGTACAGAATATTAGAAAACTACAAAAAAAAATCAGCCAAATCGGTCAAGCCGTTTTCATGCTATGTCGTGACAACGGAAAACGGGTTTAATTTTTATATATATAGACTAGCTGATCCATGTGAATTCGTCTGCATCTCTTTTCAATCATGTTTGGCTCCTATTATACTAAGTGTGCCACATAGTTGCTTATGATATCTATAATAAATATAAGATGGATGTTTAGGTAGTTCCCCATTCTTATGATTATGGTGCAGAAGGTTATGTGTATAACTAATTATATTTCTAAATTACCTTGTTCATATCTTCTTCTGTCTAACTCACGTCTCAGTAGTTCTTTCTCAAGAACTTCTTTTGAACCCCAAACCTGATAACATTTAAAAAATATAATAAATAAAAAATTTATCCTATTTCTATTTTTTTTTTCATTTGTATTATAAAACCTCTTATTATATTAACCTCGATGGCTTTGGCTTCAACATCTTTCCTATAATGGACTGTAATTGGTGGCTCAGATTCATATGGTGATCGTCTAAGTACTTTAGGTAAGCTTTCTAAATCTGACTGTTTCAATAAATATTCTGTCATAGCACGCATAGGAGTGATGAAATTACGTTCTGTATAGGATGCGGAGAAATCAATCAGCAATCTCTTCTTAGCTGTAACATAAAAGAATATGAATTAGATATTTTAATACATATATCAAATGTTGTGATATAGCGTAAAAAAAAGAATTGTAACCTGGTGTTGCCAAAGGTTTGTTTTCTGTTGCAGATTTCTTTTCGATTGTAACCTTGGTCACAACTTTGTCTTGATCTGTCTCCGTCTTTACAATTATGTCATCACTTAGGCCTCTCTTCGCCTTTGGATTACTAGATTGTATTTGGGCTTTTCTTTTTTCCAATACTTCAACATCTAAATGTAACTGAGATGATGGTTGCACATTTATCTCAGAAGAGGGTTTTCCTTCATTTCCTTTGGCTTCTATTTTATTTTTATTTGTTCCAGGTAATTTTAAATTGTTTTTGGAACTATCGTCGTTTTTATCAAAGCGGTATGCAGAAGTGTATATACTCTTCCACAACTGATTTTTTTCGGCGCTTAAAGTGTCCCGTCGAAGTGTTCTGGGCACACCAAAGCATATTGAGTGAAAGTGTTTAATTTCAATAGAATATCTACTTAAATTTCTATAAAAACTCTTTGCGGCAGCCGAAGGCAACATCTTAAGGTACGAAATTTTTCCAACCTTGGATGCACCGTTCAATATTAGTGACACATAGGAATACCAAGGAATTTGTTACATATATACATCTAAATATACATTTTACTTAAAGATATATCAATTGCTTGCCTATTTTATAAAATTAAACTAATACTATAGACTATTTCAAATTCATCAAAACTTTATTTCCCGATGACATGACCAAGATATCAAACAAGATACGATGACAGTTCATGACATAACTGAGTATTGTTATTGCCATTGGTTTAATAAAGTATGACTTTATCTATTTTAAAATAAAAACATAATTTTATCATTAAATTATCATCATGGAGTGCCAATGTGCCAATCTTGTTGCCAATTGGAGGTCAGTAGACTGTATAAAATATCAATAATAGGCAATATATTTATATATTAGAAAATAGAATCTACCTAGTTTTTAACTAAAAATAAAGAAATAATAAAAGAGCAAACTAAAACCAGAAAATAATATAACTTATTGAAATACAATATATACTGGCATCATGTTAAATTATTAGCTTTATCTTTTTTTTTAATTAGTTGTGTCGGGGAGGGACACAAGGTACCTACTTAATTTTCACTTTACTGTCTCGTGCTTTGTTTATATTAGATTAAGCTTATATGTTATCAGGTACTTGTGCTTAGAGGCGGTTGCAAGAACACTAAGTTGAAGTGACACGTAAATACATTTAAAATAAAATAAGACTATTGAGAGTTTTGACAGATATACCTAAATTAGCAAGCTACTAAAAGGTGTACGAATATAAACAAAATAAATATAATTGCTAGCTTGTGATTTTTTTTTTATTTATTTGAAAATCATTTAACGATGGTATATTTTAGTAATACTTTTGAAGAAATTCACTATTACATTTTTTTAGACATTTTATTAAAGCTTATCTTATTCAGTAATCTCAAGAAGACGCCGAACAGCAGTAGGCTAAAGAAGGAGCAGAAAGACCAGCTTGCAACTTGAGTTGCAAGTTTCCATGTGCTGCCAAAGTTACTTACCATCAATTACCTAACTCGTTAATTCGTGCCTCGGAGAGTACGTTAAGCTTTGGTTGCTATGAACATCTATGGCAATCGTAATTGGGAAATAAGTGCCTTCCAACAAATTGACAACTAGCTCAATCTTTGAATTCAGTTCACCCTCAGGGTTATGAAGGTCCGATGCCAGTCGCTCCCTGGTAAAACTGATATTCAGGTTAAACGGTTGAACTAGTAGTAGTATAATAACCCGGGCCGGACGGGGTACCAGCCCGAGTGATGGCCCGAGCCCTCGACCATATGTCGGACCGCCTCCGGGAGGTTTTGGACGCTAGCCTGGCGTCCGGACGCTTCCCTGAGTGCTGGAAATGCGGGAAGCTGGTCCTGTTGGCGAAGCCGGGACGGCCTGCCGATTCAGTCGCGGCCTATAGGCCCATCGTGTTGCGGGACGAGGCGGACAAATTGTTTGAGAGGATTCTCTCTGCCCGCATCGTCCGGCATCTCAGCGAGGTGGGCCCCGACCTGTCGGACGCCCAATTCGGGTTCCGAGAGGGGCGTTCGACGGTCGATGCCGTGATGCGACTTAGGGCCGTGACCGAAGGGGCAGTGAGCTGTGGCGGCGTGGTGTTGGCGGTGTCGTTGGACATCGCCAACGCCTTCAATAGTCTGCCATTCAGCTGCATCAGGGAAGCACTCCACTACCACGGGGTGCCAGAGTACCTGAGGCGGCTGGTGGCAGACTATTTAGAGCGTACCATCGTGTACGAGAATCGAGATGGCGTCTTGAGACGGCGACCCATATCGTGCGGCGTTCCGCAGGGGTCTGTCCTCGGACCACTCCTGTGGATCGTGGGGTACGACTGGGTCCTTCGAAGTCGTCTTCCCCCCGGGCTGGGCGTAATTTGTTACGCCGATGACACGTTAGTCACAGCCCAGGGGGCAAACTCCAAGAGGCGGTGCGCCTGGATGGGAGTGTCTCTCTGGTGGTTGGGCGCATTGAGGCGCTGGGCTTGCGGGTGGCCCTGGACAAGACGAAGGCCCTACTATTCCATAGGCTCCGTCGTGCTCCATCCCCCGGTGCCTCCATTGAGGTCAACTCGGTCCTCGTACCGGTTCGGGCCCAGATGAGGTATCTGGGCCTGATCCTCGACGGTAGGTGGCTCTTTGACGAGCACTTCCGGCAGCTTTCTCCAAAGCTGGTCGGTGCTGCCTCTGCCCTTGGGCGACTTTTGCTCAACTTGGGTGGAGCCAGCGTCGCAACGAGACACCTCTACACGGGGGTTGTCCGGTCGATGGCGCTATACGGTGCACCGGTGTGGGTGGCGGCACTGACCACCCAGAATAAGGCGCGCCTTTGGCGCCCTCAGAGGATATTGGCGGTCAGAGCCATACGCGGATACCGCACCGTGTCGACGGAGGCGGCGTGCGCCTTGGCCGGAACACCCCCGTGGGATTTGGAGGCGGAAGTGCTCGCCGAAGTTTATCGACGAGCGGCTGAATACCGGGCGGAGAACGAGATCGTCCTCCGCCCGAAGAGGTACGCGAATGGCGTGAAGCCGCTCGTCGAGCCACCATGGCTCGTTGGTCGTCCCGGCTGGAGGCTCCACGCGCTGGCTTTGCCACCGTGGAGGCGCTCCGGCTGGTCATCTTCGAGTGGGCAGGGCGGCAGCACGGGACCCTTTCCTTCCGACTGACGCAGGTGCTTTCCGGGCACGGTTGCTTCGGGAAGTACCTGCACTCGGTCGCTAGAAGGAAATTGAGTCCCGCCTGCCACCACTGCGACTGCAGTGAGGATTCGGCCCAGCACACGCGGGAGATCTGCCCCGCTTGGGTGGCGCAGCGTCGGGCCCTCACTGCAGTCATTGGAGGAGATCTCTCGCTACCGGCCATCATACGCTCCATGGCCGGTAGCGATTGCAGTTTTACCGCGGTCGTATCCTTCTGAGAAGACGTAATTTCGCAGAAGGAGGCGGCGGAGAAGGCCCGGGAGGGCGAAGTCCACTCGGATCCGATCTGCGCCTCATGCCGCCCTGAGTGTGGCCGCGGATGGTGGGGACGGGTTTTCCCCTCCATCCGCTTTACAGGCCAACCGCGAGGAGGCGACGTACGCGTGTGCAGTGCGTCGCCTAAATTGAGATTTTTACTGGCAGAAGGTGCCCGTTTCAGTGCGGGCAGGCGCTGGGAGGGGTCCGGTCGTATTAATAACTGCAGTTCCCGGACTCCTCCCTTCTCAGGCGCAGAGTTGGCACACCGTGTGGTTTTAGTCGGTTCGATTCCGACACACCACCCCGCCGCAAACCCCGGTGGGGTGACGGCCCGAGGGGGTTTCCACACGCTAAATAAAAAAAAAAGTAGTAGTATAATAAAGGATAGGAAGATGATGACCTCTAAAGTAATATCTATAAATAAATATACATAAAAAATACATTTTCTCAGTCTTGGATTAGTTTATAATTTTAACGTTAACCCACAGATAATAATAAAACAAAGCAATGTTTGTATAGTCTACATCAGTGTTTGTTTGTACACCAGATTAATCATCTGTTGTGCGGCTGTGCTCTACTCTATTGTGCATAAACAGCGTTTATCCGCCATCTGTCTCGTCATTGTAATATCTATTTCATTTTCATCTTTAACTACTTATAAAAATAGAATTCTACACATTTTCCTGATTAGAAAACGAGAATTATTGAATTTTCTTTGTAGTAATATTACAAGCCAAGGAAGTCACAGGAAGTGTTTTACACGATTTGAAAATGCCGACGAGCAATATTGATTCGTACTTAAAGGACGCCAGAAAAAATTTTGATGCTGTTCGACCTGCTCCAATTTACTCTGATGACCATCAAAGAATAGTCCGATGTCAGAATGTACATGTTTCTACTAATTGTTATTATGGGTATCATGACTTAAAAAGTACTGGAGACAACCACGTTGACACCGATTGCGAAATGGCTGAAGTAGGAGCAGGAGGAGAGGCAGTTCAACATAAAACCTCGTCCAAAAGCTTGTCTAAGAAACGTTGTGCAGATGAGCAAGAATATCCCCAGGCTAAACGTCTTCGTGATGGTAAGTTAATAAATATTCATTAAAATGGAACCTCACTGAAGGTTTTTTGAGACTTGTGTATGATCCAGTAAGGTTTCATAACCTATTTCTTTGAAATAACGCTTTGTTTACAGAAATTAAGTCATATAGCTATACAGTTAGAGCAACCAGATTGTTCCGTAGTGTTTTAAAGGAAGTCTCCCATTGCCATTTTCTTATGCTGATGATATTTACCATTCATATTTTGCAGTATTTATAGTTTTGTTGCAGTTTCATACTTAGGGCTGGTTTCACCACTTGCTGATAGGCACTGATAGACTAGTGTTAACTATCTCTAATTAATGTTAACTACCAATATATCAATTAGTAAAATAACTACTGGTGAAACTAGCCCTAAATGTTGTAAAGCCTTATGATTATGAAGATTTTTAAATATTATCTATATTGTTTGATAGATATATTTTTTGTTTATGTTGAAATAAATAAACAAATATACTTTATCCCTACTTAAGAATCTAAAGTATCTCCATGTTATATTTCATTGAATCCATGCAGGAGTTTAGTCTTGAAAGTGTAACAGACAGACAGACAGTAGCAAATTCATTGTATAAGTATGTATATATATATTTTTTAATAAATAGGAACAGTTTTTGTAGAAATCAACTGATAATATTCCATGATTTCAACCCAAAAATAAAATAATTCACAAGTAATTAAACATATTTTATTTGGGATATGTTTTAGGCAGTGTGTTGTGTTCATAAGCAGTATTTTGTATTAATGTAATAATAAAGTGTAATGCATCTTAATACAAAATTAATGCAATTTAATATGACCCATTCTTTTATCTCCCATAGAAATTATCTGTAATAGTTACTAATAATACTGTTTTGTTAGAGATTGTGTCCATAGCATTATATATTGTAAATGTTTTATATTCATATACAAATTGCTTCATAAAATATATAATTGCAATAATATTGACATTTAAGAAATATTGTTGTCAATATTAAAAAATATACTGTGTAAGTAATAATAGTTTAAAACTTCTGTATAATAACTACTATAAGTTTCATTATCTTTTAGGAAATTGATTGTTACATTAAACTTTATATATTTATTGATGTTCTTCTAAATCAATAAACAAAATGATAAACTGTTTTCATGGCTTACTTATACTTAATTTAAAATTAATACTTTAGAAATATATAGGTATTTAAATGTGTATATAAAATTAAGCATATTTTATGGACTCACAGAAATCTAATTTTAAATTATTCAATCTAGATTTTGTATCTAAAATGTATTGTCCTTTTTTAAGATAGGTATATGATAAAAAGCAACAATTTTATGTAGTTAACACTTTTAAAATAGTTATTAAGAAAGATAAAATACATAGATATTTAATTAATCACTTAAGACATTTTGGCAATAGTATAGTTTACGTTCTACATTTGTATGTTTAATGTAATATGACTACAACAAATTTAAGCTGTAAGTGATAAATTATACATATTAATCGGGTTGCAAATGGTAAGTAAATTAGACAGGTTCTGATTATAAAATACGCCAGTTTATAATGTGATAGTTTTATTGAAAGAAATATGTATGCTTATATATACATAAATATGTGCTGTACAGTAAAGTTCTTTATTCAGAGGTTACAGTCTTAATAGTGTAAAGATAGAAACTGACCATAATGGATTTGTATAGGACTATATAGTAAATATGTTCCAACTTCAAAGCTTCAATAGTAATCTTAATAATACATGTTATGGTTACTATCTTTTAAAATAATTTTCAACTTATGTGACTAAACAATTGCTTTAATAAAATCTAACAGTTGTCACCTCTTCACTTTGTTTTGTATTAGACCAGAAAATCTAGAATGTTATCACATTCTCAATGCTTTAAAAATACAAGTATGATGTTTCAAAAGGGCAGAGAAAACTTATAGCTGTGCATATGTGTTGCAATATTTTAATCTGTAAATAGTGAAAACACATAAGGAAACCATAAATAAGGAGCTTTGCTGTGCCTAGTGCTCGTGCGCGAGTTGATTGTAAAGTTCAGGAATGTATTTATATACACTGCATGTGTTTGAAGCGCGGGGAGAAACAATATGAGCGCCCGCTTCTCACTGTTACAGCATTCAATGCGCGTACGAGCTGTGAAGTAGTAACTATAAAATTGTGTTATTGTTTTACTTGTATCTTTTATATAAGGCAAATGATGTAAACTGCAACAAAACTAAGTGGAGGCTTCCTGTTCGAAAATTGAGCCTAGTGTGATGAAATTCGACTTTATTTCAGAGGGCATGGTGCCATCAACTTCGAACTTCAACCCATGTTTACTACGCCCAACTCACAACAACCCAGACATATCTCGTTGTCTCATGGTCCATATGATCTAATCTCTCTATCAAATTGTCAGAACTGCCAAAAAAATTAATTCAGAAATATTGTCCATTTTATCTGCAGACATACAAAAAGAGAAACAGATTGAACCTGAGACAAATGAGACAATGACATTGGATGCAAATTCAGAAGATCTGTTGGAGTTACTATATTGGAATGTTCATGGAGGAAACATTTATCATTTAATACAGTGTCTGTGACTCTTAGATAAAATGTGTATATGCATGTCATTTTTATGAGACTAGTGATTGGGACATTAAGAAATATACAACTCCATTTTACATTGTGAATTTAAGTCTTAAGAAATAAAATTATAATAGGCAATGTGGGAGGGTCTTTTCTTTTAAATATAACATTTTTCTCAAGAATAATATTTATTTATATATTATACAAAGTATTTATGTAAAAGATAAGAGTAATTATATAATAATGGGATACAGTAATAACATTTAAAAATAATACTAAAGTCATCAGGAAATTCAAACTTCTCAGTTCAATCTGAAAAAAAAAAGAAAAATAACTAATTATTTCTATTACTTTGCTTTTCTGTTCCAGGTGCAGTAAATGAAGCTTTAATTAATTTTAATTTCCCTTTCAGGATACGCTCAAACAAAGAAATAACCTAATTTGGTTTAAGTTTGAGTGTTTGTTCCATTTTGTATAAAATATTGAGTTCACCTTTTTGTTTTTCAGATGATTCTTCCATGTGCAGCCTTGTTGGCACACGATCAAGTCCAAGCCATTCAGCTTCAGCCTTTAATGTAAACATACAAAAAATTTATGCAATGTATTTAACATACAGATTCATATTTAGAGTATAAATTCTGTTATTGATGGAATAAGATAGAGAGCTTCTCAAAACCTTCACCTGTGATATTTTGTACCTGATGTTGTAATAAATTGTTATAAGTATTATTGTGTTTTTTTTAGATTAAGTGAAAATGCAACAATTTCTCGATTCAGTTTATTATAATCACTCCAAAATTACAAATTGTACACATTTACATATTCACATGTACCATTATAGCAAAAAGGTTTACAGATATTAACAGTTTTACAAAAATTATTAGGCCTTCAATATTTATTGAAGTAGATATAATAATTCACAAGTTGGTCTAAGAGCAAGTGAAGATCGATTTACACCCATGATAACAAGATGAGACATATTTTTTTTAAATTTTATGAATGAATGAACAAACCTATGACAGCCATCATGGCATTTTGAACAAAATTAATTTGTATTACTTGTTTTCTGCGGGCAAGCCTATGTCATTAAATTATTTAATCAATAAATCTTTATCTTGATACGACTTTCGATTAGTTAAAAGCTTGTTGTTGTTGTGTATTAACCTATATAAATTTACCTATGCATACATGTAGTCCAAGATCGCAGTCAGCCCAGACTTACGTCATTTTAGGAGAGATGATTTTTTAGGATCGGTAGTCTAACTAACATACACTCAGAAAGGAATCCTCTCTAAGCTGAAAGCGGGGCCGTTTTACAGTTAACAGATATCAAAGGTGGAAAAAAAACCATGCTAACTGACATCATTTTAGGAAGGTTGAATTTTATATATCATTAAGTGTATTTTCCAATGAGCCAGACAAATTGACGGGCAAAACACCGTCCCAGACTCGTTTAAAGTTTATGGGAACTAACGATGGCCTCTGCCACACGTCATGTGTTACCATAACACTAACGCATGTGACTACAGCTTTTCAAACTTGTTTTATACTTTCGGCACACACAGATATGCAAGTTATAATAAATGTGATGATTGATTAATAAAAATTAAAAATATAATATGTCTTATCTGCTTCTCAGATGGGTGAAAGTATATTTTAAAAAATTAGAGAAATATATAGATGCCTGATGAACATTTTAAGTTTTCTATTCTAGTAGACAATGACAAAGTACAACCTTTAAAAAATGGTATACATTGAAGTGTAAATTAAATAGTGTTTGTGGGTTGAATGGATAGTTTAAGAATATCTAGTATAAGCAGTATCTTGGTTTAGATCTAGAAAGCATAAATACAATATAATAAGTAATAATATTTATTAAAGAAAGAGAGATGAGAGGCCTATGTCCAGCAGTGGACTGTACCTAATAGGTTAAAAAAAATTCACTGCATTTTCCTATTTATAATTAGTATTAGATGTTTTGATTTCATTAAAATGGAGTGGAGTAATAAAGAGAACCGAATTGCTGTGAGAGGATTACAAAGTATAATGTATTTAATACATATAATTATAGGATAAATTTGGAGTCCCTTAAACAAGCCATAAGATTGGCAATAAATAATTTTGGAGACTTCATATAGATAACTGGCCTCAATGTTTCAAGGACAATGTTTAAAGCCTATTAAAGATCTAAGTTCATACATTTTTAGTGCTTTTACGTTAATGTATAATTACTTTATATACATAAGAGTAATAGATTGACTGCCTCGGTGGCGTAGTGGTAGCGTATGCGACTGCTAAGCAAGAGGTCTTGGGTTCGATTCCCGGGTCGGACCAAATGTTTGTATGACCTACAAATATTTGTTTCGGAGTTTGGGTGTTTTCTATGTATTATATGTATGTATTTACAAAAAAAAAGTATATAAGTATTTATATCAGTTGTCTAGTACCCATAACACAAGCTCTGCTTAGCTTGGGACTAGATGGCGTTGTGTGTTAGATGTCCGGAATATTTATTTATTTATTATTTATTTATTAGATGTTTTTGCAACAGAAAAAAGTTTTTTGACGTGAAAGCATCTTATAAAGCGATGTACGCCGGCTGCACGTACGAAAATGCGTGACTCATTGATAAGTGCCGCCTGAGCCGAGCGTGCAAGTGAGACGATTCGACACGTTCGGCTTGTGACGCATATTTTCATCAATTTCTTATGACGTTATCACGTAAAACTACCGTCCGTAAACCGACTTTACAGACAACCATTTTTTTTTGTAGTTATGGAATTGCTAGCAAGACTAGAATAGGACGGCAAGAGAAATAAATTCATATTTGTATTATAGTCTTATAGTCGTTCCAATCGTTTATTTAACTTTTGACAGATCACGCACATAAAGTTTTGTAATATTTTTTGACATAATGTACTACAGGAAATACTGTACGTCATGGACGGGCTCCGGCCACTTAGAGATGAGTCATTCGTAATTAATGACCACGGACTATAAAAAGGGTTTTGAAATAAATCGATTATCGATTATATCGCAACACAAACTCTCTCGTTTGTCCTTTGAGTACTTTATTTTTTGGCATTTTGACAGTAACGAAGGAAGGAACGATACGCTCAACTCAACCAAACGTGAGAATTCACAAATAAATCAATACGGAGGAATATAAATACTCAACTCGACGTATGAAAATATGGATTAACCCTGACAACAAAATGGCGTCGCGCGTCGGATCCCCGTCCGGTGTTGCCGTTTAATAATCGATAAAAGTACGAAATTATCTATAAAATAATGAGTGTGTTAATTCGATTAAAACTTCTTCATGCATAAAATCGATCGATAAAAGAAATCGAATCGGTAACGGCTCAGGGTATCACTATTTGATTAAGTATTAGAGCTGTCAAAAGTTAAATAAACGATTGGAAAGATTATAGTAGGTCGAAATTCACTTAAATTGAAAAAAAAATGGTGACCGACACACGGCCGTCAGATCTCATACTATGATAATCAGTTGATAAACATACTTACATATTTCTAAATAAGTATAAAAATGTTACAGATAAATTACACCACACACAATCATTTGTTGTGGGTACGAATCGAACCTACCTCGACCTCTGTCGTAGCAGTTAGTGTCGCTAACAACTATTGGATCAACAGTTCAGTCCAGTTAAAGTACTTTTCAGGACTAGTTAAGCTTAGAGTATAACTAAGTGTTCTGCTATTATAACCAATCTTTCTGTACCTGTACTATACGAATTTAGTGTGATCAGGTATACCTACACCCTAAAAAAAAAAAATTTATGAACGTAGTAGCATAGGGATTAAGTGCAAAATTAATATTGTTTGAATCTTGTTAGAATATGATTTTTGTAGGCGATGACTGTAACATGCCTAAAGAATATCTTATAATGTTATTATTTGTTAACGATGTTAAATGAATGCTTATAAATTACGGTTAGCACAATTAATTAACGGCAGACACCTACAATATAGTACATGTTGCATTACCTCAGTCGGAGTGACTTCCTCGGTGTCAACAACGTCTGGTAATGCTTCCGCATTAGCTCCAGCCTCACCGTGTCCATTAGTGGCTCCCTCTTCCGTCTCAGTGTGACAGGTTTGATCGGCTTCAGCTAAATCCCCGTTAAGCATCTCCGAACAATTTATTAGATCTACTTTGCCCTCTTGACTGGAACGTGGACTATTATCGTTCACATCGGAACTTTCAATATCCATGTGTACGTGTCCCGGCCATAAATCATAGGGGCACGCATTTAATTGATGCAATTGGCTGTCACTAGAACTAAACAAATTTAAAGATCCTGCAACGTCTTGTAAAATAGAAGATTCAGATAGCTCATTTGTTAATTGTGGCGGCTCGCTCTCTTGAACTTGATTGTCGGTCGGTACTAATAAAGGTAGATTTTCGAGAATATCGCCTGACACGTCACAAACACGCATGCCATCATATTTGGATAGAAATTCTACAAGCCTTCTTTTGGTTTGTTGTAGATATCTTCCATCCGTAATACTGCTCAAAATGATTGAAGCTAGTGCTTCTAAGAATTCAGCCGTACAGGTTTCGTCACTCTTTAGCAGTAAGAAGCGAACAATTTTGTTATCAATTTGTATTGGGTTACCACACATATTTTGTAGCGAGATAGCTTCGTTAAAAGTTACAGGCCCTCCGGCTGTTGCTGGAATAGACTCCTGTCTATTTTCTTCAAGTGCACCACTGTCATGACTTTGAGTTTCTAGTAAGGAACTATATTGAGATAAGACGTTGCGTATGGATTGTAACACTTTTTGTCGTAAAGTATCAGAACTAATCAATTGTAATTCTCTAAACAATTGGATCAAAAAATCTGGGTGTGATTCGTTCACATCGATCAGAGCTGTCACTTCAGAATATACATTTTCTCTGAGAAGATCGAACAATTTCGATGTTGCTTTATCTTGAACTTCACGACTTGTCGACGCTAAATTAGGATTAGGCGTTTCAGAAGTGCTAGCAATGTTAATGTTGCTCATTTGTGAATAATCCAAAGTGTAATTTCGTCTAATTGTTGAGTTTTTAGCTGGTAGTTTCGAAGAAGATTTCTTTTTACTATTAGCGGTTGTATTTAAATTATTAGAATGCGACTGGATAATTTCAGGAATTGGGTTGGTAATATTTAGATTTCTAAATGAGTTGGATGTAGTTTCTTGGCGGTTAATATTGATGTTAGAAACATTAGTCACGTTATTGTCATCAATATTCCTCGAATGGCAAGCTGTAGTGACGTCAGAATCAGGATTTTGATTGACGTTTAACACATCTGGTGCTGAAGAAAACGACAGTGATCTCTCGTATACAACGTTTCGACGGGAATGCCTGTTGGGCATGTCTTCATTAATTGCCTGAGACGATTGGCCTACATTTTGCGATGAGCTAGCAGCGTTGGTATTTCTCTTGGGTGTAATGCAGGCAGGTGTGCCAGAAGGAGTATGGTGTAATGTATTATGAGATCTTTCGACTAAAGGATGCGGATTATGAGCGAGACCGACTCCTAAATGACCGTCTGCGTTTGCTTTGTTATTAGCAGATAGAAGATTTTGACGAGAATAGCTGAAAAAGAAAAAAGAATGATGCTTAATGTTTCAAATTCATTATATTTTCAATTCAAAGTAAAACACGATGTTTACATTACTACTAAATGAGTGTTAGTAAGAACACGTTATAGAGTATTATCGCACAGGCGAATACAAGTAATATTATATTAATGAAAGCAAAAGAAAACGTATCAATCAATTCAAATTGAGGGCAAAAACGATCCTCACCCTTAATGACTTTAATACTTGTAAGTAAAATATATATGTATGTATATACAATTAGCTGAACAATAGTAAAATAAGTTATAAATAAAAAATGTGTGTTCTCTAATATCTGAAAAGAGAAAACCATATTAAATAAATAATTTACATACATACAATATTTAAAATAATTTAAGTGACATAACAATGACTACCTTCGGAAGTTGTCCCAATAATTATTAGCTCTGTTTCCAGGTGGAACTTGATTATTCAAAGTATGCGACGCTGTTTCAGCGCGCCAGCGTTCTTCCAACTAAAACGAGAAAGTAAAATATATAGGTACTTGTTTCTTCCTTTCCGATATATAGAAAATTCTTAGATCTTAAAAATGTAAGGTTAGTAAGCCAAGATCATTGTAAAATACTGACAAGAATTCAAATTTGGAACCAGACTAACATTATGATATTTACTAATTTTAATTTGGTGGCATTAAAATTAGTAAATATTAAAACAATAGTTATTAAAAATATTATAGCTAAATATTACTGAATTGTATCGAATCAGTGTCAATTATTTTAATGACAACACTTGGTGTAATGTTTTTTCGATGTTTGAGAACGAAGTAAAAGTGAGGCATTCATGATTCGACGATAGAATAAAATAGTAGTAGACCTCCTTTTTAAAAAGTAAGGCGGATATTAGAGGTGTCTTACATGATTCAGTTGATCTCGAAGTTGATGTATTTCTCGTTGCTGCATAACTAGTTGTTGCCAACACCACGCGCCCCAGAAACCACAGCCGCACCCACAACCACCTACCATACCTAAAAAAACAATTGATTAATTTATCAAAAGAAATAAAGAATAAATAAAAAAAAGGTTGAAACGTCTGTTCATTTTTAAATCTGATAGAGAAAAGTTGACAAATTAAAAAAAAAGATACGAGATATTTAAGATAATCTTTAAAATTTTGTTAACCTCTGAAAATAATATTTATTTAAGTTGGTTTATGGTGATGCATATATTATATGTTCCTGAGAAATAACTTAACCGAAGTAAACCTAAAACAGTTTCTTTCCCCCTTTGATAATAAATGAGCATACTTACTGTAAGGCATCATCATGTTAAAAGGCATAGAAGGCGGGTATGACAGTTGTGGAGTTCCCAACAAACGCTCCATGGTTTGAGAGTGACTGTTTTGCGTGAATTGGTTACGCATGTCCTGAAACATCACAGAGAAAAAAAAAACTTTAATACCTCACATGTGGGTAATTTAAAAAATTAAGATGTGAACTGCTAATTACCTGATTCGATTTATTTGTATTCCAGCAAGGGGGAGGCAGATGCGGGTATGGCATAGTGGCTGGATTTTCGCCTACTAAACACACATAGCGATAATATTAGTACGGGACATGCAAAAAATACTGCTTACAATTATAAGAATATCCTTTGATTCTTCATTTCCAGCTCAATAGTGCCAATACTTTGAAATAAGCTTCTTAATTATTAAATTAACTATTTAATAATAATATCACAAAAATGTAAAGTTTGTGAGGTTATGGGGTCTGGATTTTTTTTTCTTATTGAATAGTGGGCAAACGAGTAGACGTATCACCTGATGGTAAGCGATTACCGCCGCCCATGGACACCCGCAACACCAAAGGCGTCACAAGTGCGTTGCCAACCTCTGGCGGATGGGAAGAGGGAATGGGGGGAGGGGTTGGGATATGGGTCTCCGGTATCCTCACTCATTCAGTGAAACACAGCGCAAGCGCTATTTCACACCGGTTTTCTGTGAGGCCGTGGTATCACTCCGGTCGAGCTGGCCAATTCATGCCGAACCGTGGCTCTCCCACGGTATAAATCTACTGAATCGACTTTGAAAATTCTTTTACCATTAGTTAGCATACCATTTTTTATAATTTGTTACTCTATTCTCGAAGTAATTCGGATCCGTTCCGTTCCGAAGTAGTTCGGATTATTAAGATATTAGCAAAGTGAAATAGTAAATAAAAATATCTTACAATTTTGAGAAATTGGCGGCACCATATTTACATTGGATGTCTCTACTCTTGGCTCATGTCGAACATTTTGGTTCGTATTATTAGTTTGGGGTGCCTGCAAAGGAATAAAATTTTATAAGCTCCCTTTTGTGGAACTAATTACAAAATCCTTAAGTATATAGAAACAACATACAGTGTTTTCTTCTGCCTGTCTTTCTTGAGGTTGTCTTCGTCTTAGGCGGTTTCTTTGATTTGACTTATTTCTAGAGGCACTGAAAAATAAATAAATCCCTTAATAAAAAATTTAATGTATATATATTTTTACAATAAAAATTAGTTATTTTTGTATTTTTATGTGTAAGTGAATTTATTTTAATTCTTAGTGAGAACTAAATATCATACCTGTCCGTGTCACTTCCATAAGCGCTTCCCAAATGAGGTGGTAATTGTCCCGGTCTACCACCTAAGGCACTGTCGACACCTCCCTACACAGACAGCAAAACATATTATATGTAAATTAAGTAGCCCAGCACAAGTAAGTGTTTTAAAGAGAATTTTGCAACATAATGGTAAAAGGGTCATGTTTCATCATTTTCATCATCAACAGTTTTTAATAGACCACGCGCCTCCTTAGATAGGTTTTGGTCTACTATTCCATGCTACATTATTCCTTGTTATACGGGTGCCAACTTCGTATGTGGAAAACTTTTATAAATGACTAGCTGAACCCCGTATTGCTAACCGCGGTACGACAATTACCACAGGCAACGCCGCGAGGCGAAGCTAGTATCTTTATAAATTGGAGCCTATGTGTTATTCTTATGTGCATAAAAAAGTTTCATGATGATCGATTATGTATTTTCTCGTAAAAAACGTAACAAACAAACTTACTTTCACCTTTATAATATAAGTGTGTATTTCTGTTGTTGCCAGCACTAAACTAAAATTCTTTAAAATTTGTTGTGGCGTTATATATTTTAAGCTTTACTGCTTGTTTGCGGACGGACGCGTTTCAATGTCTATTCCACAAAGAACTGATCGTTTATTTATTAAACGGTATAAATCTCAAAACCATTCATTACATATTGCGAGCGGTACAGGATCTGCCATTCTCTTTTGAATAAATATAGATAAAAATTGTTTACCCTGAAGTTTTCAACTTCTCTCGAATCTTGAGAATCTAAAAGTATTTGCTCAGATCTGGATTCAGGTTCACTGACGTGTTCTTGTTCACTGCAATCAAAGAAAGAAATTTCAAGAAATATAACGTAAGATTTTGTTGTATGCTGATCAATTTTTATTTTATTAAGTAAGACTGTATAGTTCATTCGCTTAGATACGGTCGCCTTTGTACGCGCGGATTCGCACTTGCGGCCCTTTGTCAAAGGAAAGCCGCCACGAAATCAAAGAAGCCGCCTGCGGCGTACACTCACAAGTAAGTATGATTTGTCAGTTTACGCCGAAGTTTTATTTTTCATGTAATTTGTTTTGTAACCTAACCTAACTTGTATGAATTAATATTTTTGTATTCAACCTTTTTTTTTTAATTTAACCACAGTTGCGTGCCTGTACGCCAGAACTTTACCTGTTGTATGATTGGTTGACGACTGAAGCGGAGCGGGACTCTGGTTTAATCTTCTGAGGTTCAGCTCCAGAGCATAACACTTTCTGTAAAATTACGAATAATATTACTAATTGTCTCTACCCGTAAATGTAGACCCGTAATTCGCCCAGTAATGATTATATCAACTTTTACCAAATTACGCACTTTATGTTTACACTAGAACACTTCACAAAGTAATATCCTAAATTCAGATATTAGCAAAGATGGTCCATCTAAGATAAGCCTGTATCTTATAGCCAGGGGTATTTAAAATCTGTTATAATCGATATTTATTATTTGGTATCTACCTCTTTATTGAGTAGAGCTTCTAGTTCTCGTTGTTTATCAGCAAGTAACGCTCGCAACTGCATCTGGCGCCTCTCGGCAGGTCCGGGAGTGCCTGACGGCCCGGCACGAACCTCTTCGTTTACTTTCTTCTGCTTACGACTTGCCTCTGCTGTTCAAGAGTAATGCACTAGACTATTAAATATTTCCTCTTCGATCTTAATAAATACCATACCAGTCAGACCTACCAGACAGTCGGTTAAAGAGGGGTAAAAAACCAGGTTATCAATTCGACTGTTTTTTTTATGTTTGTACCTCATAACATTCGACAGGGTGAAACGATTTTTATTGACGATTCTTTTTTTTTAATTTGGTCTACTTCTTGAAGTCGTTTATTTTTTGTTAAAATTTGTGATTATTTAAACACATTTCATTATAAGTTAAATCATATTATTCTATAGGTACTAGTAACTGTATAATATTTTAATGTATCATTAATTTGGAGTCCACTGCTGGACATAGGCTTCTCCAATCTGATCGGTATAGGGCTTCTCGCATCCAGCGCCTAATTGCCATCTGGCACAGGGTCCAGCAGCGGACTGCAATAGGCTAATAATTAATTAATTTACTTTAAAAAAGTTATGACGAGACATTTCGTAAGATAGGACTATAGAGGGTAGAGATAAGGAGTATCATCTGTGTACATGAAAAGTGTCCGTTGAAATGCATTAAATTAGGGTGGCGCCACATTAGCATCAGAGTAAACTTCTTAAAATCAATACACACACTTTTTCATAAAATTGAATGATAAAAAATCAATAAACGTACTATTCACAGTTCAGAAAATAAAATATATTTACTACCTTATTTTGTAATACGCAAGTAGTGACAATAATGTTAAATTTTTTACCTCGGCGTACTTCAATTCGTTCACAATTGCTACATTCATACCATAACCTGTGTCTACACCAGCGCCATTCTGGAAGGTTTTTGAACTGTTATTTACAGCTTATGCTGGACACTTTTTTCAATTTTCTACCATATGAGATAACACTCCTTATCTCTACCCTCCAAAGATAGGACGAAGGCACAACGGGAGGTATTAAATTATTATTTAGTTTGTAAGGTTTAGATGTCTGTCACTACCAGGGATAGACACATGTTAGTTCGACTTGATTTTTGTGAACTTAAATGGCGATGATAATGAGCATACCTTTATTAGACATCATGTCTTTGATACGTGCGCGTTCACCCATTATTTTTTCTGTTTCTAAGCGCAGTTCCTGAGCTAATTCTTGCAATGTGGCAATGTTGGCTTCATGATCTGAAAATGTAAAACAATTAAAAAATAAGCCACCCAACCAAACGAAATTTTGAGTTATATAAATACACTAGCGACCCGCCCCGGCTTCGCACGGGTGCAATGCTGATACTAAATACACGTTGTATATAAAACATAGCTGACCCACGCAACCTCGTTTGCGTCTTATATAGCCCGTAGCATGAAAATTTTCGCAAAATAAGTAACTTTTCTGGTTGATTTTTACACCTTGTGTCCGAAAAACCCCAATATCTTACGGAACCCTATTTTTTTCCAAAATAAAATATAGCCTATGTTACTCGTGGATAATGTAGCTTTCGAATGGTGAAAGAATTTTTAAAATCGGTCCAGTAGTTTTTGAGCCTATTCATTACAAACATACAAAAATAGGTACAAATCTTTCCTCTTTATAATATTAGTATAGATTACAAGTTTCGTTTGACGTACTTTGTTGTTGCTGTTGCTGATGATGTTGAACAAGATGCTGTTGCGAGTGTTGTTGCGAATGCTGTTGTGAGTGTTGTTGCGAATGCTGTTGAGAGTGTTGTTGCGAATGCTGTTCGTTGGTGAACTTATGACGTTGCGGCAACGAGTTGCGAACCCGACACATGCTGCCCTCGTTAGACCACCCACCCATGCTACCACCACCTTCCGATTTACTGAAAATAAAAAGAAATTAAATAGTCTCTTTTCGAAGTTAAAGCCTAATTATTACAGCACCGTGTACTAACTGTTTATAGTTTTGTAGAATAGATGTCTGAAAATCTGCTTGAATTTGCTTTTGAGGTTAGATCAATGTCAAACCCCATTTGGAATAAAATACAACAATAGGCGGTTTTGCAACCCACTATGTCCCAACATAACATATTGTGAACTTTATAAAAAAAGCCTTGACATGGTTTCACACATAATTAAATTGTAATTACGAGTCATTGTATTTGTTCAATTAGCTTATAATAATTAAACAGTGTATTACTTGTCATGGATATTTGAATGCGATTCTCTGAAGGAATCATCATTTGCGCCCGATAGGTTTTCTGCTTCGTAGGTCTCAACAGATCTCATTAAATCTGAAATAAAAATATTACTTACTAAATCTCTTTATATATTATAAAACTACATGTAACTATGAAAGGTAATGAATTATGTTAATTTTGATAGAACAAAAACTAAAATTCTCTACACAAACTTTTTTGTTTTATAGTGGGCCCTATTTTATTGTAATTTTTTTTTAATATTCTATTACTAGCTAAGCGCCCGCGGTTATGTTACCTACGCTACAACAACCGCGGGTAGCGCTGCGGGGCAAATCTAGTTTAAAAAAACTAGCTTAGGTTACTCCCAATATCATCAGCTATCTGCCAGTGAAAGTTCCGTCAAAATTGGCCGTTCCGGAGATTAACGAGAACAGACAAACAAAACTTGTAATAAAAATATTATGGTATATGTACCGTGTATACGTCCATATTGTAAAAAGCTGTTATTATAATATAACGGACACTCCAATTTTATTTATTTGTATAGATATACTAGCTGACCCACGCAACCTCGTTTACGTCTCTTTGCCCGTAGTGTAATATTTTCCCCCGGTTTTTGAAACATTCTTCATTAGTGCTCCGCTCCTATTGGTCTTAGCGTGATGATATGTAGCCTATAGCCTTCTTCGATAAATGGAATATCCAAAACTTAAATAATTTTTCAAATCGGACCAGCGGTTCCTGAGATTAGCGCGTTCAAACAAACAAACTTTATAATATTAGTATAGATTATTTAAGCAAGTTATTTATAT
The DNA here is from genome assembly GCA_916048165.1 of Spilarctia lutea. Classification (NCBI taxonomy): domain Eukaryota; kingdom Metazoa; phylum Arthropoda; class Insecta; order Lepidoptera; family Erebidae; genus Spilarctia; species Spilarctia lutea. The sequence goes on along the minus strand of OU696475.1, from coordinate 12,134,979 downwards.
AATTTAAAAAGACAAATGGTGATTATTACTATTAAACTTCACACACACCTTTAGTTTTTTGAAGAGCAGTCTTAATAGCTTTTATTTCCATTAGTTTATATGGATCTTCGTTCTTGTTATTACTGCCGCTAGCCTTGTTACATTTTCGAGGGGGTTCCTCGTCCGCGCTCTCTTCGCCAGAGCTGGAGTATGTATTGTGTGTAGCACCAAGACGTGTAGCCATTTGTAGTTTTTGAAATTCTTGAACCTACCAAAACTTTCATTTTTATAATATGTTTTGATAATAAGCTAATTAGACATTTCAATGTTTACATTAAAACAATCGTAAAGGTAACCAAAAAAATATCAGTGTTTCAAGTTTTTTGGTTTTAGTTATAAAATATTTCATTTTCACTTGAAAAAGAGGGCATCCCATTTAGATGTAACTGACTTAAAGCGCCATTTTTGCCAATGTTAACATTGTCTTTTCTTATCTGAAATAATTTTCCCACATAGGGTTAATAGTTAATTAAAATCTAGCAACATTATTTAAGAATTATTGTGAAATAAAGATTAAAAAATCTACAACAGAATAGAAACTCTACAAAGCGAATTAATGCTGTACCTTATCATTTTTGGCCAACATTTAAAGAAATGGCCAATCTATTTGCTCTTTTTTATTTTTTATGAAAGCAATGCACACCCCTTTTTTTCTGTCTTTCGGAAATCCCCTCGGAATCTGACACGAACCGACTAAAACCACACGCCGTCTCGGGTACTAGAAGCCGGGGAACAAGGTGCACCCTAAAAAGGAAAACCCTAGAACCCCGACGTACCTCGGGCCACCTATGTTTTGTAGATGTCCCCTCCTGTGTGGGAATCCTGACGTACCTCGGGCCACCTATATTTTGTAGATGTCCCCTCCTGTGTGGGAACCCCGATGTTTCCGTTACTGTCCCCCATACACCGCCACCCGGGCCTGCTTCTGCTAGGCTTTCAGATGGACTCATCTGTTGGGCTTGCGCTTATGGAGGAACAATGCACACCCCTAATTGTACACCCATGGTTTCTAGAAAGGCACTCGCTACATTGCAGTTAAAATATCAGTTAACTAGATGCATTTTTATACATACCAAATTTTCCATGTGTTGTTTTTTCATTTGCAATTCTCTAAGTTTCAACTGAAGTATGCGACTGCGTTCATTAAGTATCATTTCATCATCCTCAGCTTCGCTATCACGACCGGCGCCGGTGGCTTCCTTTAAATAAATCATACCGATGTTAATATACTTAAAATTTTCGTATTTTTGGGAACTCGATCTTAAACTATCGTATCGTTGAGCTAATAGATGGGCTGTTGGATAAATTAGGTTAGGCTTGAATTTTACAATAGAACAAACAAATATGTTCAATCAACAACAACAACAATAATTGTCAAATAGCCTAGTACTTTTTTCAACAGATATTAAAATAAATAAAAGGTATGAACATTAAGTACTTACTTCGCTACCCGTAGCATTAGTCTCTCTATGCGAGAACCGGTCATCTTGACTATGATTAGATTGTCCAGAATGACCATGATCAGTGTCTATGTTATTGGACATATTTTGTTGACCATGCAGAGTCTCAGATGAGTGTGGCAATGTTGTTGCTACACCTATTTGATTGGCGGCATACATGCGATGATGGTAAGTGCCGCCCAAGGTCTGATTCTGAAATCAATGGAACTCTATTTATAGAGTGACAAGGAGGGAAGACGGACAGAGAGTTCTAAAATACTATTTCGTGGAGTAGCACACCAAAGTTTTGATAGGGATGAAGATTCTTTGCAAATAATTTTGTAACAGACGAGTTTGAAAACATGTTTTGGTCGGTTGTTGAGTTTTGTTCGGGGAAGTTCGTGTTGGCTAGGGATATTACCGTTTTAAAATTGGAGAAGTTTCATGGTAATAAAAAAAATATTACCTGGGTAGTTGCAAAGTTTTCATGAGACGTAGACGGCTGTATTTCTTGACCTTGGGACCTTTCTCTGTTCATTTCATCTAATTGCTGTTTTGCTTCTGCCTATAAACGAAGATTGATGGTCAACTTTATACTATTTTATTTTTAAACATTATTTTATACCAATTAAGAAAATTAAATTGTTTATAATACCTGATATTTTAAAAGTCTCTTCTGTTGTTGTTTCAGGGCGACTAAACGTACTTGCGATAGTTCCATTTTACTTTTAATTTCGTTTTGCCAGAGTTCATTGTCGCTATATGTAGACCCATTGCTCTGTGCAGACACGGGTCGCGTCACAACATCCTGCTGGAAATAAATTTTTGATATCACACACATAGGTAAATAATATTATAACACCAAAACTCGCGTTTTTTCGGCTATACCAACGATAACGTTTGCGAATAAGTCTGAACAAATTTTAATAGCTTACATATTTCACTTGAGCTAGTTAAAGTTGGTAATAGCTACATAAATAACTGATCACTCATACGAAACTGGGATAATAATAGACACACAACATTTGAGAAGATATGAATTTAAAGATTAAATAACATCAGATTTGCTTCGTCATGGATAACAAAGACCTATTGATTTGTATGACACATAAAATAAATCCAATCGCTTTATAATAAACTTAAAGCTGATTTATAAACATATGCGCTATTTTTTAATACTAACAGCAAACACAGGTAATAAAATAAAGAAAAGTGAGTATAGAGTCTACGAGCTTCGCATTATATACTTATTCCCTTGCATTTTATCACAACTGTTACATTAATTTGACTTAAAAATAAAAGAATCAAGGGCCCACATATCCGTGTGATACCGGCGACTGGCTCAAGGTGTTAAAAGAAAAGATGTTCATTAAAGAAATTAAAACAAATATTGGAATAAGTGTTCACATAAAACAGTATTAAAACAATAAGCTATTAAGATCAACACTGAAAAACTATGTTAAGGTTTGGAAGCAGCTTTGACAGACAATCAGTATCAAATGATTTTTGTTGATTATGATTATATGAATATTAAAGGTGGTTATTTTCTGCTTCAACAATGCATCCACTTCATGCTGTGGATTGTTCGGCTCACAACAGAGGGACACACGCCATATTGCACATTAACAAACAAAAACCTGATCAGCAAGCTTTTTCATTTCTTTCTTTTTGGATTTCATTTCTTCTATTCTTGTTATTTTTTCAACACATGACAGTATATTCTTTCGCAACATATCATTCAACTCCTGGTCGTCTTTCTCGGCGTCGGTATGTTGGTCGCCTTCCCTTGCATTGTCTGTTTCTAATAGTTCCAAATTACCAACTGGTAATTCAGGAATAACTTCACTACATCCAATTTCAGTTGTTTTATTACATTCTCCTTGAATATGAGTTTCTTCATCAACCTTAATAGTGTGCATTGATTTATTCAACTGCTCATTTTCAATATTTGTGACTTTCTTTAAATTGTTATTTATAATACTGCTGTCTACATGTTTGACATTGCATGTTTTGTCTATATTTAAATTATTATCTGCAAGAGGTTCAATTTTGATGTCTTGAGAAACATCACTTGCCTGTAGCTCAACAATAGTAACTCCACCTGCTTCTTCAACAGGCACCTCATCATTCTCTGGTTTACAATCCACCAACATTTGTTCTAACTTGCTTTCACTCTCTTTTAATTTCATTACCATCTCTACTAATTCATCATATTCTTCTTTGGTATGTTCGACAAATGCCTAAATTAAAAATATGATGAACTAATTGTTATATTTGCCTATTTGCATTATAAATAATGAAACTAATACATACCTCTTCTTCAGAATTACGCATAGTGTCAACTAGAGACGAAGTAACACGAATGTATTCTCGAATCTGCCCTAACCGACGTTCTACAGCCGCTGCGTCCGGACATGCTGCGGCTATAGCTTCACCTAAGGCTCGTGCTGATTCTCTATGCACCTAAAAATATTTATTTAATTATTTCCTCTAACTTCTATTGAATTACCTTCATTTATCTATACAAATAAATAAAATTGGATTGTCTGTTTGTAATATTAAAATAACCGCTTTCTACTACATGCATATGAATGTATATACGGTACACATACCAAAATATGTATTTTTAAATTTTTTGTCTGTCTGTCTGTTTGTTCCGGCTAATCTCTGGAACGGCTGGACCGATTTGGACGGGACTTTCACTGGTAGGTAGCTGATGGTACAAGGAGTAACTTAGGCTTACATTTTTTAGACTAGCTTCGCCCCGCGGCGTTACCCACGATACGACAATAACCGCGGGGTTCAGCTAGTCTTTCATAAATAGTGAACGATTAAAAACAATACGTACGTGATTACTTTCGTTGACGTTATTGAAACTTCCTTGTCCCTGCTCATACATATTGTTCATTAAATTAACAGTCTTTGTTCCAGTTCTAGAGTTAGAAATTGGAGGCGTCGTATTATTGTTGCTCGCGTGGCTTCCGTCAAAGTTTCGAGATGGATTAAGGTTCCTCGTTAAATTGTTTCTGTTTTGATTTGTCGCCTAAAATATTTGAACATTGTAAAGTAATTTAGTCTTTCTTTTAACAACTGTTAGAGGGCAGAAAATTCGAGTGAAGATGTGTCTTAGTCATTCTTTATTATGATAAATATTACTAATTATATGGATTACATCTATCCAACAAATATTAAATTATTTAGTTTTTTTTAAATTAATATTAATAAAACTCACATTAAATGGTTGTGACACATTTCCAGTAACAGCATTCGGTGTAGTTGGATTGACAATCATAACAGCAGCTGATGCATGGTTTGAATGTGGAATTAGACCTTAAAATAAATTAATAATTAAAATTTCTTTATTAAACAAATTTTTGTAATAGACAAATAGGTACATTAAAAAAGAGCCCTTTTTCACATCATCAACATGAAAAACCAGCAATGGACTGCTATAGCTAGACATAAGCTTCTCCCTAGAAAGTATGTTTTAGCCTACTACTTAATTTATACCAATAAAAATGCATCACCAGATCTGTAGAACCACTCAACCTATTCAGATGTTTTTTTCTCATATTTTTCTTGAGCCACAAGGATGGAGAAAATAAAATTGAAAATTGCTAGAAAAATAGTGAAAACAACACTCATTTATTTTTCTATAGGACATATTACGAGTCATACTCATATATGACAGTCCAATTACTTTTGAAAGAAAGAAGTTAGTCAGCGCAGTTAGAAGTAATATGAAACTAGCTACTTTTCTAGTACCATCAGCTAACATTGTATACATTGTTATGTAAATCAAGTGAACAACATAAGCTTTTAAGTTGGGTAAGATTTAATTTTTTGTAAACAACTTTAATAAGAATCAAGCTGACTGGGCAAACTTCGTTCTGCCTCACAGTCAATGAATGAGCAATTTTTTATAGTAATGAATATCATATTTTACTACTTATTATCCTTTTCTGGACAAAGATAAATTCAAAAACACATTAATCATAAAAAATTGTCCTGCCGATCTGCCTAGAGTTATAAACTAACTAACTTTGTTTTATGTATATAGATGCCTATTCTCTGTGACTCATTTTTTACAGATTAATACTCTCTAGTTGTAGTGATACCAGTTTTTACAAAAAGATAAAAAAATATTTTAGTTTATATGTATTAACATTCTCATGTAAGTTTTACAAGATTACTTAAATTTTACAATAAAAAAAATATAGCAAGCAATCACAATATAATATGTTCACTGAGTATTATTTTATAAACTAAACCAGGTATAAATATACCAAAATAGCAAGGGACTGATTACCATTCTGCATTTGATGTGCATAAGGGTGTAAAGTGTGGCCTGATATTGATGATCCTGCACCATCATCATGCTGTTCAGCTGTAATATTTTCCCGATTTTGTGCATGCAGTGGCAATGCACGTGGTTGCGGTCTCACTGGTACAAATCTCCCAAAACCACTCTCGAAAGATACAGAATTATCTAAAAATAAATGAATGCATAATTATGCTTTTAAAATTAAGCAGGTTAATAGACATTAACCGTAATAGATGCTTACCCAAGTCTGTCAATTCGTGATCTGAAGTATTATTCGCTGGTTTTCTTGACTGACTGTAGTTAGACCTAGAGTTGTATTCGGAGACTGGCACCCAATCTAATGAGGTCTAAAAATGGGCAAAACACAGTTCATAAAACTTCACATTGTAACAATAATAATATTATAAACCAGTAAAGAGCACACCTTCTGCAGACTATATTTAGAAAAGCAACCTCCCATAGAGTATTGAAATAAATATTTATTGAATATTCACTGGAGTTTCATTTATTGCAATGGAATAAAAAAATATAATTTATTCTTGAAATTGAAAGAATGGAATAGTTATCTGATCAGCAGTAAGTATTATTTGTGTCACACACGGACAGCTTGGCAAAAGTTCAAATTACACTAAACTCTCAAGTTTCCAAAAATAAACTCATGCAAACTTCACACATGTTAACATTTGACTGGGAAAGAGTTCAAGCTCTTAGTCTTGTTGTCATTATTTCATTAATAATTCTTTAAATTAATTTTGTTCCATCTTACTGGTATTGGACATTTTTTTCAGGTAATTCTCGTAAGTAGGAGTAATTTCTTATACAAGAAAACTAGCCAATTTTACAAAGAACAGATTTTGTTATTGTGCTTTAGACACACTATGGGTTATGTAGTTGTTCTTCTCTTAAATATTTTGTGATGTTTTGTTACATCATAAAGACAGGATTCTGGTGAGGTATGTATTGCTAATGTATATATAATTACATTCATACACTAAAAACTTCTGAGCTGTGTAAAGTTCTATCTATGATGATGATCTATGATCTATGAATATTGACAATAAATGTTTAAAAACTTTGAATAATTCAACAATGTACCTACTAGTTTGTACTGTATAAATTTTTACTTAAGTCTATTGTTTAATGGCGATATTTAACAACAATGATACATCATGAGTATGATGTTATATGAATTACTTACAGTCAGATTGGTCGTCATGTCTCTTCTAGTTGGTGTTACAGCTTCTTGAGGAACATTACAATTATTTCTCACTTTTGTCTTGGGTATAGTGCCCGTGTGACCTGGATGTCGCTCGTTGTTACCAGGAGCCATAACATTCAGTTTCTATTTGCTGACATCGAAAAGATTCATAGCAACAATAGGAAGAGTTTAATAATGTAAAACGTCGATTGTGAAAAAAACCTATTTTAAATGTAATACTAAAGCTACAAGAAAGTAAATATAATTAACTTGGACAGTTCACAGCGCTTTATATTTCTCCACAAATTATATAAATACTTAAGGCATATTAAATTACGTATTTTCTAACATATTGAAATATTTTCGTAAAACTATTGAAATAAATCTTTGCTACTATTTTTTTACTAAATCCATTTCCATGTTCCGGAGAACGAGTTTGGCTATCAGCTATTTGGGCAGTGGACCGTGACGAGCGGTGAATACGAAAATGACTTTTAGTTTATTCAATCTAAGCCGATGGTTTTACGCTTCCTTTATTATTATTTAAATAAAGGAAGCGAATTTTTATACTACACTAATTACTGAATGATCATTGAGGGTTAATTTATTAAATACTAGCTGACCCGGCGATCTAAGCACCGCCATATTTTGGTATTATTTTTTTATTGTTTTGAAAAAAACGTTTTGTATTTATACCCGCCTCAGTTTCTCACAGGCAGTGTACAGTGCCGGATTTCGAAAATATAACACGTCCGGTATTCTTTTAATTTTCTTCTAAACAAACCTTGTCCTGACAGTAACAAAGAATTATCCAATTTGTAGGTGCAGTCGATCGTAAGTTATGCACGTACATACATTACCGTGATTCATTATCTATACTAATATTATAAAGAGGAAAGATTTGTACCTATTTTTGTATGTTTGTATGTTTGTAATGAATAGGCTCAAAAACTACTGGACCGATTTTAAAAATTCTTTCACCATTCGAAAGCTACATTATCCACGAGTAACATAGGCTATATTTTATTTTGGAAAAAAATAGGGTTCCGTAAGATATTTGGGTTTTTCGGACACAAGGTGTAAAAATCAACCAGAAAAGTTACTTATTTTGCGAAAATTTTCATGCTACGGGCTATATAAGACGCAAACGAGATTGCGTGGGTCAGCTATGTTTTATATACAACGTGTATTTAGTATCAGCATTGCACCCGTGCGAAGCCGGGGCGGGTCGCTAGTTATTTATATAGATAAGTCGGATAGAATAGTCACTCGAAGAGGAAAATATAATTATGGACGTACACTTCTATTATAAGGCAAAGAAGTGTTTTCATAAGTTAAAATGGTCAGGTGAAAGATGTAGGTACGTACTTTTTTATTAATTTATAAGAAAATTCAGGGATTATAGGCAAATTGAAACAAAATAAATTTTGAAATTTTGGTGTATATTTCGTGGTTTTAACCTACATTATTTATGTTTAAACTACGTTTAAAATAAGTAGGTCGCATGTGCAGACGTCAATAGAAAACGTATTAATTGTATTTATTTTTGTAGTCGTATCCACTGCGGGATGAAAAAAAAAATCATGTAATTTAGAGTATTGTCACACTAGACATCACTATGTCTACTACATACATATAGTCGTTCCAATAGTTTATTTAACTTTTGACAGCTCTAATACTTAATCAAATAGTGATACCCTGACCCGTTACCTATTCGATATCTTTCATCGATCGATTTTATGCATTAAGAAGTTTTAATCGATTTAACAAACTCATTATTTTATAGATAATTTCGTACTTCATATTTCTATGTGTTTCAATGTGCGACCTCCTTTGTCAAAATAAAGAAGAAATGGATTAAAAGAATGTTGTTCAAATATGACGGTTCTATGTCATGAAAAAATATATAATAAAAGGAACTGAATTTTCAAAATGTATTATTGTATTGTGTTGTAATTCAGTGGTTAATATTGTATTTGTTAAACTATTGATGATCTTTATTAAATCTCTCTATGACTATTTTAAAATAATCCACAGTATTTCAATGAGTAACCTTCAATATAGTTGAGTATTTATATTCCTCCGTATTGATTTATTTGTGAATTCTCACGTTTGGTTGAGTTGAGCGTATCGTTCCTGCCTTCGTTACTGTCAAAATGCCAAAAAGGAAAGTACTCAAAGGACAAACAACTGTCAAGTGATGATGATTCCTGGTCATACGAAGAAGACGATTCTTTATAATTAAAATTAGTATTACAGTACCTCTTTTGGTTGTTTTATTTTTAATCCGTAAATTACTACGAATTTCAACATTTTGTACCTGTTCATTACAAGTAGGTACCGCAGGTAGTTTTTATTTGAACCAACTATAGTAAGTCTAAACAATTATTTTAGATTCATTAATTTGCGGCGAATACATTCGATCCCATTACTAGGTACGAGTACGATGGAACTGTTTTCATTACGCAAATTATTTATGCATTGAAACAGAGACATTTAGGGCATTTTAATGCAAAATAATAAAGCTTTTTACGTGATTTGATATAAAATATAATCACAATAATTTTATTGTATGTTTTATTAATATAATCGATAATCGATTTATTTCAAAACCGTTTTTATAGTCTGTGGTCATTAATTACGAATGACACATCCCTAAGTAGGCGGAGCCCGCCCATAAAGTACAGTATTATCTGTAGTACATTGTATCAAAAATTATTACAAAACTTTATGTGCGTGATCTGTCAAAAGTTAAATAAAGTATTGGAACGACTATAGTTATGTCTATATAGTAAGGTGATTTCATTAGGATTGAAATAATCAAATCACTCGAAAAATCTGTATTCATGACTGTTTCTATATGTATGTCATCTATGCTTTTTATCAGCGTTAGCTCAGTGTTTTTTTCCATTTTTCTCTCCCTACAGGACTGAGAATTTGATTCTTACATCTGTGCTCAATTCAAAAAAAGGCGGGAAGTGCTTGAATTTTCTTTGGCTCTGGCTCCAAATGATGTAATGAATAACGTTTGTTTATATTTGAAGAATAATTTAGATTTCTTTTATTATACATAGGTATATGAATCGGTAAGTTTGTTTATTTAAATTTTAGTTTGTCACTTAATAAATCTAGAATAAAATATAAACGATTCTAAACGATGAAAGCTGTAAATTAAAGAACATGACAGTTAAAGGCGAAACCAGGATGATAAAACTTTAGATGAAGAAAAGGTTCTCTGGTGCGCGACTACTTTCTTTATATGCACTGCCAGTCGAATTAAAAGTTGGTAAAACGATATACCTATCCTTTCCCCACCGTCCAATGGATCAATTTTTGGCAAATTGTTATTGCTGGCTTGAACGCTTATTACACTTGGCTGAATTTATTATTATATTATTATCAATAACCCATAACGTGTCACTGCTTGGCTCGGGTCTCCTCTCAGGAGAGGGTTAAGGCCATATGTCCCCACGCTGGCCAAGTGCGGGTTGGGAACTGACAAGACAACGTTGTGGCTACTTCGATCATAGATCGATGTGTGGCTACGTAATCTTGCCGTTGGATGTTTTTAAGCCGCCCAAAGGTCGCCATAGGCAAAGGCTTCACGACTGTTATCCTATGATAACAACCGGGTCCGACGGCTTAACTAGACCTCTGAATCACGGAGACGCTCATGGTAACATGTTACCAGCGCACATTCATTCAGGTACTGACCGCGCCGACGTTGCTTACCCTCGGTAATTGTTTCTAATCAGCGAGTGCAACTGGGCTGTATTTAGTCAAGTGTAATCATAATTAGCAAGTTAGCATCCTAAATACAGAAGCAAGTAAGTATGAGAGATACATATAAGATAACACTCCTTGTCTCTACCCTCCATAGTGAGTATGTATACTTTTATTAATGTGCCAGACATTTATAAATAGCCCGCCTATAGGTATTTCAGGGATAATCTTTGTCAGCAATGTTAGAAAATTAAAGAACTGAATTTTAAATTAGAGTAATTTCTTAATACGAGTTTTCTATTGTCTTTGTGGGGAGAGGAGTTTTGAATAAAAGGTGTCATAAGATTTAATCCTACTACTATTATAAAGGCGAAAGTTTGTAAGTATGGATGTATGTATGTATGGATGTTTGTTACTCTTTCACGTAAAAACTACTGAATGGATTTGAATGAAACTTTACCACAATATAGCTTATACATCAGAATAACACATAGGCTACTATTTATAAAGATATAGCTTCGCCTCGCGGCGTTGCCCGCAGTTATCATCGTACCGCGGGTAGCACCGCGGGGTTCAGCTAGTAACATATAAAACGATCTCGAATCTATTCGTAGATAATTTCTGAATCCCCATATTCATATTTAGATAGGTCTTTTAAAAACATTAAGAGGTTGCTAGACGATTTTTTTTATTTAGGGACCTGTTTGCGGGGTATTTTACTATGAAGCGCATTTTTTTTTTATTAAAAAGGGAGGTTCTAAGAGTTAACGGCTGCCACGTAAAGTCTGTAAAATCCTGACGGTAGTCCATATGATGCACTTTAAATGAAATTTTAAGGGCTTAAATTACTTTGTTAGTTCAGGAATTATAGAGTTTGTAAAATGCGTTTACTTAGAAAATTTCGTTTAGAAACTTCAGTTTTTTTCTATTTTCGACGAGTCAATGGCCAAGTCTAAGCAAAGCTTATTTTTATTGTGTATGGACAATACTGAAGCCATTCGTAAACGACCACAGTACGTCCGATTTCGTCGAGTTTTAACTGGTAATTGATTCAGTACATAACTAAATAAATGACTGCTTCGTTGATCTGGTGGCTAGCGTATGTAACTTAGCTGCTAATCAAGAAATCTAGGGTTCGATTCCCAAGTCGGGCCAGTTGATATATCGTGTTTTTACCCTCAGGTTACGGAGGTCTGATGCCGGCGGTCGCTTCGTGGAATAACTGATATTCAGGCAAAACAGATGGAACTAGTAGCTGACCCCAAATAATCTTGGGATAAGGCTAGGAAGACGACATAACTAAATAAATAAGGACAGTGGGATCAGAAGCTTCTAATTTATATTTTCAGTTGCTGCTGAATTTAGAAGACTATATTTGCTCAAGTGTAATAAGCGCTTAAGCCTTACTACTTACAAGTGTCGGATGTTTCATTCTATCAACGCCTGCCGGAGAAAGAGAATTATACGTCTTGTTTTTTGTCTGATTCTCCCATTAATAGAAAATGCGCAAAAAACTAAAGCCCATATTCCATGAAGGTTTTAAATGCAAACTGTTCGACATAAACAGTAGCCCCAAAACTTCACTCTTTAGAATATTCAGGATAGTAATGAAATAAAAGAAGACGAAGGATTACAAAAATCGGTCTAAATGAATTCCTTAACAGAGAAAAATAATACTTGCCGTTCAACGTAGCCATTTTAATAAATAACTTGTCCACTTATTTCTTCCTTAATGTCTACCAGTGTGTGAAGTAAGATCTGGTTGGATCATACAGATACATGCCTTTATTAAAGTAAAATTAATCCAACAATAACGTTCTATGAAAATATGATTTCAGATTCATATGTGTACCAATAGGGCCGATAAGTAATTTTTGTTCTTATATAATATCAGCTGAACAATATAATTTACTCTATTGTATGTATATTATATGGATACATGGATAGGGGATAACATACCTGCACCGTACGAGTAATTTTTAACAAGCAACGTAAGTACAGGCTGTACATTTAAGTCATGAAATACTACTACAGTTACAAAGTTGTATACAGTAGGTATGACTAGGAGAGCTATAGTAGGGTCACACTGCGGCATAAATGGGCCGACTCGACCAGAGTTAGATCATATAAGAAAACCGGTGAGCAGGAGCTTTTTCGTTGAGCGAATGAGGTAAGGCGAATAAGGAGAATTTGGGCTTTAGTTGACTGGGGGGAAGGCACCAGAAGGGTGTCAAGTGGCAACGCGCTTGTGACTCTTAGAGCTGCATGTATCCATGGACCGCAATAGCTACTTACAAGGAGAGACCATCAGTAGACTCATGTGTCCTCCTGTACAAAAAACATAAAATTTGACTAACAAAAAAAAATCATTTGGTGTTTCCATTGTTCCGCTTGTACAAAATAAAGAGAAATAACAGTAATAAATCTTAATTTCTTTATTAATTTATAATTAATTGGGTAGAAACCACTTTAAGTACAAGGTAAACAGAAGAATTCAGTTGTGTTGGGCTTGGGCAGCATTAGGATGCTACGTCGTGTCTTCTCATCGCCCATCGCACAGTGCCTAAAAAGAAATTCTTTAATCAGATCATCGTACCCGTTATAACATACGGAGCTGAAAGTTATACGGAGTTAACTAACTAGTTTTTGTTGTATTAAAGAAGTCCAAATACTCCAAAAAATTATAACGGAATAACTACATATTGCGTACAAATGGCAATAACATCAAATGGGGTCGGTTGAGATCTAATAATGGAACATCAGCTCTACAAGTTTTTTCCCGATATTGCCCAAAAATTACGTATTTATTTCCTGTACATAGTGTTTATATTATTATTAAAAAAAATATAAAATTATTTTATAAAAAAAATAATAGAAAAGGGTATCTAATACACATGTTCACTAACATTCCAACCAAAGAGAATAATATTAATCTCGTTTTTGTCAATTTGTGTTTAAAGACACATATTGGTTGGATCGCATGGTAAGCCTCCACAAACAATGTTGGCCGACAGAGCGTGTCGTGTAGTGGAAATGTAGCATTATTTTCAACTCTCGTTTCTTATTTGAGTCGTTTGTAGTTTAGTACGCGTTTGGCCCGCTGAGAAGCCGCGCTTCTACATCGTTGCCACTCTACGCGTCATCCTATAAAGAAGTATTAACAATAATTTTATTCTCGTGAAAACATTGAACAAGTGTGCTTAATTTTGTGTCGAAAGTGTAATTTTTTCCATTTAAGTGATGACTGCCAGTTGTAACACTAAAACATCCATTAAACAATAATTTAGAGGTAAATAATTTTATGTTTTCTCATACAAACTTTTGCAATCAGTATGTCCTTGCGTATTTTTAAAATCAGTAGTTTATGTTAGTGTTTTTCTAATTACTATCATACACTTAATAATATAGAACCTGCAACTATAAGGAAAAAGAGAAAAAAAAATGGGTAATACTGATAAAAAAAATTAATTAGAGTCCGACTGGGCAAAATCGGGTCAAAAAATTGTATTCGTAGACTATAAACTGAGAAAAAGGTAAGAGGAGGTAACATTGCTGTCGTATACTTTAATTCAAAGAAAGAATGCGTAATAAGACATGTTTTGGTATATAGAGTGTAGATGTTACCAATATAATAAGCTACATTACCTTTTTTAAGTTGTGGTGAGTAACCGTGATACCAAATTTAACAGATATGGCATGAAAAGAAAACTTTATTATTAAGTATTGTCGTAGAATGGTTTTATCACTTTGAACCTAGACCTTTTGTATCGAATTGTGCTATTTAATTGTTAATTTGATAAGTTACCAAACTAATGTCAATCGCAAGGTAGACGTGTACAAAACAGTTTTATGTGTAAGAATATTTTTTGTGTGAAATTAAAAGTAAACCACTGTTATGAATAAATAAATAAATATTTCGGACATGCCGACGCGGCTTCTGCTCGGCAATTGCATGTATAAATCTTGCAAAATAGCATGACAATAAGTAATTAGGTATTTCTTACTAAAAAATTCAATTATTTATAATTTTAATTTATGAATATTCTTACCAATACATTTGTAATCCTTAAATAATAGGTACAAAGGTACAAAATAATTCAATATAGTGATAGAGATTAATATGAGTACGAAGTATTATTATAAGCTACGGAATCTTTAACTTCATATTCCGTATACATTTAGAACCAACTTAAATGAAATTAAAAGATTTTCATTTTTTAAACAAAAATGTTATAAATCAGTTACGTCATTTCTTAGTTTCTATCACTCACGATGATCTAATCAGAAACCTACTGTAGGTAATAAATAAAATAATTTCATTAACTCTGAATGTGTCCTTTAAAAAGATCATTTTTTACGTAGAAATCAATACATAAATTCTGAAAAAGAGAGAGAGAGAGAGAACAACAACTTGTGGATCACACATAGTGTTGTCCCATGTGGAATTTCAACCCACATCACTTGGCGCAGTAGAAAGTGGCGTGGCGACCGCTTAAACCACTGGGCTAAGCGTGCAGTCAAATATACCTAGAAGACGATTACATATATGTCCAATTTTCACTGGAGTGGGTGAGACATAGAGGAATGATATAGTCATTTGTTATTTAATATCGAAAGAATTTTCGTCTTATCCATGCTCATTTTAAGACCAGCGGCGACCGCTTAGACCACTAGGGTCTAAGCGGTCAACGGTGCAGTCATAAATATAATTCATAAACTTGAATGCATCGTCTGGAAACTGCAAAATCGTTTTGCGTATTTCATCCACGAGCTTAAGAGTGATTGGTTTTGAATAACTAAGACTCAAATTTACCATCCACCCAGTTCTTTATGTATTCATAGAAAAAAGTAGAGGATACTTTTTTAGTGGTATAACAGACGATTGCTTCCGTAATGTCCCTTGCAGCAATGAAAAAATCAAACTTCTAATTCAACGCTAACAAAAGATACGGCCTTTAATACTCCGTTTTTGCCACATATTTTGACACTCGCAAGGGAATCAAAACCTACAGGATACCGTTGATTATAATAAAATTTGGCATTAAGCAATGTCATGTACAATAAATAAATCCAAAACCTTAAATTTGTAGTTGCATCACAAAATATGCGATTATAAACTTATGTGCAGCTGGTACATTAACCGTGACCTTTGTCGATGCTTGGGGACAATATTTTTCCAACGGCAAAGTTAAGTTCGTCCCTACTTCACTAAAACTTTGTACATATCTCTCGGTGCGCGAGTCCTACTCGCACTTGGCGTGTTTTTTATTTATCTATAGTCGTTCCAATAGTTTATTTAACTTTTGACAGCTCTAATACTTAATCAAATAGTGATACCCTGACCCGTTACCTATTCGATTTCTTTCATCGATCGATTTTATGCATTAAGAAGTTTTAATCGATTTAACAAACTCATTATTTTATAGATAATTTCGTACTTCATATTTCTATGTGTTTCAATGTGCGACCTCCTTTGTCAAAATAAAGAAGAAATGGATTAAAAGAATGTTGTTCAAATATGACGGTTCTATGTCATGAAAAAATATATAAAAGGAACTGAATTTTCAAAATGTATTATTGTATTGTGTTGTAATTCAGTGGTTAATATTGTATTTGTTAAACTATTGATGATCTTTATTAAATCTCTCTATGTCTATTTTAAAATAATCTACAGTATTTCAATGAGTAACCTTCAATATAGTTGAGTATTTATATTCCTCCGTATTGATTTATTTGTGAATTCTCACGTTTGGTTGAGTTGAGCGTATCGTTCCTGCCTTCGTTACTGTCAAAATGCCAAAAAAGAAAGTACTCAAAGGACAAACAAGAGAGTTTGTCTTGCGACTTCGTGAATACTTTGAAAAGGAAAGCCGTAATGGTGGGCCTCTTATACCAGTGACTCAAGTTAGAGACCGTGTTGCAGCAGCATTAGGTATTAGTGCTCCAACAGTGGCAAAAATAACAAAAGAAGGCTACGGCAGCAGTGGCATGGAACAGAATAAGCTATTTACACCTAAGAAAAAACGTCCGGCTAGTAAAGTTACAGCCGTTGACAATTTTGACGCTGATGCTATTCGTCGTCATATATACGACTATTACCAAAGAAAAGAGATTCCAACATTAAAAAAACTAACACAATCTCTTCGAAATAGTGGTTTGTTCCGTGGTCAAAAATCTTCTCTGACAAAGGTATTGAAAGACATTGGAATGTTATTCCAAAAATGTGACAAACGAAAAATTTTAATGGAACGCAATGATATTGCTTTGTATAGATGCGATTTTTTAAGACAAGCAAAAAAAATAGAAGATTGCTCGAATGTTGTTTTCACAGATGAAACTTGGCTCAATGCGAATCATACGCTGTCAAAAACTTGGACTGACAACACCGTTGGCTCCACTTCTACAGTACCAATGGGAAAAGGCGAACGACTGATTATTTGTCATGCAGGAACAGTAAAAGGATTTGTGCCAGGCGCTCTATTAGCTTTTAAATCCCAGAAAACAGGAGATTATCATGAGGAGATGAATTCGAACGTGTATGAAAAGTGGTTCAGAGAAATGCTTACATCACTCGAAGAGCCATCAATAATATTTATTGATAATGCACCTTATCACTCTCGTCAAATTAATAAAACCAACACAGGCCAACAAAAAACATGAAATTATAAACTGGCTTCGTGACAATGGCGAAGAGGTGAATGAGTCCCTACTAAAAGTAGAGTTAGTAAAGATATTAAAAACAAAGAAGCTGCCAAAACGATACGTCATAGATGAAATGGCAGCAGAGCATGGGCATACCGTCCTCAGAATTCCCCCATATCACTGCCAATATAATGCAATTGAAATGATCTGGGCACAAGTTAAAGGATATGCTGCGAGGAACAATACAACTCCTCCTTTCACCGCAAGAAAAATGCTGAATTTACTGAAAAATGCGTGTGAAAAAGTAACTCCAGAAAACTGGGCGAATGTTGTAGAAGAAACAAAGAAGGTGATAATGTCGGATTGGGATCGGGATGTTGCATTCGACAATTTATCTATCCAAGAAATGATAATCAATATTACTGAGAACTCAAGTGATGATGATTCCTGGTCATACGAAGAAGACGATTCTTTATAATTAAAATTAGTATTACAGTACCTCTTTTGGTTGTTTTATTTTTAATCCGTAAATTACTACGAATTTCAACATTTTGTACCTGTTCATTACAAGTAGGTACCGCAGGTAGTTTTTATTTGAACCAACTATAGTAAGTCTAAACAATTATTTTAGATTCATTAATTTGCGGCGAATACATTCGATCCCATTACTAGGTACGAGTACGATGGAACTGTTTTCATTACGCAAATTATTTATGCATTGAAACAGAGACATTTAGGGCATTTTAATGCAAAATAATAAAACTTTTTACGTGATTTGATATAAAATATAATCACAATAATTTTATTGTATGTTTTATTAATATAATCGATAATCGATTTATTTCAAAACCGTTTTTATAGTCTGTGGTCATTAATTACGAATGACACATCCCTAAGTAGGCGGAGCCCGCCCATAAAGTACAGTATTATCTGTAGTACATTGTATCAAAAATTATTACAAAACTTTATGTGCGTGATCTGTCAAAAGTTAAATAAAGTATTGGAACGACTATAGTAACCCCTCCACCCGAGTTTAAACCTGGCTACACCAATGGGCAAAATAGTCTTGTTTTCTCATTAATAACGCTTTCAAACCAATGACACTCGTTTATATCTATTGATATTTAAAAGCACAATCATAAAAAAAAATATGCATAGCATTTTAAACATTATTTAGTAGATATATAATACTTACCACAAATTATTAAATATCCTTCTATTTTATCACACACACGCACAGTGTAGGCAGTTGTGTAGGTAAATTTCGCACAAAGTAAAATGCGGTTTATGGTACTAAGTACTTAATTAATAACCATAAAGGAACCAATTTGTTACGTAATACATATTATTATTTTCTACCACTATTTACGATTAGCTTCATTTAGGTATATAGAATTAAAAGCTTTTCTATTATGGCTATACCACAAAATAACAAATTAGGTTTAAATATTTATTATTATTTCTATAAAATAACAAGAAACGTTTATTTCTAACATACATCATCTCTCATCCAATACCTAGTTCATGTTCGATGGTTTTATAATCATAATTCTTTTACATAAATACATACTATGAACGACAGGGGCGGGCGTTGCCACTCTTGGTAGGGTAGGGCACCACCTCTGACCAGCTTTCCTAGGTGTGCCGACCTACATAACTAATGTTGTTTTCACTTTAACTCTGACAGTTTAATTAATATAAAGTCGGCGAAGGCAGCAGAAGACCGCACCTTCCTTGATTAACAAACATAAACAGTTCTGATATGTTATAATTATTTCATAAAGAAAGATCTTTAGAGCTAATTTTACAGACCTGCACTGCAATACAAGTTAAGCAATAAAATCATTAAATGTGTTCTCTATTATTTTGGAGAGTTTAAATTTAAAGCATTTAACAACGAAAAAACTTAATATCAAAACGGTTATTTATTAACCTGATCCCAAAAACCGTTAATAAAACTCGCACGGAAACGTGTGTAATTAAAGTTTTGTGTTAATGTTTAGCTTATGGTGCCCACATGGCGTTCAACTAAGCAACACTTTGGTGATACCTAAACGGCGTTTGACATACAAAAATTCTAGCATACCTATTGCAATACACATATACTTCAATCTCAAACCCAACTTTCATTATTTTTATGAAGTTGGCATATTATGGTGATGTCAGTGATGACGTCATATTCGTACCACGAACAACCGGTTTCGCGGCTGCCGCGCCGTTGCCGACCTCCAATTATGCTAATATGTCGATGCGGTTCCAGTCCACTCCTCAGCCATACACGTCGTAAAGAGATACATATACCTAAATTGGGTCTGACTAGTCAGTGAGGTCATCTACCTACCTACCTTATCTACCTATTTTATTTTTAGAAAATATGTATTCCTCGGAGGACATACTGAAATTTGTTCAACTAAGAATGAATGAAAGTTTAAAGACAATAAAACAGTCTCTCCGACAGTTTGTCAATTTAAACTTGTATTCCTGAGTTTCTATCTGGTTTCATTCACATACCTACACGTTAATTTCAACTCGACTAATGTCACAATAGGATCACACGACATCCTTTCCAAGTGTTAATAAAAACTTCAATTATCTTAATATATATAATGTTGTGCTGCGCTCGTTATGTGTCTGGGTACAGGGCGTAGACCCTGACTTGTGGTGGCATAAGGATTGTAGAACGGTGGACGTAGAACAGATTTAAAAATAATTTACAGGCAATCACAGAGATTTGCACGACTTTTTACGACTGTGATCAGTAGATTCATGGGAGATCGAAGTTGTGTGTGTGTTCCTTACTACAGCTCATTTCATTTAACCTATTCCAGAATACAACAAATGATCTGTTATTACAATATTATATTATAAACATACAACAATACAATACATACAACATTACATCTTGCATTATTATTAGTTGTTTATGGACTCTATCTCGCGTGTAGAGTCAACGCAGAGATTCCGCCAATGTCAGGTGTTTTGAGAGACACGTTCAGAAATTGATTGGCCGGTGGTAATTAAAATTCTAAGACATATTTCATTTCCACCTGCTCTTAATTTGTGTTATTGTAAAAATATTAAACAAAATAAACAGAGACGACACAAAAATGGTCATGACACAATATCAGGAAATGAATTTCATTGTACCAATATAATGATATTGACTCAACTTTTATATATTACAATATGCACATTATGACACTATTTTACATGTGTCACTTCCAACCAGGCAAGCAAACTTATATATTTTTTTTATTATTTCGCAGTACTCGCATGATGTCAATCCATATTATGTTGATAGATAATTTAATATGACCTTTTAGCGATGCTGATATTACTTTGTAAGTCAAGTTCTAGGTCAACATTAGGTACTTTAATAAGCAGTACCTATACTAGGACCTTTTAGGATAGGATATTTGATCCGTGGTGCTTCCCGGTTTGAAAAAGGTTTTTCCAGTTTCCAGTTTTTCTTCTGTTTAATTTCGTTGCGGGTTCCAAAACAGTTAAATTTTTCTTGGGACTTCCCGAGTGTTGTAACTCGGTGTGTTCGTGGGTAACTGCTGTTAATCCTGGTGTGCAGGAGTTACAGTGGTGGGCGTATAGGCGGGATTAGTCTCATACAAAAAAAGCAGTACATACCTTTACAAATTATTATTACTACGGGTATGGAGTAGAAATCTGTTGTGCCTGGAAATGTGGAAAGTTTTAATTATTAAGTATGTGTTTATTGAAGGACTATTAATGTATAATTAAAAAAATAATAATTTGGTCGATCCGGGAATCGAATCCTAGACCTAAAGCAAAGTAGTCACATACGCTACCACTACGCCACCAAGGCAGTTAATATGTTATTGCAATGTTGTTGATTATGTTAAATAATAATATCATTACTTCACATAAGGGTATATATGGGTATCTATTATATCTCTATGTAGAGACGTAGATGTAAAATGTTTTAAGTAGGTAGGTACTTGTAAAATTTATAAAAATTTAATCTAAATGCGAAGCACTATTTTCATAATCCATACTTATATTTTAAATGCGAAATTATTTTTCTTTCGGTCTGTTCTGCTTTCACGGTCAAACCGTTGCACCGATTTCAATGAAATTTGGCATGGAGGTACTTTGATTTTAAGGAAAGACATAGGCTATTCTTTGATGCGATAACTGACAAACATGCGAACGGAGCCGCGGGCAAAAGCTAGTAAATAATAAAGGACTCTTGATACTAGTGAAACTGAACTAACCGAACCAAACCATATAAGATTTAATAGACACGCATATAGAAGACTCATCGTATGGTTTATACTGGAGTCAATTAAATCTTTCAATTCCTAACCAGAATCACCACTTCATCGTTTTACATCACGTTGAGTTCAGTGGTTACATTATAAGATGAAAATCAAGACAGGCAGGTAGCATTGGTTCACAAAGAAAAATACCATGTACACTTCGTTATGGCTTCATTCTTGCAAAGTTCCATTTAATATAAAAATAAAATTAAATATGGCGAATTAATTGTAAACAATAAATCTGATTGTAAAAAATATATCAGGTGGAAGCCGTTTTTAATAAGTAATTAGATATATTCAATTAAAGCGCATTGTATTATTTATTGTATTCAGCACGTTCCTGCTACAAATGGACCACCCAACGCTACAATGTCGTAAACATAATCATTTATCGGATTTTATCGAGCTATAAACAATATACACATATTGGCATATTTTTTTAAACTTTCGGAAGTAGCAATGACTGCATAAAGAACATTTGTGAAATAATTATTCAACTATACAAATACTGTTCTCTCTAATCTATTTTTCTAGTAGAAAAATTATTAGTTTCCTATGAAATGTAATTTTCTTAAAACCCTATTAGGTAGATGGTTTTCGGCGATTCTGTAGCCAAGATCTCTACACTTTCATACAGTCGTTTGCAATATTTTGCATTAAGGCATAAGTAAGTATTCCACATACCTACAATTCTGCAATTTTCTCAAGTATGAGAATAATAGAATTCCTCCCGTCCATAAAAATTATTGTTAAGTTTTTAGCTGAACTGTAGACATTCAATCCTATAGGCACGTAGAACAATGATATAAATAAAAAGTCTTATTTACAATATCATTGATGTAGAATACCAAACAAAACACAGCTTTCTTTCTTACATATTACTAAGTTGTACTAAGTGTAGGTGAAACAATACGGACATATGGCCCACATGTTCGCGGCGTGACGGCGAGTTCTTATCGGTGCAAAGACGAACCCACCTACACTTTTCACCGTGTATTATGATATGTAAAAGCAAGCAGCGTTGCGCCGCGGCCGGACGCGACAGTTCAACGAACTGCCAATTCACCATCTTTTCCATTCATTAATTCTAATTCAACTTAGTTATTAGTCTTCCGCCGAACTCTGTATTTTGATTCGCAATAACCAATTTATTCATTTATACGTAGTTATTTAAGGCTGGATATTCAGCACTGCAGCGGCCTTATTTGACTATCAGATTGACCTCGTGATAGGTTGAAAGGTGGTGCTGATGGCAAGCCAAATATGCTTTTTATTTTCACTCTACAATCCTATACATCATCACTGTATTGTTTAGCTGATCACTACGTTTCTAAAAATAGATGTTATTTGCCCTCAACTTTATTATTATTATTGATAAAATGTGCGAATAATGAAACGGATAGTTATAGGCACTAGATATCGTTTACGATCACAAGACACTGGCCATGTAATTTTTTTTCTATTTATTTTGTTAAAAAAATGTGTCCTATAGGTAGTTAGGAATATATAGGAATGGATGAAAAACGTAATTTGAAATTAAAATATGTTCAGTATGCGTTGCTGCACAGTAAACAGGTTATTAAAATTCAAACTGTCTACAACTGCAGGACTACTTAGCCAAAGATATACTTTCAATTTGTTGTACCATTGCACATTTACTGAATGCTAAACAAATTGTGGAAAAGTAAAAGTAATAGTATCGCTTGGCGGCCAAGCCCTTACAATGACCCACGTGGTAGTGTAGTCAGTTAAAAATAAAAATGACCGTTTACATCATGCTTTATTAAATTACAGTGTGATGCTATTCGAGAAGCGCGGAATGGCGCGGGCGTTGTATTCGGTCACAAGTCGCGACAGCAGACCTTCGCTGATAATAGCGGTGACGCCATCGCACTCCCGGCACAAATATACGACAGCATGGCAGGCGTGGCCCTAAGGTTGTTGTCGTAATACTTTGCTCCTTACAAACCTGTCCTTATTCAGACGGTCATGGCACGTTCAAGGTGCCTCCATGATATTGTATTGTAACGAGGTAACTGGAGCTGCTTAAATGTCACGATTGTTTTTCATGATGGCAAATTGAAGTAGGTTGCTAGGTATTTACTTCTAGGTCGATTCAATCTCGTTTTCTTATAAAATATACTTATACGAGTCTCCTGTTTCATCTTTAAATCAGAAATACCTGCATTGGCCGCGGTCTCTAAAGTCCAGATTGTAGAATGGGTTAATTGGATAGGCGTTTATTTTTTAATCTACATTCTCTATCTATTAAATTAAAAGGTACATGTTTCTTAACTCTAAAAAACGCTTTCTTCCTAAAAAAGCTTTAGGAAAGGAAACAAAGGTTTGACTAACATCGGTTTTCTATCAGGCGGTGGTATACCCTGGTCGATCCGCCAATGCGTGACTTGGTTTTGTTTCCATCTTGTATGTTAGCAAAATTTAGTAAAAAAAATGCTTTTAGTTTGGAGCCAGCACCAAGAACTACACAATATTTTGTTTTTATTACTTACTAGCGGTCGCCCGCGGCTCCGCCAGCGTGTATGTCGGTTACCGCTGCAAAATGCCTACCCAGGAAAGACACGGTCAGCAAAATGAGCCAGGTCAATTCACAGACACCGACACTAACATCGACGACGCAGTCATAATCCGCAGGCTGCACAGATTGTCTTTCTCTGGATGTTAAAGTTGTTAATGAGGAAAATATTGAAATGTAATTAATACTAAGTTTTCACTTCTGCCGGCAGTCCCCGAGTGCAACCCGTTGTTTTAGGATAGATAACTAAAGCGATTATTGTAGAGCTTCTCTATAAACAACATTTGATGTTAAATTAAAATACATATACTGATGTTCGGGAGCCCCGACCCGTGATAGGGCAACGTAAAGTTGCCCATGCGTAAAACATATTTTAATTTTGCCATAACTTCAAAACCAAACGTCCAATTTTTATCATTCAAAGAACAAATACTATCTACATAAACTGTAGTTAGTGATGATTTATTTTGAAAAGGATTGATAGCATGAGTAAAATAAACGCGTTTAAATGTAGTCCAAAAATAATTTAAGATTTTTAAATAAAAAAATGGTTGTTGTGCCTCACTCTACATAGATAGATAGGTATAGTGTCTCGCGGACTTTTTTGTAGATATTTATAAGATTTACGATTAATTAGAACATTTTATGGTTCTATATTTTATAGTATAGGCAGCGTACGCAAAATAAGTAACTTTTCTGGTTGATTTTTACACCTTGTGTCCGAAAAACACAAATATCTTTCGGAACCCTTTTTTCCAAAATAAAATATAGCCTATGTTACTCGTGGATAATGTAGCTTTCGAATGGTAAAAGAATTTTTAAAATCGGTCCAATACTTTTTGAGTTTATTCGTTACATACAAAAATACAAATCTTTTCTCTTTATAATATTGTTATTAAATTATTAAGTGTAGATAAACTCCTCTTCATATTTTGTGAAATCGAATCAAGAATCGTATATAGATCATATATCTATACCTATATCTATACCTAGTTGTCAAGTATGTTTTGAGTAAAAAAAAAGGTCTTGACACACATGTTTGATTTTGCAACAAATTTAAAATTGTTTGTGAATAGTAATAGAGTTCATACGGTCAAAATGTGTGTTAATCATCACTTTACATGTCGTTTACTTGATCGTTGGGGTCAACTCTGTACTGTTAGCACTTAATATATAAGCGATACACGATAATAAGAGACCAGTTTTTTATCCACGCATAATGATTCAGACTAAAAACATCGCAGTTGGTTTTGTTATTGTTTCATTGTACTTTACTTCTCAACCTTTCTTCAATATTAGGGCAAATTATGTGTGAGGGAGAAACTTGATGATCTTATAGGTCTGTTGTAATGATGTTGTTAGCTATTATTTGAGTTTAGCAGAGATGCCAAGAAATGCAAATGATGGCATATCTGTAGCATTGCATCAAGAACGTACGCATGAGAGCATACTAATTGGTCTTTAGACTGGAGGAATGTTCTGTTTACCAATGAGACTAGAATATAATCCTTAAATTCAAATGGTTACAATCTAGATGAAGAGGTTAAATGCAGAATGTAGGACGAGACGAACGATTTGATTAGTCTCTTAAAGTAAGAAGTCATAAATATTACTTACAAGCTTTTCCTGCGTATATCAAATCTCAATAAGACCGAACGTAGTACACCCTTTCGAATCGTACAAAAAAAAAATCATAATTCATGCAAAATTGAGTAAAAGGCAGGGAGTAACTGCGGTAATAAGCGTTTAAAAATATACAGCTGACAGTTTAGAATAGTGGTTAGCATATATTGAAAATAAAGAGAAGTCAAACAGGAAGTTGTAGCTTATTTATACATTTGCAACGTTCATCGTTCTCGATCGATGCAGCATTTAAATGTCAAATGAGATTCATTTGTCTAGTGTGCTGAGAGACTTAACTGTAGAATATAAAATTCTAAATTAATGTGAAACATTTAATACGGAAGGTCAGTTAGTCTGTTGAAGTGGCGACGCAACGCTATGGCAAGCGTCGCCACACTATGTGATAGTATAGTATATATAGTATACAGACGCCCCACTGCTCCTTAATTATTTTTACTAACTGACCCACGCAACCTCGTTTATGTCTCCTATAGCCCGTAGCGCAGCGTTATAATTATTTAAACATTATTCATCGGTGCTCCGCTCCTATTGGTTTTAGCCTTTCTCGATAAATGGGCTATTTAACACTGAAATATTTTTTCAAATCGGACAAGTACTTCTTGAGATTAGCGCGTTCAAACGAATAAATACAAACTCTTCAGCTTAATATATTAAGTATAAATATGACACTAACCTAATTTTATTGCCTCTTTAAAATACACGAAACTTTATTATCTGAGGTAATGTATCCGGGTTTTCCGAATATGTCTCTTATTCATAATATGTAATAATGAATGTAATTATTTAAATTAATGTTTAAGGGCATTACCAAATAATTTTGACCTAGATAATATTAATTAAAAATGAAAACATGTTTCTTTAATACGTGTGATAGTTGGTAAAGTAACATAAGCCTGGAAACTACGACTGTACTGAAAGTAATTTCTTAACTGTATCGAATTTTCCCCTACTTTATGATTTACGAGTATATACATAGGTATATATAACACTGAATGAATCTACTGCGTAAATTATTCAGTCATGCGATCAGACGATTATTTAACACACCTTGTGTTAAATAATCGTAGTGGGGTAAGTTCAGTCACTATGATAGGTTATATTTATGAAAAGTAACTTTGCTATTGTTCTACGAAAGGTAGATCTAAGGTTATGCAGGCTATGCTGTCTGCTGTAATTTAAAAATCACCATCTAGTTTATAAAATACTTCTTGTTTTTTTTCTACGCTTTATTAAAGGAGTGTTTTGACATTAGTATTTGTAATAACAATACCTTGTTTAATGTTTGAATGATTGGCAATGAATTGCTGAAGAAACCCTAAGTATCATTCTGTACTGACTATCATTTGCTCTTGTAAGTAAACTAATGCCGAATCTGTCGATGTACCATGTTCAACTACACTTAGTATTATCAAGATAATGTAGGAATCTCGTATAATAGTGTGAATCAATATAACTTTAGATGTTGCAAAACCTACAACCAAATTCAAACACAGTGTTCCAGTTTTGCTTACTTTATTGATTTTTCCTTCTACTTTGCATAGGTAACTATCGCTACGCCGCAGAATTACCTATATCTAAACAGACACGCTATGTATTTTTAATGATTGCGTATTGTCTATGGTTATATCTTGTAGCATGTGACAAGGTCCAGACTGCCGAATTAAATTGGTCTAACTGTCGCATCGTCACTTAATCAATTTGTGAGCGACCGAAGTATCTACTGGCATTGCTCGTTCAGTGAATGTTTAATTGTACGGCTTCTTTAGGGCTGTTGTTCCATTACTACTTATTATACATTTATACATGTAGGCGTATGTTGGAAAAGTATTGAAATTACACGGAGAGTCAGAGACTTTCTAATCAGGTACTTAATTATCTTAAGCACTTTTTCGCCAACGATATTTTATAGGTATGATGTATTCTTATTCTAGAATTAAGTTTGTTCATCTTTAAAATCTGAAACTGTATTTTAATTCACATCGGACTTATAGGGTACATTTCTAATTACACTTATTTTCAGTTTAATGTTTTAAAATTCCATGTATTTCCATTTCTTTTCAGTACCTTTTAGGGGCGTAGCTAACAATTGCCTTATTAGTGTGCTCTTTCACGCATTTTGACCTTAAAGCAGTTTTTGTTGTGTTAATAATAACCATAATCTGTGGTAAGGGTGTTGTCTGTGCTTGCCAAGAGTGACGTGGCTATACATTTACTTAATTTATGTGTTATTAAACTCAATTATGCTGCAAACTTAACTGTGTTTAAAATAAAAACACTAGGTATTATTTTCGTGACGTAATCGTCTGAACTATACAAAGATTAAAATAGAATTTCTTACTCATCTACTTTATGATTTAAACAACGCAGTTTATTAATTACTTTTTAGTCTTTAATTTTCCTGAGCTTTAGATCTAAATAAACGTATCTAACGATGTTTAATGCCACCTATATATTTGCTCTAAGCTAACTACAATAAAGATTCTAGCTATAAGGTTTTAATTAGATTCTTTACCTATGTAATCAATTAAATTAAACTGCACGTTTGGCCTAGTGGTTAAGCGGTCGCCACGCCGTTCCCTACTTCGCCAAGTGTTGTGGGTTCAAATCCCACATGGAATAACACTTTGTGTGATCCACAATTTGTTGTTTTAAGTCAGGGTGTTCGTTTCATGTATGTTTGTAATGTCCCCCGCGACACATAAATTATTCCTAGTGCAAGAGTTGTCTAAAAAAAGAAAACAAAAATTCGATACTCATTGAATTTCTGTATTTTTTTTATAAATAAATAAATATTCCGGACATCTAACACACAACGCCATCTAGTCCCAAGCTAAGCAGAGCTTGTGTTATGGGTACTAGACAACTGATATAAATACTTATATACTTTTTTTTTTGTAAATACATACATATTATATTATTATCTTAGTAGCTAATAAATAATCATTACTCATTATAGGCATTATTTATTTATTCATTGAGTAGTGTCTAGGTAATTAATTTGCCCAATCATTCCAGGGAAATACTTAAAACTACAAGCTTAACAGATATGTTATGGATACTAGAAAGCTGATATAAATACATATTATGTATTTATATACTTTTTTTAATACATACATATTATACATAGAAAACACCCAAACTCCGAAACAAATATTTACAAATCATACAAAATACAAACGTTTGGTCCGACCCGGGAATCGAACCCGAGACCTCGACACACCAGTCGCATACGCTATCACTACGCCACCGAGGCAGTCATAAATAAAATTAATGTAATTTAAGTATAAAATTTATTACTTTGTATTCTACAATTAATAAATGCCCACGTCAAAATCTTATTGATATGTTTATGTGATAAGTAGTACGACACAACTAAACAGCTGCATCACGGCAGTTGGTTACGGTTTCCTATCATGAGTTTACTATTAGTTTTTTTATGCGTCACTGCAACGCACTCTTTCGCATACCGGTGCACTTACAATTCGGCTCCAAAATTGCAAAACATTCAAGAATACTCATATTGTATAGATATACAAATTGACTTAACATTCGCACGTTCTATTTTAGATATAGTTTCGCAATTACCTCCATTTTTAGGGGTGGGCGAATGTCGGTCAACGACCGTCGCTGTGCCTCCTTGGTGTTCGAAATTATCAAACAACCTTCTGACACGCAAAATAAACTTGTCATAATCATAAAGTTTTATTGCTTTTTTATGAAGAAACGGCACGAGAGTCATATTTTGCAAACCACGCGACATAGTCATTGTTAAGTTGACATTGTCTTGGAACCGTTTTTAGGAATTGTGAGTACCTAGATACTCTAATCAAAATAGACGCAAAGAACTTATAATTGCGGTTAGTTTAAATATATTTTAAAATGGATAAGGATATTAAATGCTTTCATATCATATTTAAACAGCAAAAATATTCATATCCATCACATCATCGATTTTAAAAAAAACATTGTAACTTATTGCTTATTCATGTTTCTACAGTATTTCTATTTACATTAAATGTTCAGTAATTGCAATATTTACTCACTAACCACTGTACATATTAAATAGTTAATATTATAATAATTCTCAGCACTATGCGAATAATTTTCAACTCAGAGCTTTTATACCTGCATAATTTAGGTTAATTAAAATTTGGCTAAACCTTGTCATTAGCAAAAGACATATTGACCAGAAAGGAATCTGCTGCCTCATGTTTTCTCAAATCATTTAATTATTATCTTCTTTGTCTAGATGACCATATGATTGAACAATTTATATGAATGAAAATTAATCTCAGTCGAAAGTTCCGAATTAATTGGCGGTCTGCCACAGACTAAACAGCTGTCATGTGAAAGTAAGGTGACGGCCGACATCCGCGCCCTATTTTATTCGTTTACTTTATGGTAACCTAATTACAGTTAACGACATAAACAGATACATGTCATGGAATCATAACCTGTATAGAAAAAGGTTGTATGATGGCATAAGCACAATCACAAGATTACTAATTAGTATTGGAATTATGAGTAAGTACAGTTGCTAGGTGAAACGTGGCCATAGGTAGTTGTCTTTAGGTACTGATCAAAAGAGCAAAAGCTGTATTACAAATAGGAAATGAGATTCGCAATTGATAAATTATATTCGCTTTGTAAACTCACTTAAAAGTTGAATGAAACTTGCGTCAAATATTTACAAGCTGAAGATAGCTTGTAAATATTGAGATGTTGAATTTGTAATAATGAGAAAGATCTCGGGAATATTTTTAAAGGAAAATGTTTTTGTAGTGTTCTCTACTTTTATATAGGTATCGGATCGAACCCGCGGTTATGTTTGTACCACGGGGCAAAGCTAGTCCAAAAAATCCATGTATCATCAGCTATCTCTCGGTGAAAGTCCGGTCAAAATCGGTCCAGGCGTATAGTCGTATATTGTATAGATGAAACAAAAGCAATTTTTATGTAGGTACACCGTACATATACCAATTTTTTTTTTTAATTTTTGTCTGTCTGTCCGTTTGTTCTATGGAAGGGACATTCACTGGCAGATAGCTGATGATATAAGGCGTACCTTAGGCATTTTTTTTTACTAGCTTTGCCCCGTACCAATGCTGTCTAGTACCCATAATATAAGCTCTGCTTAGTTTGGGATTAGATAGCGTTATGTGTTTGAAATATTTATTATTATTTAATTATTCTAGCTTGTAAAGTAAAACAGTCTGGGATAAGGTCAGACCAAGTATAGACAACTAAAGTACCCAAATAGCTATAACATCAAGTGACCGGTGAAGACAGGTACGCAGGTATCCGCGAGTAACACACTCAGCTAGTAAACAAATAAGATTAGAATGAAAGATTAACAATGAAGACAGGTCTAATAAGTGTCGGAACCGTAAAAACCGTCAAAGTTAATAAAATGATGATCATGATAGTACCTACGTTTATTGATCATGCAGAAATTATAAGTGACTAATGTCATATTTTTATATTCAATGACGTAACGTTAACAAGTTCAATTAATAAAGCGACTCTAAACACATTATTGAAGTAATATTTCTCGTCGAGGTTATATTTTACGGAGATAAACGTTATTAATAAAGATTTCTATGGGTGGTGCCTAAAGTATGTAAGCCATTGTTCAGTAAATAACTCATGTTCATCAATCGTTTGTATGAATCATAAGCATTTGTGGCAAGATATGCGGCAAAGATCATTTTTATCATTCTGGTTTGTCAACAATTTTTGTTCAAAACAATCTAAAATTGTTTTCATATTAACTGTTAACACATTGATTTTGTATTTACTATATGTATATGTATACGGGTATTAACGAGATCAAGTTATCTCATGACCATGGATAGTGTAACAGTCACATCGTCAGGAAAATCATTATTGTAGTGTTACATTTTATTGACAAAACGAGTCTGAAAATCGTTGGTACTCTAAGGTATTTTTTCTATGGAGCTCCATAATATCCCTAATAAATAAAATAAATAAATATTAAATAAACGTCATCTAGTCCCAAGCTAAGCAGAGCTTGTGTTACCTATGGGTAGACAACTGATATGAATACATTTTTTTTTGTAAATACATGCCTATTATACATAGAAAACACCCAAACTCCGAAACAAATATTTGCAAATCACACAAAAACTTGGTCCGACCCAGAATTTGAACCCGAGACACACTCGGTGGCACAGCAGTCGCATTCACTACCACTGTGCCACCGAGGCAGTCAAAATATAATAATACAGATAATAGCTTACGAAATTATCTTTTTCTCTAAAATCTGTACTATAGCAGAAAAGGGAATTACCTATATGCTTTCATATATCTTGCAATTTAAGTAATAACTATAATAGGTAGTTGTATCAAACAACACGAAAATTTAAAACATCAACATTTTACACCAAAAATAGGTATCCTTGAAATACTTACCTAATATTTATATTTAAACATAAGTTAATGCAAAAATATACGTAAAGTTTTGAATAGGTACCTATTAAATTTTATAGTCTGGTGCTTTCGTCCGATGCTTAGGTACTATAATTTTGAAATTTATGCTTGCGTGCTATATAGCACGCGCTATTATGGGTGCTATATAGCACGCAAGCATAGATTTCAAATTAATAGAAATTGTTCTTTCCTCTTTGAATAAAAAAAGGAAAGAACAATTTCTGACGATATTGGTCACAATCACAATTCTCATAATAAATAAGAAATGAACTGCATCGAAATCGATCCATCCGTCTGAGTCTGTGTATGTATATGATGCCACAGGCAGACATTGACGTCAAACGTATAACGCCTCTCTTTTTGCGTCGGGGGCTAATTACTCTGTGAATCGCAAATATTTTGTAAATATTAAATTAAAGTTTGTTTATGGTATATAAAACTTTATTTTCATGATATCGCTCTTTAACAGAGACATTATTTCTCTGAACATTATTGTAGTGGTTAACATACTAATAGAACATTCGTAAAACCCAACGTATCATTCATATAATAATCTATAATCCAATAATAGGTACATACAGAACAACAAAACAACTATCAGAGCTTTGTCGAATGCAGGTTTTTTAAAAGCTAAAACTCGTTCGTGCCGTGTAGGTTCCAAGACGTGTTTGAGTCCGGGATTCTGCAATAGCCATGTGAATAACAGCAGGAAGAAATATGAAACACGATTGACATGAGTAACACTCTGATGGTCAGAATGATTCACTGTTTCCCGTTAATGAAACATACATATAACATACTAGTTATTACGATCTGTGCATAAAGTACATAATAGTTGTCAAGCGAACTTTTAAGAGCCAGTTAGTTGACTGCGTTGAGGATGATATCATTGCAAGGGTCATCTCATACCATCTATTTTAATTCTTAAGGAGTTGGCATTGGTGGACGACACTTCTACACGCCGTTTAATGTAGGCAACTAAATAAACGGCCGTGGCCTAGATACACGAAACACGCTGTACATGTTGTTTGGTTTTATATTCAATTCTGTTAAGCTGTCAATTAACACGAACTGACTTGATTTTTTGCTGTTAAGTTATTTGTAATTTAATTTTTTTTAGGACTAAACACTCTCGCATAGGAATAATCGCGCATATCCTGTGTCGCGGAAGACTTTACATACGTAGGTACATAAAACGGACACAAAGAACACTCAGACTCAGAACAATAATTTGGGGATCACACAAAGTGTTGTCCAATGTAGGATTGGACCCACAGCACCCTTACATTGTGCACCAGCACATTAAAAATAATCCTAATAATTTGGTAAACAGCAACGGCAAAAATAATGTAGGTTTTTGATTCTTTATATTCTTTCATTATATTATTTTATAGTTCAACTTCTGAATATACCTTAATTTGTTATCCATCTATTTCTATGCAAAACAGCTGTTTTCGTTGGTCCAGCGGTTTACGTATGCGTATGCCGATCAAGAGGTCTCGGGTTCGAACCTCGAGTCGGGCCAAAAGTGTTATTGACTTTTTCTGATTATAAACATACGAGTACTTAATAACATCTCCGAGTTTGGAAGTTGGGGTCTGAACCCCTATGCCTTGGAGAACACGTGAAGCTGACGGTCCTACGACTCATATCTCTCCGATCGTGTCGGTTAACCGTCCCATCGGATTTTTGCGTTTGCGCACACATTTGTGCACTATAATATCTCCTGCGTAGTTGGCTGGTCTCCGTTGAGCTGTAATCAGCTAGGAGAATACCATCAATTTTTCTATCCATAAAAACTATATGATCCATTCGGTTAAACCGTACAAATTAATAAACCGACAACACGCTTGCGACTTATCTAATACAGTAAAGCTCAGTACATTGTAATAGTTGTAAGGTTAAATTATACTCTATCATTTTATGTTTGTCAACGATCTCTCCGTTTCACGATCTTGTTTCGTGTTTTCATCCGTTACGGATTCTCATTATTTTCCTAAATTAGTTGATAAAGTAGTGGGGTGGGTTGATAAAGTAGTTCAATCTTTGTAGTTTATACATAATTGTTATTAATCCTTGTTACAGATGCAAGATGAATATCCAGATGTAAATCAGCAACTGCACGCTACAAAAACAATAAAAATGAAGCAACTTGTTAATAAAAATCTTATCACACTCAAATGTGTTCTCTTCTGTTTCCTATCGGGTAAGATATCAACTTAGTTTTTAAATTTTCTTTTCTTTACCTGACCCTGAAAAGCAAATATTTTAATTAGGAATATAATAAGTAATATCGAACTTTGTTGAGCTGGATATAAAACAGATAGATACTTAAATCGATTAGTATTAGATATTGATTAGGTTCTTATTGATTTTGATTCGAGTTTGTCTTTACAAATTGTTTGGTTAATAAGTAGATGAAATTATTATTTTGCAATATCATAAATTATTTGTTAACTACACTTACAAATATAAAAATAATTATTTAGGCAGACACTAAAATACAATAAAATATAGCTTTTTCTTAAATACACTCAGTGCCTTTAAAAACTTTTAAAAATCGATTTAGAAATCTACTCCATCGTAAATCACAGGCTTTTATTTTAAATCATAAAACATCGATAAGATATATCTTTTAAATCACTTCTTGTCAGTAATAAAGAAACCCTACAATGTATACAGCCTTCAAGTGAGACTGCATTGAATGATATATTGGTAAAAACGGTCAAACAGGTTGATACACCATGCCAGTAAAAAGTAGTTCGTGTCATCGCGGACAGCCGGCTTCATACACAGCGAGCATTTAACCCGGGTGGTGTTGCAACTTACCGTCTAAGGAACGTTGGCCACCTCATTGCTATCGAATGATTTAGGGACCGTTCACCTCGGTCTTGCCACTGCAGTGCCGATGGTGATCACGTGACCCACATGCTCTCGGTGTACTTACAACTTGTGCATTTAAGATGTTTGAATAAATCGTATAAATTATACATTTGAAACTCATACCTAGAACAAAAACTCAAAACAAACAACTGCATTGTGCAGATTAAACAATAACAATAAAAACAGTGGCAACCAACCTACATACACTAAGGTTGCTGAACTTAATAAATCAAACGGTGTACTATCTGGGGTGTAATAAGGTTAGGAAAACGAGCATGTTATGTT
Organism: Spilarctia lutea; assembly: GCA_916048165.1. NCBI lineage: Eukaryota > Metazoa > Arthropoda > Insecta > Lepidoptera > Erebidae > Spilarctia > Spilarctia lutea. The sequence continues at coordinate 12,099,524 of OU696475.1, read as the reverse complement.
TATAATTCCCATACCGTTCATCCATCCTATTACTAGTTTCTACGAGTTGCAAACAGGTAGTACTAGAGATTAACATTCTTTAAACAACTTTATCGTGATTGATTGGCCATCAATACCAAGGCTCAGGTACAATGTAAGCAGTTTTATACATATAATAGAAAACTGGTAACAGACAGAATTGGGAGCTTATACATTTAAAAGGGGTGTATTATCTATTAAATTAATACGTCTGCCACTTAATATTTCATTAAGGTCTGTAGTTCTAGTGGTTAGCGATCCTGACTGCAAATCATTGGTTCGATTTTCATCTAGGATTTTTTTTTTTCTATAAATGCCGTACTAATACAAGTAGGACATTGCTATTACGATCTAGTCTACTGACTAATGAGTAATTTTATTTTGACCTAAATTATTAAAACAAAACTATAATAAGATTGTGTCCATTAACACTTTTCTTATTGTCTCTAATTAATTGAGGACACTCTGTTCGTGTGTTCTTGTATTACACTGCACTAAAATAGTAGTATTTTGTTCACTTCGCACTTTCACTTAACTAACTCAAAGGGTTTTACCCTTTTAAGTCTCCTTGTAATATCCGTATTGTCAAGAAGCTGGATAGCCTCAACGTTTACGTGTTGATGAAGCCGGCGTTCATGTACTTCGGCGAACTTTGATATAATGTCTGCGACGAGTTCTACTTTAAGGTCCCGATGGAGGTCGTTCATTCGAATGTACCAGGGTGCATTTACAATACCCCTGAGTATTTTATTTTGAAAACGTTGTATCATCAGTGTATTGGATTGTTTGGTACATCCCCATAACTGGATACCATAAGTCCATATAGGCATAAGGACTTGTTTATATAATAAAATCTTATTATGTACGGACACTTTTGAGTGTTTACCTAAGAGCCAATACATTTTTTTGTAGCGAAGTTCCAACTCGTCGCGTTTCTTTTTGACATGAGCTTTCCAGCGAAGCTTAGCATCTAGTGTCATTCCCAAATATTTGGCAGTATTGACATAGGGTATTATATGACTATTTATATATACCGGGTGATAGTTAGGAGCTTTATTAGTAAAGTCAATGTGAACCGATTTAGATTCATTTAATTTAATTTGCCATTCACTCGTCCAGTCACAAATGGTGTTCACTGCTACTTGAAGTTTATCTACTGCTTCCTTGTGTGTAGACCCAATGGCCATACTAGCGTGCCTAACATAGGATAGTTAACATCAGTCTGATTACCGGCCGTATGTGATATAATATCAAGTTATTAATTACTTATTAAGTCCAAATTTGTATGGAGATCGAAAAATAATGTCATCTGTGTCTATACACACATATAACCAGTTGAATCACTTAAACATTCCCAATTATAAATTCCACTCTAACAATCCTTAGCAGGTCTAGCGACTCGCGTATCCACCAGCATAAAATAAGAAAACCCATAAGTGTTAAACATACAGCATAACTTAGGTTTGCTAACTTTGTTTGTTTTTTTTGCTACAAGATGTGCATATTGATGCTTTCAATGCCTTATTTCTTTTGAATCTAAATATATCCAAAGAATATTTAACAAAAAATATAAATATAAACATATTTAAAAAATCCGATAGTTTTAATAAATAATTTTGTTTAAGGTATCGGCTGTATATTCCCGTTTCTCCCACTGCACATGCTGTCAGTGGGTCTAGATAAAGGAGAATCTCGTGTCATATCAGCAGTTGCACCATGTATAGCCCTCCTCGGCCCTGCTGTATTGGGGCCTCTTATTGATAAGTGAGTATTGTGTTCGAGTATTAGTATTTGGCAATACTTAGACATAGTAGGAATGGATGACTTAAAATCCATTGAAAAATGAACGAAATAGACTGTTTTAGTTGGAGTTCAAAGTTCTCGTACCTATTTCAACTACATGTAAAGATCCCTTACGATGCAGTTGAAAAACTGTAAACGGTAGCTGGTGATTCATTTCTGCTCGATTAAAAGAGTGCTCTACATTTAATACCACATAATATGTTAGAATGAGACAACATTAATAATGTTATTTAAATGGTTTGTTACTTGAGAACATTTCTGTGCAGGTTGTCAGTGGGACGAGGTTCCACAGGAGGTGGTACTGGCCCTAGTGGATCAGGGCGGTTACTTCGCATAATAACGGCCATCTGCCTTATACTTAGTGCTCTTTTCTATACTTTGCTACTGGCTGTGCCGTATACGGAAAGACATGAGGTAGGTACATATGCCTACTTAGATTTCTAAAGTCTTGTAAGTTTCTCTGAATAAAAGTTTCATTATTGCGAGCGTATAAAATTTGAATTGTGTTCATCCAAACTAGGAATAATATAATTATTTTATGAGTGAAACCTATGTATATATATATATTTTTTTTTTTATTGAATAGTGGGCAAACGAGCAGACGTATCACCTGATGGTAAGCGATTACCGCCGCCCATGGACACCCGCAACACCAAAGGCGCCACAAGTGCGTTGCCGACCTTTGAGGGATGGGAAAGGGGATGGGGAGAGGGGTTGGGGTATGGGCCTCCGGTATCCTCACTCACTCGGTGAAACACAGCGCAAACGCTATTTCACACCGGTTTTCTGTGAGGCCGTGGTATCACTCCGGTCGAGCCGACCCATTCATGCCGAAGCATAGCTCTCCCACGGTTACTGTATATGTCTGTATGTATATAAGTTTCTACATTTGTTGGTCATATAGAGATATACTCGTAGTTTTAAACATAACTAATTATTATACTCGTCGTAGAAGTACAAAAAGTAAAATCAAGCTAAAATTGTGTTTAAAATGAATACTTTATAATTAATTACTATATTTGGTTTATTTAATGTGTTAATTATATAAACAAATATATTTGTTATTATACAGGCTCGACGACCTCAGGTGTTGTTTATGTGTGATGAGAACAGCGCTTATGTCATGCAAGAAGTGTGTATAGAAGACATGCGATGCAACAGATGGTCTGGAGAGAAGGTCAGTATGTACCTGTACTGTTTCATTGTATACTTTCAATCGTCTTATAACAGTATTTATCCTCATAGGTACTTGTGTTTGATTCCACGGTAATACGTACGTACTGTGACTACGTAGTACGTACGACTGCACGTATGTCGTAGTGGTATAAACTGTCAACTCTCTTCTTCTTATTTCGTTACTTCCAATTCTCACGTGGAACAACACTGATCTGACAAATACAAAATATGTTACAAATACCTACGGGAGTCTCTTGAATTCATATATATATTTTTTCTTTTTTTTTACTGTATTGAGGAAAAACGAGCAGACGTATCGCCTGATGGTATGCGATTACCGCCGCCCGTGGGCACCAGAGGTGTGTGCATGTGGTGTGGCGGATACCAGAGGCTTCACAAGTGCGTTGCTAGCCTCTTAAGAAGGCGTACGTTATTTTCTTGAAGGTTTGAGGTCTTATTGGTTCGGGAATACCGCAGACGACAGTTCATTCCACAGTTTTGTTGTGCGAGGCAGAAATATGCCTCGCTATGTTGCACAAAAGGAATGAGAAATGTATGAAAGTTTTCTAATATTTTTTGAAGTCCGGTGTGCTGGCGGTGACATCATGCGAATACGGGTGCGCTGACGAGAACATGACCTGGGTGAAGACGCCATTTACAACGACCTCAACCACCTCTACCATCCGTCCAATGTACATTACTAATGTTACGGTAAGTTTGTATTTGGTAAAGATTTAATCAATAATGTATAATCAGAACAAAACATAGGCTACAATTTATAAAGATATAGCATCGCCTCGCGGCGTTGCCTACGGTTATTGTCGTACCGCTGTTAGCACCGCGGGGTGCAGCTTGTATAAAATAATGATGAAAGACAGGTGTCGGCCATCTGTAAGCCGCAGGTGCACCGGGTTCCCCGGTACCAGGGAACTCCTTTCTAGGTTACACCTGGTTCTCCGGCTACTGGTATCTACACGTGCGGTTTCGGCTCACTGGTATCGGGACTCCGTTGAGTGGTATTCGAAAGAATTCCACACGAAAAAAAGTGTCATTTTACCAGACCGCTATTTGTTGCTTACACTGTTATTTAAGTAAGTAACTGATATTACTTTAATTTTTAAGAAATCTGTCGGATGTACCTTTTTGTTATGTTTAAGCACATACTATTTTGCATTTCATAGACTTCTGACCCAGAAGAAGAAGAGTCCCGGCAGCATATGTATTTCGAAGCGAACCCACCCCACTTCTGTTACAACGGCACATGTATTGTGTACATGCAGCATCAGGCCAGGCTACGCCTGCCGCTCTCTCTCCTGGCACCTGAACTGCCGGAAGACAACAGCACTGACTCTGATTGGTGCACATATCGTCCGGGTACGCACAAAATGTTTAATATTGGTAGATTCAAATGGTTTCAAAGACACTGGCTTTTAGAAGTAGAATGTTATAAATTTAGGTTTCAAAACATTAAACTTTAATATACGTTCAATATTGTTTAAAAGGGCAATATACCATCAAACTCTATGCTGCACCAACCCTATTTTTTATTCATAGATAGGGTTAGCGATCTGTATTTATAGAAAAAAATGTTAAGTTTTAATAACCATAAAGCATGACATAATGGCTAAATAATTTGGTAAAGTCGATAACTGTCCTAGTTACAATAAATAATTTAATTATGTGCCTGAATTTCGGTCACTGAAACTGTGTTAATAGTCTAAAGTTCTAAACCAATACCAAAGTCTTTATACCCTAAGTGACATAACACCATAAAGTTTTATATATTTCCAAAATCCTTAACTAAACATTTTACACTATTGACAGACGTAAAAATTTAAAGAATCGATAAAACATAAACAAACACCGAAGAACTGATCATTTATGTACTTACATTAGAGTATCGAAAGAATTGATTAATATAAAAGCGGGGCATGTAAAGAAAGTGAACTATACTTTAATTATGTACTAGTAGGTACTACATATAGCGGGCCTGCGGGACACGAATAATCATACTCAGATACAATCAGTTGCAATGTTGCCCCAAGCTACAAAAAATCGACATCTGCCCAGCCAACTTTTTCTAATTACGGCTGATTATCAAAACGAAGCAGGTGTCCAATTCGACTGTTTTATAGATAGTAAATTGGAAAATATGGGTTTTAATGGGGAAGAGAAAAAACTTTAAAACGTAAATTATGGAAATTATTCTATTAACGGAAGCCTGCTACGAATACATATTTTCGCAGTTTACCATGAAAATGTAACCATATAACTGCATGGTCAATTTTATTAGGGTTCCGCAACCAAAATAGCAAAACAGAACCCTTATAGTTTTGTCAAGTCCGTCTGTCCACACTAAACTCGTATCTCACAGTCAATGAGTGCTAGAAGCCTCTAATTTTAAAGGCAAAATTTAACTACTTCTTTTTGTAATTCCCTTTATATAAGTATAAATTGAATCACCACTTTAATTGCATGTAGGTATTACTTTTATAACCTTAATTTGATTATATATTGTATAACATATAAAATTATTTTACAAACTTTTCAATTTCAAACCTTACACTCTCAAACATACACACTGTATTTTGATTTAAGTACACTAATCAAAACAAATCAGCACAACAATATCGGAGTTTTATTTAAGTAAAAATAATCTAAACTTAGTTTTTTCAACATTCATATTCATAAAGTATTTAAAATTTACCCCAACACTTCATTATGAAACAAAGTATTGTTTTAATCCTATAAATGCATTAACATAATATAACATAATGTCGAAAATTATTGATTTAGTTTTCACGTTATTTAAATAAACGAATCTTGAAAATATGTATCCGTAACAAACATTATTTATTTCGCAGCTGGCCCTTCGAAATGTTTGGTGCCAGATGACCGGCTGGCGGACCTAATTATGTACGAACCGGACTGTAGGGCGGCGGTTCGCTGCGAAGTTCTTGACCCATACGATGAACCCGACGGTGTATTAGCTGACGCTGAATGCAGGCTTGTGATTGGGAACCCGAGCGCCACATTTTGGTCCTACTTAATTTTAAGGTAAGTTCGTTTGTAATATAAAGTATTAAGAAAAGGGGGAATCAGAGTTCAAGCTCAAGGCACATAGCAGAATTTGAGACAATCAGCACCTAATTACGGAGATCTTCGTAATTTTGTATTAGTATAATACTGTTTTTTAATTTAATTTATTCATTATTCAATGAAAGTATGTAAGTAATTTCATGAATCAAAACGAATGTGGAAACCGGCAGGCCGATCGCGATAGAGTAAAAATATTCCTACAAAACATGCGAGTGCAAAACTGTGTTGATCTTGGTTGGTTAATTTATAAATAAACAGCGAGACGTTGTTTACGATTTCCCTAACTTCATTTTAAACAAACTCTTCTGGGAAAGCACACTCATTGTATACTTTCGTTGGAAAATAAAGTCTTTAAAAGTCTAAAGCAGTAACTAGGTAATATAATATAGGTCAGTGCGAAAGTAAATTAGTAACAAGAATGGAAAACGTATATGATTCAGTTGTGGATAGGAAACTAATACATATTATACACATTAGATGGCATTTTATGTATTGGCTGCCAAAATGACTCTGCTCTGCCTGATGGAAAGCATGAGCAGAATCCAAGAGTGGTGGTCACCATCTCTACGGGTCGCGTACACAACTTGTTGAATGATAGACGTGCTTGATTGGATGTTATTTATTTGTTGCACACAAATGAATAAGGACAATGCAGCATGGTGACAAAGTATGGCGGCCTGGTGAGATGCTATTTCACCCCCCGCTTAAAGGACCCGGGATCATAGTGTGAAGGAAACGTTTCTTCGCAAATGTCATTTGTAGATTCATTTTGATGATTGTAGATGCAACAATTATGTAGGGAAAGTAATAAAATTCTGGTTGCAAAAAGCAAAGCTATCGAACGACCATGATTTTCAATAAATTTTACACAAATTCATATTAGCTAAATGATTAGAGTTTAATATACATATATTTTCAAAGATGTTTTTGCCAAATATTCCCCTCTCATTTCAGAATTCTAGCAGACATTTGGCCAACTGCGGGATTGGCTTTACTTGGTGCGGCCTGTGTCATAGCCACTAGAGAAACGTCTTTAGGCCGAGGTGATGTCGGGAGGCAATTGGCTTTTGGCACAATTGGGCTGGCGATCTTCCCTCCTCTAGCTGGTTTAGCCGCAGAACAATTGACTGAAAATCCGTACCTCGTACCGTTTATATTACATGCTGTTTTCATGATTATTGGCGCACTGATATTGCTATTTGATGGGTAAGTTTAAATATTGTCTCTATTCCGATGTTGTAAACGTATGCGAGATACATATACTTTTAAATGATGACTGTATGTAATGAATGAATATTGAGTAGGCACAAATGAATCATGCATCGATAGCAACATAATATATTGCGTCAGTTTTGATTTACTTTATTGCATCTTCTCAATGAATCATAAATTATTTTACATAAATCAATGCCTCGATAACGTACTATGATATGTGTTCAAAAACGGTCTAAGAAAACATAATTTTACAAGAACTTACAAACATTGCAATAGAAAATATGCATAAAATTTCTGTCTCAAAATTTTTTTTTAGATATTATGTTATTGTCTTTACAATATACTTAAAAGGTATTTTTAATGATTATTTAAACCCAGAAAATATTAAATATGAAGTGAAAATTAAACTTACAAAACGCGTCACTATTGGTCGAAACGAAATGTGACGTCGATGGTCACTTCATCGAAATTATCGGCGTGGCAATTCCTACTATGTTAGTAGTGTTTCTGAGAAAAAAAATAACTTGCATGATTTTTAAAGCAAATAAAACTGTAAATAAGTATAAAGTAACTGAAACACTGAATACTAAACTAAACAAACACGACATGACAATGACTTCATTGGCCGTGTTTTAAAGTGCGCGCAAAATGGCGGGGTTTGAATGGCTCAAATTTTGCAGTGTTATTAATTTGTCGTTGAAAATTAACGTCATTATTTACGAGCCTATTTATATTTTTTCTATATTATAAAGACGTAAATGATCAAATTAAGATATAAACAAAACCGTGCATATTACCTATTGCACATCGAAATTTCGGAGACATTTTTTATTTACTTTTATTTAGATTTTTTTTTAAAATAAAGCTTTTACTTTTCTTGACTGTATTATTTTTATTTTAGATGAGAAACAATTTTCTTGTTTATCTATACTAATATTATAAAGAGGAAAGATTTGTATCTATTTTTGTATGTTTGTAATGAATAGGCTCAAAAACTACTGGACCGATTTTAAAAATTCTTTCACCATTCGAAAGCTACATTATCCACGAGTAACATAGACTATATTTTATTTTGGAAAAAAATAGGGTTCCGTAAGATATTTGGGTTTTTCGGACACAAGGTGTAAAAATCAACCAGAAAAGTTACTTATTTTGCGAAAATTTTCATGCTACGGGCTATATAAGACGCAAACGAGGTTGCGTGGGTCAGCTATGTTTTATATACAACGTGTATTTAGTATGCGAAGCCGGGGCGGGTCGCTAGTGTCTCATAAAAATATTGTAAGTAGGTTACACTGCCGTCGGTTATGCCGCTAGCGCTACACACTGGATATTCTATGTAGTGTTATTGCATATCTAAATTGCGTTCTCAGACCGATTCCGTTTAATGAAGTAGGCACTTATATAGGAATTTAATTTAGTTTCATTTGTGCACATTGGCTTACTACGCACTATGCATACTCGTATATATGTAGATATCTGCCTGAGTTTTGCAGTGGAAAAAAAAAATTGTATGATATGCATATAATATATTTGTTTGACGTTGCGTGTTAGATTTCTGAAATATTTATATTTACATAGATCAGTTGTCTAGTACTAATAGTACAAGCTCTGTTAAGTTTAGGACTAGATGACGTTTTCATAAGTTTTCATATTGTAATAAGAACAAGAGACCTCACAGCTCATGTAAGACGCCTACCTTTTTTAGTTCCTTCCTATCATGTAGTAACCATTATACCTCTTTTCTAAAGTCATATGCCGCTATCAACACCTGAGTGGTGGTGGCATACATCGACGGGCGTCCTGGCAATGCCCATGAACACAGTACGGCGGTATGGAGCTGAAACTGCGGCGGTATTCGCGGTGGTCGCACTTCTTGGTACTTTGTGGAGTGGCATCGATGCGTACTTGCCTTGGTAAGGAATGTTAAGATTTCATTTAATGGTGAAGTAATTAAATTATATGAGTAACGATCAATTTAAAAAATAATATTTTGTTACATTTGGGTTTCGGTTCTATTTAAAAATTTGCTTACTCTTTTACAATAGGAATTGTTCAATTTAATGTCAAATATATAAACTCGTAAGATGTAGGGCGCAGGTTATATTTAATTAAATACGCAGTGACTACGTGGCTGGTCTATTGATCTAGCTGGTGGTTAGTGATTATAACCAGCCAGAGGTCGGGGGTTGAATTCCCACTCAGTGCAAATAACTAATTGTGTGATGTGTATAATTACTGTGTCTTGGTATAATTTATCTTTTCTATGTATGTATTCAGAACTATATATATGTTTGTTTAACAGACAAATCAGACGGCCGCTGAGTATGTAAACTGTGTGACCGTTATTATCGTAGATATTATCAGCTTATGAGATTGTATAACAACTTACATGTATTTAGGACTGTATTGGATTTGAACGGCACTGAAACCGAATTAGGATTGACACTGACTGCGGGAGCATTGCCAGCCATACCCGCGCTCTGGTGGGCAGAGGCCTTAGTCGACTACATCGGACACTCCAACGTTTTTATCATGGCTTTCACTTTCTATGGAGTTCGCTACACTGGTACGTGATAAAAGATATTAATATAGTTACCTGTACACTACACTTAATTACCGCTTGGTTGTATAAAAAAGTAAACCTATCTATTAATACATTCAACACAAGTTTTTCCTTATTAAATACATTAAAAAGTCATCCTAATTTTATCACGACGTTCAATAAACAAGTGCTGTCGATGCTGTCATCGAACTCACGTCCTTAATTATTTGAATATTTTGATATTGTATACAGTGTAGGAGATAAAACTTTCGTATTTTTAATAGGGATACCACCGATCACTATTATTTGTCACATACCTATTAAGTACCTCATCCTAATGCTTGTGGTAGCATTAGCTCAACAAATAAAACCTCGGTCCAATTTCCTAGCTACCTACACGGTCGGTAGTCCGACTGAGTAGGTTACCCTGTCCGATACACATTCAAAGACGCAACGGTATACTTAAAGCTTTTCGAAAAGCATATCTTTGCATAGACTATAAAATGAGCTCCGCATCCGTTGTCTGTACGCTTAGATCTACGGATTTTATTTATTTTTTCATTTATTTTATTTATATCTTCATTGTCTACATACAAAAATACAAAAAACAGGATGAGTTACAAAATATGCAAAATGTGTAACAACAGGCGGTCTTATCGCTCACGGCGATCTCTGCCAGACAAACATGACACGGATTTTCGTTATCCAAAAATTTTGGGTAGCTTACACACAAGTAACACATACATATACACATATACACACACATATACCTACACTTATATACATACAATATACATGTATTTATAATACATATACAGACTAAATATAATATGCTAAAGAGAGTTAAAAAAAAAAAGAAATCATAACGACAAATAATGGTACTTCACCAGCTTTTTAAAAATAGTCAAATTTTTGGCTTGTCGAATTGTCTCAGGCAAGTTGTTCCATAGTCTTACAGCTTGCACATTGAAAGACCTGTCCGCAAACTGAGTTGAATGTTTAGGCATTTTTTTAATTGAATTTAATGCAGTTTTCAGTAATAGATAGAGTACCTAATTCAAGAGAAAGGTTTACATATATAATACATGCAGTCATGCATATTATAGTAGTTTAGCAGAGGAAATCCGAGAATTTCAAAGATTGCAAATGATAATCTGTTTTTCAGGTTTAGCATACAGCAATGATTATACGTGGGTGGCTGTTTGCGAGATTCTTGAAGTATTCACGCTAAGCTTAGTTTGGGTGACATCGGTTTTATATTTCCGTCACCTGGTGCCAAGGAAATACACCGCCACCGGTCAGGCTCTACCTGTTATAGCACATTTCTGTAAAGGTAAGTTTACAAAACAAATTATAAGAATAGGTACTTCATTGATACCTACAATGGTATTATTTTCGAAGTAACAATACTTGTACCTTAATAAACAATTTCAGAAAAACAACTGAAGTTGGAATCTTAAGGTTTTTTTTACATTTTAATTTCTAAAGTTATCAGCCGATTCATACTGTGGCAAGTGTTGTGGGTTCAAATTCCATACAAGATAACACTTTTATCTACAAATTGTTCTTTTAAGTTTGGGTGTTCTTAGTGTCGGTTTCATGAATTTTTGTAGTTTCCCTTCAGGAATATTCCTAGCGCTGGAGTTGCCTTAAAAACAAAAATGAGAAAAAAGACAACCTAAATTGCACCGACTCAATCGTTTTTTTTTAATGTAACGGTGTTGGCTTCTAGTTCCTAAAAAACTTGGAAAAATATTACCACATTTAACAATCAAAACCTACTTATTAGGGCGATGCATAGGCGCTATCGTTAGCGGTTTCGTAACAATGGAACAGCCTCTGGAGTCCATCCGAAGTGTTTACCGCGCTCTCGGTGTGGTCGCTCTGCTGACGGCCGCCATTTACCTCGCGCTGTACCACTTGCTGCTGGCGCCGAGGTGCGCCGCTCCTGCTGTGGCACCTCCACATCATCTACTACAAGGTATGTTACACACGGAACGTTTATAAGGTGTTTAAAAATGTAAAGCAAACTGTCTTGCGATGTGCTAATATAAAAATAATATAAGATATTACCTTCGTCTTCAACATTGGGTATCCTTATACCTAATATTGGTGTGCTATGGTAATGGCGTAGTGATATATACGATCGGCTCGCCAGTTCGCCATGCAAGGGCCGGCTCGATCGGAGTGATACCACGGCCTCACAGAAAACCAGTGTGAAATAGCGCCTGCGCTGAGTTTCACTGAGTGAGTGAGGATACCGGAGGCCCTTTTTTTTTTTTTTAACGTGTGGAAACCCCCTTGGGCCGTCACCCCACCGGGGTTTTGGGGCGGGGTGGTGTGTCGGAATCGAACCGACTAAAACCACACGGTGTGCCAACTCTGCGCCTGAGAAGGGAGGGGTCCGGGAACTGCAGTTATTAACACGACCGGACCCCTCCCAGAGGATACCGGAGGCCCTACCCCAACCCCTTCCCCCTCCTCTTCCTCATCCCCGAAAGGCCGGCAACACACTTGTAACGCCTCTGGTGTGGCCATGGGCGGCGGTAATCGCTTACCATCAGGCGATACGTCTGCTCGTTTGCCCTCTATTCCATAAAAAATTAGGTCAGTTTTGCGGGTACAATTCCCACATGGGAAAATACTTTGTGAGAGCCACAAATTGTTTTTCTCAGTCTGAGTGTTCTTTATTACCGTTTCATGTATGTTTCTAAAGTCCTCCGAGACTAAGGATATATTCCTAACACGAGATGGATCTTATTAAAAAAGAAAAGAAAAGAAACAGTATTCAAAATCGGGATTAATGGATATTACCTGTTTAATAGTTTTGCAGTAAAGTTTCGAGACAGAAGTAGGTAAGACTTTCAGTTGCTTAGCCCATCGTATACTGGCATAAGTGAGCTAATAGTAGATATATATATTTAAAGCTATGTCCGCGCCTTAACTTAATATTGTTATTTCTTGTTTTTCAAAAGCTTGCTCTGTAGATGGACAGCTTAACGCCAAAGGTAACTTGATGATATTGTTGCTTATTTATGCATGCTACTCATGTAATGTATTGTATTGTATACTCATGTATGTATTCGACTGTAAAGTCAGTTGGTCGCGAGTTCGATTTCCGCTCCCACTAAGTTTATGTTCATAAGTACATAATTTTTATTGTATTTTTTTCAGCAAATCTTAAATGTTTTCTATTTAACAAACTACTAACTTATTTAATCCATACTAATATTATAAATTTAAAAGTAATTGTCTGTCTGTTACCTACGCTTTCACTGCTGAACCGCTGTACCGATTTCACTGAAATTTGGCATGGAGGTACTTGATTGTTGAGGAAGAAGTCTACTCTTTCACGCAATAACCGACAAAAACGCGGGCGGAGCTGCGGGAAAAAGCTAGTAGTGCAATAAATTAGTTAATGATTTAAGTATTGTTAAATTGATTATTTTTACCATTTACCTCAGTGAAAGCTACCTATTTAGCAAACTACCACGCTAATCTATACAAATAAATTAAATTGGAGTGTCTGTTTTACCAATTTTGTCTGTCTGTCTGTCTGTTTGTTCCGGCTAATCTCTGGAACAGCTGGACCGATTTTGACGGGACTTTTACTGGCAGGTAGCTGATGATATAAGGAGTAACTTAGGCTACTTTAATTTTAGACCAGCTTCGAGCCGCGGCGTTAGCCGATGAGCCATTTGATTAATTTGTTTTTAATAATTTTGTACGTCTATTTCAGGATTAAACGCTAATGGATCGTCGAACGGTAACTATTCTCCGATGCGAGTTTATCATGAAGAACGTTCCAGGAAAGGGCACTTCCGTTATTAGTAATATTTTTAATTCTCAGTTTTTAAATGTACCTGGACTTTTTTCCTTAATTGTAAATGGAAGTACATAATTCAACAAGTTTAACTACTTGCACTTGATTTTAAAAAGAAATAAAAATTAAAGAAAGTTCAACCATGGTGATAGATGACAAATAAATAGATGCCACTTTCATGGTTAGATGCGTAACACACCGACTGGCAAACTGGTGTGGTAAAGTTTAAAAAAAACTACAACTATCAATGCAATTTTTAGTGTTTCTAAGTGTTTTTAAAACTTATTTTTAGCATAGTTCCAAACTTTTAACATAGGTTTCATTATAACATAGCGTAGGTAAATTTTGATATATTATTTTATTAGCTCTGTACATATTTAACTGCACAAACATACGCTAATAAATCGTAGTAATTTGCATAGTAAGTAATTATGATACTAGTGTATTTTAGGGACACACTGTTTCTATGTTTCACAAGAAGTAAAATGCGTTTGGTAAATAGGTAGGTACATTACACGAATTAGTAAGGTACTGACTTTGCTCTTTATTTGTATTTCGGCATCTTAAAGCTATTAATATTACAAAGTTATATTGGAAATCAGATGATACAGACAGTATGTACACATTAAATTGAATGTAAGTATAGAGACTGTTTAAAACCGAATTATCTTTCCTTTTTATTTCGAGATTTCTTTTCGAAAGCCAGCCAGTCTAACATGACAATGAATTTAAGTAAATATTTCTTATAATTATTTGTGTTGTTCTGACTGTCATTAAATTATTAGATATATATTTAGGGTTATAATACATCATCATTTTATATTCCAAAGCAGCTTCCACGAACAACAGCTAATGCATTTTTTAACTTATTTAATACAATGTTTACAATACATAGGAAGAAAATGAAAAAAAAGTAATAAAATTGGCGCATTTATTATGTTTGATTTTATTATTTTTATTAATGTAATCAAACAGTTTTTACTATATAGTAACGTAGATAATTTGATTAAAATCGATAGTTTATAAGTATTTTTTTTACTTTTTATAATACATAGGTACCGCAGCTACCGAGATTTTTTAATAAAATCCTTTACTAAGTGCATCATTGTGATATTAAAATTGTTTTCATCTAATTGTTTGTTTTAATTTGTATTGATGTCATAACTTATTTTAAAACAGATTTCGATACCTCCTGTTTGCGTTTTGTAAGTATCGATTAGGTACATATCGATATCTATATCATAGTCTATGGTTTTATAATAAAACAATGATACAGCCGCATTAGTGTGTTTGATTTCACAGCAGGTAATGCAGAAAGCCTAACTTATTTTGTGAACTAAAGTAACTAATAATAATGACTTATGGACTACCAGTAAAGAATAACAAGTCTTTACCATCCTTTGACCATTGAATTAAGTGAGAGCGGATGCGGTTTCTGAAACGTCACTTAATTAGTGAAAACCAAGGCAAGAATTTCTTAACCCAATTTTTCTGTAAGACCCGTATTACTCCCGAGCGTGATATATACGCTAAGGTATAGTTCTCCCACCGATGTTGAAAAACATATTCCCTTAAAAAGCTTACTCACTCTTTACTTTACTTGACGCAAGATTTTTAAAGTAATAGTTAGTCCATTAATCGAAAGGTCACTGACCAACTGGAAACTTTCAAGACAACTATGTTGAGTCTTTTATATATGGCAAATACTACAATCAAGCACATTGTTAAGTATAGATCTATTATTGGGATCGTGCGAGGTGTACCTATGGTGGGTAATATATAGGAAACAATGGCAGTGCTTGATGTGGCCGAAATGTATAACAATTGGGATTTAGTGAAAATTGTCAATTAGTTTAGAAATGGGTCTATATGGTTGTCGTTTTGTAAACTGTAAAAATAACAGCAGAAATAGTTGGTGTAAATTGCATGTTTTTCCTAAAGCGAAGTTAGATCAAAGAGTTACATGGATTTAATAAAGCAACCGTGGGTACACTTGCCGCTCTGGTTATAAGCACAGCTGTATTTTACATTGAGAATTATTAATTTATTGAATTAATTAAAATGTTAATAAATATATTTTATCTACTGTAGAATACGAAAACGTGTCTTCGTTTTAGGTTAGGAGAATACTTACGTTTAAACTTGTTTTATAGGGTGTTAAGGTCACCGATGTTTTCCGAATTGTGTAAGCTCGTTTTAAATAACTATGTATTGCCTTTACTTTTTAGTTCTTCCACATTTTGTAACATACGAGTATGTCTCTAAAAATATTTACTTTATTTTAATATAAATAGTAGTACGAAATTGGTATTCACTATTTGACAATATTATTTTTTTTATTATTAAAAAATCGTTCAAATAGCCATCAATATCCAAAATCCTCCAAATATTCTGTGGCACTGTATTTTTCTCTTGCTTTCAGAGTTCGACACATTCAGTAAGAGCGCCTTTTCCCTATTTTCTTCAAACAAAAAATTAAAGCCAAACCAATTAGCATGTAGCCACTACCCACTTCCTCGAAAAGCAGACCCAAACTGATTGTTACAGAATGTTATACGGTGTTTTACAACGAGTTTAATCAGTGTGGAAGAGTTTGCAACATTTAACATTCTTGACATGTTGTAGCATTATACTCGTATAACTGCTGTGTGGGAGCACCTTAACGGGTTCAAAGCTACATAGTGTTTTTTCTACTATGCATTTTATAAGAGATCTTCTTAATGAGAATACCTATTATAGAGAAATTGATCACAATACTTAGTGAATCGCTTATACTTACTATTATACTTCCGTTCCGAGAGATTGTTTAAACAATTTTGACCCCTGATTATGCTCGATCGCTCTTTCGATAGAAAAAGTATTGGAGCATCGGAGGTCGTATCGTACGAGTTTGCTGATCTCTCGGTCTGAGTCCGCTTTGCCAACGAACTAAGAAGTGAGTATTCGCGTCGTTTTTTCATTAGCCCTAGGGTCCCTTCCGAAAGATCCTTCAAATTACAAAATCTCGTACCTTCTTCCTTGAGGATTTCATACACATTTTCCAGGTTCTGGTTTATGTCTGTTGTGGTTTCCATGGCAGCAAATCGATTTTCCAGATTTGACTGGAACTTTTCAGATTCCATAGCAACTTGGAGCAAAGTTGGTCAAACTCTAGATTTAATCAAACGGTCACGTTCAGCCTTAAAGCCGATATTCAGGGAGCCACGGACAAGTCGGTGATGTGTTAAACCTAGGACATCATCGAGACATCTTTGAATATGAACTTTCTGTCCGTTATGGTGAAATCGATCTTATTTTTGTTTATAGCCGTCGGGGCTTTCCCACGTCCACTTCCTTTGGGCCCGTCGAAAGAGTTTATTAAGAACAGCCACTCTCGTTCGAGGAAGTTGATGAACATTTGCCCCCTATGATTTCTGCTTCCAAATCCATGGGATCTCATTTACCGATTCACTGCAATTTTGTAATCCCAATTTAGCGTTAAAGTCACCCATAACAACGTTTTAGTGGGTTTTAGTAGTGAAGTGGAGGGCCCTCGATATGTCATCGAACATATTATTATCCTCCATCCTCATCGTCTGAGTGAACCGAGGTCCGTGCGTAAACTTGCACTATCTTAAGGTTATACCTGACAATGACGTGCGGTATCCTGTTCGACAACACTAGACATTTCGCCTTGGCTTATGTTGTAGCTGCATAGAGGTTCACCACGCTGAGCAGGCGGGTTGGTGACCGCAGGGCGTAGTTCTTTGCATCGGTGATGCTGCTCCCCGTCACCGGCCTATTAAATTTAGGTACGCCTGTTACAACATAGCCTCGATCGTCGTTTAGCAGAATGTACCTGTTGGATGGATGGATGGATGTTGGGAAGAAATATTGGCATTCACCCCTTACATCCCCATATTTTGCCATAATAATAAACGTTAAATGTGTAGACCATGAAAACTAGCAGTAGATGTTCCTGCTGTGCTACTGAGGTCTCGTAAATAAGGTTGGCCATACTCACACGCGCTTTTTGAAGTACTATATTTATGTAATAGATACGTAAGTATGGATATCTGGAATACCGTAAGGTTTTACTTTTAAAAGCTACTTCATGCTATTCATTTTTCTGAACCTTGTTTGTCAAACATTTTTTGTAAGTACTAAAATTTCTCTTGCAGCCCAAAAATCTATCATCTTTAGAATAATACGTACGTTTTATAGCACAAAAGGCCTTGCAGGGGTCGTGCAATTTACCCAGTTCTAATGGTAGCTTCATTGGGCCTACATTTTGGAAAGAATATAAGGAAAACATTATAAACTTTTAAAATAATGAAAATGCAAACTTATGAATTACAGTTTTGTATTTTTACGTTCAGAAACATTTGCCGAACAATAGTACCAACATTGGGACTATTATTTATCACAATAATTTAAATAGCAAATAAATTCAAATGAAAATTATAGTCTGTTTACACACACTATAGTCTATCATGAAATTACATGATTAATGTTTAAAACTGATGTAATATTAAAAAGTTATGGTAAATATAATGTAATTATTTATAGCCTTTTAATATTACACCAAATATGTGTAACTATCTATTTTGACGCAAATAAAGAAAAAATACGTTACGATCTTACTCTGTCACATATTCTACCAGTGCTATCTAGATATGCGGCCCTATACCAGGTTCACAATATCATGACATTATTACAAAATATAAACATTAGCGAGGATTTAGTATTTATATTATACATATGTGTGACAAATGCACTTTACTTAGTATGTACCTAATGTTAAATGTAAAAACAGACGTTTTATCGTTTATACAATAAGTATAAGGTTGATTATACAGTTACTTATATTCCAATAAGGAATATAAAGGACTGTATAAATAGCCTTGTGACATATTATTTAATAAATAAAATATAAAGCAGCTAAGTCTAAAGAAAATATAAAAAATTCGACATAGAGAAAAACTGTTATGCAAAGTGTTGCTGAATTTCATAATCAACCGTTTATAACAACACGATCAAGTCTTTTAAACGTTGATGGCATATACTACAATCAAGCACACTGTTGTGACAGTGTAACACTACTTTAATAATACCCTAATTAAATTAAATGTTCCGCACGAGATTCGACTTGCGCCAGCGCATAGGACATGCACACAGAACAAGAAATGGATGTTATATGAAAGTTAAGGTTAATAACAGTAGGTCATATTATAAAATTATGTAACAACTTTTGTTTCAGTATCGGTTGTCTATTTAATATTTGAAAGCTTATAATTATTTAATAATTATAACTAAAAAAAAAATGTTGTCAAATTACGACATGCAATCTCGAAACATATACTTATGCATTCAAAGACGCTAATAAATTATTTCCTTTTATTAGATATAAGTATTTTTTTAACATGCATAAACTCAATAAAAACAAATAGCCGTCGAATTCTGTTTATGAACACTAGTTCTATGATATATAAACAAATTTTAATATAATTGTGCTGTATTCAAAAAAATATTGGGAGATATTTCTTAAAAATAAACATTAAAGTCAATTCTTCTACATCGGACATTTCTAAGGGATAATTACCCAAAATTCTGCGATACACACAATTTACAACGGAAGGATTCAAATCGAAACTGCTAATTTAAACTATTTAATTGTACTAAATGAGTTTTGGCTACAAAACAGTGAAATAAACACCTAACTTTAAACTGATATTATAAAATTATAGAAAAACTACTAAATATAACACCTAGATTATTACTTATACTAAAATTAAGTTGCGTAATGTAATCTCAAATCCGTTTTTTAAGAGTTTGTATATATTATTCTGGAACCTAGAAAGCCGCACATAAATTAAATGTAATAGATTGAATTGAATTGTTCCTGAATCCTTGGATTTAATTGTTTAGGGCATCATCGGGTTTATCAGCTCAGAAATCATGCGAAACTAAAACGCTCAAGAAATGCTTCTACCATGTATAATTGCGGCAAGTTTGTTGCAATATTTTGTAAAAACTTTGTTGGTAATTAAATTTCTATAATATTACTATTTTTAAATGTACTAAATTAAAATGATATATGTAGTTATTTGTATTATTATCGTTGAATATCTCCGTGCCTGGACTCTAAACAAAGTTATGTCAAATGTTTGTAGAAACTAATGCTAATTCTGTATTGGAACATCACTAAACTAAAATTCACCTAAATTTTTTGTTAGATTTTAAACTTTAATTACATTTCCTTACAGTCCATTTTTCGATATCTCAAATTTTAGTTTTTACTTTACGCATGCATATTTAGTTCAATAAGTACCAAATAAAAGTTGAACAGAGACACGATTTTCATATTTAGCCCGCGGTATGAATGTTTTATATAGAGTAAAGTCGAGCGTTAATTACGTGAGGCGTTACCCTGCCTGCACCCTGTTAGACGACATAACTAATAACAAATCATTAGTTATGTCGTCTAACAAACAGCGCTAGAACACTTGTTATTAGATATAGATATCGACCAAAATGCTGAGGTTTAACATACTTTAAAATATTGATCATAATTTCAGCTTCTATTCACTTTAAGTTAAAATTCCCGGGAACACATTGAAATATGTATATCATTTATTATCTAAGAATGTGTAGTTTTGAATATGGATTATTTTTATTCTCATTGCATGAAATTTATTAAACAATGCGTTAGTTTGAAGCGTTTTATTTTCTAGCCAACATATTGCCATAAATTCTTAAAATAAAACAAGATGAACATGAGTGCACCAAAATTAAGAAAACACTATAAAATATGGCATCTACATGAGCACAATAAAAATACACTATTTGCTGTATTGTATTTATTTATGTATTTTACATATTTGTATATATAATGTTTATCAAAAAGCGCTTTTTTATTTAGTTTTCATCATGAAACATGGAACGTCCAATTTGACTACTCAGGAATGACTGATGATGAATGTGTTTCATGTGTAACATTTATTGAAACATGGTCTATAAACAACACAAAACTTATAACAGAAATCGGAAAACTAAAGATCTTTAGAATAGGTAATATTAAGTTCAATAATCGAAATTACAATATATGAGAAATAATTTTAGTACACAGTTTCAAAATTGGCCTACCGTCAATCAAGTTTCAGATCATTATTAGATTTTAACAGCCTTATTCATAAACTTTAAACTTAGTCTTATAGTAAATAAGTAATGATGTAAATAATGATGAATGATAATGTGTACAAAAACAGCTTAGCTTATATTCAACTAGAAAAGAAAGATTTATTTATGATACATAAAGGGGTAAGACAATGAGATCCCCATTTCGTCAAAACTGTTTTCTGCTGTCTTGGAAATGATTTTCAGAAACTTTGAATGGGAAAATTTGGGCTTAAATATTGACGGCCGCCCACTGACACACTTGAGATTTGTCGATGATATTGTACTATGTATTCGCAAAAACGCCAGAGGACTTAAACAGAATGTAAAACAAGCACCAATTACGCGTATAATGTTAACTATGTAAATAATTATTAGTACAGTAGTTAAAGAATTATGTATTTAAGTTCGAATAAAAGGCTTTATTATTATTATTAAAAAAAAGTAATGAATTATTTATAAAAAGAACCGACTGCAGCAATATCTACCATCTTCATTAAATTCATTGAAGAACTGAAATAAAAAGGTCTTTTTATTGTTTTTTTTTTAATTTTGATATATTTAGTGTCACTCTTACTACTACGACGAATCTATTGACAATACTCGCATAAAAATACGACAAGCCATTAAGGCTATAGGGCGTGATAAAGAAATATACAAACATAACCCCTTTCGCATTCGGGTAAAATAACACCAAACAGCTGCTTAAAGTTAAATAACGTTTGTGAATAAGGCTGTAAAGATGTAATAAAATGAGTAAGCACATCATTTTACTGAAAAAACATAACGTACACTGTACCCAATAGTAACTAACTACTCTCGCTATGCTCGAACTAAATTCGTGTCTATTATAATTCATAGCACTGAGTTGTTCACATGTCTGTCTGTTACGAAATACAAATAAAATATGATTTATGAATGCCAAAACAGTAAACAGGCTAGTTCTTATAACAAGTCTCTATTTGTCATATTATTTTAAGCAGTACAAAAATAATCGAAACGTGTAATTTACACAATGAAAACCAATACATGCAAATAGATATTTCTTTAGTGATTCAGTTGGTTGTGCAGGTTTTTGTCTAAACGATCTTTGAAATTACAGAACACTAGTCTTAACTTGACCACATTTATTTATGTACTTAAACACTAACTTATGTATATCTAATACATATATATTTACCTTAACTAGGACAGATTATAAAAACAACATCTTATGTAACTGATAACGGATTCGGAACTTCGGAATTTGTTGTGGCACCATCCTGTGAATCATCTTTTAATAAAGTTTCAATCAGCTCCTCGGTGATTTCCGATTCTTGCATTTTGTCATCATTATCTTGACTTTTGTCCTCACTATCTTGGGTTATATCCTCACTATCATCCATTTTACTGTCCGTCTCTTTTATTCTACCATTAGGGTTCTCTATTTTATCATTAGAATCCTCTACTTTATCAATGGAATCCTCCATTTTATCATTGGAATCCTCTATTTTATCAATGGAATCCTCCATTTTATCATTAGAATCATCCAGTTTGCGCTGAGGACTTTTAGTTTTACCATTACTGTTTTCCTCATTAACATCGACATCTAAGATTATATCGACACTTTGTTGTTTATGGTCAGGATCTGACACTTTAGGATCAATATCTTGCACTTTATCATCAGAACTCTGGTCTGTTTTATCAGACTTCTGTAATTTATCCTCTAAAACTTCCAGCTTAACATCCAAATCAACTGCATCAACAGGACCTTGTATTTTACTTATAGATTCGTTCATATTGTCATTACTTATTTGATTATCAGCCTTATCATTCGTCGCTCGGGCAATACTAGCTTCATCTTCGCTTTGATGATCTTCTGTTACCCTATTAATATCACGAGATTTATCATTCTTCACATCACAATATTTTTTTGAACTCTCAATCCCATTCATTACATTATCATACGAATTGCTAGTTTTCCTTTTTTTTATTTTACTATTTTCCAAGTTTTCAGTGGTATGTTGAATTGTTACCATTAGACAGCCCTCACTATCTCCCGATATATTAAGTGGATCCCCTTTAGACAAATTATCATTTTTGTTTTCCCCACTGTCGTTATATTCACTACTTCCAGGTCCAGTCAAATCAACTTCTTGGTTTTCATTGCCATTCACATTAGACTCCACTGAATTTTCGTCAATAAATATTGGATCATCATCTATGTTTGGTAATATTTCTACATCATCATCTTCTTCACTAGTACCACCACCGCCACTTGTTTTTTTGAGTACATACTGTTTCAGCCCCTTATTGAGATTTTCTCTAATTTCAACGAATCTAGAAGAAGAAGTGTTTAATAATCGCTCTAAAGTTCTATGGAGGTGTCGCATTTCATTTACAGATCTAGTACGTAAATATACAGAGGTAGCTTCCGTCTTTAATTTATGAAGCCTAGACAAAGAATATTCCAAAGCGTCAACAGCGTCAATTAAATTGTATCTGTACCATTCAACAGGTACATTTAAATCACATTCTCTAGTCGAGGTTTCTGATGTTTTTGTTGATTTAGTAACCTTTGAAGTTTTATGTTTTGCATTTACAAAACGCGTAACTTGGTTACTATTACTTTTAGCAGGTGTTGAAGTAGAGATAGAACTTAGTTTAGCTGCAAAGGTTGCGCCTTTTGGCATTGTTTTATTTGATTCTGTAACGGCCACAATAGTAGCAGAATATCCTCCAGGCATTTTAGGATTAGCATTAATAGCGAATATACGCCCATCCGGTAAACGATACATTTTGTTAGATGATAGAGTTTGGGGATCAACCCTAAATTTCAACCCTCCAGTTAATTCATTAACAGTGACATCATTGTCAGTCATTTGGATGATATTGTCGGAAGTAACTTCCGATATTTTAGGCGTAGAACGCGGTACTAAAGGTGGTGGATTAACAATTTTAGGAGCTGCAACTGGACCTGGTGTAATGCATTCAACATCATCATCATTATCTTCAGTGACCTATAACAAGATTAAATGAGTGTAGTATAAAATCATAAAATGTTGAAAGGCATATATTATGGTAGAACAAATTCTTCGAAAACTATCCGACATCCTACAATAATTAATGCTAAAGTAACTGAAGAACTTTTAGGCAGCTACAGGATAAGACAAACAGAAATGCAAGTTCTTTATAAATAAAACATAATGTGTTTCCCTTATTGCGTGACCTTTACTAGTTCGGCAAGGTTTTTTTTGCTAGTGTGTTAAGTTGACAAAAAAACTCTACAATAATTGTAGTTTTTAATACTTTAAACGTTAACTAAATATCTTATATGTGGCATATTACGCTACATGTTTAAATATCCTTTTTATAACTATGAAACGAAATACCAACTTAATATAATTAAAAGATGAATCTTATTTTTTTTTTCTTCGCTGAAGATTATACGGCGCGTAAAAAAAAAAACATCATCTTTTTATAGTGACATTTCGTTGGAAATTAAGTAATGAATTAAGTTATTCTACTAAAAGATGTAAAGAACGGATTAAATTGCAAGTCAATTACCTACTTATTACTCAACGCAAATGATATGCTCAAGAAATCATACACACCTCACATAATGGCTCCAAGGGAAAATCAGGTGTACAGACGACATCATCATCTTGTGCATTATTGTTGGACATTGCAGCTACAGCTGCCATGTCTAATCCCTATAAGTAATAAGCTCATAAGAAACAAGGCATTCATTAATTTACAACTTGCATAGTAATACTGTTTTTGTTTTTTTAGATTACAAGTTATTAAGTTATTATTTTCATCAACATTTATTGAAACCAGAATCATCACGATTATCATAACAGTCCATGGCTAGACTTAATTTGGAGGTTTTGGCCTACAATATCACATTGGCCAAACAGTTCGGTAAGAGTTTGTGTAACGTTTTCCTTCTCTTTGCAGTGATGTTGTGTATACTTAGTCAGCTTTTACAAAACCCATATGTTGAATAGTTGTGGTTACACTATATTCTTAGTCCATCACTACATGTTTAAAGTAAGCCACAAAGGCTAACTTTGAACAAAGAAAAATAGTTTTTTTTTTGTTTGAAATCCTAATGAACGGTAAAATGCTTTACAAATTAAAGTCTATCTTTTTGTGAATTTATTCATTACTTGTTTCATGTAAATTTCACTCAAAAATATCTTAATAAAAAAAATGACAGAAAAAAAATATTAAAATGTAAAGGGGTATATAATTTTGTTGTATGAACACAAACAACAATTGAATAAAAATACTAAAATTACCTGTGTTAAACTGTCCAATGACAAATTGATGTTGTCATTTACTGGATTACACTGAAACATATTTAAATTATATCCATTGAAGCAGTTGTTGGCAATTGGTATGGATAAATGTTGTGTTCCTTTGGGTTTTATCCGTGTGTAAGTAGCCATAGGTTTGCTTTCTCGTATATTTTGAAATTTAATTGGAGAATTTATTGTAGATGGCAGCTGAAACACAAATAATTAAGTTTAAAAAAAGATCAATCAAATTATTATTAAAACTAACCCTGATTTATTTATGAAGATGTTGGTTATGCTTTATTTTCTACTAGCTGAACCCCGCGGTGCTACCCGCGGTACGATGATAACTGCGGGCAACGCCGCGAGGCGAAGCTATATCTTTATAAATAGTAGCCTATGTGTTATTCTGATGTATAAGCTATATTGTGGTAAAGTTTCATTCAAATCCATTCAGTAGTTTTTACGTGAAAGAGTAACAAACATCCATACATACATACATCCATACTTACAAACTTTCGCCTTTATAATAGTAGTAGGATAACAATAATCTCTATCTGTGTCTCCATTTGTAAGAGAAATATGAGATTTGGCAATATCTTTAAAGTCAATCTTTAAACATATTGTCAACTCACAGATTTCTCTAACTAATTAATTTAGTAGATCTATAGAAAGAAAGTCTACAATAGTTTAAATAGACTGGCAAACATTGTTTTGCCATTTGTTCATGCAAAAATACTAAAACTGCAATTAAACATAGACAATGGACTAGAAAAAAAAATGATGTTATCAGACAAGTAAGATTACAGTTATGAACTATTTTTCATTAGAATTAAAATTTTCTTTCATTTGAATTAAGGTGTTGAAAAAAATGTTTTTATAGGTAGTTGTTAACTAACAAAATCTTTCATATAAATTTAGTTTGTTATAAGATCAATACCCGTATTTTTTTCGCCAGCGGCGGCACACTGGAAACTGGAGTTAAGACCTTCGGAATCACAGTCGATGCTATTGATATAGGGTTCTTGACTAAAAGGGTCTTCAGTTTTGGACTTGCAGGTCGTTTTTGGGCTTTTTTTTCTACTTTGATAGATTCATCAGGAATAATTGATGCAAATTTTTTAACCTGGAACGAAAAGTTTTTGTTAAATAATTTTTCAGTTAGGATTTCATCATAATTATGACATTTTTTGGGTTTACCAAATTGTTTTACAACATTAACCTTTGGAAAATATTTATATACAGTAAATACTGATTCTAAACACTTCAAACTTTAAAAGAAGACTACAATTAATTGTATAACTAAAAAAAATATTATTGGAGGAGCAATAATTATAAAAAAATAATTTTAGATGTACCAATCAAGGCATACCAATGAGGTTATACCACTCTAGATATAACAACTGACATACACATTCTTCTTCTACATCTCTTATAAATTTTTGCACACTTTTGGATCTTTATTTATTGATGGCGATTGGTAGTTACTGATATTCAAGTGGTCAACCAAACAAACTTCAACATTATTAGTTTGTTTGTTTGAATGCGCTAATCTCAGGAATCGCTGGTTCGATTTAAAAAAATCTTTCATAGTTAGATAGCCCATTTATTGAGGAAGGCTATAGGCTATATATTGTCATGCTAAGAACAATAGGAGCGGAACACCAATGAAAAATGTTACAAAAATGGAGGTAAATTATTACACTGGTAATAGGAGACGTAAACGAGGTTGCGTGGGTCAGCTAGTTAGTTATGTGGCAACTTCCACATACAACATAACCTACTACAGCGCCATCTACCGAAGATACACTGAACTACGAAGTAACGCACTGTACCTACAAACTGCACTACATGGAGTAACTACAAATCCTGAATCGCGCAATAAATACTTCTCGCGCCGATTAGCATATATACAACATCCCAACATCAACTGTTGGGCAGTGGCCCGCCAGGCATGATCACCTCGCCTGGTCGGAGGATCCTCCCTTTGTGTTGGGTGGAACATGATACTCGTTCCCCCACAGTTATATTGTATTAGTCAATCTCCTAAAGATTCTTACATACACTATATTTATAAAGTATAGTACCTGAATAGTTGCTGGCATCTTAGAAATAATATTGGCCGTTAATTTAGCATTTGTTTCCTTTTTAATCTCCTTCTTCTTATTCAGAGATTCATTAAGGTTTTGATTTCTCTTGTTTGACTTATGTTTACAACATTCTGATGTGTCTAATGCACATTCCTTCTGATATGCTACTTTCAATTCTGGATCTTCAGTTAAGTGTGTTATTCTGTGTGACGAAAATAAAGATATAAGATATAAAAGAGATAAAGCACCTGTAGTGGTCATGGCATTATATTTGTGTTCATGAACAAAATCAAACATTATAGCAAATAGCATTCATTATTAGATGCTTTTAAACATAATTACTTTAAAGAACTACAGTCGACTCTCGTTAATTCGAAACTTGAGGGACTCCTAAAATATTACGAATTATCAAGTGTTTGAAATATCAAATGGTTCGAAATTTGTGAGAGAAAATAAATAAAACTTCGAATTATTAAGTGTTGATCAATTATTATTTATTAACTGCTATGCTATAACAATGTCAAAAGTTTAGAGGTACATTCGTGTACATACATATGTATTCATAATGTGAATTAATTAATATTTCGAAAGAACTCTGTTATAGTCAAACTATTCATAACAAAAACAAAGGCTCGTGTATGTTGATACAAGTTTAAACTTACAATCTTTCCGCCTCTTTCTCTCTGCAACTTTGAATTGTCGAGTGTTAGACGCCTATGAGTTTGAATTAACGCGTCGTTTTGTTATATAGCAATGATTTTTTCGTTCGAATTACCAAGTGTATAAAAATGTATTGATTTAGTTCAAAATATAAAGAGATTTAGTAGGGAACTCGTGATAACTTTGAATTATAGAGAGGTTCAGATTATCGCAGGTTTGAATTAACGAGAGTCGACTGTAATTACTTTTGTGAAGAAAATAAAAGCTAATATAAAAAAAAAAATTACTTGTTCTTGAGATCACAGTATCGCAAGACAGCCCAACACACGGCACGCAAATCCCTTAAACATTCAGGACTACATTTGAAACATTTCCAGTCATCTGCATTCTCAATTATCTTAATTTTGGGGACACCTAAGTTACGTCTGATGCATTTCTGAAAACAATGTTTATGGTTTTGAATAAATATTTGAATGAACATAATATAGCTGTCTATTCATCAATTGGAATATGAAAATACACAATTTGTTATGTGATTTAATTAAAATTTGGAACCAGTTTATCTCTTAAGTATAACACACGTATACAAATTAAACTAATCATCATGATCTCATTAAAAGTATTTTTGAAACACAGAGTTCACAAACACTTCTAATATTTTGTCACCTCAAATCATGTATGAACATTTGTATTAACACAATGTATACTCGTTGCGCTGTAGCATGGTGCGGGTGACATTTGCCTGTACGACATTGACATCTATCAGTACCACATAACTAAGGGATGTGACGTTATGCAATTCATTTTTATCGCTAACGATGCTCGCAGCATAAATCTAGTTCTCTTTAATATTGTTATGAAAATGAGTGTGTTATTCAGTTGTGCAGTGTAACTGTTATTTGTTTGTCGAGTTCGTTGTCTAAGCATACAAAAATAAACTGTTTTGGGTAGTCAGGCCAGGGAGGTTGTTGTTCGTTAATAATATCCGTCACAGATTCAGATGATGAATTGAGTGACAATTCAAATGTTCCTGACTTTGATATGAGTTGGACGAATAAAATGTATTTTTTCTTAGCAACCTTACCATATAAATGTTCTGTTGTATAATTATAGACCAATTTTAACAATAAAAAATGACCGTTTTTTATTATGAAAAATATCGACTATACATCGTAGCAGTACATCCCCATCACTAAATATTTCTATGGCGTTACGTCATACGCATAACACTGCTTAATTTTTCATTAAATTTGATTTTATTTGTAGATTAGAACATTCTGGTTTGGTTTAATTTAATTTACTACAGTTATTAATGATTTAATATATTGCGAATGTGGTACAGCTAAAATACTCAGTCATAATTTATAAATCGCGGCAACTTTCAAGAGTGAAACGAAGTTTTACTGAATCTGTCACCCGCACCATGCTACAGCGCATGGAGTATAAACGATTTTATATTTCTTTTGATAACAATACTTTTTAAGTTATACCATGTTATATTTATTCCAAAACATCTATTAAAAGTTGTGAATTAGGATACTATATAATTTAGAAACATATTATAGTGTTATCTTACCGCACAAAACACATGAGGGCAATCAGAGCAGCAATACACTTGACCTCCTTGGCCACACCAGCGACAGTATAATTCCGATCCATCATCACCTTTTTCAAATTCTCCACTATTGTAGAAAGTGTGACAACTATTGCACACTAAGGTACGCAGCAAAGGATGAGACCGCATACGTTCATTGCGAGATGAACATCCCATATGACGGTCACAAGAAGTGCAATGTAACCGATATTTTGTGACATCATTTAAATCTGAAATTCATAAGACACTCACAATAACTAGTACAACACATTCGAGTTCACTCAAATCTTACATTTACAACCTTTACCTTTAAATTTATTTTTATAATAGGTCCGTTCCTCTTCAGATATATCTTCATCAAAATCATTTTCTGTAGGATCTATAATGTAAACACAAGATATAAGTAGTCAGAATTGTTTATTCAAAGTATACGATATTAGGCTTAGGGGTAATTGCACATACCAGGGAAAGGCGGGAACTTTACATTATTTTGAGCCGGCTTTTCAGTTTCAGATACTCCTTCATTGTTGGCAATTTCGCTCATTGTGAAAGTTGTTTATTATTAGCACATATAACGCACTTATCCGTTTGTTCAGTGAAACAATTAAAATTCTCCTATTTCTAAGATGTAACTATTCTAAAGTCGTGGAGAAAAGACATTTAAATTGCATGAAAACAAAATTTTAATATAAACCGAGATCAAGATCAGCCATCTTGCTTTGCTTGGTACTTTTTGTGTTGTATGTAGTGAAGGGACATTTTTATTTACGGTTCTTCTTAAAATTTGACCTTTATGATCTTACGGTTTAGACTTATTGAAAAGTACATTGATATACCCACGTATGTTCCAATGGAAAATTACTAGTTTGTAAAGGGGTAAACTCCTTTAAGTCCATTTCATGGAGAGATAATATTGCATAATTTAAGACAAAGAAAATCTAGTGGTTTCATTTAACATTACCTTTACGGATATCTAAAACTAACGAATATGCCTCAAAACATTTATAAAGTATTTATTTATTCTGGTGCTCCATGTAGACGAAGAATTAATGAATAAATACTTTGCGCTAGGCTTGGGCAAAAAATATCGATATATCAAAATATCGATATTTTTACAGAAAAATATCGATATAAATCAGCGATATTTTTTCCCGCGATATATCAATTTTCGATATTTATTTTAAGATATCAAAATCGATATATTTTTAAAGCTCTGCTGTCTGCTCATGCGTCACATCATGTATATGACCAATCCAATTTCTTAAATTAAGAAAAAGAGTAGGTATACAGTAGGCTGTATGGGTTTAGTTTTTTTGCTTCAAACACAAACAAAAATTACAGTCTATGACCTGCTTGTCTATGACAATGACACTGCTTGTTGGTTTGGTAGTTTGGTTGGTATCACTGCACTGCCCACTGGACTGACTGCATGTGTTGGCGTGTTAGTACGAACGTTGTTTTGTTGTGTTGTCACAAGTAAACTAAGCGTAACTCATTGTAATTTTTTGTGTGAATTGTATTTATGTTAAACGTCATGTCTGCTGTATGGAAGTTCTTTAAAAAAAATTTGTCAATTTTTATAAATAATTGCATATTGGGCAAAAAATATCGATATATCGAAGTATCGATATTTCTTGGGCGATATATATCGATATATTTGAAAAATATCGATACGATAAATATCGATATTTTTTTTCCATTTGCCCATCCCTACTTGCGCCATCATGAGACGCCTATCAGCAAAATTATTTTGTAAAAATAATTGGCATTAAATCACTATCATAATCTGCTTAACATAATTTGACTAACTTCGACTTTAGTAACATTTCTATTTTTCACAAGATTCATTTCTAATTTTCAAGAATTTAGTAATTTTTAGCTACTCTTGTGACGCTTTCTATATCTATTGTCTATTCCCTAACTTTTTGTCTATGCCATTCTTTCGCGAGTTCGTGCGTGCGTGTGTGTACGATATTTTGTTGAATGAACTGTTTATGTAGTAGTGGTGGTGAAGTATACATAAGTATACCTATTCATTTTAAGTCAATCTTGTCATCTGCATCTGTGTTCAGTCAGAGACGTCAGAGTTCAGTTCACTTCAATTCATTCGTTTACTATACTTTGTTTTGAAGAGTGTTGTGCTGGAATAGGAATAAAAAAATCGTATTTAAATCATGTAACAATAAACACACTACGTATTATTCCACGAATAATGTTTTTTTTTTATGAAAAGATGTAGTATTTGACCATTAGGAATTAGGACAGGTGATATGTAATAAAATGTGTTAATTATAAGTTCATTGTTTTTAACAGTGTTAAATTAGAGATTTTAACACATAATTTCATAAAATACAGTTGAACATTTTTTGATTGCGCGTCATTGGTGCGTTAAATAATCCAGTTTCTGTGATATTTTTCGTATTACTTAAGTTATTCTAGTAAAATGACTGTAACATATACCGGTGAAGTAGCGACTTGTCGAGGATTTGGCACCTTTTTGAAAGTTTTATACAGGTAAGTAATTTTATTAATTTAATATTTTAGTTCATAACTTTAATATCGAAATTGCACATACTATCTCTCAGTCTCACTTATGACTTAAAATGTTATTTAATTTTGTTTTAAAGTACACCAATACCATTGTGTTAGTGGTTTTAGTTATTCTATTGTATTATTTTAGAAATTTACCTAATACCCCGACTCATCGATCGTAGACCCATGTAATAATCTACGATCGATGCCCCGACTTATTAAAAGTAATAAATTTATTCACGTAAAGCGTTAAAAATCGTATCAAGAAATGGGGAAACAATGATAAATAATGTTAATATAATCCTAAATAATCTAAATTTATTATTATGGTCTTATGTGTAATCTAAACTCTCGTAAGTACTTCTCTTGAAGCTGTAAATGACATAGGAACAGTTCAGCATAAACTCTTTATCAGTTTACGCAGTTGCGCTCGTAATTACATAAGAAGTTAAAGCATTGATCCGGTAATCGTCTGACCTATCTTCCAACAAACTTACAACAGGCCCAGTCAAAAAGTCAACAAGTCGTTATTTTTAAATATATTAGTTACGTTTAGATTTATAAGATTAATAAGGGAAAAAGAAAATCTCTTTATAAGAAGAACCGGTGTGTAATCTATACATCTACACAAATAAATAAAATTGGAGTGTCTGTTGGTAATATTAATATAACCGCTTTTACCGAATGCATTTGTATGTATACATAGTACATATACCAAAAATTTTTTTTTCAATTTTTCTTTCTTTCTGTTTGTTACGGCTAATCTCTGGAACGGCTGCGCCGATTTTGACGGGACTTACACTGATAGATAGCTGATGTAATAAGGAGCAACTTTTTTTATACTAGCTTTGCCTAAGCTAGATACTAATAAAAATGATTACTATAACAGCAATTAAACCACCTCTTTTAAAATGTGAAAGCACAATCGTAATAACTGACAACAAAATTGTAGGCAATAGGTATAGTCTAATATTCAAACTTAAGGTAGGCACGCCTTTTTAAGATATGTTATGAATACCGCTGAATGAAATAATTCTAATCTTACATTAGATTCGTTTAAGGTTTCTCACATCAAAATATTTCATTGAAGTTTCTGCTGGATAAAACGTGCAGTTTAACAGGCACTAAAGTTTTTTTTTCGATGGTGTTTCGAACTGCTAACACATTTTTTCAATTTCCTATGGCACTAAGAAGTTATGTTTTACTGTTGAACCGGCTAAACACACATTGTCGATTTAATTTGCATATACTAGACAAGGCGATCCGACTACCAATTGCGCCAGGAAATACCGACCCATAATATATAAACACAGCGTATAAACTTCAATTAACCAAACACCGCACACCTATTCAACTATTTTCCCCTTTTGAACAAGAAACACCTTGATCGAGTGACAATTTGTCTCAATTATTTTCGCTATATTTTCCCAGAGGTCGATTTTGTGAGGTATCTCTGAATGCGGTGCGGTGTATCACGAATGGTATTTAGCTTTAAGCTGACATTGCACTAGCGACGGTAAGAAAGTTATCTTTTATCCACATCCAGCGTTCCAACAAAGCTACACAAGTTACAGTTCCACCCGGTACTTACAGGAGAAAAAGTAGGGATAGTATTTGAAGTAACCAGTAAGTATATTGTGTAGTAACCAAATACTCTGACGTTACCTACTACTTATAAAGAATACGATGATGTCGTATAGCTTTCGGTTACTATCGTAACCATACCGTAGTGCATAAATGTTGATTCGGTATAACTGTTTAGTTGATGAGTAATTGTATTAAACATTTGTAACGACACAATCCCATAGAGAGCAACACGGTGACCTGTTGTACAATCCACTTCATACTAACGAATGGACGATTTATGTTTATTAAACGTCACAAAAACATCGATAAAACGGACAATAATTCATGTAACTGTCATCACCATGATGACAGTTACATGAAAAGACCATTGAAAATGTTATTTATATTTCAATGATATCAAGACTGTCTATTAATCCATCAAAAACCGATGACAATACCAGTTTTTTTTCTATATTTAAATTCGGCTTGGTATTAAAGCGTTAAACTAAAATTTCTTCTGTTCAGAATGATGCCTAAAAAGGATTTTTTTGCTATTGAGACACATGCTCAAAATCTAAATCATTTTCTTATAACATTAATTTTTATTTTAAAGTTTACGATATTGGTATCAGTTAAAAGGCATGTACCCTTTTAGGGTCGTTCACGCCGTATCTTGGTGTCGTCAATGAAAACTACCGGCGTTGCACGAAATGTTCAATTGTTTACGTATTTGGCCTTGACAGTAAACAAGGTTTTTTATCAAATTACATGTAATAACACATTTTAATCTCTTAATGATAATGCTGGACTTTTCTATAGTAAAATAATATACAGAGTACAAAATGTACGGTATTATCTCCTTGAGCAATAATTGCAAAGGCCAGAGTAAGCCACTTAACTATTTATTGTTGTAAGTATTTATAATTTATGGCGTCAAAATAGGATTCTAAATAAAGACTTATTGTTGAAAATCTGCATTGATTAAAAAGTTATAAATTTCTATCCAAATATCCTCAACTACATGAACTACATCTAGATACTTAGCTCTTTAAAATACATGGGTGAAATGGTTTAGATTTCAAAAATTGACAAAATTTGTAAGATTCGTATTGTTTCTTACACAGTACCTAAACTAAAAAAATGTAGAAATGACTTTACGTGTTGTTTATTTTAAACATGGAATTTCCCAGAAATATGTTTTGTTTTCTTATTAAAAGTAGTACTTGTAAATTACCACGTTAAATGAATGAATTATGTTAGGACATTGAGTTAGCGTTATCACTTATCTAAAGGAGTGCGTCAAAAACGGCGCCTTACATAGTGTGTGCGTAACGCAATGACTGAATCATTGCGTTACGCATTTCGTGCTTTACAATTAACTTAGGCGACAAACGTCACCGTGTAAGAATCTAGAGGAAGCAATACAAAATCAATGTCACTATTTACACGAAACATATTAAAACTTCTCCACCTTTTAAGGATATTATACCAGTATCATAGACTAATTACCATAAATATAAGCTCAAGAAACCTACTACATATTGCTTCACATTTTTCCTCAAACAAATCTCAAAAATGACAAAATCCACTATTTTATTTTTTATCACCACTCGACAAATGTATAACACTGATACTGGTGAACAGGTAGACTTTATTTCAATACGATTATAGATATACTCTTTAACATAAGTGTAACACACAGTTATCAGTTTTACATTGCGAAAATAAAATAGTCCTTTGCATTACTGGCATAGCAAAACAATATATCTTAGACCTAGGCATAAAAGCCGTCCGCAGTAAAATGACAATGTACCCACGGTAATGATTGAGACATCAGAATAAATGGTATACTGACTCATCCTCAGTTTGTTTTAGGAACATACATAATTTTCCAGTGTTTTCTAATTTTAGCGACGTAGGTACTTCTTGACGTAAATAGCAAGCACACACCATTTTCAAATGATAAAGGTGAAAGTGGCTTAAGTCGTGTGTGGTGGTAGTTTACACAGGCATAACTTCTCCTACTTTTGCCTGTCAATAAATGTTTGCTTTAGGTACCTATGTCAAAGATCATTTATAGCAAGAGGTCATGGTCATCAAATAAATGTCTTTGATGAAATCGATATGTTTGTCGCAACTAGCAGCGATTCCTGAAATATACGCATAATATGACTTTGTCTCATTCTTTCGCACTTACCTATGTAGGGCAACAATTAAATTATCAATTACGTTCTACTAGAGAACGTCACCAGTGCGTAAGTACTGTTTGTAGTTGTTATGTGTATTATTGTTAAGTCTATGATGACTAATATTTACTCAAGAATCATCGATTTAGTCATGTGTCACAAGAAAAAAGAGCATTTTCACGACTGGCGCGACGAGGACGTGTGTTTATCTCATAAAAATAGAAATTCAAGCAGGTGGGGCTTTTTCGTGATTAGCATCATTTCGGTACCTACTTATGTTTACATTGAATCAATTTACATAGTTTTTGCGGTGGTGAATTCAGTATAGAGTTGCACCAATGCGAGAACTTCGATGGCTCTTTGTTGATATCGTAGGAATCTTAATCAAATTAAGCTAGAAACACTGTATCACCAGTTAAAACTAATTTCGAAATAGTTCGCAAGTAAACTTTTAAAAAAATATGAGAAGAAACGTATTAAATATACTCATTTAAATGTGCTGAAATGTAATTTGTTCATGATGTTCATGATTTCACAAACAGTAAACGAAAATAAATCTCTCATTACTTATTTTGTGTTTGTTCTTATTAGGTACATTTGTAAATGTTTAATCTGTTTTGTTTTCTTCTACTACAATTTTTACGAATGAAAATAGCCTTTAAAATTTGATAATAAAGTATTAAAGAGTGGTACTTTTCAATTAATATCAGTTGACTCTGCTTAGTTGAAATGCCGATTTATTCATAAATCCTACTTATCCTACTAATGTTATATACGCGAAAGATTCTGAGTATGTAAGTGAGTATGTTTGTTTCACTTTCACGCAAAACCTACTAAATGAATTTTAATGAAACTTTACAATAATATAGATTATACATCAGAATAATACATAGGCTACAATTTATAAAGATACTAGCTTCGCCTCGCGGCGTTGCCCGCGGTTATTGTCGTACCGTGGGTAGCACCGCGGGGTTACTACACTAGCTGTAGTAGGTTATAGTTTTTTTAAACTTTTTTATACATCTACTCTTACCGATAGTTTTCTTTTTCAGCTATCCTCCAAGAATAGGTGTACAAAGTTTCATGATGTCATGTCCCAAATGTCCCAAAAAAATTACATTATTGTTGTTGACATCAAACGATAAAGTGACTTCCAGAAATAAACAGCCTTAGAAAAAACCAATGTTAAACAATTCCCATGTTACTTTTCACCGAGTGATGTTTACCGGAACTGATATCCCAACCTGATCCTCGGGGTTATTGAAAGGGTGACAAAGCAATTGCGACCCTTGAGTTGAAAGCGCCCATCAGCGGTCTATTAGACCGCTTACGCGTCAACTCATTTAAACCCCCTGTCATCTTCATGTAGTCCACTGCTGGACTGCAGCGGCTGATGGCCATACGGGTCGTACGGTATCCACCCTTCGACATTATGGTCGACATGGCCACGATGGTCTACAACCAAATTCGTTCTGTCGGTCGAAATGACGAAGAGACAGCGCCGGACCATGAGCTCGGAATGCTACGGCGGAACGCACACGCGCAAGCTCTACGGGCTTGGCAGGCACGGCTCGAAATACAGGGTTGTGCTAGCCAACGCGCTGTCGGTGCCGTTCTGCCGAGCTTCGAAGCTTGGATAGGAAGGACCGACTGTGTCACCTACCGATTGACGCCTCCAGAAGCCGCCGAAGGGTATGGTGCGAAAAGCATTCCCCGCGTAAAAAAAAGGCACATGTGTCACAAATAAATGTGAGAAAATGCTTACTTACTTTATGCTCTTTTCGTCTTTAATTCTTGTAAGTTAACGCTTATAGCTTTATCCCCATAGAAGTGATAGAGGGTCAAAAATTTTTTTCAACAAAATATGTCATTAAGGTTGTGTGGCTTTTAATTTTCGTACAAATTATAAATAGAATTAATTGGCAGTTAGTAACTTTTATAATGACGGTCTGGTAACGTACTGAAAAAGTCGGAGTTGCAGCACCTTAATTCATTTCATGGATGTCGGTGACTAGGTGAGTAAACTTCACAGAACTATTTTTTTTGTTTTTGACATCTACCACACAACGCCATCTAGTCCCAAACGAAATACATATATTAAATATGCATTTCTATAAATACATTATATATGTATATATACATTTTTGTAAATAGGTGGTATACATATTATATGCAGAAAACACCCAAACTACAAAACAAATATTTGCAGATCACACAAACATTTGGTCCAACCTGGGAATCGAACCCGAGACCTCATGCACAGCATTTGCGTACGCTACAACTTCGCCAATGAGGCAGTTGACATCACTAGAAAGAGAAGGAAAACTTAAAATTAACCCTTAACCAACCCGTTGGGACAGCGTGGTATTGTAGACCAAAATCTTCTTTTTAAGGAGAGGCCTATGTCCAGCAGTGGACTGTTTAAGACTGTTGATGAACTTTTATAAATATGTCGCACTATTGTTTAAGAAAAAAATTAAGTAGATTTCTATCTAGCATAATACGCGATTATTCCTTGTCATAATAAAGTCTTAGTTCCAGTTTTCGAAACTATTTTTAGCCCCTTTATTCCTTCTAAGAAAACACAGCCCTACCCAAAGGTATTGAACGGTATCGGAAAGTTCTTTTGTTTCTAGTTACTGTTCAAGCTTCACAGACTTCTGACGTAGGCGAAGCTACTTATTGCTGTTCAAATGGTGTACACCGATGTTACCAGGCAAGAGTTATTTATTATTCAGTGAACCCTACACTGCACTTTCATACCCCACTTCTGAGCGTTCATTGCTCCATAAAAATCAATCGGATGTTTCTGTGCTTGGGTTTGATTGATGTCACTTTAGTACTATATTTATTTATTGCTATATGTATCAGCGTTGTTAAGAAAAATTAAATGTTTCTTCGAAGTTCCTTGGCTGTTTGACAAAACTACATCAAACAGGTTGGATTTAAACAAAATTTTAATTAATATAACTATTGGAACAAAGACAAATAATTTCATAAGTTTTTCCTGTTTTGCTGTACTGATATTATTTGAAAGTAAATTATGCAAATTAATCATTATGTAAATTTAAATTGTGAAAATCATTAACTTTCCTTATCTTTGTGGTTAGGTTTAACCAGTTCATAGAGTGCTATAATGTGATTCAAACTTATTTATTTTTTATTTGCTGACTCGGCGAACTTCGTACCGCCATATTTACATACCTATCTTAGCTTCCCACAGGCAGTATACAGTCGCGGACAATAAAAAATAAATTCCCGTTATCTTTTGATTTTTTTTGCATAACAACTTTATCCTAACGATAACGAACACATATAAGAAGAATTAATTAATTTGGTGCAGCCGATTAGAAGTTATGCGCGTAAATAAATTTCTGCGATTCATTTTATTTACATAAATTGCAGTTAACTGTATGTATGAAAGAGTTTTTTATTGAACACAAGTTTTCACATTAACATTGCACTAAGACCGTGAAGAAGGTTAACATACCCAGCACGTGTTGTTCTTTTCATATTTGAAATCTGGTATTCCCATTGACACTTTCTCTTTATTAAAAGTGTTTTTACAAAAACATATATGAGAATGAAACCATTTTTACTGCAAATCATATGCAAAAATATAAAAATACTTACTAGCAGGCGTACACACACTCGCGTATGTACACAAATACATACAGTGGGCGAGATTATCAGTTCCCAAAGGCACCTTTTCTGTAGGGAATTCAAATGTCAGCGATTGTGAATCAAGTTGCAGGTCTGCAGGTGGTAATCGAGAGGGCAGTAAGTCAAAGGCAGACATTTTTTTATTGCTTATTTGGAACGTACATAAAACGAGTTTCTTCCTATCTAGTTAGAAGTGCATTTTCTTGTAAGAGCTTAAATAAGTTTGCGCATTCTTTTCTCGAAAACGCCCTTTCGGACTTACTGTCCTCTTGATTACCATGACATGACTTTTATGAGAAGAGGTAATCATTCATCATCGGACCTATCTGGTCACGTAGTTCCTAATTCAACACATACGATATCGCGGACACCGGGCACAAGCTTGTATAATAAATAGCTACCTATCTTTACATATATAATAAAATTGTAATAGGGTCTGTACATTAAGTATATTGATAAAAAATAAAGAAGGGATGTTTATTAAAGTAACGAAACTCGAAATAATAGTTTTTAGAATTTTTGTCTGTTTGTCTGTGTGTTTTTTTGTAATCTCAGAAGTGGTTAACCGATTTGGATGCAATTTTAAGTAATATGTATTGTGATAAACTTATTTTAACTTTTAGTGTTTATTTTATTTCGATAAATTAACAGTTATATCAGTTTGAAGCGCTATAACCAATATATACACAGGCCCTCATACGAATGCGCTTTATACACGAAGCCGCGGACAAACCCTAGTATAAAAAATGTTTTGAATTAGTTACAGCTTCTGATCAGAAACCAGGCATTGACAATCAGTCCATTCATTAACTAATTTAATTTGGAGAATAAAAACCTTGTGACACATACCTAGAGAGGTATTGTAACGCCTGCAAAACATTCACTAGTCTAGGTTATTTCTGACCAAAATGTTACAAAAAGTTTTTCTTGTGCGTTTAGTACTGTCGATTACTCAATTCCGGCTTACAGCTTAATAAAGCGATTATTTGATACAATCACATTAAGCCAAGTCTAGCGTTCCTGGCTAGTCCATATTGTAACGGTTTTCACTCTTCCTCTTGTTACCCTACTAAGCTAAAAGGAAGGGTTATAGTTTTGGTAGTCCATGTATTTTTGTATGTTCCACAGTAGCCTCTATACTACTGAACTGATTTAAATGAATGAAGTATCAATACTCGTATATCCGTACAACGGCCCCGGTGACATAGACTTAATACATTTTGTCCAATGTTTTTACCTAGCAGTTTTAAACTTTTCTTGCATCTTAAACACGACTGTTAACTCGTAATTGGGTGATGAATATCAGCATTCGGTAAGACTTACCACAATTGTACTCGTATTAACTTTGATTATTATTATCTGTTAGATTACCTACTGTCTTTTCTATCATGTCCCTTATTCTGGACCTACAACTTTGTTTTTAAGGATGATGGCTAAATAAATATGACTCAGTTTCTATGTCAACCTACTTTTTACCCGACTGCGATTGAAGCGAGTGTTATGTTTTTCGAGTGTATAAATGTATATTTCTTTGGCACGCCCTAGAGCCTAAACGGATTGTCGTATTTTTATGTGAGTGGTGTTAATAGATTCGTCTTAGTCGTGAGAGTGACACTGGGTACAACTAAATTAAAATTAAAGAAAATTGTTTTAAATAAACTTTTCTTTCCAATGCTTTCTATCTTTTCATTTCTTCAATGAATTTAATAAAGATGGAAGATATTAACGCAGTTGGTTTTTTTTAAATAATTCGTTACATGTTTAACCACCATTCCACGTATATTTTTAAGCTCAGGGGAAAGAGGCGTGGTGAGCGTAAAATTAGGGTGGAAGTGTCATTACTCAATAATTGGAAGGCTTATTATTAAATAAAGACAAATAGTAGTAATTATACTACTAGGGGATTAATATAGTTAACGTTGACTGGTTTACTAAATTGTCAAACAGGAAATAATAAAAATCTGCTTTATTATTATATTCTGACACATCCGCGGGTTTTCATACGTTTTCATTAAATAAATATGTACATGGTATATTGTATGTGAATATGCCACAATACATACATTACATTATATCATTTGTTATCTGCAGCATTTTTTCGAGGAAATTATACCACACGGCATTTGGAAAATAAATAAGAGGAAATAAACGAAATTAACTTACACACACTTTTTGTAACAAATAGTGCGAAGAGGTGACACTTGAAGCTGAAGTTCGTTGAAGCTGACGAACTGGCGAGGCATTTCTAGAGCAAGACACGAAGACATAGCTAGTTAAATAAACGATTTAGCCTCTGTAAAAATATAATTTTACTTTTACAATATCTCAGGTCAGGATCTCTCTACAACAATTACAAGTCTCTCCCTTACAGTAATAACATGTTTATAAACGAGCCAGTTAGCAACAAGTAGGTACGTGATAATATTGTCATATTAAATAACTTGTCACCACTAAATTGATTGTGAGTGATGTCAATGAAATAAAAATTGATTATTCAATAAGCTTGTCATACAATTTATTTAGTGGTTAAATTATTTCATTACAAGATTTAATACAATGATTTTTTTTTATGAACGGTTTTAAAACTAAATAATATTATTTAAAAATGTGTATTAATTAAACATATTCAGTAAAAAATAAAATCAAGAATAAATATTTTATCGGTTATAAATTCGGTGCAACTAAACATACATTTCTTATACTTTTTTTTATTGAATAGAGGGCAAACAAGCAGACGCATCACCAGATG
This sequence comes from Spilarctia lutea, assembly GCA_916048165.1. Taxonomy (NCBI): domain Eukaryota; kingdom Metazoa; phylum Arthropoda; class Insecta; order Lepidoptera; family Erebidae; genus Spilarctia; species Spilarctia lutea. Next base: position 12,057,370 of record OU696475.1, on the reverse strand, counting down.
GTAAGTGATTACCGCCGCCCATGGATACCCGCAACACCAAAAGCAATACTTATAAAACATAGCACAGTTCTTGATATTCGTATAACTTTTTCGCCTGAATCGTGTCTATTAAATTAGTAACCCTACGGGGGTGATAGAAAGGGTTACTTCGTAGCTGATTGCTACGATGTAGATCGATTGGTCTACATGCTTTTGCGGGCGACCACCCAATCTTGAGCATGAGGTTGCGTGGTTTTCCTTTTTCTAAAATTGAAAGTTTATAATTTTATTATTTGTATCAATAGCTGAGTAGCCTAGTATGTAATGCATAATGTCATAAAGATAGTGTCTAGCTTTGTATAAAAAACAGATACGTGGTATGTTAATATACCGTATCTCTGTAGGTGTACAAGAATCACTGTCACGAGATAATGAAACAATTTTACTTTATCTTTGTATAGCATTTCCTCTATAAAATTATTATAATATTAAATATTTATCAATGGTCTAAGAGTAGTATTAATAGAACGATATTGGGCCTCAATATAAACCTTCTGCAGTAAAACAAATAAGTTTAACATACGTTTTTCTACCTGAAGACTTTGCTTTTGTTGATACAAGGTTGTAATTAAATAACTCTGAGTACTTGGCTATTAAATTTCACCATAAGAGCTTCTATTGTAGTTTTAGTCAAGTCAAGTGCTCGGCGACATTTTCTGTCTAGAGTCTAGACGGATTAAAAATGGTATCGGTTATCATAAAATATTGTTTTATTTTTATTAAATTACAAAACGTATTAAGATTTTTACAAGATCGTAAAGTTAAATCGTTAAGTAAAGTAATTTTGCGTACCACCGCTTACAAAACGTACCAACGCTTGTTTTCTTAAATTTTCTGTGCCTCCCTCCCCCCCTGTTGAGTAGTCGTGAGATTTTATTCAACCCGCACCCCCATCCCCCAATCTCACGTGAGATTTTTCAAAATGTGGGTTTCTTACGTAAACGCGTTGGATTGTGTTGTAAAAAGAAAAAAAAATTGCTTCGTGCTTTTATTTACGACTAGTTAAGACTAGTAATCAATATTGCTGAGAGTTTAATTATAAGTGTAATAAAAAATTTACAATAGAATACTTAAATCGTAACTACTGTGATAGAAAAAAATTGCGTGATATTTGCCGAGACCCCCCGCTCTCCAACGTAAGATTAGATGAAATTTGACTCGACCCCCTCCCCCCCTTAAACATCTCACGTATTTTATGAACGCCCCCTTAGAATAAAAAATGGTTATTAATTAGCTAATTCCTCATGGAACCGTTAAGTACAACTGAAAGTTTCACAAAATTATTACAATTTTACCCGACTACGGCGAAGCCAAAAGGAAGGGTTATGTTTTTCCTGTCTCTATGTATGTAGATTCGTAATAATGGCCCGGGTGAAAAAAAATGTTTTTGTTAAAAGTTACATAAAATTTGGTTTATAGTTTTTTAAAATTTTTCTTGTTTAAATGCGTGGCTGTTACGATTGTTCTTCAACACTCTGTCAACTAATTCTGAACGTCACTTCCGTCTTCTATTACTCATGCATTAGTCATGACGTCATGACAATATAAAGGCTAGTTTAGTTGCTTCCTGCCTAATAATTCAAATTGCTGCATCATAATGTCATGCTAAATATGTAGCTCATATTTAAACTATCATGAATACTACGAGTAATATAATACAAAGCACACTTTGGTCATCAATTGAGCAGGAATTTATTTTGTATGCCATTTTTCCTAGGTGAAGGAACTGTAGTTACACAGAGAGTTACACGTTTTTAAATACTGGTTTTGAAATGTATTCTTAACTATATAACTTACCTATTTTACTACTACAGTTAGGCAAGTAGGGGAAATTTTGTCAGGACATGTTAACTTATTTAAATTAATCCGGTTTTTCATATCGCTCGCTACTACTGAACAATCAATATATTAACTAACTAAACTTTTGCCTGCGGCCCTTCCTGCTTATATGTTGGCTATCACGGTAAAGATAGTAATAGTCACACTGGTCTCAGCACGAACCGGCCAGCCCGACCGGGGCGGAACTACCCTCTCAATCTTTCATGCTGTCGTGTTTTGTTGGAGAGTGCGAGACCGGAGGCCCAATGATGCAGAAGCATCTCAATAGGTCGCCACAGTGTGGGTCACCATGCTGCATTGTTGCATTTTCTGCATTCACATTGAGTTATGTGACCACCACTCTTAAAATCTGCTCATGCTTTCCATCAGGCAGAGTAGAGTCACTTCGGCAAGCTCGTACTTTAAAAAACATGATGATTCTTTAAACTTATTTAACTTTTATATTTGTCAACTGATTGAATGATTGATAGAACAAGAACCGCAAAAAAAGAAGCCGCATCCAAATCGGTTAAGTCACTTCATTAGCGCGCTCAAACATACAAACAAAAATTCAAAATACTGTTCTTGTTCACTTGTTTTTCTTTAATATCTTTAATGTACAGACATCGACCTCTTAAAATTTTATTACATGTATTAAAATACTTATACCTGTGCTGACTTCTAGGTGCTATAAATTATTACTTAACCATTGAGTAGCAGAATGGTGCCGTTAGCTGCGAGACATATCTTGCTCGTAATATTTTATCGTATTTATGTGATTGTTGGATTTCAGTAATGTTTTTCCTTATGTTTAGTCTGAAGAAATTGATGTATAAAATTTATAAGTAAGTCTATCCTATCTCTTTTCTATGTACTTATTTTTGAGGTTCCAAACAACAAACTTCTCAAACCCATAATTAACCCAAGGCCGTAAACAAACTGTATGTACAATAGAAATTAACCCCAATAACTAAAATTAAAATTCCATTCTTTCTGAGTAACTTATTACTACTTAACAAATTAGATGACAGTAGCTGTGGATTTTGCCAAGTGGAAAATTAATTTCATTCAACCTGTACTTTGTAATGTTTTCTTAATAAAACTATTACCTATACTTTAGGCGTTCATTTATTTTACTTTGATTTTTATTTAAGAACGCAACTAAATCCGTATTTATATTATAAATTCCAAAGGAACTCTGTGACGTTTTCGTGGTTTAACCGCTGCACAAATTTAATTGAAATTTGGCATGGAACAACTTTGAATCTTGAGGAAGGACATTGGCTACTCTTTATCGCGATAACGGACATACACGAGGACAAAAGTTAGTTTTGTATAAAAAAAAATAATTTCAAAACACGAAGAAAGCAAAAATTGTTTTTTAGAAAACTACAATTCTGTAGTTATTAACAGGTTCAATTCTATTGTACTCTTTATTACTTACCTTACTATCTAGTAAGGTAAGTAATGCATCTGCATAGTAGTATTTTTCTAATAATTGATTCTACATTTACGCAAAAAAAATATTCAATACATTATATTGTAGTTACATAATGACATTATTCATTAAAGGGATTAAGAAAATTTTGGTAATCAGTTTTTGCACTTTTACTAATAATGCAATTTAGAAATTTTTCGGGTAGTTGAGTAATTCTAAATGACCACAAAACTCGACTTTCCTCCATGCCAAGATCTGACGCTGGCTGTGACAGTATTAGGTGCTCGCAAAATGTGACAAAACAAATAGTCTGTTTTTTATGGTAAACGCACAAACCATTCGACGTTTGTTTCAACTTTTAATGAAGATAACAGCATAAAAGACGAAACGTCTTGTTTTGAAATCTGCATAATAATGGATGCTGCTAGTTTGCACGATATCCTTGATATACAGAAGAAACAGTGTTGCTGATAGCCTTGGGACATATCAGTACAGTATATTACAGATTTAGAGTAGGAGCCATCGATACCAACCTGAAAGTGTCTGGCTGCAAGAAAACTGAACGGAGATTTTAGTGTCGACGGTTACTTAAAATTTTCATAACGACTAGATCTTCATTTTGTAGTATACTCGTATAAAATTGATTAAAATAACCTTTAATAACAAATAGATGTGGTAGAAACGATTTCTATAAACACTAAATTAACTGCAAGGCAACTGCGAAACGTCGAGGTAATCATTAAGTCTAATAGAGGTTGTTTAAACTATGGAGGTACACATTAGTGCCTCTATATTTTTCTGCTGTTTCATTTCATGAATTTTGTAAGAACAACTACAATACTTTTCGCGACATCACTTGGTTCTAAATAGGTGATAAACTTTTTGAATTGTAATTAGCATGTTGTCGAAATGACGTCACGTTGCCGTTTATGGCGAGTCGTCAATGAACAAGCAATAAGTTACCAGAACTCATCAAATCTCTTTTGAAATTGTTAGGGAAAAGCGGTGTTTTTCTCTGCAAGGAATTTGGAAATTAAATAATGATTTCAAAATATGCTGCTCCACCTTTATTCGGATTTGATGATTCAGTGGTTACGGTCTGTTGGACCGTTCATCCGCCTACATAAAAGGACAAACCAAAACCGAGGCGCAAAATGACGTAATACCTTGTCTGCCTCTATCGGATTGAGTTTAGGGTATATATACACTAACATACATCGATATCGACATTCTTTAAATTGATTTGATAATACAAAACCGAAATTTGATGAAACTTAATTATTTTTAATTACCTAGTTGCATAAACGACCTTGTAAAGATAACCGGTCGTCGATAGATGACGTGTGGAACCGATTGGAAATCTTTCATTGTGAAAGTAACCGCTGTCCTGTTACTGAAATGATAACGATGATATGTTTTTTCAATAAAACCAAACGTATTTTTTTCTATGAAGAAGGTTAAACAGATTCTTTATGAGCGGAATTATTTCTTAAAGATTCCTCTTAATTTATTGGCATTGAAAATACTGTTTAATCTGAATCGCATACAAATTGGAAAAAAAATCTACAAATGAAAATAGAAATTGAAAAAAACACACGATATTGATAGATTTAAATTTTCTTCGTTAGTATGACATTTGTAACAGCCATCTTGTTAAATCTGCCGACATCAATTCTTCATAACAGCGATCAGGGATTAATCGTAGCATTGCTTCTACTTTGCACGGTCTCTTGAATAAAAATAAATAAATAATTATAGTTGGTAACATTCGTTACAAATTTAAGTGATCTAACGTAATATGAGTAACTACCCTAAGTAAGGATACAACGTTTCAAAGCGTTAAAACGAGTTGAATTGCCCCATGACCATTTTATTGTCGTGAAGTGACTGCAGTGAGCGCACGAGACGCTTTTTTCGCGACTACTAGTTAAGCGAGTTTATAACCACATTTAATATCAAATGCCGTGGCGATCTACTGAAGAAACGTTTTATGATGCATTGTCATATAAAGTGAAGCGTTCTAAACGAGTTTTCTTTCTAGTGTAAGTTCATATATCTAAAACCCGCAGTGAAAATGTTTTGAATATGGTGTGCAATGTCCATGTATGATAAATAGCTGATTAAATATATAGATATTGCTTATTAAAATAAAAATTAAGATATTAATATCTTTGAGTACATAAATAATACCAACTCCATCTTTAAAAACTGCAACTGACGTTAACTGTATTATCAGAGAAGAATAAATATGTAAGTAGCTACCTTATTTAGTCTGCGCTTACCTACACATGAGGACTATTTACTTTGGTAAAGCATTATAATATAAATAATAATATAATACATTAATTAGACACATTTCAAAATTGCTTATCTACACGAAACAGACTTGTTTAGTTCGGATCGCGTGATGCTCAACTAATGCAAACACGTCAGTTGGCTGTATCTTGTCAGGCAAGCCTCAAGGTTAAAGCAAAATATAGCAGCAGCTCAGCTTCTTATTCAATAAAAACTCATTGTTACAGAGACTTTTTTAAGAGAGGTTATTTAATCCGTGGTTATTAGGTATCTCTTTGTACCTTACCTAGATACTTGTGCGGTAATAATATATTACTTATTCTTATTTTTGTTGTATTAGATTTAATAAAAAATAAACATAAAAATTAAAAAATAAATTGAAGTTATAGCCTCCTTCTCCTTGGTTTTGAATTACTAGCTTCGAGTAGTTCAGACTCGATTGAATTACACAGACAATTTATAATAACATCCCTTTTAAGTTTTCGTCCTTGGGACGCTTACCTATTGTGCTATACCTGTATTCGATTGATGGATAATCGAGATATTTGAAAATTATTAAAGATCTCGGTATTTATTTATGGTATAGGGGGCAAACTAGCAGACGCATCGCCTGATGGTAAGCGATTACCGCCACCCATGGACACCCGCAACACCAGAGGCATCACATGCACGTTGTCGGCCTTTTAAGAGGGAGTACGCTCTTTTTTTGAAGCTTTGAAGGTGGTTTTGAGTCGGGATATACACGGGAATACTACAACAGTTCATTCCACAGTTTTGCTGTGCGAGGCAGAAAGTTTCTGGAGAAGGGCACAATTGTGGACTGCCAATGGGGTTGGAACTCCTGTCGGCGGTGTCTGTGTGGCGGTAGAAAATGCATAGCGAGGCCACGCGCAGCGCCCGAGGATCCAGCCGTATTCCACGAGTATTCCACGTGCGGCCGAACCTACGCCTTATAAATTAGACGGCCGTAAGCCGGAGTGAAATACAGTTTTGATCTATTGAGATCGCCAAGCTCCTTCGAGGCCAATTTGGCCTTACCCTCTAAATAGCCACGAAACTGGACTTCCCTCGATATGTCGATCCCAAGTATTCAAATATAGGCTAAAGCAGATAGGGGAGTGACTTAGAAGATCACTAGCCGATCGACCCTTACGAAAACTGTACTACTGGTCACTAAGCAGATGATGACCCTCTAGGTACACCAGATGTAGAAGGTTAATGATGGACATCAATATTTTCGAGAATGTTAGTATAGTGTAGTGTAGTGTAGGGTAGTGAAAGTTATGGCTATGGGCCTTGTGCCTAGTTGGTGTGCTGTCTTCCGTAATGTTAGGACTACGCCGGAGGTGTAGAAGAGCCGAATAAGACGCGTTAAAACCGGTGCCAACTCTGGAGCGCACATCTTCAACACAATAGGAGGAAATCAGGGTCACTCGACCTATGGATAGAAGTGCTAAACGCACTGGGCGTTGATGGAACTGTGGTCGTGAACGAAGGTCGAGTTGGACGCATAGTGGTTGGCCAAAAGATCGGCTTTCTCTTCTTTTGAAGTTGTACTCCTTTTTCAAAGCGCTAGTATTTTGATCCTTTACCGCCACCGCGTTAGCCCAGGCTTGGTAAGCTTCCTGCAAAGGTATTTTTAATAGATGGACCAAACCAAGGCCGATATCTGCCAGCAATAGGGACCACAGAGGATGGAATGAAAAGTTCCAAAACCAAAAAATTATGGCTCTGTATTAAGCACTCTAGAATACTGAATGCAGATATAAAATAATAACGCGTCAGTGACCTTCTTATTCATAGCATGAAATTCAGGAGAATTAAAGTGTAACGGATTGATGCTGTACGTCGATCTGCATTGCATTACACCTCACTTCTTCTTCGGCTAAATTTATTACAAGCTAGAAAACACTTTCTTTTCCTCGCTGAATCATTAATTTATGTTTGTTGTTATCTGAATTTCCGAGAACAAACAGATCAAAATGATCTCTTTCGATTACAAATTACGTTTAAGTCTGGAAGTTGTTAGTATCTGGAACTGCGAATAAAATGACACTGATAACATGTTCTTGATCGCTTTTTGGATTTATTGAGATTTCATGTTCACATTTCATGACTTTAATAGATTGGAGAGAATAATAACTTGCGAGAGAGTGTTCAGAAATCTGACTGTTATTTTTCTACCTAGTGCGGAAAGACATTATCTAGAAGGATGTATCATAAGCTTATATTATTTACCTTAGATTTTTTATTGTATGGTTACAAAACTTCTTCAGAATTTGTTCATCACTCGTGAACTTAAGAAGAAACTAGCTTTACTGCTTGATTAAATTTTACATGCCTATACCATATAGACGGCAAGGATTTAATGCGTTTACAATTGTACCAAATTCGCCTTTAGTATCCATCACTTACACGAAGGACGGCTATTAAATCTACTACCAACTAACTACTCGGCTTTTATTTGCTAGGCTATTAATCTTGAGTGACGTAAGGTATCTCACATGTTAGTAGGTATGTAGTAATAAACATGTATACGCACAGTAATAAACAGACCAATGTCATAAAAGAAACAGGCGGTCTCAACTTCAATACAATCGCTGCTACATTTCCATTACATGTGATAACTGTATATGTACATACAAACATGTAATGTACACATAATAACAGGCACATGAAAATTGCGTTCAAGGATGGACAGTTTTCTCCGAGTGATTTAGTATGTCTAGTCTTATGAAACAGTCGCTGTTTTTTTTAATCGTTTACTTTCTAGGAGTAGTCTAAATACTGAAGTCTGGCATTACTGCTAGAGAATTACGAATATTAATACTCGCAACTGGTAATGATAACAATTAAGCTAAATAGCTTTCGACGGGTAACTGAATGACAATAAAAATTTAAAGAAATATGAAATAAATAATATGGTAATCTATTTAGTCCGTCAAGTCTCAAAAATTAGACGGTAATAATATGTAGAATATACATATTTGTAGTGATGACCTTTCGATTTCTAGCTTATGAGGTTTTACTTCCAGGATCTATTAAGGATAATTAGTTCGTAAACTGTAGTTCTGTACTTCAAAGTTCTAAGCATACCTTGTATTTTGTTTCAGATGGCGTGGAAGTATATACAAACTGGTTTGGCTCGACCTGCTAGTATTTCTGCTTGTGTATTATGTACTCAATTTAACATATCGGTTATTATTGGATGAACATTCCAAAAGGTAACATAATTTGAAAATAATTATTAAATTTTATGTATTTGAACAGAAAGGCTTCCAAAGATAATACAAGGACTTTGAAAAGCTTTCTGTTCATAAATGACTTAAATTTTTTTATTTTTTTTTTATTTATTGTATAGTGGGCAAACGAGCAGACGTTTCACCTGATGGTAAGCGATTACCGCCGCCCATGGACACCCGCAACACCAAAGGCGTCACAAGTGCGTTGCCGACCTTTGGGGATGGGAAAGGGGATAGGGGGAGGGATGTTGGTATGGGCCTCCGGTATCCTCACTCACTCGGTGAAACACAGCGCAAACGCTATTTCACACCGGTTTTCTGTGAGGCCGTGGTATCACTCCGGTCGAGCCGACCCATTCATGCCGAAGCATAGCTCTCCTACGTTAGATCGCATCCTTATTTCTAAAAACAATTTTTAGTTTAAATTTGTTCAAATCTGACAAATAATTAATTTAAGACTTTGCGCACCATATATACAAAGCACCTCTAAAAAAAAAAAATATATTTCATTCGGCTTCTTAAGGTTTTAATCTACTTACAAAAAAAATAATAATGTTGACGTTTATTTAAATTACTAATTGTCACGGTTGTTATTATTAGGTACTATAATGTTAATGAATAGTGTAATTAAAAAATACTGTATAGTCGAATTACATATAATCATGAGCTTTGTTCCACATTGTCATATGTATTGTTGGTGTACTGAATTATTAACATAATTCTTTTCTTGCAGAGTGTTTGAAGGCGTTGTAAATTACTGCAGTTTCCATGGAAATGTGATCCCTCTATCGTTCGTGTTAGGGTTCTATGTTACTGTGGTAATGAACCGTTGGTGGAATCAATATACAACTATACCTTGGCCAGACTCTATTGCCGTTTTTGTCTCCGCCACAATACATGGCCAGGTATGTATAAGCGCAAAGATATTAACATAAATCAACACAATTATGCGTTGTTATTATTTTGACACTCAGTTTTATTTTCGCGCGTATTTTGTTACGCAACAGTTGTTTACTTTAGTACTTTTTAGCCGTGAATATAAATTTACGAGTAGCACCACATTCAGAAGTGGAGATATCACAGAAAGTTTAATGTAATCGGTTAGTAACATCGGGCCTTAAAAACTGACGATTCCAATGTTAAATAATTGATCTCGTACAGAAAATACTTAAACGATATTCAGGATGAGTCACAAATACCTACGTGTTGGGAATTTCTTGTATAAACTTTTTGTTCATTTAGTAATAGCGTGTTGAGGCACAAGCGTGACTTTATCGTTCATAGTTGTAACTTTGTGTACAATGAGTTACGTATTTATTGGTAGAGTAAGCAGTTTTAATAATTAATTGTAGAACTTGTAGACTTATATTTGGAAAGTGGCAAACGTGAGTTATACAAAACTAGAGATTCTTTTCTGCCCCTTTTCACATTATGTGCGTCTTTTGCCCTTATTTATTCAAATAAATATCACTTAACTAATACGTATAATAAAATCTCGTTGCATAGATTTTCGATTCATGGTCGATACATTATGAGACGTAACCCTTAGGCGTTATTTAAACTAACTTGTTTACTAATTAATAGTGCGTTATTTTTAACTTAACAATTTTAATTATCTCGTTGTTTCATGCTTAATGATCCTAACTGCTGATCAATCCGAACCAATGACTGTTTAATGTGTGATATTCTTGTCTGGGTCTCATTTATCAGTATGTTCTAATAAACTTAACAAAATAAAGTACCTATATATTATGTAATAAAATATGTATTTTTTTTATTTTATATAGGGGGCAAACGAGCAGACGTATCGCCTGATGGTAAGCGATTACCGCCGCCCATGGACACCCGCAACACCAGAGTTACAAGTGCGTTGCCGGCCTTTTAGGAAGGAGTACGCTCTTTTCTTGAAGGTTTCGAGGTCGTATTGGTCCGGGAATACCGCATAAAGTTATTAGAAGTCTGGTTACGATATTATATCTGCTAGTTTAGAATTAGAAGAACATGTGCGTCTAAAGTCGTTACTATAATTTTTATGTTAATTTAATAGAAAAATGAATTATTAATAATGAGAAAACCTTAATCTCGCATAACTTACAAATCGCCGACGTAACAGAGCGTGAACTATTAAAAACAAACAATAATACTAACGTTTCCGTAATGAAAGCGGTTTCATTCAGAATTCAACGATACTTCATAGTTTACTTATACGAACGTGATTATTGGTTTGCCTATAATTAGGTATATCTATCTATTCTATCATTTTCACTAGAGATGACGGTCTCAGCATATACTTAAATGAAGACTTCGTAACCAGCAAAGAAATACGTAAAATGAATACTGAGATCTTGCACTTACAGGTTTGGCATTTTAAAATCCTGTGATTTCTAGTTTAGTTAATGTCCCCATTTAAACTTTAGAAGACTTTGCTAAGTAAGATATGTTTAAAATTTATGACTTGCAGTCTTCCGTATCTAAAATTTATTTTGTTAATTAAGTATTCTTTCATTCAAAACTCCGTACCTACACGATATCGATAAATCTTAAGTAATTTTATCTTTTTACAATATGGGTGCGATTAATACATTTATATATTATAAAAATATATAATGAGTCATGCAATAAAAGTAAGATAACCGTATTTTTATCTCACTGATAAGCTTATAAAGAATTTTTGTTAAATCAGCAAATTTTAACAGAGATGACAAACACTAAAAAACTTACCTATTACAATAAATAAAATTAACATTGAATGTTTTAAAATAACTCGCTGTCGCTTCAGACGAAACGCAGCCGAAATGCAAAAAAGAGAAAACACATGTTCTTACTAGAACTGACTGCCATTAATATGGCTTAGAAACTAATGTTTAATACATATTGTACACAGTCTAGAGAAAACAATTATTCCGCTCGCCCAGAAGCGCTAGCCTTGAATCTCGATTGTGATGCGAACCGATTAAAAAATGTGGCATCACTCTGTTAGAACTAACACATATGGGCCGGCTCGACCGGATAATTTTTATGAAATCACAACCACTCAGACAACAAGTGTTAAGCAATTTCTATTTGGTTTTCGCGTTGCCCAACGTAGTAACTTAGCATCAGGTGACCAGACTACGGCGCTTGCGGATTTTACTTTGAAACAAGAAAACGTTTCAAAACTGTAACCCGACTACCTAAACATTCTTTATATAGCCTATACCATTTGGGTCATTATCACGAATCTTTACGCCTTATTCATCGAAATCAGTTCAGTTTTTCAGGGAGAAACATTTATTTATGTATTATAACATATTATTTTATCTATTATTTATTCTTTATATGTTCCACCCTGAAAAACTGAACTGCCAAAACTGCTTACTCTTTCTTTTGGCTTCGCCATAATCGGGAAAAACAGGAACGAACATTTCACAATACATACTCACAAACACATAACACATAGTCCTATATATTTTATAAATAACCCTGGCGAATACAGACAATGCAACAGTGCAGCATGGTGACCCATACCATGGAGGCCTAGTGATATTTCTGCGTCATTGGGCCTCTGATCTCGCACTCATCAACGAAACTCGACAGCACGAACGAAAAAAATAAAGATTTGTTTTTTTTTTGTTTTTCAAGGGAAATGATAATGTTGCTATTACCTCTTTGACATTTCAATAACTTTCGATTGTTGCTCTTATAATTTTACTTTCATTAAACTTTATAATCTAATCTACAATAATAAGTAGGTTAAGATTGATTAGTTATCTAGATTTGTTTGCATAGATACAGATCAAGCTCATAAAACCGTGTTGACAAAAGAGACATAACTTACAAACACATTGCACACAATATTATTCATAGAAAATGATGCACATTTGCCCAGATTACCAGACAGACGGGAAATTATTAATTCAATAATTTGAGGACAGGATGAGCGCGGGCGTCTGATGCGGCGGACTATAGTCCGCTACGTGTGCCTCTGTCTCACCATGGTGCTCACGATGATCTCACCCAGAGTCAAGAAACGGTTTCCTACGCTGGATAACTTTGTTGAATCGGGCCTTCTTCTAGAAAATGAAAAAAATATACTTGAACATTTGAATGTCAAGTTTCCCAAACCATCCAAACATTGGTAAGAATTTGTTCTTCAATCAACTAATAATATTGTAACATATATGTATTGTATCAAGTATATAAAAAATAAAGATATTTACAAAAGTTGGAATGTTGAAAATTTGCCTATTTCTACAAAACTTTGTATAAATCATAACTGAAAATAGAAAATTACCTAATTTATAATTCCACATCCTTAATACATTCGTAGAATGTAAGGTTATCGAGCGAAGTTTAATATATTACAAAGTAGGTCTCTGTAGATAAGATGTTGAGGAAGCGAATTAATCAGTGACGATTGTGACTTAGAACTATAAAAAGAAAGAACGTTGTTTTATCGAAAACGATTATGTTATCTGAAGCCCTTGTAATAAAAGCAAGGTTATTGTAAAAGATAAATCTCTAAAATGACACTTTAAAACAGGGACTGGAGAACTTGTAATCGTCAATTGTCAATGCGTTAAGTAATATTGTAATTTCAGGTTACCAATAGTATGGGCAACCAGTATCGTGACCAGAGCCCGTAAAGAGGGTAGAATAAGAGATGATTTCGCTGTAAAAACTATTATAGATGAATTAAATAAGTTTAGGGGCCAAGCTGGGCTACTTCTCAGCTACGACACTATAAGTGTGCCGTTAGTGTATACACAGGTTTGATAAATTTTATTAATTAGAACGATAAAAATAGAATATTAGCGAAACAGTTATTCATTTGGTACTTTTCTTCATACGTTGAATTGTATACACATGTCATGCCAAAGACAATCTGATAATTACGTAAAGTTAACATGTTCGTTTATCTGTTTGTAGTGTATTTAATCATTTATTTATTTTTAAAATATAAACATTTTTTACTAATTTTATTGAATTTCCAGGTAGTTACCATTGCAGTATATTCTTATTTCATAACGTCTGCTTTGGGCAGTCAATGGGTGGACAATAAGTTACAATCTCCTAGCGATGCAAAGAAAATTAGCAATATAGACTTATACTTTCCAATATTTAGTACGCTAGAATTCTTCTTTTATATGGGCTGGCTTAAAGTGGCTGAGACGCTGATTAACCCCTTCGGTGAAGATGATGATGACTTCGAAGTGAATTGGCTGATAGACCGTGATTTACAAGTAAGTGACATCTCAGTATTCCATATAATGTTTAAGCAATCTGAAATATGGAATACTTAAATCTTTTGTATGATGCTAAGAAACAATATTTGCATGAAATGTGAAAAATTGTGTTAATAAGTAAAATCCTTACAATGACAGTTCAAGTTATTGTAAGTCATAAAACAAGAAATTCAAAACAATAGCAAACTCGACCGCCAGACAGTCTCTAATTATGAAAATTAGCTAATATTTATTTGATTTTTGTAGTTTGGCAAAACATTCGCTCATAAACCGTTCCAGGGATATACACTTGGTTTTCCGGCTAGTTTAGTTGGTTCCAGGCCACCTGCGGCTGGTATCCGTGAGGATTTCTGTAGGATATAAAAATCTAGATATAATAAATTGAAAAGATAATAATAAGAGTAGTTAAACCTTGACATATAAATTAATTTACATAATGTCCGAGTATTATTGCCCATTATACCAGTCTACGTGTTCTGATATAAGGTATCAAACGACAAACAAACTATGACAATGACTAAACAAGTTAGTGTAAACTAGAATAAGGCCTTGTTTACTCTTTGATTACTGCAAGTGAGATGTAGGAGTGACTGGCTCGTGATTGCGAAAACGCCTTTACACAGTGTCCGTAGTCAAGATAAAGAAAAAATGCGTTTTACGTCATACATGCACTAATGAAATTTACAGACAAGATCTAACGCATGAATTCATATGTTACGTAGTGATTGCTATATTATGGAAAGTGGTAATTAAGATTGAGTCTCATTGTTATTGGATCAAATTCGTAATTCACTTCCAAATAGCGTGTTTACATTTGCATGTCATTGTATATTATTAAATAATTAGGAACCTTGTACATTGATTTTTTAATATGAAGCGTTTTAAATGTCAAAGGTGCATTATGTTTATGCGGCCTTCAATCGTGACCGATGGAAAACATTACTGTAACTAAAATGATTTTTCATTTATGAACAATAAGTAAAATAAATAAATAAAATTTTGTACATCATGAGTTTTTATTAATATTGTAACCATAATTCATGAACTAATCTCTACTTATTAGGTATCGTATATGATTGTGGACGAGATGCACCATGAACACCCGGAGCTTATCAGGGATCAGTATTGGGACGAGGTGTTCCCATCAGAGCTGCCATACACGCTAGCTACTGAGGGCCAGCGAGAGGAGTATCCTGAGCCATCGACCGCACGCGTTGCTGTGCCACTGCGTCAGCGGAGCATGGTGCTGTCAGCTCCCTCCAACGTCAAGATCGACGAGATGGCCCCGTCCAACACCGTGAGTTACAAGTTCGACCCACCAGAGGTTAGACCCGTCCGTTTTTAAGCATGCTGCACGCCCGGACTTTATGGAGCTTAGCAGTGTGTCGGTTCAGGGTATCGATGCCATTTTTGATGTATCTATTTACCACTTTTCCTTATATGTAAAATTTCAGTTATTGTGTCTAATTTTGAAACGGTTTTCAGGGTCTTGTTTTATCGTATTAACACTTTTGTATTTGTCTTACTTTAGAACATCCAATGACTAATTTAATATACGTTTGAAGGACTACGGTATAATAAATATATATAATAACCATGGAGGATTATAACATGTTGACGACTTTTCCATTATATTACACAGCTTCGGTTAATGAATGATGTTGTACTCATACGCTTTCCGTAGTACGAAACTAACACTGACTTCGGAGTTTTCGTTTATTCTCATTGTATATTTGTGTAATACGTGGACATTCTAACATCCTTTAAACTTATAGTATTCTTGGTTTTCACTAAACTTATGTAGTATTTACTAATACATTAATAACAATATATTCTTAACTTAGTTCTAAAGGCAAATTCACTTAATAAATCTTGAAGTTAGAGATGACTGATAATGTTATAATACCTAAATATAGTTCAGTGTTGTATTGCTCAACCAATTATCTACCTTAACAAAGCACCATTATACTGAAAAGAATAGGAATTATGTAAAAGGTTACCAAGATTTATTGAACTTTTGCAAATAACAAAGGGGTCTTGTCTGTCTGGTCTTGTCTGGTCTTAACCCACACTTGATTGAGACTTGTGGCTCTTTATAAAAGTATAAACTACTATATAACTAGTACGAGAAATAAACATACAAATATAATAGTGCAGTATTAATAAAATGAAATCTAAAGACATATTTAACTGCCTCGGTGGCGTAGTGGTAGCGTATGCGACTGCTAAGCTTGAGGTCTCGGGTTCGATTCCTGGGTCGGACCAAATGTTTGTATGATCTGCAAATATTTGTTTCGGAGTTTGGGTGTTTTCTATGTATAATATGTATGTATTTACAAAAAAAAGTATATAAGTATTTATATCAGTTGTCTAGTACCCATAACACAAGCTCTGCTTAGCTTGGGACTAGATGGCGTTGTGTGTTAGATGTCCGAAAATATTTATTTATTTGGCTAAAATATTACGTTATTTTCTTAAAAAAACTAAAAATTCGTCCCCAATTCGACTACACAAATCAAAGAGGATAGTAAATAAGACTCAATATTAGCTGTAGTCCTTATTTCTTGAAGTCCATTAAAAATAAAGAGATACTGTTATAGTGTTATATTTTACTGAAAAAAATTACGAGTATCACGAATAAAAAGTCAGAGTGCAACATAAGAAACTTATGGTCGCTACACAATAAGCATTTGAAATGACACCAATGTCAATATCTTTCAACCGTGGAATTTATATATTGATTTCTAAATGATGCGACAATATGCTGTATTGTATATGTACGGAACATAAATTTTTATTATCAATCTCATTCTTGTTATACTATCGTAAACAGGTTATTTTGCGCTTGTCTACGTATCTATGTTTGAATGAACTTAATTTTCATCTCACGCACTTATTGGTTACCTACTTTTTATTACCGGCTATGTTATGTCGTCCATTGTATTAATTTTTTATTGTTATTTTACTGCAATACATAGAAATCAAGCAAAATCGCAAAACCTTATTTACTGATATCGACAATTGGTTGATTAATTATTGTTATCTTAGGTAAGTGTCTTGCAAAATGATTGAATATTATGTATCGTCTTCTTGTGATGTCGTCTCTATGACAAACTATTTCTGACAAGTATCTACCTCGTATCTACTCTTATTATATATTGTTTTTATTTTTAGCTTCGCTACTTCTTTTTCTTACAAAGACATTGGAGATATTTCTAAAATTTTCGATGACTTATATTCGTTTATCTGCTCCTTTTGTATGAGTCTTAAAATAAAAATTTATACTTTGCTTCTGGTTCATAGAAAAATATTTATATGATAAAAGTCGTTGCTTATTCCATGTTTTCTTTTTTAAATCATTTCATTCTCTATTTTGTCTGTTGTATAAATGATGTTATGTACCTAACCGTCAAGTTCAAGCGGTCTTTGTGGAGCTGATATTCCTAAAATTTTATTTAAGTCTTTTCTTGTATACCCGTTTTCTTATTTAGCGCAATGATATGCGATTGATTGATTTTGAAATAATCCATCAATTCGAACAGATTAAGATACGCTGCATACCTACCCATTTTTAAAAACGAAAAATTCTTAGGTTTTTTAAATATCAGCATTTAATTTAATTTATAAACTGGTTCCAAACAAATCGTGTCGGACAATACACTTTATAGAATTGGTTTAATTGTTTAAATCTCTCTCTTATACTTTTTCTGTGGTTTTTGCAACAAAGAGATTCAGTAAGAATAAAACAGTTAAATTAATTGTCATGCCCATATTTTAATAAAAATAGGATTTATTTATACAGCAACTACAGATGAATGACGATGCTGTTTCGGGCATCCACTTCATCGTCAGCCGCGGCAGTAAGCGCGGGAAACGCGATGAGAGAAACTCGATGGGATCTACGAACTCTATGGCATCGCTGCAGCAGACACCAATGACAAGAACCAATTCTGTTACTTCAATGTTAAAGAGACTGTTTTCCAAAGACGAATCGAAAGGAACAAATCCTGGAACACAGACAGACGGTGGTAAGTTGTATGTACAATTACTTTTTAAAATGTTGAGCTGCTATTTAAATTCAAAAAGCTACTCGTACGTGATCTTATAGTTCTAATATCGTAAAACTTATAATTTATAAATGTATGTTTTTGTTCCGTATTTGGTCAGGCGTGACGATTAATTTGCCGGTTTTGGTGATTTATTATCACAACTCAAGAAACAGAGCATACATGCATTAGCGTTACTAACAAAATAATATATATAAAAGTTATCAGTTTAGAAAACTTACTAAATTATGTTATAGGTAAAGATGCTTATTTAAAATATGTATTTTGAATTTTTTCGCGTAAGTAAAGTGCCTGTCTATTCGTGTGTTAGGTGTGTCAGTAGGTACATTTGTGATGAGATAAGAGACTAGCTATATTTAATATAATTCGCGGAAAGTAATTTGCAACTCAAATTTGTTTAAACACACTCATGTCAGGTGTTTGAGAATTTATTATGCCGTATTGTAGCATAGCAATAAGACTAGAATAATAAGAGCATTATAGTGTGTTTACGCCAATTTCGCATCGTGACATTAGATAACAATGTGCTATTGCAGATTTTATTGAGATGTCGCTAAGACGTGATACTGCATCACCTGACACTGACAGAAACCGCTATATTACGTAGATAAATGCAACTGTCACAACAAAGTACTACATCAATTTCACACGATAAAACTTAAACATATTTATGTTTAGATTTTTTAACTCATAGGATAACATTGTAATAGAACTAATATTTAGTTTGTAATAGAACTTTATAATATGATAAAAGTAGGGTGAACTAGTATTCATTGGATTTTTCGCTCAAATATGTTTACAAAAACGGATTAAATGTATTTTGCATTTAAAATCATTAATATTCAAATTAAAGTTCTGTCTAGTGGACGAAATAAACACGCACATTTTATCCATTTGCCGAAAAAGGTGCTGCTTCTAAAGCCTCGCGGTGTTCCTGAGTTAGATCATTTGCTGGGGAATCGAGTATTATTTCAACCATTTACCGTCCACTGCTGAACGTAGGGAGACCTAAAGGAGTGCCAACCATCTCGGTCTTGGGCAGTCCGCACCCATCTGCCGCCAGCCACTCTCTTTAAATCGTCAATCCACCGTGCCGCAGGGCCCCCTACACTATGTTACGAATCGAGTGTAACGTAGGAAATCACCGAAAACCCCGATAGCCTAGGCCGCTTGTTAATTAAAGCGACTCCACCATCGTTTAGATATGGTAGTGTCTTCGAATTCACAGAAGTGCACGCAGAACACGTCACCTTATCGTCTTACACATATTAAACAGACACGATAGGTGCACACTATCATTATTGGTCAATTGCCAATCGCATTTAATGTTATGTCAAAATCTTGAAATACAAATGAGACTAGACTTCGTCTATTTTTTCCTAAACACTTAAAATATACTAGAAATATTAAAATCCTTTAATTTTACGTAACTCATTTAGAAAAAGTTGTTTCAGGGAAATACCTATGATGAAGTTCTGCACTTTAAAAATGACTAAATAAAACTCTTTAATTTTAAATTCAACTAGAAAAACAATTGTAATACAGTCATAACCGACCACGTTGTCAGAATAAATTCATGTCAAACACGAAACAAACGTATTACCACGATTAGTATGCGTCAGTTTCAAATTGTTGAAGCTGATTCCCCATCTCAAATTAGTATCTATTACGATACTTGGAAATACTCTGTAATTTTAATTAACAACAGTCTGCTCTAGTTTTATTCGATAATTAGATGTTCCATACGTTACAGGATCTCGTTTTACAATATCTGCGAGTAATCCGACATTGAATAAACCATCCACGGCCGGCGGGAGTATGAAAATTGCCAATGAGATCATTGAGGAAGTGGATGAACAGGCTACGATCACAAGTATGGGAAAACGACCAGAAAACAGGTCAGTAGAAAACCTTATTATTGTTTTAATACATTTCTAGTTTTTCTAATTGTTTTTAATATAGTGATTAGTCATTACAATGAACACAATCTAATTAAACCAAATTGGGCTATTTTAAGATAACAAATTAATTTAAAATGCACAATTAAGTATTTCAGAGCCTTATTCACGTATGTATCCGTACCAACTTCCTTGTATCTTTGTATTTATATATTAACATTACCTAATAATGTTTTATTTAAATCCATGTACTGGAAAATTGATGCATATTTTCTTGCACTTTTAGATCGGTTAATTTATTTATCTATGTGCAGGTTATTGTGGAATACCAATCATAAAAATATGGCTCACAAAGAAACGCATCCTAATCGATGCATTCGTTAAAATAAGTATATAATATATATATATAATATATATATAAGTATATATATAGTATATAATAGTAATAGTTATAGCTTTTCTCTTATAGCACTTCTCTTACGTCAGGGGTTAAAACACTTCATAGGTATATCAAAAACCGTCCAGCTATTTGGGCTTCAGGACGTTCCAAAGAAATATACATCTTTTTTTCGTAGCCTTATTACCAGATTATTAGGGGTCGGCTACTAGTTCGACCCCTGTTTTACCTGAATATCAGTTTTTCCACGAAGCGACCGGCATCAGACAACCCTGAGGAGGGTAAACTGAATTCGAAGGTTGAAACTAGCGTCAGTAAATTTGAAGGCACTAACTCGATTACCAAAGTTTCTGGCAACCGGGACCGACGGCTTAACGTGTTCTCAGAGGCACGGGCGGAACACCGCCATTTTCCGTACTCCGGGCCAGTTAATAAGAATTTCATATACGAAAAACACGATACATCACTTTGGCCCGACTCGGGAATCGAACCCGAGACTTCTTGACTGGCAGTTAGTTGCATACGCTAGCCACCAGGTCAACGAAGCAAAGAAATATACATACGCTAAAAAATATAACCCTCCTTGTGGCGGTAAAAATAGTTAGGGAAAATTGTTTAATGAACGAATTAATTTTCAGTATAACAAGAGAACGCACTGCACGCTAATAACAATTTTTTTTTTCATTATTAGGCCAATTGGTTTAGTGGTTAGTGATCCTGACTGCTATGCCAGTAGTCGTGTAATAGTAATAAATGTAGAATGAGAGCTAATAAATGTAGAGCTAGATACGTTGAAAGTAGTAAATGCCTACAAATCTACGAGTATTTTGAAGAAGTCATCAAGTTTACCTAGAAATTTGCGGTTTCCTTTTGTGATTTAACACTTAGTAATAGGTATATTTACATATAAGGCAAACTACTCATAATGATCTAATTCGTAGAACAAAAACCGAAGAGGTAATATTGACAGTGAAGGCCATGACGAGTGTAATTACGTTATTGTTATTTATATGTACAACAAAGATCGCCTGCAAGCTCCAGTTGCCTAGACTACACACAATACAAGTTGTAAAATGTACATATATATATATACTACCATTTGTCTTCGGCTCCGCCTGCGTGTATTTCAGATATCGCGGTAATCACAGATGTTTTTAATGTTGAAAATTGGTCCACCCGGTCTAATCTAATACGACTTTGTTTTATGTTATAAGATCAGCTGAGCCCCGCGACGTTTCCCGCGTTACAACAACTACCGCGGGTAACGCCGCAGGACGAAGCTTGTCGAAAAAAGCCTAGCCTAAGTCACTCCTTATATCATCAACTACCTGTCGGTGAAAGTCCCGTTAAAATCGATCCAACTGCTAAGATTAGCCGGAATAAACAGACAGCCAAACAGTCAGACAAAAATTATAAAACTTGCTTTTTGGTGTACCTAAGTACCGTATATACTTTCATATGCATTTACTTTTTTTTTAATGGATAGGCGGCAATCGAGCAGACGTATCGCCTGATGGTAAGCGATTACCGCCGCCCATGGACACGCGCAACACCAGAGGCGTCACAAGTGCGTTGCCGGCCTTTGGAGGAAGGGGAGGTGGATTGGGGAACGGGTTGGGATATGGGCCTCCGGTATCCTCATTCACTCGGTGAAACACAGCGCAAGCGCTATTTCACACCGGTTTTCTGTGAGGCCGGTTAATTCAGGCAGTCTGCTTTTGATTACGACTTGATTCAATACTAAGAAATACTGAGTACTAAGAAACAAGCTCGGGCTTTGCACGTGTAATTTCCTTGTTGTCACAAAGGTTATTATTAATTCCAGGCAAGTAACTACTTTTAACTCTCAGCTTAAACAACAGATTTAATTATAAATTTACGTCTTTTGTTGGAGCAAACCTAAACTACTTAGGAGTTTAAATTACAATTATTCCAAAAATAAAGATTATAACTAAACCACGTATGAGGTAGGTCGGTAGGTAGTAGATCCACGCTGATTTCAGCACGAACGGATCGGCTTGACCGGTGTGATACTACCCTCGCACAGAAGATCAACCTAAAATGACGGCGTTCGTGCTGTCGTGTTTTGTTGGTGGGTGCGAGACCGGAGGCCCAATGGTGCAAAAGCATCACTAGGCCGCCATAGTGTGAATCACCAGACTGCATTGTCTGCATTCACATTGAGTATCGTGACTACCTGTCTTGGATTCTGCTTATGTTTTCCACCCGGCAGAGTAGAGTCCACTTTGGCAGGCACAAACATAAAAAACCACAACGACAAGATCCCAGCCAAGTTGACACAACTTTACAAACAAATATGAAACGGACACAAAGAACACCCAGACTCAGAACAATAATTTGTGGATACACAAAGTGTTGTTCCATGTGTGATTTCAACCCTGAACACTTGGCGCAATAGAAATCGGCGTGGCGACCGCTTTAACCACTAGGCCAACAGTGCAG
Organism: Spilarctia lutea; assembly: GCA_916048165.1. NCBI lineage: Eukaryota > Metazoa > Arthropoda > Insecta > Lepidoptera > Erebidae > Spilarctia > Spilarctia lutea. Next base: position 12,034,488 of record OU696475.1, on the reverse strand, counting down.
TGCACGTTCGACAAAATTTAACGTTAATGGAAAACTAACGAATGTATGGGAACGACATTACGGCACGTGGTCGTTAAAACCAAATATTAGCCAATGAAACAAGAGAATAGAGGCGTTAGCGATTGTAGAAAGAGAATGACGCGAAACACTTGCCACTTGGCTAGGGGCTTGTATTGAAACTAAAAATTATAGTCGTTATATTACGTACTTAACATTATATACAGAAATAACAATAAACACATAACATTTCATGCATATTTATAGGGTTTCTATTCATGATTTCATTGTATACGTCAGCATTCTATTACTATTGTTGACACAATATTACTATGATCACTGGTATATGTCACAAAATGTCATCAATAATAGAGAGTTAACAGGTTTTTGGTACAAATTGCTTATCAGTAATTGCCCATTCGATTAAACCAAGATGAAACAAATAACGGACGTAATATGGATTAAACGTTGACATTTATAACGAATAATTCTCAACTTAACGAAAAACTTTATCCTTTGTTATTACCTTGCTTTTAAACATTTGAAGAATGTCGTATAGGCATAACCAATAAATAATTTACAAGTTTAATTTATATCTACCACTATTAAAACGTAGGACATTTAATTATTCATACAATAAATAAAATTCTGCTAATACATAGGGGTAGTATATTTTGACATATAATAATTATATCGACTGCCTCGGTGGTGCTAGTGGTAGTGTATGCAACTGCTGTGCTTGAGGTCTTGGGTTCGATTCTCGGGTTGGACCAAATGTTTGTATGATCTACAAATATTTGTTTCGGAGTTTGGATGTTTTCTATGTATAATATGTACGTATTTACAAAAAAGAAGTATATATGTATTTAAATCAGTTGTCTAGTACTCTCTACTCTCTCTACCACCTAGTAGTCAGTACACAAGCTATGCTTAGCTTGGGACTAGATGGCGTTGTGTGTTAGATGTCCGAAAATATTATTTATTCATTAACTGCCATAAGTGCAGATTTAATTCAAAGTAAAGAGGAATGTTCCGCACAAGACGGTAAGCTAAGTGTATGAAACTAAAATGTATGCTACTCACGCATACACATTAACATAGCAAAGATATTATGAAGTTCCGGAACCATAACGGTTCTATCGAATATCTGAAATAATTAAATATCAAGATTTTGCAGATTTTAAAATCACATTCAGGTCGTCATCGATTTCGGATATTGACCATTCTCGATAGCGAAACAGCCGTTTCGTACATACACACACACACACGCGGATACACAGTGTTCTAGGTACCGACTAACAACACTGTTTAAATGTCCTCATTGAAATCCGAATTGATATCATTATTTAAAATCCTTGGTTCAATTCTAGAGCGTTATAATAATATGCGTTGTTGATAAATTGTACGCCATAAACAATAGCACATAGGCACATATAAAGATTTATAGACTATTTTTTTTATCGTCACATCTTTTATAATCTATGTTGTGTTTAATAATAAATTGATTTTCATTTAACAACTATTAAAAAAACCTCAATGCTGCTTTATTCGTACCAAAGTCATTAAAACTTTTGACCAGTAAATTTAACGCCATTATTGTCTTCGCTGGTCACTTGATGTTATGGCTTCTTGGGTAGGTACTTTTACTTTTTACTTTAGTTGTCTATACCTACTTGGTCTGGACTTATTCCAGATGATTTTACTTTACATGCCTATAATATAAGTATACATTTACTCCCTAGCTAATAAATAAATAATAAAAAATATTTCGGACATCCTAACACAGAACGCCATCTAGTCCCAAACTAATCAGAGCTTATATTATGGGTACTTGCCAACAGCGGGGCAAAGCTAGTCTAAATAAAAGGTGCACAAGTTACTCCTTATATCATCAGCTATCTGCCAGTGAAAGTCCCGTCTAAATTTCTTCAGTTATTCTAGAGATTAGCCGAAACAGACAGACAAAAGTTGAAAAAAAATGAATAAAAATGTTTTTAAACGGTTTTATTTAGCTCACCCCGTTTGTTTTATTTATTATTTATTCTTGGGTCAAATTTAGTAATTCAAATTTCACCCTCTTCCTGTCAACCGATTAATCTGAAATTTTGTACACACTTTGGATTTTGGTGACAATACAATTATGTTTATTCATTATCATTATAAATTCAAGATGGCCGCCGCTACAAAATGGCGGATAATTTATGTTTTATTAATCCCATCAATATGGGTATCAAATGAAAGGGCTCAACAAGCAGAATACAATATACTATAAAAAATTGAAATCCAAGATGGCGGCCGCTACAAAATGGCGGATAACGTAGGTTTTATCAATCCCATCAATATGGGTATCAAATGAAAGATCTTTGCAGGGACTACGTATAGAGGAGTTGGACTGCAATAAACTAACGGGCAAGAAACCTTGCAATAATGAAGCACTAAATGAATTAAACAGAATGCGAAATAAAAACTAAAAAATAGAAAATAAAAATAGGTAAAAAAACTTTTTAAGTTAAACGGTTTTATGTTAAAAACATACATTGCAATGTTTAAGATAAATGTACTAAAAACCAAAAAAATAATAAAATAGATACAGTCGAGGGAATTATAAACATATGCATAGACTAGACTAAAATAAAACTGTGGGGCACGTCAATTGTCTACAAATTATCGACTTAATGTGCGATAGAAGAATCGTTTAATTCGTCGTTAGGCAGTTGGCCCGCAGACGGTGAGGAAATTACTTACTATTTTCTTGCTCATGGAAATTCCAATAGTTATACACTCCATGTTAACCCCACGGTTTTATTTTAGTCTAGTCTATGCATATGTTTATAATTCCCACGACTGTATCTATTTTATTATTTTTTTGGTTTTTAGTACATTTATTTTAAACATTGCAATGTATGTTTTTAACATAAAACCGTTTAACTTAAAAAGTTTTTTTACCTATTTTTATTTTTTATATAACTGCTTATAAGTACCGTATTAGCTTTTTATTTTTTAAACCCCAATGACATAAATTAACTAACAGCCGCTTTGCAACCTACATATTGAAGTAATCGCGATGCAAAATCACCTATAAAACCTTGAATATTTACATCTCTGTTCAGTTAAACTTTCAGCTTAGAAATTATAATTTTTAACCGACTTCAAAAAAGAAGGAGCCTACTAAATTTTTTTACCTACATTTGTTACATCAGAACTTTCGACTGGGTGAACTTTCAATTTGGTACAGTTGTTGAAGCCAAAAAGTTTTAATTTTATTAACCGTAACTTATTAAAGTATTAAATAAAAAAACATGTTTAAATCGTTTGCGACGTCTGCGTCTGTTGATTCGAGTTATGTAAATCGTTTGTAATAGATTCGACATATTCACTCATTGGGTTGTATTCTGTTTCTATTGTGTCTTGTTATCAAAGTTCCTTATTGTTGTAGACCTACGGCGATGAGTTTGTTCCAAAAGCCTCCAGTACCGAGCGAGCCAGTCAACGTTCCGTCCAGAACCTCCAACGAAACCAGCAACGACTCCCGTAGGTACCTTTAACATTTTATTATGTGCAACTACATTTGTACACTTCACTGCATACAAATAACATCTTACAGGAAAATGTGTTCATAATATTGTTAACAATAGGTATAATGTTCTTATTAATAAACTATATAATGTCATTATTTAGAATAGTTAAAAATATATTGTTTATTAAAATGAGTTATGAGATCATTTTAGTTTTAAACTACGAAGTATACATAGGTAGGTACTTTAGATTTTGAAATTATGTAAGTACCTACCAACAACGCATTGTATTTTGAGCTAATTAATTATTAGGCACACAGTTACGTGTGATGTTGTGCAATTCTTTATTCTTCGAACCGATAATTAACATGAATGTAACCAATAGTTAAAATTGGCAATAGTACAATGACAAACGCAATTAATTAATACTGGACGAATATTATTTATACTTTAGTTGATTAATTCTCTCGCTCAAAAAAAAAGAAAGCTCTCAATTCTTTGTTATTAAGTAACAAGTAACAAATTATGTAAAAATGCATATAAAAAAATTGTTTATTTGTCCACTAACATATATTGTGAACTACTGATAAAATAAAACAGCTGGTTATTTTTTTTTTAATTTATTTTTAGACACAAGGCTATCGTCATCAGCGCCAGCGCCAACACCGTGGGGGGCGAAGCCAATTGGAGCCGGAGATTTAAGTCCCACAGCACAGTCACTCACTACACAAGACTCATTTAATTTGCCCAACAACGCACGGTCGAGACTAGACAGTGATGTCGGACCATCCTTGAGTGCTGCCGGGAGCCAAACTTTATGTAAGTATTGTCAATATTTACTGGTGACATCAATCTTGCTCTTTTTATCTCTATTAGTATTTGACATAACACAGTACGAGTATGTGCAGAATAGACACAAACGTAGTAATAAAATATAAAGCATCATTTCATATGCGGCAAAACCTGACGGACCTATTAGCTCGAATTTAGAAATCATTTTAGTTTGAGATAGCCCGTTTATCAACTTGACAACAGCCAGGAGCTGAATGGGAGAAGCCGCTGATCGAACCAAGTGGCGTGCAATCGGAAAGGCCTATGTCTAACAGTGGACTGCTATAGGCTGATGTGATGATGATGACAGCCATTAGGAGCCGAGCATCAATGAAAAATGATGAAAACGAGGGAAATTTATTCCTTTTGAAACACGCAGACGGAGTTGCGCGGGTCAGCTAGTTTAAAATAGATGCGATAATAACAACATATTTGTAAAGTAAATTAACTACTTTCATATTAACTGAATCGGTGGCGTAGTGGTAGCGTATCCGACTGCTATGCTTGAGGTCTCGGGTTCGATTCCCGGGTTGGATCAAATGTTTGTATGATCTGCAAATATTTGTTTTGGAGTTTGGGTGTTTTCTAAATATAAAATTAAGATATTTACAAAAAAAGTATATATGTAATTACATCACAAGCTGTGCTTAGCTTAGGACTAGATGGCATTGTGTGATGTTCAAAAAAAAATACAATGTTATAATACGCGTGTATACTAGTACTTTTCTTACTAGATTTTCTAGTGCGACTAACGAGTGATTAAGTGAATTATTGTTATAAAAGTGTTGTCATTAATAAATAACGTTTTTTTTGTAATCAACTGGCCACTTTTATTTAATCCATACCCGGCTCGTAATACTATTGATAATACAACCAACAGTGAGAAATAAAGCGTTATTACTAGACTTTCTAGATGTTCTACGCAAGATGCATGTTTTAATAATATTCATAATCTCATTCAATACTTTTTTTTTTTTTGGATACGGCAATATGTGCCGATGTCGACAATTCTGCCAATGACAAATGATGAAGAGAATGCGTGTGTTAATAAAAAACACAATGAAAAAAGCAAAAAGGAAGGGAGAAGGAAATAGGTTAAAGCTTAATGGAATTACAGCGTATAAAAATCATTAACGCCTGAATAAGTTCTGGAGATGAATAGGTTAAAAGAGAAGAGAAATTAATAGGGGTGGGGATCTTCAAGTTTCTTAACATTCAATACTTGTAATATTTGTGAAGATTAGATTGTTGACGTAACGTCAACATGAAATATAAACCATATAAACACGATGCTGCTTTTCACTGTAAACGTACAGTATACATAGCAGTAGTGTCATAAATACCTATAGTTGTTGTTGCCAATTAAATAATTGCACGTATGGCGTAGTAGTTTAAGAGGTCAACTCACCGTTTTTAACTACCCCGTGTGTTGTGGGTTCAAACCGCACATGGGACAACACTTTGTGTGATCCACAAATTATTGTTTTGAGTGTTCTTTGTCTCCGTTCGATGTATGTTTTAAAGCCACCGTAACAGAAGTAAATCGTGGCAGTTGTCTATTATAAAAAAAAATGTTTTAAGATGTCTCACGCTTAGCTCAATTTAAGACATAATAATATTTTATGCCTTTAATGCTTAAAAAATAATTATTTATTGCAGTAGACGAGGTGGACGGCGATGGTGCTGACACCGATATGGATGACTTTGACCGTTTGCGTAGCATACGGGAGCAACATCGTCGAGAAAAGTACCTACAGAAACTAATGGCTCGCTCAGTATCTGCACAACAGGTAACAAACAATTATAACTAACCGAGTCCCGCGGTGCAACACAACAGCAGATAACACCGCGGGGAGAAGCAAGTCTAATAATAAGTAGCCTACGTTATTCCTTATATCATCAGCTATTTGCTAGTGTAAATCAAAATCGTTTCAGCGATTAGCCAGAACAAAAAAAAAATGAAAATTGCTTTTTTGATGTGAGTACTGTATATACTTTCAAAGGCATTTAGCGAAAAGCTGTTAACTTGTAATTACAAACAGACACTTGAATTTTATTTATTTGTATATATTACCGCGAACGTTAATGAGTAATAAGTAGTTTTATTATTCGTCTTCCTATTCCTGGTATTATTAATACAAAAGTAGTCATATGAGACTATATTGTAATGAGTGATGAAACTTGCCCAGTAAGGGTTAAGCGACGTGCTTCATCGTCCAGCTAGCCATATTTGTATCTCAATATAAAGTATGTGTATTTATTATATTCAAAGCTAACTTTTTTAAATAAACTTTTTTTTTGCAGCGAACAGGGAGCATGGAATTAGTGGATAATGATCTTTTATTAGAAGATCTATTATCACATTCAGCATTGAAAAAAGAAGACAAGACAAAGAGTGAATCCAAAGAGAGCACTTGACATCAACTAAACAAAAGCTTTATATTCCCATGGGATGGCGTTGAGTTCTGAACATCTCTCAGCACAGTTCAGTATTATCAAATTGTGATACTTTTTGGTGCATCGAATTCATAATCATGAAATCCAGTTTTGTACATAGATAAATGATTTTCACCATTGAGTTGTTTTAATTTGTAAATCAAATTTAATGCAGTATAGCTGCTGTATATGGTGGTTCGCTCTAATACAATATGTAAAACTGAATATCGATACATATTATAGCTACGTCTGTGATGGTCTTACCATTTCAAGGATTAGTTAACTAATAAAGAGTAATATGTCTAAGAGACAACATTTAATAATAAATATTTCGGGCATCTAAAACATAACGCTATCTAGTCCCAAACCAAGCAGTTTGTATTATAGGTACTAGACAGCTGATTTAAGTACATATATACTTTTTTTGTAAATATATTCAATACATAGAATATACCTTAACTCCAAAAGAAATATTTGCAGATCATACAAAGCATATGTTACGACCAGGGAATCGAACCCAAAGCCTCAAGCACAGTAGTTGCATGCGCTACTACTGCGCCATCGAGGCAGTCATTCTGAATACTACAACATATATCCTGTCCTTGTTAACATCCCAAGCTATTTCCTTTTGTTGTCACATGCGTTACTGTTCCTGAGTATTTCTTGAGATACCATCTGATCAAGACTAGGAGAAAATGGGACCACCTTATTAATAATACTGCAGAAGGTAAGGTGTCTATTATATAGATTTCAGTCCAAACTGAAACCAGAACCCAGAAGAGGCAGTTTCGGCTTCCGCCTACAAAATACAATTTAAGTATTTACTTCAAATCATGTTTATACTTAATGTGCAATAAAATAACAATTAAGGGCATTTCCAATATTTTTTTTATTTAATTTTGGTCTGCGTGATTTCAAAGAGATAACATCACAATTTGTACAACAGAGTCAGTTATAGAAGGCAGTTGGAACAAAAAAAATCAAGTTGTTGTGAAGGAATTTATTACATTATATTATAATATGCAGCAAGGATCATTAAGCTTACAGCTTGAGCTTAGTCCTCCTCCAGTGACGCCTTTTGGCGTTGTATCTGAAAGAAATAAAAAATGTGTTATGAATAAGTTGTAATACAGGACACACACCAGATGAAAGAAATATTTGATGTTTATCATTTCTTTAAAAATAACAATTACTTTTAGAGAAGAAGTCTATCAGGACACTATATATTTCAGAATAATCACGATTATATGTATTTACAGAATGATGTTTTGTAATTTGACAATTACAAAAAATATCATAAATTAAACTAATTCCACACGCTTCAGATAATTAAAAATACTTGTCCTCAATAACATTAAAAATGTAATTTGGTTGAATAAAATTGTGCAATAATGTAGACAGAATGTGTTGAATCACATAACCTTAAACTTTTATCATATAAACAAAATCTTATTGATGTTTTTATTATTGGCAGGTAAGATAAGGTAAAGCTGTCATTGTTTTAGTAAACTATAGACAGACAAAGAAAGTAAGGAACATAGATTGAATAAGATAATTGATTAAAAAAAATCCTATTTAAGTGATACTGTATCACCGGAGCATCACATGAAAGAAATGTTGTTTGTTTTTTTTATTATATAGGGGGCAAACACTAGAGGAAGGACGCTAAAAAATAATCTAAAGTATACATTTCATTCTTAAAATAATGATGCAAAGCCAATTTCAAAGAGCCTACTTCTCTACTCTCCATAAATGGAGTGGAAAAGTGTACTATTATTCGAGGCAAACCTTCTCGATATACTAGTATGTACCCGATCCATTTCTAAATTTCCTTCCTTTCAAGTCAATATTTTCAGATTCTCATTAAATTTTAACAAAACCAAAGTCAGTAAGACTACCCTATCATAGTGTAACGGTTTACTTTTGCTGATGCTAATTGAGGCAACATGAGGTAAAACATTCACATGGCTTTCTACTAACTATTAAAAATCCTTACATTTCAAACAAATAACAAACAAAGTTCTACTAAGTATTAACTCACACTACTACAATATGCTACTTCTATATTCTACTTTTCATTGCATGGACATGCAGTATCTGCAGTGATGAACTAAAAATGTTAAAACCTTCACATCAATGTGTGCAATAGGATTTTTAAGGTTATCAATTTGCTTGGCGAAAGTAATTACCTACATTTACAAATATAAACCGAATTACAAGTGACAATCATTACAAACTTTTTAATTAAATATAGTCAAAAATTTATAAGAAAATAGCAAAACCATTGCTATTTTGCAAGACAGGTATTCTCAGAAATATTATTATCACCAAAATTAATACTATATAAGTATCCCTTTCGAAGATCAGAGAATATCCATAAATTTATTCAAGAGTAAATTATTTAAGTTGAAACATGCAATATTACTGAAAGCTGAATAGTACAACATATTTTACCTGATAGTATTTCCAGTGCGCATTCTAACCCATTGAGGGATAGGTCTGTTTTGTTTCAGCTTTTTCGCAAGCTTGCGCTTGATAATAAATGTTTTGTGGGCCGACTGAAAACCAATGGAAACAATTAGTTAACATTTAATTGCAATTAATACACAGATTGATTTAATAATTACAGATTTTATTTAAAAGTTCCACACACCATTTTGCCGAGCACAGATGTCAAAACAAAGTGAACGAATTTATCAATTGAGGTTTACATCCAAGTTTTTAAAGGACCAAAAAAAAATGTTTAGTGTGTTTGGATAACAGTCGTTTGGTAGGCTTGTTTTTTTGCTTTCGTAAGAATCATCAAATCTATTTGGTAAACAGACTTTTAATTGTCGAGTTAAAGTTAAACAAATTGTGTATAAAAAATTAAAATAGAGCCATGATTTAAAAATTAGGCACAGAAATTGTATACAGTCTGTCTGTCCACTGCTGATGCTGGTATATTTAATGGTTAGTGTGTGAATATTTACGACATCTGAAATGTATCATTTGATACCTTTAGTATACTGTGTTTTAGGCTTTTGATTGTTGGATTTAATCTATATATTAATACGTGAAGCAAAAACTCTGTACCACTTTTTTACAAAAATGAAATGAATTTGATGAGAACGAGGAGTAGAATGAAATCTGGCACAGTTGAAGTTTATATAGAGGACGAGTGCTGAAATCATTTTTTTTGACCACCGGACTAACCACAAGGTCTCAATCAGTTGTCCGTTGGTGTTGATGGTCGTACTAGTCAGCACGGATAGAATTCTGTATTTGAAATTCTTTAATAGCTCGTCGTATTGACATAAAATTGAATATCATTATATTAATTGTTCTAAATATGGTGCCGCGAGCAACAAATTTAATTTGTGATAATAATAAACAAACCTAGTGTTTCATAGTCGTATTGCCTTTTTCTTCTGAAATGTATCCTAACAGTTGGAAGTCTGATTAGTAGAAGCTAGCAGATTTTGATGGTAACAAAGCTAGGTAGTTTAGTTTTATAAGGTTAGGATAAAAAATAACGTCGTTTTTCATTAAAATAAAAATAATACTCTTTACTTTGGGCATGAGAAGTATTCGTAATATTGGCCAAATATTTTCTTTAGGTCATGTGGCTAGAAATTTTGATCTGCTTTTTCTGTATTTTCTAAAAACTCTACATTTTTGAATTACATATATAGTAATAACATTCGTTTTTAGATTATGTATTAATGTATAAATATTTAAGGTTTTTTTATTTATTATGCAATTGGGGCATACGAGCAGACGTATCGCCTGATGGTAAGTGATTGCCGCCGCCCACCTGCAACACCAAAGGCGTTACAAGTGTTTTGCCGGCCTTTTAGGAAGGAGTACGCTCTTTTCTTGAAAGTTTGAAGGTCGTATTGGTCCGGGAACACCGCATGCGACAGCTTATTCCACAGTTTCACACGGCAGAAAGTTTCGGGAAAATCGCACAGCTGTGGACTGCCAACCATCTAGATAATGGGGATTAAATTTCTGTCGCATAAGACGATGGTGGAAAGAACAAAAAATAAAAATACATTTATATATTTACAATAAGCTGTCTCTTTAATTAAAATATTTAATTTTTAGTAAGTATAATTTTTTTCACGTTCGTAATCCTGTATCCTTTGTTCTAAATTTCGATTATTCCTATTTATATAAAAAAGAAAAATTGTGTTGTGAATGTACACATCATACATGGAAAACACCCAGTTTTCTAAGTTTGATGTGTACGTATTTAGAAAAAAATAAATAAATGTATATAAATCAGTTTTCTAGTCTCCATAATACAGGCTCTGTTAGCTTAGCTTGGGACTAGATGGCGTTGTGTCAGTTGTGTGTTAGCTGTCCGAAATATTTATTCTTCTTTTGATGAAATGGCAACCAGCCGGATCACTTGGATCGGATATTTCTGCCAATGTCAAGTATTTATAGTGTTCAATTATTATTATATATATATATATATTCAATTATAAGTATATATATAGTATATATTCAATTACAAATATAAGTCTTCGAGTCTTCAAGTGATTTATTTTTTATTTTTTGTTGTGATCCTTCTGTCAATGTCATGTCTTTGACGTTGACAGAAGATAGTTGAATTTTGACACTCAATGTTGTCGTTGACAGAACGGAACAGAATGGTCGAAATGTAATTTCGTAGTTCGAATTGTTATATAAAAATATAAATACTGTATCTTTTGTTTAGATTTAAGGACAAAACGTTAGGAGGCGTATCATAAAATGAATTACTGTAATTTAAATAAATTAGTGACTTTGCTTGGCACCCAAAGGATTTTAGGTTTTAGAGCTCTGACAACCAAACCAGTGAAGACAATAATTACAGCTGAAGGGAAAGATATCCCTAAAAGGAAAAGTTTTGAGAATAGGATTACCTTAATAAGTCCAGATAATTCAGTTAGCATTACCGATCTTAGGAATGCTCAAAATTTGTCTACCAGACGCGAATTAAAACTTGTTAAAATACAAGATGAAGACTCTAAAACCCGGCGACCAATTTACAAGTAAGTATTACTATCGGCGAGGCAATCTTTTATGTCTAGAATATTGAACATGGTGTTAATGAATTAAGATGGAATTTTTTTAAATTTTATATTTCTAAATACCTATTATACATAAAATGTATTTGTTTAGTTTATATTATATACTAATATATTTATGATTAAACTGGCTATTAACTTTGTTCCCAACGAGCTGGTCGCGTGTTGTTCCAAACGAACCAGTTTTGTGTCAAGCAATTTGTAATTTTACCATTATTTATTAAAATACCATATCTTACTGTTGTACTAACAACCTAGTAATGGTGTTATGTGAACAGATGAGTGGTAGAAGGCTGAAAAGACAACACATATGGACTTCATTAATAAACCCTAATTAATAGGAGATAGTTTTCCCATTGGAGGAACAATCTCTACCGCCAATGCATCTTCCTCAAAAAATCTGCTAAAGGCTTGCTAGACAAAGAAAAAAAAAATCATATATATGAATACAATGATGTAGGTATTAGTATTAAACCTAGTAAGAAACTGAATTAAAACTATAAATTTTTTTATTTGCCATAGTAACATTACATTACTTCGGTTTTGTTACTAAAGGGTCGAAAACATATAGACTGACTGACAGATTAACAAAACCGACAGTATAAAGCTAGGTTACACACGACTTTATCGAAGACCAGTCTTCTCTAATACTATGTTGTGCATATTATAATAATACACAAAACAACACATATGTTCAAGATATTATAAGTGAAGAGTAAATACTTTGACACACCTATAATAAATATTCATTACAAATACCTTTCATATAGTTGTTTTGACATATATCATATTATTTATTGTTTTATATTTATTACATACATTGTGCCATACGTTTGTACCAAATATACACACCTGTTAGATATTTTTTACCAACTACAAAAAAGGAGGAAGTTCTCAATTCGACTGTATTTTTTTATGTTTGATAACTCAGTACTTTCGACTGGGTGAATCAATTTTGATAATTATTTTTTATTTGAAAGCTGAGTCCCATAGGCTATGCCTATGTTATCCCGTTATGCTCTAGTCTAGCCAAACCCTTTGTCTGCATAGAAATATCAACTTGCGTAATCCTACTCCTCCTATATTATGAATGTGAATGTAAGTTTGTTTGTTACACTTTCACGTGAAAACTGATCATCATGAAACTTTGTACTCATGATTCTTGGAGGTATTAGAAGTAACATAATATATTTTTGCGAGTGAAGCCGCGGGCGTAAGCTAGTACTAAATAAATACAGTAATCACATTTTAGCTTTTTAGGTATAATTTATTTCTCATTCGAGGTCACATCTAAACTTACAACAACCTTACAATTTGGTTATCGGTTTATTACTGTCCCTAAAAATATCTAGAGTTTTATCGATTTTCTGCTGTATATCTTTAGATGTTCTTATTTTCTGGTACTTGTTTGAAAATAATTACTATTTTGGTTACATTTACTTTGGTCTTAGTATTTCATTACTGGTATTACATTGATAGCATTAAAAAACTGGATGTTTTGGAACCAATGGTAACAAACCTGAAAGATATATATATTTTTAAACAGTTTGAATAGCTTCTATGTGTTATTTGTACCTTTTAGTAATATAAAATACCGTCTTCTTCTAACTCATACATAAAAATGTTGATAGTATGCAGCAGTATTGTTTGTATAAATTATTAAAAATGGTAACAAAACAGACTCCAATTTGACACTTATCCACATATTTTTGTTTTTTAACTGTAAAAAGTGTTTTGATATAAAAGGAATACAAATTTTAATATTTAAGAAGATATATTTGATAATGTAATTTCATCAAAATATCCCTACATCATCATCAGCCTTTTTTTTTTTTATTATATAGGGGGCAAACGAGCAGACGTATCGCCTGATGGTAAGCGATTACACTAGGTTCGATCCTCGGCTTGTCACATCCAGCTCCTGCCAGCCGTCTTGCGCAGATCATGACTCCACATGACCTGTGGACGTCCCACACTACGTTTGCCGAGAGGCGGTCTCCACTCAAGACTCGTTTACCCCAACGGTAATCAGTTCTGCGGCTAATATGGCCAGCCCACTGCCACTTTAGCTTGCTATTCCTTTGGGCTATGTCGATGACCTTGGTTCTCTGTCAGCTCACCTCATTCCTGATGCTTTAAACTTGTGGGCCAGCCGTGCCGTAAGTGTCCACGTTTCGGCTCCGTAAGTCATGACGAGTAGGACGCACTGATTAAACACTGTGGGATCGACGATGAAAAGACCCGACGTAGACTCCCAAACGCTGCTCAACCTAGCCGAATTATCCTGTTCACTTCGGCCACGAAGTTGTTTCTACCTAACTGCAAAGTCTGCCCGAGGTACACATATTTTTGAATAACTTCGAGAACGGCACCGTGTACCGCTACCGGTTCCGGTAGTACATGTTCATTGAACATGACCTTGGTTTTGTCTAACTTCATCCGTAGGCCGATGCACACAGAAGAGTCAGCTAAGTCGTTCAGCATCTGTTGTAGGTCCTGCAGTGTTTCTGCCATGATAACGATGTCGTCCACAAATCGCAAGTGGGAGATGTATTCGCCATTCATATTTATGCCAAGTTCTTTCCAGTGTAGCGTCTTGGACAAATCATCCATTGCATTTGTGAACAATTTACGGTGAAATAATGTCCCCTTGTCTCACTCGGCGATGCCCTTAAAGGCCTTCTCATAGTCCACGAATGCTAGACACAGGGGCTGATTATACTCTTCTGTCTTCTGTATAACCTACCGCGCTGCGTGGTTGTGGTCTATGAAATCCAGCTTGCTCCGGTGGTTTTAATTCGTCGAGTCTTCGTGGAAAATGGTTCGTTTTGCCTTGAGAACAGCTTGTAGATGTGACTTAGAAGGGAAATGGGTCTATAGTTCTAAAACGTGGTCTTGTCACCCTTTTTGAAGAACAAGATGACCACACTTCTCTGGAGTTCTGGTGCTCCCTCAGTACGGGTTTACCTCCAGCCTTTAACAGTTCTGTTGTAACGCCGTCTTCTCCAGGGGCTTTTCCATTTTTCAGCTTTCCAAGAGCCTTCTCGTTTCCGTCAATACTGACTTCTGGCAGATCTTCGATTTAGTGGCGTGTTAATGTAGCTCTAGAGTCCTCATTTTCGGGATCAAGTCGAAATCCCCCTACAATGAAGTTTTATTTTTAAGTCATGTTTACATCAATTGTACCAAATTTCTAAAACTCCTCAGTAGCCCATTTTATTGCAATCGGGAGACTCTGGAAGCCCATTTTTAAGAAGGTTCTAAGGTATAAAGTATTCTCTTCCAGGCTAATCACAAATGCTGAGTATCATGCAGAAGAACTAGAAAAAAGGAAAGAGAAACAAATATCTCGGCAGACCAATAACAAGGGAGAAAAACTACTAACACTATCATCCAGAATTAGCGACCATGACCTCATGACAGGTGTGAAGAAAATGATAAAACTTGTTGAGAAACAGTATGAAGTGAAAGTTATTTTAGCTGGCGAGGATGCTAAATCTTCCGACACACTGGTAAGTTGATTTGTTTCAAATTGTATTTATTTATTACGATCTATTTGTTGTGTATACACAGGCTATGTACACTGTATGATGGCAGCATATGTGGCATGGATTACTTATTGACGGAGATTATGGAGACTTATTTATTACCACTATTACTAATAATTATAGTAGCCTATGTCGTAGGACTCAAGAATTAAGGGATCTCCATTGTAAATTTAATTCAAATCAGTTCAGAGGTAGCTGTGGAAACAGACAGACAGACATAGTAACTTTCGAATTCATAATATTATTAATAAATTAGTTTATATGGATTTTATATGTATGTAAGGATACATGCGTCACTGATTCCAAAATTATTCATTGACTGTTTGACCTTTCCTAATTTGGGATATGGACAGATAGCTTTATGAAAGCATATTAATGCACAAACATCTGATGGCCATTACGAGTATCGTACCACCATTACTTGGTCAGTCTTTTACATGATTGCCTCAGTGGCAAAGTGGTATCATATGGCACTGCTGTACTGAGGTCTCGAGTTTAATTCCTAGATCGGACCTAATATTTGTACAAATATGTGTTCATAGTTTTGGTGTTATGTATAAAATGAATGGATGTCCAATAAAAAAAAAACAGCATTTTCTCAGTCAATCTTGCTTTCATAGTAGGTACAGGCCCCCATAGCCAAGTTGAAAGCGTTCTTCTTTTTGCAATCGTTAACGACAGATAAAATAATCTTAGACTAAGCATTAGCCAAATAATGACACACGAGAAGTTAGGCGTTAACAATTGCAGAAAGAAGGACGAAACTAAACCAAAAAATATCGAGTATTGTTGAATATTAAAAAGTTTTAAACGTATTTATTACCTATAATACCACTAAATTAATTTAAAAATCGAAATGACACAGTAAATTAACATATATTATTTTAAAAGAATTAGGTTAATTTGTGACATATCTTTAAAATGTAAATCTTTAATGCTTACAGGAAAAAATCTACTCGGTGATTGAACAACACGTTAAGTCAATAGGAAGAATAGTGCAGAAGCGAACGAAAGGTCACAACTTAAGGTTTCAGCTGCTTCCCATAAGAGAAAACAGCTCACAAAGAGATTCCAATACAGATAAATCAAATAACAGTGACAGTGGGCCGCTATGACTAGCAGTCTGTGTACTAATAATATTAGTTACCAAGTACGTGCTTGTAAAGAAATATTTCTTTGATAAAATGAACTCTGAACCTAAATCATGTTTTAAAGAAGTTCGTGATTGTGATGAACTAGACATAACTGAATTGGAAGAAGCACCATCATATGACTAATAAGTTTGCATTTAATATTGTATTTTTTATTTAATACATGTAAATAAAAAAAAATATGAAGTTGTACAAAATTGTATTGCATATGTAGTATATACATGTCTTTATAATCACACTTGCCCACGGGTACTATTTGTGGCTCCGTCCACTAGGACCCCTTGCTTAGATCCCCTGGGTGGGTTAATTTGGAGTTTTCGTCTACACTAGTTGTCACTCCACTCTCCCTCATCAACCAAGGCACTGATCAGACAAAAAATAAAATCTTAGGGCCCGTGTTTCTATCCAGTCAACTCAGTTTACGCTCGTTATTTATTATAATAATAATAATAATAATAAAGCCCTTTTATTCCGAACTTGTTACATGCAATATAAAACTTCTGTCATGAATCCCAATCCCTACAATAGGTCTCGTAGTTCGGTGTGCCTCATGGCATAGGCCTCCTCCAGCTCTCTCCACTGTACTCGATCCTCTGCAACTCTGGTCCAGTGTGGTCCCAGGGTACGGCAAATTTCATCAGTCCATCTTGTTTTCGGACGCCCCCGTCCTCTATTGTCCCCTCTTGGATACCACAAGGTTACTTGCTTGCTCCATTTGTCCATTTTGCAACGTAGCATATGTCCCGTCCAACTCCACTTTAAATGGTCTATATGAGCCGTTATATCCGTTACTTTAGTTTTCCTTCTTATTTCAGAGTTTCGGATTCTGTCACTTAGCCTGATTCCCAACATGCTTCTCTCCATCGCCCTTTCCGCTTTAGCCAGTTTTTCCCTATGTTTATCTGTCAATGTCCAAGTCTCGCAGCCATATGTCATGCAGGGGAGAATGCTGGTGTTGAAAATCCTTCGCTTGGTATGTATAGCTATATCTTTGTTTTTCATTATTTCTTTCAACGACCAATACTTTTTCCAACCGCAGGCTATTCTTTTGTTTATTTCCTTGGACATGCTGTCTTCAGGAGATATAATCTGTCCTAAGTAAACATATTCTTGTACATATTCGAAAATGGTTCCACAGACCTCTATGTTGCTTTCTGTCGAGTTGGTCATCAGTTTCGTTTTATTAGCGTTAATTTCCAAACCTGCCTCTCTGCTTTTCTCTACTATATCTTTCATCATGTGTTCTAGTTTCTTAGGATCTTCTTCTAGCAGGACAACATCATCTGCAAA
Source organism: Spilarctia lutea (assembly GCA_916048165.1). Classification (NCBI taxonomy): domain Eukaryota; kingdom Metazoa; phylum Arthropoda; class Insecta; order Lepidoptera; family Erebidae; genus Spilarctia; species Spilarctia lutea. The sequence goes on along the minus strand of OU696475.1, from coordinate 12,016,660 downwards.
TCTCAAATGATTCAGACGCCTTCCGTTGATCGTAATACCGTAACTATCCCAGTCCAATCCTCTAAATGTGTGTTCCAGAACGGCATTAAATAGCTTAGGAGACAGTGGGTCTCCTTGTCTCACGCCTTTATTTATTGGAAAAGGGTCTCCTTTTGACTCTAATTTAATACTACTTTTACTGTTTTTGTAGATGGACTTGATCAGTTCTATATAGACATCATCCACCCCTTGTTCTCTAAGACTCAGCCAGATATATTTGTGTTTTAGACTGTCAAATGCTTTGGAGTAGTCTATAAAGCATATATACAGTGTCTTCTTGTATTCATTATATTTTTCCCAGACTTGTTTGATTGTGTGGATGTGGTCTATAGTACTGTAGTTCTTTCTAAATCCCGCTTGCTCAATCGGTTGGTTTTCGTCCAAAACCCTTGTTATTCTTTCTAAAATTATTTTTGCGAAAACTTTGTACACATTTGATATTAGGCTAATTGGTCTATAGTTGCCGATGTCATCTTTGTCTCCTTTTTTATGGAGGAGAATAATATGTGATTCATTCCATTGTTTTGGGATGATGCCTGTTGTTATAATATCATTGAATAATTTAGTTAGAATTGGGCTTATTTCTTCTTCGGTGCCTTTAATTAACTCATTAGTTATATGATCGGGTCCTGGAGCTTTTTGTAACTTCTGTGACATGATGGCTTTCTGCACTTCCTGCAAGAGTATTGATGGGACTTTTTTATAGCTCGTATTGCACTTGTTACTGGCTTTTTTTTCTCGATCAGTGCCATTGTTTGCGTAAAGAGTTCGATAGTAATCTGTGGCAAGACTCTGGATTCTTCTGCGATTTGTTACTTGTTTGGATCTGTTGTTTTTTAGTTTTGGTATCCATTCCATTCCATATTCCCTTAATTCCTTTAAAGCTTTTCTCAGCCCCCCTGTTCTTTGAATTTCATTTTCTAGTTTTTTCATTCTTCTGAATTTCCTATCTTTTCTTATATTTTCTCTAATCAGTTTGCTTAGATTTGATATTATGTTACGGTTTTCTTTAGTTTTTGACTTATCTGCCATTAGTACCTTTCTTTCTTCTAGAAGCTTTATTGTCTTCTCACCAAACTTTACATCTTTAGTTACATTTTCTTTTCGCAATTTTGATAGTTGTCTGTCCATTATGTCGTATTTTTCTGTGACACTTCTGTCCGAGCTTACTATTTCTTTCAGTGTGTTGATAAACGAAGAATCTATTTTTTTTTCGTGTTGTTCTAATGTAAATTTATTTATAATTTTGTTTCTAGCTTTTTTTGTTGGGTACTTTTTTAAACGGCAGCATACCATGCGGTGGTTAGTATTAAAGTTTAAATTTTGAATAACTTTTGTATCTTGAAAAAACACTGGTCTATTAGTTATTACGAAATCAATTTCGTTTTTATATTTGCCATCAGGTGACAGCCAGGTCCACTTGGTTTTTGGGTTTTTTTTGAAGACTGAATTTAGTAGTGTTAAGTTATTTTGTAATAGAAATTCAATTAGTCGATGCCCGTTTGCACTCCTCTTTCCATATCCATGTTTGCCCATTATCAGTTCTTCGCCAGGTTCTCTACAGCCAACCTGTGCATTAAAGTCCCCCATGACTATGAGGAAGTTGTTATGGTATTTTTTTATTACATCAGACAGAGTACAGTAGAAGCCTTCACTTTCACTTTCTAGTGCTAATTCTGTGGGTGCGTATGTTTGTATAATTGTCCACGGTTTTTTGTATCTTGGCAAGTTAATGTTGAGTATTGCTATTCTGTCAGAAATGCCTATCAATTCTTGTATACAGTTTTTTAATGTTTTTTTAATTAAAAAACCCACTCCTCTCTGACCTGCTGTTTCGCCTTTCTGATACAATATATAGTCGTTTCTTTCCGTTATTTTTTCTCCTTGCCTTCGCATTTCACATATTCCCAGAATATCATATTTTATACTTTGTATCGCCTTGTCCAATTCGAGCAAGCTTTCTTCCGTTCGCAGAGTTCTAGTGTTGAGTGTTGCAATGTTAAATGTTTCATTTCTTTTTGCTGGAGGGTTTTGGTCTAGTACTCCCGCGGAGACCAGCCGTAGTGGGAGACAGATTTCTTGTTTTTGCTTAAATCTATTAATTGTAGGTGTTTCTGTTTGTTTCCGGTTTTCTAGGGCTCTATTTAGTTTTTTGAGGAATTCAAGTTAGGATCGGATCTTGTTTTTTCTACATAATTAAGTATATTTGGTCTAATAACATTTTTCTGTACTTTTATACAAGATTGGGTTGTATTTTCATTTAAATTGCTTATAACGGGTGTTTTTTTAAGCTAGATAGAACTTTAAATTGTAAAAAGTAACACAAAAAATTAAATTTTGATGAAACTTTTTTTTTTATTTGTTTCAGTATACTCTGACAAATCATCATGAATAGACTCACGCTTGAACAACGCTACGAAATTATCCAAATTTACTTTGAAAATCAGTCGTCGATTCGCGCAACTTATAGACGACTGTTTTATCGCAAAATTGTGTTCAGCGATGAGGCGCATTTTTGGCTTAACGGGTTTGTTAATAAGCAAAATTGCCGCATATGGAGTGAGACCAATCCACAACAGACCCTACAGACTCCATTACATCCAGAAAAATGCACCGTATGGTGCGGTTTTCACGCTGGTGGCATCATCGGACCTTATTTCTTCAAAAATGAGCTGATTTTCAAAGTAAATTTGGATAATTTCGTAGCGTTGTTCAAGCGTGAGTCTATTCATGATGATTTGTCAGAGTATACTGAAACAAATAAAAAAAAAAGTTTCATCAAAATTTAATTTTTTGTGTTACTTTTTACAATTTAAAGTTCTATCTAGCTTAAAAAAACACCCTATAGTAGCTTTTTTCTGTGTTGCATGGTTAGGCGAGTTTGAGGGTTCTCTCCTCCTTTTTTCTCTACTATTGTCCTCCGGTTTTATCACTATTAGTTTGTCATGCTTTAGATAAGCAATGTTTCCATTCTTTTTTTCTTTTTCCACTTGTGATTGAAGTTGTTTACGCAGTTCCAGAGTTTCCTTGGAGTAATCCTCTTTCACGTATATATTTGATGGGAGGTTTGACTTGTTCTTGAGTACAAGGTGTTTCTTCCATTGGGTTGTAAAAGAAACTACGACTGGTCGGTTTTTGTATTCCGTCTTTTTTCCAATTCTATATACGTTACTAATCTCTTGACTATTCATTTGTACTCCTATCTCTTCTATGGTATCTTTTATATAATCAACCAATTCCCGCTCAGACTTGCCGATTTCAACTAATCCGAAGAAGACGAGGTTATTTTTTCGTTTCTCTTTTTCTAAGGATTTAATTTTCAGCTCCAGTTCTGATACTTTGTTTTTTAGGACTTTGTTTTCTTCAATTATTGCCTTCATTTTCTCGTCTATTACTTCTGTGACGTTCTTGGTTACCGCATGTGTTATATGGTCAGCTTGTTTATCCAATTTATCATCCAGTTTTTGTAGAAGTAGTTCCATCATTTTCTCCATAGTCATTTATTTATCTGGCAAATTTCTTGTTTGTTGTGGTATCACTTTTTTAATGGGGGATTTTTAAATCATTTACTGGCAACCCCGATGTTGATGTTGACTAACGTCACTGTCAAATCTCTATTTGTTAACGGTCTTTTATGTTAAAATGATCGTTGGGGGAATTGTTTTTCGTGAAAATATTAACGCCTACACTATAATTACTGCTTTCAACTATTTTATAGTTCTTTTTTCACTAGAATGTCACTTGAATAATGTTGTTTTCACTATTTTACACTGTTTATGAATTATTTCACGCGGAGGTCTATAACGTACGTGTTGACACTTTAGCCACCGGAACCGGAAAAAAATTATTTATTAGCTTTTAGTAAATTATTTTCAACAAAACTTGAAAAAAATTTCTATAACTTTTTATTTTTATTGTAAAACATGTTAGATTTTTCTGTGAAACTTCTTACCAAAATAATGTTCATTGAAATACATTTTTGTTATTTTTTCTGTTATGTAATTATATTAAATTATTTATCAAAATTGTCTGGCCTTTTGCGTACCTATTCATAATAGTTAAAAGAAAACCATATATAAAAAAGTAAGTACATATTCTATGGTCTATGGTTTTAGTAGATATATGTATCTACTAAAAATACATAACTTTTTAATTGAACTATGTACAACATTACTTGTACGTAGCCCCTTTGATCGAACCGTGGACAAGATAAAATGCCTGTGGTACTACCAGTAGGAACACATATAATTACAGCTACATTTTTTTTAGCTGTGGTTCTGTGGTACCAGTACCACGGGTAGTGAACAATAGTGTTAGTAAGTCCAATACCAATTTAGCCTACTTAAATAGTCTGATTTAAGATTAATATTACTTCATGTAAGGATGTGAGGATATAGAAAATGAAAAGCTTTTTATAAATAATGAAAATTTTAATACATCATTCTTCTAGTCAGTCAGTTCCGTCACATTAGCAGTTTGTTCCAGCTATAAACAAACTAATCGTTAGACTGTTATCCACATGTGATCACAGTCTAAGAAAATCTTGTCTGCTAATATAACAGTAATCCATCCTGTAGAACTACATTATATTTAATTGCATACACATTCTAAAATAGAAAGACACACTACTAATTTGCTGACATAGCTAAAAAAGATAAATTAATGATTTATTTTTATCAGTTGGAGTTATCACAGATGTTTTAGAGATCGTTAATTCTTATATGGTAGGACAATTATTGGTAGTATAAAGGTACAAATCTTAGACAATAATAAATTAATGATTGTGTCTATTATGACAATTGTAATGAATATTGCATCTAATAAATATTTTATTTTATTAAACTAGCATATATTTTATAAAAACGATTCTATTTCACTTCGTTTTTGCTTTCAATAACATTTGAATTTGATTAATACTTGCACATATTATTTTCAAATTGTTTAAAGCTAATCTTTGGAAAAGTTCAAAGTGGGTCAATAGGAATATCCACAATTTATAGTTTCACTGTATAAGTATTTCTGTAAAATGCATTCGTAATTTATGATAATTATTATTCGTGTAGATATCATGCTTCATTATGTAATAAACACTACGGAATATGATACATTTTCAAACTGAAAAACCAAAATTGTGCGTTTATACATTGGATTGGTAGAATCTCTAAAGTACCTACAGCTAAAAGTCTCTAATTCTACGATTGCTATAGGTGAGAATACTTAACAAAGATATGTATTTAAATGGCCGTAACATAATGAACACTGAAAAATTGTACCAAGCACTTGGTCTCATACAATAGACTGTTTATTCACACGCCGTTTGGACGTTGGTACGACCAGGACTGTTTACGTGGACGTCTTTTTACGTGTAGACCACGTATGCGTAGTTGTTGCGACTGGCGGAGGGGTCAGTGTTGAGGGTCCGGCCCCAAGTGATGAGCGGTGAGACGGTGCCCACCACGGGCGCAGCGCGATGCACTACATTTTTTGCGAGGGCCTGTAACAATGAAAATAATAAAATTAGTATTAGCGTCTTCGAGTTTCTTTTTCTTATCAAACTAGAACAAGGCAGTCATTCATGATGACCCTGGATAGAATTATTTAAAAGATTAATAGTTATAGATATATATATATATATATAGCTTTTTATTACACTAAGCACAATACGAGAATAGATTTTTAACGAGCCTGGGAAAAGTATTTTGTGTTCTTTATACATACCTAGATGTTAATTAAGGAATGAGATGCTATCGATTTGATAAGTAAATCTTCTAATAGGCATACATTTATTTTTTACTAAGTTGACCTCTTCAGTAGATTTATGTTACAGTTTTCAAGTTCCATCAGTAGTCGATTTATTTAATATGCTTAAACTAAATACTAATCAAAGCAATACTACTACACATTAACCATATTAATACTTATAGTTTTATGTAAGTACAGTAAGTAGTACAAATTCCATTTCCTAAGATGACAGTTTGTTTCAGTTACCTAAGCTTTATTTAAGCTAAATTGTGCGAAAATCAAATCAAAGAATGAACATATTCAAAATATAACTTTAGAACATATGTCGTTAACAGACAGAAGTATTGGTGAAACCCGAAAGATACAGAAAATTCCCGAGATGAATTGCGTGATATATGATTGCTTGATTGATTGCCCATAATAACGATAGGTACAAGGTGTATTATAAGTTCATGCAGTTAACTAATATTTTATGTAATAATTACTATAATTATTTATTTAGGTTAGTATTTGTCACCAGCATTCCAATACATGTTACATCACCTTCTGATATATCACGCCCACTTAGATATTGATAGACTGATAAGTACATATTAGTATATTTTCCGCTGCGTAGTAATTAATTTATTAGACTTGTTACTGAATTATTATTAGAAAACATTCATGAAGCGTTAATGTGAGGGTTAGTTAGTCGTCGCCTTCATATTCTCTTTGAAATAAAAAAATTAGTATTCTTTTCTATTAATTACTCACTGGAGTTTTAAAATAAGATTAAATAGAATCTTTATATTTTCTTGTATTTAAGATATGTCTTACGACATTTCTCACGACTCGAAGTCAATATACAAATACATTTTTAATCTGTAAAAATGCTTAGCTAAAGAGAATAAGTTGACGACGATGTAGAGACACACCATGTTACCCATGAGGGAGGATCGCCGTCGACCCGAGCGGCGCTTACGCCGGCACCAACATCTGCGGCCCCGGCGTGCGCGCCCTTCCCCGCGAGTGTGAGGCCGACCCGCCGCATGCCCCGCACTGCCTACCGCAGGAAGCGCCATCGCATCCACTGGACCTGCGTCTTTCGACTCCGACGCTCCTTGCTCTGCAGACCGGTCTGCAATTATGTGAGCTTCCATGTCTTCTAGTGGTGATTGGGAACTGAAAATGTCAGTTAATTATAATCAATAGAATTCAATCGTCAATCAACAGAATTATTAGTCAAATCGTAATAATATCCTGCTATTAGAAGAGCTATTTGTAACTAGGAATATATATGCGAATTCAAAATAATAGACCTAGATAAGTGTAGAACTGGCTCTACCATCCATCTATCTACCATCCGCACTTTTACCATTTGGGTGAGCCGTAACAGGAAAATTTTAGCCTTTGAATAATAAAGGTAAATAGGCAATTATAGATATATCATTAAAACTTTCAAACCACTCGAAAGTATGAATGCAAAACTTAGAATTTATTTCTGGACGTAGTTCATGAGGGCAAGGCACGTTATATGATTAGTTTAAATCATCTACCTATTTAGATATTATTAACATTTATGTTTAGCTACTTACAAGGCACTAATAGAGCAGTATTCGTTGAGTTGGTCCAAAGTGCATCCAACGATACAGCACTCATCAGCTATGCCTACTTGTCTTCTTCTCCGTGCTAATGCACCAGGTTGCTCCACTACTGAAATCAAACCATTTTAAATTAGGTAACTCATTAATTTATTAATGTTATCTTAGAGTTGTGCAGGTATAAGATCCATCACCATAAGATCCAGGTATAGATCTTGTTACCACAAACTTACATCATCTTTATATCATCATCGTTACGGCTGGACCGGAGTGATAACCACGGACTCACAGAAAACGGGTGTGAAACAGCGCCTACGCCGTCAAAAACTATGGGCATCCGGTATCCTCACTGACTCGGTGAACAGTCACCAGAGTCAGTGAGGATACCGGATGCCCATAGTTTTTTACGCCTAAATCGATCAATCGATTGATTTTACTGCAATGCTTTCATTGAAAATTGGCATACATGGTCAGCGATGAAGGACAGAGTTACGGCAAAGAGAATAATTCAGGAATAATTTAAATAAAATAAAAAAACCCAGAACGAAATAAAATGACAGTGAGCGACACGGTTGGTTTTATTTCGTTGCATAAAACACGGTTGTATACACACATGTATAGGACTTTAGGTTCAATTTAAATTGTTACTGAATTTGTCTCTTGGACGTCATTCCGTCCGTCGGTGCTGACCTCAGGCCACTTTTTACCGCGATAACCGACATACACATGGGCGGTGCCGCAGGCAAAAGCTAGTAAGCTTAAACAAATAAAGCAAATATACGTCTACGACTGAAAACTCCAAGCAGTTTAATCTGTGTGAAAATCAGGCCGTTAAATATATAATTTTATTACCACCAGATATACAAGTAAGTATGACTTCCTGGACATAATTACTTCCTTGTGGAAAAAAACTTAGGTACTTTGGTTGTCTGTTATCATATTATTTATCAAGCGTTTTTTCAATTTATTATGAATGACATATGGTTGCGATATGAAGTGAACTGAGAAATTGCGATAGCACTACATTTTCTAGTCAATTAGTGTTTCTTCAGTTAATTTGATTAAGTGGAGTCCAGCAAATATCTTTGAAGACAGGCTGTTTACTAGTCTGTCTACAAACAAATAAAAGTTAAAACTCGAAAATTAATAAAACTACCTTGTATTGACGGTGATGAGATGATGCTGGAAGTCGATACGTTTTTTTTAATTTGTGTAAGCCTACCAAAGTGACTTTACTGTCCTTGATAGAAAGATTTACAAAATCCAAGAGTGGAGTGGTACCATATCGGTAAATACATTTCAAATTAATTTGTTAAATCATTCAATAGCTGTAAGTGTACCTACTCCTTAAATGTAGAGACTTGTAATTAGCAATAGGATGATTTAATTGTACTTATATATTATAGTTTTTCCAAGAATAAATAAAGAAATAAAATCCGGCAACACACTTGTGACGCCTCTGGTGTGCGGGTGTCCAATGACGGCGGTAATCAGTCGATACTACTGCTTGTTTGCCCCATTTTTCCATAAAAAATAATAATACTTAACAACGATAATAACTTTATACATCTCAAACGAGGCCGTCTGACCTCAAACTAGGCAATCGCCTGTACTGTGGTAACCAAACTGCTGATCTCAGCCAAAAGACGTCCAATGCTGGACACAGGCCTCCCCAAACCTCTCCACAGCAACCGATCCTATGCTGCTTGTCAAAATCCAATGGGCATACAAATATACATATATCGATGGTTCCTATTAATAATGTCGGCTCTCCAAAAGATAATTTTTAAATAGATTAGTTCAAATGATGTTTTAGCAATACAAAATCAATTTTTAACGATAAAGTAAACAAATTTTCACTGACATAGAGACAGTCAGTGAAAATTTGAACATCCACAGTTCTTTGATTGGTTTTTTATGGCTAAAACAAGGTTTGAAGTACCTACTTTACTCAAAATTTGTCTTTTTGCAGACCGACATTATTAATAGAGACCATCGATGTATGATTAAACTAAATGCATACATTTTTAAATAAATTACACCCAGACATAAAACAAATCGCATTTATGGTCCTGGGAGAGAATCGAAATCGAACCCATGATCTCCGGCGTAGCAGTCAGTTTCAGTAACCACTAGACAAGCATGTTTATTTATATTTAAGAGTGTCATTATTATGTTCTCAAATTTAAAACGGAGAACCTAACTGCCAACGCATGACGCAATAAGGAATAATCTTCTCGAATGTTTTTGTCTTTTGTTTCTGACCGAGGTTAAATTCATGTTTACGTATGATGTTCATAAATATATTTAATAACGACTGCAAAGTGCAAACTACAGTGACATTATAATGGTATGTGTTTTTAGAAATCATCTGTGAGTTATAATTACGAACAAATTTAGTTTAAAAACTAATATCTAATTTATATTAATTTATACACTGTACCTTCTTGTACAGTACAGTCGTAAAGCATTAATAAATATATATTGGTTTATGATTTATATTCTATATTACCTTCACACTATTTTGAAAATTTGTTGAAAATTATAATTACTATATTTATTTTTTTATCTCGCAAGAAATGCAACCTTTTAGGGTTCCGAACCTCAAAAGGAAAAAACGGAACCCTTATAGGATCACTTTGTTTTCCGTCTGTCTGTCAATACCTTTTAAGACTTTTCACAAGAACGCGTGGAGGCATCAAGCTGAAATTCATATAAAATACTCAAGTCTACTGTCCCTTGAAGCTGTGAAAAAATTCGTTTAGGTATGCTGCAAATTTTCGACTCGCAAGGGAATCAAAACCTACAGGGTACTTCCAGTGAAATCAGAATCTTGAAAATTTATACGAAGCAACGTCTTAATATAGATAGCATAGATAAAAAAAAATTGCGACAAGTATAAATTTATTGGGATTTACGGAACCGTCGGTACGCGGGTGCGACTCGCACTTGGCCGGTTTTTTTTACTTTCTTAAATCCCTCTACATTTGTCAATCAGGCGCTTAGAAGTTGTCCAAAGTATATTTAGAAGGTGCTATTTGTATAATAAGGTTGCAATACTTGGCACCTAATTAAAAGCAATCTTGAATCCAATGAAAAGCGAACATTACTGTAATTTGAAAGCTATTGACCTCTCAAAATAATATAAAAAGTACACACATGTAGACTGTCTTTAAGAAAAATAAAAACTGGTCTAAAAGTTAAGGTTATTTGAAAAACAAATCGACAAATATCTACAATCACGCGAGCGGAATTGTATCAAAAGTCGTGTATAATGTGTACGTGTACAGTATTTACAATGTATTATTTTCTTTTTTCATTTAATGTTTCCAATGTTACTCAACTCATACCATAATTCTGTGATTGTGATATAGACAAAGAGCCCACGATGCTCGGATATAGGTAATTTATTTTATAAAAGCTGAAAGTTTCCCTGAGCGCTCAGCACAAGTAAGACACGATCAGCAAATATGTTAGTAAAGGTGCTTAGAAAGTGCTCAAAATTCGATAAAGTATAAAGACCAATGTTATTATATTTTCTTCGAAATAAAATTAGAAATCACTTCATCAACCGCCAGACACACCTAAACCTTCGTGAATTTATATACTATTTATTATAATACAAAGCGCCGTCTAGTTCCAAACTAAGCAGAGCTTGTATTATGGATACTAGACAACTGATATAAATACATATGTATATACTTTTTTTGTTGTAAATATATACATCGAAAACAACCAAACTCCGAAACACATATACGTAGATCATACAAAAATTTGGTCCGATCCGGGAATCGAACCCAAAGCCTCAAGCAAAGCAGTCGCATACGCTACCACTGCGGCACCGGGGCAGACAAATTAATATCTGCGTATAGCAGTGTGATATATGATGAAAATTTTAAAATATAAAAAACACCTCAAAACTGAAACGCAAAAGTCAAACATATGTAGATATACATACATACTATAGGTACTCATTACTTTATGTTACTCAATTAACGAAAATAACTGTTTCCCACGATTACAAGTCCACACGAGTCAAAGAGTGATAAAGACGATAAACAAATAATATTTATACATAGGCCGTGTCATTGTACACTTGTAATTAACTACCACCAAGTGTGTTCGTCGAAAGGAGGGATAAGGCGGCACTGTTGTCACCGAAACATGTTTAAGTACGATTCTAATATATAGATTTAAGAATCTAACAGTTAGAAATATACACAGTTAAATATATGCAATGACAGAAATTAGTAAATAAATTAAATTTTTGTAGTAGACGGTAGTTAGCCTTCCTAGAGCATAACTTAACCTTTCCTACATAACCTAGAACACAGATAAGTTAATCGTTAGTACGAGTAGTTATGTTAGCGGTATATTTTATAAGTATGATAAACATCTACCTACTGTCATACTTAACTACGTAAAAGTTGAACAGGTTGTGATGCAGGCCAGTTTGCGTAGTAATATCAAGACAGCAATTTTATACTTAAAATATAGTTATTAATACTCTCCCATTTCCTAAAAATGTATTTTCAGTTTACTGCAAGAATAGTTGACTATTTAGTATCGTATTTATTGTAATGCAAATCCAATTTTTAGCGTTGCAATGATTCAAAATATAAAGTGAGTATAACAGTACTTTGTTGCTATATCAATGCAATCAGTACAAGGATACAAATATTATGTTCAGTCTTATTATTGTATAAACTACTTATATCATTCTGCAGCTGTTTTTAGCATAACAGTAAATTTTTTAAACTTTACATGAAAAGAAGCAGTCGGTGTTTAAGATCTATTTAAAAAAATAATTCATCTAAATATGTATATGTTCAATGTATATATGTTGCATCATTGTTCTAAAAGTAGGACGGACGATGGATTTTTGAACTTAAAGGTGGAAAAACTACACAGAGTGTACAATACTATGATTCAAAAAAAATATTTCGCAGTTGGAAGATCACATGCAATTTTATGAACGATTGAATAATTTTCGAGTGTGGATCCATTAAATTGTAAATAAAGGTAGGTATGCTCTAAGGGTCAAAAGGTTAAGAATGTTAAATTGGTAGGCATTATAAAGTAATTATGTTTCTATCAAATTCTGTCCGACCTTTAGTGGTGTGTTGTTAAATAATACCAATGATAAAGATAATATTGATGTTGCTTTCCGGATTTCAAATATAGGCTTAGTTCACACTGTTGTACTTTTCCGAGTATTGTTCATGATACGTTTCTAATGAAATACACTTATTCCATGTTGTTCAAAACTTCGAACTGGGTCTTTGATTTTTGTTGAATTTTAACTAATTTAAATCGCTACATCCTTGACTCTTGAAAATCTTCATAAAATCGAGATGATAGTTCATGTCACGGTTTTTATAGATGAATATCCCGGCTTAGTGAGCTCCGATTAACTAAGCGAAATTATTGATTACATACCTGTAGGTACATCCCAGGAAGGACTATTGTAAGCGTGACAGACTTTGCTCATAAATTCACTGAGTTGACGACCGCAGATTTTTACGGCGGCAGACGTGGCTGCGTCAGTGGTGCTTTCCATCAGCACCGCTGCTGCTAGCACGGCGAATTGAACAGCTTTGTTAACTAACATGTTGAATTCCCTGAAAATGCAAATATAATGATTTATTTAATTTTATAATATTAACCTAACATTTCGAATTTATCCGTACACTCAAACGCTGAACACTTATTGTGCGTAACTTGAGTAGGATTTCTGTTTTTATACGTTAAGGGAAGACGGGTAACTTGATATAGGCACCGCCCAGTTGATACCAGATACGCATCCCTCGATAGAATTTTCATTTCCGAAGTGCATTACTAGTCAGTGAAATGCACATTTATCAATTTATGAAGGAAATGTTTAAGGTGCGATATAAGAAATGTAATAGGAATTCAATACCTGTTTCGTTGTGTGGACGCGTGGTAAAGTTCAAGTGCTACTGATATTGGCGTGTAATGTTATCGTCTGAATGTAATTAATTTAATTCACGATGTTGATTAATGGTGGAGCTAAGTATTGTAAACATTGAATGTTATCATACCGCGATACAAGTTAATGTCCTTGGATAATATCACGTGGGAACACTGCTACACGAATGTGGTAATTGTCAATTAATTTAGTCGAAAAGAAGAATAGAGGTTCTATTGTGGAATTACCTTTACCTAAGGAAACTAAGAACCTGTCAATGCATGTAAATACTTGTAGTATTAGATTAGTATGTATGTATTATTATGTAGCTCCATTTGTAGAAATTAACTGCATTTCATAAATTCATTAGTTTTCTACTAAATTGTGTATAGTGTAAATAAATTATAAGATTATTTTAGTATTGTATATTCTGTTGTTGAATAAAGTACCTACTTTTCCAGGTAGATATTTAGATAGTAAATAATAGTAGCTAACACTTATTTTTAAGTTGGATAATGCTTAGGCGCTATACACATATATCAGACTAAATTCCATTGCCATCTTAGATTTGACGTTTTCCGCAATATTTTGAACTGTTAAACCATTGGTCGAATCGACGGGAAAAAACTGGAATTCGTTTTGGTATTTTTGACTAGTTTCCTTTACGCTCACCTGTGTGTTTCTGGTGCGCTTTTTATTAGGTTTTCACAAGGACTATAATAAAAAGGTACAAAACAATTTTATTTATTTTTGACTGCACGGTTGGCCGAGTGGTTTCAGCGGTCGCCATGCCGCTTGCTACTGCGCCAAGTGTCTTGGGTTCAAATCCCACGCGGTACAACACTTTGTGTGATGCACGAATTCTTGTCCCGAGTCTGGATGTTCATTGTGTCCGTTTAATGTATGTTTGTAAAGTCCCCCACGACACAGGATGTTTATTCCTAATGTGGGAGTTGTCTTTAAAAAAAAAAAAAAATTTAGGGTCGTTTTACGGGTACTTTTGAGTTTTGGCTAGTTTCTTTTAAATCCACTTTTTATAAGACAAGGGATGAAAATAAGAAGGTAAGTTAGAATTAGGGAGTAAGGCAAGGTAATAAATTTTACCACAAGTCTTGGATGAAAATCCGATGGTGTCCGTTCTTTGATTGAAGAGGCCACAAGAATATCAACTCGCCTATTTAATCATTAATCGTTTGTGAAGTACTTCTGTTGTTAGATTGCTTAATTTTATCATCATCATCTTCCTAGCTTTTATTATTCCTAATTTGAGGTCGGCTACTAGTTCAACGGTTAGGTTGCTTAAGTTTAAATTGATTAAAACTAAACTGCTGTTTTCTTTTGTTCGATTCATTGTCACCACCTGTGGCAAGGGCCAGGACAGGAATGGACTCTTACACTACTAACTAATTACAATGTATGCCTACGTTCATGATTTTCGAGGCAGACAGTACTAAAACTTGGTATACTAACAACTGTTTTCAATAACCTCTCTCTATGTCTTTAACCAGCCAGGGTATTGTAAAAATATACGTCAAAAAGTATATTTGTTAATTTTTATAAGTAACTAAAACTTGTCAAGAAAAAAAAAAGAAATAGATCATACTGTAAACTGTACATAGTTTTGATTAGAGATAGGTTAATGGAAACCGACCCCCCCCCCCCTATGCACGTGATTGCACTTTATACTTGCCAGAAATTGTTATTTTGTTCTCATGAGCGATATGGTTTGGTTACACATTCAACTTACTTGATTCGGTTTTGTATTATACAAATGTATTAGGATATTGAAGAAATACGATACTTAGCTATCTAGTGAAAATACTGACACCTTCATTCCCAAATATTAATAAATCTGGTTCTTGAATGTTATGCGTGTAGTATTAAAATAAAAATGACTAATGGCGATGATTTCATTTCACCTTAGTTGTTCATAAAAATGCAAATCAGCTACTTCCTTTGATAAATTGTCGTGTTGAGAGTATTCCAGGGTGGGTGCCATAAATCGTTTTGTCCACAACGTACTGTAATAAATATTTGTTCATATAACGCATCGAGGACAAGTTCTATTTATAGACAGGTCAGAGGTTAGTACAGAGACACTAACGTATTACCAACGTGAGAGTGCAAGCTATGGTATGCCACCTAGGTACCGATTATATTAGTACCTAAATGCAGTATGTCTACTCTAATACATACTTATAAGTACGAGTATATTTTAAAAAGGTTTACATTGTACGTTTACACATCTTACGAAAGTCAATTAACTGTGTTAAAGTTCAATACTAAATATCTCTTAAATCTACCAATAATTTACAGATCTATATCTGATTAAAATTACTGCACTGCTGCACTGCATTGCTCCAATGATCATAATAATTTAATTAAGAACTGTTTGATACGGTCGCCATTTGAAGCAACTTTGTTGTTCTATCCTTGTTGAAATGTACTTGTTCCATATATGCTATTAAGGATAAAGTAGTTGCTGAGGACAGAAGGTTCGAAGTAGAGAATGGTCAGGCGTATGCTTCGTGTGTTGTTTGGATCGCGGTGACTGCGAACGCGACGCAGTGGCCGATGTGACGGACTACGGACCATCTCGTCATGATGCGCCTCGTGCTCGCACACTCGATTGAATAATTACATAAATCTCTGATTGTATCTGTAGCCTTGCTACTGCTTTAATGTTCTATAGAATACTATTCTCTGGCGTATTTGTTCAGACTGATTCATCAGGATGTAACACTTAATTGTAATTCGAGCCTGCTAGAGCGGTACAATTTCAGCAATTTTTTTTAAGTGGTCTGTATTTCGCATTAATAGTTGTTATTGTTGGAATTTCCAATAAAAATATAAAATATCATTGCTCTTAGGCACTTATCTCGCAATCACGTTTCCTTAACCGGATATTAATCTTACTTATAAGACTCGCGTAAACGAAGTTTATAGTCTACCGCCGCATCTGCTACTTAATATTGCTTAACATAAGGCTTATGGATATGTGACTTTCACATTTCTATTTACTGCAGGTAATGTAGGACCGATAAATGTAAAAGGAACTGTTTGGTTGATAACCATTGAGAGTCATCGACGCCATAGCTGGGATAAATATTGTTCAATAGCGTAAAAAACAAAATTACGTACCCAAAATTTTTTTGTTAATTTATAATTGATTAATTTAATTATTATTATTAGGTTAATATATTATGAGTAGGTTAAAATAAAGTAGCAACGAAAACATTGAATCTAAAATAAACAGTTAAAAATCAAAAGCAGGTTCTGAAACTACAAAGAGTACCTACTGAGAAAAGTTTCCTAATCTTTTTTTATGATGACCTTTACAGACATAAATAAGGAAAAAATATTGTTCTTCCTATATTAACGTATTGCCTTACAATCTCACCTACTCATGACGCTCGTGAGGTGTTCTCTTAGCAACGAGACACGGTAGACATTTGTCGCAGACGATAGGTAACAAAAGATAATTTAAGAGTTTGCGGGGTCAAGTGTATTGTCGGCTTGCCCAATTGGCCAGCCGAACCGGTCACTGGCTTTGCACCGGATGCCTTTTGACAATCTATAATTGTTATATAACTGAGACAGGTAGTCCGAGATTAACTACAAGACTGCAGGGATAAAATATCTAGCTAAAACATTGAAGAACAGAATTACGTAAGTTAAATTACTTAATCGTACTACTTTAAGTATAAAACCTACCTAATTATTTTTTGAACTGAGAATATAATTAAATACGATTAACAAAGTCAGATAATTATTTTTACGGTAAAAGCTTTTGCAATTATTATGTAACAAGTATAATCATACCGTTCTTTAAATATGCCGGTACGTTTTGCTGTACGCGAAAGACATGACAACAATGTGCAGTACGTACTACAGTTCGCGGCGTTTTGTTGTCTCGTCAACTCCTGCCATTGCAAATAACGACTACAATACGTTTGTAGTACTCATCGGTCACACACAGTGGTAATGGTTGTAATTTAAGCCAGGGATATATTATATCTACATATATACTCGTATATGTATCAAGCACTGCAGTGACCGTCTCGACCTCAATTTAGACGTTGACCTGTCACAGTTCAAATACCTAG
Source organism: Spilarctia lutea (assembly GCA_916048165.1). NCBI lineage: Eukaryota > Metazoa > Arthropoda > Insecta > Lepidoptera > Erebidae > Spilarctia > Spilarctia lutea. Next base: position 11,999,264 of record OU696475.1, on the reverse strand, counting down.
GTGGGCCAATCAATCGGTCGGTAGCCATCTTAACTTGGGTATAATCACCTGTGCATGTGGCTTTATACTACGTTAGTAATCAATCTATCCTTGAAAGAGTACGTGGGTTTTTGTTTAGACATTTCACAAAGTTCTATATGTACCTTCTAAAGGGATTTAACGTAAAAACTGAGTTATGTGTCTGAGCGGCGTGTGTCGCTTCGAAGTGTGGGCGACAGTGCAGCAGTAAAAACTCTGGCGGTAAACGTGAAACTGGCTGGATTCGTCCACTTCTCAGAATTACTATCGCCAATGGTTTCTAATTGTAAGTACTTTACGACTGATGAAGCGAGGCGTTTATAATAAGTATGTAATTAAAACTGAGTTTGAGTTATCATCTGACAAGATAAAGTTGAGCGTACACCGATGGTCTAAACAGGCTCGATCCGCCGCCTATCTATTAACCTGCCGTTAAATTAACTACATAGTTATTGAAATAAATTCTCAAGTACACCTATTTCAATATTTTTTATTACGGAGATAACCTCTGTATATGTTCGTAGTAGTAACATTCCATTAGGGTATTACCGAATTTTAAACACTTGTCTGTGTACTTTAAACACGTGTACAATGTTTTTAATATATTTGTAACGGAATTGTCTTCAGTTAAATGCCAAAATTTATTTATTTACATGTCAGTAAATAAGTATTAATGCATAACTTGTCTTTACTTTTTAAGAAGTAAATATTTCAATTATCAATTAATTCATTGACGTTTAGACGATAACAATATGAACTTTTTTTTTTATTCGTTTGAGATCGTGTGGTATTGGTGTTACCCAAACAGTGAACGCAAAATTCTATCATAACATTTGCCATACAAGCTTTAAAAATGTTTCTTACGAGAAATAATATTTTTTCTGTAGGTATTGTGTTTACTAGACAATGTACTCGTAATTGTTTGTTTTATCATTCCATTTATTAGCTTTCATTGGTTTACGTTAACTGTAATCTTTTGGCCCAATGGAGTGGCATTACCATGTTGGTTATAACTCCTTAAATAAAGATTAAAAAAAAAAACTAATCTTTTTACATTAGTATCTCCTGTTATGGTATTGTATAAAGTTGCTGTGTTAAACATGTACTAAATATATTATTTTAGTTTTGTTAATAGTGTTTTAGAAATACTGTTAATTTAGGCGTTATGACTATGAATGTATTCTGACAATTTTGAGATACACAGACAAGTAAACACGGATTTATTCGGGTAACCTTTAAATTGGTACTTAATTTTTATTGTATGAGAATTTACCTACTTCTAATATATTATCTCTTAAGAGTTTATTTTGAATTATGGCAAGGTCGTTACGTTATTTAAGTTTACACCTATATTACTGTTACAGATCAAATATTAGCTTTCTCCATATTAATATTCTAATATTATCTATTTAAACCAATAAGCAAGTTATTTTTTTATCTAAGATATTTCAAAATATTTCAATAAATTTCTTTCTAATTGACCAATCTATAATAATTCGATTTTATGATACTTGGGCTTCTAACTACTGATATCTAGGTACACCGGTTTAAGGTTACGGTTATTAATACCTATTTATTTTATTGTTTACTAGCTGTTATCCGCTTCTCCACCCCTTCTATGTCCTTCTTTAAGAATAAAAGTATCTTTATGCCAAATTTCATTCAAATCGTTCACTTTTCCTTTCGAATTTATAGGTAATATTAGTATGGATATGGAAGAATGGAATAGTATGGATTATATTCAATTACAAAGTTTTAAATAGCAAGGAAATATTATGTAGGTACATAAAAGGTAAAAGATGAGCTTATTGAAGAATTATTATTATTTGTCATTGAGGATAGGTATTAATAGTTTTGTTGAACGTGATATTAGAGTTAACTTTAATAAGTATCTATTAATCTTGATAGAAATGATAAAATAAATTTCCATTAACTGATTAGTAAAAAAACATTGTTTACTAAAATAAAATTATCATAAAAGCTTATAAAACTTTGTCCTAAATCATTTTTCAAAAATATCAAAGTTCACATCTAACTCATTTTTGAAATGGATACCTATATTTTTTAAATAAAAATAGCAGTGCCGGTAGGATGAACCGAGCTATATAAGTATTGAAGAATAAAGAGCTAGACCGAAGTAGGTAAACATTAGGTAGAGATTCCTAGAACTGTATTTGTCATGACTATGGTTATGTAATATAATGTAAGGAGTATATAAAACATTCTTGCCTGTCTATGGAAGTCGAGGAAACTTGCACTAACTTTATAAATAACTGTCTGTAAACAGGATACCTAGCCAGAATGTGAATTCTATATTGAAATAGGAAAGAAAAACAGATATATGTGTTAACCACAAATAATTTGCATTGCAAACTTAGAAAAAAAAATCGGTTATTTATGATAATTTCACTAACACACAATAAATCGTCATACTAAGTGATACTGTTAATCAAGTTTAAGAATGTATTTAATTACTTATAAGTACTAACCATCAAATGAAAATGACTCACAATTTAGAATCTCTGTATAAAAAATTTAAAGTCCGTAAATTTGAATAGGTCACTTACTTAGCTTGTAGGTCAGGAACGTCCTTTCCTCTGTGTGTTATTGTTTGTGATGTTGTATCACTGTGTGTAGAGGCAACAGGCGCCGGCGATCGCATCAAGCCGCGAGTGGTGCGCGTGCGAGTAGTCCGCAAGTCGCGTCGCGTGAGGCACAGGGCTATGCGCGTCTTCTACCGGCGCCGGAGCTGATCGCGCTGGCGAGTTGCCGCGTGCGCTGCGCGCGCTTATTATACGCAGACGATGGGCGGCGCGCGAGCACCCGCCGCCACGCCCCGCGCTCCGCCCGTCTAAGTCACCCCTGACTCCGCTATAAAAACATTTATGACCTTACTTTGCACTGCTGACTTTAAGTCATTGACCAACTATGTCTGATACTCCAGGCTAAATTTGTGTTCCCTTTACACGTTTTATAGTTTCTACTTAAACATAATGATGAAGTTTAAAAGTAGTGTAGGCTGGTTGAACTATGATGAAGAGAAATCTTGTGGTCTAATTAGGTAGTGCGGTAATTTAAGCAATGCATATCTAAACGTGCAATTCGCAACTTAGTTGCAAGGTAGGTGATCATATCGGTGAGCTGTCTTTTAAACTTTCGAATTCCAGGTCACAATAGTTTGCGTGTACAGAAACCAACGCGACGCCTTAATAAGTTGAATTGCCTTATTTTTCAACCAGGTTGGACGGACCGTGGCTAAAGTCCCAAATTACCTTAAAGAATTATTTACGTACAAAATTTCTTGCTCAACAGAAATTACTGTAGCAGAACTGTGTGTCTGTCGCACCCGTCTTTATAGTATTTATAATGGTAAACCTTGTGTATGCTTTGCTATTACTTTGTTTTGTTTCTTTCTTTTTGATTTTTGTTGTTGTGTCATATTTTATTTTAATGCCGTTACTATACTGTTGGTAGAAATGTAAGGGGCCAGCTGAAAACCAGTGCTGTGCTTCACAGCGTAAACTGAGCTGGTTGCCTTTGATGCACAGTGCAATTGTTTCCATAATTTTCTTTGTAAATTGTATTTTGTAGCAAAAATAAATGGTTTAAATGGTAAAGGGTTTTTTCCCATTTCAATTCTCGTTCAGTACCTACCTGATACTTTCAGAAAAGATAAAGTAGCTGAAACTTTACAAATAATCAAGAATGACAAAGCATCAGAATCATTAAGGTATTTGTTATTTTCATTAAAGCTATGTTTTACCTTTACGTTACTGAAGGACCCAGAAGACAAGCCATGGGACTACACTTTGTAAACACGTTTCGTAACATTGTAACGTAATCTTATCCGGCACTGGTCAGAAATTGACCTCTCAAGCAAAGCTGCAATATTACTTCTTTTTAATAGCCATTGAATAATTAATTACAGTTCATTTTATAATGGTAGCACCTTTTACTAATTTTAGGTAATTGACACTGGATCATTAGTCGTACTCGTAGTCGTCAGTGTTCAGTATAGTCAATCACAGTGTACTGTAGGAATGGTGATGTTAAACTTCGCTTTTATCCAGAATGCGCTGTGGTTAAGTAAACAACTGTTGTATCTGGTGATATTGTTAGTAGGTATTTCTGGCGCAATGCTGTTATTATTGTTACATAAATTACCTTAACGATACCGTGGTACAGGTGCCTATATACATAATAGATAGCAGAAATACCGGATCAAAGTCCGCATAACTTTGTATTTTTATAGTTCCATCTTGTAAAAGTGTAAGCAACTTATAAACAACTAAATATGATTGAAGTGTCTGTTTACAATTTTAAATTAACAGCTTTTTATTAAATGCAAATCCTACTACTATTATAAAGGCGAAAGTTTGTATGTATGGATGTTTGTTACTCTTTCACGTAAAAACTACTGAATGGATTTGAATGAAACTTTACCACAATATAGCTTATACATCAGAATAACACATAGGCTACTATTTATAAAGATATAGCTTCGCCTCGCGGCGTTGCCCGCAGTTATCATCGTACCGCGGGTAGCACCGCAGGGTTCAGCTAGTGAAAGTATAAGTATATTGCATACCGACATATATAAACTATATGAAATTTGAAATTTAGAAATTTCAAAAAAAAATGAAATTTCTAAATTTCAGCGTTTTTTACTTACCTACTTATAATGTGTTGCTTTACTTAATGACAAATTTCATAACTCTAGGGAAGTAGGTACCTTTGAAATATTCAAATTTCTTAAAATCGGTGGGGTAATCTATACTAATATTATAAAGCTGAAGAGTTTGTTTGTTTGGACGCGCTAATCCCAGGAACCGCTAGTCCGATTTCAAAAAATATTTCAGTGTTAGATAGCCCATTTATTGAGGAAAGCTATAGGCCATATATTGTCACGCTAAGAACAATAGGAGCGGAACACCAATGAATGAATGTTACTAAAACGGGGGAAAATTATTACACTGGCAATAGGAGACGTAAACGAGATTGCGTGGGTCGGCTAGTGCCCATATATTTAGTGTGTTTCGCTTATAAGCTTATTTTCTTTACGACTACAAGGGACTACAGTTCTTTAGACAATACCATTCATATTTTTTTTTTTTTTTTTTATTGAATAGTGGGCAAACGAGCAGACGTATCACCTGATGGTAAGCGATTACCGCCGCCCATGGACACCCGCAACACCAAAGGCGTCACAAGTGCGTTGCCGACCTTTGGGGGATTGGAAAGGGGATGGGGGGAGGGGTTGGGGTATGGGCCTCCGGTATCCTCACTCACTCGGTGAAACACAGCGCAAACGCTATTTCACACCGGTTTTCTGTGAGGCCGTGGTATCACTCCGGTCGAGCCGACCCATTCATGCCGAAGCATAGCTCTCCCACGGTAGGTAATTTAAGCAATCTTGGAGTTTGTTATTGCCGTGGTAATTAAACTGCCTCTTATAGTCGATTGCGATGTGGACAACCGGACAGCTAAGCCATTATAGGGCTCATCACAGGCATGTCTCAATTTTCATTTCACATAAATAATACTATATTTCAGTTATTATAAGCGAATATTAATTACCAAAATAACATGCCGGTTTTATTGATAATTATAATTATATCTATTACAGGATTAAATAGATGTAATTATAATAATTATGCACTAAACTCCTGATTCGCAACATTAAGAAAGAATTAACTGTAACTTAAGTATTAAAGTATTGCCATTAATTTTTATAGTCAAAATTTTAATTACCTTTAGTCATACGGTAAACAATAAAAATTGTGACTTTTATTTACATTACAAGTTCATGCACTTGTGTACACCGGCGGCCTTAATGCCCTGGGCATTCTCTACCAACCAACTTTTATAGGTGTTATAATAATTTAATTTAATGGACATCATTTTGCCGAAAGCCTTCACAGTAATTGATAAAAGATGTTTACTTTGGGAATTTTGGGATAGATATAATTTTAGATTTTTAGTGCTTTTGGAAATGTGATGTCTATGGTAGGTTAACCAGTGCCTCATTTTTTTTTTCGTTTTAGTGGTGGAAAATTCCTTTGGATCTCCAGCTCCAAGTTATTTCAGGTCCTCCTCAGGAACGACGCCGCGTCTATAAGACTCTATCCTTGTTATATGTTGCGGCCCGACCACAGTTTCGCAACCAGGACGCCCCTCCCCGACGACGTTGTCTACGCTCGGGATTAGCCCTCTCCCGATCCCGTTCAGCGGTATCTTTCTGGAGTATTATAGCCTCACAGAAAGAGACCACTGCGTCCCACTCCTCCTCGCCCGCCAGCATGGCAACCGTGATTGCTGGTGGGGACAGGTCTCATACGATTTGGCCACCTAGGACTTCATGTTCAGATGCTCACGCGGGGCAGTCCTCCAGCGCTGCGCAGTGGTGGCATAGTACCGTCTTCTCGCGTCCAATCTTATTCAGATATCTGTACATCCTAGGTCTAAAAATAGTAAAAGTTTAATAATTTTTTACATTTTCTAAGAAATTTACTAGATATACGGAAGACGGAACTTGAGGCAGTTAAGACTTCGCATCACAAGAGTACTTCGCACCATCAGATAGATTTAAATGAATTGAACATTAAGGAATATCCTTTTTACCCTTTCTTTTTGGTAAACTTACAATGAATTTAACATTTGAAAGTTGTAAGGAATGTTTGTATAACTGCAATCACAGTGGCCAAGATAATTACCAGTACCTATACCTTCGGACTCAATTCTTGACAATGACTCGTAGTGCTTAATAAAGAAAAGCTATTTATACACAAGGTGACAGACTTTATTGACAGATCGACTGCTAATGAGAATTAATTGCAATGAAATTGTGTTGCGTCTCACATGCGAGATGGAAGAGTAATGTCTCAATAAATTCATTTAATAATAATAATAATATTTTTTTTGTAATGCAGTAAATAATAAAAAGCTAGTATTTCTAGGATCTTTGTAGTAAAGTCTAGGTTCCTAACCTACAAACAATTAAGTTTATTTTGTTTGCAAGAAACTTCAAACGTTGGGTTTATAAATAACAGGCACGATCTTACACTTTTCTTGTTTGGTAAATTCATTTGGTCTAAAGTCTGATAGGAACTTAGATTATGACTTACGATTTTACTAATGAAACGTATATGATCATCCAGACTTCAGGCCTAGTGGTACGTATTTAATTAAGTTTAAATCATTTTGTCACATAAGATTTTCGTGTAAGAACTTTTATCATCATCATCAGCCTATCGCAATCCACTGCTGGACATACGCCTCTCCAAATGCACACGACTTAGTTCGATCCTCGGCTTCTCGCATCCAGCTCCTGCCAGCCGTCTTGCGCAAATCATAACTCCACCTGACCTGTGGACGTTCTACACGGACGAGACGCGGTTTCCACTCAATAACCCGTTTACTCCAACGGTTATCGGTTCTACGGTAAATATGGCTTTTATAGTAGTGAGTTTTGGGACAAGCATTCATTAAAGTGTTTTGATAGGCCATGTCCAGTAATGAATGGGACAATAGAGTTGTAAATACTCTTCTTGATGATGATGACAGGATTCAGCATGATCAGATTTTTTTTAAACACATCGTGACTAATTTTTATACATTAGTTATGTTGATACCATCTGTAATATCTTTACATTTTATTTTAGCCGGTCAGACTTCGGGCTTACATATTAAAATATCTGCCTTAATTACAATACTTTTAAACTCAACAAAAAGTAAAAAAAACGTTTTCTCTCCTTGTCTGAACTTCATTCAAACAAAAAAAAAGATTAAGATGATGTTAACTTTCTATCTGATCTCAATAACATTACCCAACAGATTTAACACGAGGACACAATAAATTGTATGGTGATTCAATTAACATAATATTCGCTGATATAAATAAATGCACACTAAGGGAAAATCTGATAAACACGCTAATGTTGTTTACAGACATTTAATCTGTTTGTTATCATTCCTGTCTGTTCCGTGGTTTAATTAGTGAAGATGCGCTTGAAAGCTGTCAAGTATGGCGCCCTCGAGCTTGCCTACATGTTTGGGGGTCTCGACTCGACTAGTTTCATTATCTTGTTGCTATTTATAATGTATGAAGAAATATTGTTATTTATAAAATCGCCTCTTGATAACCCGGAATAGATGTAGAATAATCTAGAGTCTCGATGACTTGTATTTAGGTGGATTATTTAATAACAGCAATATGTTAGATTTTCATTAGCATTTAAATGCTTACATAAATTATTGAAAGGTTAGTCTCGTACAGTGTTAATTACTGTAGTCATTAGATGAATATGGTGTTTGTAAGATCTGAGATATACTCCAACGGCATTTATCAGCATTTTATATCATTTCACAAAACTAGGAAGGTAAAGTTTCTTTGACGCCAAAAGTTCAACTGTCTGTCTATTTGTTGACAACTTTCTCACGACGGTTTGCTCGGGTTTGCAATCGTAGCTTCATTTATATTTACTTCCTGTTTGAGATTCAAGCAATTTAAATTCAGAAACTACAATTTAAATTTCGAAATCTTAATTCACAATTCTCTTTATGTGTTTATATTGGTTTCGTTTCATGATACAAGGGAACGGCAATTCATTTTCTTGTAGTACTTTTTAATTAATTAAATTACTAGTTGACCCGGCAAACTTCGTACTGCTATATTATTCTTTAGTAAATATTTTCTAAATGTCTGTAAAACTTATTTTAGTAATTATGGTCGCTTCAGATTCACACAGGTAGCGAATATTTATTATTTATTTATTCCTAACAATAACGAACACACAGAAAAAATAATTATCCAGTTTGGTGTAAGAATAAGCCAATCAGAAGCTATATGCATAGGTAAAATTAAGGTAAGAATAAAACATGTTCAACAGCATCTACTGTTAGTTATTAAATCAGATAACAACATGATAACAAAGTCTATTTACGAATATTCCTATTGCAATGTCAGGCTACGGGCATAAATGACCCTTGTCATCGATACATTGCACTCGTTCACGAGGGTGATGTCACCCGGGTAAATGAAGTGGATTTTTTAGTTTTCTCATTTCACCGCGAAAGAACTTTACCAAAGTGATTCACTAGAAGAGAAATTTATTTTTAATGACACAAATTCAAAAGTAGTGTCTTACCCAGTGCTACCTCCTAAGCGAGGTGAGGTTTGACTTAATAGTTCGTGTGTATTAGGCATTGTATAGCCAAGCTCCAGAAGAAGGAGAATATTGCCGACCCGACAATCCTTGACAGAAGGTCTTGGCGTCGTGAAAGGAGAGCCGAACACATCTAAAGTAGAAAAAAGGTTTGGAAGAAGAAGATATTGTATTAGGAATTGGGAATGAAGTATCGGAATTGAGAGAACCATACTTTGGCACAAATCAGGCTCGATCTTAGAAAACCGGTATTAAGCAAGACCTTACGTTTGTGAAACGTTGGTTAATGTTAAGCAATGGTTCTTAAGCTTAAAATTAAAAATAACATGGAACCATTGCTTAAATATAAATATGGTTTTCGAATAACATTTGTGTTAAATGACTTAGGTTAATGGTGCTTAAACGTCCTTTCCCCCTAGTTCTGTATTTAATTTTGCTACATGTGCCGTTTCAATTTAAATTAAACCTTCAACGAGAGAGATATGATGTTTATTATCACGTTGACCCAATTTATTAACAAATGAGGCCAGCAGTATTTGTTTCTAAGTCAACAACTAAATATTCAATGTTTCGAATAAACTGTGTAATGATTGATTGTTTAAATCTGCAACGTGACAAGGCTAGATCGAGTACCGTCTGGTACATTCAGTCATCAGTTTAAAATAAGTGATCTAAGAGATCCTATTTTAACCTCGACTTATTTTCACAGTATCTAATCAGAACGCCAAACATTACACCTTTTTAAAGTAATACTCAGGTTTATACCTTATGAAATAACTGAGGGTCGTTGTGTTGTTATTGAATGTTCACTGTAATGCAAGGGTGACATTTTTATTTATAGCTATTTTTTTTTCAAATATAAAGATGGTATTGTAATGTTTGTAGTGCAAAGTCTCGCTGTACCTTTGCATACTTAAGACTGGCTGTTTACTGCCCCTTCGCTCCATGATTATTTCCTATACTGTGTATCTAACTTTAAAAATACATTATATTAAAAAAAAACTTATTTAATACAAGCTTTTATTGGAATGTTCTCAAATATTAAATAAGGTATTTCTTAAAAACTTATACTATCAAGTTATAATGTCTTTACACAATTTATATAATACAAAAGATGTTGTTTTGTGTCCAACGCATCTGGTGTTGCGATACGTCTGCTCATTTGCGAGCTATATAATAAAAAAATAATTAAAAATACAATACCTTGTCGCGAAGTTTCAGTACCCGTTACTTAGTTTGCAAATTTTAAATCAATCAAGTTATATAATTTAACTCTTCATCAAGGTAAATCTCGCGACAAGCTTTTGTATTTTATAGATTGTGCAATGGCTTTATAAGTTGATAGTTAAAGTTTTCAAGGAATACCTACTTTATTTTATTTTTTAGAGCATTCCAATAAAAGCTTGTTTTTAAAAAGTTTTTTGATTTAATTATTTTTTTACTTTTTAGTTATCGCTGAACAGGTTTCTTTGTCTGCTCATTCACACTCATCAATATTGTAAGACATCTACGACCGAAATAGCTACTTATCAATACGAATCCTATAATCACCTAACAACTTCAATGTCAAATCCTGGTTACCATTTGAGACTAATACCTGATTCTGCTTACTTATTACTTACTTTAAGTAGAATTTAGACCGTTTGAACCATGTTAACGTTATACTCATATAAGTTAATACCTTCAGTCTTACATATTTACATACATTTGTAGTTCCGATGTCTCTGAAATACTTCTATCCTTCATTTGTATTCATATACCAACATAGCTTAAAAGATACAAAAAAAAACTGTGGGGGAACGGGTATCATGTTCCACCCAACACAAAGGGAGGACCCTCCGACCAGGCGAGGTGATCATGCCTGGCGGGCTACTGCCCAACAGTTGATGTTGGGATGTTGTATATATGATAATCGGCGCGAGAACTTTTTATTTCGCGATTCAGGTTTTGTAGTTACTACGTGTAGTGCGTTACTTCGTAGTTCAGCGTATCTTCGGTAGATGGCGCTGTAGTAGGTTATTGTTGTGTTATATGTGGAAGTCGCCACAAAACTTTAAAATACTTTATACATGTTTACATAGGGACATATAAAAAAACCACTACATTAATGTGTTTTAATTAATGACTTATTGAATGTAGTATGTTTTAAAAGGTATACTTAGTTAATTTAATCGAAGTTGACCACTCCATATAATTATGGCTATTGATAAAAACAATATTTCTAAATAGGTGTAACCTTGTAACATGGTATGGTCTACTGTTTATTGTATTCATAAGACACATCTAATCAGAAGACTAGCTGATGAGTGGTTTCAAAGTTATCTCAAGGTCCGTTGACAAAGCACGGAAATTATGAAACGTTATGTTGTAGCACAAAATACGCCTATTTAAATATATAGTAGTTCTGGTTCCTGAATCTACTAAGAGTTAGTTTATAATGGCATTTTACAGTCTAGGCGTTCGAAGAACGTATGTATGTACTACAAACGTGACGAGTATATTGCGTTGTTAGGTGTAAATATAATGTGCATGCATGTTTTTTTTATTTCTTAATCTGATCATTCACGTCTCTATAACATAGAACAAATATAAATAGGCTTAAAAATAATCAAACTAATTTTCAAAGTGAAATATAAAACACGGATTAAATTTGAGCTATTCAAACGCCGCCATTTTGCGCGCGCTTTCGACACGGCAAATGACGTCATTGTCATTTCGTGTTTGTTTACTATTCAGTGTTTCAGTTACTTTATACTTATTTACAGTTTAAATGGCTATAGAAATCATGAAAGAAGTTATTTTTTCGTACAAACACTACTAACGCAGTATGAATTTCCAGACTGATAATTTCGATGGAGTGACTATCGACGTCACATTTAGTTTCGACCGAATAGTCACGCTTTTTGAATTTCCCTCCCAGTTTTCACTTTTTATAATTAATAGTTTCTGGGTTTAATTAATCACTAAATAAAAAATACCTTTTAAGTATATTGTAAAGACAATAAAGTATCTAGAATATAGAAAAAGATACAGATAGAGTATAGAAATATTTGAGACAAATAAAAAAAAAACATATTACCTAACAACGAAATATACTCGTCACGTTTGTAGTTCAAAAAAAAGTCCTAATTATAATAATTCAGTGGCGTAGGACCAGCGCCAGCGCTGACGTTTACGCTGGCGCTGCTTCTACGCCTATTCCGAAATATAAAAATTAGTTTTTTAAATTATTTTTATTCTAAAGTGTTAACGATTCGTAACTATTTATATTGATCTTTCAAAACAATCGCCTTTCAGTAGCAATGTCATTTCAGCTACATTGTCAGTGTATCATGCTTTTGAGCAGGTACCTACCTCAGTACAAGTCTGTTTGGTTTTATACTAACTTTCTCAAAGCTTTAGCTAGGTACATAAAATAACATTGTATTTTAAGATATTGCAAAACTATCAGGTTTTACAGTGAGTACCGTTAGTTTAGGTTCGGTTAAGTCGATAACATAATTTTGATATGTGTTTATTCCAATAAAGAGAATATCTAAATATAAGACCTTTTAATAAGTTATATAGTCTACGGAAATAAATAACAGTAAATAATTCATTTAATTAGAGTTGTTATTGAAAACAAGTCCTGTGTTTCGTTTTAATAATATTCAGTGTGACATAAGTTAGTCGCTAGGCTATTTATCAATCGAGTAAAGAGGTAGACTGTCGTTTTCTTACACAGCATACATTACCATATGCAAAACACACTTTAAATCAATCCTGATTTAATGATTTCTTACGTAATTTAAGGTTTAAATTAAATTAAAAACACGACAACATAATTACTTGGAGACGGTATTGGTATGCTACTGAATGCAACACACTGATTTTATTTTCTCTAAAATTGTAAATGAATGATATTAGTTAATGAGTACAACAGACTGATAACTTTAATAAGATTTTAAAACATCAAAGTATGTACGCTCGATTATGAGATTCATTTCTTTGTCAGTAGAAAACCAACCCAAATAACAGTAGGGTAAAACCGGGATAGATGCCCCACTTTTTGAAAAACCTTCATAATTATAAAAGTATTAATTTTAAATGGATAATTTCTGTGCATGTAGCTGGCTTAGTTATTTAAGTTGGATTGTTATTTATTTTTTCTGACCTATCAATTACAGATTTTGCAAAATGTACGTTTCTGTGAAACCCTTTTTTTTGGGATAGACGCCTACATGTATACCTACTTCGAAATGTTTGTAATGAGTTAAACTTTAACTTTAAAAGATGCAACATGCTATGTAAACTGTTATAAATCAGTTGAACTTGTAATTGTCGTGATAAAAATAAAAAAAAAGAGACTTCGATTTACTACATTAGTTATAACACCCCTTGACATTGGGGTAGATAAAAAACTACAAGTAAGGAAAATAACAGCTTCGTAGGTTTTATATTAAGGGCCGAGTGGCTGACACTTTAATGGAGTGTCAGTCATAAATTGGCAATAATGGTTGATGTGTTCTATCGCCGCTTAAATTATTACCTATTTTAACTAGTAACTTTATACAAAAACTAGCTGACCCACGCAACCTCGTTTGCGTCTTATATTGCCCGTAAACCATGATTTGATCTCTCGGCCAGACCTATCGGCTAGTGTTTTACTACATTCGCGTTATAACATTTATATCTCTTTTTGAAAGTATGAGAGGTAAATTTAGCAAAACATATGTTTAGTGCTACATAATATAGTCATGCTGCCGCTGTGTAGCGCTCAGTCTTCTAAGTTCTACGAACAAAGGCCATGATTTTTCTTTACTGTTTCTTTACATTGTCATCGATGTTAAAAATCCCAAGGAGCAACTACATGTTTATGAGCAGCGATTCGAAACGTCCGACATTGTATCATTGTTGGACCGAAAGGAAACCGGAAACCTAACATCAGATTCATATTCATAATATTGTAACAATATACAACAATATACATAGCGTATTTATAAAATCAAAATTCGAACAAGGTCAAATAAACACACCGCTCAAGCAGGGCCGTCTTAAGCTCAGCTAGGGCCCTGGCACACAAGAATTTGGGGCCCTTTTAGGAAGTAAAGAAAGCTAATTACTGTAATTAAGTCATGAATGATATAAATATGATGCTAGTTTTTTCGGTTACAATAACTATAAATTTTTTTTTAAGGTTTTCTGTTAAGCAAAATCCTATATTACAATATTACGTATTAGGGTTTAACAAATAATAATAAATAATGAGAAATAAGCCTTCTGCCATGTAAATAAGACTTTATTATAAACACTTAAAACACAGAATAGTTTAGAACAATAGCCCTTAATGTACGCCGAGGTCGCGTGTTAATAAAATAAATAATAGAGAATAATTATATATACATCAAGCACATAATGTCAACATTGAATATTTAATGATTTAAAGATTTTTCTACTACTACAACACAGCAAATACAAAGGCAGAGAAAATGTTTAATTAAGGATTTAACGATAGTAAGGAAGGTGAAAGATACACAACTTTTTACACTTTCATTTTTCAACCATACAAAATATAAGAACTGAAAGCTTAGTAATTATTTCGATTAATACATACTGAACTGTATAACAAAATTTTTGTGACACATGTAATATGCCCGACAATTTATAATGGGAACATATTTGTCTGAGAGAAATTGATCGGGGCCCCTTGAGGATGGAGGCCCTGACACTGGCCCTATATGCCCTTTTGGTAAAGACGGCACTGGGCACAAGCACGAATAATGGTAAAAGGTCAGGGTAACCTTAGGACCATATATGATGAGAAATGAGACTTTATTATAAACACTCTTAAAACACGGAATAGTTTAGAACAATAACCCTTAATGTTCGCCGAGGTCACGTGTTAATCATTTATTACACTCAGACATTTTTTAACTTTCACTCAGGCAGAGTAAAAACATTTTGTCAGGGCCATACATAAAAAAAAAAAAACTTGAGAGGTGTCAAGGGACACCCGGATGGAAAATGATGAAAATGATGAAAGTGATGAAGATGATGAAAATGATGAAAAAGATGAAAGTGATGAAAATGATGAAAATGATGAAAATGATGAAAATGATGAAAATGATGAAAATGATGAAGATGATGAAAATGGTGAAAATGATGAAAGTGATGAAAATGATGAAAATGATGAAAATGATGATGATGAAAATGATGAAAATGATGAAAGTGATGAAGATGATGAATTGATGAAAATGATGAAAATGATGAAGATGATGAAAATGATGAAAATGATGAAAGTGATGAAAATGATGAAAATGATGAAAACGATGAAGATGATGAAAATGATGAAAGTGATGAAAATGATGAATTGATGAAAATGATGAAATGATGATTATGATAATAGTGATAATAGTGATGATAATGATGATAATGATGATATGTATATATAAAAGTTCGAAATCTTATCTATCTATTATATATATATATAGATATATATATAGTATCTGGCTTGCTTCAAGCAATGAAAAATAAACTAATAACAAATAAAATTTAAAATAGCAAAAAGTGTCGTGACAACAAAAAGTGTCGTGACAACAAATTATGTCGTGACAATTTCCGTCTAGCCCCCTTCGTTTTTTCGTTCATATCGCGCGATAAGGAACTTCGTTCCAATAAACGAAGAACATATTTGTCTGAGAGAAATTGATCGGGGCCCCTTGAGGATGGGTGCCCTGGCACTGGCCCCGTGCGCCCTTTTGGTAAAGACGGCACTGGGCACAAGCACGAATAATGGTAAAAGGTCAGGGTAACCTTAGGACCATAGGTCGCTTTCATGATCAAGATTATAGCACTAAAGCACTAACCTTCCCAGAACTTCGTATGAATAAAACATTCATATGAGTAAAGACTGCAATAGGGATTAATACAATTTTAATATTAACGAGAGATTTGAAAAAGCGCATAATGCTATCCACTGTCGTTTAACAATAATTTATAGGTAATGCTGTCTTCACTTAAGTAGATTCGGGGACAGATCGCTCTCAAGCAGGCCATACCCATACTTCCTTTATTAACATGATACAGGGAATAAACATGGAGCCCCTAAAGTGCCACACTTAACGTTACACAATGCTTTACGGACAGGTAGAACATTTAGTGACATAAAATCACTGCTGCATTCCGAAGTAGTCTTCTCACATTGTTTCGAGTCTCACGTACAAAGTTTCATAGGCAGGTTTCTCGTAACACATAATAATTATCAAAATTACAACTGAACAACGAACTTAGACAAAATACTGACAACCTATTTTAGCATTCCTTTAAAGAGTCTCACAAAATACAAATTTCCATTAAGAACAATGTTTCTCTGTTTTTACACATCGAAAGGTATAGTCATAAAGTTCTATTAGCTTTTTAAGTGTGTACTTACTTGTTACATGAAAAAGGATTCAACCGGAATAAGTATAGGCATTATTTGTAGTCTTCAGTAGTGTTTACATAACCTCAACACTGTAGACATCCTACTACTATTATAAAGGCGAAAGTTTGTAAGTATGGATGTATGTATGTATGGATGTTTGTTACTCTTTCACGTAAAAACTACTGAATGGATTTGAATCAAACTTTACCACAATATAGCTTATACATCAGAATAACACATAGGCTACTATTTATAAAGATATAGCTTCGCCTCGCGGCGTTGCCCGCAGTTATCATCGTACCGCGGGTAGCACCGCGGGGTTCAGCTAGTAATGCTATACTTAGCTGTCGTAAACTTTTAGTATGCAGTTGAAGTGTAAATATAATTTGATACCAAACAACGTACAGACATAGCCGCTATACAAGAATTAATTTGTGAGAGTAATGGAATGTAGCTATTATTGATAACAATTTATAAAGTATGTTTTTTTTATTTCGTGTAGTTTTATCACAGGCTAGGAATCAGGGGTTATTCGAAATTGTATCGTAATATTATTTTATGTAAGTGCAACACATCTAGAAAATCCGAAGCGTGTGGCTTGCACTCGCTTCTTGAGTGAAGTGTACTTGTACCCAGACTGGAAAAACGATTTCGTTAGTAAAGTCATCGAACTGGGCTAACAATATTATTTGTGGTGGCTCGGGCTCACGTCCTTCGACACTAATCTGATGAGTGCAATCGAATCAAGAAGGGACATTGAGCTCGTGCCATTCACATAGGAGTTTTTCCGTTACATTAGCCATCGCCTGATATTATTACTACGCCTTTAAGGGGTAATCTTAACTGAAAATAAGGACTAGGTTTCGATTTTCGCTCAGCGTAATTACTGATATTAGTAATCTCTAGTTTAAGATAATGTTCACAAGGATAGCCAACATATCAAACCAGCCTTTAATAGTACACAGTTGAACATAGGGCTTTCCTTAAAAAGAAGATATTGGCGTAGTACACCATGTTGGTCAGACGGGTCGATATAGTTTCAAGATTCCCTTCTCCTTGCAGTGTGTGAGTGTAGGGGGAAAGGGGGACGCCTTAAAAGGTGGCAAAGCACTTTTGTATTTATTAGTTTGCAAGTATCTAAGGGCGGCAGTAGTAACTTACCATTGGGTGACCTATCGTTGGCTTGCCATTTATATATTGAATAATAACTCATTATTGTACACCAGATAACTAAATAAATTACTTAATGCTAGGTCAGTACAAATGGCGACCTTATCGTTTAATATGCAATCTCTTCCAGGCAACCTTAAAATAGATGATTAAATTGCAGCCTAATAGACCTAAATGACAGACACTTTAACACAATGTTGTCGTGTTGAAAAAGTATTTATTTATGTGAGCGAATGTATGGTATACCAACGACCTTAACGCACGTAAACGTTGGCGCCGCGTCGGGCACGTGAGGTATCAAAATGCAAGTTAGTATGTGAACGGTTTTAATATAATACGTGTTTTTGTTACCGCGCGTTTGAAAACATCGGTTTATTACACGTTACCTGGATATAACAAAGTAAGCAATATTTTTGGTATATATATATTACACACTCTACTTTGACTGATGGAAGTATGTATGAGCAGAATCTAAGAGTAGTAGTCACTCCACTCATTGCGAATTTAGACAATGCAACAATGAAGAATTGTGTGAGTGGATGGCGGTCTGCTGAGGTGCTTCTGGATCTTTGGCGGCCGGTCTCGCACTCACCAACGGAACACAACAGCACGAATGCTTTCATATTCGGTTGCAATGTAAATTCATAGCTATATTTATTAATATAATTTAGAGAAACAGATCTGAGTCATTAAAATAGGCATGAAAATAATCTAACATTTTTCTTGTATCTAAAAAATATTGTTTTTAAATTCCTTGAAAAAAATATCATCAGTATCAGCTTATCACATTATTCTGAGTGACATAGGCTTCTTTGCACGCCACTTAAAAACAAATTGAATTGAATTTTTAGGGGTAAATCGATTATTTCGGTTGTTTGATTCAGCGCAATAAAAAGATAATAAATAGCCGTAATTAAGTCTTGCGTTCACCATTTCTTATTTATTTTAACTCTGTAGGTATAGTTAAATGAAAATTAACTTCTAATTGAAATAAGATTTTTTACAATTAGATCTAGATGGCAGTAAGTACTTAGTAATAAAGAAGGAGATTAAAAATTTTCAGGGAACATATATATAGGATGGTAAAACCTAGCCATGATCCGATTCATGATCATCTTCCTTGGTTGGAAGATGCCTTACCCTATGTGTTGAAGGAAAATGACACCCGTACCTCCATAAGTAATAGGAGATTTGAAGACCTATTCTAATTAGGAGAGACGTTCTAGAATCATGAAATTCAGTAAGAATCATCAATAAAAAGAAAAAGAAAATTGACTATGACGTAGGTATTTCTATAGATAATGGTTATTTTTTTATTAAAATATTAAAGTTGCGGTTTTTAAACTACTCCACAAAACATCGACTCAATATTTACAGAGTCGATTTTCGAAATAAATGATACAATCGTCATTGCGGTTTCTAAATAAGTGAAGAGTCATGACAATACTCATTATTTAAGGAGCTTTATTTTATTGAACAGTGGCAAACAAGCAGACGTATCGCCTGATGGTAAGCTATCACCGCCGCCCATGGGCACCCGCAACACCAGAGGCGTCACAAATACGTTGCCGAACTTTTAAGAAGGAGTACACTTTTCTTGAAGGTTTGAAGGCTGTATTGGTCCAGGAATACCGCAGGCGACAGTTCATTCCACAGTTTTGTTGTGCGAGGCAGAAAGTTTCGTGAAAAGCGCACAGTTGTGGACTGCCAGTCATCCACGTGATGGGGATAAAATTGCTGTCACGTAGGACGATTTCATTGGGTTAATTTATGAAGAAGGAGACAATGTAATTTTAGTTGTGTAGTTACTAATTTATTTTATTTATAACAGTATAACAATAATAACAAACTAAAAGTGTTTATTTATTAAGAGATTTTTAAGAGGCGGTTACGGCTGAAACCCTAGACACTAACTCTCATAAGGAAAGGTAGCTTCATATTTCGTTGATGTTTTTAATTTAGTCTCGCAGTTACAATAACCACAACATAATCTTTAGTTGAGATAATAAACCACACGTGTTAACCCAAGATAGAATGTCAGACACATTAAATATGTGTAAATGATTAACCCTTAAACCTTAGAGGATGTGTTTAGTAATTCTTGGATTTGAGAGATAAGGTGAAAATGTTGCTATGCGGATTAAAAAAAAAATTAAAAAAAAATCGAAAGAAGCTATTTTAGTTGATATGATAATAAAAAATATATGATTGAAGGACACTTATCATACAATTACGTATGCTACTTTTATGATAAACATACAATGTTAAGAAATTTTATTAACTTCTGTTAATTACAAGAACAACATTTAAAATCACAAGAAAACTTTAATTAAAGATCTTTTACAAAATATACAAACAAATAAAACGGATATGAACCATTCCCTTTTATCTTCGATGCCGGAGTTCTTAATGTTTGTATTTATTATCCTAATATTATAAATGCTAAAGGGAGTTTGTTCCTTTACTTGCTAGAGCCAAGTTGATAGCAATATTTTATGAAAAGTTTTTTTACGAAGGGTTTCGTTTTTCTTGTATCTTGATTAAATTAACCAACTGTTGCACTACTAACGACATTAATTTTACACCAAAATAGTAATTATTGTACAATTATGAAAGTGTGGTAGTGTAGTAATTACGGACTTAGAATAGGGTATGTCACCATGGGTGTCGTAGGAACCGACTACGAGGACAAACTACACAGGAATACAGCACTGTAATTATTATTTAATAGTGGGCAAATGAGCAGACGTATTGCCTGATGGTAAGCGATTACCACCACCCAATCGCTCCTCGCTTGCTCAGTGAAATACAGCTCAGGCGGTGTTTCACACCGGTTTTCTGTGAGGCCGTGGCATCACTCCGGTCAAGCCGGCCCATGCATGCTGAAGTGTGGTTCTCCCACGGTGCATGAAAAGAAAAATTTGAAACAAATCCTATCCCAAGCCGTTAGCCGGCGTTGTATAATAGGCCAAAACTTCCTTTTGTGATATGCAAGTAGAGCTGAATCAATCCTTAATATTATAAACGTCAATGTAAGTTTATTTGTTACGCTTTCACGCGAAATCTACTTAACCGATCATCATGAAACTTTGTACACATATTATTAGAAGTGACACAGGATACTTTGTATTAAATACGAGCGAAGCCGCGGGCGAAAGCTAGTAGGTATATAAAACAAAGTTGTGTTAGTTACACCATTTATAACTCAAGAACGAATGAAGTGATTTTTATAATTTTTGTGTTTTTGAATTGTCTTCGTCCGGAATAGCATAATAAGTATTAAAATATGACATTAACTAATGAAATCATTTAAAAAAACATCAGACAAAATTTCAGTATAGAAGCTTTTTTGTAATCTGAGATAGACTCATTGATTGTTCACTTCGTTATAAATAAAGTTAGTTAAGTAAGATTAGAAAAAAAAAATGTAACTGTAGTTATTTACCTCAAAATTTTCCTGTTATTTTCATAATAAATTGAACTGGATGTTTTCCAACCACAAAAGTTATCACACCTCAGAATAATATTGTGTATCATTGAAACAAGTAATTATATAAATAAATTGACACCTCTTCCTTAACTCTTTCAGTATATCCTACTCACTGCTAAAAATAAATATGAGATTGGCAGTACGTAAACTGATTCATTCATAAATCTATAATGTACTAACATTTCCACGTACCCACATTACATTGTGAGTTATAAACTCAGCCTCATAAAAACGATGTTATGACTGGCTGACAGTTTAACCAGCACAGAAACATGCTGTTTAGACTCAAACAAAACAGAAAAAGTAGCTTCTATAGTGTTTCTTGTGTTGTTTACGCTGATGTCCGTTTGAATACGTTTTATTATAGGTACATGTTGCAACAATAACATCATGTAGTGTCCCAGTGCACTTGTTGTGTCGTTAGTGTGGGCAGCACAGGAGGCAATAAAATATTCATCAGTCACATGTCATCGTGACCCACGTTCTTATGAATTACGAGTATTTCAATCGTTGTGTTTTGCTCGATAATTTATCGTTTTCTATAATCTAGGATAGTATAGTCATGTATCTCGTGAAAAATACTGCTTATAAGCGGATCTAAGTATAATAATAATATACATACTCACAAGAGATAGATACTTTTAAGGTAAATATTTTTATGTATTGGCTTATGATGTAATGTTTATTTATAAAATGCGTTTCAACGAAAAAGTTTGATTAAATAAATCTCAAACTATTCCTTTCTGTTCGTTAAGAAGAGACAGATTTAATGACACGATGACTTGACTTAAACTAGAGACGTTTCTCTATTCTTTTATCTGTCAATTTGTCATTATCTGTCAATTTGTCTGGCCAATTTTTTTTTACAAAATATTATATTAATTCTTGGAGATCGTTTTTTGTTTTTTCGGAAGACTGGGGAATGGGGACCCCATTTCATGTCATCCACATTTTATATATTTTTTATCATTAATTTCATCACGACGACGACTTGAAGACTTGAAGACGATAAATACTTGACATTGGCAGAAATAGCTGATCCGAGTGATCCGGCTAGTTGCCATTCATTATCAAAAAAAAAAAAAATATATATTAATTCGCACCCACATTAATTTTATACATTTTAATAGTTTTACGATCATTACACTAATGGTTACTACTTATCCAGCGACATTAACATAACAAATAATGTATGATCATGCAAGTTAGGGCGGACGAATGGGCAGACAGACATAGGTGCCTGTTGTATGCAATCTGTTTCTAAGAACATTGGTCAAGTGTGATAAAAATAGATCAGTCCGAGACGTGTGGGTCGTGGGACTAGTGCGTTAAGAGACCATGCACCAATATAAGTAGTTAAGGATTCTTTTTTTAAACCGTTACACATCACAGCGCTTGTACACCTCTCATAATTTATATCGCATTGATCCTTTCAGTCTCGTGAATGGGGACGTCGTTTTATGACCACGTGCATACAGAGCTAAATGTGGGCTAGTAAACAGTACAGTTATGTTTTAAGATTTATTGTTATTGTAAACCATATAAGTATTACTTCCTAAAGTCATACGAAAATATAAACAATTCGCTTTGGGACACGAGTTTTATTTACTATAGAAGGGCACATTCGAAAAAATAATAAAAAAATAGTTTAAAAAGTAAAAAACACGCTTACAAAAGTCGATTACATACAAACAAATAGGTGAAGCTAATAAAAGCGTCACTGATCCTGTCTGTACAGACAACACAGAGTCTATACGGCTGAAGCTACTAACGTAATTTTTTTTTTCTATGATGTAAGTAACTGGGTCCCTATCCAATCTTAGGCAAAGTATTAGTCAAGGATACACGAGAATTTAGGCGATAACGATTGCAGAAAGAAAAACGCTTGCGACTTGGCTAGGGGGGCTGATTAGAAGTAAAATTTTTGTAATTTCATCACCAAGGGGGTAACGAAAATGAGGGGTCATTTTGAGAGTCAGAAACACGACATAAGAAATTATCAAGCTAACAAACATTGACAATAGCTTGTCTCTTTTTACAACTATTCTTCAGTGCTGTAATTAAATTATCATTAATAAAGTATACAGCGTTGTTTTCAAAAATATAGTTTAGATAAAACTTGTTGGTAGAGTTAAGTGAATATCTAGGAATTGCGACTCGACTAGTCGAACTAAACAAAAATGCATGCAATGGTACAGACCCCTGAGGTCCCGTCACAACGTCTAAACGTAAACATAGAGATTGGATTCTTTCACAACTTTAGAGAACCGTAAACTTGAGTATGCGGTTTAAATTTCAACTCAATACCTTCACGTCTTCCCGAAATAAAAGGTATTGATACATTGATAGACAGACAGACAAACGTTCGACGTGATCTTACAACGTTTCCGTTTTTCTTTTTTTGAGGTACGGAACCCTAAAAATTAATTTGTTTAATGTTTACGTAAATTTAAAAAGATCTTTTGTATTGTTATGAAAAATGTATATATTGCTAAACGTTCATTAAAAAATCTTACAATAAGTTCGTACTGTTTGTTGCAATCAATCAACATTTACTCTTTTCATATGGGTAATTGTATACTTCAAATTATTAAGGTAAGTACTTAGAACAGTAATTGGAAAATTATCTTTTCTTTTACTTTTTAGAGTAAAGCTATGTAGGTTTCTTTTTTAACACTTTAATATTAACAGTTGACTTAAGTTTAATGATTATCTTTATCACATAGCTTATATAAATATCAGAATCGTACAAAGTCGAACTGATATGAGCGATTAAATAATAATATACAAAGTGTCTGCTGTGTGACTATCATGATCTCGAAACTGGCATTGTCACTTGTGACCTAAACCAATTAAGGTGAGAGCTGTTGCAATAATATTTTTTCTTACACATGTGTGTAGGTATTTTATAAAACCATCTGATTATTTATTAAGAACGAAGAACAACGGTGTGAGTTGTTGGACCGGTTAATTTCATTTTATTTGAACACCAATATAAAACCATTTAAATTTTACTAAAATGTTGCAAGTCAATTGTTTCTTTTAGTGTCTCGTCAAATTTAAAACATAATATATGTGGCGACTTCCACATACAACACAACAGTAACCTACTACAGCGCCATCTACCGCAGATACACTGAACTACGGAGCAACGTACAACACGAAGAAACTACCAATCCTGAATCGCGCAGTAGAAGTTCTCTCGCCGATTTTCATATATACAACATCCCAACATCAACTGTGGGGCAGTGGCCCGCCAGGCATGATCACCTCGCCTGGTCGGAGGATCCTCCCTTTGTATTGGTGGGACATGACACTCGTCTCTCTACAATATATAAAGAAAGTTATCCTTAATGAGTTTTGCCTGTTGTTTTATGAGTTTGTAGTTGAGTTTTATCTTTGGCTTAGTATTAGTTAGGACTTCCAAATCGAAAATGAGCTAGTTGTCAATGCTTACTTGCGAATTGCGATTGTGATTGCGAATTTATAATAAGATTTATTACATACCAGATGACCCGATAAACTTCGTATCACCTAAGTATATTTGTGTGAAATGTGGTCAAACATTAATACAAATTGACACTTCTTAACTTTTATTTTTCTAAACAATTCATATACATATATAGATAAAAAATAATTACCTACACACTTGCTAATATTCGAAACGCGATAGTGAGATAGTTTTGTACCCAATTACTTGCTAAAAAATGGTAAGATATTTAGATACACGTTGAGTATAGTATACTTTGAGTCC
Organism: Spilarctia lutea; assembly: GCA_916048165.1. Lineage (NCBI taxonomy): Eukaryota > Metazoa > Arthropoda > Insecta > Lepidoptera > Erebidae > Spilarctia > Spilarctia lutea. Next base: position 11,974,266 of record OU696475.1, on the reverse strand, counting down.
CTTGTGTAAATAAATAAATATTCCGGACATCTAACACACAACGCCATCTAGTCCCAAGCAAAACACCCAAACTCCGAAACAAATATTTGCAGATCATACAAACATTTGTCCGACCCGGGAATCGAACCCGAGACCTCAAGCTTAGCAGTCGCATACGCTACCACTACGCCACGAAGGCAGTTCTAAGGATACGAAAAGTAATTCACAGAATTTACCCTAAAATGTGAATAAAAGAAAATCAAACTACAATCATTTATAAAGCATTCTTCACACGCGTGTGTCGCCGTTGCGCCGCGACCCGGTTTCGTTAATCCGATGCAAGTGCCGGCCCTGTCGATATCCTGCAGACGGAATTAGCCCTCACGTCTGCTCTGTTAAGCAAACATCGTAACAATGCCTTACGCCGCATGTCACTTATATTGCCCATTAATATATATTATGTGGTCAAATGTCAGAGAGTATTTGTTGAAACTATTACGTAACATACCTTCCTTCTATTTTTATTGGGTGCGCACTTCGACCCTATATTGTTGCAGCAATATAGGATCAGGTCCAATAAATCTCTTAACGTACGTGCGCGTTGACTGTGCCCATTATAATAAACTTTTACGATGTTACTTTCGCAGTTTTGCATTTGACCCCTATCTTCTGTCGGTGTTTGTGAGACCGCAATTCATTTTTATTTCAGTTCCACTGAAAAAATGTATCGAGATTCAGTACATTTTAAGAGTATTATTTTGCCACACGCTCATCACATTGCAAAACGTGGACTCGTCTCTCTCTTCAATAAATTAATTGACCGAAATTCGGGTACCCAGAGAGGGAGAGTGAGAGAGAGGGAGCTGTAACAGTGGTATTAAAACTACCTTTCTTTAATGATGGGATAGAAAATCTTTTCGGATCTCTTGCTCCTTAGAAATATAAAAGTCAGGAGTATGTAGTAAATCCAATAAAAACGACCCTGACAGCCGGCTTTAGGTGCCCTGCTCTGGGAGCACCAGGACCATGGTATTTCAGATCGGCCCAGGATCGACACCAAGCCTTACAGATAATGTATTTAACGAAAATTTAAAATAGCCTAAATACATTTATTGATAAAAAATATTTTCTCATTTCATAAATAACTAAACTAACGTACGGTACGTTATACCTGTGTATGTTGCAAGTGGTTCTTGTATTATCCGGAGAAAGGTGCAATAAAGTATTACCTTCGCTTCGCAAATATAGTTACTGGAATCGGTTGTAGTATCGTTTATGCGAAAGACGCGGCATTTAAACTATTTGTCATTCTTTTGTTACTACGTATGTAAGAATTTTCAATTAATAATAATACTATTTCAATTACAATACCTCCGTGATGTCAATGCTCCTTTAAGTTATAACCGTTTTAGGTGCTACAAAAAAGAAGCCAAATTAGATACAAGTTAACGGATCGAAAATTTGCGAAGAATCTTAGATAAGGGGGTAACAGATACCGCAGCTCAGAGGAAAGAATGGAGTAGGGATTACAGCAGTTTAATTCATTCATCATTGTAAACTGGTCCATGTTTCTTTTGTCACGAGATAAATTGTATGGCGTCAGTTGCACGTCTTCTAAACCTTCTTTGCTATTCTTAACTCACCTATTTACTCTTTAAATCTGATAACCTCCTTCCATTCATAAGAACAGAATCCTTGATTCTATAATCAATCCTTTTTTGCAATTCCTCACTTCACTCATACTTCCACCTGTGTCCAAGTCTGTCCAACCTAAATAGATGGCAGAATATGTCTATCTTTTAAGGTTGAAAAAACTAAGTACTTGTGAATTGTATCGCGTTAGGTGATGAAGACGCCAGTTCCACGATTTTTGTTCACCCAAAAAGTGCTTAACGGGCCTAAAAAAGTTTTAACTTTAAAAACAATCCTACGACTTTAAATTGTACTTAGTTTACAGGTGACAGGAGGGCTCATTAATCCTCAACTTTCAGTTTGGTTTTGGTTTTAGATCGTGAGACATTTTTAATTGTTAAATGTTAAATAAGCACAAATTTTAAATATATAATACATAAAAGATAAATACTACATTTTACGAAATGGCGCGAGGGTCAATACGGCGGTTTTTGCGTACATGCACCGCGATAATTCTTCGCAACGCATTAATACATTTTAATCATTATTTTAATAAAATGGTAATTGAATATTTGTTATCAATTGTTCGCTAATTATATTTTGTTATTGACGATTGTCTTTGGTTTAACATAAACACTATGTTTATTATATGTACATTACAATAATAAACTTTCGAAATGATGTGACTGCAGCAAAACACTCAGGACAGCTGAAAAGTTGAATACTTAACACGAAACATTCTAATATTATAAAATCGAAAGTGACTCTGTCTGTCTGCCCGTTTGTTTTTTTTACGCCTAAACCTCTGACCCGATTTCAATGAAGTTTATCATGGAGAGACTTTGATTCTTGAGGAAGGAGATAGGATCTTTACCGCGATAATTGATGCCCAGAGTAAATAGATATGTTTTTATAAGTATGAAATATATTTATTATTGCAATAACCTAGACTCACTGTATTTTGAGTAGACACACTAGGTACTGTTATCTGTAGGCCATAGATCACATTAATCATTTCATTATACCGTGCATATTATTTGTTTAAGACAATAGATTTGTTCTAAGGAAGGTCGTCCATTGCTTGTTTACGAACATTTAGTTGTTCTTCGTTAATGATTGATGAAGGTCAATTGTGCATTTGCCAATTAGTCCAGTTTAATCGACTTTAATCTATTTGTGGAAACATTTACATTTGAGTTATATTTACGATGGTCTTAACCTAAATATTATGAAATATTCGAAAATATTTTCTATATTGCAACGTATCCACAATAATAATCAATTGATTAAAATGTATCATTTCTTTTTCTTATTTGGTTCTGTGGGGGAACGGGTATCATGTTCCACCCAACACAAAGGGAGGATCCTCCGACCAGGCGAGGTGATCATGCCTGGCGGGCTACTGCCCCACAGTTGATGTTGGGATGTTGTATATATGATAATCGGCGCGGGAACTTTATTTGCGCGATTCAGGATTGGTAGTTACTCCGTGTAGTGTAGTTTGTAGGTACAGTGCGTTACTTCGTAGTTCAGTGTATCTTCGGTAGATGGCGCTTTATGTGGAGGTCGCCACAGTTCCTTCACTTGTATGTAAAATAAATAAAAAAAAAACTTGAGAGGTGTCAAGGGACACCCGGATGGAACGAAGTTCGAAATAGAAAGACGAAACGAAAATATCTGGCTTGCTTTCTATAAGAGATATAGCGAGACAGACAGAGAAACATGCGCACGCCGCACGGCTTACAATAGCTTACTGTAACAAAAAATGTCGTTACCAGCCTATCGCAGTTCACTGCTAAACTTATTTATTGATATATTTTGTATTTATATTTGATATACATAATTTTAAAAATCATTAATTTACAACGACATCTATATTATTAATATTAAACTACTGGCAACGACAACTATAACACGTAAATGTAAGTTCAGTTTCTATTCAAAAGATGGCGCTATATATAAAATTGAAAAATGTTTTTCACCAATTCTTTAAAAAATACAAAACAATATTTTCTTAATAAAAAAATATTAAGACTTTGTTCCCATAACAAAAATAGTGAATCAAGCAATGAAAAATAAACTAATAACAAATATAATTTAAAATAGCAAAAAGTGTCGTGACAACAAAAAGTGTCGTGACAACTTTTTCGTATGATTTTTTTCCGTCTAGCCCCCTTTCACAACGTGCGATAAGGAACTTCGTTCCAAAAATGTGGGTAATTAAAAGGTTTGTTTATCTAGTGTTGGCAATGATATTTTATAAAAAAAGTGTTGGGCAAACATTCTAAAGATATTTTTAGTACTTAATAACTTCAAAAAGAGATAATATCATCGCAAATTTATTGATTGAATAAATTATTAGTATTATTACTTTTCCCTGACCTGACATCCATTTCTATTAAGTAATAATATCCTATGTTTACACGCCTGCGAGGACTTGGCAGTCGCTCACAAACTACAATCCTTCACAAACGCTCGAATGAAAAAAACAACCACACGGTGCAAACTCGTGAGCGTCACTAACTTTTTTTTTTTTTTTATTTTTTTTTTAAAAGACAACTCCCACATTAGGAATAAACATCCTGTGTCGTGGGGGACTTTACAAACATACATGAAACGGACACAAAGAACATCCAGACTCGGGACAACAATTCGTGGATCACACAAAGTGTTGTAGGTACCGCGTGGGATTTGAACCCACGACACTTGGCGCAGTAGCAAGCGGCATGGCGACCGCTGACACCACTCGGCCAACTGTGCAGTCAAAACGACTAACTTCGTGTCATCGCGTAAGCACGTCGCAAGCGTCGACCGCACGCTTCCTTTGATCTGTGTTCAAAAATCGACACCGACTCAGGTCGACAACAAGCTATTGGCGGCCATACACGCTACGGTCTACCGGAAAGGTCCACCTGTGCAGATATGCCTGCGCAAGTTAAAAAAAAGGATTGATTTTCGATTTTGCGTACAAAGTAATGTTACATGATCGAATCGACTACACTCAACGCAGCATGAAGCGAGGTGATCGCTTTAACCTGTACGTCATACGTGTAGTCATTGAAAGGAGTGACGCTTTCTTCTGTATCAAAGTTTCAATGTACAGCAGCTTAGCCTTATGCTAAACTAAGTGTATTAAAAAAAACTATTTTTGCCGTGAGTTAGAGTCACTAGTTACTCTATTATTCACAATGATACCTTCATTAGGATACAACAGGTAGGTTGTCAGGCCTGGAAGGCCAGGTACCTAACCTGGCCTTCCAGGCCTGCATTGATTACCTAAAATCACATAGTCCATTAAAAGCCCTGTAACTTGTAGTTGCTATCACTGAAAACACGCTCTGTTTACTATTATTACATATTTATTTGGTATTGACAATCATTTAAATATTAAGAACTTTCAGTATACAGTTATGGATAGCAAGGTCTACTAGTAACTGGAATTAATCTAAAAGCTCGAAGAACTTTTAATTTTGAACGAAAAAATTTAGAACCAAAATTAAGTTGTTTAAATTTTTTGGAGTGTATCATTTGAATTTCATGAAAAGTATGAAATTTTTCTAACATTTCGAATACACAAATTAGTTGTAAGTTTATTAGGACATCTCAATTAATGTAATGATAACGATTTAGCTCTCTGCAGTTGTTGTTTTCAACAGTACCTCTGAAATACAGAATGAGTCATAGTAATAAATAAATGTAAACATAACAATAATACTCTATAAGGAAACATTAGTTGATAATTTATTTATCAATTTATTTGACCCATATCCGTAACCTCAAATCACAGTCCGCAGGGTTCAATAAACAAAGAATATCTGGGGGTCATTATTACATACTCGAAGACGAAGATCCTATTTGGTAATCTGAATTGGTAAATAGCATCAGATACCTACTCATAACACATTCTGGATAGGAGCAGCTTGTTCTAATTACAAAACAATGTATTAGGGTGTTTAGACTAGGTCTAGATACCTACATTTAAAGAGTTTCTAAATTATATTGCTAATGTTTAAATTTATTGATGTCATAAAATAGTACAATATTCTTTTAAAAATTCAATGGCAAATCCTAAATAATGGATATTTTTATAGACCCAAAATGTGAAATGAAAAAAAAAATACTAATACCTTTGCCTCTAAACAGAGCAGAACTATTAAGCCCCATCCATATGCTTGGCAAACAACCCTAAGTTGCAGTGGGGCCCACGCATTGATGGATTGTCGAATAGACTTAGATCTGCAGCGTACGAAGCTTATAAAAATTGTCAATGTAGAAACATCTAGATTAGTGTATTTTAGTTATTTTCATAGTGTAATGTCATATGGTATTTTGTTGTAGGGGAATGCTACTCTGCCGTCTCTTTCTGCGAGCAAGTTATGCTTGCGATGGAGATGGCGGAGCAGGACCGGGCGAGGCTAAGAACTCTCCCTGCCCGCCAGACCCGGGAAAGGGCCAGGTACCGCAGACGACTCAGGCGGCGGAGATCGCTATACGTTCTCCGTCCTCCATAAGCGCAAGCCTGAGGGTGACAGGTGAGGCCACCAATCACCTTAGCAGAAGCAGGCCGGGGTGGCGGCGCAAGCTCTGTAAAGTGCTCGCGCCCTTTTATTTTATAGAATAGGAATGTTAGGGTTCCTACTCGGGAGGGAGCCACCTATAAGCAATGGGTGGCCCGAGGTACGTCAGGGTTCCAGGGATTTCCTGCCGAGGGTGCACCTGGTTCCCTGGCTTCTAGTGCCCAAGACGGTGTGCGGTTTTTAGTCGGTTCGAGTCCGATGTCAGGATGTGCGATTCGATGCTAATGATTGTAGTTATAGCCTCTTTCTCCTTCATTTTGAATTACTAGCTTCGAGTAGTTCAGTCCCGACTGAATTACACAGACAATTTTTAATAACACCCTTTTAAGTTTTCATTTTGGGATGCTTACCAGTCGATACTATCATTTCTTTATTCGATAGATGGATAACCGAGTAATGAAAATATTCAAAGATGTCCGTATTTTTTTTGGTATAGGGGGCAAACGAGCATCCCCTGATGATAAGCGATTACCGCGTCCATAGACACCCGCAACACCGGAGGCGTCACAAGTGCGTTGCCGGCCTTTGGGGGATGGAGAGGGGGATGGGATATACATATTAAGGTTTTAAGTAGAAATAAAAAAAAATCGAGATAAATATTCTTAATTCAGATTGACATCGACATGGTGACATTTACATAATCAGGTACACAAACTTATCGGTACATACAGTAAACACTTAGATAAGTACATTTAATAAAGCAACAATTTATTTTTGCGTCTCCTTTTTACAAAATATGAGCAGTTTTGCAGCAAGCAGACCTACTTCGCTTCTTAAATTTTCTTATCTTTTACGATTTAAGCTTTTGCAAACAAACAAAATACAATTTCCAGCATTTCTAACAATATAGTCTGACGTCACTTTCACATAAATCATTTTAAAAATTACCAGAACTACGTATGCAACATTTAACGAATACACGTGACAACCATGCTTTTCTTTATTACCTTCGGGTAAATTTTAGCATTTGGGCCGGGCTTAACTGGAATTACACCAGTGTCTCACAAAAAACAATTGACTATTTCTTTCATTACTATTCTTCGAGAGAGCGAGGTTTGAACCGAGAAAGTATAGATGATTTGTGTCTAAAAGGGATGACCTTCTAAATCCGATTACTTTTTGGATCGGATGGACAAGATCGATAGAATATGCAGAAAACACCCAAATATTTACAGATCAAATAACATTTGGCCTGACCGGGAAATAGAACCCGAGATCTCAGCACAGCAGTCGCATGCGCTACCGCTGCGCCACCGAGGCAGTCATATAACAATGAATTGTAATAAACTGCACTTTCATTCTTTAATTTACCACCCTTCAAATCTTCAAGAAAAGAGCGTACTCCTTCCTAAAAGGCCGGCAACACACTTGTGACGCCTCTGGTGTTACGGGTGTCCATGGGCGGCGGTAATCGCTTACCATCAGGCGAAACGTCTGCTCGTTTGCCCACTATATAATAAAAAAAATCCTATTTAATTTTCAATTTCTTTCGGAATCTTTTCACAAGGCGAATGCCTTTTACGAACGGTTTTGAAAAAAAAATGCACTCAGTTCTGAAGTAATACGTAAACAAGATTTGATTACACACAGACAGACAAACACAACAGGTGAAACAAAATAAAAGCTTGTTAAAAATTAACCTAATGTTGAATCTGAACACTTTTTGATGTACAACAATAAGAAAATGTGGAGTTTTGTATATTCGATACTTTTTTGTTTGTATTTCGTAGCCGTCCCCGTTTCAAACATTTAATTATTTCTTGATATGGGTTTTAATCCTGTCAGCTTTGGGAACCCTTGCACGAAAGTTAAAGAATTTCACACACAGTAATTACAAATTCCACTAAATTCCACACATATTGAAAACTTTTTCTTCGTTGTAATACGGTTAATAAAGAAAAATATAACTATATTTTTCCTGTTTTAACATTTTATAATCTGGGAAGGGTTTCACTTTATCAAATACATGATGTAACAAATGCCTGCGTGTGTGTCGGTAATCCCAGTGAAGACTAGCCTAAGACCTTCCTCGAGAATCAAAGTATGCACACACTAAATTCAATTGAAACCGGTGCAGCTGTTTAGCGTAACAGACGGAGTTACTTTTTGATTTTTAACATTAGTATTTAGTATGGATTGAACACATGAACTATCTCCTAAGTTTGAAGTCAACTCTAAGTTACACGACACCGATGGACTATTTAACTTTTTCGAAAGAGATCAAGGGAAAGTTGTCAACCAAATGCAGAAGCTCCATGGTTAGAAGTTTCGTAAGCTAGTATATAGACAACTAATATAAGATTAGGCATAAGTATACAAACAAAAACCTTGTAATTTAATTCTTCACTTACGGTCGTTTTCATTATTCCATCTCTATCTTTAATTTTTTTTTCCAGTTTTGAGGTGCAAAAAAAATTTATTCTCGTTTTAGTGTAAATTCAGACCATTTTCTTTAGTTAAAACTGGAGATCGGTTATTGAAAACGGCTCTAAGTCATTGCGTATTGGTTGAGAGTCGTCTCGCAAGAGCTTTTACTATACGTTATCTTAACTTCTATATAAACGAAATGGTGTGACTATAAAATGAGGCGAAGCGCAAAAAAGGGGAAAAAGCCACTTTAAACATTGACAGATGAAAGTGTAGGGAATAATTTTTAACAAAATTCTTTTTTTCAGCAGTATTCATAAAAAAATGTCACCCGGCAAACCAATTTATAAGACGTTGTCACGTCAAAATTAAGTTTAAAACATAACGTAAGAGTAGGGGTTGATAGATTGGAGATCGATCGACAAGCAAGTGATATTAACGCTTGATCGTTTGTTTGTATGTCTGGTCTGAGGGCTCGTCGATAAAAGTATTCACTTTCTCCCCATTAATTTTTATAATATACTAGACAAGGATAACAATAAATTTTTTCAGTAATTATGTTGCACAACATTGGATTTTTGAAGAACTTATGTTCTTGCTTTATTAATGATTTTTTGGTGGTTCTAACTAATCAATTGACTTACAAATTCTATGTACAGTTATATTTGATCCAATAATTTCTACGGCGTACGAATACTAATAATTTTAATAGAGAACACATACATTCTTAGTTTCATTTTCGTCTTTTAAAGTTCCATTTTTAAAATGAGTTTGGTCCAGTTTTTTTACATTTTTATTCCATAACACATATATACTTCTACAACACAAACAACAAATGGCATGGCTAAATCAATTGAGCGAGGTCCAAGCCCTAAGCAATTAAGCCATATGTTTCGTAAGGAAAACGTACTCTTTAAAAATTACAACAAGTAGTTGTGTAATATAAAATGTTTTCAATATGTGCTTGCGTTATTTCCTCTCATAGCCACGCTCATTCTTCTAACTGGTAGTGGAAAAGGTCGTGTTGTCAAAGGATGTCTAGGTCTTGCAGGACGAGGTGGTAACCGGGAGTCCGTGCTTGCGCGCGCACGAAACTCATCTCCGCATTCTGATCGACCCGAAGATGAAGTCGAGTCACTGCGGCCAACACATACTTCATCCTCTTCATCTAGCTCCATTTCTGTCCATCGGCGACCTGGAAAATAAAATAAATATTTTGGTATAATCAGGTTCATAATTTTTTAGAACCCTGTCACCATATACGAATAAAAATTGGTTGCCTGTAAAGTCGATATACGGGCGAAAGTTTTACGTGACAACGACTTTGAGTGGTAAAATAATTTTAATGTGAATATTCATTCGTATAGTAGGAAGAAGGATGAAATAATAGTAACAATTTATAACATTTATTTATACAAAGAATTATATTTAAAACATTAATTTTAACGATTTAAATATAATTCGACGCGTGCCTTTCACTTCTTATGTCTGTCTCTCTCGCTCTTAGGCGGGCTAACCATGCCCGAGTGGAAGGGACGCGTGCCTCTCACTCGCTCTCATTGTGAGCGCATAACGTGAGCGGAGCGTAACGCAGTTTCTTGAAGTGTCACCCGGCAAACCAATTTATAAGACGTTGTCACGTCAAAACACAATGGTTGATAGAGGTTAACGAGAGTGTTTGAAGCGGTAAATATTCATGAGTCCGATGCATTGACGGTCGCTTCAAAATAAAACAAGTCATTTCTTTAAAACTTTTTTTAAAACCAGCTTTTATTACTCGTTAATCAAAAAAAAGCCTTTTAAGCCCTTTAATTTGATACCATGGTTGTTCAGAAATATAATCCATTTCGTTACGGCGGCCATTTTTTTAAATAAAATAGTGGCCAAACGAGCAGACGTATCGCCTGATGATAAGCGATTACCGCCCATGGACACTTGCAACACCTGAGACGAGTGCGTTGCCGGCCTTTGGGGGATGGGGGAGGGGTTGGGGTACGGGCGTCCGTTATCCTCACTCACTCGGTGAAACACAGCGCAGGCGCTGTTCACACCGGTTTTCTGTGAGGCCGTATCACTTCGGTCAAGCCGGCCCATGCATGACGAAGCGTGGTTCTCCCACGGTAAAATAACGGCCATTTTGTATTAATAATAATACCGATTATGTACAATTGCGATTAAATCGAGAAGTGGATCAAATTTAACTTTCAAGATTTGATTACAGACAAACATCGGGACAGGTGAAATTAAATAAAAGATTGTAATGAATAAGTATTTGTTACAATGTTATTAGTTCGTTTGTAACTTTCGTTGAAACGAATATTAGAAGCAAAATATATAATCAAAATTTGTGCGTAAGCGGTAGGATGTAATTTAGATAAGAATTTGTAATAACAATGATTACGCTTTCATACAATTATTTGCTGTAGGCGAGAATCAAACCCATAATCTTTGACCCAGTAGTCGTCATAAGAAATATTAAACACTAGTCACTACTTCTATTCTTCAATAGACCCGATATTTTAGACGTAAATGGGAGTACAAATCAGATTTGTTCTATTTTACGATAATCGTAAATCATCAGAAGCCGAACTTTCAAAAAATTTAGAATCAGTAAACCAAAAGCTTTTAGGCATTCGTTGTAAAGATAAAGGATAATAATGGATCAACTGACGCGTAGGAAATACGACGACACACAATATGTGTAAGATACGAGTATTGTGCTGCGGAATGAAATACCATTTCTAAAATACCTTAATATAAATATATTAGGAAGACCCGAATCTAGTTTGAATCGCATTTTGTGCCACCTGACATGATGTTATATAATACCCACACAACTTTTATTAAAAATAGTTGAACCCCGCGGTGTTACTCGCAGAAATTGTTGTACAGCGGTTAACGCCGCGGGGCGAAGCTGGTCTAAATAAGTAGCCAAGTTACGCCTTATATCATCAACTACCTATCAGTGAAAGTCCCATCAAAATCGGTTGTTTGATTTACTTACTTACTCTTAAAATATCGTTAAATTTGTTTTTTAATGTTTTATTTAGGGTTCCCGAAATATTTTATATCTTCCAAAAAAGAAAAGGAATCTTTTTTTTTAAAACGTATACCTGCTCGTCATAACTTTCAAAGGTAAATTTAGTGAAATACCGATTTTACTTTCTGATTATTCCATTTTGATTGTTATTGTGTTCAGCTTAAGCATTAGATATGTTTTTCATCTATATGACAGCGTTGGAGTTCTTAGTTATTTGAAAAAAAAAGGGGCTAGATTCCTTCACAGATAATGGATAATGTCTAGGCCGGCTACAAACAAACACTTCATTTCATTTACGTTTTATTAATAATTCATCGGAACGTTTTATTTTATCTATATAAATAAAAATGAATCGCCGAAATGTATGTACCTAAATGTATGTATGTAACTTCTGATCGACTGCACCAAATTGGATAATTCTTTTTTTAGGTATTTGTTACTGTCAGGACAAGGCTTATCATCATCATCATTGTCTTAGCGTTTATCCCGGTTACTTTCAATCTGGAGCCCGGAGTCCGCTTTCCTAGTTTTTCCTCTCCACTTTGCCCGGTCTTCGTCATCCTTGGTAGTGAGACCATTAGCACGCATGTTACCCTTAATGAGGTCAAGCCAGCACAAGGCTCAGTACAAGGCTTGTATAGAAGAAAATTAAAAATGGTGTTATTTTCTCTTAGCTCTTAGTTAACACGGGCTTACTAAAAGATTTATGCCGACAATTTAGATAATATTCACAAAAAAATAAGGTGATTCGAATTTCGCCGGGTCAGCTACTTTAAAATATATTTAAATATATTTTTCCAAAGAGGAAAGTAAATTTTTTTTATCAATATCCAACAGCTGCAAAGTAATGACCTCATTTTGTGTGAATAGCACTTTTATGTGTTACCATTCCGAAAAATTTATATAATCGAAAGCAACGTATATTATTTCTCTTTGATCTAGAAGCTTAAATTTAGATACATTAATACAGACCACTTAAGTGAAGAGGTATTAAAGAAAATGTATTCGAAAGTACTACGTACTCAATATTGGTGAGTAATTTTTGTTTATTTATAATGAGATAGATATCAGAGAATAAAAGCTGTGTGTTACACGTTGAGGTAGGTATGTATTTTTTCACATTTCTGTGTCATGCCACGCAATATTAAACAAAACGGTGGCCGTCTATTGGATTTGATTGTCTGATTAGATAAATACTTACTATCATAAAATATATTAGGTATTGGAAAAATAATGAAATACCAAGTTTTAGCAGGGTTGATAATGATTGTGATAATAGTTGAAGTAATTTTTTAAGCTAAGCTGACATGTCAGCTGTGCAGCGGGAGTCCTGCGTTGCCAGACGCCCCGATTTCTGTAACACCCGCAACACTAGAGGCGTCACATGTGCGTTGCCGGCCTTTGGAGGATGGGGAGGGGTATGGAGGGAGGTATGGGCCTCATGCATCTTCACTCACTCGGTTTAACACAGTGCAAACGTTGTTATACACCGGTTTTCTGTAAGGCCGTTGTAATACTTTTATCGAGCCGTCCCATTCATGCCGAAGCGTGGCTCTCCCACGGTAAACGGGAAATAAAAATTTTATAAGCTTAGCCGTTACTAGAAAGGAATGTGCGGGTCTCGGTCTGTTTTATTTTATAATTGAAAACATATTTTTCTTAAGAATGTCGTCATAAATTCCTTTACTTAATAACATAGACAACTCTGATTGTTCTCAGGTGTTCACGGTCTGGTTATCGTACCTTGTGTTCTCGAGACCTTCATAAAACCCAGGCATCGCTATCATGTATTTTACGCATCATTATGACGGAAATAATGAGTCCTGAGAAATGTGTCTATGGTAACGTAAATACAGAGTATTTACATAGCTATAGACAATTTATCGAACGTAGTAAATGGGTAATTAAATGTTGTTCAGATAGCAATCATTGATGCAATGATCGATGCTGTTAAATTGTACTTATGGACAAATGCAAAAACATTGAGTTGTACACGGGTTATTAGACTGTGTTTTCATTTCCATATACGAAAATGATTTAAAAGTTGTATTTTTGAAAAAAATTATACCCAGAAACGATGAGTTATGTAAAACAGGTTCACATTATAACGGCAGAAATTAAATAATATTTAAAACGTTTATTTTTAATTTGTGGGCTCTGGTGAACATTTTTAGTAGTTATTTTACGCATCATTATGACGAAAATAATGAGTCCTGAGAAATGTGTCTATGGTAACGTAAGTACAGAGTATTTACATAGCTATAGACAATTTATTAAACGTAGTTAAACGGGTAATTAAATGTTGTTCAGATAGCAACCATTGATGCAATGATCGATGCTGTTAAATTGTACTTATGGACAAATGCAAAAACATTGAGTTGTACACGGGTTATTAGATTGGGTTTTCATTTCCATATACGAAAATGATTTAAAAATTGTATTTTTGAAAAATGTAAATTCCCAGAAACGATGAGTCATGTAAAACAGGTTCACATTACAACGGTAGCAATTAAATAATATTTAAAACATTTACTTTTAATTTGTGGGATCTGGTGAACATTTTTATAACTTTGTAATTCCAGATTGATCACACACTAGGTTATATCTAACTATCTAATAACGATACAAAAAGTTCAGCATTAGATGGCAATAGACTATACTTATAGAAAAGTAAGTAATGAAAGTAAGTAAGTAATACGATGTTGGTAATTCCTATCCACTGATAACAATCGAAAAAATATACATTCATATACCTCAAGAAGCCTCCGTTTGTTATAATCAGAACAAAACCGATACAAAGTGCGTACCAATACTATCACTAGGCAGGTCACCTGTCATTCATCAGTCACCCTAGCAGAAGCAGGCTCAGGTGACGGTGCGGACGCTGCGGATCGTGCGCGCTCTAGGGGACAGTAAAGGGAACATCGAGGTTCCCACCCAGTCGGGGGCCACAAGCTCGTAGGTGGCCCGAGGTACGTCGGGGTTCCAGGGTTTTCCTTACTAGGGTGCATCTGGTTCCCCGGCTCCTAATACCCAAGACGGCGTGCGGTTTAGTCGGTTCGAGTCCGTCATGCCACCAGTAGGAGGTATCCGAGGGGATTTCCGCACGGAGAAAAAAAAAAGGTCACCTGTCATTGTCGGTATTTAAACAATTTATTAATTAAAAATTTATTTGAGTCTTAACATTTTCAATTGTTGAGCAACACATAATCGTAAAATTTTATAACGGCCCTTTGAAATTTAATTTACCCAAAGAGTAACAGGAGGATAAAAGATTTTTAAATCCACAAAATGTATGAAACATAATAGGGTTGGAGATCCGAAGTAATGATTTACTTTCTTAGATAAATTAATGAAAACTATTGAAATCATGAAATGTCTTTGGTTTTATAACATTATACGAAACTTTAATCTGGACCCAATAAATAACCTTTCTGGAAACATCAAGAATTATGGTGCAAGGAAATTTTATTCTTAATCACAACACAGAGCGTTCAAAGCGGCAATACTAAAGAATAGTAGTTCTACCCACTCAAGCGGAGAAAATTGCGAGGAAGATATTAATGAGTGCTAGAAAGTTTTGATTGTGTCCTTGAAGATATAAATCGCTCCTACATCTAGTTCCTAAGAAAAATGAAGCTTTGAGATGAAAACTATACTGTCACTACAACAATATAAGTTAATAAGTCAAATAATGTTAAGAAATGTATGATTCAAATGAATAAAAGTTTACAACAGTTTGTAACGACATCCTTATTTAAGACCTTATTAACGTGCCCTTAGTAAACTATAATACACTCATAGGGGAGGAGCCAACGGGTCTGTCGGACTCTTACCGACTAAAAATCATCCCAGTGTTTCCTTTGCTTGCCTATAGCCGGGGGAGTGAAAATCGCAATTGCATTCTTCCGCCACATTCGAAAGGCATTGACCCGTCACACCCAAGACGGGTTCCGTCATTTGTTGCATTTGTATCCTCACCGTCTATATATATATCAATTATATCGGGGATATTTTGTGTTGCAAAGGTTATTTGATCCTTCAAATAAGCTCACTAGGTCGCCATGGTGTGGGACACCATGCTGCATTATTGCACTGTCTGTATTCCCAATGAGTATGGTGACCACTACAAATCTGTACAAAGATTGTTTAGAAGATCAATACATCGCCGTAGGCAATAAGACCGCCTATAATACCTACGTAGATTTCCATCTATGTCTGTATGACATTTTATACTTTAGTGATGTGCAATAAAGGTGTATAAAAATAAATAAATAAAGACAAATAATTATTGCTAAAGGGTTCAAATGTACTTACAAAACGGTGGAGCTGTTGTGCTGGCGGTTTCTGTGGTGGAATCTGAAGCAGCTCGTGCAAGTGGGCGACCCAAAGCGGCTGGATGCCTATCACCATCGCGCCGAGAGCATTTGCTACTAACGCGCCAGAATCTGCGGGCGTCTCGGAATACACCCCAAACCTGCGTGTAATGTGCATCATTGTATAAGTACTTTAATTGCATTGCTGATCTATGGAACTTATTACTATGATTGAACAATGATGTTATATTAAACAACCACTAGGATGTTTTTTTAAACTGGATTCTTATTTTTCAATTTCAAATGTACCTTTAAGAAATAATAGGTAAAAAATTAATAAACGAGTAGCTTCATTTATTAACGTGAATTTGCCGTCCAAACTATTCCCGAAGCTTTGTAACTTTATTGTAAGCCACAAGCATTCATTTCGTGACTAAAACAGCGTACTATAACTAGGTTTATTCTTAATTACCAAGTTACATTTATCTTGAAGCTACATTTCTAGCTATCGCAAAGCAAGTTCCTAACTTTGGTAGCTCAACGTACTTTTGGTAGATATATTTTGAAATTCTTAAACTTAATTTGAGTTCTATAACTTATTTAAATTAATTTTAGATTATATTCTTATAACTACAAAGAGTCAGTAGAGAGCTGAATGCTTTATAAGCATATTATAATCATTCCGAATTAACATTGAATCCCCGAATCCACTTCATGCCGGCTTTGCCGCAATCCGCCTAAGAGCAAGAGAAGCACTTATGGAAAACTTAATACTATGGATTTTGCCTGCATTTCATCTCATCATCATCTTAGTTCTAAAATTAAAATTTTCGTAAATGAAGATACAATTTCATTCTAAAGGAATAAAGAAGCGAAACCGAAGGTGAACGCTAGCTAAATGTAGATCGTTGACCTATGAATGGTAGGTCGATTAGGTGCTGTTTTGATTCGGTTAAATGATGTAACTTAATAATATTTCGGGTTTAAATGTCAACTATAACCGTATCAACATGATAACTTTTTTACGATATTATTAAGTTTAGGTAGGTATAGTGTAGCGTTGAATGAAAATAAATATTATTTACTTACTAGTTTTTAACCGACTTAAAAAAGAAGCAGGTTCTCAATTCGACTGTATTTTTTTATGTTTGTTACTTCATAGGTAAGTTTTGACTGGGTGAACCGATTTTGATGATTCTTTTTTATTGGAAAGCTGGTGCTTCCCGTGTGGTCCAGTTCTTGAAGTCGGTTGTTTTTTTTTAATATTTGTAATTATTAGTCTTGTAGATTTAAAGGATACAGTAGATGATAATAATAATAATAGATATCTTTATTGTACACCAGATTCATTCTAAGGTTAACACAAAATTAGAGAAGTATAGTTGGCGGCCTTATCGCCCGGAGGCAATCTCTTACAGGCAACCATTGGATGAATAGAAAAAATAAAATTAAGAAAAAGTTTATTAACCATAGGGTAGTGTCTGGTGTAAAACTAGGTAAAAAGGAAAAAAAAATGTTTTAAAAAAATTGGTTTGGTGGACATTCAACTTTTTAAGAAAAAAATGCAGTTATTGAGGATGAGATTTAATTTTGTTTTCAAGTTTCATTTACTTATTTTTTGTACTTAAAAAAGTTAATATTTTCCCATACACAAAAAAGCAATTAAAACATTTTTGTACATTCATATTTCAAAAGGATTATACATCGTCACCGGCCTATTGACACATTGGAAAAGTGGTCATCGAAGTAAAATGAAGAGACATAATGTGTCAAACGAAAGGCACATGTTAAAACAACATATAAAAAAGTGTAAATTATTACCGGATCTTAATATAGAACATGTAAATATTCGCATATATGGCATGTTGGAACCGCGGATGTATTATAGGTTGTCTGACCGGGAACGGATATAACTTCACAATGATATATTACTACGTCAAATATTGGATTTGAAATGTCGTCATCGGTGTTTGAAATGTTATCTATCTCTTTATTAATTACTAGCGACCCGCCCCGGCTTCGCACGGGTGCAATGCTGATACTAAATACACGTTGTATATAAAACATAGCTGACCCACGCAACCTCGTTTGCGTCTTATATAGCCCGTAGCATGAAAATTTTCGCAAAATAAGTAACTTTTCTGGTTGATTTTTACACCTTGTGTCCGAAAAACCCAAATATCTTACGGAACCCTATTTTTTTCCAAAATAAAATATAGCCTATGTTACTCGTGGATAATGTAGCTTTCGAATGGTGAAAGAATTTTTAAAATCGGTCCAGTAGTTTTTGAGCCTATTCATTACAAACATACAAAAAAAGGTACAAATCTTTCCTCTTTATAA
Organism: Spilarctia lutea; assembly: GCA_916048165.1. NCBI lineage: Eukaryota > Metazoa > Arthropoda > Insecta > Lepidoptera > Erebidae > Spilarctia > Spilarctia lutea. Next base: position 11,956,012 of record OU696475.1, on the reverse strand, counting down.
TATTAGTATAGATTACTTAGTCTTCATATTTTTACGAATAAAATTTAATTTTGCACCATACTTTTCTCTTGTTGCTTTGGATAAAATTAGATCCCATACCCATCTACTTTAAAGGCCTCTATTTAGTTGTACGGAAAAATTAGGTCACAAAATCAAATATTTTAATATGCATTTAGCGAAATACTGTTAATTTAATGAAAATGTATTGCTACAAAAGTTCTTAGTTCTTACTTTAACGTTCTTCCTCTCTTTGTCTTAATTGTAATCTACTGAAATACTTTCCTAGGTTAGTCACTGAAGTATTCATATCTCGGTGAGAAAAACAGCGCAAAATTTATTTCTTAAAACAAGAAAAATATGTTTTTGTCGGAGAAGCTCACTTTTAGAGTTTGTTTCTTCGCATGAATTCCTAATATCTATACATATAAATAAAATTTAAAATTACAGACAGGCACTAAATTTCATTTATAATAATAATGTAGCAATTTATTACTATACATTTTATAAAAAAAGTAAAAAGTAAAACCTAACTAGGACAAAAAACTACACTGAAAAAGTATAAAACAAATTTGAAAAGCCGTAGTCATATGTTACATAGAGACGTACCATAACACTTTAACAATGCGCGACTACGGCTTTTCAAACTTGTTTCATACTTTTTGAGCGTCGTTTTTTGTCGTAGTTGGGTTTTAGTTTTAACTTTTTTTAAATAATATGTAGTGATAAATTGCGACAGCTTTTTTTTATTATATAGGAGGCAAACGAGCAGACGTATCGCCCGATGGTAAGCGATTACCGCCGCCCATGGACACCCGCAACACCAGAGGCGTTACAAGTGCGTTGCCGGCCTTTAGGGGGTGGGGAGTGGGATGGGGAAAGGAGGGGGGGATGGGGTATAGGCCTCCGGTGTTCTCTCTCACTCGGTGAAACACAGCGCAAGCGCTATTTCACACCGGTTTTCTGTGAGGCCGTGGTATCACTCCGATCGAGCCGGCCCATTCATACCGTAGCGAAGCTCTCCCACGGTAAAGAAACGGTAAACTGTCAGTTGTCATATATGGACCAAGTGTTAAACTGTGTATTCATGAAGTCCGGGTATTATGAGTAATGACCAGAAAAGCCTCGTTTTCACAGTAAACATTTGCTTAGCAACAGTTGATCAACATTGTTGATGAGCAACGAGAATATTGTTGGAAAATTTGTTTAAATCTATATAGGTTCATAGGTTGGCTGTCCACACGCCAGTCTGCGTTAAAATGTTGCCCGAGGAAGTACTGTTAATATGTTCTCTGTATCTGATGTATAAGATTTTTAATAATAATATAAAAATATATGAGAGGCTTTTTTGTCTATAGTAATTTGAGTACGCAGTGTATGTATATTAGTTTCCACGTCTTTTTTGGTTATATTTAGGACTTAACAAACTTCTTCAAATGCATTGTTCTTTTTGTTTCTTTCCTTGTATTTTTTGATTGAAAAATCCCATAACAAATACATATTTTAATTGAAATAGCTCTATTAATTGCATTATTTTATAATGCACCACACTACTGTCATGTTTATAAACGGTCGCAAACACGTCCACACACGTCAATATTCGTTGATAAACAGATGTTGTCCCTCGTCGGGCGAGAACTTGTCAACTGCCGTTATCAACTCTGCAACACGCAGTATTGCCAGAAACATGTTGCCAGCAACATAGCAACATGTTGAAGCAAATCTGTTTATAAACAAAAGTTTACCGTTTTAAGTTTAAGATTAAAGTTAAATAATTATAATTTAAACTTTGTTATTTATCGCATTAGTTTGATGTTATGTATATTGCCTGATGATATTTAGACAATGTGATAGTACACAGGTAACTAGGTATATTACACTAAGCGCGAGAAGGCGATCAATTCCAAATGCTTTCAAAGTGGCAATTGTTAATGTAATAAATTAATTATGATGTTTGTTTTGACTCAACCCTCAGTTGTTTAAGTTTTCATAAACACTGAGCTTGATTAATAACACTGTTTATTGTACCGTTCAATTAAGTGTAAATATTATACTTCTGTAGTCTCAGCTTTAAAAAGATAAAAAAGATTTATATATTTTAATATTTTTCACCCTAAAGTTTAAACAGCCGTAAATTTTGAAAATTTGACTATAGTTACCTATTTAACTATACTTAGGTACCTAGAGTTTATAAATACTGCTTACAAATTACTATAGAATTAAGAACCTCTTCTTAATAAGCGTATCAGACTGCAAGGTACTATGAAAGGAGTGATTTAAACATGACTCGATTTACTATGACAATTTCGGCAGGAAATTAAGTGATTAGCATTATTAATAATATCCGAACGATTGAACTTTTCAATAGTTTCAAATTGTCGTTTCATATTACGTCCTTGTCAAACTGGTCTGGCATGTTTTTATATTGTAGGTACACTTGATTCATGATAATCATAATGGAAAAATGGCAATCGTTACTGAAATATTCATCTTCCTAGTTTATATTTTCCCAATATGATTTGAGGGTCGGCTATTACTTCAACTGGTTTAAGTTGAATATCAGTTTTTTCACAGACCGACTGTCATCGGAACTCCTTAACCCTGAAGGTGAACTGAATTCGAAGTTTCGAGAGACTTTCCAATAACGATTACCTTAGATGTTCATGATCACCGGGACTAAAACAATACTAACATCCCTATCTGACAAAAGCAGAATTCAAGAGTATGGTAGCGGCCTAGTGATTCTTCTGCATCATTGTGTCTTCAGTCTCGCACTCACCAACGAAACGAGACAGCACGAACGCTGTCATTTTACGTTAATTTTCTGTGCGAGGGTACTACCGCCCCGGACGAACCATCCGTTTGTGCTGAAATCGGCGTGGAGAGTCACTCTGCGCTGTTATTAGAGATTTCTTGTAAGAAAAACCAAATAACACTTAACACCCGAGACTCTGGGTCGATAGTTGCATGGTAGCCGTAAGATGATACATGGATGCATATTTATCAGCCACAGAATAAATACAATCTCTTCTTTCATTAAAAAGATGCTTCGTGGAAAAATTTCAACGGTTATTTTTCGGCTTCCCGCAAGATCCGTTTTTTAAATGTTTTGAAAGCTGGTTCTTCCGAATGCATAAGTGAATTAGGATTGGGAGGGAATATTTTGAAAAGCTGTAAATAAACTTTTTTATATTCTAACTATTTTTCATTTCACTATTTTTGGAACAGCCCACGTACATACAAAATTCCTAATGTCAACTGCCTAATAACAAGATGAATGATGTTTATCACAAAAGTGGGGCATGAAGTTTAAGCAACTCAAAATTGTTAACTATAGTGAAGATTTCGAGGGATGGGATGATTTACCTTAACTCTCAATAAATCGAATGTGTCAAACACAGAAGCTACGAATAAATTAGGACGGATAGTAAAGTTAAATTATGCGGTTAACCCGTTCGCCAAATTACTTAAGCATAACTTAAGCACGTAAGACAATAACTTAAGCCTCGTAAGATATCTCTCTTAGTATAGTATCTTAGAGTAAGTTTAAAAAAAAAACACGTGTACAGTAAACTTGAGGATAGTATTTTTTAAGAAGTTATACTGAATTGATGAAAATATCTTTTAAATTAAGATCAAATTAAGAAATTTAATAACTAGTGAAGTGACCCACGAAATTTCGTCTGCGTCTCTTTTCATTCATGATCGGCTTCTATTACTCTAAACGCGATGTTAATTAAACTGTCCTAGGCACGCCATCAAAATACACACTTGAAAAAACGTGCATATCTGTTAGATAATGTCGGAGTTCATCTTAAGCAACGTGACATGAGAATTATATCAATTCTATATAATAGATAATAACATTTTCTGACATTTGACGCAACGCCATCTAATCCAGACCCAAACTAAGCAGAGTTTAATTAAACTATGGCACAAACTTACTACACAACTAGATAAAAATACATATTATTATCCTTTTTTGTACACATACATATAAAAAACACACGTAACAAATATTTGCAGATCATTGACACATTTGGTCCGACTCTAAAATCGAACCCGAGTCCTCAAGCACAGCAGTCGCATACGCTACCCCTGTACGACCGAGGCAGTCACTTAACGTTGAATTGTAATAAGCTAAAGTACAGTTCATTACAATTCTTTAATTTACCACCCCTACAGAGATTTTTATTTTAAAACTATTTGGTTTCATTTTAACTATTTAATAATAAAAAAGTGTATTTACTGTGTGTTTATCCGTGTGATGAACGTTAGAATTATATAGCAAAACAATAATGGTTTAAGTTTCAATATTTTACTTCAATACTAATTAAACAATATTTTCTTAATTATATCGTCTCTAATTGAACAATATCTATCTAGACCCAATTAATTTGCTTTGCTTTAAGTAGTGTAAACTAATTCATAATAAATCAATGGTATAATCAATGATATAATTGATACTTGAACAAATATATTCTATCTCCTTTCTTTTTGTACTCTCTATAGTCTATAGCTTGCCCTCTCATCCTTCTTTTCGTTCTAATATATTTGTAAGGTATATTTAAAAAAATATTGTTTGAAATATTAATAAAAAAAAAACTGAGCAAGACGACAGTCATATAGTTTTAAAGTTTTTTTTGGAAAATTAATAAAAACAAGTTTTAAACGTTAGAGCTGCTGCACTATTTTCGAACATCAGTATTTTTGATTTTATAGCTTTGTTCTATTATGTTGTAAACCTTAACCTCTACGAGTAACAATCTTCATTAAATTTTTATATTCGATAAAATAAAAGGTAGTATTTTATTATTTCAATTGTATATATCGCAGTATATAGATTCCAGAAAGATATGTTCATATTCAAGCGTATTTAGATGTGGAGATATTTAATGTAAAATCTGCATTTTTTTATCTAACCAATCCCTCTTTTAAAAGTCGTTTCTCCAGTCGTAACTTTGTCCGCAATCTTCTCGAAATTTACCTCTATACTTCGTAAGTGGTCTTAAAGAATATCTTCAGAAAGTTGGCGTCGTCGTCGTTACCGAATACTTTGAGTCCGACGAATGGTTTTGCTTTGAAAACCGATACACTGAATATTACCTCCAGTATGTACAAGCACTGGTTAAAAACAGTCGTCTGATATTTTTTATTTTTTTTTATTTTTTGTGTGTTCTAGTTTGTTTTATTGGTATTTGTATTATTTTATTTTATTTTTTATTTCTTTTTCTATCTATTGATGTAAATTACCTATGAATCTTGTGTTTGAAATAAAGAATTATTATTATATTATTATTATAAAACACGTGTCGTGATTAGAATGGTTCTTGAAACTTATTCATCCATAACTTTCAGTATTAAAAGGTAATATTTAAACCGTTGTTATTTTCTTCCATTGTGATTTTTTAGAAAAAAATTGTTTTTCATTTAAAATATTCCTTCACCTTTAATATTTTTTCAAGATTATTTCGTCGTTACTAAGTAAGCTAACATTACTAATTATAAAGGTATACGTTGCTGAATTTGTAAGGTAGGTACGTTTTGTTTGATTCTTTATAAAATAAAATATATATCAAAATACATTTTAAGTAATTCGTAATCCAGTAGGATATTGACGAGCGATGATCGATTACCGGAATGGATTAATCCACCAATAATAAATTTTACACTCACAGTAATGCAGTACCTTTTGGGTGTCGACCAATGGCTGTTAGTTCGTCAGTTCGTTAGTTGCCAATGGCGGCTAAAAATAAATGTGATCTAAAGAACACACAAAGAACGGGGATTACGCGCTTATGTCTTTAGCTTTATCGGTTTTAATAATTTTGTTTCATTTTCTGCTTCTACTGAAACAAAAATAAATATATATGACTCTCTTTTCACACTCTTTTTTTACTTTAGAAAAAAGATTATTTTAAGAACCAATCTAGGTTTCATTCAGTCTCGTGAGGTTTGAACACGTATCTTAAGACAGTACCGTTTTTTGCCCTTATTTTTGCCGCTTTAAACACTATAAAATTTTATAAAACACGAAAATCTTATGACATATTAAATCTCATTTATACTACTCAATATTGCCAGTCCACAATGTGTCATAGATGGTAAAATTAATAATATGTAACATCGATTTACAGCTGAATAAATGCAAAAATCTTTGTAAGTACGTTATTGGTTTAACGAAACGAAAACACTACGTGATATTCATATTTAGAGAAGAGCGTAAGCCCGGCTTGATTTATTCATACATACACGTGTATTTTTCTACATAATTTCAGAGTAGCGTTGCTTAATACGAAAATGCGAAAACATTTCCAGTTAACTATTTTCTCGAGCATGTGAAACTTTCACTTGTCAGTCATCCAACCGAATTAAAACATTTTTTATTTCTCTTCTGTTGATAACTTTTTTTTTAATCTGCGAAAGTAGTCTTCTAATACTATACGCAAGAGTTTATACAGACACGATATATGATAATGTATATATAGCTCACTGTACTTACACAAAGTTGTTAGGGTCACGGTGTTCCATCCATACTTCCATAATAATATTATTTATTTTATAAATGCTTAAGTTTTTAAGGATGTGTGTGTGTGTGTGCTTATTATTCTTTCACGCAAAAAGTACTGAACAGATTTTAAATAAATAAATAAATAATAAGTTAAAATTTATATAGATTTTTTTATAATTATTGGATATTTTTTAACAATGCACATTTTAGAATATTTATCGAACTATGTATTATAAAAATTTATACATTTGTCATTTAAGTATTGAATGTAGATAAACTTTGTCTTTTACACTAAGTAATTTAGGAGTATAGTTTAAAAGTTATTACTATAAGATTGAACCGAATGAAGCGTCATTAAGCGTCTACTATGTACTTACTATGTAGAGGCCGCGAGGGCGGAGGGGTAGTCAATGCATTGCCAATGTTAACATGGGAAAGTAATTAAGTTTCTTTGTTGCACTTCTACGGCTAAACGGCTGCACTGGTTTTAATGAAATTTGCCCTGGAGATACTTTGATTCTTAAGTCATTGCATAGGCTACGCATTACCACGAAAACCGATATACACGCGTGCGGAGACGCGGGCAAATGCTATAATATTATAAGTTTGAAAGTTAAGATTGCACGTCTAAACCACTGAACCTATTTGGATTCTAATTCAAATAGGTGCAGTGGCAAAATTCTTTATGATATTTAGCAATCCTTTGATTTTTGAGGCCCACGTCATATTTAACAAACTTTTACATGTTTACTATGCTCTTAAACACACCAGAAATCTCTTAAAACGCAAAAATCACTGTATATAAAGTGAGTTATTTACCACAAGCAGTTTTGTAGCGTCGTCACTGAAATTAACCGTATACATCCAAACCCATGCGACTACAAAATTTAAAAAAAGTACATTAGGCTGTTTGCCTGGCGTCTTTTGCATACTTTACCTATTTTACATGAGAAAAACTGGACAGCGAAATAAGTTTAGTCAATGAGAGAATGACTTTATTGATTTGGTCGGTGTTTATCATTACATGTTATTAGTATATAATTTCACTTATTATATTGGTAATTTTTTTTATATGTTAGAAGGTATGAACGTACAGACTGCCGACCTTTTAGTTCCTCTCCTGGAACAAGGGGTAACCTCAGTAGTCGCTCAAAAGGGATTGTATTGAGTGAAACTATATCTTAATACTGGTTTTTCTCTGAGGCCCATTTTTCTCTATCATCATTTCTGATGAACTTGTCCATTTATGCTGAAGCTTGTCTCTCTAAATATTCATAAAGTTTTCTCTTTTGTATAGAACTATTCACATAAAGCAAATAAATTAATAAGTGGACCTGAGAGTTAGAAGGCTTTGCACGACTGAAATGTGAAAAATAAAGTATTAAAGCGAAACGTCTTTGTTCGGTGCATCATTATTTTCTTTGTGAAAGTTCAGATATATTTTTCTTTAGACTTTAGATTCAAGGCGACTCGAATACAAGCCTTTCTAAACCACTCATTCTATTTTATCATAAATTTTTACCCAATTACGGTGAAGCCAAAAGAGAGAGGTTTGTAAGTTCCTGCGTTGCGCCTAAACTACTAGACCAATTTGAATGAATGAGGTGTCAATATATTCGTAATAATGGCGCGGGTGGCATAGGCTTTTGGTCTAGTGAATGGTGACTGCTAAACTGGGTCGTAGGTTCGCTTCCCGTTCAATCACGGGGTGCCTGGGTGTAATGTATCTATATTTATTAGTAGTTTGGTTACCGTAGTACAGGGTATGCCAAATTTATGATCAGGCAACTAAGTGTGAGGTCATAATTATTATTATTTTTGCCACATAAAAAGGTGAAATAAATTTTGTAAACTTATAAAATTATGTGTAATAAACTAATGCTTAGATAACTTGCCTGATCAATACTTTCTCTGACGGAAATCTCGTGGAAACAAACGCAGCCAATTTCCTTGCTTCGACGTTGTCCCTCCTCAGTAGTAACCATGCGATCACCGGCTTGGTCGACTTTGTTGCCAACCATCACCACTGGTGTTTCTATTGCACTGTCCTGTTAACAATTAAAATTAATAAATATTTCGGACATTTCACATACAACGCCATCTACCTTCAAACTAAGCCGAGCTTGTACTATGAAAGCTAGATTGACTAATAGAATACTTAAATACTTGTTTTTACACACTTAGGAAAACACCCAAAATCCGAAACAAATATTTGCAGATCATACAAACATTTGTTCATATATCGTGAATTCTCACATAATGGGATTTCATTCGAATAACGTCACGCGTTTTTATTTTTAACTAGTAGGCTATAACTATAGTGTATATAATATAGAAAAACAGAAAATTAATACATATTTTATATTTAACTAGCTGAACCCCGCAGTGATTCCCGCGGTTATTGTCGTACGGCGATTAACGCCGCGGGGCGAAGCTAGTCTAAAAAAGTAAGTTAGTAGCCTAAGTTACTCCTTAAATTATAAGCGACGTATCAGTGAGAGTCCTGTCAAAATCGGTCCAGCGGACCGACAGACAGATCGACAGACAGACAGACAAAAATATAAATAAATGATATTTTTTTGAAGTGAAAACTTCTTTAGCGGCGCTGTGTATTTTTTTAGAATGGGTAAAAATGTATAAACTCGCGTCAGGTCACGTGACCTGATCGAAAATCGTAAGACGGATGGAGAGAGGACGTATAAACTCGCGTCAGGTCACGTGACCTGATCGAAAATTCGTAAGACGGATGGAGAGAGGACAGGCGGCACAGGGCGCTTGCGCGAATGTTCGTGTGTGTATGTAATATAAATTGTCATGTTTGTGTGCGATAGCGCAATAAATGAATATTGTATTCCACCACATAAATAATAGTACTTTTATACTGATAATGAAAGCAATTCGTACAAAATTATTCTCTAACCATTCCAAAATATCAAAAATGCACAACGTTAATATTCAAGTTTTCACTTCTGCCGGCACTCCCGGAGTGCAACCCGTCGATTTTTTTTTGTTTTCTGTATATGTATCGCCTAAACACATATAATGCGTTTAGTTAAAAGCGGTTATTTTAATATTACAAATACAAAAAATACACTCCAATTTTATTTATTTGTATAGATGTTAGTAGTATTATATAGAAAATTTTAATGTAGCCTACAATTTGAAAGTAAAAAAGCTTGGCATAAATTAGAATGGACAAACATCAGCTACGTGAGAATGACCGATATCACATGCAAGTAAACCATGTTTCGTAGATATTCATTCAAGTCTATTTCTTATGAGCTCAACGTCTGGCATCTTTATTCAATCACAAATTATTTACGTCACATTTCCTTCGACGGATATTGCTTATTATCTTATGGTTTCTCCATTCCGACTGTTTAGTATTACTAATGCGCATACAGAAATAACACGTGAGGGATATGAATATTTCTAATAATATCTCTTTTATCTGTCTAAAAATAAAACATGTACTTATATAAAAAAATAGTGAAGCGACCCTTCCGCTAAACCTCAAGAGGATTATTATTCACGAGGATATTTTAATGACGTTCGAAGTTTAACACTTCAACTTGTATCACGGGTTTTATTGTAAAATATCTACAAAAGTTTTAGAACATAAATCAGTAACGAATTGTTTAAAGGAACCACGATTCGCGGCTCTTTAATTTCAGACAACTGAGTTAAGAAACCGAAGACGGGTTTTTGAAATGATTTACATTAGGTACTTCTGGCTATAAATAGATTGATGCTTGTCGTAGTAGCAGGGGAGCTTATTAGCTATAACGAATTACTACGATATTTCTGTAATAAAATGGCTTCTAAACTCACAAAATTAGTATCTAAATCGAATTACGTAGGTTTGTTTTAACATATATAGAAAAGACTCAGTTCTACTCAGTATTCAATTATAAATTCGTTGTAATAATTTTTCACTTTCCTTTAGTTTGGTCAAGTACTCGATAGGCATTTCTGTATTATTAGCACAGGCGTAACTTACCTTTATCTTGATGCATTTTCTAATGCCTGTAATAAATTCAAGATAAAATACCTACAAATGTTACACATATGATAAATTGAAGTTTTATATACTGGGACTTTTTGTGATGAGGTGTAGACATTTACTCAGAAAATCAAGAAAAAAACATGATCAGTTATTACTGTAAAGAAATTTAAAATATTTCACATTTAATATTCATAAGGATCTAGTAAACAGTAGTGTGTTCTATTCGCGGAACCTGGAGGCGAAAGCCCTTGCGGCTCTATATCAGTGGTGCAAGGAGGTACGGGAGTTCGGTAGCAGAACTACTCGAGAAATCAAAGATCAGAAATCCCAACTCCACCAGGTCCTCGTGAAGGAATGGAAGGAACGACTTGGGCAACCGAGCGCTGGGCACGCCGTTATTGCGGCGGTAAGACCCGTTATGGAGGATTGGCTCGAGAGGCACCACGGTTCCTCTCATACCGGTTGATGCAGGTGATTATTGTGTGGTGGAAAAGGATGTTTAGGAGATCACCTGTGTCTGATCCGCTAAGAGAGAGCGCCTAAGTGCCACCACGGCGATGGCCGGATCGTGGATATGGCGCTCCACACACTGGCAGAATGTCCGGTGTGGAGGGAGCCGAGTCACGATCTCTTGGCGGCCGTCGAAGTGAGGGTTCTTTCGCTCAGTAATACGATTGTGGCCATGTTACTGGCCGTGCGAGCAAGTTATGCTTGCGAAGGAGACAGCGGAGCGGGACCGGGAGACCGCGAGGCTCGGGAACGAGTCTGGTACCGAAGACGACTCAGGCACTGGCGGTCGCAGAACGATCTCCGTCCTCCATAAGTGCTAGCCTGGGGATGACAGGTGAGGCCTTATGTCACCCTAGCAGAAGCAGGCTAGATAGCGGCGCATGCGCTTATTCCCGAACAGAAAAGGAACACCGGGGTTTCTGCACAGGAGGGGGCCATTTACAAACCGTAGGTAGCCTGAGGTACGTTCGGGTTCCAGGGATTTACTTTAGAGGGTGTACGGTTCTCCGACCCCTACGAGACGGCGTACGGTTTTAGTCGGTTCGAGTCCGACATTGCCAGTTGGTGGTATACGGGGGGATTAACGCACACAAAAAAGTGGGTTCTATTCACAGTACTGCACGTTAATTTAGTCTTGTTTGTGTTACTTTTTTCAAGGGGATAATATTTTAAATCACATTGAAAACTCTATGATGTGCCTCGTTGTGCCTCTTATTAAGGCCATGAGCAAGGCGGAGGCCCTATTATTCCATAAAACTCAAGATGATTTCTGATCCCCTATATTTTTAAAAGGTTCGATTCCAATACTGGAAACACCGGTGGTGTTAAGTATAGGGAGATTTTCAAAATAGAAGTCTTTCACTAAGCAGTAAGTAGTTATGTAATTAAATGATACCTTGGATAGAATGGCACAGTTACAATTACAATTTCATTGATCTATTATTTTATGTACAGTATATAAATACATATAGAAAACTCACCTACTGCCCTACCATTGAAATTAAAGGCATTATGATATAATGCACACCTAGCTTTTTCTTTATTTAGAATTAAACCGGTAATAGTTCGTTAAAAAGCCCATAAAAAATGATGACACAAAATATCTTATGTTACTTATTCTAAATCACATTTTTGTACTCTTGTTAACCTTTTATCTTTTTATAAATTGAGCCTCATAACAGGAGTCTAATACCACAACAGTTCAACGAGGTTGTATATACATAAGTCATGACCTCTGCGTTGTCTGGCAACCGGTTGTTCCACAGCAATTTACTCGTATTATATCGATCCGTTTTCGCCTAGATGCGAATGTAGTCAAATTAAATTCTATTGTTTATTGTAACTAGACTATGTTTTAAGACAGGTCCATTCAAACAAACTGAAAGTTTATGACGAGATTTTTTGTTAAGATACTGAAGAAGACAAAAATTTAATTTCAAAACAGTAAAGATAAATATTTTTTTCTAGACTTCTGTAAGAATAATATTTTGATCACTCAATCATATTTCTTACGCTTTAAGATTTCCTTACTATGATATACATTACCTAATTAAAACTAAATTATTTTTAGGGTTCCGTACCACAAAAGGAAAAAACGGAACCCCTATACGATCACTTTGTTGTCCGTCTGTTTGTCTGTCAAGACTCTTTTTCTCAGGAACGCTTAGAGGTATCAAGCTGAAAATTTAATATTCAGGTCTACTGTCCCTTGAAGCTGTGAAAAACTCACAACTTCTAAGCCAACGCAATCAAAAGATATAGCCGCTTATTTTGCAAATTTTCGACACTCGCAAGGGAATCAAAAGCTACAAAGACTTCCAGTGAACTCAGAATCTTGTAATTTAGTTCTCAACAACGTCTTATAGCACAGACAAAGAAAAAAATATGGAAAGAATAAATTTGTAGTTACATCATACAATATACCTACAGGCTTGTACGGAATCCACGGTGCGGGTGTCCGACTCGCAATTGGCTCAAGAACAAGCAATTAGATTGTCAAGAAACTTCAATCAATTTTTGAAAACCTATGATCTTATATATATATCTTATAGATATAAATATTTATACGAAAATGTTTTCAATAAATTGTATCTAACCTTCATAGTCGAAGCAAGTCGGCGTCTTCTTTTATTGTAGTTGATGAGGAATTTGAGACGGTGGCACTCGTCGAAGGAGCATTTGTCTGTTACCGAATACATCAAAATAAACGCCTCTGCCCATCGGATGTTGCTCTCGAGGTTCGCGTATTCACTTTCCTGAGAAAAATAAAAATAACTGATGAGTCATATTCTATTCTGAAATTCAAAACTAAAATCTAATTAACATTTTTTCTTATTCTTTTGATTGTTACCTAAGCTGTGTTTCATATGAGTTTTCTTAATATATTTAACAAAAACAGGTTAGTTGCACTATTTGTAACTCAAGAATGGCTGTACAGATTTTTATAATGTTTTATTTTGGATTTCTCTTCTCCCTGAATTTTATAAATATGAAGATGTTTTCATACATACATAATATTTTTTTATATTAAGAGCCATGATTAAAGAAGCAGTTGAAACTGCGAGGAATTGCCAGTTATTTACAGAATTGACATGATACCAAGAGTCCTTTACATTTAGGAGTATCAATATCAGTTTCGGTATTTGTAATTTATTATTCATTATCTATATTTCATATCTAATAATATTTTATGCGTGTATTACTTTCTAGATGGCATGCAAACATTAGGAACGAAGAACTTTATTAGTAAAATGTCAAGTGACGGTTGCAACAAGTTTACTACTTACATGTGAGTCTCCGGCGGAATCCAGTATTTCAAAATATACCATTTCGTTATCAATGACAGTTTGGAATGTATAAATCTTCTCTAAATTGGGGTCGTATTCTCCGATGAATCTTCTGGTAATGAATCTAACTACGAGAGCTGTAAGTGAAATAATTTATTATTATTAATATTAGATAGCCGAGGCAAAAGGCAAGCAAACCTAAGAGTATTTAACTTCATTTAGTTTTAGTTTCTCGGAGTTTTAATATTCTCCAGCTGGCTCAAAGTTAGTTGACTATTATATATTAGTCAACTTACTTTAGTATATACTAATTCTTATCTCATTTATGGTAAAGCAATACAGCTAAAGATTTCTTATCTATTGGTTTAAAGTGTCGGTTTGTATGATTGAAATTAGATTAAATTTCTTCGGATGAAATGAGTTTATATAACGAAAGGTTTTTCCTTTTGATGTAAATCTGTATATTTAAAATAGTAAACGTTAACGTAGACCTATCTGTAAAGATGGCTTAGTCATTAGATAATTTTAAAAATGGAACATGAAAAGTGAGGTTATTATTTCTGATAAACAAACAACCACACATATTTAAATTGATTGTCAATTGTTAGCGAATTTCAATATTCTTTTAAATTATTTATACATAGGCAAGCAATGAACTTAATTGTCATCCCTATGTCAATACTAGTCAATAGTAAATATTAGCACGGGAGACGGGGAGACCGTTCTTGTCTGTTTATATTTAGTCTAATGAGTTTAAGAGTGGTTGAAGTATATAAATACCCGAATCCAAAAATACTAAGCTTTAATCTGTGGTTACTATGTGTTATATACACATGTTTAACGAATAGGCAACTGAATGACGTAATATGTATGCAAACTCAAAACTGCAAACGGCTTTGGAAAAATTATAATTAAAAAACTTGTTTTAAACTATTTAAGTACACTAAATCATAAATTCCTTCCAACCAGCATTATTACTTTTTCTCTAACTATGCGTAAGGTTTTTCATTGATTTTAAATTGCAAAATATTCTTAAATTTCCTTATTTGTGCTTGCATGCAGGCAGGAATAGATTCTTTCTTTCTTCCCTTTTCTTTGTAAAAGTGAAACTGTGACGATGTCGACAACTCTATCATAGAATATTTTAATTCTTAGGAAACTAATCGATGGTAGGTGAGTAAGGTGTAGTTCAGTCATTCACTCGTTATGTAACTGCCACTGGTAGGAATTTCTCGGAATATAATATGCTATCCCTTTACCTTAACTGTACCATCTTAACACGAAACATTAATCATGAAAACCATCTGATTAATATTTGGACATTACTTTTTGCCTCACTTTGCAGCTTTACTTTTCTTGCAAAAACAAACCACTCATCATATAATGTACGGCAACTTTCTATTAATTGAAAGAAAATCCGAATGAATTTATATTAATCGCTTTATATTAAATAATGAGCTTTGAACCATTTTCATTTGTGAAGAAATCGATATTCCTTTGAAATTATAATGAACGTGAGTGGTTTATGTTTGTTGTACCTACCAAACACCGGCGATTATGAAATGGAAAGAAATTCATTTTAATTACCTAATTGGTGGATGTTACGTTTTTATTTAATTTGCTTGGAATTGATACGCTGTTTAGGGGTTTTTTTACTACAAAAAGTTACAGACAAAATTTTGTGGAAACAATTTTTTAATAAAATAATAAAATAAAATCGGTGATACTTCTGCTGACTTTTCGTTTACATATTTTAATCTAGTCAACGAATTTCAATGCAGTTTTCAGCAATAGATAGCGATTTAGGAGGAATGTTTATATATGTATTACATGCTTATTATAGACTTCCGTGTGAAGCCGTGTCGCTAGTGTTTAATAAAATAATAAATGAATAATATAAAGTTGCTCGTCATTTTCAGTACAGTTAATAGAGTATTATCTTACCTGATTTGCCAACGCCAGATTGTCCTAAGACCATTATTTTAAAAGGCTTCGCTTTGGGGTACAGTACTAGTTTAGCGAGTGAACTCTTCGGTGATGTGCTGGTGCTCATTGCCACAACAACAGTAACAATAATATTTCGCACTCGAAGTTATCTCCGTTCATCAAGAAATATTGCCACAGCGATCATCCTGTCAAAATGCAAACAATGATTTAAAGGTTTTATAAGGAACCCGGAAACTACACCTTGACTGTATAGTGCAATTAGTTAATTGTTCATAGGGTATTTTAACAAAGTAACACCATTTTTTTTTATTGAATAGTGTGCAAACGAGCAAACTTATCACCTGATGGTAAGCGATTACTGCCGCCCATGGACACCCGCAACACCAAAAGCGTCACAAGTGCGTTGCCGACCTTTGGGGGATGGGAAAGGGGATGGGGAGAGGGGTTGGGGTATGGGCCTCCGGTATCCTCACTCACTCGGTGAAACACAGCGCAAACGCTATTTCACACCGGTTTTCTGTGAGGCCGTGGTATCACTTCGGTCGACCCGACTCATTCATGTCGAAGCATAGCTCTCCCACGGTTAATTTAGCCATAATTCAATTTATAAGTACTTTCTTATCGCAATATATAATACACTCAAGGTGCAGTTTCCGGGTTCCTTCATAATTAATTTTAACTCTTTTCAAATGCACCTTTTTTCTGTTGAAAAATCTCCTCATACTCTCTGTGGTTATGTCGGACTCGAACCGACTAAGAACCGCACGCCATCTCAAGCACCAATAACTTAGGAACCAGGTGTACTCTAGGAAGAAAGCTCCGACATATTCCGGGCCATCATATAAACGAAACCAGTTTTTTGCAGTTCTTTCGCTGCTTTCCACCGAATGGGTTAAACGCCCAGAATTCATACACCCTCTCCCTTTGTCTCTGGGAGTGGGCCCTTTTAGCACTTTGGACTTCGTATACTATGAAAAAAGATGTTCCCTATTTAAGAGGAAAACTCATCTGGAATACTTCCTCCACTCGACTAGCATAACTTATAAAGTGCCTTTCTCAATAATAACTTGTCTGGGAGATGGAGCAGTACAACTATAAATATGTATAGGTATCTATTTGATTGCGTCGCACTTCGAAACTGATTTAATTTATTCAGCGAGATAACAGCTTTCGTACCTACTCTCTGTCAACTAAATATATTAAACGATCAAGGTGTTCGTGATCTGGTATCTTCTTGTAATTATAAGCGTAAGGAAGATGATATGTGGCCCAAAGGTTTTGATTATTAACAAGATCGATTCCGTGATACCGAGGTAACTAACTTAAAGCTTAACGACAATTAAGCCTTTAAGTACCTTATCCAACGCTCATTATTCTGTGTATAATAAATAATCATAAAAACATATCTACTATAGTCCTGAAACCAGTTTTATATATATGAGCCATACTAATTGCGAATGCAGACAATATAATAATGCAGCATTGTGACCCACACTTTGGCGGCCTATTGAGATACTTCTGTATCACTGGGCCTCCGGTCTCGCACTTACCAACGACATACGACAAGTTACTTTTGTTAAATAGATTCCGATGAGAAAAGTCCAAGGTGATATGATTACCAGGTTCATTGTAATTTAAAATCAGCATCTAATGAGCAAATATGCATCTAAGCTTGCAGTACGCATGTAGTGCTATTACGAGTACAAAGGCATTGGAACCAATATAACACCATCAAGTGTCACCTTAATCGCAAAATACTTACATCATACTCCATACAGAATTTCTATTATATTATCATACAATACCATGGTTTGTATCATTACGTTAAGAAAATATTTATTATCAAATCTCTGGCATTTTATATCCTGTGGAAGTAACTAATAGTCGTTGTGTAAAAATTACGAGCTCGTTTGCGACGGTTGTATAGGAGTTGGTTCGGGCTAATTACTTGTATATATCATCACCATTCTTGTTTAACGACCAATAATGTGGCATTGATCGATATATAATTTGTTAATAGTGAGACTATTTCCACTTGACATTTTCCTTGCGTTGTTGATTGTCTCTTGTTTTCAATGAAAGTTCCTTTTTAGTAGACAACTATCAACCTACCGCATTATATTTTTGATTCAGAGGACGAAAAATTACAATTTAAATAAATTTGGTTTCAGGTTTTTTTTTTATTGAATAAATGGCAAACGACCAGACGTATCACCTGATGGTAAGCGATTACCACCGCCCATGGACACCTGCAACACCAGAGGCGTCACAAGTGCGTTGCCGGCCTTTGGGGGAAGGGAAGGAGGATTGAGGGGGTTTGAAATATGGGCCTCCGGTATCCTCATCCACTGGGTGAAACACAGCGCAAGCGCTATTTCACACCGGTTTTCTGTGAGGCCGTGGTATTACTCCGGTCGAGCCGGCCCATTCATGCTGAAGCGTGGCTCTTCCACGATTTAACGGTTTTCACGGTTTGGACTTAAAGTGAAAAAATAGACTAAAAGAGTTGGGAGTAGCTTGAAAAGCTTTTGATGTAACTTAGTTCTTTTAAAGCTGAATATGCAGTTTGTGACCCAGAGGAAACTATCTATTTGTTAAATTAGACTTTTTGTGCTCACTATTTTTCTTAATTACTTACAGTGTGGTTTAATTCACTGATAATGTACCCACTTTTATTTCACAAGCATCGTAAGCAAGCAGTAAGCATCGCCCCTAGTGCGAGGTCGCTCTTAAAACTCTATAAACGCCTTGAAAGCTTAAACGCTACGCAAGCGTTGTTAAATCTAACTAGCTAATATAAAAATATATAATATTGCACAACCCCGTGGTGCTACACGCAGTACTACAATAACCGCGAGTAACGCCGTGGGCCGAAGGTGGGCTAAAGAAGTAGCTTAAATTACTTCTTATATCACAAGCTAACTATCAGTGAAAGTTCCATCAAAATGGGTCCAACCAATACAGAGATTAGTCGGAACAAACAATGAGAGAAAAAAAAGAGATTTTCATTTGCATTTAAAATAAAATAAAATATGTTCAGTTTGACTCTAATTGTTATAAAAACTATTAGTTTAATTATATTTGTCATTGCAAAAACCCGAATATTGATTAATTTTAGGTTTTACCAGTAAATCTTAGGATTTTCCAACACGAGTTGGTAAATATAAGAATTTATAAAGAGGAATAATTTTTCAGGCCTTTACCATTGGAATTAAATACATGCTCGGTTTTACCAGTGATTGCTGGCAAACGTTGATTTTAGAAAGAAAACAAACCACTCAATCACTTTTAATCCAAATGAATCAATAGCAACAGAGCGAATCTGTCACTCGGCGCACCCGCTTTATTCGCTCGCCTTCGTGCCTTAATTTGCACTGTTGTAACTTAAACCTAAAACCCATATGATTAACAATATATAGTATCTGACATAAGATTATAATGAAAAGAAGAAAACACAAAAATATACCTACGTTTTTTAAACAACAAAGAATGTCAGGCGT
Organism: Spilarctia lutea; assembly: GCA_916048165.1. Lineage (NCBI taxonomy): Eukaryota > Metazoa > Arthropoda > Insecta > Lepidoptera > Erebidae > Spilarctia > Spilarctia lutea. The sequence continues at coordinate 11,936,755 of OU696475.1, read as the reverse complement.
TTCAAGTAATTATTTTTTGCAAAACATTCTTCTAATTTTTTTTTTATGGATTAGGTGGCAAACGAGCAGACGTATCGCACGATGGTAAGCGATTACCGCCGCCCATGGACACCCGCAATACCGGGGGCGTCACAGGTGCGTTGCCGGCCTTTGGGGGAAGGGAAGACAGATAGGGGGAGGGGTTGGGATATGGGCCTCCGGTATCGTCACTCACTCGGTGAAACACAGCGCAAGCGCTATTTCACACCAGTTTTCTGTGAGGCCGTGGTATCACTCCGGTCGAGCCGGCCCATGCATGCCGAAGCGTGGCTCTCCCACGGTAATTTTATTTCGGTTTATTACCAAATTTACCGTCTCTTTGAGAAAAATGATAAGATTGACCAATAAATGGTGGTAAAAACTCGAAATAAAACGGTTGTGACTTTTACCATTAAGCGTTTAAATCTAAGATTTTACAGTCTTAAAATACAATACGAAGTTTATAATCACATATCAACACTAAAATAATTATAATATAACACTTTAATAAGACTTTTATGAAGTTTTCAGTGTGTTTTTTTTTAATTTCTGATAATAATCACAATCACAATAGTGTAAAATGTTTGCTTAATTTCAACTTAATTGGTCAAGTACGTTCGGAACCAATGAGCTCTGATATTTAGACTAAATATGGAACAATAAGAAGAAACTTCTAATGATTCCGTTTTTGCAGGTGCAAAAGAATTAATGAAGTAGATGTAATGTAGGCATTCACTTTTCACAATAGTTATGCAATTTGTTGTTATTCTAGGACTGTCATATAATCATGTCTGTAAATCTACAATCTATATGTTAACACGATAGGGAAATTTGAATTTGCACAACTCGTAGAGTCCAATGTGTCCTAAGTGCGATGCTGAGAAAAACAAAGTTTTAAGTTGTATAAAAACTTCTTTAAAAGCGTTCGAGATATTGTTACGAATAAAATTGTACGTGAGAGGCCTTTCAAACCATTGCATAGCTATAGAATTAAGTATTACAAAGTCTTTAAATTTCTTGAAATTTCAGAACACTTTTCTTATAATTGTTTTTGTTCGTGATTACAATTTAGTGTTCTTTGTAAATTTTAACCTATAGATGTAATTAAATCTACAATCTATATGTTAACACGATAGGGAAATTTGAATTTGCACAACTCGTAGAGTCCACTAAGTGCGATGCTGAGAAAAACAAAGTTTTAAGTTGTATAAAGTAAAATAATAATGATAAAAACTTGAGAGGTGTCAAGGGACACCCGGATGGAACGAAGTTCGAAATAGAAAGACGAAACGAAAATATCTGGCTTGCTTTCTATAAGAGAGATAGAGAGACAGACAGAGAAACATGCGCACGCCGCACGGCTTACAATAGCTTACTGTAGCAAAAAGTGTCGTTACCAGCCTATCGCAGTTCACTGCTAAACTTATTTATTGATATATTATGTATTTATATTTGATATACATAATTTTAAAAATCATTAATTTACAGCGACATCTATATTATTAATATTAAACTACTGGCAACGACAACTATAACACGTAAATATAAGTTCAGTTTCTATTCAAAAGATGGCGCTATATATAAAATTGAAAAATTTTTTTCACCAATTCTTTAAAAAAATAATAACAAAACAATATTTTCTTAATAAAAAAATATTAAGACTTCGTTCCCATAACAAAAATAGTGAATCAAGCAATGAAAAATAAACTAATAACAAATATAATTCAAAATAGCAAAAAGTGTCGTGACAACTTTTTCGTATGAATTTTTTCCGTCTAGCTCCCTTTCACAACGCGCGATAAGGAACTTCGTTCCAATGATTCACATTTTAAGTCCTTATTGCTAAAAGGATTTGAATCACTTAACACCAATTTTCTGAAGCTGTAGACCGTGTCACAACTCTGGGTGAGTGGTCCATTTAAACTTGAACATTGCTTCCACACGGTTATCTGTCAAACCAATTAATAAATTATCATCATCTTCTTCCTAGATCCTTTCCTTTATCTTTGCAATGATGCTGTCCTAAGCAATTCGCTTATTAGTCACCAGTTACGACACCCGTGGGATGAATAGGGGGTGGTGATACTCTCTTCTTAATACGTCACCACACGGATAATTAATAATAGATAGCTTTGTTAAAAAAATCAAAAACTAACATAACTAAGAAGCTCAATTTCATGAATTCTCAATTACTATTACTACATAAATAAGGCGCTACGAGGATTTAAACCCGGGGTGTAATATGTATATTCCCAATTTTCCAGAATTGTTTTTTCTAAAGGATTAGAAAGACATTGAAACCTGTGCCCCTAAAGAGAACTGCAGTTTTTAAGCTCGCATAGTTTGTAGTAGCATAATTTAATAACGTAACTTTCAATATATGTACCTCGTTACGTGTACTCTAACATTTATAATAAGAGATGTCGGTGCTTTTAAATAAATAAAGAGGCAAAAACTCAGAGGCTCTTCTGGTTGAATGATTTTAAGTCAAGGTTTAATGTATCGTATTATCGACAAATACTCTCTTTTTTGCAAACCAGAGCGGAGTTCGTAATATATAATTTACGTATATACTGATGATACATTGGTAAACACGTAATGAAAGACGTTAAATTTAACTGACATCGATGCTGTTGAATACCTTTATTTTGGAAATGTTTATGATAAGCAAGAAAAATATGATCAAAAGAGATATTTACATGGCTCTCGTCGTCAAGCCTAAAATGGGTTTGGTTTTCGAATGTCATACAAGAAATGCTAAGCAAGCAGTAACGTTCTTTAAAATAAACGCTAAGAAATATGTAAATACGTTCATATACTACATAATACAGGTTCTGTATAGTTTGTGATGGTTTCATCATCATCATCACCACATCGTACACACGACCGTCGTGTGTACAATGTGTGAAGTTATTATTAATAAAAACGTATTTAGGTACATGCCCACCAGAAACGGTGTCTGGTCTAAATAAAATTCAAGGCCAATGACGTATCAATCTGAAACTAGATATATTGTAACTGTTCAACATCTATAAACTGGTCACAAAATACTATTTTCAATGAGCATGTTTAGAATTATAAATCAAAATTATTTAAAAACTTTTTATTCCTTAATCTTCTTACACACTGAGCCACAAAGTGTTTCTTATACTTCATCTGTACATAAGCGTCGGTAGTCACTTGCCATTCGTAGCCTGACTCCTAGTTTGCCCCTATAGCACAAAAATAGACAAGAATGAATTTGATTTGGGTATTGCTCGTTTCGTATAAAGTTTTAGTAATATGTAGATAGTTCACCCGTTCGAGAATTCCTTCCTCAAATGGAAGGAATTCTCGAAGTATTGAACCCACTGTTCCGAGTTGATACTCGGAAAAGTGGGTTCAATACTTCAACACAAAATTGGTTTCCGAAATGTAGAATTGGTGCTCACACATCTTCCTACTTGCATTTATAGATAATCGATATACCAAATTTAAAAAATCTTCGTCTGTAAAACATTTTATATGATGATACTAGCTGACCCCTGCATCCTCGTATGCGTCTCCTATTGCTATAATAGTAGGTACACATTTGTTTGCTAATGAAAAGGTTATAGTGAGTCAACCTTAAAAGATGGACACAAGTTGTCGCGGACTTTTAAAACAAAATTAGTGACAAAGAGGCGAACAACAGAATTATTCGTTAGAGTCGTTATTTATATATATTTTGTGCAGGTATAAATAAATTACAATTTATGTACCTACGTAAAATACACCCAGAACAAAACTAAATATTTGAGCGACATAATTCATAATTATGGCCAAGCTCCGTAAGAAAAAAATTGAGCTATGGAGGTGACTGATTACCAAAAATAAGTTTTTAAGTCTCAAAATTTCAATTAAATAATAAGTTTCGGCATTCCAGACGTAGTTTTCATTTAAAAAAATATCTCTTTTAACTAGTCACTAAGTAGGCTCTTCTAATAAATTCATTTGGTTCTTGAAATACAGCGTAAGATTCACTTAACACCAATTTTCCCCAAGTTCTCTGTCAAACCAATTAACAGATCATCATCAACAGCCTTTAATAGCCCATTGCTGGACATAGGCCACTCCTTAGAAAGAAGTTTTCGTCTACGAGTACTATACCACGCTAGCCAGACGGATTGACCAGGTTTGACCAAACGCTATACGTTTATTTCAAGTTTTCTTTCTCATTGCAGAGATGCTGTCCTGTGTATTTAGTATTAGTCATCTCTTACAACACCCATGAGATGAATAGTGGGTAGCGCCACCCTCTATATTCTTAATCCGTCACCTTACGGATAGGTACTAACAGATAGCTTTGTTAAATAAATAAATTCACAAACTCGCGTAAAAACAAATTCAAGCTCGCTACCTGCGGGAGCTCGCGCCCTACCATCGGCGACCACCGGACAGGTATGATCTGCCACGAGATCTCGTCCCCGTGGCAACTACTCCCGGACCATCTTCAATACCCACCGGACTATCCTCAACCCCCGACCTAGTGCTGGCTGACGGGTGCTCCTTTGGGTTTACACCCCTAGGAGCTCGACCTCACTAAGCACAGGTCACACATTGGATAAGACCAAGGCGTTATAACGGGTCGGTCACCCCGTGGGGTCTACCCACAAAGTCAGACCGCCCCACCCCGGACCAACACCCCGGAACTACCAACAGGCCCATCAGGGCCCCACCCCAAAGACCCACCTGTAGTCACAGGCGGCGCGGAACATTACTCAAACAGGCTATAGACCTGAAAAAGTTACCCCGAGACCCTAGCTCCCCAGCTACGAGAGGAACCACTAGTGAAAATTTTAAAACTTACAAAGTATTAATACGAGTATATAAATTTCTTGAATAGTTTGCGGTTTCCAAACGTGAAGAATTATAAGCGGGGTGGCGTAAACCGGCGCAGCACAGCGATAGTTTCACACAAGGCTACTGAAATTTTATTAAAAAGTAAATACTATCACGCATGCATAATTTTACTTTAACCATAGCTAGAACTGGAAGGACTACGATAAATGCATACATAAAAAATAAGGTACTACGACGATTTAAACCCGATGTTATAATACGTATAATCCCTTGTGGGCTTTTAAATAAAAAAAATGTTTATTTTTAACTTCATTATTAATTTTTTTATATCATTATTCACAATTAAAATTTAATAAATTTAAAAAGAAAACACTTGCATATGAACGCATCACTATTGGTTACTATTTATTTCATTAATTTTAGAGTATCACGTGAAAGTTACGGCGACAAAGTTACAGATTATGTTCAACTTAGTCGTGAAAATGGTATTTGTACTGTAAAAGGACGTGTATATCCAGAACATCGAGCTTATTCAGTTACTTTTATTATTAACGAAAAGTTAAGAAAAGTTCAGGATGTGATGTTCAATGTCATGACTATGCAGCTTCAGCAGATAATTAATACTCGAATTATACTCAGGTTGTTTGATATCATGAATAATATTAGTTTTTATATCTAAATGCGCAGGTGGTAGCAAACACGCATTACCATTACTTGTGTGGACAACAAATAAATACACAAATCGGGCAATTAAATATTGATGTAGTTGCCAAAAAAGTTTATAATTTATCATTACATGGACTTAAAAAAAAAACGAATTTCTTTTGGGATTATCTCGGTGCAATGCTTGAAACCATTTCTTTCATCATGATGAACATTTATAAACATTTTTCGGGAGTTTAATTAGTAGTATTTGTTCAGAATGGTACAAAACAAAAGCATCAACTTTTAAGATTCTACATTTTCCATATTTTATTAATATTTAACAATGACAACAAAATGAAATTGATCAAAGATCAAAACAGTACCTACTTATTATCTCTGTATACTGAAATGAGTGAAAACTAACATTATGACGTCACACGCGCTCGAGTTTGTTCGGGAGCTTTCGGTGGGTCTTCGGTAATGGATTCAAAAATTAATTTCTATTATAATATAACTTTTATTAATAATTGCAAAAAAAACGTTTTGTTAAAAAAAAGAAATCCAACACTCAATTTTTCATAACTGTTTTTTCTAAAGGATTAAAAGTGAAAATAATTACATTGAAACGCGCATCCCTAAGAGAATAGCGCAGTTCAGTTTTTTAATCTCACATACTTTATGGTAGCAGAATTTAATAACGAAACTTTCAGAATACCTAGAACGTTACATGTCCCGTAACATTGAAATAGGAATGTCGTTGCACTTAAAGAAATATAGCAGTATAAACTCAGAATATCTTCTGGTTCAATTATTTTATTAAAAAAATGTTCAAGGTTTAATATATCGTATTATCGACAAATATACAACGACATAAACACAAATCCAAACCAGAGCAGAGTTCGTATTATATATAATTATGTATATACTAATGAAACATTGGTAAAAACGTAATGATAAACATTCAATTCAACTGATACCGATATTGTTACATTTATTAGAATAGGTTAACTTTGTAAATGCTTATAGTAAATAATAAAGAAACGATCAAAAGAGACATTTAGATAGCTCTCATCGTTAGGTCTAAATTTAAAATGTTACATTAAAAAATAAATACACAAATCGGGCAATTAAATTTTAATGTAGATAAAAAGCTTATAATTTATTATTACATCGACTTAAAAAAAACTAATTTCTTTTGAAAAGAAAAAAGAAATGTTAAACATGCAGCAATGTCCGTTAAAATAAACAGAAAAGCATTTTAGCAGATAGAGCAATCAGCTCTGACGTGATATAACACGGCCATGTGGGTGTGGCGACAGATTGTTCCGTACATCTTTTGAAATATAAATTACTTTTGTGATTAAGAATCAAATAATCGTCTAGTATCTGAAAATGCTTTCACTAAAGTGACAATGAAGTTCTATTGAACCTGTCACTTCTGCCCTTGGTAAAGTGAAGTTGAGGTTTTTAACAAAAACCTACCACAATATGATCTATATAGGACTCTCCTCTTGTCCTACTTATACCATAAATGCGAACGTTTGTGAGGATGTAAGGATGTTTGTAACTCTTTCATGTGAACTTAAAACTTAGCTTATATTTCAGAATAACACATAGGCTAACATTTATTAACATTATAAGAAGTGGAACCGCGGGTAAAACCTAGTATGAATATAATTTTCAAACTGAGTTTTTCAAAACAGTGAAATTCAGATATTTACATACACTGGTTGCTTGGTTTTCTTAAATATTTACAAGCATTGCCACCGTTTAAAGTAGTAAAGTAATTGACCGACACAGGAAGTTGTAAAAAAACAAAATAAAATTTCCGACTCGTAAAGCTCATTCGGAGGAAGCATTAACCCAAAATTGATTTACGATACTTGTCCAATTTAGTCAATCGAAAAATCGTTTTACTAAATGTAATGTTACAAATTAACTTTAAACGTTTAAAAATTTGTTTTGTGATAATTTTTTATCAGGATCCGAAATCATTTATTCGTTAAGTTGTGTACAATTGTTTAAGTTTTTCTATTTACCAATTTAACTAAGAAAAGCAAGGATTGTCTTGCATCTAGAAGATTCTTAATTCTTTTTCTTACGTAGGTTTTCTTCTAAAGCTCCTGCCAGTCTATAAAAAATTACTACTATATTAAAGTAAAGTAAAAGTTAACCTGTAAAGTTTATAAATGCACGATATCTACGTTCCTTTAAAACGGTAGAACAAATTTACGTTAATAGGTGGTTTCTGCAGTTGTTAAAGAAATCTGCATAGTCACTCTATCTCACCGCTCCTTCATGTCATATATAAAAAAAAAACAATATAACAAGTGGTTTACTGTTCTTAATGCAAATAAGCATTGGATACAAATGTCAACCAAAACATTAATAACAAACATAAATATAAACAAAACTCATCAAAAAGTGTAACAACATAATTATTATTAGATAGATGAATTTTAATTTAAGATATCATGAAGTGTATTTTCGTCTAACGTCTACCTCCAGTATTAATTAATTCTTACCCTCTAATTAGACACAAAAGCGGTAAACCACATTTTATCTCCATTGTTAAAAAACGAATCTAAGCTCAATAGCATTAATTAAACTACATCTTATAATAGTATACCTAAATATTTAAATCAAATAAATTACTCAAGAAAATACTTACGACTACAATTTGTAGAGCTTTTTCTTTTATATTTAACACAAATACAAAATAACCACTTGCACAAAATGTTTAAAATAAATTTATTTGAACATTAAAATATGATGAATGCTTTCCTCAACTGTAGAACGTATAAATGTTTTAAATTACTTAAGTGACGATGGATGTAGCGCGAGTTGGTTTGCAGTAGATTGTAAAATGATAGCGTGAGCGAACCACGTCACACAGACGCTGCAGACAGGCAGTATCACGCGCGGCTGCGATACGAATGACTATTGTTGTCATCGTATCGCCTCCCTCACCTCACCGAGAGCTAAGGGCTGCAGCATATTAAGGATTTTAAACACTAATATTAGCAAAATAGCAAAATATCTAAGTGAGTACATATATCTTTCGTAGGTATGTGGTAATTGAAAATTCTGGTCGTTTTCGGTGAATGCCAATGTTTTATATAACTATTTTTTAATGTAAAATCAATTTATACACACAAAAAAACTTTGAAGATCAACATTAGTGAGTGAAATTATTTTAAAAAGGACCCAAATGCCAAATGCCGACTTTTGTCAAGGATATATTTAGTATCACATTAGCAGGTAGTGTAGGCGTAAAAGTCTCGAGGATATTAATTATTTTGCCGTAAGACGGTTAATTCATTTCGTTGTTAAAACCTGAAACAAATCTCAGAATAACAGCGTTTAATTATGGCAGCTGGTCGTTACGTAGTGTTACGGTATCTCTTCCACAAAGCTCAGACTAAGTGATATTTTCTGTAAGACACTTGTAAAATAAGTTGTCTTCGATTCACTGTTGCATATTTACTGTCAAATGCATAGTAACAATGTGGACCACTGGAAGTTTTTAGACAAGCTCTTATTTCATGAGACATTGTTTAACACAAGTGGGTATAAGGAGTCAAGTCGTCACATCAACAGCCTATTATAGTCCACTGCTGGACAAACGCCTCTCATTAGCGAGAAACCTATTATAACATGCAGGATTGCAGATCGGTTAGGATAAAGTTTATGCCAAGTTTTTCTTCCCTTTGCATTACTGTTATCCTACGTAATTTGCTCTCTTAATCGCTTCTTACGACACTTACGGGATGAAAGGCGTGGTGACACTTCGTATTATCAATCCGTCACCATTTGGATAGTGACCACTCCGACCGGGAGAAGTGTAATAAATCAAGAGCTACTTTTTCTTTACGATTTGACATTGTGAACAGTGGCTCTATTCCATATGATAGGTTTATAAACACATAAAACATTGACGCTGTTTCCAGAAATATGACTGACGATATTCAAGTAGTCTCGTGACGCCAGTTCATGAAATTTGCTTTCATCATCAGCTTCATTAGCCTATCGCTGTCTATTGACTATTTTTACCGTGGGAGAGCTATGCTTCGGCATGAATGGGTCGGCTCGACCGGAGTGATACCACGGCCTCACAGAAAACCGGTGTGAAATAGCGAAATGAGTGAGTGAGGATACCGGAGGCCCATACCTCAACCCCTCCCCCCATCCTCTTTCCCATCCCCTAAAGTTCGGCAACGCACTTGTGACGCCTTTGGTGTTGCGGGTGTCCATGGGCGGCGGTAATCGCTTACCATCAGGTGATACGTCTGCTCGTTTGCCCACTATACAATAAAAAAAAAAAAAAAAAAAAATTGAGCGACATAGAACGCTCTAATTGCACATCACTTGAAAAAAAAAACAATTTGTTTCTTATCGTAGTTTCTAGTGTCAGTGCACTAAAACAACGATCTATTCAAGTATCTCCTTCAAGTACCTAGTTATACCACGATGCAACGATTCTGAGTTCTGAAAACGCGACTGCACAATTTTATTAGTTTGATTGATAAGAATAGTTATCAAACAAAAGAAGTATTAGGTATATCCCCACAGGTAAAGATAAAATATATACGAAACGCAACTATTATTGAGGATTAGACTGTTGTTTGTAAAAAGGGAACATTATAACAGGGTACAAAAACAGATAAAAATATTAGAATTTTTTAGTTTTTATTGAAAACAATTTTTTATTAGGTACTTATTTGATATGACAGATTTCGACCTTTCGTAGACCAAATGCAAATGGAAGAGCAAACAATTTTCGAATACCTAGTCTGATTTAATAATAAAATAGAATCTATGATGCTACAGTCTAATCACGAAATATACTACATACATCGATCTTTACATATTAAAGAGCAATGATAATAAACTATAAACTCGAATCGTAAATAGCAAGCAATTTATTTAAACGATAAAGGTCGAAATCATCATAACATCGTAATGTACAGACATACGAAAATATAAAATATGTTGTCTGTTGAAGTATTAACAGCGCTTAAAATAAAATATATCTATATCTACTGCTACTGTGAGCTTTCAGAAACACTTTTGTGTATTTTATACTTGTACGTATAAAATACACAAAAGCTATGTATGCATATGCATGTACCTATTTATCCTACTCCCTAACGACATAACCTTACGTTAAATAAAAGCCTTTCTAAAGAATTGAGATCTTTAGTTGCCAGATTAACGAGTTTCATAAACATTAACTAAGATTTGTTTAACAGAGGACTGAACTACTTTATCATCATCATCTCAGCCGAAATACGTCCACAGCTGGACATAGGTTTCCCCAAGGCTCACGGTCCCAACAACCGGCCCTGTGCTTCTCGGTAACTAACTAATAATAACTTAATATAAAGCCGATACTGCCCTTGCCAACTGCTTGGCTGCGACGGACACTGCAACAAAACACCAAGGTAGAACACCAGATATATTGGTCCAACCTTTGTACCTGCAGGCAGACCAACGACCAATAACTGGTCATGCACTACTAAACAAACATCTTTTCAATCTAGGTGTAACAGACAGTCCTCTGTGCAGGGCATGCATGGAGGAAGAAGAAACAGCCGCCCATGTCATTATGGCATGTCTTGAGGTGGCAGAATACCGGGCGAGACACCTCGGATCACTAAGGTCACTTCCAGAAGTCGTAGGCAACGTCAAGGGTCGGCTAGGGTTCTTGGAGGAACTGGGTTGGCATGAATAATGCCGACCCATCACACAAAATAGGCGCACTGAAGTCGTCGAGAGCCAACAACAACAACTTAATATAAAACACTGAACCACACACGTAAAAAAGAATCTTGTTTTAGTAAATATACTTTAAAGAGACTCACTATAAATAACTTGCGTATTAATTTAATGTGGGGGAACGGATATCATGTTCCACCCAACACAAAGGGAGGATCCTCCGACCAGGCGAGGTGATCATGCCTGGCGGGCTACTGCCTAACAGTTGATGTTGGGATGTTGTATATGATAATCGGCGCGAGAACTTTATTTGCGCGATTCAGGATTGGTAGTTTCTTCGTATTGTAGGTTACTTCGTAGTTCAGTGTAACTTCGGTAGATGGCGCTGTAGTATGTTATGTGGTATGTGGAGGAGGTCGCCACACATTACTTAAAAAAGCACGAACGCGGGGAAGTTGTAATTAACGTCATATATTTATATGCTATCTTTTTAGGAGAGGTCTATGTCCAACAGTGGACTGCTTAGAATCTTGATGATGATGATTTATATGTCTGCCACATCTTGAACCTGATCACATTCACACAGTTAATCTCAACATAAAAATATATGTAGAGTTTATGAGACCTCTTTTTTTTAAAAAAAAAGCTTATGTCGCTATTTCCCACAATAGCATGTGGATAGCTCTACATGGGTGAGATGTACCAACAGAGATCATTTGTCTTATAAAAAATATATATGAGCAAAGTATAAGTCGTGTGAAAATGGAAAAAATTGGGACGAATATAAATATACAGAGGGCGTTAGACAAGGCGACTCTCTCTGACCAAGAACTTTATAAACGTACTCCGAAATATCATGCAGAAGCTAAATTGGCACACAAAAGATATCAATATAAAGGGCAAATACCTAAGTAACCTGCGTTTTGCGGATGATATAGTATTATTTTTAGAAACAGCAAACCAGGTCGAGAGCATGGTGAACGAATCTGACATATAAATTAAATAATATTTTTGTAGTTTTTTTTTCAATGTGTAATTTTATTTTTTTATTGTATTGTTAATATATATATAATATTAAAGGGATTGAATTTATGATGTTTTAACGAGATATTAAGGAAATTAAAAGGCTATAATAATAATATTCTTGAAGCTGCAGAAATACACGGGTCTACGTTATCTATAGACTCAACAGATATAACACTTCCAACCACATTTTATACAAAATTTTAATTTTCCTGTTGATTACAGTACACTATAGATAGAATATTTCCATTGACCTAGCCACTCTGAGTGGAGTCAGGTCAATGGTCGGTGGGAGTGAGTCAAAAATCTCAGGGATGTTATTCAAATTGTTGTATCAATTTATAATTTTTTTGCAAATAGAAATCTTTTTTGTGTTTGAAAATCAACCACGCAGCATACAGATGGAGGTCGTACCTGAGAAACTTTTAGTTTCTTATCTTTAAAAATGATAACTCCCGCATTAGGAAAAAATCCTATGTCGTGGGGGACTTTACAAACATAGATTCAGCGGACACAGATGTGGACACACACTCAGACTCAGAACGACAATATGTGGATCACACAAAGTTTTGTCCCGTGTGGCGTTTGAACTCACAACACTCAGCGTAATAGAAAGCGGCGTTGCGATCTCTTAAACCCTTTTTTTTTCTTTTACGTGGGGAAACCCCCTCGGGCCGTCACCCCGCCGGGGTTTGCGGCGGGGCGGTGTGTCGAAATCGAACCGACTAAAACCACACGGTGTGCCACTCTGCGCCTGAGAAGGGGGGGGTCCGGGAACTGCTGTTATTAACACGACCGGACCCCTCCCAACGCCCGCCCGCACTAAAGCGGGCACCGTCTGCTGTTAAACTCTCAATTTATGCGACGCACGGCACACGCGTACTTTGCCTCCTCGCGGTTGGCCTGTAAAGCGGATGGAGGAGAGAACCCGGCGGCGGATCGAGTCGAGATTATTGCTGGTCCACTGCGTCGAATAAAAGTCGCTATCATTTTTTTCTTAAAGCTCTGACTGCGAACTGTGTGTGTGTTTGTGGGCAAATCGTTCTCTTCAAACACCTATTACGTGAATTGCTGCTTCGTGCGAGGATCGTAGCTATATATCCATGATTCGTTATAAGAATGTAGAATACGTTTTGCAAAGTTCCTCCTTCCGAGCTTTTCTAACATAAATTTGAATTTTGCCGTGCCCGACAAGGTTCATAGTGGAACAATCTGAATTATTGTAAGACCTTGTATACCTATGTCATGCAATAAAGTATTGGATAAATTTACACCAATTAACACGTTTTTGCTCATCGGTGAGAAATTGAGGTATCCATCGCGAAGCAACTTTAAGGTGTACATGGTTTTGACAGGATGGTGGAAACTACTTGTGATTCAATGTTTATGTTAGCCTGTATCTTTCGATGTGTAATATGTCTATTCTCTCACAGTAGCTTGATTGATGAAGTTTTCATAAGTTACTGCAGTTGATGGTCGGCCGGATTATTGTTTAAGAGATTCCTTAAATTTTAACCCTAATTTATAATCATAGAAAATCATAGCACGAAAACCTTCCCGCGAGACGTCCATTGTCACAAACAAAAGTAGATTGACAGATAATCTTTAAACATATTTAAAAAAAACTACTCATAGGTGACCAATGATTTTCATAAAGAAATTTTGTGTTGAAATTAACCGTCAATCCAAAATAGTTTCATGAAAGAAGAAATTGTATTTATTCTGTGAATATAAATTTTCGGAACAATGTACATAACATGGCAGGGCTTATATTTGTTGGAGGTACTTAACCGGGTACAAGGTACCCCCCTATATATTAATCTGATGCACTTTAGTAAATCTCGAAATCCCTTCATGGACTCCCCTACTATAAATACTGATGCAATGACGCAGTCACAGATTACGTGACACTGCAGGGTTTTCCAATACAAGATCACCTTTATTGCCTAGTTCGCTTTTATATGCAGTATTTATTCGTATTTGTCAGTAAGTAGTTGTAAAATATACGACTGTTTTATTTCGTTCTTTTGAATGAAATCGAAACTGTAGATACCTTTGTTTATTACGTGTATTTACCCGTAAGTATGAAGTAGATATATGTACTACTTTATTCATATCAATATTACCAATATTTGATTGTCGTGTAAATTGTGGCGTGTAAATTTTTCGCTTTTTACTAAAGACTGTTCTTATGTAAGTGTGACTGTAGCGCTATTGTATCTTAACTATTTTAAATGAATTTTGGTATAGGTACAGATCAATAAGCCCTTGGAAAGTAAACCTTAAAGGTGGTTCTTTGAGAGCGTTCCATGTTTGTAAAGTCGCCTGCGACACAGTATAGGTATGTTACCATGGAATATGTCAAGTTTATATTTTGACTTTTCCGTCTACTTAGTTCGGTGATGGCAAAGGTTTCCACTGCATAGAAAAAAGTGAGCATTTAGAAAAAAAAAAGATCTTCCTATGAGAGTTGTGTGGAATGTCCAGAATTATCAAACCTTGAAGAAAAAATAGACTATTTGAGACACTAATCCCGCGAATTCGCGGACATCAGAAAAACTTATAAAGCTTTATAGTTTATTTACCGTTTGAACGCGTTAATTCTAAACTACCAGCCGGACTTCACAAATCTCTTTACATTTGTTACCACAGTTTTTTATTAAATAGGTCTCGGGTTCGATTCCCGGGTCGAACAAAATGTTTGTATGCCCTGCAAATATTTGTTTCGGAGTTTGCGTGTTTTATATGTATAGCGCTGTTAAGAATAATTTTGCATATTTTGTACATAATTATTTCTAACAGCGCTATTTTAATTCTTATAATTTAAATGTAAGTTCGTTGTTTATTATTCCAACCAAGAAACATTGTTTGATTTTTGTACCAAATATTCAAGAAGAAATCAGAACTACGCGAAAACCGACGAAGTAATTATCATGTTCAAATATTTTGCTTTCAACATTATAGAAATTATTTGGAGTTGTGGTAGTTTAATAATGTTTAAATTACGCATACTTTGATCCACTCACGTAGGGGACGCTTGTCCTGTGAGTGAAAATGTAATATTTATTTCACAACTACACATTAGTTGAATATTTATCTACTAATTTACACATGTTTGTATTTTTTAAATGTTAAGTACATTTCCAAAAACTTAAAAAAGAGCCAATACGACCTTCAAACCTTCAAGAAAAGAGTGTACCTACTCCTGCCTAAAAGACCTCCGCACTTGTGACGCCTCTGGTGTTGCGGGTGTCCATGGGCGGCGGTAATCGCTTACCATCAGGCGATACATCTGCTCGTTTGCCCCCTATATAATAAAAAAAGGAACTAGAGAGCTGATGTAACGATATAGAACACGCTTTCAAGATTATTTTATCTATTTTGTACAACAGTCTTGATCCGCATTTTTCATCGATACAATCTTATTTGGTTTGTTGGTTGTTGGGTCATATTATTTATCAATATCAATTACAAGAAATTTGTGCGCAAAAAAGGAAATTCCCTGCTTGAACAGCTGTACGGTCCCACAGGTCTATCGTTATCAAAGGCAAACATGCAGATACTGACGATTAAGTGTAAACTTTTATGTTTTATATAGTAGGTACACTGTATTTTGATGTATGGTATGTAGCATATAGCAACACGTATTGATTAGGTCTTTTAACAACCACTATCTCTCCGTGCTTATCGTTCGGCTGGCTCAATTTACACACGAACCTCATTATTAGTTTGTTTTATAGCCACACACCGCGACATGACAAATGTTTTAAAAATAATACCTATTAAGCTTTTTCTATGACTGCTGAATGAACTAATATCAGGAGTCAGGAGATAATTCGGTTTTGACAAATGGAAAATTAAATGCGATTTTCGCGAAACTGTCTACCTTGCACAACAAAACTGTGATATGAACTGTGGTATTCCCGGACCAATACGACCTTCAAGAAAAGAGCGTACTACTTCTTAAAAGGTCGGCAACGCACTAGTCATGCCTCTGGTGTTGCGGGTGTCCATGGTGATAGCTTACCATCAGGCGATACGTCTGCTCGTTTGCCCCCTATACAATAAAAAAAAATGTACAAACTGTAGGTGCTATTCGACAGCTGGTTACGAAATCTGGTGGCAGAAAAAGTATCGAAAACCCTCATTCAACATTTTATACCTAGGTGTTTCCGAGAATTTATAGCCACAGAATAAATACAATATCTTTTTTTATGAAACTATTTTGGATTGACGATTAATTTCAACATAAACCTCCTTTGTGTAAATCACTGGCAAAAGGTGTTTTTTTATTAATTATAGTCGTTCCAATCGTTTATTTAACTTTTGACAGATCACGCACATAAAGTTTTGTAATATTTTTTGATACAATGCACTACAGGGAATACGGTACTTCATGGACGGGCTCCGCCCACTTAGAGATGTGTCATTCGTAATTAATGACCACAGACTATAAAAACTGTTTTGAAATAAATCGATTATCGATTATATTTATAAAACATACAATAAAATTATTCTTGTATGTCCTTTGAGTACTTTATTTTTTGGTATTTTGACAGTAACGAAGGGAGGAACAATACGCTCAACACAACCAAACGTGAGAATTCACAAATAAATCAATACGGAGGAATATAAATACTCAACTCGGCGTATGAAAATGTGGATTAACACTAACAACAAAATGGCGACGCGCGTCGGCTCCGCGTCCGGTGTTGCTGTTTAATAATCGATAAAAATACGAAATTATCGATAAAATAATGAGTGTGTTAAATCGATTAAAACTTCATCATACATAAAAGAAATCGAATCGGTAACGGGTCAGGGTATCACTATTTGATTAAGTATTAGAGCTGTGAAAAGTAAAATAAACGATTGGAACGACTATAGTATGTTAAAAGATTATCTACGAGTATCACTCTTCTTTCGTTTGCAACACTGGATGTTTCTCGGAAAGCTTTTCGTGCTATTATTTTCTATAATTATAAACGAGGGTTAAACTTTAAGGAATCTTAAGAAAATTTACAAGCTGCGTTTTTGGAGTCTACTTCTGCGTTAGCAAAAATTACTTATTGGTTTCGTGAACTCAAACCCGGCCAAACACCAACTCCAGTAACTCATAATACATTATCATAGTAGAGTGGCTATTACGAGAGAATAGATATTAAATCACAGGCAGTTTCCACCATCCTTAGGAAGCTTGCTACGCGATGGATACCTCATTCTCTCCCCGATGAGCAAAAATGCCCACGTGTTGATTGGTGCAAATTTGTGTTAAAAAACTTCGAAGGAGGTACTTCGCAAAACCTATCTTACATTTTCACCAAAATAACACGCCCGCCCACACAGCTGCTAGAACTAGGGTCTATTTGACAACTTCGGGGGTACAAATGTTACCCCATCCTACGTACAGACCAGATTTAACTCCATGCAATTGTTTTTATTTCCCACGGTAAAAATATGCTTTGTGGGCGAAAAATTAGCACTGCAGACGAGGCCGTCGAAGAACGTATAGTTTGTGCATTGGGATTGGAACGGGATATTTTGAAAAGCTGTAAATAAACTTTTTTATATTTTAACTATTTTTAATTTCACTAACAATTTTGGAACAGCCCACGTATAAATACATAGAGATTTCAGAAACTTTGTGACTTTAATTGATTAATGTGGTACCCCACTAAACTCAATTTCATTTCTTTTTTACTTTGTTTCTCTAATACTAGAGGTATGTGATAATCTTAATATATATAAATCTCGTGTCACAATGTTTGTCCTCAATGGACTCCTAAACCACTTAACAGATTATAATAAAATTCGCACACCATGTGCAGTTCGATCCAACTTGAGAGATAGGATAGTTTAAATCTCAAATTATAGTTGCCATTTTAATTTATTGCTAATTATTTGTCTGTTATTATTTGACAGTCACAATTATCTGTTAACTCCAAATGATTCTAACAGATGTCGATACCTTTCGACTGGGTTGAGTAAGTAATCAATAGATGGCGCTGCTATGGTAAATCTATAGGCTATATTTTATTTTGGAAAAAAATAGGGTTCCGTAAGATATTGGGGTTTTTCGGACACAAGGTGTAAAAAATCAACCCTATACGGGGGAAAATTTTTCGCTACGGGCAATAAAAGACGCAAACGAGGTTGCGTCGGTCAGCTAGTTTAGCTTATATATCTAAGATTAAAGTGGAAACATATATTTATCGCGGTTCGGTGCCCAATCAGATGTCAATATCATGAGACAAGTGTCACACAATTATTTTCTCAGATCAGTGAGCCATCACATTCGATTTACTCGAATTACGCAGTGACATTTCATTGTTAATCTAAATTCACGTTAGCAAACACTGTGCGATGTGTGCGACAAACAAGACTCTAGCTAGAGTAAATATTTTCCATTAAAGAAACTATTAAAATAAACGATGTTTTATATACTTAATAAAATCGATGAAAGCTAAATAAGTTCAAATACCTATGCAAATAATACCTACTTAAGTATTGTTTTATTCATTCACTATCTGAACCCCGCGGTGTTACCCGCGGTTTTTGTCGTATCGTGGGTAACGCCGCGGGGCGAAGCTAGTCTAAAAAATGTAAGCCTAAGTTACTCCTTGTACAATCAGCTTTCTACCAGTGAAAGTCCCGTCCAAATCGGTCCAGCCGTTCCAGAGATTAGCCGGCACAAACAGACAGACAGACAGACAGACAAAAATTTTAAAAATATATATTTTGGTATGTGTACCGTATATACATTCATATGCATGTAGTAGAAAGCGGTTATTTTAATATTACAAACAGACACTCCAATTTTATTTATTTGTATAGATTATGCGATCATGTTTTTAACACGGGGGCGTAGTCTTGATATTAGATGCTTCGTTGGTATAGTGGTTAGCTAATACGACTGCCAATCAAAACGTATCTGGTTCGATGCCCGAGTTGGGCTAAATTTGTTGTTAGGTTTTTCCTACAAGAAATTCTTAATAACAGCCCGGAGTATAGAAGTTTGGCGAGGTTTCACGCTCTTATGCGTTCGAGCACATTATGCATCGGTCGCAGTTGTCATGAACATCTATAACAATCGTTATTGTTAGCGCTACAGAGGTAGGAGCTGAGAACAGTATTCCATACCTATGAGGCCATACCCGCGCCTTATAAACCAGATGGCGATGCGCCGGAGTGAAATACCCTCTCGATCTATTAAGCACACCAAACTTCTCCAAGGCCAATTGGGCTTTACCCTTCGAATGGCCACGACACTGGACTACACTCGAAATGTTGACACCAAGTATTCCAATATTGGCTGAGGTAGATAAAGAAGTGACGGCAACGGCAGAAATTTTTTTTTTTTTTTTTTTAAAGACAACTCCCACATTAGGAATAAACATCCTGTGTCGTGGGGGACTTTACAAACATACATGAAACGGATGATGATAACTAAAATAAGTCTACCCCAATCAGAGACCTTTTCCAAAGACCTCAAATAATCTTGGAAATAATTAAGGCAAGACCATAACGAAGAAGTCTTGGTAATAGATGCTAATATATAAAAGGTGGGAACTTTGAGCATTATTTAAGATCAGGATAGGTACCTATCCGATGTGCTCACACACGATTGTAAATTTGCTTTTAACGTACTAGAATAGAGATGCCATTAAATGTTTAAAACCGTTTTAAATGTGCAATTGTATTTGTAGAATTAGTACTTCGAGTAGGTAGTTTTTATAGGTTTCGTTTATTTCTAACTAGGCACTGTATTTAGAATCAGTATGCTGCAGTAGCGGTGGGCCGGTCATTTCTTAAGACGAATCGGTGGCCGCTGGAGCCGAGATGTGCCACCGATTTCAAGAAAGTGGCAGGCATCATATGGATACTGATTGGATGGTTCGCGCTCTTGATTGATTGATTGAAATGTAACATACTTTAAGACTAAGACTTTAAGACAGTTAGGAATAACGTGTATTACTTTCCATAACGCAGGAGCAGAATTATATGTTTAAGTGATATTTGCATACTTCTATTTGGTACCAACCATTAAATTTTATATAGGCACCTAAGTCACCATAACAAGAGCGACCTTGCTCAAGTTAGTAGGTTTAACAAGCTAGTAACAATAATTAGCTGTCAGTTAAAACAGAAAACTCTGAAATTTTCAGAGTCTAAATTTACATTTCTAATGTCCCTACCCTAGCTCTACTAAGATTGAATTATCTAAAATATTCAGATTGGTCATTATTTCTTGCCTTGTTTAAGTTGCATCCCTATTCCCTGTACCTTACTTTTGCGTAGAATGTATTAATTGGGGCAGCGGCCACAGCAAAGCTTAAGATTCGAAAAATTGCTTTAAAGAACTGGATTATAATAAAAAATAAAACCATAATGCCACACAAAAATTCTTCTGATTCATATAATGCGTCCGTTTATCATTTTCCGGAACAAAATAGCATATGTAGCATTTTTCCTTTGAAAAATCAATATAAATTATAATCTTATAGAGAGAGAAAATGAATTGCCCTCTTACAAACTAAATTATAAATTTAATGAGTTTATAAAATGTAAATAAGAAGTGTCCAGCGTATAATACTCAGTAATATGGCATACCAAAGCTACACTTGATCGCATTAGGTCGAGTAATAATAATGAGAGCCTGGCTTCCTGCATGGGGGGAAGCCAGACGAGCAACGGACTAGCTAGAAGATATACCAGGTTGGTTTAGATACCGGTTTTACCAAGGTAGATATCTGATTCACTTGTGTTTGGTACACGTGGCATTCTGATTAAAATGCCTACTATATAAAATTTATTTTATTGTTGAACAACTTATCTATGTTTAAAACTTTCGAGTGATGCTTTTAAGTTGCAAATTAATATAGGAAAACTACTAATACAGGCAGGCAAAACCGTGATTCATCTGTGCCTGATTCCTATGTTCAAAACGCCATTTTGTACAAATTTTGTTTCATCTGGGCACTAAATATTTTAATGTCAATTTCTTGAAACTTACTACTTACTCGTATTATAAACAAGTCCCTCATTCGCAGATTTGTTCTTTAGTAAGTTTAACTATTCATTCATATGAACATGTGTTACAGAGAAGTGCCAGTGCATACTACGTTGTCACTCGTAAGTTGGGCCTCAAAATTAGCTTAAAAATTCGATCCAACGGCTCACAGAGTGGATGGTAATTCTTAATTTATTTTATTCACGTCCCGTTATTTAACGAAGAATATTTCATAATCTTCTAGGTTTGAGATACTTTTATCTAAAAACCTTCAAGAGACGGCTTGATGAATAAGGTAAATACTCACGTAAATTAAATTATCATTCATTTATGTCTACATTGGTTTATGTGTGTGTCCTACTTACTCGTGATACCTATTTATCTAGCCTAGGTTTAAATAAATGATAATTTTATTGTCATACCTATATAAATAGATCAAAACCAATCATTATAAAATCCTCGTCAGGTGAGACAAGAATTACACAATAGAAATGGAAAGATAGAATATATATATGTAAATATAGCTCGAGATAGATGGTCATTTTATTGGGTGGTAACAAAATTTTCATAATTTTTTAATGATTTGTGCCTCTGTACCATTATTTTATGTCTTTACTAAATTAGTTGAAATCTGTCATAGTTGCATGAAGAGAAACAAGTAATTTATATTGAAAATGATTTTTTTTAAGACAAGCCCTATTACTTATTAATAAAAAAATAACTTCAAGTCCTTTTTTGGGTTCCTTCAATTATTGGGTGGGTTATTCAGAAATATGTACTCCAGTTTCGTGGCCATTTGGAGCGTAAGACAAATTGGCCACGAAGAAGCTTGGTGTGCTCAACAGATCGAGGCAGTATTTCACTCCGACCCCGCCTTCAGCTTTATAAAGCGCCGGTTCGGCCTCACATGGAATACTGTCCTCATCTTTGGGCAGGGGCTCCCCAATACCAGTTCCTCCCTCTGAACCGCATTCAGCGGAGGGCGACTCGTATCGTCGATTGCCAAGAACTTCCAATTCGGCTAGACTCTCTGGCTCTGTGGCTTCGCAGTGCATCTTCTACCGCATTTACTATGGGGAGAGCTCCGAGGAATTGTTCAGACTAATCCCTGCCGCCTCTTTCCGCCATCGTCCTACGCGACAGTAATTTCATCCCCATCATCTAGATGGTTGGCAGTCCATAAGGGTGCGCTTTGCTCGAAACTTTCTGCCTCGCACAACAAAACTGAGGAATAAGCTGTCGCCTGCGGTGTTCCCGATCCAATACGACCTTCAAACCAAAGAGCGTAATCCTTCTTAAAAAGGCTGGCAACGCACTTGTAACGCCTCTGGTGTTGTGGGTGTCCATGGGCGACGGTAATCGCTTAGCATCAGGCAATTCGACTTGTTTGGCCCTTTTACAAAAAAAAGTATGAACGGAATTTTGGATTAATAATAATACCGATTATAAAAAAATTGCAGTTATATACATCTATAAAAGTGTATTTCAAATTTGAGCTGAATCGAAATCGGGAACTGGATCATATTTAAGTTGCAAGATTTGATTATTGAAGATGAAACTGTAAAAAAGCAAATATCGAAACTCAAATTTCAGATAGTTAAACCTTACTGTCATCTGTCCTAGACGTCATGGCTTTCATTTGACAAGTTTGACATTTGACAACTCTCCCTGATTTATGTGGCAGGCAGTAAGTATCCGCTAACGGATGGTATCGTTCTAATACATTGTAAATATTTGGTAAATATTTTCTTTTAACTAAAATGACGCCTGAAGAAATGATAGAAAGGTTTAAATTACTGGGCCTAAATGAACAGAAGGCTAAAGAGACGTTAAAAAATGCCAATGTAACTAAATCTTTACTAGCGGCCTTAAATGAGGTTAGTAATTTCTAATTAGAATTAAAATAAACCACCAAAAGGTTTCAATTTTAAATAAATGCATGCGGTATTAATATTTTAAACTAATCTTAATTTTCAGGTTAATGTAGAACAGTTGCCATCTGGCGCTGGGATGTTGATATATCATCTGGCCACCAAGATTAAACCGCAGATCGCTACCAAATTACCATTTGTCTGCGGCTACATTGCCGAAGGGAAACTTGATTCAACATTAAGAATAGACGCTGCTCTAGAATACTTGCTCAGTCATATTAGTGATGCTAATGTTGATGTTAGTGCGTTTGAGAAAGCTTCCGGTGTTGGCGTAGTTATTACTCCCGAACAAGTGGAACAGGTTGTAGAGTTACATATGGCTAAATATAAAGCTGAACTTTTAGAAAAAAGGTATAGATTTAACTCTGGTACTATAATGCAAGCAGTAAGAGCTGATCTACCATGGGCTGATGGAAAAGCTATTAAGAATGAAGTAGATATACAGGTAGAATTTATTAATTTTGCCTTAGTTTATTTATTAACAACTGATATGCTTTATTTTAATTAAACTTCTTTTTTACAGATTTTAGACTTATTAGGTGCTAAAACGGAAGCTGATCTGGCTCCGCCGCCTAAAGTTGAAAAGAAACCTAAAGGTGATAGTGGAAAGAAAGCTAAGAAGCCAGAAGATAAAGGTAAGATTATCTTTTTTTATGTCTCAAATCTGTAAATATGTATGTGTTTTGAAAAGTTACTGAAAATTGTACATATTTTTAACTCATTTGTTGTTATGTGTTGTATGTACCTATATAAGGTTTAAGGTTTAAGGTGGGATCTACTTTATTGTAAAAATTTAGTGATGCTAAGGATTACAAAATTGGTTTTATTTTTTACATTCCAGCATTGAAAACAGTCAACAACCCTGAAACAGCAGATAATGTTGATGGGGCATCTTCAATATCAGAATTAATGAAAAAGTTACCTTTTCATGCACCAGGAGAGAATTTTAAAGCTGATGGCTATGTCGTAACACCAGACACCAAACGGTTACTTGCAGAACACCTCAGAATTACAGGTGGCAAAGTTAGAACAAGATTTCCGCCTGAACCAAATGGTATTTTACACATTGGGCATGCAAAGGCAATTAATATTAATTTTGGTTATGCAGCCGCACATGATGGTGTTTGTTTCTTGAGATATGATGATACTAATCCTGAAAAGGAAGAAGAAAAGTTCTTTGTCGGTATTAAAGATATGGTCGAGTGGTTAGGTATGTAGAACTTTTTTTTTTGATGTGTTGTTGTATATAGGTACCTACATACTTCCTATTATAATTTACTAGCTGAACCCCGCGGTGCTACCCGCGGTACGATGATAACTGCGGGCAACGCCGCGAGGCGAAGCTATATCTTTATAAATAGTAGCCTATGTGTTATTCTGATGTATAAGCTATATTGTGGTAAAGTTTCATTCAAATCCATTCAGTAGTTTTTACGTGAAAGAGTAACAAACATCCATACATACATACATCCATACTTACAAACTTTCGCCTAATAATAGTAGTAGGATTGTGTTATGAGACTACCCTCCATCGTAACTTTTGTTCCCCTGTAAAAGTAAAAAAAATACAGTCTAATTGATAACCTACTCCTTTTTTTAAGTCGGTTCATAAAACACCAAATTTCGTAATTTGTGTATTGAGCTAAATAGCCTAGAAATACAGGTGAATAAATCATTAAAGTAGGGTTACTTTAATGAATTATTCACTTAAAAAAAGGAGTAGGTTATCAATTCAACTGTATTTTTTTTACTCCTAACTTTCAACTGGGTGAACCAATATTGATGATTATTTTTTTTATTTGAAAGCTGATGGTTCCCATGTGGTCCCATTTTAATTTGATCCAGTTTTTGAAGTCGGTTTTTGTTTTTTGTTAAAATTTGTGATTATTAAAGATATAATAGTTGCTTTAGCATAAACTTTTAAATTTCTTCATACAAAATTACATTGCACAACTGCAACAACACAACTTTGCCTGGAAGTCTTTGAATGTCTCCGATTTCCTCTACTATAATAAGCAATACATGTATGTAATACATATACCTTCCTCTTGAAAAACTGCATTCAAATCTGTTGAAGAGTTTAAAAGATCTAATTTGATCCAGTTTTTGAAGTCGGTTTTTGTTTTTTGTTAAAATTTGTGATTATTAAAGATATAATAGTTGCTTTAGCATAAACTTTTAAATTTCTTCATACAAAATTACATTGCACAACTGCAACAACACAACTTTGCCTGGAAGTCTTTGAATGTCTCCGATTTCCTCTACTATAATAAGCAATACATGTATGTAATACATATACCTTCCTCTTGAAAAACTGCATTCAAATCTGTTGAAGAGTTTAAAAGATCTATCAGACAGTGAAAGCAACTTCATTTCATACTATGTTCATCATATGTTCCGTGGGAGAGCCGCGCTTCGGCAGGAATGGGCCGGCTCGACCGGAGTGATACCACGGCCTCACAGAAAACCGGTGTGAAATAGCGCTTGCGCTGTGTTTCACCGAGTGAGTGAGGATACCGGAGGCCCATATCCCAACCCCTCTCCCATTCCCTCTCCCCATCCCCCAAAGGTCGGCAACGCACTTGTGACGCTTTTGGTGTTGCAGGTGTCCATGGGCGGCGGTAATCGCTTACCATCAGGTGATGCGTCTGCTCGTTTGCCAACTATTCAATAAAAAAAAATACTACTTATGTTAAGATGGACTGCTTTTGTTATCAATTGCTTAGAATTGTCAATTCAATAGTGTAATTCTAAATTAAAAAAATAAAGTTATTGAATAATAACAATAAAATTACTTTCAGGTTACAAGCCATTTAAAATAACACACTCATCAGACTACTTTGACCAATTGTACAAATGGGCTGTAGAGTTGATTCGAAAAGACCTTGCTTATGTATGTCACCAAAGGTCAGAAGAGATTAAGGGCTTCAATCCACCGCCATCACCATGGAGAAACAGACCTATTGAAGAAAGTTTACAATTATTTGAGGTAATTTCATATAAACATAGTAATAATAATAATAAATAAATATTCCGGACATATACCACACAACGTTATCGAGTCACAAGCTATGCAGGGCTTGTGTTAAGGGTACTAGACAACTGATATAAATACTTATATACTATTTTTTTGTAAATACATACATATTATACATAGAAAACACCCGAACTCCGAAACAAATATTTGCAGATCATACAAACATTTGGTCCGACCCGGGAATCGAACCCGAGACCTCAAGCTAAGCAGTCGCATACGCTACTACTAGGCCACCGAGGCAGTCAGATGAAGCCCCGTAACTGTTATATACCTAAAATAAAGAATAAGTATAAATTAAAATTATGATGTTAGTAAGCAACCCTGACTACCAAGCCAGATGTTGTAGGTTCGATTCCCATTTAGGACAAAATGTTGGTGTGATGAGCATTATCATTTGTTTAGTATCTGTATGTAATTCATCTACAATTCGATTGTATTTAGTGTCACTTTGGTATAGCGGTTGACGTACATGACTGCTGATCAAGAGGTCTCGTATTTGAATCCCGGGTCGAGCCAAAAGTGTTATTGAGTTTCTCTGGTTATAGAAATACTTAATAACAGCTCGGAATTTGAAAGTTGGGGTCCGAACCCCCTTGCCTCGATAAAGTAAAGGTGTCGGTCCTGCGCCTGAGCTCTCTCTGGTGGTGTCGGATTATGAGAGTGAGAGAACAGAGAGTGCACCTATGTTTGTGCACACACATGTGCACCATTATATCTCCTACGTAGTTGGCTGGTCTCTGTTGAGA
Organism: Spilarctia lutea; assembly: GCA_916048165.1. Classification (NCBI taxonomy): domain Eukaryota; kingdom Metazoa; phylum Arthropoda; class Insecta; order Lepidoptera; family Erebidae; genus Spilarctia; species Spilarctia lutea. The sequence goes on along the minus strand of OU696475.1, from coordinate 11,909,806 downwards.
ATCGCTAATCAACTAGGAGGACATGATCATCATTAAGACATATTTAAGTACATTTATCAGTACTCTAATCAGTTTAGGATTAGACAGTTGTGTATAGGTTATTACGTCTCATTTACTGTTTCAAATAATTTTGGATAATAATACTGTATAGAAACCAGACACTAGAACTAATTTTGGTGAATTAAACAACTTTAAATTATTTATAATAATAATAAATCGCTTTATTGTACATCAGATAACTAAGTATATATAAAATAATGATAGACCGCCATTTGTACTGAACAAGTGGCGGTCTTATCACTCAAATGTAATTAATTTATTTTTTACCTTATTCTTATTCTTGTCAAAGTAACCATGACAGGAAAATCCTTACAGGCATTCAAATATAACATTCCATTCACATATTAATATCCCTAAGTAAATTTAATTAGAACCAGTTTACATGTAATATGTATTTTTTGAAGTCATACTTCTTTTGGCGCGATAGAGAAAAATGATGAGAGTGAATTTTTACTTAGCGCGCGCACACCGACACCTGAATTCTACATCGTGAAGTTAGTTCTAGGTGGCATGAAAATCGATAACTGTTCAAGTTGTATATTCTAGTATTTTTATATTTAGAACACGTGTTTCGTAACAGTACAATTAAACAGTGTGAATAAATAAATATTATTTATTTAAATAAAATCTTTTTTATTAATTTTAATATTTATCTTTAATCACTACTGCATTTTAGTTATTTTTTTTCCATGCGCCAAAGAAGTATAACTTCTAACGCGTGTACATAAGTACACACACTCATTTTTTTTTATTACCTCTGCAGACATCAATTTCAGTTTATTAAGGTGTATGTATTGTTTAACCTTAGTCATTATTTTTAATAGGATATGAAGAATGGCAAAATAGATGAAGGTGAAGCCACACTGAGAATGAAGATAACTTTAGAGGAAGGTAAACAAGACCCAGTGGCATACAGAATTAGGTTCAAAGCTCACCACAGAACTGGAAACAAGTGGTGCATCTACCCTACTTATGACTACACTCATTGTCTATGTGATAGTATAGAACATATTACACATTCTTTATGTACCAAAGAGTTCCAATCAAGAAGGTTAGTTTTATTTTTGTTTGTAAAAAGTATTTTATGTTAAGAAAAGTGGTTGTTATTTAATTGTTTAATATTATTTGGTATAATAGATAATTATGATGACACTTTATATAATAGACTAACATCTCATTATATGGCAACTATAAATACAGTAATATAAATGTAATGTAATGTAATGTAATAGTATTAAATAACAACTATATTCTTTGTATTTAAAGTTGTGAAATATTTTGTGCAAAATTAATTATTTTTTGGCTTTTTTTTTATAAATTGATATGTAAAATAATATTTGTTAAATGTTAAACTTGTAATTAAATGAAGCTTGTACATTTTTCTATTAATATATTTTTTTTGTTCAGCATTAATTTTTAAAAACAATATTTTCGTTTATGAAAAAAATATGAATATGACATAATTAGTAACTGGCAATTTTTTTAATAAATTTTAAATATTTGCCTATATACATTATCAAACTGTATTTTTATGTTACAGATCATCTTATTACTGGTTATGCAATGCTCTTGGAATTTATTGCCCAGTCCAATGGGAGTATGGCCGGTTAAACGTGAATTATACTGTAGTATCCAAAAGAAAAATAGCAAAACTTATCGAAGAAGACGTTGTTAGAGGTAAATCAATAATTATGCTGTATATAAAATAATTTACGCCTGTGTCCGTTCTGGGGTAGACAGGGGCACTCTCCATTCTTTTCTTCAATTTTATTAATGTCATGTACGCAAATCAGTTATACTGCAACATTGTGTTTATAATAAGAACCTTAAAAAGGTGACTTCCCTCCGTTTCAACTAATTAAGGATGTCAACTAACTTCGAATGAAAAATCTTGTTCTAGGGGCTGCTATTAGATTAACAGTATATCAAAAATTGCTAGAAATGTAAAAACAAATCTGTGAAAACAACAAAACATCTAGGAGAAACTCGTGTGACATCTTCACACATTCAATGTGATTCGTTATTCTTTTTGTGCCTCCGTAAAAACGAGGCTTGGGCTTACGTCAAAACCTTTCAACAGGGATGTCCATGTCCAGTATTAAAGACTGTTGAAGATCTGGGACTTTATCACTCTCATTTTTAAATCGTCTTATGTCATTATTCTGTTTTGTAATGATAATTGCAGTACAATTCATCCTAGCGTAGATGCCAGTCTCCCACACAGATTATATTATTGAAGTTATACTTCTTTTGGCGCGATGGAGAAAAATGATGATAGTGAATTTTTACTTAGCGCTCGCACACCGACACCTAAATTGTACATCGTGAAGTTAGTTCTAGGTGGCATGAAAATCGATAACTATGTTGTATATTCTAGTATTTTTATAATAGGTCTTTACCTATGAAATTGCGTTTCTTCAGTACTGGTCATTTCAAAAAAAAAAAAGTTTGTAATGGCTCTGTATTCTAAATTCAAATTAAGTTTGTTTTAAAACCATGACATTCTATTTACAAACTCAGTCTTTTGTTTTTTGATTAGCGTTGTATTTTCATTACATTTGAACATTTTTCGTCATAATAGATACTTTAAAAATTCGTGTAATTATGGAATATGAGTTCCGTCGTGGCACCAACGCGACACAAACGGCACGTAACATCAAAAACGTTTACGGAGAGAACTGTACAAACGAACGCACAACCCTTTATTGGTTTTCCCGGTTCCGTTCTGGAAATTTTGACTTGAAAACGATCGCCAGCGCAACGTACGCGTCGAGACCTGCCTTTCGCTGCTCAACAGGCAAAGAAATGAAGGAATTTTGAAACGAATAGTTACGTTCGACGAAAAATGGATTCTGTTCGACAATCGAAAGCGCTCAGCAAGTTGGTTAGACCCTGGTTCAGCACCAAAGCAATGCCCTAAACCAAAAATGACCCCTAAAAAGGTGATGGTCACTGTTTGGTGGTCTAGTGCGGGTGTGATTCACCACAGCTTTTTACAAAACGGCATGAGCATTAATGCAGATGTGTACTGTGAAGAACTGGAGAGAATGATGGAGAAGCTTGCACATCTGCAACCAGCTTAGGTCAATCGGTCGTCCCCACTGCTCCTTCACGACAACGCGCGACCCCATACTGCGCAACAGACAGTCTCCAAGCTGCAAGAGCTGGGGTTGGAAGCTCTCCCTCATCCGCCATACTCACCAGACCTTGCACCTACCGACTATTACTTTTTCCAAAATTTAGACAACTTTTTAGCGGGTAAAAAATTCAATTCCCGAGAGGCAGTACAAAATGCCTTTGAAGAGTTTGTTGCCTCCCGTCCAGCTGATTTTTACAAGAAGGGCATCAATAAACTGCCAATGCGTTGGCAAAGATGCGTCGATTGCATGGGTGATTACTTCGAATAACAGAAATAAAAAAGTTTGAAAAAATAAGTACTTTCACTTATTGCATACAAAACGGCAATTTCATAGGTAAAGACCTAATATTTAGAACGTGTTTCGTAACAGTACAATTAAACAGTGTGAATAAATAAATATTATTTATTTAAATAAAATCTTTTTGATTAATTTTAATATTTATCCTTAATCACTACTGCATTTTAATTTTTTTTTCCATACGCCAAAGAAGTATAACTTTTAACGCGTGTCCATAAGTACATACACACACTGATATATATTTTTTTATGTAAACTGTAAATGCTGTATGAATTTGTTATTAATTGTTAACTGTATGATTATCGTTTGTATCAGACTGGGACGACCCTCGTTTGTATACTCTGTCGGCCCTCCGCCGTCGCGGGGTGCCGGCCGCCGCAGTGAACTCGTTCTGTGCGGCCCTCGGCGTGACGGGCGCGCTCGGCGCAGTCGACCCCGCCATGCTCGACGCCTCCGTGCGGGACGTGCTCAACCTCACCGCACCCAGGTAACACCCACCCACTAAAGTCACCGTAATATTGTAAACACTGTTAAATTAAAATCTACCTAGCGAGATTGTAAACTGTCGAAAGATTGTCAACTGTGATATACTGCTTACAATTTAACGTACTATTTTTCGTTACATTATAATGTGACGAAGTAAAACCGTTAAATCACAATCTGTCGCGCGTCAAATTGTCGACTGCCTCTGATTGGTCGGTCTTTCAGTAGACATAGAGTTAGGTTAAGTTAGAAATTCTTTGATTAATCACAAATTTATTTTAATGCGACAACAATTTTATTTAACAAATTTTAAAGCTGTGACGTATTTTCGACATGAAATCACAAAAATACTTAACATTCGACAACAAACGAATTATGAAACAAATATGGCGGCGCGAGACATATACCAATCAGCGCGCGAGATACGATCCGTCGCATACTATAACACAATTTGACGGTTTCACTTCGATAGATTATAATCTAACTAAAAATAATACGTTAAATTGTAAACAGTATATATTTTATTTATTTAATCTTGCGAGATAGATTACAATCTAACGGTTTTGATAATCTCACGGTAACAAACACATCCAAAAATAACATAAAATTTTAACAAAAAAAACTGTCTTCAAGTACTACTGGACCACACGGGTAGCACCAGTTTTCAAATAAAAAAGAACCAGTCGAAAGTTAGTAACATACACAAAATGAAGTATTTATTGAAGTCGGTTAAAAAAGGAGGCACAATGATGCAGAAGCTTCTCAAAAGGCTGCCATAGTTTCATTGTCTGTATTCGCAATGAGTATTGTACCCACCACTCTTGGATTCTGTTCGTACTTTTCATCAGGCAGAGTAGAGTCACTTTTGCAGGCTCATACATAAGAAAAAAAACGTTGTTGTGTTTGAACAAACCACCCTGACCAATCAGGCTCAGCTTTCGTAAAAAACAGTAGGTAATTTTTTAAAAAACAAAAAAAATCATGGGTCGGGCGCTTGATCAATTCGTTACTATTTTCTTTATGCGAATTAACTACATATTAAATCAAAAGATTGGGAAGCATAGCAAACATTTGAAATAATTCAATGTCATAACATTGGCAAACTTTTGAAGGACCGTGTTACTCATTGTTCCACTTTGATAACATTATCTAACTCTGTTAAGTGACAACTTACGAATTATATGATTCACCATAAAACTCGTTTGTTATTTCAATATGTTTTTTTAAAAATGCTATTTTTGAACAAGAATCCAAGAAGATAAGATATTGTGGCGGAACGGGTATCATGTCCCTCAAAGGGAGAATCCTCCGACCAGGCGAGGTGATCATGCCTGGCGGGCCACTGCCCAACAGTTGATGTTGGGATGTTGTACATATGATAATCGGCGCTAGAACTTCTATTGCGCGATTCAGGATTGGACCACCTCCAATCTCACAACTGTGTATAAGGCCTGTTAACCTAGATAATTAACTTTAAAAATCGTTGCTAATCTAACTATTAAACTATCGACTTTAATGTGCCTAAATGGTGCACGAGAAACGGTTATCAACGACCAATTTAACGTAAAATTTAAACATCTAGTTCATTTGGTGGCTGGTCTCCTTAAAGAATGAAAGCCGTTTATTTAAAGTTGTATCAACTGATTTTAAGGTTTTATTGGTTACCCAAGCCTTCAAATCTGTTTATTTCACTTTCTTAAAACAAATAGTCCAACCAATATAAAGTATGACTTCATTTATACCTATCATGCATATTGTTATTATTATTATTATTATTCAATATTATTTCATAGCACTCCAAACTAATATGATTTTTTGTTGCAGAGTTATGGTAGTCCTAGAGCCATTGAAGATCACAATAACAAACTTTCCAAGTGATAAGCCTATACAAGTAGCTGTACCTGACTTCCCCAACCAGCCCGACAAGGGATCACACGCAGTTGTGTTCAGTAAAGTAATTTATATTGAAGCTACGGACTTCAAAGAAGAGCAAGATAAAGGATATCGCCGTCTTACACCGAAACAGACGGTGGGCTTGAGGCATGCTGGATATGTCATCAAAGTAAGTACAAAAGATATCAGTGAACTCTTTAAAACAAGGTAAAAGTTCAATATTTGGATTAAATTTGTGATGAAGTATCAAAATTCGAGACTGGAGTATCAAACTCGGTGGAGCTGTTCGAAGTAGATTGTTTCTATAAGAAAAACTTTCTCTTCATTTATATAGAACATCTTGAAGTGTGATTTTGATTGACAATAGCCTCTTAAGATATCTACCGTTTCTTGGCCTTTTAATAATAATAATATTTGGACATCTAACACACAACGTCATCTAGTCCGAAGCTAAGCAAAGCTTGTGTTATGGGTACTAGGCAACTGATATAAATACTTAAATACTTTTTTTGTAATAAAAAATACCTAAATTCCGAAACAAATATTTGCAGATCATATAAACATTTGGTTCGACCCGGGAATCGAACCCGACACCTCAAGCACAACAGTCGCGTACGCTACCACTGCGCCACCGAGGCAGTTAAATAATAATCTTCATTTGAATTTTTAAGCTTAGTTGTAAATGATTTGAACTGATGACATTAATTAATTGCACTTGGTGTATTGTTCCAGGTTTCAGAAATAATTAAAGACGTTAGTGGTAAAGTGCTCGAAGTAAAATGTACAGCACAGCCAGCAGATTCAGCGGACAAACCCAAAGCTTTCATTCACTGGGTCTCGGAGCCTGTTGATGTTGAAGTCAGGCTGTATGAACCACTGTAAGTCTCACAATAATTTAATTTTAATGTTCTACATTCTATGTCAAACTGTTATCAACTTATCTTTCAGTCAGTTTTAAATATGACTTACTTCCCAGAAAGTTCGAACAAAGATTTGTAACTATCTTTTATCTCTAAATTCAGTATGAAGAGTTTTGCGATCATCTTAAATCTTAGTACAGATAAAGTTGCTTGCTCAATACTAAAGCTTTATGAAATACTAAATTTTGAAACTGTATTTTTTATTTGACATCCGAAAAACAATATAATTCTAACATAGACAGTTTGTTTGTTTGATTGTCATGAAACTTTAGATACAGAAATTACAGTGCGTTTCATTCAGAAAGTCATGGTAAAATGTACCTTCACGCAAACAACATTACAGGAAACTTAACAAGATGTGTTCTTTTACTGAGTATTTTGTCTACAACCGTCATTCAATTTTCTGTCTAAGACTGTGTTATATTTGATTATTATATAAATAATGGACTAACCTAACTTATTGTTGTAACTTGTAGTTTCAAACACAAGAATCCAGAAGACCCGAACGAGGTCCCAAACGGTTTCCTGTCTGACTGTCGAGAGGACACTTTGAAGGTGGTAAATGCTTACGCGGACGCTTCTATCAAAGCAGCGCAAGTCTTTGATAAGTTCCAATTCGAAAGAATTGGCTTCTTCTCTGTTGACCCTGACACGAGTGTCAAGAAAGTAAGTATTAATTCTTAACAGACTTCAAAAAAGGAGGAGGTTCTCCGTTCAACCTAAGTACTTTCGACTGGGTGAACCGATTATGATGGTCCTTTTTTAATTTGGAAGCTGGTGCTTCGCCTGTGGTCCCATTTCGATTTGGTCCAATTCTTGAAGTCGTTTTTTTTTCTAATTTTCCATAAGTTACTACTACGGCTACTAACTACTGCTGGTTTATAAATTTATAATTTGATAAACTTTTAAAATGCTTAAATTACATTTTATTAAAAAAACAACAAATTAAAGCTGTATTTATATTTTTATTTTATTAGTATTTCATTCTATTGTATGTTAATTTAGATAATTTCGAATATTAGATAAGTAGTATATGTTCTGTTTTCTCTTATTAAATAATCAATTGTTTCATTTCAGATGATCTTCAACAGAACTGTGTCCCTGAAAGAAGATACAGGAAAATAAATGTATATGTGTGAAATAAGTTTTACAAGTTTTATATGAATTAATAAAAATTTTATTTATTAATTGGCTGTTTTATTAACCTAACGGGTGCTAGCATATTTACATTTCTTAGAACATTTAGAACAATTGGATAAGGCACCTTCTATCTAAAGAGATTATATTCTCTACCTATTCTACTCGTATCATTAATGTTGAAATTAACCATCAGCATATTTATATCGAAAGGATTACATGTTCTGTCAAACATCTGAACATCGCAACTTTTTAACCATTAAAAAGTCTTACGATTTTAAAAATATCTTTTATTGTAAAGTAAAAAAAAATTGTAGGAAAACTTACAAATAAAACAGTACCTATACAAATTTAGTACGAAAAAAGAAAGAAAATCAGAAGTTTTCACAGATAACAGAACAATATTCACGCAACAATACAGATAAAAAATTAGATAAATAGCTTAAAGATAATAAATAGTTTGGTTGTCAAAAGCAAAGGAGTCCCTCAAAGTTTTCCTGAGTTAGCTATTTCCAAGCGTAAACAAGTCGAAAACAATACTCAGGCATTTTACATTGACATACGTCTCGTCGTAATAATAAATGAGTTTTGCCTATAGACTAGGTTAAATTTACTTCAGATATGTGTAGCAGGTGTGATTTACATAGAAACGTAGTTGGCACACGCAACCCTAATTCACCATTTCAGCAACGTTTATCAACCCCTTCGCGATTCTTGATAGGAGGGATAGATTAATAACTTTTTTCTTTTCTCTAGCTGCAGAAAATGATTTTTAACCTACTAGTTTCGTGGTCATTTGGAGGGTAAGGCCAAATTGGCCTAGAAGAAGCTTGGCTATTGTGCTCAATAGATCGAAACAGAATTTCACTCCGGCCCACCGCATTCTGCTTTATAAGGCGAAGGTTCGGCCTCATATGGAAGAGCGACTCGAATCGTCAATTACCAAGAGGTTTCAATTCGGCTGGACTATCGGGACGCTGTCGTGAAGGTCGATGACGGGAACAGTCCGCCATCCACCTACACGACAACAGTTCCATCCCCATTACTGAGATGGTTGGCATTCCACTACTGCGTTTTTCCAGAAACTTTCTGCCTGCGATATTCCCTGACCAATACGACCTTCAAACCTTCAAGAAAATAGCGTACTCGTTCTTAAAAGGCCGGTAACGCACATGTGACGTGCCTCTGGTGTTGCGGGTATCAAACAGATTTTAAGGACAGATAACACTGGAAGCACCAGTTTTTAAATAAAAAAAGGATCATCGAAATTGGTGGACGTGGTATTCAATTATTCGTCTATTTGTCGTGCACATACTCAATGCAAATTGAAGACTTATCTATATGATTTTATCAGGGATGACATTGTAAGAACTGGACTAAATTCAAATAGGGTCAAAAAAAGAATCATCAATTTCGGTTCGCCCAGTCGAAAGTTCTGAGGTAAGAAACATAAAAAAAATTGAATTTATAACCTCCTCCTTTTTAAGTCGGTTAAAAAACAGTAAACAACAGTGGTAAATAATGTTTGTTTACCCAAAGTCTTTGAAAAAGTTAGAGAAAATGACCAGAAGTCGTATCCTGTTGATATCGAAAGATGCTTCCGAAATCACACAATGGTCAGATGTCATCAGGTGATGTATACATACACACGTTGGCAGAATGCCTGGCTTAAGTGGAGCAAAGATGTATACATCAGTTAGTCCATGAGATTCTCTAACTCAACACTGAAAGATCCACCAGAGTGGTAATGGAAGATTTTAACAAAACAAAACAAGCCAAAGAGACCATCCCGGGTATGTGTTCCTTCTGTTGTAGGAAAGGGTCCATAACCATTTTCTACAGGAAGCTGAGTGGAGATCTCCAACAAAAGGGACTGACGCACGCGGCATTTGTCATTAAGTGCGATTAGGCTGATAAGGGCAGCCAACTCACGACCGACTCTCCCTTCACCGTATGGTCTTCGGAATAAATCCAAGTGGGATGATGATGGCTCGAAGGGGTCCTCAAACATAATAGTTCTCGTTGATGTAGTTTCTCTGGAATCGCACAATGTTACCACAAAATGTAGGTATATTTACACAAAAGTACGGGCGGTAGCGTTGTAATTTATCCAGGCATTTCATACCGAATTAATTTTATTTCAAACAGTTGTTTAATGTTCAGAAATCAGTAAAGTGAGCGTCAGTTGTCGCACTAGTGGTGGAGCTAAAAATGGCAGCATGAAAAAGTCATTGGAAAAAATTTGCCTTATGAAATTTATAAATCTCAATTTTTATAGTTTTAAGAGAATGAAGGAACCCCCGTCAAAAGTACAGCTGACAATTTTCTTTACCATTTTAAAAGTATAAAAATTTAGGAATATATATTTCATAAGATATAAAATAAATTTATTTGAGGTTTATGCACGTGACTGACATTCAGTGAGGGAGATGAATTTAATACAGTTTCGCTTGGTATAAACATGATCGTAGTAGATTTTTTCCCAATGACTTTTTATTACTGTCTCCTTTAGCTCCACCGCTATCGGAGCAGCTGACATTCGGAGTTGTTATGTATTAGGGGAAAACTGTTATTGTTATGATTTTCAGCCAGGATAAAATGACTCGCTCAACTATAGCGGAACCTTCCGACTAGAAGTGTAATCGTCTTCATATAAATTAGTTACTAATCCAATGCATTTCTGTTAAGGCCATGTATCACATCTGCAATAGCCTTGCCACTCAAAAGGCCCTCTACAAAAAGTCTGACTATTCCAAGACAAGCACTAAGACACAAGTAGTTTTAGCGTCTTTGAGTAGAATCTAATGCGAGGAAAATGTTGAAAGTTTATAAAAATTTGATATAAATTTCAGCTTGATTGATTTTTTTTTATTTATTTAAGACTTCATGCATAATTGGTGCACAGGCGGACTTAATGCCGTAGGCATTTTCTACCAGTCGACCTTAGGGTGATGCAGAGCTAAGAATGGTAGATGCACATTGATCGGAAATGTATTTTAAATTACATAATAATTTCATACGGATAAAAAAACGTTTAATAAGGATATTAGTACACATAATAATTAAGTATTTACATACACACACACGTATACATACATATAGACATATATACATACATATACACACACATACACATACATACATCATTAAATATTCTATATTTTGTTGTGGAGAGGATAATTTTTTTATGAGATACAGCACCCTAAAAGTACATTACGAATTTACTAAAGAAGTAACATAATATTTTCCTTTAATTTGGTGTACGTTGAGGAGTAAACTTTCTGTAGTAGGATGTGTTGGGTGGCGAGTATGAGGGGCGAGACGGCGCTCGATGGGGCGGCGGCGCGGCGCTTATCGAGCGTGGGCGGCCGCGCATGGCATTGCTACTAGTTCGCCATACTCGGTCAGACCGCGATATGCAATACTACGTGATTACATCTCGTACTAAAACCCTATACGCACGATATCACGTAGTTGCGCGCTACGAGCTTAATATGTAGAATCTATTCAGTCCCACGTAAACTTAAGGTAAGTGTTTAACATTACTTTTACCTAATTTTGTCTCTGATGGGGTTTACTGGTCACTTCTACAATATTCATTACCATGGACCGATGGAAAGTGGTTCAAGTGCGTCATGTTGACGTAGGCGTGACGTAACCTAATGAAATACAAAAAATAGGGCATTTGTAGAATAATCAATACATATTATGAATATGGGGAAAGGAACCACTTTTCACCTTGACACCTACGGTACAATATTTGCATAATTGTGTTATACTTCATCAGGTTAAACGGTTATCCCGTAACCTTGTATCAGGTTTTCAGATTACAAGCCTAAGGCCTCTAATATCCTAATATTCATTTATTGTATAAATACCTAACATCTCTGCCTACCCTTCAGATATCTAGATGTTAGGCCTATTATTTCATTTCAGTATTTCCAGTTCTCACTTTTCTACAAATATTTGCAGAATGAATACGATCCAAAGGTTATGGACTGATATGTTCGTTATGGGAACCAGAAGGCTCCAAATCTGAACATAGACACCATGTAGACAGACTTCACAGTTGTCTTTAAACCTATTAGTCAAATATGTTAAAACACACCTTCAGTGCATGTAAATAAAGATAATGTTAAAGAAACAGTTTATAATCGTAAATCAAATATTAGTAATATTTATGCGCTACTTCTTAGAAATATCTATATCCAACAGTGAACTGTTTAAGGCTGTTGATCATCATGATGATACTGACAAGTAATTATCGTAATTTTAGCAAACTAGCTTTTGCACGCGTCTCCGCCCGTGTGTTTGTCAGTGATCGAAGCAAAGAATAGCCTATGTCCTTCCTCAAGAATCAAAGTATCTCTATGCCAAATTTCATTGAAATCGGTGCAATGGTTTGGCCGTGAAAGCAGGAATGACAGATAGAACAATACTTTAGCATTAAAATTTATAATACCTATAAGTGTGGATGATTAACCAAAAAAATACAGCTTGCTATCCAAGATATAAATATTTTTTTTTGTATATTGTTTATTACATAGACATACATAAATATAAAACCTATTGTATCCTCCTGTCTATACATTGTGTACCTATAATAGTCTAAACTATATTTTGTATCTACTCAGTGCTTCTCAAGTCGTTATCTAAAAGGTTAGGTACAATCTATTGGACTCGCTTAAAGAGTACCAACTTATTTTTTGTCCTATTTAAAAACATCTTTTGCCCTTAATGAAAAGGTTATTTTTAAAGTTTTCTAGAATAAAGGTCATGGTCAAAGCCATGACAATCTGAACAAAATCCACCTACGCAAAAATTAAACTCTGTCATCCAAGAATGAATAAATAATGATTATTGATTTTTCTTATTGCTACATGCTGAAATAATTTATAACACGATTTTTGTAAACTTTTTCGTTTAGTTGAAGGGCTTATCTTTCGCTATCTATTGTAACGGCACTGTGTTGAAACCGTAATGGTGGTGCGATTAGTTAAATGGAACACTATTTGCATATCAACGTAGGTATACTTGACACCACATTTGTTTTACGTTTTATGTCTATAAGTTCACCTTGCACACTTGTGTGTACTGTACACAGTCGGTTTTTCTTTTGTATTTATCTTTTATGACTGACATATAAGCATAGTGACAAAGAATACCTGTGCCTCAATGATCTTTCATCTAACACGCTGTTAGAAATAACACTATGTTTGCAGAAATATTTTTCAATAATCTTTTATTAAGTATACTGTATGAGAAAATGACATTTGCTCTTTTAATTCCAAGTAGTCCTTTAGATTATTAGACATTACAGATAGAAGGTTTATAGGAAGGTAAAATACAGATACCTACTTATAAGTTAGGCAGGCTTATAGATCTAGTGGTTAGAGATCTTGACTGCTAAGCCAGGGTTCTTCGTTTAATTTCCAACCAGAACAAATACTGTGTTTGTGATTAGCACGATCATTTATATTAGGTCTTTTAACTAATATTTATCTATAATATAGGTATATTATATACACGAGATCCTGTGCCTCGGAGAGCACATTGAGCCGTCGATCCTACTGTTATGAACATCTATGACAATCTATATTAAAAAGTCTTATCCGTGGGAGAGCCACGCTTCGGCATGAATGGGCCGGCTCGATCGGAGTGATACCACGGCCTCATAGAAAACCGGTGTGAAATAGCGCTTGCGCTGTGTTTTAACGAGTGAGTGAGGACACCGGAGGCCCATACCCCAACCCCTCCCCCCAATCCCTCTCCCCATCCCGCAAAGGTCGGCAACGCTCTTGTGACGCTTTTGGTGTTGCGGGTGTCCATGGGCGGCGGTAATCGCTTACCATCAGGTGATGCGTCTGCATTGCCCCATATTCAATAAAAAAAAAGTCAGTGCGCTCAAATATAAATATTGACGCCCTCAGGATTGTGAAAGACCGATACCAGTCGCTCCATGGAAAAGCTACAGGTGAAACAGGTTACTAGTAGCTGACCCCAAATAATCCTGGCAATAATAAAGGCGAGTAAGATGAAGCTGATGACGTATTATTGAATGAGAATGCACTTTCTATGTTCCTACTTAAGTATGGACTTAATAATAAAAGGCTTTAGAAACGGGTTTTATCGATGCCCTTAATACATACATAAAATATATATCTGCAATACTATAGTGAGTTAGGGGTAAGTGTCGTAGTAATAGACTATGACGCATTTGATTAAGTGGCAAGGTCTCATCTACTTAATCAAATGCGTCACAACTTTACAGGATGAGGCTTATGTGTTGCGATACCGTCATATATATTTTAATAATAAAAACATTAAATATCTCACATACGGCCGTCTGATTACACCCAAACACAGAACAAATGATTGTGCTCATCAGACAATTATGTGTCCTGGGTGATTTCAGCATGAATGGACCGGCTCGACGTTACTAGCCTCTCACGGAAACCAACTTAAAAGGACACCATTCGTGGTGTCGTGTTTCGATGGTGAGTGCGAGACCGGAGGCCATATAATAATAATAAATATTATATACGACTGCCTCCGTGGCGTAGTGGTAGCGTATGCGACTGCTAAGCTTGAGGTCTCGGGTTCGATTCCCGGGTCGGACCAAATGTTTTTATGATCTGCAAATATTTGTTTCGGAGTTTGGGTATTTTCTATATATAACTAGCTGACCCCCGCAACCTCGTTTGCGTCTTCTATTACCCGTAGCGTGAAAATTTTCACCCGTTTTTGAAACATTCTTCATTGGTGCTCCGCTCCTATTAGTATTAGCGTGATGACATGTAGCCTATAGCCTTTCTCGATAAATGGACTATGCAACGATTATCTACTCCAACGCACATACGCACACTGTTTTGATAGATATTATTGAATTTGAACTTTGAATAGCGTTAATAAAGTGGAATTTGACTCAATGACGTTAGGAACACACCTACATTGCTTAGACAACAGTGAGTGCTTGTAATATATGAACTTTATACAATAGCATTAAATCTCAAATTGACTTTACGTTTTAGTTAGAAGACGTTTGTATGGGAAAATGAAAAGGGCTGTTTTTAGGGCTTTCCCGGCCATTATTCGATTTTTTCTCGCCGTAAAAACCATCCTTGCACTTCAACAAACATTTAAAAAAAAGAATTGGTCAAATTGGTCCAGGCGTTGTTGAGTTATGCGCTTACCAACACATTGAGCGATTCATTTTTATATTATAGATAGATAGATATGTATGTATTTACAAAAAAGTATTTAAGTATTTATATCAGTTGTCTAGTACCCATAACACAAGCTCTGCTTAGCTTGGGACTAGATGGCGTTGTGTGTTAGATGTCCGGAATATTTATTTATTTATTTCGGACATCTAACACACAACGGCATTTAGTCTCAAGCTAAGAAGAGCTTGTGTTATGATGTTGCAGTAGCATTTCAATAGGCTGCCATAGTGTGGATCAACATGCCACATTGTCTGTATTCACAAAGAGTATGGTGACTTGGTAGATTTTACAGGCAGAATAAAATAAAAGAAATGAACTGAAGACTTCCGATGTAGTAGCCAGACTGCTACACTCTAACCACTTGATCAACAGGCCCATTAAATGTAAACATCACTATATAGTATAAAACAAAGTCGCCTTTTCTGTCCCTATATCCCTATGTGCGCTTAAATCTTTAAAACTACGCAACGGATTTTGATGCGGTTTTTTCCAATAGATAGAGTGATTCAAGAGGAAGGTTTATATGTATAATACATGCATCATATACTAAGGTAACATTGCTAATTTTAGAGGTTTCTATTTTATGCCCGTGCAAAGTCGGAGCGGGCCGCTATGTTTTTATATACAACGTTCATAGTTTTTCTGTAGTGTATTTAATTTAGTATCAGCATTGCACCCGTGCGAAGCCGGGCGGGTCGCTAGTAGGAAATAAAAAGTACTTGTTTCTAAGACATAGCTAAAAATCATTCTTCTTCTAAAACAATTATGATTTTATAACCGACTCCAAAGTTTTTAAAGGAGGAGGTTTTCAATTCAATTGTTTTATTTAATACTTATTCTCTATACTGCTACTCCGCCATATACGTGGGTTAATATAGCTAAAACGCAAATATAGTTAGTGAATGATGAATTTATCATAGCATATACTCGTATGCATATGTATGAAAATATGTGTGTATGTATTTTTCCCATATCCTATATAAATATATATATATGTCTGTATGTATGTATGTGATGCTTATAAGTAAGGTACCCGCGGGTATTAAGGCCTGTCGGGCAATAAGGCCTAAGTAACAAAAAACTTATGAAATACAATAATTGACGATCAAGGTTACGCTCATACAAGCTCAGAGCGTATACAAGTCGCTGCGAAGTGGCGGACAAACGCTTGCACTTCTCCCCCCGCCAGCGTCGTCGAAATCTTTCAAACAATCTTTCACGCGACACAAATTATAAAAATTTGCTGCAGTAAAACGTAAGTTATTTTGCAAATATCATATTTACAAACCTGTATTGACTGTACGTTTATTAATTAATTTATGCTTATCTTTAAGTTACCGTATTAAAGGACTTGTAGTTGTAATTTTTTTTTTTTTTTTTTTTCTGTCACTACGAGGTTGGCGGATATTAAGGCCTATAAAATTTTACTATAGGCCTTATTATACTCCTATTTTTTTAAACTGCTATATAAGTAGGAACATGTTTTTAAAATGTTTGTTGGTGGGTAGTATGTACGTAGTTATAAGTTTTCAATTTATTTATCATTGTTTTCAGTGCTTACAGTAACGATGCCTCCTAAACGGGCATTGTGGTCAGAAAACGATCTGATCGCAGCTGTTAGAGCAGTACAAAGAGGAACTTTGAGTACGTATAAGGCTGCAGAAAGATATAAGGTTCCTAGAAGAACAATCAGAAATCATCTGCAGTCTGGCAGTTTAAAGAAAAGTTTGGGACATAAACCTATATTAAATGATGAAGAGGAAGCTCAACTTGTGCAAAGGATAATCCGATATTCTGAAATGGGCTTGCCTGTGACACCAAGAATACTGCGTCGATTGGTGTATAAATATTGTGAGCAAAATAATATAAAACACAATTTTTATGATGAGGGCAAACGCGCAGGCAAAGACTGGTTCAAAGCGTTCATGAAAAGACACTATGAAATATCTGTAAGAAAAGCGCAATTCATGAACCCGAGCTCAAAAGCTAAATAAATTTATTGTTGATGACCATTTTAAAAAACTGAGGGATATCTACGATAAATTTGACTTTTATCATTCCGAGAAAATTTATAATATGGATGAGAAAGAATGTCGTCTCACTATCCACCACCAGCAAAGTGTTTTGGCCAAAAAAGGGGCTAAAAGGGTTCATTTGCAGTCTTCTGAACATGCTGAAAGCGTTACCATCGCCGGATGTGTTAATGGTCTTGGCACATCCATACCACCTATGGTCATATTTAAGGGAAAACGTTTGAAACCAGAATTGTACGATAATTTGCCTCAAGGATCTTTAGTCGAAAAATCAGCAAAGGGGTATATGACCAATGAACTTTTCTAAATATTTTTAAAACACTTGTCTAGATACAAAAGCCAGGGACCATGCCTTTTGATATTTGACGGAGCAGCATGTCATGTCGCGAATAAAGCCAATTTATTTAATTTTCTAAGACCACTATGCTTCCTATTGCTATATGTTAATGATTATTGATCTCAGAAATACCAATTTACGTAGTATTTGTTGATTTTTGGATAGTTTAAAGTATAGGCCTTTTTACCCTACCCTAGTATAATAAGGCCTACAGATTGCGTTTTAAAAAAAGTTATATATTGTTTTGGTTTTAAGCTAGAGAAGCTATTTTTTGTTTGAACTCTGTAGTAATTTAAGTACATGACTGATTAATAATAAAACTTGTCGATTATGTTGGATATTTTTCATTTTATTACAAATTTCCCTTAGCTAGGCCTTAATACCCTCAGGTACCTTATTTATAATATTCATGATAAGTATTATTAGCTTTACGTAAACCTAACAATAATTCTCATTTGCTTCAATAATACTTCTGCTACACACAGCTCTGCATAACCAAAAAGTCGACTGGAAGATTAAATAAATGAGGTATCCATCGCGAAGCAACCTTCCTAACTTTAAGGTGGTCATGCAGGATGGGGAAAGCTGCCTGTGATCCAATGTTTAGTTCAGCCAGTAACTCTTGATGTTCGCAATAGCCACTCTACCCTGATGACATGAGTTTCATGAGTTACTACAGTTGGTGGTCGGTCGGATCTGGGGTCATCGTTTAAGTTCTCTCGACCACGTTTAAATTCACGAAACCAATAAGTAATTATTGCTAACGCAGGAGTTGACTCCCCAAAAGCATCTTGTAAATTTTATCTTGAGATTCTTTAAAGTTTATTCCTCGTTTATAATCATAGAAAATCATGGCACGAAAGGCTTCCCGCGAGACGTCCATTGTTGCAAACAAAAGAAGAGTGACATATACTATTTAAACACATTAAATAACTACACATAGGTAACCCTTCATTTTCACAAAGGAGGTTTGTGTTGAAATTAGCCGTCAATCCAAAATAGTTTCATGAAAGAAGAAATTGTATTTATTCTGTGGCTAATAAATTTTCGAAACAACCTAGGTATAAACCGATTAGGACAATTGATTCGTTATTTTAGTAGCGCATTCCGGTTTACACGTGGAGTTGGTAAGTAAATTCTGTGATGAAAACATGAAATATACAGTCACATAGAAATATAGGCATGTACCTATATTGAAGACAAATATCAATTTTGTCATGAGTCTGAGTTTCATGAGTTACTACAGTTGGTGGTCGGTCGGATCTGGGATCATCGTTTAAGTTCTCTCGACTACGTTTAAATTCAGGAAACCAATAAGTAATTGTTGCTAACACAGGAGCAGACTCCCCAAAACCAGCTTGTAAATTTTATCTTGAGGTTCCTCGTTTATAATCATAGAAAATCATGGCACGAAAGGCTTCCCGCGAGACGTCCATTGTTGCAAACAAAAGAAGAGTGACATATACTATTTAAACATATTAAATAACTACACGTAGGTAACCCGTCATTTTTACAAGGAGGTTTGTGTTGAAATTAGCCGTCAATCCAAAATAATTTAATGAAATAAGAAATTGTATTTATTCTGTGGCTATAAATTTTCGGAACAACCTAGGTATAAACCGGTTAGGAAAATTGTTGTTGTTATTTTAATAGCGCATTCCGGTTGACACGTGGAGTTGGTAGGTAAATTCTATTAAGATAACATGAAATATACAGTCACATAGAAATATAGGCATGTACCTATATTGAACACAAATATCAATTTTGTCATGAGTCTGGAGTCAACGATCCGATCGATTTCGTTTTCCTTATATTCCGTTGGGGTTTCGTTAAATTACGCTATTCCCGTAGTACAAATAAAGGTTTCTACCAACTCGGTAGGTAAATTCTATTAAGATAACATGAAATATACAGTCACATAGAAATATAGGCATGTACCTATATTGAACACAAATATCAATTTTGTCATGAGTCTGGAGTCAACGATCCGATCGATTTCGTTTTCCTTATATTCCGTTGGGGTTTCGTTAAATTACGCTATTCCCGTAGTACAAATAAAGGTTTCGACCCTTATGTACTACGAAAAGAGTGTTATTACAAACAAATGGAGTTTTAAAATAAGGCGAGAAATATTGTTACTTTTTTTTTTAAAGCTGACATGATCAAGACGGTTTCTTAACTATAATTTGTGAAGATCATTAGTCTGACTGATTTGGGTGTACTGTTACTTTATTGGTATAACTATAATATGGAAATCTTGACCTTGCGCTGCAAGAAAAAATAGTAGTATCAAATATTTAATTTGTGTTATAAATGATACGAATGTCAAAACAAAACACGCACGTACGTGTGTACTTACGTATTTAATGGAATTATTGATCTGTAGGTAAAATTAACCTTGGAAAAAGAAGGCCATGAAGGGCAACGTTTCGTTACCAAGATCTTATATGTAGATATATATATACTTCCATACAAAAGGTTTTAAATTTTTATAACTGAAAACCTACCTTAAATGTTAGATACATTTTAGACGATCCTTTTAGAGGTCACTTGCCCCTGTGCTCTTATCGTAAATATATACATAAGTATATGTATTTGGATAGTAATTAAAAAAATACTTAGTCGCTTTTTTGTATCTTATGTTACAAAACGGTATTCAGTGGCGAAAAATAAATTAACTTTTAAACGGCCTCCGTCACTGCCACTTAAGGCTATTGTGGAGATGACTATCCAATTACAAACAATTCCAAAAGATTTATTATACGGCTCTAACAACAGCCTTTGAAGACGCAAGTCTGACCCGTTTTATTGATTTTCTCAACACTTGGTCGCACGAGCGGTATTTTACCTAACTCAAACGACACGACATTAATCGAAATTCTCAATTGCGTGTGACAGCGTTATTTGTTGAATCTATACAAATAAATAAAACTAAATTCTGTTTGTAATTAAAAATTTTTAGTACATATATATGATAGTTTTAAAAAAATATTTATTTTTAATTTTTGACTGTCTTTACGGCTAATCTCTGGAACGGCTGAATTAATACCGCCAGGTACAACTAGTAGTTAAGTAACAATTAATCTAATCTAATACCACGTTTGATACGATTACCATTTCACTTCAGCATCTGTTACTTGAACATAAAGCATAACATATATTTTGTCACGTTTGATACGATTCGTGATCACGAATAAAATAGGTACCTACCATCTGTATTTCCGTCTCAGCTCAAGGGACATTAAAATGGACCAAGTTGGAATAAGATTTTAGAAAATAGCAGTGTGACTATTTTTATGTGTAATTCAATATTTTTATTTTACCTACCTCGAAGATTCCTGCAAAATACAAACGGTTTTACAGTAAGCCACGTTAAGTCGGTTCCTTTGATAATAAACTGGTGTTATTGTACATTTATTTTGATATTGAAATTTATTGTTTATAGTCACTGTATTTTCATTACATTGCGAAAAATTTGATTTATGAATATATTTTAGTACCTAAAGCTTGGTTTTCCAATAATAGCTTTAATACAATAATACCTACTGCCTACTCCACTTCTACGCCTCCGTGAGTGGCAATTAAGTGAAAATACCTACGTTTATTTTATTAATACTGTTACAACATGTTTAACATTTTCTATACATTCAATTTATCTTTTTAGCCTTTTCTATTCCCAAGATTAATTGATGTCGGCTACTAGTTCAACCAGTTTTATCTGAATATTAGTTTTTACACTTACTGTGACTCGCATCAGATCACCACAACCCTTTTTTTTTTTTATTGTGCGGAAATCCCCTCGGATACCACCTACTGGTGGCATGTCGGACTCGAAAAGACCAAAATCGCACGCTCCGCAGCGTCCGCGCCATCACCCGAGCCTGCTTCTGCTAGGGTAACACATGAACCTCATGTGTCACCCTCAGGCTTGCGCTTATGGAGGACGGAGATCGTTCTGCGATCTCCGTCCTCCGTTCCCGGGCCCGGTGCGCCGGGTGAGTTCTAAACCTCTCCCGGTTCCGCTCCGCCATCTCCTTGGTAAGCATAACTTGCTTGCAGAAAGAAACGGTGGAGTTCCACGCCCTCTCGCTCCGCAACATGGCCGCAATCATGTTACCGAGCGAGAGAATCACCTCCTCAATGGCCGCCACGAGATCACGCCTCAGCTTCCCCCACGCCAGATATTAGATCACCACAACCCTGAGGCTAAACTGAATTCGAAGGTTGAACGTTGTCAGTATATTTGAAGGCACTGACTGCCCAATAAAGATTGCAATAGATTTTATGACAACCGGGGCCGGCTTAACGTGCTCTCCGAGGCACGACATTTAACATATATATTTACTAATAACATATCTATATGCAAGTTATCATATTATAAAGAGGCAAAGAGGACTTCTTTCAGTTCAGTTCAAGTTCAATCTTATGAGATTGTAGGGGATAATATCTTGATCAACTGAACCGATTTTGAAAATTATTTTAACAATACCAAGCCATGTTATTTGCAAGTGTCATAGGCTCATTATATAGTTACCCGAAAATTTTTTTTTGCGATATGTGATATCCGAGATACATATGAGTACATAAGTAACTGATGATGATGATGATGATACATACATAGATTGATTACTATGACGCACACGATCCTTAAATGTATTTTGTGGGAAAGGATCCATGAGACTATCATTGATTGTCTAATGTGTCGTTCCACGTGGTAACTATTTTAACAAAATAATCATCCTATTCATTGATCCAGGTACCAACTACGCAGGTCAAGGGTATTGCAAAGAATCCAATGTCCGTTGTTATGATGTATCTAGGATTCTCCTAATCATCAATCATTTCTGCCACAATGACAGGTGTGGACACCTGGCGCCCAATGGAAGTTTCTGTGAAGCTCTAATGGTCCAGAAAGAGAACTCTGAATGGAAGTAGGAAAGAGTTTTTTCCAATTCCTAACCTAAATCGCGACCGGGTCAAGATTCCGATTTAGGTTAAGCATAATCACACACAACAACACGAGTCAATATATATTTATTAACACAGGTTAAAATACATTTGTGAAATTTATATTAAAAAAGGTAATTTGTTCTTTCTTGTCAAGCAAATTTCGAAGGTCGTTTTCCCTATTAAACATGCACGATGTGTTATGCAAAATTAGTTAGAATTTTATGTTTAGCCGTATTCCCACCCACGACAATGAACATCATGCGATAACGTGAATATATTATCGCAAATTATATGTCATGGACCAAGTGAAACATGCACTATAGTATTTATAATGACGAGACAACATAAATAATAATACTTTATTTCTCCTCACAATGGTACACTTATAACTAGTCATTTTACAAAATTTAGTTTAGGAATGTGAGTAGTTGGTGTCTGTGATAGGCATATAATGTCTGTGTTACAAATCCATGTCCATCCATCCATCCAAATGAAATTCTTATCACCAGCTTATATGATCAATACTTCTGGTCTCTCGTACTCTCTGGTTTGGTTATTGTGAATTACTATCAAGCAGAGCGGAGGAATCACAATTATGTGGAATGAAATGAAGGGATCAAGAAATATTATGCGAAAGTTCTGTAAACTGGACTACAACCGAATAACAAGGGTACAATAATAATGTGTCATCTATTTTTAAACGTAGCTAACTGTTAAATGGATGTTGGCACCAACATGTATTTCGTTTCAGTTCACGCAATTCAGTTCTTTTTTTTATTTTATAGGGGGCAAACGAGCAGACGTATCGCCTGGTGGTAAGCGATTACCGCCGCCCATGGACACCCGCAACACCGGAGGCGTTACAAGTGCGTTGCCTGCCTTTTAGGAAGGAGTTCAGCTTCGGCAGTCTATGTATGTTTGTATGTTCTACCTTAGCGCTTAAACTGCCTAACCAATTTTAATGAATGTGGTGAGTAATAATGGCCTGGGTAACGAATGACGATTGATATCCATACAAATATTATAAATGCGAAAGGAACTCTTGTCTTTCTAAATGTTACGCTTTCACGCTAAACCACTAAAACGATTTGTATGAATTTTAGTATAGAGATAGATTGGACCTTGTAGAAGGTTATAGGTGACTTTTTGTATTCAAAACCGATAAACACGCGGGCGGATTCACGGGCAAAAGCTACTAGGCTATATAAACTTTATCAAAATATTTGCGTAGCTGGGTTATATTGGTTTAATTTTTTTTGTTACCAATTAGGTATTGGTTTGCGTTATTTTAAATGAGTAACTATATAAGTCATTATGTTCAGTTAGATTCTAACTGAATTATTTATATTAATTTATTTTACTTTAATCAAACACATAAATCAGTCGCTGACTGGTTGATGTCTAGACATTGACGTCATTCTTTTGCGGCTGTCTGGGTTGTAACGAAAAACCCTTTGTCTAAGACCGTAATGGTATGTGAAATTGCAAAATGTTTGTACCTTACACCCGTGTGAGCTTAGGTATACCTGCAGTGTCAAAGAATATGCGTATTTATTCGGATATATCGGGTTCCACTACCGGGTCGGACCAAATGTTTATATGATCTGCAAATATTAATTTCGGAGATTGAGTGTTTTCTATGTATAATACTGTATAATATAATCTACACTTTCAGTATAATATCCTTGTATATTTTGCTTGACGGATTTCCAAGTGATTACGTTTCCAAGTTACGAGCCTAAAACTATAGGGGCTCTTGTCAGTCGCCATTGTAACGAGCCTTCGGCAACTTTTTTAAGAAATTTGTACCTATTATTGATAGAGAGGTAACTCTTTATGGTCCTGAAACATAATGATATGATTGTATACATATGTGTAAGTTTTATAATGCAAAAGTTTTACCAGTGACAAAAGTGAAATATAAAAAAGTTGTGTAGGGAATTGGCGTCTGTATATTTTTATCAACAACAATCAAA
This sequence comes from Spilarctia lutea, assembly GCA_916048165.1. Lineage (NCBI taxonomy): Eukaryota > Metazoa > Arthropoda > Insecta > Lepidoptera > Erebidae > Spilarctia > Spilarctia lutea. The sequence continues at coordinate 11,885,354 of OU696475.1, read as the reverse complement.
CTTCAATTTATTATAATTCCATGTTAAGTAAGTACATAGAACTACCTAAAATCTAAAAAAAAAACGCTCTACACGTGCCTTTAATCCCAACTTTTAACTAGTTCCCTATTTGTTGGAATTGACATTCAACTCACTAACGATGTTCAAAAACTTATATAACTATTTACGACAAGTTTTTATTGTATTCCTAACTAAACCTACGTTAGGTTTCCAATTTATTTTGTTTGTTGTATAACTGACTAGAGGCTTTATGTTAACAAACTCCGGGTAAAACTGAGAAAGGTTCAAACACGTGCGTACAAAAATAGCACCTGTTTAATACAGTCACAAAAGAGTTTCCTGAAATACCTTCCAACGCCCACGTGTAGAGAACTTGTCCTTGACGCTGTTTGCATTAACCGACGTACTCTCTATTCTGTGTAAACAGTCTTGAAAGCTTTTTGAATAATGTATAATTACAACATAGTTAGGTAGGTACTTCATAAATCAATAACATATAACAACATTTATAACATTTGAAGATAAAAATTCATGTTACTCACATAAATCGGTTCTTGTTCCAATAAATAACATAACTACATTATTAAAGTTACACGTGCCTAGCAGAGAGAACCGCTCATCAATATCGGGACGAGTTTATTACACGCCAACTTTCATTAGCTCATATAAAGGTTGCCTGATTGGAAATCAATAAGGCTGAATTAGCCATTAACGGGAACACATGTTTGTTTTACTTGGTAACCACTAGATAGAGACCTTCTCATACCTTTATACTTTGTGATAACAACTGATAAAATAATTACAAACTGAACTTCTTTTCTTGTCATAAAACTAAATGAAAGAGCTCTTCATCTTCAGAATTTTATCTTTATATCCCCTAATAAATAAGTGTAATGTATCAAGTTATTTTTAACATCGAATTAAGGCTTTATTGCGAGATTTTATGGGTTATAATAAATGTACCTTACGATTCCTGGCTGCGCGTAGCGCTACTCGCTTTCCACGGAAATGTGTTAAGGCATTAAATAGGTCAAGGGGGTTGCGCTACCTCGACATCTCGCATTATTACCAGCTACCTTGAATCAATAACTGTCAGTTATTGATAAAGAGTTAGGAGTTAAATGGTTTGAAATATATTTGCTATCTCTTTAGAACCCTGATATTCACAATTAAAGTGCCTAAATAAGTATAAGTAGAAAAATAACTACGAAGAATTTGTGATTGTAAAACGCTACGTAAATTTATTAGCATATTGCTTTATTACAAACTTATAATGATATAGTTTCCTTAATTTCATATCATTGTTAGAATAAAAGAACCTGTTACGTAATATTGACGGGTTTGCGGTAGATACAGGCGTCTAATCTAAATGAATTAATGTAAAACGAAAGCCTTTTACCTAAAAGGAAAAAGGAACCTTTTTCTTTTATGTAAATTATATTACATTTTCCCGAGTCGTCATCATTTTGAAGATGAAAGTGGAGATTTCGAAAGCTCTGGGAAAGATTTACCTTTAACTTCAATTCAGAATTTTCCTGTATTGCTGTAAAATTTAAATCTACACTTATAAAGGACTCCATTCCATTTCTTTATTTACATTATTTTATAACCTTTTTTAATGAACTCGTGAATTTATTTTATTTTCAGGAATATTTATAGAAGTGATAATTATGACAAGCAATATATTAATAAACTATTATGGGTTCGAGAAAGTGCGCATATAGACAGTCGAAGAATTTAAGTAATATTGTACAAGTATGGACATACAGAAACAGCACTTATGCCCGCGATTGGTGGATTATTTAACTATTGTCGGCGCTAAGCCTTATACTTCGGGGAAGGGGCTTGCCCCTGTTCAGGTAAATATAATTCTAATTTTGTATATAGATTAGCTTCTAGTGATTCCAATATTATACGATCGATTTCCGTGATTTAAACTTTAGTTCAATGTAATCACTGCACAGGAAACAATGGTGGGTTTTTATCAAAATTAGCACACACAGCATCCATCGTTCTTACCTACATCTTTTATACAAATCTTTTTTGTAATTATATTTCTAAACAACCATAGCATTAAGTCAGTTAACGTATAGTTAAGAAGGTACTGTTAGTTTTCATGACGTATAAGTTTTAATAAGGTTTTTTTTATATCAGGCTCCAGAACTACTCCGACGCTATCCACTCACCAATCACGATGACTTTCCTTTGCCATTGGACATGGTATATTTCTGCCAGCCCGAAGGCTGCGTGTCCGTGGGGCCCCGTCGAGCTCCAGGACATGCTGCTGCTCGGGATACCACTTCATTCGTCTTTACACTCACTGACAAGGATTCGGGTAACTTAATTTAATTTCAACACATTACATGAAATGTACATATTGGAATAATATAATTAATGTTTTTGGTAAGAATCTCGAAAACAAAAATATCCTTTATGAAATAAACTAACAGTTTAAGATATTTCTAGCAAAGTCTAAGTTTATACTATGATGATGAGGTTCATTTCGTTCATTAATTTCCTGAATAATATATCAATTTTATAAGCTGTCGTAAAGCCCAAGGTATAAATAGATTAATTTTGGCAGATTTTCATTCAAGTATGATAGAATTAAATTGAACTCGTAAATTCAACAAACTGCAAACAATGAATTTGCAAAAATAAATTTAATGGTCTTCAAAAAACAAATGAGCAGATGAGTCTCGTGTAATGGCAAGTGCCTACCATCCACCCATGGATACCTGCAACACGACAGAATAACAAATAATCAGGACATAAATGTGTTCCGGTAGCCTCACTCATGCGGTTAAAAGCAACGTAAGAATATATTGAAAACGAAAACCTTGATTGACGATGAAGTCTAGAGAATACTTGTTTCTTGTTTAACACCTCCATTAATTTGAATAATAACTCGTCTATTTATTTTATTACCTTCACATAATAAATGTTGTATTAATATTGATACAGGTAAAACGCGTTATGGCATCTGCGTTAACTTTTACCGAGCGGTGGAGCGCGCGGCTGTGCCTGGGCCGCGCGAACGCAGTATGCTACGTAGGGAGTCCTGGCGTAAATCTATGGAAAAGAGCTCCGATTCCGCTTTCTCCAGGTGAACATTTATTACTTCTGTTATTTAATTGACACTGACACACCACATCAAATTAATGTGTAATGCTACCCAAGACAACCTCCTGTGTTTTCGTACGGTAAATGCTAAACTTAAGAGGCCATTTTAAGTATTTGGAATTAACACCCTTGAGTTTGCCCATCATAAGGTTATGGCCTCGCTGTTGAGAGGCTTTTCATTAATAATCCACGATGATTTAATACCCTTACCCTGTAAAAATTTAGTTCAATCTGCCGAACTAACCAGCTGGTTGAAATCGCGTTTCTATTTTTATTATCGCACTCTAAATTTATTTATTTGTATATCTTAGATGTATGGATTGTATAGATTAAAACTGAGTATTTAACTTTGACATTCGAAAAATGGAGCTGATTTTTTATATAATGTTTATAGGATACATAGTTTAAAGTGTTTTTTAAAAATTGTAAAACCACTATTGTTTATAATAAATACCGTCCGTTCATGTCCAGATTTTTTGTTCGGAATTATTAAACCAAAATAATTTTAAAGATAACTCATTTGCATTAGCAAATATTAATACTAGAATATGCTAGAGATACGATTCGTCAGTACTATTAGTTATTCTGTGGATACGAGAGCATGTTGTGTAGTTAAAATTGAAAGAGACATGTTTTATTATTCGGGTTGAAATTGTCACTAAGTTTGTATTTTATTTCTCGTCAAGAAAACAGATAAGCTAACGTTTTTCCCCAATGCATATTCGTCTAGATCTTAATGTGTAAGATATTAATGACAGACTTTCAAATTAAATTGAATTTCTTTTATTAAGTTCCTTTACCTAGTTTGACTAAAACGTAGCGAATGTTTCAGTGACTATAGGAGTAGCAACGTAGCACCGAGCGACTCGGAGCGTGACTGTAGTGCAACATTAGCGCCACGGCTGGCCCCGGCACCTGATTCAGAAAGCGGGGGGTCTCATTCACATTCACCTAGTCCTAGAGCCACTAGAAAAAGACAGGTATACCTTTAATTTCCTAAAGCGGATTTCATGTGCTCTTACCCTTATAATCATCTTACAGTTGTCGCAAGAGTTAAGCAAGGGAGAAAAACACGCAGGGAACATTGCAAAGTGAAGGAAATCTTGAATAATGTTTATAATAGGCCAAAATCTTTTTTCTAAGGCGATACGTAAGTCTAGCAGTCGCCTATTACAGGTTGATGATGCTGAAAGCGGATATTGTTTCATTCGCTGTGTTCGTGATCATTAGTACTTAATGACTCTATCTAAGATCCAAATTCTAAAGACCGAGCCGAAAATAAAACGTTAAAATACATTTATTGTTGTTACAGAGAGTACGGAACCATTCTTTGACGTCCCTGTGCCTATTGTCACATCATCCATTCTTCTCCACATTCCGAGAGTGCCTATTTATCCTAAAGAAATTGATAGATGCCTGCAATGAGTCTTCCAGTCCACGGCGCGTCGGTGCGTCTAGACAAACACTTAGGTATGTATGCTTTTAAGACAAATAGGTAAAGACATAAGTGTAATCGCTAGGAGAAATTGGGCTCGGACCCCGAACCGTGTTGGTGTTCAGATAATGCCGCCTATGATATTTCTGTATCGGGTAGCGGATGGCATATGGTAATGCGCCTGGATGTAAACCACAACTGATATAGTATTTGATCTGCCGCGCAGATCGCCAAAGTAAAAGAGCGTTAATCCACCAAAATCTTGGGTACACAATGGAAGAAAGCGTGATCAGAACAAACCATTTGTAATGTGTTTACTTGTCCATATTCTTTCTCTTTGAACCGCGTGAGGTGTTAAAGCCAGTGAGGAAATTACGAGTCAGGTGTCGGTTTCACAGAGTTAGGCGGGGATGGAGCCTAAACAAAACCCTCTAGTGAGGGTTGCTCGTGATTTTTACGCCGTTACTCAGACTAGGGCTCAAAGAGGCACCATCACATCTTTTTACTTATATGTGTTGTTTTAGTGAAGCCACTAGGACATTTTACAAAGACTTTGAATTCAAAGTTTTAATTTTACAATGCATGTTAGCTTTGTCTATTATTTCACACAGTCTCGGCAGTGTCTTTATTGAAACTATATAATTATCTGTCATTATTTTCATTGTCCAACTATTACAAGTTAAAAGCTTACACAACTCTTTAGCTATATACCTACAACATAATAAAATAATGTTGGATTCCAGCGTAGCTCACAATCATTTCACGTAAGATGCTTCCTTGGTAAATACTGACTATATATTTAAGTATACTATATATCATGTAGTATTAAGGTTTACGTACGGCTGGCAGTCCACAGTTTCTCATACCAACATAATGCTTACAGAGCTTTTGGGCGAAATAAAGCTAACTAACACTGAAGAATAACTGCCTCGGTGGCTCAGTGGTAGTGAATGCGACTGCTGTGCTTGTGGTCTCGGGTTCAAATCCTGGGTCGGACCAAGTGTTTGTACGATCTACAAATATTTGTTTCGGAGTTTGGGTGTTTTCTATGTATAATATGTATGTATTTACAAAAAAAAAGTATATATGTATTCATATCAGATGTCTAGTACCCATAATACAAGCTCTGCTTAGCTTGGGACTAGATGGCGTTGTGTGTTAGATGTCCGAAATATTTATTTATTTAACTGCTCCGGTTTGTTACAGGGATACGGTATGGTCAGTATTAACCGGTCAAGCGTACGACAACACGCCTACGATCGTGTTACATGACGTCAAAGAAATAGAAACGTGGATACTTCGGTTGTTATCCGCCCCAGTGCCAGTCCCTGGCAAAACTCGTCTCGAACTCGAAGTGCTATCGCCCACGTCTCACTCACCGCTGTTATTCGCATTACCGGATCACACGCGATTTACACTTGTTGATTTTCCATTACATCTACCATTGGAACTTTTAGGTGAGTAGCTTGAAGACTAGGGTCTAGGGAAATACGAAGGAACATAGTAAAATGAGTTTCTCTTCTACCGTTATAAAATGTGAAATTTTGACTTAGCTGTTTCAAATAAACAATTCGAACATTCGAACAATTAATTAAATAAAAACATTTATTTTATTGATCCACATAATTTAGTAAGGTTAATCGTCTTAAGGTAAATAATCAAGTATTTCAATCTAAGAGATATGAACAATTTCCTACTGCTAGTTTCGTAATTGTGTAAAGCCTAAATTGTGATTTATCTTCTGTTTTTGTTCTAGCTCTACATCTTATATTTATTATAAACTAATTATCATTAAAATGAAAATAAGTATTATTTTTTTTAATAGACGTAAAATATCCATAATACTGTCAAGTTTCTTGAAAATCAGTGAAAAGTTATAATTTTTTTTTTCCACCAGGTGTCGAAACGTGCCTCAAGGTCTTGACCCTAATTCTGTTAGAAAACAAAATAGTAGTACAATCGCGTGACTACAACGCCTTATCGATGTCGGTAATGGCTCTTGTTGCCATGTTGTATCCGCTCGAGTATATGTTTCCTGCCATACCGCTTCTGCCAAGTTGTATGAACTGCGCCGAGCAACTGTTGCTAGCGCCAACACCTTTCCTTATTGGAATACCGGCTACGTTTTTTACATACAAAAAGAATTTCAGGTGAGTGGTAAATTCTATTCAAGAATTCAAAACTTTTTCATTGTTAACAAGTGTTTTAAACACGCCTCGGTGTTTAAAATTTAGCAGAATTATTAATTAAACTAGGAGTTTTACCACTCCTATTCAGCTTGTGGTAAGAACTTACTAAGGGAGCAAAATAAGTAGGATAACAGCACTGCCAAGAAGGCAAACTTAACAGAAACCCATACTAACCCAGCCCAGTGTGGCCTGCTATAGGCCAAAACCTTCTTTCTAAGGCTCATCGCCGATAGTTGACTGTTGGTCTGTTGATGCTTAACGACATAGTTAAGCCTACACCCATCCAGGTAATGTTACACTTATGTTTTCCACAGATTGCCAGACGATATTTGGCTAGTGGACTTGGATGCAACAAAACTTATATGTCCTACGGGAACCGACCAAGATCTGCCGCCTTTACCAGAACCGGAAGGTTCAGTTTTGAAAAGTCACTTGAAACAGGTACATATTAATTAGAATACCTTTATAATTTACATGTTTTATTGATTCTTAATGAATGTATTCTCTCATAATTCATTTTCTCTTCCACTAACTTTTTCTGATACTTTGCACTCGTGAGCGCATATATATTGATGTCGCTAAGCTATTGTGTCCAGAATGATTGTTTTTCTATTGAATATAATCGTTTAGGTGTATTGGTGCATTCACACTTCGTGTCGCGCATAGTAGTGGATTTATATATATTGGCGACGATATAAAATTACACTTTACTTTAACCCAATATATGTTATTATTTACTTTTGGAAAGATTTGAAAAATAAAAACATAAAAGAAGCGTGCACACACGCTTACAATTTTGTTCGTACTGACTGCTACTTAAAGATGTTTTAGATGAATTTAGACAGTTCAGTTCTTACATTCAGATCATGTTTCTTATTAACTGTGTTAACATTAGTTTGATAGTAGCAATTTCTATAATTATAGCTACATATCTCAAAATTATTACAGTAGTGGTTATAGGCGAGCATCTAAAAGTTTGCAGGTTGTAATCTAGCTACAAGCTGCTAAAGTTGCATTAACAAAGAAAGTATACATTATAACTACCAATTTACAGTTAATAGGTTTTCTTTTATAGTTTGTACGCATTTTCACTTTGTTTTGTTTATTCACTAACACGCCCTCACTTCTCTTCCGACGCTAGGCCGTGCTTCTAATGGGCAGTGCCGGAACTGGTGTAAATATCTATACCTTTTTTACATTGCACACTTTGACTTTACTATTTACAACAATATACTATACTCACTTACATACCTATTATGTTTATATATGCGATTTACTTACAGCATATCGCAAGTGTGTGTGTGTGTGTATCTATGCGTGTTACGTACACTGTTTTGTACTTTATTTTACACTATATTAAGAAATACTGCTTTACCTATGAATATTGAAGTAATGTTACAGTTTTGATTAGTCATAAGTAACATGGTAATGTGGCCTCTACTTTAATTTTTTTTTAATGGAATATGGGGCAAACGAGTAGACGTATAACCTGATGGTCACACCAAATCAGCACCTTACAGAGGCGTCAAAAATGCGTTGCCGGCCTTTGGGGGAGGGGGATGGGGATGGGGGATGGGCTAGGGTATGGGCCTCTGGTATCCTCACTCACTCACATAGCGCAAGCGCTATTTCACACCGGTTTTCTGTGACGCCGTTATCACTCCGGTCGAGCTGACCCATTCATGCCGAAGCGTGGCTCTCCCAAGATAAAGTGGATTTAAGAGCTTTATTTATATATATATATATATATAGCTAATTATCACGTCAATCACATTCTAGAATACGTTTAAGTTCATGCGTGAGATGATGTTATCGTGTTTTGTTATTTTGACGAATTTGAGACGCAACTGTAAATCTTCTAAGATCGTTCTGTATTTTGTTCTGGATTAATTACTTTTTCAAACTGTAACAGTACTTCAAAAACACTTCGCTGTTATGTTGTGCAGCATGTGACGTCATGTGGTTTGATTATGCGACGCTAAATATATTTTTGATATGTATCGCTTAAATTATCTCTGAAATATTTAGATTTTAAGAGAGGTTTGGAATATTTTGTCAAATATAAAAGTTAAAGATATTTTTAACACTACCTAGTAGCTAACATTGGCAATGAAAATTATTATATTAGTTTGTGCTACGATTTTGTAAATATAATTATGCTTGAGTTTTTAATAAAAATTGACATAGCCTTTTGGAGAAGTAAATAAAATAAATAGAATAATAATGAAGCTATTCCAATAGGTCTGATGTTTGTATTGTGACTATAGGCACTGAACAGCTTGACAAGCAGCACCGCGGAGCAGGCCACTGCACCCCTGATGCCTTCGAGACGAGACAGCGTGGGCGGTGCAACACTTAAGTATGTTACTCTATACTTACGAGGGTGTAAACTTTGTCTTATTCACCACAGAATTTAATAAAAAGACCCTCTATTATACAGGAGTACAAATAAGTTTCCGCCGTTTTTTAACACAAATTAAATATTTATTATAGAAGAACGGTAATATGAATTTATTTAAAATATTGCCCATCACTTGCAACCACTTTTTCCCATCTCTCAGGCAGCATTCGAATCCCACGTCTGAAGAACTCCTTGTCTTTTGAGGCTATCCACGAATCAACCCAATTTTTGGTATCCTCATAAGATGTGAACCGCTGCGCCGTCAGAGCATGTGCCATGGACCGGAACAGGTGATAATCGGACGGTGCAATGTCTGGTGAATACGGCGGGTGGGGTAATACTTCCCAATCAAGTGTTTCCAAGTACTTTTTCACGGGAGCCGCAACATGTGGACGAGCATTGACATGCAGAAGAATGATTTTTTCGTGTCTGGAATAGTATTGAGGGCGTTTTTCCTTCAGAGCTCGGCTTAATCTCATCGAGCAAGTTCTTTTTGTGTTTGAGATGAATCTTCCTCCAATAATTCCTCCAATTCTGCATCCTCGTAAATTTTTGGCCTTCCACTGCGATCTTTGTCTTCTACGTTGAAATCACCGTTTTTAAACTTTTGAAACCACTCTCGACACGTTCTCTCACTCAAAGCACCCTCACCATATGCTTCTACGAGCAATTGATGCGCCTCAGCAGCAGATTTCTTTAAATGAAAGAAGTAAACTAATATTTTCCGCAAATGACGCTTACTTGGCTCAAATTTTGACATTTTCAACTTATAAAAATTATATTTTACCAATATAAAATCAATGATATTAATAGGTTATGTTGTTCTTGAATGTCCAAACTATTTTTTTTAGCCGGTTATCATCTGCGAAAGCTAACCGAAACTCCGTGCCACACCATCTACAATAAAACGGCGGAAACTTATTTGTAATAGAACTAAAATATCGAACGTAATTTAGAAAACGATCATATTTCGTTTGTTTCTCTAGCAATGAATGATTTATTATTATAGAATCCTAAAAATAACCAATCATGAAGTCACTACTATTCTAATAGCACTGATGGCATGCCGCTCGATGTTATTCTCGTAGTTTACATATCCTATAGTTGGTTGAAAACAAACGCCAGAAGTTACCACAACAAATGCCACTTTTAAGTGTTGTCTTAATTTTGTCAGGGTTCATTCGGCTTCGTACCGAGGAGGTGACGGCGCTCAGTCTGCTCCGCACAGTACACCGGAGTCTCGTCGAGTTTCTGTACAAAGTGGTGCCGCAAGTGCAGGACACACGCCTCAGAGGCACTCCCTTGCTTCACCGCATCAGTCTCCAATGCAAGCACAGCCGTTCAACCCACTTATTTATGGCAATGACGTGGACTCAGTGGACGTAGCGACGAGGGTTGCAATGGTAATTTACTTTAACTAAGTATGAATTATGTTCTTGAATGTTTTCATTGAATTTTGACAGCTTAAAGAAAAAAAAATTGGGTTGGTCTGGAAAAAGAGTCAAAATATGGTTCAAAGAAATATACAGCAGAAGTGAAGTTATATTAGTATTTTCTTTACTTAAAACAATAATTAATTTAAGAAAATAAAATATATTTGTTTACAGGTCAGATTCTTTAACTCTCAAAACATATTGGCAAACTTTATGGAACACACCAGGACTCTCCGTTTGTACCCTCGTCCAGTTGTTGCTTTTCAAATTAACAGTTTCCTCCGCTCCCGACCCCGAACTACGTCATTTTTGAACAAATTTGCAAGGACGCAGGTGAGTAATGATACCTCAAAAACAAGTGTCAATATAAATAATAATGTTGTTGACACTCTGTTATAATTTTACAGGCAGTAGAATTCCTCGCCGAATGGTCCCTTACACCATGCAATGTGGCGTTCTTACGAGTCCAAACGGGTGTGTTCGACCCGAAACAAGTTGGTGATAAGCCAAAGTGGTTTGCCGATCAACTGCAACCCATTCGTTTTGCTGTTTGGGATGATGGTAGCTCGTTAAACGGAGCGCTTAGACAACTACAGCGGCATGAAAATCAGCCTACAGGTAAGAGCTACTAAGGTCTAAATATTTACGCGTTTAACTTGATAGAAAACTTAAACTCTAGACAGTTTTAACAAATTATCTCCTTCAGAGCAATTAACTTGTGACAGTTAGTTAGTGAGGTCTCGAATTATCAGGGCAGATAATATTAACTGTTATATAGATTCTATGTATAAGTACCTACTTAAAGAAACGGTTTACTTTTCTTCATGACACACATATACGATGCTTAAGATCATCGGAAAATCTTATCGGAACCTTAGAAATACCAACACACTCCACAACTTTCACTGATAAATCGTTCACAGTGTTCACGGTGTGCAATAAAAAGTTTATATTATATATAAGTAGTAGTAGTATAGTGTATATTATTATATCTATATGAAAAGTTTGCATTGAACTCGAGATGTCGAGACCGCGTTGTCACATAAACCGTTTTGTTAATGTGTTTTTTCTGTGAATGAAATCAATCGAATTTGATTTTCTAAATTAATTTGCATCTACATGTGCATGCAGGTGTACTTGAATGACATCCAGACGAATATAATTTACTTTGAGCTACGTAATTTTCCTTATAATTGTACGAAAACGAACCCGATTTAAAAAACACCTTCACTAACTTAGAAGATTCTTTTGCAGATGAAAGTGGCTCAGATTCAGAAGCTGCTGAAAGTACGAGCTCGTCATACTCATCTCTCAGCGATTTTGTGTCAGAAATTGCTTCGTCGGACTTGTCACCAGGTACGTAAAATTTACACAATTAATTATTAGTCATAAAACTTTTACATTGGTTAAATCAAACTTTTTTATTTTAAAGGAGGAAACCAACAGCACGTCATTGGAGAAACATATAATGCAGTAGTGCAAGTACCAATGACTTTATCATCATCTTTAGACCCTAAAACGGTAAGTAATACCAACAAAATATAACCAACAGGCTCAGGTACAGGTATTTAAAATCCAACTGAAGTCGTAATCTCGTTTACGTTTCACATTGTACGTAAGTTTGTGTGTGTGTCTACTTAATAAATATCAAATAAGAAAATATTCAAATGAATTAAAAAAATGATCTTGAAAAGCGATGTACACTTGCTTGTCGTTGTAGACAGTAGTAAACTTGGTCAGTTACAGCAAATTTGTGAATTGTTTAATACATGTAAATTTCTTTTATCAATAGGTCTACAGTCCTCCTTCGTCTCTCATGTTTGGTAACGCTGATGATATTCCTGAAAAGGAACAAGGCCGAGAGTCAACATCTCCGTCACCATCAGCCTCAAGTTCAGATCACAGTGATTTATCTGAAGACGAAGCACCTGGAGAAGTTGGTAGAGTGGAAGCTAGTGATGTTGCTCATCCTGCACCTGTTAAAAAAAGCGTAAGCACTATAATGTATTCAAATAAAATAGACAATGCATCAGAGTTAAACACTACAATTATGTTTTAGTAATTAAAATCACCCAACCCTATTTATGTCACCTTTTGCCAACTCTTAAATAGAAACACTTAACGAAACTGGACTGATTGATTCACCATAGGTACATAATGAGAATTTGCTTCTAGAATACTAACAAAAAATGTTGCAGAACATCGCTGCAATGTTGACTTCTAGTAGAAAAAATATAAGCTATCCTTTGTTCGCTATTTTAAACGCACTATCCAATCTCTTTTAAGTTCCAAATTATTCCAAATTCAGAACACCCATTCTAGATTGTCATTAGACAAAATACAACAAAATATTTTTAAATACCTGATAGTGATTGATTAGTAAAATCCTAAACACTTCATAGTAGAGGTTTCCATAGCTATTTGATTCGCCGCTCCCCTCATAAAAATGACTACTGTTATTAAAATAAAGCGTATCTTGCAAAGTAGCAAAAGTAGTTTCCTTTGAATGTCTCTAGGACACGGACAGCGGTAGTTTCGGTCGCGAGTCGGACTCAAATTCAACCACAACACCGAAAACTGTAGTAAGCAGACAGCGTGCGACCGCAGACAGTACGAGCACCAGCGACTCGGACCGCGCGCTTACGCCCTCGCACCACTCCTCACTGCCACCGCACGCATCACATGTTAAAGTATGAACTTTTGTTTGTAGTTTATATGAAAAACAATAAACTGGTTTTTATGACAGATTGCCAGTAAAAACTTTTCGCACCAAGCGCTCGTGCACCAGCATCACTTTTCTCCACCAACTTCAAGTACATATACCTATGAGCTATATCAATATATAAGCTTCCATGTGTCGTAAGTGTCGTTACTAAAACAATGACGCCCGAAAACGCCCGAGTTATGCCCTCACATTCGCATATCATGCCATGCCATGACCATCATGTTCAATATCTATAACCATGAGGCATTTTGAGTACCTAAATACGCACAGTGTAGAGAAGGGTACATTGCTCTAAATATGTCAGGATAAAGGAGGTAGTAGGAAAGTACGAAAGGGTAAAAGTAATACTTTTACCCTTTCGAGTTTTTCTAAAGTTGTATAAATTGTCGTCAATTATTTTGCCATAAAAGCACTTTGATGCTTGCTGAACTCTTCCGGAGAACCGATTACGTCCAAATGAGATGTCGCTAGATCTCTGGCTCATTTTGATTGATCAGGACTTCAGGTTGTTTGCTGTAAAACAGTATCGAACTTGATCGGCTTCCATCTCGAGTCAAGTTCATAAAAGAAGTCAATTAAAGTCTTTTGAAACTCGTATTTAAATTTGGACTGTTTTCTTTTCTAGAGCACGGGTAGTGGTGTTTCTAGACAAGCCTCACAAACATCATTACTGGAACAATTTGCCGCTTCAGCCAAGGAATTGGTGCGAGAAACCACAAGACAAAGTAGTCAAGAAGGATTACTTGCCCACATGGATAAAGTAAGACTTACATTTAAATTTATTTCTTTTTATATTAAGAAGTATTTGTATTTTTAGTTGTAATATTTACTTTCATTGAATGTTTTTTATTTATAAGTGTTACTTATTCATACCATTATAGAAGAAAGGAAAAGTGACAGAAGGAGAGGAAAAGAAAATATTTGCGCCCTTCGGCCAGGTACTAATAACCGTCAGAAGTTAGAGGATTGAATGTAGAATATAGACGCTACGTAGTCTACACACACACATATATAAACAAACATACTAACACACGCTGTAGATAACATAATCGAAAAATGTATATTTATACCTACATACCTAATTTTATTGACTTGTACATACATGAGTACTAGATAGTAAGAAGCTTGATTCCTTGCTCTTTCCATACAATTTACATAAAGACACACCATATAAGTAAAATCTAATTATTACCAATTACTTTTCATAGTTCATTTTGTCTCTTTGTATCAATCTCTTAGCACGTTGACTGGATGCGTGGCGCTATATTTTGTAACAATTTTAGTAGATACGTGCCTCTGTTTACTAAAGGTACAAAGTTGCTTCTTAGGCACGCAAATAGCACTTTTTTTTGTCCCAGCCAAAACAACAGTACAACTTAACTATAGTTTAAGGCCGAATATGGACTAATTATATGGAGGAATTATTTTTTTTCTGTCTTATGGAAATGAAAAGATCCTGATCATGCTTTTGCATTAAAGCGGATCTAGTTTTACAATTAAACCAAATATTTATGAATTGTTTATAATTTTTCAGCTCACACTGCATGCTAAAAAAGCAGCCGAAGAAGCATCTAAAAGCGTTCAAGAGGCTTCGAAGTCTGCGTTAGAAGCCAGCAAGACCGCTACAGCAGTCAGTAAGAATACGCTAGAAGACCTTCACTACGTCGGCAAGTCTACTTTCGGTGATCTGACGAAGAGCGCCAAAGAGGTCGCTGCGAAGAAGGGACTCTTGAAGGTGATTACTTTGCTAAAATTGCAAGATGTAAATAACTACGGGCCTGCAACCTGACCAGTCTCAATAATCACCCCCATAGTTATATTCCAGTATTAGTAAATTATCCGACTTAAATATGTATAATACATTTACAGTGAATAATTCGTTGATAACTAAACGCTGATAATAATGCGCATCTGGATAACACCTTTCTTACGGTTATGAAACGCATTCCCAAATCGTTCATACAGTACGTAAAAAATAATCTAATTCGTAACGTCTCTGGTGTCAGTTGTAAAGATTAATTAATTAATTAATTCATTCATTCATTCATTGTAAGTTATCTTTTTCTGATCGTCTATTGAAAACAGATATATCATCTCCTCATTAGTATGATATAAGTCCTAAGTAGTAGTATATTGTTTGAATTCATAATTGTTTGATATACCAGGGTGAAAGTCAAGATTCGTCGGGTAGCCCGCCGGCGCGTCGCGATTCAACAGCTCTGCAGACGGCTAACTTATTGGCAGCCACACATCGAGACTTCTTTTCTAACATCAGTTCAGATCTCAACGGTTTAGCAGCCTCCACTTCTAGTATGTTTAGCGACTTTTTCGGTAGCAAGGGTAAGTGTTATTTTTAATATATCTTCAGTAAGAATTAAGATGAACAGAATTTACCAACTGAATTATATTTCAGACTATGAGTGTGAGAAGGATCGATTAGGTTCAAGTAGGTCAACACAAACGTTTTCTTTTCAAATCCACAGAAAGAAAATCTTTCGAGAATGTTTTTATTATTGAGTACTTTTTCCTTTTTTAATGTTATGATTGTAATCATCAAAATCGTACATGCAGTGTGAGAAAAGATGTATCAAAGATATACATCAGTAAACCCCTTATTTTTCTGCTTTAGATTGCACTCTATCCCACACATGGTTGTGAATCTAGGTGTTCTTTGTGTCCATTTCATATGTAGCTATAGAGTCCCAGTGATATATATTTGGTATATGTATATAATACACCTAGTGCGGGTTGTCTTTTTGTCGTCTATTACATAAAATAAATATTTACCAAGGTTATGCTTGCGGTACTCTCGTAGGCAAGCAACCCAAGCCAGCTGAATCCCCTCGTGGGTCTGTACCAGGCGTGGGTAGTGGTAACGGAGGGGCCGGTGGGGCAGCGCTGTCAGCGTCGTTCGGTCCGTTCTCGCAAGGCGCCCGCGGCCTGGTGGCTCGCTCCCCGCTTATCCGACACGCGCCGCCACAGCCACCCCCACACACCGCACACACACGCCCCAACGCCAACACTGAGAACCAAGCCTTCCTCAATGATGTAAGTCGTTTTTCTACGATTTTTTTTAAAAGTTAATTTTTTGACGGTAGTTGAAAGGAATGTTGTGTGACAGATTGAGAAGACTTAATGTTACCTACTGTATTCATTCCGTGGGTATCGTAAGAGGCGACAAAGGCAGGGGAACATCATTGAATGGAAAAGGAAAACTTGAAAGGCCATCAAGCCGTCTGGCTAGCGTGGTATAGTAGATTAAAACCTCATTGCTAAGGAAAGGCCTATGGCAAGCAGTGGACTGTAAGAGTCAGTTATTAAAAAGTTTATCGAACAAAGTATTACACTATTTCAGTTGGTACAACACGTATTAGAAGGCGAGGGTGTCGGATGGTTGAAATTGAACCGCTTAAAGAAATTGATGGAGGACGAATCTTACAGGAACATGGTGCTCAGTAAATTAAACAGAAACTTCAACAGAAAAACTACACCGAATGATAAGGTGGATGATGTGGTAAGTTCCGGATTTATTGAACACGTCACACAATAAAAAAAATATCGTACATCTTACACAAAACGCCATCTAGTCAAAATACATAGAAAATACCCAAACGCCGAAACAAATATCTTCAAGCTGTTAATGTATTAAGGAACATATTTTAAAGTAACCGAATTAATATATTATACTAGCATTCGACCGCGGCTCGGCCCGCGTATATATCGGTTATCGCGCTATTACTGTAAAGTTTCGCCCAAATTTGTTTAGTAATTTTTGCTTTATCAAACGAAAACTAAACCATTCTTTACTCGAGTAAAATAAAAAAGGTTCACAAACATTTGTGGGCCCTAGATGGAGACTGTGAAAATAATCTATGCAATGTTCATCAGTACTGTTGACTAAGTTTTACGAATAAGTATTTCGTTTAAATATTAAATTTTATTTCAGTTTGTTAGTAAACCAGTATGGAAAGGTATGCTTAAAGTCCTCCAATCCGTTGTCCATGGTCTCGAGCACACCTACTCCAACTTTGGTTTGGGCGGCATGGCTTCAGTATTCCAGTTGGCAGAGATGGCTCATACCCACTATTGGAGTAAGGAAATTGCAGGTTTAGAACATGGAGGAATGGCTGGATCTGCGCTTATGGACCATTATGGAAGACAAGATCTAGAAACTCCCTCTTCTTCACCTTCGTCCAGAAAAAGTTCACAGTCAGGTTGGTGTCATGTTAAAAACCGATTATGTAAAATAGAAACGGAAAATGGTCTCCTTATATTAGGTACTTACGTCATCTTTATGTAAGCAAAAACCGTAAATAAATAATGTTGCCTCGTATCTTTAACGTATCGTAATATTTAACAAAAACGATCAAAACACATCATCCATATATTCCTTACATATTTACTATATATATATATATATATAGAAATAAATGAAGTGTAATACATTATAATATAAAAATTTACACCCAAAATATACCTCGTAAGTACCTAAGTTCAAAAATGACACTAGTAACAACTAGTATAGTATATAGGACTATATGTATATATATATATATATATATGATAAGGACTATATATATTACTCACCTTTTTACCTTTATTTTACTTAAGATAAAACAGACGTAATATATAAAAATGTGTGCGTGTACTAGCGTACACTCGTAAGAAGTGAAACTTCTTTATGACGTTATTTTTCAAAAAATAAATATCATATGTCGACGTAAGGTATAACGACAAAAGACTTATAAACCAGCAATATTCGTGACAATTCTTATTTCAAGTGCAATAAAAGTTAAGGAGCGAGACCTGAGTAAATATTTCGCGATCTGTGGTGTGAATGAAGTAAGTTTGTGGAATGTGATGTGTGTAGTTATTTACATTGTGGACTAAATAAAATAATATTGTTTGTAATGTGATATTTCATTGTAGTATTAATTTGGTCCTGTTTGTGTTTGAAAATGTTTTTTGTTTTATTTTATAAATTTGACGCGTAACGTAACGGATAAATGTTACGCGTAACGAAAAAATGTTACACTAAATTTTTTGACAACCCCGATAAAGAAGTTTCACTTCAATAAATAATATGATTTATTTCACACCAAAGTCTTTAAATTTAAAATCATAAAATGCAATAAAAAACACTTAACAGTTAGTTTGCGTATAAATAGGTACTGATACTGATTCCCAGACTAGACATAGCCTATATTTCGGGAGGCAGAATTCAGTCGCTTTGTTCCACTGTATTTGAATTTGAAGTTGAAGGTGACGCTGCTTACAATTTGAAAACTTATTCAAATTACCTTAACCTTAAATGGTCACTAACTTATTTGTTTTGTTTCATTTACATTAATATTCAATTCTTGTTTCAGATGTACCAGTAGTGAATTATCCAGAAATGGATTCGTCTGAAGCACATAGTACTACAGAAATGTTTAAAGATATGTTGAACCAAAAGAGGAATTTACTTTTTAGTAAATTAACTTCATTTGAATCAGATGTAAGTATTTTATAAGCTCAGGATATTGTACTCCATGTGGATAAGTGTTGCATGGTCCTGTCGCTCTGGGCTCTTGTTGGTGTCGGAACTGATAAATAATTCTTGAGCATGGCATCTATATCTATAGTCTGTTTACAACTTTAATTTCGATGTGACCAATATTTCTGTCTTTATTACTCTCGGGATTACCTAACATATTGGTCCTAGTTCCTTTTTTTCAGTATCCAAGGTGACAACCGTGACAAATATTAAGCAGACCTATCTTGTTCGGCTCATACTTCAACGCAAATCAATTAAAGTCGTCAAAGCTTGGCGGTTGCGTAATAAATTCAATCAATTATGAATCAATTTTACGACTTCTGAAATTACAGAGCCGCACCATATGTTTATTATTGAATACTAATTAATATTAAATCATTAACGCAACAATTAGAAGTCAGAAACACAGAATTAAATAGAAAACAGGTACTATATAACAAAAGGGATACCTATGGATGGGATACCTATGGATAGGATACGCGGCAAAACGTTATGAGCAAACGTTTGCAACTAAAAAAACAAGAGCAAACATTTTCCTGCTCTTTTATTTTATAACTCTCTACAAATATATTTACAAAATGCTAACCTTTGGTAAATAGTGCTACCTAGAATTAAGTAGGTATTTGCCATTTAGGATCCCCAGTATGTATTTGCTTAATCCTTTGTGACGAATTGTACTACAAATGTGCGTCATTATATGCATTAGATAGGAATTATTTCGTTTATTTACAGTTCTATGTGATCATAAAAGTAGATAGGTTTAGGTACGTATAAGAGGATTATGGCCGCAATTACAACTTGTGAAGAAAATTTTATAAATTTTTTCAGATTAATATTCCAAAATCATAACGAGTTCATAACCAGGCTCTGTTTCTTGTACAAGATATTTTGAACGGTTGAAAGTTTTTATTGATTGGTTGTAAACAGGCTTAACCGCTTTCTATTGCTCAAAGTTATTTCGTCATTCTGTAACAATCGATATTTTTCTCTTTGCTCTTACCAGTACTTTCCTAAATATTTAAGCAATAAAATACAGGTATTTAACTTTCCGCTCACTGCGTAAGAAGTCATACTCGGGCAAGATTGAGCTACTTGTAAGTGTAAGCTAAGAATTGTTTTAAAAACCAGTATAGAGATACATGAATTTTAATTTATCCTTAAGTAGAAAACAGAAATATAAAGAACAAAAAAATATATTATACCTAGCGTATAAGTAGAACAAACAATTTTTTTTTTTTTTTTTATTAAATAGTGGGCAAACGAGCAGACGTATCTCCTGATGGTAAGCGATTACCGCCGCCCATGGACACCCGCAACACCAAAGGCGTCACAAGTGCGTTGCCGACTTTTGGGGGATGGGAAACGGGATGGGGGGAGGGGTTGGGGTATGGGCCTCCGGTATCCTCACTCACTCGGTGAAACACAGCGTAAACGCTATTTCAGACCGGTTTTCTGTGAGGCCGTGGTATTACTCCGGTCGAGCCAACCCATTCATGCCGAAGCATAGCTCTCCCACGGTTTACTTTACACGTTACTTTACAAAAATGGAGATTTTCAATCGGGTTGTGTTTTTTTCTTGTTCGTTATGTAGGTAAAAGAACGCCATCATTTATGAACCGATTTAAAAACTTGTTTTTTACTTAAATTAGTAACGTAATTAAATATAAAAAGTGACGAATGAAAATTTTAATGTAAGTCATACATGACTTTGTAATAAAGTCATATATGACTTACATTAAAGTCAAACTGGTTTATCACGAATTGATTGATTAAATTCACCGAACTATATACCCATATACATACTATCCATTACACCCCGGTGTATATTCTCTATGTTGTCGTAGTAAATCAAACAGTTGTTTATTTATTCTTAACTTTGATTCTAGCATGTTCTTCTTACATAAAATAAATGTAGTAGATATAAATGTTAAAACTTGTGCTTTGTGGATTTTTGAGTCAAATGTAGACTGTTTCATGCAACGCAAATGGCTGGAATTAAAAACAGCTCTTTCAGCTTATAATTGGCAAAACAATCAAAATAATGTAATAGATACATGCATAAAATCTTGATTTCCTATTTAAATATAGTATTCGGCTTTCGTGTCGAGTATTATGTTGCGTGCTAAATGACATGAGACAGGGTACAGGCGGGTTGTTTGTGTCGTGGCAGGCGGCGCCCTCGTCGGACTGCTCGGCCGACGAGAGCGGCTCGATCACCACCAACCGAGCCAATATCTACGACCACCGCGCCTCCTTTAAGTCCAACCTATCTGATACTGACGTCATGTTCCTCAATGTAAGTCCTAGTGCGTTTTGTAGCGTCTGCTTTACAAGCTTCACTGCGATTAAATTAGCCAATCAATTGAAATACTTTTATTCGAAATTAAAACTGAGGCTATTTGACGCTGATGTATTTAGTACATGCATGTTTGTGTCTATCACTATTAAAGACTTTCTGTGATATATTTTCCATGTATTCCTTGTCCTTTAACATATTTAATTATAAAAACATATTAAATAACATTTATCGAAATATTAATATAATTACAAACAAATAAGCAAGAACAACTTTTTGTGAAAGAAAACAATACCTAAAAAAAGTCACAGCTATTCTCATTCATAATAAGAGTAATGTTCCAACTATCTACGATTCATTTGCTGCAACAGATTTTTTCTGCACAAACATCTTTAAAAGCATGAGCTACTACTATACCAGCAAAAAGCCTGTTACTGCAATGTCCGATCTCTAGTTTGGTTAGATTTATATTTGAAGTTTATCCTGTAATTGGCATGACACAGGTTGGTCGTGGCGGTCCCGCTCCGGGCAAACCACGAGCAGCGAGCGTCTTTTCGTCCAAATCATCACTGAGCGGATACCGGCCGCCTGTTGGATTACCCGTTACTTCACCCATTACTTCGCCTGATACAGCTCGGACATACCTCTATCAGGGCCTTATTGGTAAACCTGGGCCATAATATTATTGACGCAATTTTTTTATCTCTGATTTACCTACTTATTTATTTTTACCTCGAATTCGAATTTATATGTGCTTTATGTACCTATTACCGTTTATTCAAGTCAATACCAAGATAAAAACAATTAACCAAAATAGCTTTGGAAATGAAAGTAAGTCTGTAGCGGATGATTTACATCCGATGGTATTTTTAATTTAGCATGGCTGTAAAATATATCTACACGTTATTTTACAGGTAAAGAAAGATCTAACTTATGGGACCAAATGCAGTTTTGGGAAGATGCATTCTTAGATGCTGTTAGTCAAGAAAGGGATATGATAGGAATGGACCAGGGTGCGAATGAAATGATGGAGAGGTATAAATGTCTGAGTGAGACAGAACGAAAGCGGCTTGAACACGAAGAGGATCGCTTGTTATCAACAGCTTTATACAATCTGACGGCTGCAATGGTAGTATTTGGCGTCGAGCCTGATATAGTTCGCAACAAAGTAAGGCGGTTACTCGCTAAAAGTCATATTGGGCTTGTGTACAGTCAAGAAGTTAACCATCTCCTCGATGTAGTACACACTTTGGTAAGTAAATATGTTTTAACCAGAAACTAGCTATACAAATACAAGGTAGGACACATTAACAAAAAAAAAACGGCTGATGACAAATCTTCCTAAATCCTAATAGAGAGAATACGACGAATAAATTCATAGCTGCTCTACTATAGTCTAGTAAGACTTATGATATGGACCCAAATGCAGAATATTAAATTCTATCAAATATGTATATGTCACCGTAAGATTGTAAAAACTGTTAGATTACTCGTATAATCTACCTACCTATAAAGATTGTAAACTGTCGAAACATTGTCAACTGTGACATACTGCTTACAATTTCACGTACGTTTCGTTAGATTGTAATGTATCGAAGTAAAACCAGTGGCCATAGAGTTATATAAAACTACTTTAATTAATCATTAATTCATTTTACTGCCACAATAATTTTATGTAACTAATTCTATAGCTGTGAGGTATTTTCAACATAAAATCAATTTACAATTACAAAAATATTCTGTTCCAATTAGCGCGTGAGATGCGATCCGTCGCGTACCATATTACAATTAAACGGTTTCACTTCGCACAATTAAAATTAACTATTAAATTGAATAAGAAATATAAAAATTAACGTTAAATTAATTTCACATCACATAGTCACGGTTTACAATCTTTTGACAGTTTATAACTTCACGAGCTATATTACAATCTAACGGTTCGGTCAGTCGGACGGTCATCAGGAAAACTTGAAACAAACCCTAAACCAACCCGTCTGGCCAGGGTGATATAGTAGGCCAAAATCTCCTTTCTAGAAGAGGCCTATGACTAACATTTAACTGTTAAAGCCTGTTGATGTGATTCGATTACTAAAATGATCTCTAGTTATATCTTTGTTTTTCATTCAGCATGGCAACGATATTGAACTGAAACCTTTGGGATCTCGATTACTGCGTCGTGCAACTTTCACGGTGCACGAAGGTGATGCGGCCGGCGACCTACGTTTCATGGAAGTTCGGGACGATGGACTCATTCTGCGATCCACACAAGGTTTGAACCTTAGTTTTTCTCAGTTGAAACTATTTATGTCAAAGATGCCTGTCTTTAACATTAATTTAGATTTAAATGACTGCACGGGTGGCGTAGTGGTTTAAACGGTCACCTCACTACTATTTCCGTTACATAGGATACTTTTCTAAAGCGAGTTGTCAGTCTAGTTTTGGGAAGGTTCCACAACTCGGGGATCTTTGGGATTGTTACCCAACTTAGTATGATATGAAACACAGACTTCAATCCCTGTAGTTGTATAATTACCAAACAATACAAACTTGGCCGGCAAACTTAACATTAAACAAAGAAACATAAAATCGTGGTCACTAGGCGAGTGTCTCGGGCGAGTTCTCTCTGACAGGATTTTTTCGACGTACGAGTAAGTCAAACATTCGCGCTCTTTTACCAGCCGTCGCGTTCCGACTCGCCACATAGTTACTATAATATAGGCTCTGCTGAGTTTTGTTTTCCTTACCTCCCCCCTCTATATAGAGGGGAAAGGTAAGCAAAACAAAAAAAAATTGGTTGTTTGTAAAGTCAGTTAACGGACGATAACTTTAACTGTAAAACTCGATGCAAAATATGCGTCCCAATCCGAACGTTTAGGCTGATCGTGCCTCTCTATCGCTTGTTCCGCGCCTTTCGCTTGCACGCTCGGCTCAGGCGTAACGTGACAGTGAGTCATGCTTTTCTTGCGTGCAGTCAAAAAAATATGATCGAATTTTAACCACTGGGCGACTACTAGTTATTTTAAAACAGTATTACTGTTCAATTGCCAAAACTGTGATATTTCAATCAAGGCTTTTTCATTCAATTTGTATAACATTTAAATTTGTAAATTTCAGGTACGATTGTGGAAAGGTGGTGGTATGAGCGGTTGGTCAACATGACCTACAGTCCGAAGATAAGAGTGTTGTGCCTTTGGAGGAAGAATGGAGGGCAGACACAACTGCATAAATACTACACGAAAAAGGTATGTTTTTTATTTCATTCGGATAGTTAAGGACTTACCTACTCTTTTTAAATTCTTCATTTAAATTTGATAATTAATTGATCACGTTATCGTTAAATGTCTTGTTTTAAATGATAAAAGGACGTAAACAACATTTGCTTGAGAATTCTCTATGATATGTTTTAAGGTTTATGAAGAACACAGTACTATTGTCAGGCATTATGTGCGACATATAATACCAACATTTTATGTCAAAATAATGCTGAAGAGATTTTTAATCTGTTTAAAAGCTCATTTCTAGAACATCGTAATTAGTAATTTGCACACTAACTTATTAGTAAATTACTAAGGGTAGTGGATTTTTAAATAATTATGATATATACTTTCACTAAAACCACGAAAGAAAATAAGAAAAGAAATACTTTCGTGTCTGACTTTCTAATGTTAAATTAAAGTCCGTCCGTATGCAATAATTGTAGTGTGTAACGAAAAACGTGTGTATTCCAGTGCAAAGCGCTGTACTACTGTATAAAGGAAGCGATGGAGAAGAGCGGGCGTCGGCAGGATGCGGCCGAACTCGGCGGGGAATTCCCCATACAAGACTGTTCCACCGGGGAAGGCGGTCTTATTCAGGTGACACGATTATATCTGTCCCCATGTTAGATTATCCCCAATTTCAAACAAAAATAACAAGTAAATTAAATCAACTATTCATTATTATTATTGACAGAAAATAAATATTACGCCAAACTTTGAGTTCACATAAAATATAATTCATCTCATCATCCCAACTATTCATTATTACATGTTACCTTTTGAACAGTTTTTTTTTCTTTTATAAGCCCTATTTATGAAATTAATCAAGTACTTAAAACAGAACTTATACATAATTAGATAGAAAACTTTACTTTATCTGACTAAGCGAATTTGTGCATATTCCAAAGGTGTGCATGGAAGGCGTCGGACTTCTGTTCCACCACAGCAAGGTACGTCCCATCGCTTTATTTGTATGTTCCTTCTTTTGTCAGTCCAGCTTATTCATGTTATTTATATGATAACTCGTAATAATGATGTACCAAAACTCGAAGGGAGCAAAGTGTTACCACTTTTGAAAACAATTAGTGTATTGGAAGTTTTGGTATTATCACACTAGTAATAGTCAGGTAAGTTATGTCAGTGTACTCGCTTGGGAAAAGTCTCGATACGATTGAGTGATGTATATATGTAGATTGTCGTACGATTCCGCCGTACGATGATCTATATACAGATAACGGCGTCCGCGCTGGCATTGCTTCATTGTTTCAATATTGTATCGGTGCCGTTAGCGCGTTGTTATATTATCGTAATTTTACGAAGCTTCTTAATCCATCGAAGACATTTATACCTTCTAATGAATAAGCACAGAAGAATTATCATTACTAATTAAATCAAAGTCGATGCCCCATTATGATGTTACCTGATACGATTCATAACATTCACATAAATTTATCCGGACGCAAGGACCACTCAAACTTTCCTATTTGGATTTCTCTTCGATTTTTTATCTAAATATAATTTTTCAAAATCATATTTATGTATATTTGACTTATTTATTTTAAAATTCAGGTGATTTTGCATTTACTAATTCCGTATTATTGTCAAAAACAGCTTAGGTCTAATTTGAGACCCAGTATTTTTGCCCTTAAATATCCTTATCTACTATTCGATGTAATAGTTTAGATTATATTTTTTACATTTTAAGACTAACCGTTGTCCATCTGATATACGTTCTTATACTCCTTACGACTTGTGCATGTGCTATTTGTCTGCAATACCCGTACAATGCCGTATATCGCTGGAGTGCGTGTGCTCGAGCGTGCTCGCCGTGCATGCTCGCCACGCATGCTCGAGCGAGTGGCGGCGAGTCACTCCGCTAGGAACTTTTGAGATGGTCCTTGACACGCGCTCGGCCGCCCTCAACTAATTTCATCTTTTTGTCTGTTCTACTCTTTCCGGACACGCCGAACACGCGCCGCTGCGCAAAAGGATTTCGAGGTACACAGTGGTTCATTCAATAGTAATGGCTGGCTCTTACGATGATCGATACGACTTTTACGACCTTAAGATCTAGTCACGGTCACCGTGAGACTCGCATTTAGCGATGATCGTTCGAGGTCGTAGGGCTTTACTAGTAGTTTTGAGGCTTACAGATTGTTTTTAGCCGTTGTTAGCGTTGTATTAGTTCTCCTGAGTGCGGCGAGCGCCAATGCGCGCAGTCGTGCATGCACATAGACGCCCTTTGTTTATTATCTGTTTATATTAACGCACCCGACAGCTTGCATTCGTATCGTGGATCGTCCGGCGAGCGGTCTCGATTTTTCGCTCTCGCACAATGTGCCGAGATTTAGTTCGTTCGTCCCTTATCACCCGGAACCCGCGAGCGAGCGTCACGTCAGCGCTAAAGCTTAACGGACGCGAGTCACGAGGTCAGTCGTAGAGCATTCGCCATCTCACAAGTTCCGGTGCCGCCCTGGCCTGCCGCGCGGTCTGTCACTCCGCACCCTCCTTTGTCCCTCCCGCCCTAGCCGCACCGCATCTGACCTCGCACAGTGCACTCCCAGCCCGCCTAGCTCCTCACAAAGCTCTGCTCTATTTAAATCAGCAGGAAAATTATGCCACTTTGATTCTGGTATTACTAAGTTGTCAAATTGTCATAAAATTGGAATTAGTTAAACCCCTGACAAATTAGTAATGAAGGAATTAAAGGAAATGGATGGCATGCGTAATATCTTGGCGGTACACTAACTGTTAGTTTTTAAAAAGTATCTCACAAAGTTAGTGCATCGACACTAATCCTTGCATCGCGTTACTCATATAGCATGTTTGCATGTTTTGTTTTATATCACAATTTCTTTGGAGACTTTTATTGCGCTATTCATCCAATAATATGATAAATACTATAATAATTACCTGATAAAAAGGAGGTGCTATATAATAGTAAGAACAAGAATTTAAATTAGAAATAGTTTTATTAAAGATTGGCGAAAAAAAAATTAATAATACGAGGTTTAGCTTCGAGTAAAGATCTACATTTCAAATTTCTTAATTTTCATAACGGAATGTCGTTCCTTAAGACTAAAGCTAGCCTTGTATGTGTCTAAACAATAGAACTCCAAAGGATTTTTGTTTTTGTTTGTTTAGCTAACAAGCTTGCAGTACTTGATGTTTTATTTTTAAAATTGAGTTATAGAGGTCTGTAGTAGTAGAATTATTTACTGTATAATGGGCAAATGTAGGAATAGTTAATCAATAATAGAATCGGCAATTAACGGATAATTGTATACCCTCGTCGATACAATTGAACATAGGACGTGAAACAAACGTAATATTGGTTGGTTTTTAAAATCTGAAAGCGTAATAATTAATTGTATTGTGTTCACGAGTTGAAGACCTCCCCGTAGATATAGGACGTATTTTCTTTCTTAAATCACAGAACACGGCGCCGCAATAGATGTTATTAATAGATTAATAGATAAGCTCGCTATGTCTGTACTATGATACCAGCATTCCCAAATAAAAATTATTCAAACGACCACCGAATGCATAAGATTATATAATTCGGTTAGAAATAAAAAAAGATGGTAGTGTTGCGTCGAATTGATGCAATTTTCCGAACATCTTATCTTGCGATCCCGAAGTTAACGACTTTTTGTGAGATATTTAACTCTATATAACTCGCAAATTATTATTCAAAATAACAATAATTAAAAATCGGGTTGAAGTACCTAGGCAGATATTTCTTAATAACTCGATGCGAAATAGAAATATTTTCTGTCTTTGTCTAATAACGTAACCTATATGTTTCATGCTACTTAGATGTGCGCACGCCTGCACCATAATAATTCAGTTCTAATTCAAATTGTCATTATATGTATTTGTATTACAGTTTTTCGTGCGACTGGACCACATAAGGAAGTGTTTCACGCAGAATGGCGGTATCTTCGTTTTAGAAGAATTTAGTAAGTTTTGTTATAATCCGATTTTCAATTGATAAAAACAACAATTGTAATAGATATGTTTAAAACGTTATTGTTATGTTTTAGACCCAAAAACGAGACAGATTATACAAAGGAAATACAAATCCGTAATGGTGAGTAAACAGTCACTCCATTAAATAATTGTGCCTTGTGTTGTTTGCTACTTATTTATTTATTTTTTACATTAAATGTTTTTACGTTATAGGCAGAGAGAGTAGTGCTAGATCTCCATCGTTACTTCTCCTTGTGGCTTTCCCGTTACTTTATCGAGGCCAATGAACACGAATTACATTACACACCTTCTGTCTCATAACTCACAATCATCTTATTTTTGTACGTATTTGGCACATTTTTTTTATTTTGCTTTTATTATTTTTGCTTTTATTGTACACAATGTCTGCATGACTGTATTTTTTTTTTCAACTAAGATATTTCCTTGCCTCACGGCGAAGGCTGTCATAACCAATAATAAAATCGTTGCAGGCGGATCAAATATGCTACGCGGTACTGTGCGTATTTTCATATTTCGCGGCAGGACAGGAGCAAAAGAAAGCTATTTTGGAGCAAGCAGCCCGTGTTCCCCCCACCCCTGGAGATGCGCTAATTCCACCCGCTACGCCGTCGCCGCGAGGCACGCCCCTCTCGCCCTTGACCGACAGTCAGCGCAAGAAAACTAGCCCTATGGTATCGTTTTACTAATTCAGTTTATCTTTTTTTTGAACGCCCAGAATGCTCTTCGCACTATAGGCTCCATGAGGAGACGAAGGATGTGTGTGGTTTAATCTTATTAATAGAAAAAGTTCAGTCATATGTTTACCTATCTACCCTACATTTGTTAACTTTATAACATACTAGCTTTGGCTATCCCATGTTACTTCTAATACCTCCAAGAAAATGTATACAAAGTTTCATGATGATTAGTTCAATAGTTTTCGCGTGAAAGCGTAACAAACAAACTTACTTTCGCATTTATAATATTAGTAGGATATTTTATGATTATTAAATACAGTCTTTTATGGAGTTTTTATTGCATCAAATAGGCTGAAAAGCGATCCCCGATGAGTCGAAACCCGGAGACCAGGCTTCCGCCTAGCAGACATGAGGGGGGCGATGCCCGGGAGTCGGCCGAACGGCGAGCTCCGGTTGCAGGGGTTCTGAGCGGACCAGCACCCGAGCGCCCGAGCGAGCGACCGCAACGTGCCGACAGCTTACCTCCGCGTCGTCCCCCGCCGCCTGCCCTGCCGCCCACTGCGGGCTCCGCCGTCGTGCAACACCAACGACTCGCGCGGTCGCACTCGCACGCAGCACCCGCGCGACCCCCCGACCCACCCATTGTGAGTTATTTTTGACAATTAGGTACATTAAGTCAGATCTTGCGAGGATTATATCTGCTAACGAGGCTTTAAAGGGTTCGCTTGTATGCAGTCAAATATACCTCCAGCTCCATAATAGCACCGAGTACCGGTAGTAACTCAAAAATTTTACAGTTTAACATTAGTTGAAATGTTACTCGTAGTAGAAATTGTTGCGGCATCGCGCCAACGACTACCAAAATATCGATATTGGCAGATTCCCCCTCGAGTCGGAGCATCGGGTGCGGCGGCGCGGGCTCCCGGGCCCCCGCCCGCGCTGCCGCCGCGCCAGCACTCCGCCGCGCCCGACGTGGGCGGCTCTCCCAGGTGAGCGCCGAGTCTGACTAGTACTGGTCGAGTCGTAGGTCCGCGATGACGATGCCGCTTGTCGCAGAGGCGCGGGGCGGCGTGCGGCGCCGCAGCGGCAAGGCTCGGTGGGCGGTCCGTTCACGTCGAGCAACCCTTTCACGGCGCCGCGCCACGCCGAGTTCGTCATCCCGCAGCGCAACAACGTCCGCCGCTCCTCCACCAGCGACAGGAATTAGCGCAGCGCTCTCTAGCTTAGCCGTACGAGTTCTGCACCGCACCGTTCTCCCCTCCTGTTCAAACTTAGCTAGTAGCTCTAGTGAAGCAGCACGAAGCGTGTCGTCGTTAAATATCTGTGTACCGTTTGTAAACCTGTTAAAACGATATTAGCTATGTTTGTCTAAACTAATAGATAGCTTAGTCTTTCCCGAATACCCGCGTCCTCGTTAACCGCATTATATATTACGGTCGAAATAAAATTGTTAAATATGTTTCGATCCATTGTTTTGTATTGAGATAATTTATAAAATATTTTATATTAAAAGTTACCTAAAATTTGGGGAGAAGATAATAAACATTGTCCATTACAAAGCAATAAAATATTAACAAAAATGTAAATAAATAAATGTATGTGCAAATATTATTTGGGAAGCACTTCATTACACATTATACTTACAACTACAAACATCTTTCTTCTTCCAAGTGCTACACCCTTGCTTTCCTTATTGTATTTTTTTATATAGATACTTCTTTCATGTACTGTATTAATTAAACAAAATACTACTTAGGTATTTCTGAGATTTAGCATAACAGTCTAAAAGTGCAGTTAGATGTGCTACCCGTACGACTTACCTAACTGTGCACCTCACGCTGTGACATCGTGAAAATATATTTAACTAGCTGCCACCCGGGCCTTCGTACGCAAGGATTTAATTATTTGCACATATTTTTTTATTATATTCGAAAAAATATAATATCCCTCCTTATAAGTAGCAGGTAAGTAGTTGTTTTCAATTATTCTTATACCTAAATACCATTCAAAATCTTTCTGCCATAATTACTTTAACTTCAATAACATTGGACTTTCATACAAACTACCCTCCCTCGTTTTAACCCCAAAAGGGTGTTGATTTCTAAAGATTTATAGGACACTATTTATAGACACTATTTATAGAGTATACATTTTAAACTTCAAGTCTCTTACTATAAAACATAGGGTTTCCATACAAACCTTCAACCACCGTTTTACTAAGGGGGTAAAACCGTGGGAGGAGTGGACAAGGGATGGAGTTTCGTGAAATCTCGTGACTTAATGAACGCAAAACACACAACTCGCAGATTAAAACGGAAAATGCCTCAAGACATACTCAAACAGCAATATAGTAGGTTGCGATACAGGTCGCATACCGAACATGCCAATTGACTGTCGGACGCCACTGAAAACTATGTCAAATCTACTGTTAAATGTTCCAGCAAGGAGACGGATCATAGTAAGCAAGAAAGACAAAAAAACGTCTTACTATAGAAACATAGGGTTTCCAAACAAACCTTCAACCACCGTTTTACTGAGGGAGTGATTCCTGAAATCCGATCTTAGCGGATATCTACACTCTATAAGAAACCTACCTGCCAAATTTCAAGTTTTTACGTGTTATAGTTTCTGAGATTTCCATATATATATCCATATATAATATACGAGTATATACAAACCAAACTTCTCGTTTTGTTGAGTTTATTGGAAAAGTTCAACCTATAGTTGCTATTAACTACTTCGTTGGAAGAAATAATTATAAGCAAACAAAATGAAAAACAAAATATTTATTGTTGGATACAATAATTCATTTCTTCAACCCCCATGATATCAGATTCGTCTTCTTCAGTTTCGCTCTCAGGGCTGGTTTCTTTGCCTCCAAAGAAAATTATCATCTTCCTTTGTTCTATTTCTTGGAAGCGGTCTTTCTCCCCATACTCTCTTTCTAACCTCTCGATGTGGTTTATTTCTTTTTTCCAGTCGGAAACTATTATAGATTTTATAGCCTCTCTTGTCAGTTTTTCGATTTCTCGATCTGATTGAGTAATGTTTTTATCTGCCACCCTTTGCTTTACTAAATTACAAATATACTTGATAGGATTTATATTATATATTATTATATATATTATATATATATGATATTTTGGAATAGGGTGGCAGTCGTGGCCATTTTCTTTCATAAGTTCATCAACAATGTATTTTTTGGTGGCTTGTTAATTTTAATTAAATGGTATAATTCGGGTTTTGCCATTTTGTCATCAAACGATATATTGTTTATTCGACGAACTCACGGGCGGCTTTCCAGACCGGGTTGGGTGATAGTGCGCATTATCTATCTATATCTACTAGGCCATTTGGTGGCAAGTTTGGGAGAAGCTTTTCTATCAACCATTTTGTAAAAAAAAATGTGTCCATCTCATGATGGTAGACTCCAGTATTACTTTTACATTTATATAAAAGTTCGGCCCCACTATTTTCAACGCCGGCATGTACTAATATCCATCGCTGTCCAGGATTATCATTTTTCTTAGTTATTACGCACAGTGTAATTGTGAATGGATCCACATTTCGTCTAAGTACGTAATCAGTTTTTTTGCGGCCCCAAGGTTATTGTTTTCTTTATTCTTTCGCGAGTAGCCCACCAAGCGGCGATGTTGGACTTCTGTATTAAAACTAATCTTGCATTTTGACATTTCTTAAATTTATACCCTAAATGGTTGACAAGTATCAACCTCAATGTGGATTTTCCAACTGAAACAATAAAATAATATTCGTTAGGTTTCTGTTTTGTATGTTAGATATACATTCATTCATTCATAATTTTAAACTGTTGCCAGGGTCAAATAAAATATTACCTGGAAAATTTAATTCGCTTTTTGCAGCAGCCAATATTTTTTATAAAAATAGTACTTCTTTTCTAACTATGTAGAAGCTGTTTATGATATTTCGTAATGCGCATCGATCAAAACTGTTATTGAGTTGACATTTTGTGCTGCTATCTTGGACCCACTTTTAATTTTCATCAGTGTTCTTTTTTATACACCAGTTGCTGTACAAGCCCATTAGCTTGGTCTACGGGAATCACAAATCATTTATTTGCTTTGTGCTTTCAAAGAAAGTCAACACTTTCAATATCAGATACTTTGTTACACTATGGATTGTTTTTCCCATTATGTTGTTGACACAAAAACTTAACAAATCAATATTCACAAACTTAATAACACGAAAAACTCAACTAATAAAACAAAAATATCAACAGAAATGATCGACGAACGATTTAAATCAAAGACACGCGCGACGGTAACAAAACGGCTACCGCCACAAATGAAAAAGGCGAACGCGGGGCGCTGCGCGGGGATACGGGAGAGTTATTGTATTCCAAGGGGGGGTGCACAGTTAGTCATGCGAGTTGTATTACTATTTTGATGAGAAGTACAACTCGATATGAGCAATATTCTATGAACAGTTAAATATCTAAGTATCTTGTGAGGTTAACTTACCCTTTGGGACAAGAATCGGTAACTGTAATGATTTATTTTGATCATCGTTATTCTTGTACTTTTTCTTACTCTTAATTATTACGATATTCTTAATAATATACGACACGGCAGGTGAATTGACCGTATACTTGCGTGTCTTTATACCTTCTACTGTATTCGAGGAATCATTTCGGGATTTTTATAAGACAGAATTTTAAAAAAACATCATGAAACCACTATTATTATACCTACAGTGGTTATTTATTGACATAACTTTAATCTTATTTGTATTTTTAATCTATGCATTGCCTTTGGAAATTGGAATGTAAACTCGGAATTTGTAAAATATCCAAAGAGCCAGTTTTGGAATCTCATTGCATGCAAATGTTATTTTAGATAAATAAATACCTACTACCAGTTTAACTTTATTCTAGTGCACTCTTTGTTAAGTTAAACCTTCAATTTGGCATTTAATAAAGAAAAAGAAAAAATTTGCTGATCCATGTTTCAATATTTTAAAGCGCATGTGTTTGTATTTTATTTCATGCTGAAGTGTTCCTACCATAGTTTTAGACTTCAATAAACTTCAATGTATAATACAATTATAAATATTTACCTTTATAATGTTGTAGATAAAGAAAGTACCTATATGATAATTTAACTGCCGATATTTTAGGTAACACTATTTTTTGCCAAAATAAAAAAGGATTAATGATTTACTTATTTTTTTTATTTCGCACAGACGTGTAGAAATAGCTAACCTTAGAATTAAGTAAACAATATTTAAAACAATAAAATACGAATCTATTAATTACGTGAGAGACTAAGGATTGAGTGGGGATTGAGATGAACTTCACCTGTTATGTATAAGAAAGGTTGGTATCGGCAAATATTATTTAATTATTTTCATTGCGCAAATAAGAATATCCAAACCTAATGCTACGTTTACACGCTTGCTGAGCCTTTACAAAGGTTTGTGCGCGTTAGTATGTTCCAGACAGACTAACGTAGCAGACGCGGATATAAATCAATAATTAAACAGCTACACTAAATACGCGCTTAGATGTAAATACATCGCAAGCACTTACTGCTGACTTTTTGACCTGTGTTCAAAAACCAAGCCGGAAACTCCTTCCTTGCGCTTGTGTTTCAAGACTTGCTAGGCGTGCAAACGTTGCATAAGAAGAATCAAAATCACAACGCAACACATTAGCATTTTAATTATAGTCAGTCTTGAAACCACACATACACACACAAAATCTTCGATGCCTCGATAAGCAATAGTATATTAAGTTATACTTAAACAAGCCTTTAAAAAATATCACTCAAGATTACAGTAGGGGGAAGGAAGGGTTTTTCCTTTCTAGGGTGCACCTGGTTCCTCGGTATCTAGTACCCGAGACGGCGTGCGGTTTTAGTCGGTTCTAGTCCGACATGCCACCAGCGGGTGGTATACGAGGGGATTAACGAAAAAAAAGGGGGGAAAAGAAATCGAAGCAAATCTACGACAATACACCAGTGTAGCGGTGGATCTAAAAACAGTCAAAACCACTTCACGTAATTAATGATCGCCCACAAAGAAAATACCTGTCAAGATATTGAAATAATTACATGGTCAATAACGAAGTAAATATTCAGTCATTTAGTAAAATCTTATTTTAATTTTCAAAATCGCTATGTCGCTAGCTTAGTAATGCTAAATTAAAATTATCACAGATATAGCAAATAAATGCATTAACAAAAGATACATATGAATGTTTGAAGTAACGTTTACTTAAGCTCAAGACTTACGTCCCTCGCTAAAACTTATAGTATGGTACACATACAGACAAAGATAACTTAAAAAAAATAACACACAGTCACTTATTAAAATTGTAAGTCGATTCCACGCAACAGAGACAGTTGTACAATATGGAATCTGGTAAGTACCTACCTATTTATATTTTATATTAGATATGACTAGACCTCTCTAATGAGTCCATCGGTTCAATAGAGTACAGTTAGATCTGCTGTATTAGTAAGATCTTAGAATAATTAGTAACTTCAATGTCTTCACTGTGAGTGAAGAGAAAAATGGCTAAAATAGTTAATCCTAGCCATGAAAAAGATATACTTTATAAATTTTAAATATTATTACAAAATGTTACGAAATTTTAGAATAAATTACTGGTAAACTAGTTAGGTAGTTGTATCACGATGGAATTTAAATACATTCGACATTTCAAAACCGAGTTTTCTTAAAAAAAACCGAAACCAAAAATGCTTTGACAAATCTCAGTTTACAACTACAGCTAAACTACTTTTAATTCCAAATGTTTAATATTCAAGATTATCATGTGGTACCAAATAGTCTTCTTCTACTAAAACAACCTTTTCATGGCTTTGTTCGACAGCTGTCTCTGATGATTCAGTCTGGAATTTGTAAAAAACTTTCGATAGACTAATGACAACTAATTTAATTCAGATAAGTATTCAGTTCAAATAGCTCAAGATGTAACATTCCTGGTAAAAGAAATAAAGATTTACGAAAGAAATAATTAAGACGATTTAATAAATATTATGTACATACATACTGACATATATTAAATTTAATTATAAATACATATTCGGTTTTTACGATACTTGAAACAAAATAACGAAGTGTCCACAGGACAAGAGGAAGGCGAAATATTTACCATCATGTCGGATCCCACGAGTGAAGCACACGATCCGGAGGCGATGTTTTTCGAATAGGTCATTATATTGGTGCTCGTTAACTTGGGCAACCGATTTTCCGAACACTGTTTCTCAAGTATCTGAAAATTCAAAGGATGTAAGCTCTCAAAATGCTGAATGCAAAGAAACAATTAACTAATGTATCACACACAAAATTTAATATTCTGTGATTACTTATAAGATACACAATATTCAGTCCCGTTCATAGTCAATCTTTTTTAAAGTCATCAAGGTTGCCACTTTTTTAAAGGATTCTTATTTTAAGGATAAAAATATAAGAATTAATTACACAGTGGCTAACAGCTAAATTTAAAAGTATTATTCAAAAATTATAAATTTTCTATTCTACCATTGAACTATTCATTGGTTTCAATTTTGTTCTACAATATATTTTTCTAATGTTATTTTCTAAAATTAAAGTAGCATAAGTTACTCCTTATAAGATATTTGCCAGTGAAAGTCCTGTTAAAATCGGTTTGGCCGATTAGCCGTTCCAGAAATTAGTCGGAACAACCCGAAAAAAATAAGAAAAAATATTTTATTGTGTAGGTACCATATATACCTCCACTGCACTGAGTGAGAAGCTGCTAATTTGAAATTACAAACAGACACTTAAATTTTATTTATTTCTATAGATGAAAAGTCTAAACAAACAAATAAGTACTTACTTCCTTCAAACGTCTTAAATTCAGTGGGGTTACTTTTGCGCCTAACTCATCCGGTGAATCTATGACTTTCCAATGAAACTCAAAAGGTTTCGACCGGCCGATTATTTTTGCAAGCTCACTGAAAATTATAAACATCACATTTTACTAGAACTTTGTAAACATTTTATTCAAAGACCAAATAAATGTTGAACTCTCAGTAAAATGAATATGATAAAAACGTGTGTCGTGTCGACATTATTTTATTAAATTGATCTTGTTTTACAATCATGATTCTAGATTTCTTTCTTTTTTTTTTAAATTTTACATGTAAGAAAAAAATCCTAACTATATTGAACTGTATTATCCGTTATTTAAAATTATTTCCATGTTACTCACACACTAACTAGGTTCGGACACGGAATAATTTCTACTTATAACTAAACTTATACGCAACTTGGATTTGAACGGCTCGGCTCTAGTGAAGGGCAGAGTAGACCAAAAGTGGATTCTTAGCTTTTACTGATAGCCAGCCAGCAGATAAGAACCAGATCCGTAGCTGGGCAGCAGTTTAGCTAAAGAACAACCAACGAAACGAATTTAGGAAAATCTTGGATATTTATAGCATAATATTGCTGATTTTTAATATTGTTTTTACAGCTTCCCGCTTTGAAGCTGTGTTACTCTGCACTTATAGGAAAGGACCCAAAATGTTCCGCGACCAGGCCGACCATTATATGAAATCGGAAATGACCTCTGTCGCACAGGACAAACGGATTATACAGCTGTTTGCTAAGAATCCTTTATTATCACTTCGCTCTGAGCAAGAATAGTTGAAGAAAAATAGTTAAATAATATCACTTGACACCATCAATAGGCGTTTAGTTGTAAATGTCGTGAAATATCAAAGCACTGTCAAGAAGCCTCTATTTTCTGAAACGCATATCGAAAAAAGGCTGCATTGGGATTGCGAAAAGAAAGACCATGATTGGGACAAGATCATGGACTGTAGTCCGCGTGGAGGTCTTTACCTCGCAGCTATGCTGAAAAATTGGCGAAAAGTATGCCGCGAAGATGCAAAGCGATTATGGACAGTAATGGTGATTGGATACCGTATTACTATAAACCTTCCAACAGCAATAAAAGTTTACATTGATTTAATTGATTAGAATTTATCATTTGCGATTTCTAAGGTTTTCATAAAATTTTACCGGTCACGCTCTTTTCGTACATAGTGTACTCGTATATGAATATGAAAAAAGTACCTACACTAGATTTTAGAATACGAGAGAAATTTTAAACTTGTTTTTAATTAAGTGTCGGGTTTGGCCGAAACTAAGAACGAGGCTGAAAGGCTGATTTGGGTTACGGCTGAAAATCCCTTTCTATCGGACACTGATTTTGGCTTACTAGAAATAAATTTTTCATGTTATTTATTCCTTATACTCAACCAAAAAAAAAACACTCTAAAGGACTGTTTTTGTAAAACAAACATTTAACTCACCAATTGCTATTTACGTTATTGAAACTTATGAATAAATATAATAAATGGGGTTTGATTGAACTAAACTGATGAGTTTGAACCACTTAAATTAGACAAACCACAATCACACAAAAACCTTCCCGAACAAACCAACTTAAAGAATAATACGTATGATTGTATTTGTAAAAATAAAATAAATATAGGAATACAATAATATACTTGCCTATTTAAGTTCTTGAATGCACAATCTTCCGTGTAAAATTCTGAAAGTTCAGCCCCGGGCACTTGGAAACTCAACAAATGCGATTTGTACATTTGTGTTCCGCATATAACGCCAATATCAGATACATTTGTACACATAATAAAAACTTCTTTACAACCTTTATTTTCATGTTCATTGCTTGAATCCACTTCGTCATCCGAAATAATACATATGTCCTCATTTATGGTGTGCGGAGTAAGAGTTGCAGAGGTTTCTAAGCATTGGTCTTCAAATATTTGATATTCTGTACTTTTAGGATCACTGGTATCGGTAGATATTTCTTGATATGAAGAAGTTTCTTTGTTTAATTGATTTTGAAATAATCGTCTATTAATCTCCTCAGGTTTTAGAATAGACATGCCTATTTCATTTTTATTATTTGTAACATTTTCAACATCTCTTTGTGAATAGACAGCTGATATCTTTATCTGTGCGCTCTCCTCCGTACCGAGATCTTTAGTCACTTGAATGGAATTATTTTCGATGTCACATGTATTTTTTTGGACGGTGTTTTCGTATAATATATTAGCTACTGATGGTTTACTGATATTAAAGGGGGGGGTAATTATAACCTTACGCGGACTTCGCAGTTTCACTGTCTTTAACAGACTTCTTGTTGCTAAATGATAAAATCCATTAGTTTTACAGATCTTAATCGGTTTAATAACTTTCTTGGCATCCAACTTCGACACTGCTTTTTGTTGTGTTTCATCAAATTCCTTCAAATACAGTATTTCCTGTGGTTCTTTCTCGTTTAAGTTTTTATCATCACAACAGTGATTTTCCAAGGGTACTGTTTCTTTCTCCTTTAAGTCGGATAAAGGAATAAATGACAAAGGATTTTCTATAACTTTCAAATTGTCTACTGTTTTCGTAATTATCCAGAAGCCTCTGGTTCTTTTACCTCTTTTAGTAATTCCAACTTCTGAAATCGATTTTATTGTTTCTATTCCTAAGGCATCGTTAATATCATACGGGCCAATAAAAACACAACATTCGCGACTATTTGGGATCGCATAAATACCAAATTGCGGGCTACTATTTTTATCTACACATTTATGAGACGATAGTCGAACGGTTTTGTTTGACAAGCGTGCTACATTTATTGCCTTGATAATGCTTTCATACTTAACGAAAAATCCTTTTTTATAAAAACGAATTTCGCTAAAATCATTTTCTACAGTCATGATAAACCACTTGGAAGATTCAGCTCCAGTTGGACAATTTGAGTTATTATCGTCATCTTTCGAAATCAAACTTTGAACAGTGCCGTCTTCGTATTCTTTTATAGGCAGCTGTTGTTTTTTAGATATATCGCTAAAATGGCATGGAGAGTTTGAGTTTGTGTCAGAAATTGCATCATTGATGACATCTGTATTATCATCACTTTTGTTAACTTTTACAACAGAACCTGCTAGTTCCCAGCAATGTGGTAAGCCACTTAATATACAGAAAAGATCCTTTATATGCGTTGCGTTAGTAAGTAAGTTTTTTACTGTTTGAGGGTATTTATGTAAATCCGCAAAACGTATTTCATTAATATTAATACAAGATTCAAAAAAAGGACTTCTAGTGTGTACTCCCATAAACATGCGATAAGGTTTTTCTTTTGAAATGAGGAATAGATTTTTTCGCTCTCTATATCTACTTAAAATAAATTCCCATGGATGTAAAGTTACTTTACCTACTCGTGGAGGTTCAAGGGCAGTACTTAGGCCTTCATCAACTCGTTTTTTATACATTTTGTAGTTAGTTTCAAGCCATCCAATAAACTTCTTTTCAGTCAATCTAAGTTTATTTTGCGGCTTATCTTCGCCCTCGCTCCCGCCCGTAGCACCATTATTATCATATATGAACTTATTAACATTCTGATATTTCGATGTTTCCTCAGTTGAAATGCTATCGTCCTGTATAACTTCCGAGTGAATATTTTTTTGCGGTAAGTCAGTTTTCGTATCTTTTACAACCGTCATTTGTTTTACTGTTATAACTTCTGAGTGAATATTTTCTTGCGGTAAGTCAGTTTCCGTATCTTTTACAACCGTCATTTGTTTTATTGTATCTTGTTCTTGTTGATTTTCTTCGAGTGGCATATTGTCTTTGAGTACTTCAGGCTTAAGAATACTTATTACCTTTTTTTGAAGCCTTTTATCATTCTGTTCCATACTTTTTATTTTACTGTTAATTATCTGATAATATTCATCGATATATTTTCTACCACCATATTCAATAATACGTGAGCAAGTACCATTATAGTCTGAACTGAAACTTCCGTACGATACGTCTTCCTTGTTTTCGTTGTTAAAGCTTGACACTTCAGAAGTTGAAAGTAATTTTTTCTGAGGATTGCGAAGAATATCCGAGGCATTTTGTTTTCTTGTCAAGTCAATACTAAAAACACCTGAAATATAATTTAGATTAAGTATGATAGGATGGTAAATGAACTAAGTAGTCTAAATACAGACATGAATAATTATTTGAAATTACCTGAGGTTTTGCTTGTAGTCCTATCTAAATTAATTGCATTTTGTCGTCGTAATCTCGGTAAGGGCCTCGTAGTAAGCTCGGGATCACTTGTTCCTTGAATTTTTGAGGGACATTCAACATAAGGATTTGAACCTTTATATATCGGTTCCTGAGTAACTGTTTGAAATATATTCGAGGTATTACTGGTCGTAAATTTACCTTTACAAAAACATTTGTACAAATTGTGGACCATACACCAAGGTTCAACATTTTCACAGTTAAGACGTAATGCGGATATCGATAAAATTTTATTTCCAGCGTTAGCATTTTTCATACTCATATTTTTATAAAAGGTACCATATTTTTTTGAGGACTTCACACTCCTTTTTTCAGATTTAAACAAAATATTTTTCTCTCCGGTTACTATGACAGTTTGATGAAATTTTTGCTCTTCTTTGGCTAATCTCGTGTGGATTTCATCTTCAATGTTTTTTATTCCAGGTATTAGTTCCGCCGAATCAGGACCATTCATATCTAAGTTTATGTTACTGTACTTGGAAAAATCACATTTACAATTAAACATGCATTGTTCTCGACCACAGTGTTGCTTGATATAATACGTATTTTTTATGGAATCACAAATACATCCTAAGGTACAATGCATATTCCCGCAACTTTGAGTAGAATCTTTTACCAAATTTTCGGGGATACGAATAACCGTCACGTCAAGCCGATCTAATTCAGAATACTTTCTCTTTGTTTTATCTTTTGAGACAGTTGCTGTGTCTACCGGATTCGATACCCTTAAAGCAGTTTGTCCTGAATCATCATCTTCGGAAAACATATTGCTTTGATTTATATTAATTTCTACGGCATTAATTATTTTAGTCATCATGTCTTTTATCTCTGGCAATATATTAAGCTGAGATTTTCTGTCACTTTTATTAGCCGTAGATACATCAGTAACACTTGGCGTCAAATATTTAATTTCCAAATCCTTCCTCATGAGTATACGATGTTGATCACATTTATATTTTAAATCAAATGTCACGCAGTCTCCATTAACAAGCCTTGCATCAAATTTATCGATTTTTCCTAGTACAGAAACTGCAAACTCAGCCCATTTTTCGGAAATAACACCGTCATCTTTATATTCTACACTCAAAAAATTCGAAATTGTTGCTTCTAAAGGCGTACCATAGGTAGGTTTCACGACAAGTCCGACTTTAGGCAAGTCTACCAATTCAACATCACCGTGATATTTTTGATGTGAATCATCAAGAAATCTTTTTCTTCCAAGGGGCCCAGGCTTAAATTTTACAGCTAAGGAATTTCGTAAAAGTCCTGACTTCTTATTTTTAATGATTTTATTTTTAACCCGTAGCGGTATTTTAATATTAGCTAAATCGTAGTTACATATCAGCTTATTATTTCCTCCTTTACTTCCATTCACTTGCACACATTTTCCATTCCATAGCACAAACTGTTTAGGATGTATTTTATGATCAGCATTTAGATTTACTAACATTTGCCAAGTGGATCTAGATATTGGTGAATCTGACTTTAATATCTTTTTAGCAATGTTTTGTGTATTTTCATTTAAAGAAGATCCAAATATTATTTTTTTCAGTAAATAATTTTGTTGTGTTTCTAAATCACGTGTTAAATATGTGTAGATTTCATTTTCGAATGATGTTCGTATATCTCTAACAGTGTTTACTTTCACCTTTAGTCTTCGTTTAGGGACATATATTTTATCTGTTTTCGGTTTGAAGTTGCAAGTATGAGATTTTACATTATGGTATGCTAAAGATTCCGCTGGAATTATCTTAAGTAGGTCATACAAATTGTTTTTATGACGTTGGCTAGTTCTTATGATCACCGAATGAAATACTTTACTCGTTTCCTCCATGGCAAAATGATCTACAACAGAAAAAAAGGAATTTTATATCGTTAGCGTAATGTTACAAATATTCACTTAGTATGACAAGTAAATAAGTACATCTGAGGGCATGGCAGCGCTCCGTTAAGTCGTGCAAGCAAAAAAAAAATTGGCATTCATAAGGACTGCCGATAGAAGTGAAAATCGACTTATAATGTTATTTGTAAAATTAATGTGTTAAATTAGAAATTGCATATTGTTTAAATTAAAATGATCAACATCAAACATTAGAATGTCGGTGACAGGAACCCATAAGATTTTCCCCTACCAAAGAGTGCTCAAGTTTTCACTTCAAAAAACGGCACTGCCGTACCATGTTTCTCGAAGTAGTTCAGCCCCTTTTCGACCGCCTATAACTTCTTTGTAACTGTAAAAAAACTATTACCCAACTACGACATACTACATAGGAACGAACCATACCATTTTAAAAACGCGTAACTACGGCTTTTCAAACTTGTTTAATACTTTACAGCTTCGTTTTTTGTCGTAGTTGGGTTTTAGTTTTTTTTGTAAATATTTCTAAATTATCGAAAAAATCTTATAGTATCCCGCAGCGTTTCAGTGTGTAGAACTAAGCTGACTAAGAAAATATAACACTTCTTTTTTTATTTTCTTCTATACAAACCTTGTCCAGGCAATAAAAAAAATAAAAAAGAATTATTCAATTTGGTGCAGTCGATCGAAAGTTATGGGCGTACATACTTTTTTGTAATTGATTTTTATTTATATAGATAAATAATCTTGTTGTGGAAAATAATCAAAATCAAACAATTAATTATCGTAACACTTTTATTTCATTATGTCTTCTTTAAAACTAAATTAAATGCTCGAATTGTTTGCCTCCGGCTCGAATACAAGCTCCGCATCGTCTCAGAAAAGACCTATTCGCTCGCTCTACATTCGGGTACCTTCCGCGATATAATCCAGCTGCAGCAGAAGTATTAGTCGTCAGTATGGGTGCAGTATCAAGTCCAAGGTAACACAAGCCAAAGTCATTAGTAGGGTAGTTACACGATTACGGCAGATGTGTACTAAACGGAGAAACGATGCGTAAGCAGTAAATGTTATGAATAACCCATCAAGCATCTGACTGACAGCGTCACTATCTGTCTTGCTCTAGAGTGAGACAGACTGACAACGTCACTATATGTCTCATTCTATCACAAAAGTGAATTAAATGCAAAAGATCATTACATACGATCGAAAATGTTCTTGATTATTCGCGAACAACGATCGAGAAATTTTATTTTTGAAGCACGAACCTTATATATACAACGAGTTCGCCGGCGGGTGTGACCTTGGTACGGGGAACGGCCTCGTATGTACGAGACGTTACTCGAAAGTGCTAGTAAATATTAAAGGGATATAAACACAAACAAGTTTGAACTATAGTGCGATAAACATCGAAGTGGTATCAGTGATCAACCTAGCGACCTCGGCGACCATTATGGATTGTTATTCGGAGTGATATTGTGATATCAGAGTATTATTAATAAAGTCTATTTTACACGCTCCCTTAAGGATAAGTCTCGGTTGTCCACACTCCCACAGCCACGCCCACGCCTGACTTAGCGGATCTGGTAAAGATGATGTTGTCATGAAGGAATAACTGGACAGCAAGTTTGCGGCCCTGCTAAACGGGCAACGGCAGATTGACAAGTAGTTTGA
Source organism: Spilarctia lutea (assembly GCA_916048165.1). Lineage (NCBI taxonomy): Eukaryota > Metazoa > Arthropoda > Insecta > Lepidoptera > Erebidae > Spilarctia > Spilarctia lutea. Next base: position 11,840,631 of record OU696475.1, on the reverse strand, counting down.
GGCTCAGAATGGGCAAGAAGCCCTACAAAAACAAATTAAGAATAACCAACATCTACTTTAATTCACTTTATTTGAAGTAAGTGGTGCTGTGGATAAACTTCGGAAGGACGTCGACGTGGCTAGGGAACGGGTAACGTGCCTAAGTACTGAGATGGACAGCACGATGACTGCACTGGTGTAGGTGCAAAAGATGGTGGACAGTTCGCAGATGTTCAGGTTACAAAATATAGAGGACCGCCTGGAGGAGCCGATTAGGAAACGTTGCGAAAAGAAGTTTGTTGTTCTAGGAGATACTTTCCAAGGCAATGATCGAGTAAAACATGACAGTATGACGAAAAGTGATGTCGTCAGACAATGCAAAAAATATGTCTCGTGGAGAAACTGTACTCCGGCACCAAATTCAAAATCAACAGACTTGACAGTGAAGCGCATCAAAGTTACTCCTTTGGGACCCTGTGAAGATGAATCAATGAAGATAGCACAGAATGCAGATGATGTTGATCTAAAGCAAGTCATCACATAGATAGCACAGGGTATTTAATGCCAAACTGATTATCATCTGCAAGTGCTGTATCATCTGCAAGCGCTATCACTAAAGCTTATTGGGAGCAATGGGACAGTTAAGTTCTACAGAACGGGGTACTGTATCGAAAATGGAAGAAGAACAACGGCAGAGAGTCCATTTGCAGATAGTTGTACCAAGAGCTAAAGCCGGACGTTCTATGTAAAGTTCATAAGGGAGCTAAAGGAGGCCATCTCAGCAAGATTTCGACAAGATGTACAAGATGAGTGCCGTAAATGTACTGGTACTGCAGTAAAAGGTCTACAGATACGAAACCAAAAAGGAAACCAGAAACTGTACAATGTCGGCGCACTATGGAAACGAATTGCAGTTGATGTACCGAGCGAGGACATAAAAGCCAGATACAATTGTATTATTCAAACATTTTTGAAGAAGGTGCACTTGTTTGGCTACATAACCCAATCCAATTGACATTCCCCAGTGCTAAACTCGACGAGTTTATCAGACTCGACGGCCGCCATTAGGACATCGTAGTTTTTAAATAATGAAATCCGCATCAGAAATCAGGACTGAGCCACCAATGGTATATATGTGTCAATAGATATAATGAACTAAATGAATCATCACGTGTTTAATGGCACAAAGTAATCGTTTATTTCATTGTATTGAATATAATAACTTTCTTATGGCATGTTCGAAATATTTATTTATTAAGAGATATTATTGTATACTTTGCTTAGTCACTCTATTTATATTTTTTAAATTTACGACAGCATGTTTGCATGTTTATGTGCGGGGTGGGGTTCATCTATAAGAATTTAATTAATAATTGTCTTAGCTGAAAAATGATGAAATTTAAACTTACCGATAAAACGTTTACCCAAAAATCACATCATAATAACACATGCTTTATATGTTAAACTTTTCTCTTCCACGTGTTCTATTCTTGTTCTCTTCTTGTAAGCCACGTTGACCAATGAGAACTACAAGTATCACTACGGCTACTCGTACACTACACGCAAAGAAAACACACACGTGGTCATATTTCAGTTCCATCAAAGGTTAGTTTCTAAGCATCGACATGACACAAATACGGAGGTTTCGGTGTCTGTAGGTTTTTTCAACATGATAAAATGTACCTATCTACGAAGTATGAATCTTACCTACTCCCCATATATAATACAGATCAAAAGTTGATTCCCGGGCAAAGCGAATAATGATAATAAATTGTTCGTTAGTCGGTACCGTGTTGTCCGATACCGGTACCGATATATACAGGGTGTCTCAAAAGAAATTTTATATTTGTTTAGCTTACTGCGTGAACGCTGCGTACTTGAGGGGTGCGGGGGTTATGTCAATTGGTAGCTTGGCTCTTGGGGATTCAGTCGCTATGGAGCGTTTCTCGGGAGCAGACCGCGCGTTGTGCGTGCGAGAGTTTTACAAGAACGGTGATTCGACAACTGTCGCGCGTAGAAAATTCTGCAGTATTCGAGGTTTTCGCCACTTAAATGATGCGCCAAGCCTTCCTCTCATTCGACATTGGGTTAAAAAGTTTGAAGAGACTGGATCAACGCTGTATAAATCAAAATCCGGGCGACCTAGGTCATCAAGAACGGTAGAAAACGTGGAGAGTGTTAATCAATCTGTACGTGACGACCCGAGCCTTTCAATTCGGAAGCGCGCGAGTGCTTTAAATGTGCATAGATCATCATTACATCGCATTATGCACAAAGATCTAAAGCTGCACCCCTACAAAATTCAATTGGTGCAAGAATTAAAGCCCCAAGATGCCGGTCAGAGGCTTAATTTCGTAAATCAGATGATTGAGCGATTTTCAACGTTTACCAACATTTTGTTTTCGGATGAAGCTCATTTTCATCTTAATGGCCACGTAAATAAGCAAAACTGCCGCTACTGGAGTTCAGCCAATCCGAAACGCAAACATCAGAAACCCCTACACTCGCCTAAAGTGGCCGTATGGGCTGCCATGTCGGCGCGAGGAATTATCGGCCCTTACTTTTTTGAAGACGAAATGGGGCGTACAGTTACAGTGAATTCAGAGCGTTATGTGGAGATGTTAGACAACTTCTTGGTACCTGAACTGCAAAACTTTCCTGGCTATAACCAAAGAACATGGTTTCAACAGGACGGAGCAACTTCACACACGTCCAATATATCTCTGCCACGTGTTCGTGAAATTTTCTCAGGAAAATTGACCTCCCGGAGAGGTGACATAAATTGGCCTCCACATAGCCCAGATTTAACCCCTATGGACTTTTTCCTATGGGGTTATCTTAAATCTAAAGTTTACGCCAATAAACCAACTTCACTGGCGCATTTGAAAGAAAATATCCGTCACGAAATGGCAGCCATCCCTCACTCCACCTGTCGAGCAGTCATAAGTAATTTTACTGTTCGATTAAATGAGTGCCAACAACGTGAGGGTTTACATTTAGACGATATTATTTTTAAGAAATGAATTCCCAAAAAGTGTATTTTAACAATAAATAAACATTTTTTCTATATACCGCTTCCTTTTTTTTTAATCAATCCACTAAATATGAAATTTCTTTTGAGACACCTTGTATATACAACCGCTTACCTCCACACTGCCTCATCAGTCTAGCGGTTGACATATGCGACTGCCAAACAAGAGGTCTCGGGTTCGAAAACCGGGTCGGGCCAAAAGTGTTATTGAGTTTTTCTGATTATTTAAATACTTAATAACAGCTCGGAGTTTGGAAGTTAGGGTTTGAACCCCCGTGCCTCGGAGATCACGTAAAGCTGTAATTCCTGCGCCTGATCTCTGTCTGGTCGTGTCGGTTAACCGTCCCATCATATTATGAGAGAGAGGGAACAGAGAGTGTACCTGCGCAACGTGTTACGCCAACTACGTCTTTAGGTTCGGCAGGCGTGTTTTAATTATTGTGGGATATCAAATACTTAATACCTAGGTAAGTCACGTAAAATCGTTAGTATTTATTGTTTGTTTTTTAGACTTTCAATAATAATACGTACCAGATCAGCATTAGGCATTCCAGCATTTGCAAGACAAAAGCGAAAATTACCAAATTCAAAAATCTGATCTTTCCTGATTTATTTTAAGAGCTTTCATTTAGCCTTCTATTAGGCGCTGGTCAGAAGTTTCATTTAGTGTAACATAAGTACAGCTTCAAGTAAGGTTTGATTCTCTATTTAAATTTATTGTTAATATCACCGACTAGAGGCAAGGACAATACTGAGTGATAGGTTACATTGTCGTGACATTTATGGAATACATTTATATATATACATATCAGAGGTGCCGGATATGGTAATTACTTATAAAACTTAGGTATTTTATAATTAGATATCTGAATCTTAGAGATATAAAACTTACCTCTCTCAATTTCACAAATGGAGACAAGCAGTCAACAAGATGGCCGCCACTACAGGTTTGTAGTATGACTACCTATTAACCTAACTCATTTACATCCACATAAATGAGCAATCATTTTATGACATAATTATCAATTATACAGTTATTAGAACTACTGTTATGATAAACAAATTATATTTTAAACTTACTAGACAAATATAGGAAATAAAATCCAACTAAAAGTTTATCTGTACCACAGACTATAAAAAACAACCGCGTCCGTGAGTTATGGTGCGTTCGGAAATCAGAAAGTTATTAATAATTGAATATTCAGATATATTAATCGTAAAAAAAGTAGAAAGTTATAAAGTGGATGAAAACCATCATTTCTTAGATTTGTGACAATCATTCTTAAATGATGTGGTATTTGCATTAACAAACGTATCTTCTTTCCATACGAAAAACAATTTGTTTTTTATATTCTTAAGTTGTTTTTTAAAATTTTGTCAAGTTATAGATTAAGTACTTTCAATAAAAAGCGTTTGTATGCTTACCACAATTGAGGAAAGAATTAAGTTATGGTTCCCATCACACATTTCAAAACATAACCTAGATTTGTCAACATTATGGTTAGTTGCTAATTTACAATAGTAACAGTATTTGTATTACCAGATTATAAAGGTAGTTTAACTATAAATAAATTGTTAACTACTGAATTTATGCAGAATGTAACCGTTTTATATATTATTTTTCATAAACCTGTAATCCACTGTTGTAAATCACGGATGGACAAATTGCTCATAGTTGTAAGACATATCTAAGTTGATAGTGGTAATTGCTGAGACGTTAAAAGAGTTTTAAGAGCTCGCTGAAAATTTTGTAAATGCTCGTTATCAGTAATAGTCAGTTCAGATACGTACCCTTATAACCGTTCCAAGCTGCTTACGTTATTTCTATGCTCTTCTCTTCTTTTCTTGCACATTCCATTCTTTTTAAAATTAGTAAGAAGTTCTATAACCTATTTCATACTTAATCTTGAATATGTATATATAACTCAATACAATTTTATTATCTGGTAACTGGGTGCCAATAATGTCTCTATCTACATTATGCAGATCAATAAAATACAGACATAAAAAGCCCAACGCCACGTGGACGAATATACGTTTAGTTACACGTTCTTGGAATTGAGATCTCTTTAACCCACTAGGGTGTCAATTTTGTGTAAGGGTTCTATAGATAAGATCGAATTTGACTACCTGCTCAAAATCATACGAAACAAACATGGTCTTGGGAGTGCAAAAATCTTTTTTTTTTTTAAGTAACGCCCGCATAAGAATTACATCTTATTGTACGGGGGACTTTACATACATTGATGAATAAGACACAAAGAAGCCTGTGTGGATTATGATCACATAAAGTGCTGCCCAATCTGGGGACAGTACAGACCACATTATGCACAGTAAGAAGCATCGTGGCGACCGCTTGTTTGTTTTTACCGAGTTACTGAAAATTACATAGGACTGATCTCCTCAATCAAAATGGCGGCAAGTACTTGTCTTTTAAATTGCAGGTGACCCGTGTGCTCGTATATTCTACAAAAAAAGCATAAAACCCATAGTACACACTCTGTTTCGTTATGTATCTAATTATAAAGGTTCAGTATAGAGTCAGATATAAACGATCACGTTTGTTCTTTCTCTTCTCTCAAGTAGATAACACTAATTTGAGCAGTTTTATAAATATATTCAAGAATTAGAAAATAATACATTTACCTAATTATAATCTATTTATAAACTAAACGTTTGAGATTTTGTTTATGAAACATTAAATCTGTATGTGTATGTGGATTCCGTACTATCCGCCCGTGTATGTCGGATATCGTGGTATTTTTTTTAATAGCCTATGACACTCATAAATAAATGTGTCACAAACGACTCAAAATCGGTTCAGTAGGTTCCGAGATTAACACCCCCTCCTCCCACACAACCTTTACCTCTTTATTTATAATATTAGTACCTATAGATAAAGTATGGCATAAAGAATGTAGTTAGCTGGTCATGCTCCCACTTTCTCTACACATTAAAGTATGGCTTAAAGAAGAAAACGGGTTGACTCGTCATTCTTATTTCCACCATATTCTCTACGCCATAATATTCCAAGCAAACAATGTACAGAAGACATGGTACGAGTTTTGTTTCACATGATTGGTGAAGATTTTAGGCCCTTTGACTTGCGTATCAATTTCACTGGTTTCAGTGGCTTGTGAGCCATTTACTGGTCACGAGGTTATGCACTGTTGGATAGAAATAAAACTATTGGTTATGTTTTAAAGTTTATTAGTCATTTATACCCACATCTTACTGCTAGGTACGATGGTTTATCTGTTTCTTCTATCTTCGTCTATCTTCTTATCTTAGATTCATTTGAGCGCCTAGTATTTAAAATGTTAAGGAAATAACTACTTTCATTATTCTCACCAATTTTAATAGTAAAATAAGATCTTAGCAATATAACGGTGTAAACGTTATTAGAATTCTAAAAAGAACTTATTTCAGGAAAATAAGGTAGGTAAGTTACAATAAAAACACTTTAAACTGATAATAACTGAATTATATTACCAGACATCAAATGATTTTGAATTTATTTTTTCACATTGGTATTTCTAATGTATCCTGTTATATTTAGTTAAACTAAATAAGGTGCGTGATTGGTTAGTTCACTTTTAGATTTATCTAACTTACCGTTTTTTTCACTTCTGACAATTATGCATTGCCTGCATTAGTCTATTTCTTTAAAATTGTTAGTAGGTACTACACATTATGAATAGTATGTTACTCTTTTAATTGAAATTACTAGACATACATAAATACATTATTATGAATATTTCTTTAAAAAGGATATTGCTTGTCTCTTGATTCTTCATGTGAACGGTCTCTGAAAGGCGATTTTTCCTGTAAAAATGAATGTATTTGTGTATTCAGAAAGTTATTTTTTTCTAATCGTGTGGAAACCCCCACGGATATGGCCGAGGTTCATGGTGAAGTGTTATGTCGGAATCGAACTGACTAAGGTCACACAGTATTTTGTCATATGCGAGTCTTTTGTACTCGAGTAAAGCCAAGGACAGAAGTCTCCGAGACCTCCGTTACGATTAGAGCATTCGATCCCGGGATCCCGGTCGTATTTTAGTGCCGAAATTTTCGGGATTAAATTTATAGATCCCGGGATTTTTGGGATTAAAATATTTTTTATTTTTAACTCATTAATGAGATAATCAAGGTATTGGCGCCAGTTAAATTATCCGTAGAAGCACTTTGTCGTTCTAATGCCAATTTGTGCACGGCTTATACTACACTCAGGTTTCTTTTTCAACTATTCCGTGAAAGTGGCTTAATTTTGGCTTCCAAATTGAAGACATTTATTGAATCGCATGAAAGATCGTCGACGAAATGAGTTAAATGGAGTATTAAACTATCTACAAAATCCTCATATTGAGAAGACTGAGACTACAGAGAGTAACAATTTGGATATTGATTGTCATGTAAAGGGGTTATTTTCAAGTCCAAGCAAGATGACAATAAAAAAACAGATTATTTCGTTAACCGCAATGGTGGAATGATGGATGGATGAATGGATGGAAAACAATGATAATGAAGAAAATGACATGAAATTTGAACCTGTGCATACAACTAGTAAAACTGATTTGACATTGAAAGAATAACTTCACAACGAAATAGAAAACATGAAAACTATAAATCCAGAAGTCTGTAGAGAAAATTATCTTTCTAAGATCATTAAACAAAAAATGAATCTTTATGAGAATAGTTCCTCACGAGGTTGTATTTTGGAGAAGACTTAAAAATTTATTGACGATTCCTCCAACTTCCATCGAGCCTGAACGCGTTTTTTCCGCCTCTTCATATTTGTCATATTATAATAAAATTGAATTTTCCGCCTCTTCATATTTGTCATATTGTAGTAGCCTAAGGTTAGGGAACCTCAGACCACTATCTATGGAGGATGCGATGGACTTGAGCAACGAAGTACGTAGTACGAGTATATTGTTTACAATATAATAACAACAACAAGTTAGGAATAAATATGTTTTTATTAAAAGCTAACGGAGGTATATATAATAAAAGTTTTGCACACGACACTAATATCAAGGAGAAGGGACACAGGTAACGAGTGCGAATATAGCCGCGCGACATCCCTCTCTGTTGCGCAGGCGCCGTCTATCCTACGATTCCGAGGAGCGTTTAGATGACCTTTCCTACTCGCCTGCTCGCTACACCACTCCCCCAGTGAGACCGTAACTACGGGCGATAGTAGTTTGGGAATCTAACTGTACGCCCGCTCCTGGTTTTTTGTACGGGGGTCTGGTCTTTGATAGTCTCGGTGCCTATTGGTGCTTCTTTAGTCACAAAAGCTGGCTTCAGTCGATCTATAGTCACCTTTTGTGGCTTTCCTTTTACTTCGATGTCGAAGGTCTTGTCGTCGCGGCGAAGAACCTTGTATGGTCCCAGGTAGGGTGCTTGAAGTGGTCTTCGTTCCGGACCCTGACGAAGGAAGACATGAGTAGCCTTGTGCAGGTCTTTTGGAATGTAAAAGGATCGGCTGGAACTTCCGTGCCATGTTGTAGGTTTCGGCGTTAGCTTGTTCATGTGCGAACGTAGTCTACCGACGAGGCTGCTCAGATCGACTGTCTCATCAGTGGTGCTGTTAAAGAACTGTCCAGGTAAACGTAGTGTTTCACCGTAGACCAGTTCTGCCGCGGAGGTTTGTATATCCTCCTTCCATGCGGTGCGTATTCCAAGGAGAACCCATGGCAGTACCTCAGTCCAATTCGTAGTGGCGTGGCAGGTGATGGCGGCCTTCAGCTGACGATGTAACCTTTCCACTATGCCATTAGCTGCAGGGTGGTAGGCAGTTGTAAAATGATGAGTAGCGCTGACTAGTGCAGTGAGGTCCTTGAAGGTCTGCGATGTGAACTGTGGGCCACGATCGGTTGTTATGTGTCCAGGGCAGCCCGTCGCAGGCGCCGTCTATCCTACGATTCCGAGGAGCGTTTAGATGACCTTTCCTACTCGCCTGCTCGCTACAATATTATAATAAAATTGAGAAGTATGCTTTCGGATGAGACGTTGGATGCGTTGTTATTCCTTAAATTTTATTTTCGTGGCTTAAAAAAGTTATTCATAAAGTTTCTGGTCTATTTAATTTAAAATTTGAGTATCTATGAACATTGATCTCTCTAGCATATTATTATAGTCTTTTTTATAGTATACTCGTATATAACTAAACAAGTTTTAAGAAGTAGTTTTTTTTTTAAGTTTATTGTAAGTAATATAAAATAAAAACAAACTAGGCAATTATGAAACTATTTCATAAATTATTTACAAAAGTGCCCAGTTTGATGTTTATTTTATCAGAAGAAAGTATATTTGTGTTTTGTTTTAAGAAGATTTAGTTTTTTTTTTTTTTTTATTGAATAGTGGGCAAACGAGCAGACGCATCACCTGATGGTAAGCGATTACCGCCGCCCATGGACACCCGCAACACCAAAAGCGTCAAGTGCGTTGCCGACCTTTGGGGGATAGGGAAAGGGAATGGTGGAGGGGTTAGGGTATGGGCCTCCGGTATCCTCACTCACTCGGTGAAACACAGCGCAAGCGCTATTTCACACCGGTTATCTGTGAGGCCGTGATATCACTCCGATCGAGCCGGCCCATTCATGCCGAAGCGCGGCTCTCCCACGGATAGGATTAATTAACGATTTAAAATAAAGAGTTGATTTTGATATGTCTTTTTGTTACCACTTTACCAATACCATCCCGGGACTATCCTGGGATCCCGAGATTAACTGTAGATAATCCCGAAATCCCGGGAATAGAAAAATCGACCGGGATCGAATCCTCTAGTTACGATAGACCTTGACCGCTATAAGTCATACACAGCATGGAGTGTAGAAGACGTTGTTCTCCTTCCATGTCTTCATCGTTCATGCAAAGAGTCTTCAGAGTTCTTCGTTCATAGCAAAATGCTGTTATATTTTCACCACTACTTATTGCTATATTTGTCTGGAAAAATTACTATCGTACTCTGAACAGTTTATATCGTCAAATATTATGTGCGAGAGCAATGTAGGCGTCCAGTGACCTTTTGAAGAAAAGGCAGTTCAGTATTGAGTGAACCAGTTACGAAAATCAGTTTACTAGATAAGTCCAGCCTATCTACTATAACTATCTTTAACCTATTCGAAAGGTCGATAAGTTTTGATTCGGTAGCCCTTTACTTAGCAACAATCGTAACTAAACCCGACAAAAAAGAGAATGTTGGTACGTTTGAGCTACAAGGACGAACACGTCTGAAAAAAAATCAGTAATAGCTGGGTTCGCCATCTTGGAATTTCTCATACTGTCTCAAATAAAATAATGTTAACCTTAATGTTTATTTATACTCAACATTTTAAAACATCATGGTTGCCTTCTTACCCGTTTATGATACTTTTCGTAGTGGTGATCTTCTTGTGATCCATTCTGATGACTTCCAATTTTAATTACTGCTGAAATAATAAACGTTTATTCTTTATATCATTCAGTTATATCAATTTGAGCTTGCTAAATGTTGCATGAAACTAATTTTCGATTGCAGTGACACCAGTCTTATATAGCTTTATAACATTAGTAAAGATAATAAAGAACCTACCTTTCTGTTCATCGCGGCGCCTCTTTTGCTCCAGGATTGCCGATTCTTCTGCTCTATCCTAAATAAATATTTTGTCATATAATTAACATTCTCAGCCATGAACTTAAACACAGTAAAAAATTCAAATAAAACTTTAGTTATTTTAATCATAAGTTAGTTCACCCAAACAACTAATATTTAATCATGCGAACGATAATAGAGTATTTGAGTTTAGTGAATTTCAAAATTTTATTTTATTTTTTTAAATTAAATGAGTGAAAACTTTATCCAATTGAAAATTAAATGGAAATTTCAGAAAAAACAAACTTTTGATTAATCAAATTACCACTGCGTGAACTGAAATCAAATGATTTTTCCAGTTGATTAGTTACAGATAAAATAAAACCGAGTGTCATTTTGCATCCTTAACACTTACCCTCTTACGGTTCATCTTACGCTCTTTACGCTCGTCGCCTCTCAGTTTAGCCTTTCTCTTCTCTTTCTCAGGTGAACGTTCCTCTATTTCTTTGCTACCCTGCTTTTTCAGAAAGTACATATTAACATACATATAGATACCAAAAATTACCCATTTTATCGTCATTTACATGTTATTTCACCGCTAGAGTTACTTTCTTTCAAAGTTAAGACAAAAGCAAAATCAAAAGGGACTGTGAATATATATAGTTCTTTCTTGGTTTGTTCCACATTTTTGGACCTTCATTGGTGTACTTTTAATATATATTGCTAAGCTCGATTCTTAGTACTGGTATGTTAGGCTGCATAGTTTCCAATATCTTATCTGATTATGACAATTTCTGCGTAAGACCAGCTCGCTGGATTGAGGATCACTCCATGTAGTTGATTAATTCGGGTTTTTGTTGAGAATGACATTTCTTGGTCGTGGGTTGTAAGGATCTCCAATACGAATAAAAATTTGATTATGTCATGTTAAGCGCTTTTTTTCTGTTTATTGCTTCGTTTTCTTCAGCCTGTAGCCGTCCAATTGTTGTCCGTGTTTATTACTCGATATATTTGAATTTGCAAGAAATAAATCTTATTTTGTTTTATTTGTTTCATAATTCTTCTATGCTCATCTGTATTTAAGCTTTATCTATGTATGTTTACCAGGTCGACCAAGAAAGAAGTGGATAGATGAAATAAGGTCCTGGACTGGTCTGGAAAAATATCACCAACTGAAAGAGGCCGCTCATGATCGCGAGGGATACCGTCTGCTGACTTCCAAACTTCATGATCATGATGATGATGTATGTTTTCCTTCAATATCAAATCGTTTATTACGAGCCAATTATGTTAATCTATAATATATTCACAGGACCTTTCGACATGTGTTTACAATAAGTACAAAAAACCTTACCGTACTTATATCGGACTGGGCTGAATGGACACGACACACACGTTAGTTTTTCCACCAATATTTGAGAGGATTTAGATAGCAGTTGTTTACGTTGTTTTATTTCATCTTCCGCCGGATTTCTTCACTACTATGTCTTCTAATTCTTCATAAAAATCTTGACAAAACTCCTAGCTTGGGTTTTTAATATTATTTCTGCATATCTGCGTCTTGAATGTCATTGATAATTTATACGTAGATTTTCTTCTTCAATTATAAGACTGTAAATTATTATGTGATTGATTGATATTGAATCAAAAATAATAAAATAATAATAATTCGTTGTTTCTTCTAATGGTTTAAATATTTGGCTCTGGTAGATCCTTGATTTCCATTTTCAATGAGTTTCATAGTATTCTATCGGTGAGATTGATTCGTTACTTTGATGAAGAAAAGGTTTTCAATTGTTGACGGAGATATTACTCTTCTCGCTCATCCAAAAATTATATTTGTATCAAGTTGTTATTGTATTTATATTAAGTTGTTATTTACTTTTTTCCGTTGAAAGATGGTTATTTAATCGTAATATTTTTTGCCGTTTGTACACTTATTTACGCACTGTGTGTCTATAGTTTTTGCACTGTTTGAGAAAGTTCGAGTGATCTTGAACACTGGTTTGTTTTATATATAGTTTGACCGCGCGTTGATTGTGGTCGTTGTCCAGCCCAATCCTCAGTCCGGTGCGAGAGCGATGCAAGGCCGATTTATTACAACGATACTCACCTTGCCGTTGCCGCTGTTTTCTACTTTACGACGCTTGGCATCTATAACAAAACAATCCATTTTTAAATCCTTCTAATATTATTATAAACGCGAAAGTTTGCGAGAAACGCGAAACTGTATAGATGTAATGGATTTTGGTGAAACTCTACAATAATATAGTTTCTACATCAGAATAACACATAGGCTACAATTTATAAAGTTACTAGTTTCGCGTCGCGGCGTTGCCCGCAGTTATTGTCGTAACGAGGGTATCAACGCGGAGTTCAGTTAGTAAATAAATATTTCGGACATCTAACACACTACGCCATCTAGCCCCAAGCTAAGCAGAGCTTGTGATATCGGTACTAGACCACTGATATAAATAGTTATATACTTTTTTGTAAACACATACATATTATACATAGAAAACACCTGAACTCCGAAACAAATATTTTTTAATTTTAATTAATTTTATTTAGTCTCTCGTCTTACTTGTTCAAACACACACCTGTCACAAAAAACTCGCAACACCCAAAGGTTTGTTTGGAAAAAAATGCCTTTGGCATTAAGTCCGCCTTGTGCAACATGTTTGCAGGAAGTTTTAATAAATAAATATTAGCAATCATCAAATATATGGTCCGACCCGGGAATCGAACCCGAGACCTCAAGCACATCAGTCGCATACGCTACCACTGCGCCACCGAGGCAGTCATACTTAACAGTTTTCGTGTTCATAAAAGAATTGCTAACTCTAATTGTTGTTACCTCGGTCTATGTCGTCGGATAGACTGCGGTGATCATGCGGTGGAGACACTGTTTCCAAGTAACGTTCCTCCTGAAAAGATTACTTTTTAGCGCCATTTTTTCATAATATATTTAAAATAATCAATTTTAAGTTCAATATTAATAAGCATTATAATATTTCAATATTTTACCCTATGTGATCGTTCTCTCGGCGACCTTTCCTTACTCCTAACTTCTTCCTTGCTTCTTTCTCTCAGGGAGCTACAACAAAGACAATAACAATAAATTCAATGTCATGTTGAAATTACTAATTCAAAGGAAATAATTTTTAATAATACATACGATCGGGATTCGCGTTTGGATTCCTTTTCGCGATCAGTATCTTCTCGACGTCTCTCACTGCTTCGCGATTCTTTTTTCTCCACATCTAAAATCAATAATAACGTGGATAAAGGATGTTGTTTTTTTTCTATTTTTAGTTTACTAAGGAATAAAGCATAATACCTACATAAATGTTGAATTCAATTACCCAAAACCAATTCGATGTTTTTTTTTCTATATGCATCGACATCGGCTTGTTAGATGCGTCATGTCCTTTAAAGAAACAGTTAATACACAAGAACTTACCAACGGGTTGCAGAGGTGATGATGATTCTTGTTCTTGTTTGCTAGCAGAGGAGTCATCTTTTACAACAACAGCCGGAGCTGCAGCTGCACCTGCCACTTTGTGTTTATCACCCACCTACACATACAATACTATGTAAACTAATCTATTAGTGGAGAATATTGTAATAACAACACTTCGGTTAACACACGACCATCTGCGACAGTTGTCGGAGCTCTAAAAAGTACGACAACGGTGATACAGTACTTAAGCAGAAGACCAGTACTTTAAGTAATTTTTCTTACCTGATGAAAATCGCTTTCTCGCATCATCGTGGGACCTTTGTTTCGCAATTGACCGCTATAACCAGTTGCGAGGACGAAAAGATCCTGTCTCACATTTTTTTCGTCCTCTTTAACCTAAAAAAATACAATTAATAAAATGAATGTTGTTTATAATAATTAAAATAGCAAATTGTTTCAAAAAATAACCAGACACTTATTATGTTACAAAATTTTTATAAAAAGTTTTTGTGAATTATAATTTTGGTATATATGTACACCACTTTAAATTACATCTATTTCGATCCAGAACTTTAGAACACTTAAATAAACGGTTGATGATTGATTTCACAAACACAGGAAGACTAATTACATACAAATAATAACATTAATAATCAATTTACAAACTTACTTTTTCGATTTTCCGTTCGATGATTTGTGCGAGTTTTGCGAGCACAGGGAAGTGTGGCATCACTCTAATAAGCACGATAAGGGCGTTACGTATTTGTACGTAGTCACCTGAATCCAAGCATACCACCATTGCCTTTGTGATCTTATAATGCCATTTATGACATACGTGTCTGAAAAATAATCATTTCCAATGTAATTACAACCTATTGAATATAATTTATAGAAGTATAGATATAGAATTATTCAATAAAATATTTCTATAAACAAAATATAATAAATAAATCAATAGGTATTTATAATAAAATCGTAACTGCTCGTTGTCTGTACATTAACCTCTTACATTAAACTATTAACCTCTAATAGTTTTTATAAATCTTATCAATGTACAGACAGCGACCAGGTTTTATGAACGCAATAGAACCTAAAACAATGATTTAAAAAAAATGTTTGTTATCTGTACGTTCGTGGCACGCTAATCTGAGAAACGGCTGAACCAATTTAAAGCAGTTTTCACTAATACGTTGTGGTTTGTTCCACCTAACATTTAGTGTTTATATGTAACGTACTCGTAACAATATACAAATCACACACAATTTAATAACATAGACGGTCAAAAACATCATACTCGTAGCAAAAAGGTAAACGTAGGTGAAAATGGTGGCAGGTCGTTTGAGCTACATTTACCTGTAATTCTCATATCCGACGTGGTCGTTAGCCTCCGTGAACTGGTTGGAGACGCGGTACTTGGTGACGAACCCCGGGTAGTGCGCGCACTCCCTGTGGAAGGCGTCCTTGTCGCCGTGCCAGCGCATGGCCGTGCCCAGCACCTTGCACAGGAAGGCGCCGTAGCGCGCCGCCTCGCCTTCCGTGCACGACATCACCGAGTACGTGATGTCGCAAAATAACTGCACAATACATAATATTGTGGTCACTCACTATAAGGGTGTTAAGCAGGTGCAGATTCGTACCATCATTTGCGTACTGGAACTCTATCACTTTAAATAAATGTATGTCTATAATTTACATCTGTTAAAATATCTAAATCTATAATACTTGAAAATAGTGTTATTTAACGTGAAGGTGAAAAATTCTGTAACTATTGTAACAGTTAACCAAGGGAGTAAATTTAGTCTGGATTTATTGTTCTTCAGTGTGTACAAGCTTACAGTATATACTTGGTGGAATTTTATAATGCCACCTGAAGGGAAAGTACGCTTAAAAAATATTTTAAAAAAAATCGACGAATGCAATAAAAGAGTAGGGGGTGTAATTTTTACAGATTTTATATAAAGTAATGTTTCTTAGTAAATTTTTTTGTCTACAATATTAAGAGTACCTCCCTTCCCTTCAGGTGGCATTATAAAATTCCACCCTGTATAACGTGTAATGTACAGAAAAAGGTAAAGTAGGAATAACTTACTCTATCGTAGCACAGTAGAGTGGAGAAGTTAGGCGTTCGCAGCGAGTGTACCGTGTGTACGAACTGTGCACAGTAGAGAGCGTCTGCGGCCGTGAACACGGTGCGAGGGAACAGGCAGAGCTGCATGAGGCGCGTGACGGTCTCGTTCTTGGCCGACTTAGCGGCGCGCGCCGGGAACCAGCCGCTGCACTCGCGCTGTAGCCGCGCCAACACGCGACCGACATGCTCTTGCTGACGACGGCGCTCCTCCTACAATAACGACATCATTATCATCAACAGTTTTTACGACATACCGTGGGAGAGCTATGCTTCGGCATGAATGGGTCAGCTCGACCGGAGTGATACCACGGCCTCACAGAAAACCTGTGTGAAATAGCGTTTGCGCTGTGTTTCACCGAGTGAGTGAGGATACCGGAGGCCCATACCCCAACCCCAACCCCAACTCCTCCCCCCATCCCCTTTCCCATCCCCCAAAGGTCGGCAACGCACTTGTGACGCCTTGGGTGTTCAATGGGCGGCGGTAATCGCTTACCATCAGGTGATACGTCTGCTCGTTTGCCCACTATTCAATAAAAAAAAAACAAAAAAAAAAAACATACACTTTTCCTCAGGCCGAAGGGGTCTCTATTTACATAGAGTCCTCACCCATCCATAGCTGATCTGGCTAAGATTTAGTTTCGCAATATATTAACATACCTGGGTATTACTTAGCCACAAGTCCTATTATGTATAAGGTAGTCTATCTAATTAATGAAAACGATAACCTTGTACGAAAAATGTACTAAAAACCAACTTGTGACGTCACTGTTTTAGACTACTCAATTGAGTTATAAATTTCAATGTTTATTTTATTACAATTTGTAATAGAAATAAAAAGCTGTAATAATTATATTTACCCAGATGTTTTGTAATATTCGTTTTATCATGACTTTATCATCAACAGTCTTTTTAATAGTCCACCATTGGACATAGACTTTTCCTCAAAAAGGAGGTTTTGATCCACGATACCACACTACTGGCCAGAAGGGTTGGAATAGGTTCATATTTCTCTATGCAGGTATGTTGTCCTGCTTAGTTCACTTAGTTTTATTTACGTGGAACGACTGTTGTTAAACTTTTTAGGCTCCAACTACCCAAAACTATTGCCAAAGATCTTCATATGGCAACCGGAAACGACCGCTTAAAGTGTTCTTCGAGACATGGAAGAGTCCCAATGTTTTAAGAATGGCCACCCATATATAGACTGACCTTTCTACTACAACTTATCTTTGACATATGTAACACTTAGTCTCGGACCCCATAATTATATGAAAAAAGGTAAAAGCGTGGTTATTAAAGTTTATAAGCCCACATCCAAAGGTTTGTTTAAATATTAATTACACACTGCACATAGTATAATATTAAAGAACTCACCTGAAGTTTGTCTATTAGAGCGTTGAAACGTTCCTGTTCCTTTTTTCCTTTGGTTCCTTGTGAACTGTCCTTGGTTGCATTAGCAGCAGCTAGTTTTAAACGATCAATTTCTTTATCATAACTCTCTTCAGGGACTCGAAGATCGTACATTGATAAGGACCTACAACAGTAATTAAATAAACCTTTTCTTATTCAGGGTTAATTTAAAAGATTACATTATTGAGAGAAGCATTACATTATTGCAGCAGATGAACTTTATCGTATAAGCACATTTTAAACCAAATTTCAAACAAACAAAAAACTATCTAAACTTACCAAAAAGTAACATAAAACTCGGGCGAAATGTCTTCCCAAACTTTATTTGACAATGTTGGTATAACCGACTGAACTACCGGTTCCAACGCTTCCTTTGCCGCCAAACTATATCTTTCGATGCTCTTTTCAGTCGAATCTGATTTGCTATCAGAAGCTTTTCTCAAAGCTTCTACTTTAGCAGCAATCTTTTGAGATAAAACTGGACGATGAAGGAAGAATGCTACGTCAGCATCAACATGATAATCTCGTAACAATTCCTAAAATTAAAACATAATTTTTCTGCATCACTCTAATGAAATTTACTCATGTGGCTGTTATTACATTATTAGCTGATATGAATTTAAAAACGAATATAGTAAACATAATAACATAAAGATTACCTGTAAGCTGGGCAATCTGGCAGCATATTCATCAGGTGCATGAGATGAGGCTAGGAAAGTTCCAAGCTGTACCAATGCATCCTGACACTGATCTCCCAATCTGCCAACTACTTTTAACTGAGATCCTGCTGGCTCACCACTGGCTGAATCTTCTTTGTATTCTGTTAGACAAAACGTTTTAACTACAGTTTATGAATTCTAGGAACAGCTGCACCATTACTGAGATATAGCCTGAATATATTTGATATTCAGATAATAAATATTAGTCGGAATCATAATGATACCTTTGATCTTGCAGCCATTAGCGATCATTGCAACAGAAGACTATTCAGAGGTTATCTTAAAGCGAAACAACGCAAACAATATGTCTTTTAGTACACATGCAGGGCCATATAATGGGCTAGTTCAGGCGTGAGAGGTCAATACCAGAACCTGAATGTCATAATACGCAAGCCGTAACCCCCAGTATCAGAATGAATAATTCGTATGAAGTCAGATCCAGACAGGTGTGATGTAAAATTTTCATCAATTATGGTGAGAGCTTAATACCAATCTCGTTGAAGAGATGTTCCAGTTTGTTGCTACGAACGTGCCAAACAGAAAGGTCGTGATCGATGGTACTATTTTCATTCCTATGTATTTAGTTAAAGGCCAATGATAGATCGATGGTAGAAAAATAAGTTATATATAACAAGATTTTTATTATTTGTGGACCTAAAATCTCAGAAATGAAGTCGCTAATGATCACCGTCCAAACGAACAATGCCAGCGCATTATCGTAAGCGCCGCGCGCCAATATTACCCTGACCCGATTATCATGGTAATATTAAATGAAATCACTTTTTTAATTGATCGCAGTAGCAACCACTTATACATAATATTAATAACACTATAAATAACATTATAATTGATATGCTCACCTTTCCAAACGCAGCAGTGGCGTTGTTGTGCCGAGAGAATACACAGGGCTATATCTAAATTGTTTCCGACTATGGCTTCCTTTAATCTGGCTGATGATCTTTTTGTATTGCGTACTTGAGAGAAGTAACCAGCCTGTTAAAACAAGAGTCAAAATTCAAATCAACATGAGCAATAAAATTTCAATTCCAATTATAAAGTAAAATCCACATAGAGTAGTTGACTGCAAACTCGTACCAAATGGATACCTTACCCCTTCAAGTACCCCTAAAAGTAGATTATTGATTCATATTGGAGAAAAACTAATAATTTGTAATGTTTGAAGTGCTTTAAGTATACACTGCTTAAAACGAATTGTTATCGACTGGTACATTCTCAATAGCTGATTTCATGTTTTTTAATCGAATCCCGTATTCGATTATACCTCTCCTTTAAGAAGTTCACCTCCAGCCATTGCATCTAATTGATCACTGGTAAACTCTTCGGCTGCTTCTATGCCAGCCATCTTTTGAACAATCTCCTTCAAAATGAGCAAGTCTTGGCTGAAATAAATTTCGTATACTATTAGTTTCACTTTAAAAGTAGCATGAACTATTAAAAGTGTAGATGTGCCTTTAAGTACCTTTGTTGCGCTTTAAGTCTGTTGGCTACGAACTGCAATAGCGCTGTTAGCTCAATGTTGTGCTTTTTAAATGCAGCACCGGCAAAGGCAGCAAGAGCCTGCAGCCACGGCGGATGAGCTGCTCCACCAATTGATCGTCCGCTGCATAATGCTTCTAGGAGACAGTAGCCAAGGACATCCAAAGAGAGTGATGTCAAATACTTCAGAGATTCAACTACTGGCCCAATCAAGTTATCATATGTTTGAATCTGAAAACACTCTTCTTATTAACAAGGAGTGAGTACCGTTGGTCATTTTCTTAGATAACTTTTGGTCAATTAACATTCACAGGTTTATGGTTATTATAATCCAGAAGCTACCTTACTGAATATTATTTGAGTACCTTATTAAAACGTTTACAGGATACAAATGACTGTCTCTTACACACACAATTTACACAGACCTGTTCTGGGATATATGCACCTCGAAGTAGAATCAAACAGCATGGTTTAAGTAACTATAGTCGTTCCAATAGTTTATTTAACTTTTGACAGCTCTAATACTTAATCAAATAGTGATACCCTGACCCGTTACCTATTCGATTTCTTTCATCGATCGATTTTATGCATTAAGAAGTTTTAATCGATTTAACAAACTCATTATTTTATAGATAATTTCGTACTTCATATTTCTGTGTTTCAATGTGCGACCTCCTTTGTCAAAATAAAGAAGAAATGGATTAAAAGAATGTTGTTCAAATATGACGGTTCTATGTCATGAAAAAATATATAAAAGGAACTGAATTTTCAAAATGTATTATTGTATTGTGTTGTAATTCAGTGGTTAATATTGTATTTGTTAAACTATTGATGATCTTTATTAAATCTCTCTATGTCTATTTTAAAATAATCTACAGTATTTCAATGAGTAACCTTCAATATAGTTGAGTATTTATATTCCTCCGTATTGATTTATTTGTGAATTCTCACGTTTGGTTGAGTTGAGCGTATCGTTCCTGCCTTCGTTACTGTCAAAATGCCAAAAAAGAAAGTACTCAAAGGACAAACAAGAGAGTTTGTCTTGCGACTTCGTGAATACTTTGAAAAGGAAAGCCGTAATGGTGGGCCTCTTATACCAGTGACTCAAGTTAGAGACCGTGTTGCAGCAGCATTAGGTATTAGTGCTCCAACAGTGGCAAAAATAACAAAAGAAGGCTACGGCAGCAGTGGCATGGAACAGAATAAGCTATCTACACCTAACTGGAACTGTTTTCATTACGCAAATTATTTATGCATTGAAACAGAGACATTTAGGGCATTTTAATGCAAAATAATAAAGCTTTTTACGTGATTTGATATAAAATATAATCACAATAATTTTATTGTATGTTTTATTAATATAATCGATAATCGATTTATTTCAAAACCGTTTTTATAGTCTGTGGTCATTAATTACGAATGACACATCCCTAAGTAGGCGGAGCCCGCCCATAAA
Organism: Spilarctia lutea; assembly: GCA_916048165.1. NCBI lineage: Eukaryota > Metazoa > Arthropoda > Insecta > Lepidoptera > Erebidae > Spilarctia > Spilarctia lutea. The sequence goes on along the minus strand of OU696475.1, from coordinate 11,819,366 downwards.
GTACAGTATTATCTGTAGTACATTGTATCAAAAATTATTACAAAACTTTATGTGCGTGATCTGTCAAAAGTTAAATAAAGTATTGGAACGACTATAGTGTTTTCTACCCTGGCTACTAAAACCAAACTTTTTAGTCAATATTAATTAAACAAATTTTTCGAAGAGGTTTGTTAAATATGGGTGTATATGTATATACCTGTAGCAGCATGTAGTCAAAGATTAAGGTAGGTGCAGCGTGTGATAATTTGCCTATGAGGCGACCTTGTGGTTTTATGTTTTCCTTAGAAACACGCTTCATTATGTGCTTTATTCTTTGTAAGGAATTGCCGCGCACACGCATTAACGATGGTATTCGTTCGGCCGCTTCGTTCTTCCATCGAGAATATAGGCAGTATCTAAAAGATAAAAAAATAATTAGAAGAAATAAAATGTTAACATGTAACTAATTATAAAAAGGAAAAATTTTACCCCTACCTGCATTGATATGGATATAGTTTCAAAAGTGTATATACTTCCTCAGCCATACAACAGTTGCCATCCATCAAAGTGAGAGCTGGCAATATGGCCGCGTCTAATACTGTTAGAGCTTCATGGTGTAAAGGATCTTCCTTATGAGAACGCGCTGTCCTCAGTATTCGAATTATCTATAAAGTACAGTTATCATTGAAATTTAATGTCAGAACATAAATACCATTAAACATATACATTAACAAAAAAAACCTTTGTCACCCGTATATTGACACCTCATTTATGAAAATCGGTTCAGTAGTTTAGGCGCTACGGTGCACCATACATTGACAGTCAAGCTATTACCCTTACTTTGACTTTGTCATAGTCGGGTAAAAAGAATGTTTCGTTTATTTACTTTTTGTTTCGTTGGACAACAAAGGATGGCAGGTAGAACATAGCAAAAGCATTAATTTGGTATTCATTTCATTAGAGTAACAAACATTACAATACTAAGTAAAATATTTAATATTTGTCAATAAATTATTACTAAGTCCTCAATTGAATTAATATTGATTTTTTATATACTTACTTTGTACATTAAAATAGGATCATAGTGTAATGATGGTCCTAATAATATTAGAGCAGGAATAACGGTTTCTTTCATGTCCTGGAATGTTTTGCATGCTGTGGGTGCTAAACTTGATTTCAAAGGTGGGATTGGTTTGCCTATGATCTTTGGAGCTACTCTGCAATTGCTGCAATAAAAAAAAAACCATTACCCTTAAGTAATAAGGTGGAAATTGAGTCCATTATATCTAGCCCAGCAGATAGTGTCCCTGACCACTGTATGTATTTCTCACATACTTTATTATAATCATTATATTTGAATCGTTGACTAACGCTTAACGTACGCCATTGCCGATCTAAAGGTATTTATTTGGTTCTATCCCCGGATCGAGCATAAATTGGCGATGTATCATACTCGTGCCTCGGAAAGTATGTTAAGCTGTTCTGGATGTCATGAACACCTATGGCTATAATTTGTTGAAAAGTTCAGTTCGCTCTTAGTGCTGCGAAGATCCGATACCAGTCTCTTCATGGATAAACTGATACCCAGGTATAACCAGTTGAACAAGTAGCCAACCTCATATAATCTTGGTGGAAAGAAATTTATTTTTGTTCATTATCACCAACCTGTCACAGTCTAATGCTGGACATAGTCAATATTTACACAAATAAGTTGAGCTAAACACAATGTATAATAATACTATAAACTTAATTAATAATATAACACTTACATTCTATACAGAGGTTCAACGAGTGCATGTAGCATGCCACACAGAGCTTTTGCAGGTCGTACAGGCATAATTGTAGTAGGTAACCGAGCCGATAGGGCTGCGAAATCGCGCCATGCATCCACATTCAGTAGTGCTTCACATAGAACAAGCTTTTGATTGCTCCAGTACTCCTGTACATTAAGAAAAATACTTTTGTATTCTAATTGTATCTTTCATATTATATTTCTTTAGCATGTAACTAATTTGTAATGGTTAATATGTTATAGCAGTGGCAAGAAAGTATATACTAATGATACTGGAACGCTCATTCTCATTAGGGCATTGAAACTGAATAGACAGGAAAAATTTCTAATATAAAATCACTGTAAATACAAATGTTTGTCAAAGTATTGTCGAATTTGTGAATGTGTAATGTTAATGTGATTGTAGTGAAATAAATGTGGACACTATAGTCCGGCCACTCAGAGAATGCGTTTCTGACACTTGTAAATTGGTCATGAGTAGTGATGTGCCATGAATATCATTAGTAATATTTGGCAACAGTATTTATAGCATTCATTATGCATAATTATTCAATTTAGATATATTTTATATTTCAAACACAATATTAACAAAATTGTTGATGGATGAATTAAATTTAATCGTAATTTCTGAATGAAACCAAGGGAAAGAAATAAAAAATACTGTATTTATAGAATAATATATATTATGAAATACATAGTTTTAAGATTTCAATAATGTCAAATCAAAATTTAATCCGAATCCGATTCGCTTGAGGACTCGCTGTCATCTTCACCAACATGTTATTATCAATCATAGTGTCTATACGAATATCGCGGTCAAAGTCATCAAATATCATTTTTTTAGTTTTTTCAACCACCTTCATCCAGTCATCTCTTGTGACTTTTTCGCATGCTTCTTTTAAAAGCGTCTTCATCTTTTTATGCCATATGGTGGAGAAGTATTATGGCGGGCTGCATAACCTTTAATTTGAGCCCAGATTAGCTCTATGGCATTGTACTGGCAGTGATATGGAGGAATTCGGAGAACGCGATTACCGTACCTACTCCAGAGCCAGCTCATCTATTTCGTATCGAATATTTGATAGCTTATGGTCGTTGACTAATTTCATCAGCTCAGCTTTTAGCATTGACATATTCGCGTCAATGCCACTTCTTTGCAGCCAAGCCACCAATTCCTCTTTTCTGTTAGCTTGAGTAGGTGCTTTATTTATTTGCACCGAATGATAAGGGACGTTATCCATTATTATAACTGAAGGCTCTGGAAGGCCAGGTAGCAACACATCCTGGAACCACTCCTTGAATACAGCCGCATTCATTTCTTCGTGGTAGTCTGTGGTAGTTTTTGACTCAAATGCTAATAAACCATTTTCCACAAAACCATACTTCGCACAACCAGCGTGGCATATTATGAGACGTGCTCCTTTACCGATTGGCACTTTCGACGTCGACCCTTGAGTGTCGTCTGTCCAAGAACGAGAAAGCTCGTGATTGGTGTTCAGCCATGTCTTGTCAATGAAAACGACATTGTCCCAATTATCAATTTTTTTTTTGCTTCTCTTAGAAAAGTAATTCTTTTTACCAGAAATATAAAGGGATAAAAATAGTTTTTCCTTTATTTTTAATTCAGCTGACTGATATCACGACAATTATTTTCATAAGTTTGGTTTGATCGTACCTATATCGTATTATAAACTATATTAAACTTAACTCGTATGTATTAAGTACATTAAACACACTCTCGAATAATTTCTCCGATATCCCCAGGAACTTTAATGTCGTTCGTATAAATTCCCAAAGCATTTCGGCACATTTCCCTGAAATGGTGACAACATTCGACTGTACAACATCCTTACATACTTTGTAACTCATCTTGTTCTACTGTTTTTTTTTGTGAATTCAATAAAGATAAATAAATAAAATTATATATTATAAAATTAGAACGTTTTATTTAACAATATATCGACCGACAGAATATATTACGATATATTCGATATATTCCAAAAATACTCAGTTACAATTCAGTATTATTTTGTCTCATCACTACAAAAACAAACTATTGACATAACCTTGAAACAGCGCAGTTTAACGTCGTTACTTTTAAAAATTATTGTTCTTAAATTAATTAATTGATTAATTGTTAATAACTTTAGCCCAAAATAAAAGGTTTATTGTACATTGGCATGATTATTAAATTTTTAATGTTATTACTCATTATTAAGGTTAATAAAAGATATTTAAAATTTTGCCATAAATTGTACACCAGTTCAAAGTTACGTCGCCCATTGGATCACGACCTGTCAGGAACGCATTCTCTCAGTGGCCAGACTATAAACATAAACTGGAATCCCTATTCTCATAAGCTAGTTAGAACCACGACATAAGGTAAAAAAAAATATTCACAAGTTAATTTATAGGGCCTCAATATTTATGTTTACCTGTGGGTCAGCTTTGTCTTCGACAAATTCTGTAGCACCATTAGCTTGAGGTCCTTTGGTTGACACTATACTTAATTTACGAATGTAATCCTGAACAGCTTTCAATTCTTTTTCTGCTTCTTTGGCCATTATTATATCATCTGGTCGTAGCTATTTTAATGAAAACAAAACAATTTACTATCAAAACATGTAATAGACAAATCAGGACTGTTTTAAAATACTTAATGTTTTTTTTATGTTATATGTATAGGCTTACCGCCGCCCATGGACATCCGTAACACCAAAGGCGTCACAAGTGCATTGCCGGCCTACGGGGGATGGGTAGAGGGATGGGGGAGGGTTTGGGGTATGATCCTCCGATATCCTCACTCACTCGGTGAAACACAGCGCTGATGTTGTTTCACATCGGTTTTCTGCGAGGCCGTGGTATCATTATGGTCGAGCAGAAACATGCATGCCGAAGGGTGGCCCTCGCACAGTAATTTAAATAAACATATAAAAGTAATTTGTCTTAGATAATAATACAAGTCCTTATGAAACACAAGTGTCAAGTTTAATCTACATATACTTTCCATGTCAATGAAAAGAAAAAGTGCAATGGACTGCCATCAAAATAAAAATAAATGAGACCAAAAGATATTTAGGGCTAACCTGATGTGACACATGTAAAAATCTTAGACAGGTAATAAAAGAAAACTTGAAACATACCCTATACTAACACGGTATAGTGGTCCAACACCTTACGAAGGAGAGGCTTTGTGAAAAGCAGTTGATATGACACTAGATACTTTCTAGTATTTCATACTTTCTAGTAAGGGGCCATCCATAAAGTACGTCACACGTAAATGGGGGGGAGGGGGTCGACAAAGTGTGACAAGGGGTGGGAGGGGTCCTAAGTTTCGTGACATCACATTTCAAAATCTAATATACTCATATCTAGAGGTACTAATTGTTATTTGAAATATTAATTTAACTAAAAAATATTTCCAACTCTATCTTTAGGACAATACGGTTTCAATTGTTTTGTTGATAATCAGTATTTAATCTTTTTCATACAAGGTCTGATGTAGTACTGATTTGTTGCGTATTCAGTATTCGATCCGAATTCATAAGTGTTGATTTCATAAAAAAAGTACTTAATTTAAATGGAAATAAAACTAATTTCGGAACTGCTGTTTTAATTTAATAATTTTTCGATGTGAAATTGCAAAACATGTGACGTCACACTAGGGAGGGGGGGGTCTCAGAAATGTGACCACCTGTGACAAGGATGGGGGGGCTCAAAAAATCATGAAATTCGTGTGACATACTTTATGGATGGCCCCTAAACAATAGTAAAATCAAAAAACTACATACCCATGGATATATGTCATCAAGAGATATAACTTGATGTTGTAAAAGTAAAGCTATCACAGTCATTATCGGTGGCGGTTCTTTATAATTGTCAAGTACTTCCATGTTTCCTAACTTGAAACCCAGAACCTCTGAGATTACTTGAGGGTCACCCATGTAGTTTTTTATTAATGGAATAAATAATTGATCCAAATGTGGCCGTGCTTCAAAAGATTCTAATATTATATCCAAAGCTCTATTGGGGTCTAAGTTGAAACAACCTGGAAAACAATTAATTAAGGTTTTTATCACATCATCTAATTTTCCAATACTAGAAAATTTACATAGGAGTTTATTTAGGCTCAAAATTATTGGAAATGTTCCTAATTGCAAGTATTTGATACCTTCTCTTAGTTTAAAACTTTGTATGTCTTATAAATAGAGTAAAGCTATTAAAAGGAGTTCATTTTTTAAAGTTACAAAAATTATATACCTATTAGGGACTGAATGATTTCCAATAAACTTTTCCATTCTGTATTTTCACTTATTTCTTGGTTTAATTCCACAATTAACTTTGCGTAGCCTTCACTTTCTTCTCTAAATAAATTGAACTTACGTTGTTTATAACTGAAAAATTTAAATTCAATTCAATAATAATCAAATTAGTCAAAAAAATTGTTACTATTATTTCCAATTCAGTTTTAAAAGATACTTACTACAACTTAGTTTTTATTTTAATAAATTTAGTATAAAAGTTTTTGTTCTTTAATGTGCCAACATCTTGTAATGTGTCAATTTCCAATCTTTCCTTGAGCAGTTTGTCTGATATAAAAGATTCCAGTTCTCGTACAATATAACAAAAGTTTGTGCGTTCTTCATGCTGAACGTCTGAACATGTCTCAGCATCAAGCACACACACTACGTCTAGAATTATGGATGGTATATCTGCATGTAATAACTGAAATACAATCAATATTTTTAGTAAAAAGTGCAAGTAAGCTTTTATTTATTATTTCTACTAAGCAACAGCAAGCAACTTTACATACATAAAGAATAGCATTATTTATGTTTATGGACAAAATACTAATGGTATATATGAAAACATAAAAGCTTGAGATATTAGATTATATTCTACATAATGCTATTAATGTTATCTTAAACTTTTCATTACATTTACTTAATAATTATTTATAAATTTTAAGGCAATCATGATTATGCTGCTTTTTTTATATAGTAGCATAGTTTAATCAAGCAGTTTCTCTAAATAAAAATTTTTATTTCTAAGATCAGGCCACAAATGCAAACTGCTGGTTACATTGCGAAGAGCATAGTCAATACTTTGATTTTTTATTCTGAAAATTGTCTTCCAGATATTTTGCAACTTACACAAATTTCTCTGAGAACAGATAACACAGCGTCTTTCTTGAGGTTACCCCTGAGTCCACAAAGCAATAAGTCATACAGGGTCTGCGATAAACCGGACAGTTTGCCAGATTTAGAAAAGAGTGGACTTCTTTCTCCATCTTTGACAAACTGAGTCACATGTTTTATGCTGAAATATTAATAAATTATAAAGATGAGAAGGACAAATTAACCTTGAACTTTTTCTATTCTACTATTATTTATGTTATCATGTCAAGTTATGTGTATGAACCTCAATAAAAAATATATTATGCTTTTAGAAAAACAGTATTCGTAATACCATAAGCATCGTTTTTAAATTGATTTATTCTCGATTTTTTTTATCGACACGTAATTTGGAGTTTGTAGAAAATGAAGATCGGAGTTTAAAGAAAAGTTTAGGAAATAAAATAATCTAATGTATTATTAATTGAAGAACATCTTGTAGAAGTTGTGATAAACTAAAAACAACTAAGCTTTCGTCGCTTTAAAACAGTATCAGACAATATTTAGCTCGACTATTATGATCATTAAATTGTATACAATAAAGGTATGAAGAAAACTTACAATTGTTCCTTGCCGGATCTTTCCCAAGTTTTACAGTAATCAGATACAAACTTAGTAAGCGATCCCATGATTTTTGGGATTTTATCTAATACTACCACTTGATATGTCAAATTAATGTTTCAGCAAACCACATACAGCGCACGCTGTGAACGCTGTCGCCATGATTGATTGAATTTGAATCGTTTCAACTGTTGTCTATGATTTGTTTTGAAGGTAATGAAACAAAATTCATCATTTAATTCGAACAGACATGTTTGATTCTTTATTTTATTTAGTCAATGTATTTTTTAATTGAAACATCCGTTATGATTGCAGTAAATCTAGACTCTCAAACCAAATATCAACTTTAACTTCTTATCAACAACTTAATCAAACATAGAAACTAAGTAACATGATAAAATTATCTGTGCATAAAAAGTAACTTTACAATCATATCAAATTTTTTATTTTTTTTCGTATCTACTGTTCTATCGCTCAAATTCAAACATCCTTACTGTCTCAGTTAGCCCGATGATTATTGAATTAATTCTCAACTTTATTTATAGACGCTACTTCTAGGTGTCTGATAATTTATTTAAACTAAACTTCACATATCATAGCCCCTCACGTTTTTATCTCCACTTTCGATTTCAAAAGAAAAGAACGTACTCCTTCCTAAAAGGCCGGCAACGCACATGTAACGCCTCTGGTGTTGCGGGTGTCCATGGGCGGCGGTAATCGCTTACCATCAGGTGATACGTCTGCTCGTTTGCCAACTATTCAATAAAAAAAAAAAAAAAATGACAACGATGCAAGTATGCAATTGCACCAGTCTAGTCTTTTTGTAGTCACTGCCTTCGCCATTAAATACCTACAGTACAGAGTGTTTTACATATATGTCGTTCGTCACCAATACACGTTACACGTTGGACACATATCAAAATAACAAAAAAACTATCTTTGTAGTAGATGCAGATGCTTTTTTTATTTAAATAATAATATTCTTTGCAAATTGATTAAAATTATAATAATAAACTTTGGTGTTATTCACACCAAACTTAAATTAAGAACACCCATAGCAGATAAATCGATATTTGCACAAATTAAGTAATTTAAAATATTTTTTAGCTCATCTCGAGAGAACTACCACTAGTCTATGGTAAGCCGGGTAAGCCGTATTGCTTTACATGTCATTCTTGGTATGACAGGTGACAGGTCTTAAATGTTAAAAAAACTAACCTCTGAAAGTTCTGAAAGTTCTGAAAAATATAAACAAGTCTAAACAACTTTAAAGTTCTAATTTTCAAAATGCCTTCTTACGAACTAGCATTAATGTTACGAGCTATGCCAAAGACGGAGCTAAAAACTTCGTTGAAACGTATATCACATGCAATTTTTGACCGAGGTGGTATTATTAGGAGCATAGAAAATTTGGGGTTCAGATCTATGCCATATAAAACTTCTGCTCATGGACTAGTGCACAGAGAAGCAAATTATTTTGTAATTAAAATGGATACGGGAACTAAAGCTGTAACAGATTTACATGAAGAATATAGCAGAGATGTTGATGTAATAAGGCAAAGAATTTTCAGAACTCAAGAGACCTCTGAAAACTCCTGTACATTAGAAGAAGAATTACTACCTCCAGCATATCGAGAAGAAGTTCAGAAGATGATGGAAGTCGGAAAAACACAAGTAAACCGGTTTACAAAGAAATTTACATATAATTCTGGGTTAGATTATTATCCTTTCCAAAAGTAGAGGTTTAAATGGATGGGTCATGACTAAGTAGATATTTCTTTTCGTTGATTTAGTATGTAATAAAGTAGTTAAATGACAGCAAACTTTTTTAATTAATATATTAAAAAAATAATCCTTGGCCTACTGGAACTATCTAGTAATCAATCATTTATTATTATTTTACAATATATTTGAATTTTTTTATTAAAAAATTATGTTGTGTCTAATGTTAAGATATCAATTACAAAACATTAATAGGAGTATCTATAACAGAAGAAACTTATATTATCAGTATAACTACAATAATAAAATTGATGAACTGTTAAACAAACAAATTCAGGCAGAGCAACAAGCTGCCCAAGATTATTTAAAATTATCTGTTACCTTTTTACACCCTTCTAAATCGCAATTTGGTGCCGGTGGCTTCTTTATGAAAATGTATCATGAAGAAATTGAACATATGCAACAGTATATTAATTGCCAAATTATGCGTGGCGGAACAATATTAATATGTGGTTTGGAAGCACCTAAGGAATACAATAGTCTTACGTTAATTGATGCATTTAAACAAGCACTTCTTATGGAAAAATCAATTACAAAGGTACTTTTATATGTTTTTATATCTGAGTGTCATGGAACTTGATTTAAAGTTAGTGGACTTATATTTTCATACTAAGTACAAAATTTTTGCTTGTAGTTCTTTAGAACCATTTTACATAACAATAATTTGTTCATCAGAAAATAGAAGAGCTAATAACAGTGGCAGAAGATGTGAAGGACCATCACTGTACTGATTTTTTGTCAGTCTTCTTATCAGAACAAATGCAATCAATAAATGAAATGGCTATGCATATTACAAAACTGACACCGTTATGTGATAATGCACATGCTCTCTATCACTATGACTTGGAGCTTGCAAAACTACATCCTTACTCTTTGAAAACTAAATGACTAGTGACTGCTAGCAAAACTTTCAAGGAAAAATAATTTATATTTAGTATTTGTTGAACAAAGTGGGATAAACAGAGTCTTTCATAACTGGCTAACAGTAAGAACTGAAATTAAAACTAAAGGTAAGACATATTTTAGAGTATCAATAATTGAGATTTAATAATTCTTTAATAATTTATAAATGTGCAACTATCTTCAAAATCTGTCTATAAAGTTGTCATAATAAAAATAGGTACAATTTTTTTTTGTCAAATTAAAGCAAAAATCTTATTTGATAGTGTATTTTATGTAGAAGTCTTGAAACTAGTTTGTGTGGGCAGAGCTGTCCGAGTTATGAGCAAACGCTTAAAGCTATCACACTGGGCGGAATTAAGTGGCATAGCCAGGCGGTAAATAGAATATAATGTAGAGATGAACTTTCGTGAATAGTAAACCGTTCAGCTGCCTCAAGTATATTGACGAACAGACAATGGCGGCCCTAAATTAGAATTTTGCCAGAAAATATTGGACAGATACTTTACGCGAAATATTCTGGCCTACCTACCGCAGAGTCAATGTAAAGCCACAAGGTTGCCGTGATATTGTCTTGGTAGTACTAAATAAACTGTGGTGTGTTTGTTATTACTTGCTTAGGTGATTAGTGGTTAAAAGCTTCGTGGTCCAATATTTACTTTGTACTACGAGCGTCAATAAAAATAATTTATATAACTAAGTATTTTATCAATCTTCTATCTTCTATAATATAAAAATGAATCGCTCGATGTGTTGGTAAGCGCATAACTCAACAACGCCTGAACCAATTTGGCCAATTCTTTTTTTTAAATGTTCGTTGAAGTTCAAGGATGATTTTTACGGCGAGAATAATTCGAATTTTCCCATACAAACGTTTTCTAACTAAAACGTAAAGTCAATTTGAGCTTTATTGCTACTGTATAAAGTTCGTATATTACAAGCACTCACTGTTGTCTAAGCAATGTGTTCCTAACGTCAATGACTCAATTTGAACTTTATTACCGCTGTACAAAGTTCAAATTCAATCATATCTATCAAAACAGTGTGCGTATGTGCGTTGGAGTAGATAATCGTTGGATAGTCCATTTATCGAGAAAGGCTATAGGCTATATGGCATCACGCTAATACTAATAGGAGCGAAGCACCAATGAAGAATGTCTCAAAAACGGGGAAAATTTTCACGCTACGGGCAATATAAGACGCAAACGAGGTTGCGTGGGTCAGCTAGTACTTAATGCAAATACTAACTAGAGGCCACTTTTTGCCTTTTAACCAATCTGTGGCATAAATTTTCTTCTACAGCATTTGTAAACCGATATGACTTTTAAGAAAAGAGAATACTCCTTCCTCAAAGACCGGTAACGTGCTCGTGACTCCTAAGTTGCCAGCGTTAACAAAGTCACATAAGTGGTCCGCTTTAATACTTGTTTGTGAAAAAGTGAATTCTGCGATGACGGCATTGAAGCAGCTACGAGGCCACCTGAACCTATAGGTATGTGTTCTTTGGCTACATTTAAGGCACAATCAATTAATCAATTATTGACAATAATATTTATGGTCTGATACAAAATTAGCTTTATTAATCAGTTAGTAGTAGCTATTCTTTTTGATAGCAGGATTTATCTGAAAAGAAAAGTAAGATGTCATCTATTCTGCACTCATTTAATGCGCTCTTCAGTTTTGTAACTTCGTTATTGTATGCTTCACTGTGCAGAGATAGACCTAGCCAATCCGAATACCACTGGAGTATTATATCTGTAAAAACATTATTAATTTATGTTATTCAAAAGTTTTCACCTTTTTTGTCGTTTGTATTGTCGTGGGAGAGCCACGGCCTCATAGAAAACCGATGTGAAATAGCGCTTGCGCTGTGTTTCACCGAGTGAGTGAGGATACCGGAGGCTCATACCCGTCCCCCATCCCTCTCCCCTTCCCCCTCCCCTTCCCCCTCCCCTTCCCCCTCCCCTTCCCCCTCCCCATCCCCCTCCCTTTCCCCAAAGGCCAGCAACGCACTTGTGACTCCTCTGGTGTTGCGGGTGTCTATGGGCGGCGGTAATCGCTTACCATCAGGCGATACGTCTGTTCGTTTGCCGCATAGTCAATTAAAAAAAAAAACCTGTGTGTATAGACATTTTTAACAACAGCAGAAGCAGGGCGGTGTGGCGGCGCGAGCTCTATGAAGTGCTCGCGCCCTTTTCTGAATAAAATAGGACTATGTGGGGGACCATCTGCAAACAGTGGGTTGCCCAAGGTACGTTGGGGTTCAAGGGATTTCCTTTCGAGGGTGCACCTTGTTCCCCGGCTTCTAGTGGTGTCCGAGGGTAATTCCGCACAAAAAAGGCCCAGATTACAAAAGAAAGTAACGTAAGTAAGTAAACTCTCGTCTTTTGTAATCTGAGGTGTTAGGCTGGCTGATTCTGTTATTAGAAAAGATTTAGACTTGATAAACTTTGATTTTGTTTGTTTCAGCCATACCGAACCAGACAAATATATTTACAAATAAATAAAATTAAAGTGTCTGTTTGTTATTTTTTTAACTGCTTTTCACTAACTGCAAAATCAAAGTAGGTTATATACCTTACGGTACTTAATAAAAAAAATGTGTCTGTTCCGCCTAATCTCTAGAACAGTTGGACCGATTTTGACTAGACTTTTACTTGCAGCTAGCTGATGTTATAAAGATTAAGCTGAAGCTAACGTTGTTTTAGAATAAATGGGTTTACGAGAAAACAAAATTAAAATTAATGAACATAACCATGAAATACTAACAATAAATAATTTTCAAATCGAAAGCAACAAAACCCGCGGATAATACACCGGGCGCAACTAGTTAAAAATAAACGATTTATGTAAGAGGAGGTACAGTACCTGTGGCACAATTAAGATTGGTTATTTTCATTTGTGTATGCTGAGATACACTCCAGCTTAGAAATACCTAATTGTCAAGCTCCTAACTATGAATAAATACCAAATTCTTTTTTGCAAAAAACCTTCCTGTGTCATCGATCTAATGTGATCGACGTTCGTATATAGGTACGTTAACATTGTACTATTACAGTATCTTACCTATAAGCTCGCCAAATTGCGTTTCTTTTATAGTTTCTCTAGAATCCCAAACCCGAGAATAATCTTGACACAATACTGGTCCTTCCTCACTCATAGAGCTGTCCAAGTCCAGCTTGCTAAAAGTTTAGAGGATTGTGAATATATACCTACAATTTACGTGGCTGGAAGTCAAGCTGTATGAAAACATAGCTAATAAGCAGGTAACCTCTCAAATAACATAAATTCTTATGTGACTTATATTGTTATAGTATAAAAACCATTGTAGGTATATACCTACCTAATTGCATTTTTCAAAATTATGTCTTTGTGTTTCTGATACTCCAATTTAAATTTGTCCTCTAAATTCTTAAAAGATGTCATACAACAATTTTTCGGAATATCTGAAAAACATTTTTAGAAAGACCTATTAATATTTTAACGTAAAAACTTAATAGTAACAACAAATTTTTGTATGAAACAGTATGTTATGTACCACAAGACAACTCCACTCGAATACTTTTCTCTACTGAACAGTTTGATATTATATTTCGAAGTGTAGCAATTGTAGACACGTTGTCAGATTTAAATACTGCTGATCCTCTCCTGAAATTTTTAGCAACAGACACCGTAATAATGTTAATTGTTTATTACCTAATTTTCTGGAATGTGTGCAATAGTCATAATGAGAATCGTGTATGAATAACATAAATTAAATTTGTGCTTGTATGTAAGGGAGTAAACAATTATAACTCTTCAAGATTTTGTCAGCTGAATTGTGTTTTTAGGTCAATCTTATCTTTTACTTCTATACATTTCGAAAAGTTCAATTTTATTTTCTGTCCTCTTGGTCTAGTGATCTTTGTCTAGTGATACTGCTAAGTCAGAGATAATATCCATAATCACTCACACACTCACCCACATTGAAAAATAACTAGAAAATTGCTTATGATTTTCTGTGAGACCATCCTTACCATCCTGATCGAGTTAACTTAAATTGGCGGGGGTAAATTGATTTTTTTGATTTTTTTTTTTGCTAAATCGTTTGTTCGCCGTTTGTTTGTGATTGTTCGATCAAATTTATTGTTTGTTCGTTTGTTCGAAAAAATATTTTTTTTTGGTTAGGTTAGGTTAGTTTTTTTCTTTTTTTTTTTTTATAAATACTGTCTTCATCTTGCATGACAAGAGTCCTTGTTCTGCACTTCTTCTTTCTTTATCTGTATATATATTTGGTTTTTCCTTTCCTCTTCGGTTCAGTTCGTTACGGACGAATAATATAAATTAGTCGTCCGATTAGCGGACAACTAGCAATAGCCGTTATAATATCTATAAAAAGCAAAATCGATCAGAAGTTCGCGCATGCGCAGTAGAATTTCTTTTTAAATGTGCAGTAGCGTGGGTGTAATTAAATTAAAAAGTTGATTATAAAAAAAAATACGATCGAACAAACGTTTTTTTTGATCGAACAAACAATATCTAGTTAGGATTAATAAAAAAAAAAAAAAAAAAGGCAGCTATCATTACATTAAGAGTCAGGTTCAGGATGAAATTTTGAAAATTATTTATAACAAAATGAACAACGAACAAACAATAAATTTGATCGAACAATCACAAACAAACGGCAAACAAACGATTTAGCAAAAAAAAAATCAAAAAAATCAATTTACCCCCGCCAATTTAAGAGAGCTTCCTGATCGAGCCTTCAACTACCAAATATGTTCCACAAAAAGACTAATATATAATACAGTACTCACTGATATTGGCAAAAGAGAACCGTTTTTAGAAGAGCGTGGGATCGAAGGAAAGATACGTTTGCAGCAGGTCGAGGCAGTTCCCCTGGTAAAGCCTCGGTCAGCCACGACGTTATCTCAGCTACAGAGAAGCTTCCGGATACGTGAAGTTGGCACCAAACTCTGCCAAATTAATGATCATTTACGAATGTAGTATAACAACGAACCATGTTACTTACGCTTACGTACCTCTCTTGTGATTCTGTGTTCGATTCTTGTTGTTCGTGTTGGGAATAGTAGGGTAGTGCTGGTAGCTTCAGAGTAATAAGACGCGCAACTCTGGGTGCTCCAGCAGGTAAAACATAAATCAGTACACGTATTCCCCCCTGTCTCGTATCGTCAGAACCATCTTTTATGTAACGTATCTTCACCCAAACTCTTCGTGTTCCGGCTTGGCACCTTACCGATGCTAGTAGGTCCGCAGGCGTTTCCTTAATAATAATAAATGTTTCAATAAGAATTATATTTCAAATGAACAGACATCAAATTTGTATTATATTTTACCTTTGATAAACAAATACTTAAAACTGCGGCAGTGTCTGTTTCCAGTTCTAATCTCTCTTTGCAATAAATAAAAAGCATATCTAAAGGCACCGCTGATGTAATTCGTACTTCTTGCCAGCCATCACCTGTTGCTCCTAACAGCTGTAAAATGTAAATTATAAATATATGTATCAACTGAAAATGATTAACAAAACGGACGTGGTGTCCGGAAATCCAATCTCCATGACAGATAAATGCATACTAGCCTGTGCTAAAGCACCGATGTCGCGTCCAAACGAGTGTTATTATGGTGTACTAAATTTCATAAAGTAACTCCTTTTTCAATAAAATAACATTGTCAGGCACGCGCCTTTTACTACCACAGCGCCGTATTTCAAAAAAGAACTTTAACGAGTTAATCGAATTCACGTCGTATCCCGCCATTTTTGTTTGGGATTCATATCATGGGTGTAGATAAGTCTGAAGTCTTGTACGCAACTGTGCATAATTAGGTAATAAAACACACATGTGATACTATTATAACCCATATTTGTATTTGAATACGCCTTGTTAAATAACAGTTACATAAACAACTATTACAGCTTACCTCATGTTGAACATCTATTAGTGGTGGTGTAGATAAACCTGAGTGTAATGAATGTGTACTTCGTTGATATCTTTCACGTTCATTTGCAGTCTGTTTTTCTAATCGCGCCACTTCAGCTCTAATGCGAATAGATAATTATTTATTAGTATAATTCCTACTGCGAACAATATGTCTGTAAAAATGTAAATAACTATCAAATTTTCTTAGTACTTACTCCAGCTTTGCCCGTCTTGCTGTTAACATATCATTTGACATTTTCATACCAGCAACTAAATGACTCGGTCTCAATGCAAATATTCTGCCTGAAAATGTTGCTACTAGTAGCTCTGGTTCTTCTGTGCCTATGCATCCGCCAACTACAGAAGTTACTGGTTCACCGGAAAACTGTAATAATTAATCATTTGTGGGTCTGGTGATTAGTATTAAATGATAAGTATGTATTACTAAAAATTATACCTACATAAGTATACTTAAGCCGTGGTTTTTCGCCGAGATTATCCATGTCGATGAGATACAACTGAATAGAGCCATCATGACGACCAACAGCGAGATGTACACTCCCGTTATTGAAATACCATCCGAGACATACCACCGAACCTAAACCTCTGCCGTCCACCAAACACTTACTTGAAAGTCTTAACCTGTCATAAAGTAAAATAGTCAAATTAGTAAACTATAAAAATACTACCCTACTCACCATGTGTGTACCCAGGTTCTCAGGCATATCGTTTTCAAAAGCACCTTGTCAAATAAATGGATATCAAAGGGTATTTTTTTTGTTAATTCTTTAATTATATAATAGCCGTTTTAAATACCCACTGCAGCAAACTATTCCTTCATGTCATCAACACCAGTATGCAGGCTTTTCTGAGTCCTCGAGGTCGAGGAATAAAAAAGCAGATCCTAATTCTTCGACACTTGATCGAAAAGTCTAGAGAGTTTAACTGCCTACTCTATATCTGCTTCATCGACTTTCGCAAGGCCTTCGATACCGTGAAATGGCATATTCTATGAGACTTGCTGATTCAAATGGGAATGCCGCTACACCTGGTAGTCTCATACGCCGACTTTATGAGGATGGAACTGTTTGGATAGGCGACGTTGACTCAAAAAGCTTTTGCACTCAAGTTGGCGTTTGACAGGGTTGTATATTGTTCATCATTTATACAAAGTATATTATGAGAATCGCGTTGAAACAATGAGACTTCAGTAAGAGGTGGAAAGGTGTCTAACTTAAGGTGTGCCGACGACACTACCCTTCTAACTCAAAAGAAGGATGGGATGGAACACCTACAGACACTTCTAGAGACAAGCAGCCTCTCCTTCGGTCTCGCGCTCAACAGAGGCAAACCCAAGATAAAAACACCCCGACGACCAGACCATGTTATTTCTCCTAGGTTCTCCCCGAATCGACGCAATGCCTTAGGTATTTATTAAATTATTTCCCCCCTCCATCCCACGTGGGATGCCATGGTAGCACGATTCCACTATTATGCAATCAGGCCTCTATTCCATCCGCAGTATTTAATTTGCCACTAGGCCTCATCCTCCGGCGGCCCACGGTCATATTATTTTTTCTTTAATACTTACTCTTCGTAACCAATAAGCCCTATAGATCCATCACTGGCACCGTAGAAGGCATGAATGTCTGTTACATGGGTAGATAACGGAACAATCAGACGAGACGGACCCGAGGTTATAGTTGTACGAGAGATGAGTTTTCCATTTTCTAATATTATCGCACCCTTATTAGCAATAAGCACTAACAGCCGAATTCGATGACTCTGCGCATATAACAGAAAATAATACATCAAAATTTAAAATAATTACTTACTATTTTTATAAAGGAAATTAATTCTAACATTAGGTACCGCAAATGCTGCAATGTCGAGTACTCTGTCCTCGCAAATATAAGAGTGATATTCACGCAAATCCCTGTAGTAAGTCACGTTTCGTCCGCTACATAGTATCAGATCACTTCCTAGTATGCACCTGAGAATAATAAAATTTAAATCTATATGTAGTTACTTTTATTATAGTAATATTTTCTATTTAACCCGCAACGCCATCTAGTTTTAAATTAAGCAGAGTTTTTACTATCAAAGCTACAATTAATGACGGAATACTTATTTACCTGTTTTTGTAAATAATATACCTACATACACATTGTAAATAAAATACAACCAAACTCCGAAACAAATATTTGTAAATCACACAAAAATTTGGTCTGATCCGGAAATCGAACTCAAACCTAAGCGTAGCAGTCGTATATGCTACCACTATCCACTAGTCGACCGAAGCTGTTTATGTAGGTATAGCAAATTATAAATACTTTAATATTATATACTAGCTGAACCCCGCGGTGCTACCCGCGGTACGATGATAACTGCGGGCAACGCCGCGAGGCGAAGCTATATCTTTATAAATAGTAGCCTATGTGTTATTCTGATGTATAAGCTATATTGTGGTAAAGTTTCATTCAAATTCATTCAAGTAGTTTTTACGTGAAAGAGTAACAAACATCCATACATACATACATCCATACTTACAAACTTTCGCCTTTATAATTGTAGTAGGATAAAACGAACTGATGTAATGGCATTTGTTAATGGGCTGATGATAATGATGATGCAATATCAACTAGTTTATCTGCTTTTCCAAAAATAGGTGGTTTATGAATAAAACTGTCGTCATACGAATTGCATTTGTAACTAGTCATTACGACAATGACAACAATGACTGTGATAAATCGTAAATTTTAACCGTAGTTTTTGCAAGGTAAATTCGATAGAAATCTTAGGTCTTGTAAACATAAATAATTACATGGATGTAATAGTCTCGGATAGCGCTGTTTCAATGCTCAAAAACACTTTTCCTTTCCTCGTGTAACCTTTGACTTCATTGCCGGAAGCCGTGAAAATCTTGTCAACTTGTGTTCCTGCAATTATTGAAGAAACTATTTCAACATATTTAAACGTCTATATCAACACAACGCAAAGGTCTTGAGCAATTACCAACTCCAGATGCAAGTTGTACAGCAGTTATTGGTTTCCCCGGTAATGTTTTGAACTGCACTACCGGCTCTTCTTCCTTAATACTTAGGCATTGTAAAACTCCATTTTTATCGCCAACAGCAAACTAGAAAATGTAGACAAGTCAAATTTTAATTAGAAAGATCTGTCAGCAGCTCTATCCCAGTAGCAGGCCGAAGATCTATCCCAGTAGCATGCAATTAATGATGCATGGCGATAAGCTAATGATGAATGAATACCAATAAGGTATTTCAAATAGGTGCAATATAATTTTTTCTGATCTTAAAGCCAGATGTTTATGTAGTAACCCATAGCCAGTTACAAATATGCTGACTTACAAAAGGAAGGAAGAATTGGGTTAATGTAGGTAGCTTACCTTTTGATCACTTTTCTGCCCGGATGGAGGCAATATTTTTAGTGTATCCGGATATGTGATTCCACATATCGCATAATCTAGTCGTGACAGATCGTAGTCCATGATTTCTTTCCAAAAAAAATGTAACTATTAACAATCAACTGTGATCTGCACTCTATCATATTTTATCACGATCAATAAAACCAAGGCAACTAGAACATCAACACTGATTTTACTTTTATACATATTTGATTTACTTACATATAAAAACATTATAAATATTTTTATGATCTGAGTTGAATGATTTTTGGCATTGACTGGCTTGATGGCCTAGTGGTAAATGATACTGACCGCACAGGCAGAGTTCATGAGTTTTATTCCCAAACGGGTCCAAAACGGACAGAGAAAATGATTACCTGCCAGTGAGAAAAATATAACCTTTTATGTCAACGTCAACGTTTATGTCAATTAAGTATTGAAAGTTGAACTTGAAGGCTTTCGGAGATATTTATTCATAAAATCTTGTTGGAATTCAAGAATTGCTAAAATGGAAATAGATAAAGAAAATGTGGTACAAGCAGTGGTCATCATGGATACCTTCAATAGCCACTTTAATCCAATAGTTAACAACAAACCTATGGTTAGTACGACAAAAATGTTGTTTTTCTATTTCATAATATTCTTAATTATGTCAAATGTAATTATATTCTCCTTCATAGGGCTTACTGCCGGTAGCTGGAGTGCCTCTCATTAACTACATACTAGATTCTTTAGCTCAGGGTGGCGTGGGGGAAACCATTTTATTTTGTTGTCAAGATGGACTGAAGATTAAAGACTATATTCGGTACGTATGTTATTAGTTTCAACGTTAGAAAAAAGTGCGTCATTTAATAAGACATTACCTTAACAGATTCGTCTATCATCTCATAAATATTTGTTCTTACATATAAACTAAATTGTGTGCAGGCAATGTAAGAAAGATACAGCAATATGGAGCCTGACAATGGATGTTCAAGTAAAGATGTCGGATACATGCCAGACTATGGGTGATGTCATGAGAGAAATAGATGCTGCTGGCCTTATAAAAGGATACTTTGTGTTAGTTGGAGTCAATACTGTCACCAACATAAATTTTGCTTCACTTTTAGAACAGCACAAGTAAGTTGTCATTGAAGTTACTTCAGCCATTGTCAACACAAGAAATTCTCTCCCTGGCCTTGTGATGGAGCTCCACTCTACATGCTTTGCCACTATAATGAGTATTTAGAAGTATTGTTCAGTATTAGCTTTTTTCTTCAAGACATTAAAACTTCTATCATCACCTTCAGTTTACAATTGGCACTCCATCAATGGCATCTTTCAAGACATTTTCAGTTCTGTATCTGTGAAGATGTAGGCAATGGGTCTCTAATAATAATTGCTACATAGTATAAATCAAAATTGATTCTGCTGTCTGTCCCTATAAATGCTTAGATCTTTAAAACTATACAATGGATTTTGGTGCAGTTATCTATATAATTTAATAGACAATGATTCAAGAGGAAGGTTTATATATATAATATATGCATGATATAGTAGAGAAATATTGATAATTTTAGGTTTCTAATGTGATGTCGTAAATAAACCCATTTTTAATGCTTACATTGCAAAATCTGGCTGAACCTTATGAGATAGTAATGTACTACAGTATTGTACACCTTAAAAAGGTCTACAGAAAAGTCTGCGATGGTATATGCCTATCTCTTAGGGATAACCCAGAATAACCATTCTTTGTTCCTTTCTTTTACAAGAAATAATGACTTGCTTACAAAGCTATTTTAAGCAGTACAGCATTAGTCTTTATCCAATTAGGTATCTAAAATAAATTGTGCATTTAATATAGATCAATATGGCCAGTTACAGTATGTAATTTAAATGAATATATTTGGAGATATTACAGATATAAAATGCATGAATTGTGTCATACGTGGGTGAATCTGAAATCTTGATGAATCACAGAACATTCTTGAGTCACAATCAATTTGTATTTTTCTAGACAAATTTGCAAGAAAGATAAAGGTGCAGCAATGACATTGGTGTACAAGAAAGTGGCCTGGGAACATCCTTTGATAAGCTCGGACAAACCAATATTCTTAGCAGCAGATGCAAATACCAACAAGGTCTTAATTCATCAGAAGTATAAACCTAAGTCAACAGAGAAAATAATTAACTTACCCCTGGTATGAGACTTTTTACTTAGTTGTAGTAGTTATTTATGTTGTGGAATCTTTTTCGTTTTTAAACCTCTTTCATTTCTTGAATCGTCTTATTTCATGTAGAATTTGTGTTTGTCCATTTTTTTTTATGGATTTAGTCTTTTTAAATACATTGACAAGACACAGGAAACCGGTGTGAAATAGTGCCTGCGCTGTGTTTAACCGAGTGAGTGAGGATAACGGCAGACCATACCCAACCTCATCCCTCTCCCCATCCTCCAAAGGCCCGCAACGCACTTATGACGTGTCTGGTGTTGCGGGTGTCCGTGGGCGGCGGTAATCGCCTACCACCAGACGATAAGTCTGCAAGTCTGCTCGTTTGCCTCCTATAATAATTAAAAAAAAATGAAAACATTGTATTTACAAAACTAACATTGTCATGTTTTTCAGGAAGTAGTATTGAGTCACTCTGAAGTAAAATTACACCATAACTTGGCTGATGCAAACATCGCATTATGTTCCCCATCAGTACCTCCGCTATTTTCTGACAATTTTGACTTTCAAACCAGAGATGACTTCATACATGGTATTTTGATCAATGAAGAAATCCTTGCCAGTTCCTTATACTATATGCTGTTGAAAGGAAATCAATATGCAGCTGCTGTTACAAATTGGAAAACATACCAAACTGTTAGGTAAGCGTTATAGTGTTTTAATAGTACAAAATAATCACATTGCATGACATTGAACACCATATATGTTTATGCAGGTAATTGTCCTTCAATGTACTATATAGCCTATGAAAAGAACTATGATGCTACTTTAAAAAAACAGATGAATTTAAAGTTCACTTGTGTTCCTAATTTTTATTTTTTCAGTCGAGATCTGTTACATAATTGGGCTTACCCATTGACTATTGAGAGTGGCTTTTTTAGCCAAAACAATTTCTTTTATATGGGCAACCACAACTTTAGAGAAAAATCAAGCACTCTAAGCAGGTAAGATTTTTTGTTTGAAGTTTAAAAAACTCTGTATCCTTATTTTAAAAATATTAAAATAATATCTAAGTTTACTTAAATAAATCCTAGTTTACCTGGGGACGGGAAAAAAATTTTTTGAAGGAATATATCTGATTTACATTTTTTTTTAATTCCAATGAAATTAACCAGACAAGGGGTTAAAACATATAAGTTTAAATTGAGTGATTTAGGCTAGATGTCGCGTCATAATTCCTAAATGAGTGGATAAATTTTAATTTATGTCTCTTTTGCTGTCACAAAAAAAGCTTTTTTTGCCGGCCAGAATTTTTGAGTTGGATTTTTTCTTTTTTTAATTTATACTTATTTTCAGATCAAGTTCCTTATTGGAAGATGTATTGATTGGTGCAAAAACTCAAGTAAATGATAACACAGTCATATCAAAATCCGTGATTGGAAAGAATTGTATCATAGGCAACAATGTAACCATCAGAGGAAGTCATATTATGAACAATGTAGTAATTAAGGACAACTGTAAGATTAATAACAGTTTTATTGATGATAATTGTCTAATAGAAGAAGATTGTTTTATTGATTGTGGTACCATTATTGCTTCTAATGTCAAAGTTGAGGCTAGAAGTGAGCTCACAGGAAATATTCTAGAGAGTACTGAAAAAGATCAAGGTATTTATGTGTTACAGGTTTATATAATTTTTTTTTGTGATGTTGCCAAATTAATGATACATTCGGGATTTATATCAGGATTTAATGTATCTATCATATAATTAGAATCTTATACTAAATAGAAATAGCGTAAGTGATAAAACAAGATAATTATTAAGACAAGAAATCCTGACTGTGTGAAATATACTAAAAATTTATAATACAGCGATTGTATTTTTATGCACTCTGTATCACTCTCGCTTTGAAGACGAATCTAACGACATTTTAAGCGCTAAGGGTACAAGGGACCAGTTTCAGTTTATTTCACATCAAATCAATACGGTGATTGTGTTCAGTGTTGCGATTGAGCCATACTGGCATCTTCACCAATCTCAATGCCAAACGAGCTAGCGAGCAAGTTGATGTAACATAAACTCACACTAGACTACCAGAGTGTTATGTTGTAAACAATACACTGGCAGCAATGTACATATTCAAATGTACTCAAATTTTAGGATGTTATGACTGTTTATGATATGTTTGGTGTATAATTATTTCAACAATTTTGAAATTTTCGAAGGTACTCTGACATGTTTCGAGGCTTAACTGAAACTCAAACTCAAATCATTTATTTCCATAGGCCCCAAAAGGCACTTGAACACGTCAAAAATACAAACATAAAAACATAAAACAAAACTCGTACTAAATGCACTGAGATGATTTGAATTACCGGAGCTTAGATTGATTTCGATTCAACTCAAAGGTTTAAATTGAAATCAATCCAAGTACCAGTACAAGTATCATGACCGGACATCTGCATTACATTAAACTATTATTTGTTTTAGATAAATCACTCATGAAATCAACCTCAGAAAGTACAGAATGGGACAATGAGTCTTCCGGAAGTGGGGGTGATGACTTTATTGGGTTTGAGAAGAATTGGGTTGATAGTGATTCATGCTACTCATCAGACAGCAGTGATGAGACCTCGTTAATCGATTCACCAGTACCTGATGATACCAATAGTAAGTTACGAATTAGTGTTATTAAAATAAACAGAAATTCTTTTACAAATACTACTCTCGTAGTTATAGATGCTGACTTTTAAAATATATAAATCACGCAAATAGAGCAATATGCTTTTGTAACTCCCACTTCAGATAAAATATAAGATGGTAAGAGAAGAATTAGCAATACATGGACTGTATACAATTTACCCACAGTAGTGAAGTCGATTGTCATTTATTAGTTTTATTGTGCACTTTACAGAATAAAACAAATAAACATTTCGGACATATAACACACAATGCCATCTGGTCCCAAACTAAGCATAGCTTGTATTATATACTAGACAATTGATATAAATACTTAAATATAATTTTGTTTTTGTAAATACATACATATTGTACATAGAACACACCCACACTCAAAATACAAATATTGAAGCATTGCTATAATTACATTAAAATATGGGTGTCAGCCTAGCTCCCGTAATATTTTATTGCTAAGGGCTTATGAAAAACATTTCGTTGCTTTCATGTTACAATTTTTTTTATTTTTGTTGTATGCCTTGGGAGTGGCTTAAATATAAATAAATAAATATTTTCGGACATTTAACACACAACACCATCTAGTCCCAAACTAAGCAGAGCTTGTACTATGGGTACTAGACAACTGATATTAATACATATATACTTTTTTTTGTAAATACATACATATTATACATAGAAAACACCCAAACTCCGAAACAACAGATCACAGATGAACAGATCATACAAACATTTGGTCCGACCCCGACCCGGGAATCGAACCAGAGACCTAGGCCGATAATGATGATTTTTTTTGTCATTATATTTGTTGATATTTTTTCATAGGTATATTAAAAAAAAGTACTATTAGAAAACTGTCGTCGAAGTTAATGTTTTGCATATTTTTATTTACAGTATTCTTGCAAGAAGTTATTGACAGTTTAGCAAGAGGGTATGAAGATAAATTGAAATGTGATTATTTAATATTGGAAATAAACTCGTCCAGATATGCTTACAATATCCAACTGCATGAAGTAAACTTTTTTGTTGTGAGGGCGCTTTTGAGCATACCTGTACTAGCAGAAACGAAGAATGTCCTTGGTACTGTGAAAAATATTTTGCAGTACTTTAGGCCTGTTCTAGCTAACTACATTAAAACGAAGTCTTCTATTATGGATTGTTTGAGAGCTGTTGAAGTAAGTATATAAACAGAAACAGCCTTATAAATAATAGACTAGACTTGTTGCTCATGGGTCTAATTTAATTTTTTTTTTTTTATTGAATAGTGGGCAAACGGGCAGACGAATCACCTGATAGTAAGCGATTACCGCCGCCCAGGGACACCCGCAACCCCAAAGGCGTCACAAGTGCGTTGCCGACCTTTGGGGGATGAGGGGAGGGGTTGGGATATGGGCCTCCGGTATCCTCACTCACTCGGTGAAACACAGCGCAAACGCTATTTCACACCGGTTTTCTGTGAGGCCGTGGTATCACTCCGGTCGAGCCGAGCCATTCATGCCGAAGCATAGCTCTCCCACGGTCTACTCTATTTTTTTTCTCTTTCAGGACAGCTGCATCAAATGTGAATGGCTGGACGGTCAGTCTGGTCTTATACTCAAATTACTTTATGATGCAGATGTGGTTGATGAAGATGCATTACTAGAGTGGTATGAAGATTTGCAAGAAAACAGTAGTCCTATTGTGAAGCAGAAATCTCTTGTGAAATTCTTTCAGTGGCTTGATGAAGCTAGTGAGGAGAGTGATGAATCTAATTGATTTATATGAAAACAAAGAATATTATTAAGCTGTTTATTTGTTTTATTTTTATTATTAAATCACAATTATTATATTCTTAACGTATTGTAGCATATTGTTGGAATTGTACAGTGGAGAAATTCTTGAATTTATTGGTATCAAATGATGTTGGCTCACAAGGAGAGTGTATTTTAATTTGCCGCATATGTGTATCTCTTCCATTTTGATGATTACTTAAGACAGCAAGTTGTATCATGTAGGTCCTAATAGGCCTGTCATTAATGTCTTTGATTGGTATCATTTCCCATCCTGTAAATTAGAAAAGAGCAACATAGTAAAATATATTTACTTTTTAATGGGACAATTAAAAAAGATGTTTACAAAAGTTGGTTACAAACTATACAGGTGATGTTAATAAATGTGTGTTAATAACTTCTCACATCTCTTTTGGTACCTAAATTTTAGATACATAGGAAAAGGGGTAAAATTCGTTCATCATGTCATGTTCATCAAAATCATGATCAAGTTTAGTATTAGTATTAACAAGTTTGCCTAAAACCTAAGTAAACAATCTTCATAATATAAAAAAATTCGGCAAATGATTTCATTAATTATTACTAACACAATTTTATCATAATATCAAGTACTATATTAATTATCTTAATATCACTTAGCGTGGGGATATACAGCCTTAACCCTTTCCTGAAAAGAGACCCGAGCACAGCAGTGGGACGTTGAGTTGTTGATTATATATTTGCTATAAGATAATAATCTATATTATGGAAAGCAGACTGCAAACAGACAAACACTTCTAAACATATTCATATTTTAGATACATTACACCCAGACATAATAAATGTTTGTTATTTGTCCTGGGTCAAAATCTAAAGCCTTGTATCCACTTGAGCATGCTCGGGCGAATGAGAGGCTCATTTGGCCGAGCCGCTTAAGTGGATAAAAGGCTTAACCCATGACTTAGTAATTTATAGGAATAATGCATCTGTTGTCATAAGCAATTTAAGTATATTTTCACAGAGCCAATGGGCCATTTCAATACCTTCTACTACTGAAGGAACTCATTATAAAAGTGTTGGTTTCATTAGAAGAGAATAGGCTAATTGAATCAATCTCTATACTAATATAATAAAGCTGAAGAGTTTGTTTGTTTGAATGTGCTAATCTCAGGTACCGCCAGTCCGATTTGAAAAATTCTTTCAGTTTTGGATAGTCCATATATCGAGGAAGGCTATGTACCATCACGCTACTACTAATAGGAGTGGAGCACCAATGAAGAATGTTTCAAAAATGGGGGAAAATTTTCACACTATGGGCAATATAAGACGCAAATGAGGTTGCGTGGGTCATTAATATATGGCTCTAGACTCACATGATTTCTATACATGCAAAATGTTTTTAATGTATGCAACTACACAACAATATTGATAAAACAAAGTCTGCAGCAGACAGTCATAGCATGTAGAAGTACCCACACTCAGTGATCAATTGTGGGTAGTTACAATGTGAAAAGCTGCTTGTTGCTTTTTACGAACAAGTGATTCACAAGCCCTTAAAGTATCTAAGTTCACTTAAGCAGCGTCACAATCCCTAATCTGTTGTAAGAGTTGACTAAGGGAGCAAATTAACGGTGAAGAATAAAGAGCAAATTACATACATGCAATTTTATAGATAGGGTAGGTATATGCAACTTTATAAAAGATAGGCCTGTGTCTTTTATAATAAGTCAAACTTCATAAGGCGAAACCTCCAGCAGTGGACTATTAGAAGCTAAATATTGATGATGTATTACTTGACAATTAAAATGTTTAACAACTGTCATTGTAGACTACCAGAAACCTTTATGTTGTAAATATGTATGGTTTTTAAATTTCCTAGTATTGTAATTAAATGCGATATAAAAAGAATGAGCAACAACTTACCAAGGGGCTCAATTAATTCAACAATTTCAAGTTCTTGCAAATCATTAAAATGTGTTCCTGCTCTGATCGATATTCTGTTGGGTGTATAACTTTCATCTAGTTTATAATCAGTATATATGTAGATATGCGAAACCATTGTTTTCCTTTGAAATTGAATGTTTACTAAGTGCGGAAGTTGACCATCGGATTGCCAATATGTATCCATACAATCGTCTCTTAACTGGTCGATACCAAAACCTAAAGAAAGGCGTATATTAGGTATTAAAAACGTTCACACTATTCATATAAAAATGATTTTTTTTCTCCACAAACCTGGTTTACACGAAGATAAACTCCATATAGCATGATTGCCTACTTCCCGAACCTTCCCTGATCTCTCGCTGAGTAATGGATCCGTTTGGCCAGCCATTCGCAGCTTCGCAAACCTCGTTATATTTATAAAAGTACTTACAGAAAACATCAGGGCTTTTAAAATAACATAAAAATTATAAAACAAATAAACGTATTTCAATTCGTCTTGTTAAACGTATTCGGCAGTTTTTTTTTAGATATGTTTGACAACAATTGAACTGTCACGTCTGTCACTATGTAATGTCTGTGCCTATAGACGTCCAGAAACATGATAGGATTTTTTTATTACAGGCTGCCTTTGTGACTACCTACTCTCCCGGATAAAAGAATAAGTAGATGCCAAGAGGGTACAGTAAAGTAGTAAAAAAAGTAATAAAATCTTATATCATTAAATATAATTTTCACATTTCAATAAATAACAATTGTTAAAGCGTGATCCGACAACGATGCATCATTGCCAAGTGACGAAAAAAGTTGAAGTTGAAGTAGGCAGGTAATATATTTTTCAATTATTTCATTACAATTGCTGAGCCTTATTTTAATTCACTAGCAATACAATTAAAAATAAAGTAATGCCTAAATAAATTAGGTAACGTAAGAATCCGATGAACTCATAATTTCATAAATCCACGTCCCTACATCGCAAAGCAAGAGAAAAGAAAGACAAAAACCAAAAAATAAGCAAGCATCACGGGATAAACATCATGGGTCTTAGGCGACCTTTCTTTTTTTTATATACACTGTGGAGGGAATAGGTGTCATGTCCCTCCAACACAAAGGAAGATCCTCCAATCAGGCGAGGTGATCGTGCCTGGCGGGCCACTGCCCAATGGTTGATATTGGGTTGCTGTTGTATATACGATAATCAGCGTGAGAACTTCTATTGCGCGATTCAGGATTGGTAGTTACTCAGTGTAGTGCGTTACTGCATAGTTCAGTGTATCTTTAGCAGATGGCGCTGTCAAATGTCTTTGTTGCCGCTGTATGTGGAAGTTGCCACATTACTGCCCTTCAAGGCCCTTGCCTTTAAAATAACAAAGTTACGTAACAACTAACAAATGTTTAGATTTTCCTTGATATAAAAAGTCTCCAATTACGTTGGAGGAATTAGGGAAAGGCAGTAACACCCTGCGAATTAACCAATTTTATAGAAATTTTGTAGGTGGAATTGTAACATGTGTAGGTATGTCTAGTTCAAATTAATGTCGTATTATCCACCCTGTACAGACATAGGTTCGTTCCTGCGTAAGATACTTACTGTTCTCATTTTTAGAACAAATACGCGCAGTATTTGCTGGACCTACATAAGAAAACTCATATATTATACTTAGGTCATTGCGTCAGGGTTAACTTAGCAAAATTACGTTGCATCGGAGTGTTAGACTGTATGGAGTTTTTTTACATGATGTATAGTTATAACGCCCGGCGTCATAGCACGGGTGTAGATTTATTGAAATGTCGAGACCTGAGCCACGGCGTTGCGCCCCTGGCACCGCGGCGCCATGTGCACAGCACAACCTGCACTAAAGGTAAAGACGCTCCTGAAGCTGTAGATGATTGATGATAAAAAATATAATTCACTGGTTTAAAATTTATGTCTTTAGACACTGTGAGATCGACAACGAGAAGATTCGCTATAGTTGCCCAATGGGTTGGGTAGTAATTGGGCATAAGCATAGTCGTATTTAGGCAACTCTATTATAATTATAACTACATATTTATTCTAATAACATCGTTCTCATAGTTATTTTACCTAACTACAATGTCTTCCTGAGGTAAACATATTTTTCTTCGACGAACTTCGAGAACAGCACCTTGTACCTCGACCAATTCTAGTGTAGGTACTACTAGTTCATTGAACAACTTTGTTTTTTTTTTCCAAGCTCATCGGTAGGCCAATGGGTGTAGAAGAGTCTGCCATTCCTTCACCTTGCGTCAGTTCTCGATGCACAGGTATCGACCTTGTTTGCACCGGACATAGTGGCTTCGTAGAGATATTTCATCACTTGGATGTATTCTACTTAGTACCGCAGTAGGTACAGGGACTCCAGAACAGACCAGATTTCAATCGAGTCAAAGGCCTTTTCATAGTCCATAAAAGCTAGACACAGGGGCTAATCTACTCTAAGCTAAGATACTCTTCCGTCTACTGTATAATATGCCGCACTATGTGGACATGTTCTATGGTGCAATATCCGCTCTAAAACTTACCTCACTCGGGTGATTGGAATTCGACGAGTGTTCGTGCAAGATAGTTCGTGATGATTCTTTGAAGATGTGACGTGGTTTAGAAGGGAAATGGATACTTCTTCAACATTGTCTGATCACCCTTTTTAAGAATAGGACCAATACACTTCAGCTCCACGCCTTCAGAGTTTTCCCTTCGAACAGGACAGTGTTGAAAAGCTTTAGGAGCTCTCTCCCTTTGCTTGAAATTTTTACTACATTATTTGATTTGAAGCTGCATGTAAGAAGCCAAGGATCGAACCAAGTGTAATCATTAGAGACCTATGTTCAGCAGCAGATTGCTATAGGCTGATGATGATAAAAGGTACTGTAGTAATTACAACGGTATCTAATAATACCGTTTTAATGCTGTAATTCCCAAACTTATCTACCATGGGCGTACCCAGGTTCTGGGCCAGGGGGGGGCAAATCAGGTTTTTTTAAAAGCACCTCGTCAAATAAATGGATATGAAAAAGGCATTTTTTAAATAAATTCTTTTATTATAGAATAGGTATTTTAAAAACCCTTTCGCAGTCCACTACTAGACATAGGTTTCTCTAATTAATTTCACGCCACTTGGTTCGATCTCATTTTAAAAGAAATTTTCAAAAGTCTTCGGCAAAACAGTTTAAGATAAAACATAAACGTTATCGTTAACAAACCGACTGAAAACCGCACACCGTTATGGATATTAGAAACCGGTATATCAGGTGCACCCTCGGAAGGAAATCCCTCGAACCCCGACGTACCTCGGGCCACCTATGGTTTGTAGATGGTCCCCTCCTGTGTAGGAACCCTGATGATCTTTTTCTATTTTAAAAAGGGGCGCGAGCACTTAATGTAGCTCGCGCCGCTACCCCGGCTTGCTGTACCTGTCACCCCCAAGCTGGCGCTTATGGAGGACGGAGATTGTTTAGCGATCTCCGGCGCCCAAGTCGTCTGCGGTTCCTGGCCCGTTACCGGGCCTGGCGGGCAGGAAGAGTTCTAAACCTCGCACGGTCCCGCGCCGCCATCTCCTTCGCAAACACAACTTGCTCGCAGAAAAAGACGGCAGAGTTTTACGCGCTCTCGCTACGCAACATGGCCGCAATAATGTTACCAAGCGAGAGAAATCCCCACTCCGATGGCCGCCTCGACTCGCCCTACTCTGGACATTTTGCCAGCGTGTGATGTGTGTGGTCATAGCAGTGGTGGCACTCAGGGGTTGGCTCCTTGCGGATCAGATACAGGTGCTCTTCAAAGCCTCCTTTCCCAGTGATCACCTGTGTCAGCCGGTATGAGAGGGTCCCGTGATGCCTCTCGAGCCAATCCTCCATAACGGGTCTTACCACCGCAATAACGGCGTGCTCAGCACTCGGCTGCCCAAGTCGTTCCTTCCATTCCTTCACAAGGACCTTGTGGAATTGAAATTTCTGGTCTTCGATTTTTCGAGTCTTAAAACTCCTACCTGAAGGTCAGCACTTGTTGCGTACGTCTCAATAGCCCGATATTGCTGGCCTTCAGGACCTCCGCCCATACTGGGAACCGCAC
Source organism: Spilarctia lutea (assembly GCA_916048165.1). Classification (NCBI taxonomy): domain Eukaryota; kingdom Metazoa; phylum Arthropoda; class Insecta; order Lepidoptera; family Erebidae; genus Spilarctia; species Spilarctia lutea. The sequence continues at coordinate 11,787,206 of OU696475.1, read as the reverse complement.
AACTCCCGCGTATCCTCGTCCTGCAGGAGTCATCGGACCCCCTCATATTTGGCTGTAACCGAGCCAAGCACGCGCTGCGCCAGCTTGGGAATCAGACTTCGGAAATGGTGTCCCATCGGCCTTTGAGTGCGAGCCCAATGTAGGCTTACATATAGACCGGTTTAAAAACCATATCAAAGCAAAATGAGAGGATATATATGCGGCACAATAACCTGTACTGGATGCTAGGACGAAACTACAAATTATTACTAGACAACAAACTTCTGATATATCAGACGATAATTATACCTGGATGTACGGCATACACTTGTGGGACGCCGCAAAAGACTCCAACATAAATGTCATACAGAGAGCTCAGAACAATATCCTAAGGTCGATAGAAAATGTATCGTGGTTTGTTACCAATGCGGAACTGCATCAACAGCTCTCAGTGAAAAAAGTGAGAAAGAAAATACGACATGCCTCCGAGAATTATTTGTACTGACTAAAATACATTCTAAATGAATGGGCGTGTCAGCTGACCATAAAATACTAGGTACATAAAACGACTCAGAAGATTTACTATCTTAGGACTATGACTCTGATAGTCTCTGCGCTCGTACATCGCATAGCCCTAGGACTGATTCCGATGCCGATTGCCGATCTTACAGCAACACAAAAAATAAATCTGTCTTTGTCTATAGTCGATCTTAGTCACGTTTTTACGCGTCTGAGTGTGCTTTATATATAATAGAGAGAAGAAGATAGTAGGAACGTCAACACCTAGGGGGGGGCAGCTGCCCTCCCCTGCCCTACCCTGGGTACGCCCATGTTATCTACATGTCTATATATCACGAAGGATTAAAGTATTACCTTTTATAAGTTGGCCGGTAGAGATTAAAGAATGCCTCGGGCTTTAAGCCTGCCGATGTACATGTGTGCATGAAGTTTTAAAATTAAAATGAAAGAACTTACTTAAACAAAATTAAATATACAAAAACCGGTTAAGTGCAAGCCGGACTCGCGTACCGAGGGTTCCGTACAAACTTGTAGGTATATAATATGACGTAACTAAAAATTTATGATTTTCGCAATTTTTCCTTCATCTATGCTATAAGGCGTTGCTTCGTATCAAATTTCAAGATTCGGAATTCACGGGAAACATTCAGATTTCAGAATTCAAGGGCCACTGCCCAACAACTGTTGGGCAGTGGCCCGCCAGGCATTATCACCTAGCCTGGTCGGAGGATCCTCCCTTTGTGTCGGAGGGACATTACACCCGTCCCCCACAGTGGTGACCTGTGTTGGAGGGACATGATACCCGTTCCTCCACACCCTGTAGGTTTTGATTCCCTTGCGAGTGTCGAAAATTTTCAGCATAAACGGCTGTATCTTTTGATTGCGTTGGCTTAGAAGTTTGATTTTTTTGCACCGTTCCAAGGGACAGTAGATCTGAGTATTTGATATGAATATCTGCTTGATACCTCCACGCGTTTCCGAGAAAAAGGGTCTTGACAGAGAGATAGACAGACAGACAACAAACTGATCATATAAGGGTTACGTTTTTTCCTTTTGAGGTGAGGAACCCTAAAATCTAACCTGTAACTTGGCGTTAATAACATAATTATTAGGACAAAACACATTAGTTTCTACAAAATGATTATGGTTACCTTAATGGCTTTTTATCATTGTCATCTATGGCGAAAGATGTCCATTGCTGGACATAGGACCCTAAAGATCGTCACAACAAGCAGTCCTGTACTACTCTAGATTCCTGCGACTGCCAGGTTATCCGATCACCTTGTTGATCACTTTTCTACAACTATTACTTCTACACTGCGTTTTCAGGTAGGTACACTTAATGACTTTTATTTTAGGTTGATGAAATAACGTAAAAGTTCTTAGCAAAAATATTTTTTATGGACTTAATATATAGGTGCGATAGGTGAAATTACGGTATATTTAAGGTCGCTGGTTCACCGTAAATCAAAACTATATAAAAGTTTGTAACTTTCCTGTCTATCATAGCTGTGTTTTCATATGCTCAAGAGACAAGTCAGGGTATTGTCATAACAACTATAACGCCTGAGAGTAGAAATATAACTGTCTATGCTATGTAATATAATAACTTACGAGTATATAAGATGGGAACGAGTTGACAAATTGATAACTTTATAATTAGTGGTTACCCGCGTGGTGAGGTGGTTGTCTAATTTGAGTATAGCATGTGTTACGATAAGTAGTGAAATACCGCGGGAACTGTCCACTCGGAGAATCCCAAACGAACACCAAATGTTATCATAGTTCCGGCCATGCACATCGATCGTCATAAAATTACATAAATGTTTATAATTTAAATTTTATTTACCAATGAATTTTTTCTGATGTTCTGCAAAGATAACATGCAGCTTACTACTTTTGCGAGTTTTATTTTGTAGAAAAACATGACTCTTTAAGATAAAACAGGTATATTTCTGGAATAACATATCTGGACAATAAACATTTGTCAACGACTTCCCGACAAATGTCTATTATCCAGATTAAAAAAAAAGACAACGTCCATGTTTTTTTTAGTATCATTAAAAATTATATTGCTTTTGCCACGTTATTAAATACAAAGGCTTTTATTTCAAATATTGCTCTTGAGACGCACTGCTTAACATTAGAGATGACACCCTTTCTTAGTTTTGTAGTTACAATATTTGTGAAATTATTATTAAATGGTTTGAAGTTTTTTGGTTTTTAATTGCTGGTATGTCTATTAACAATAGATTTAGCAACTGAATGTAAGTAGATGTGCCGCCTTGAATGATATCTATGTTCAGTGGTCTCGGGCCTTCAGCGATATCACCGAGTGATTTTTTTTCCTTTTGTTGGTACGTCATCTTTCGGAGAATTTCTAAAAATGAAATTCAGGTGATAATAGCTTGCATACTGTTTATCATTCATGTAATACTAACACAACCAATTTTGGTGTTTTCACGACATTTACCTTGACATACTGTGCCGTCTGTTTGTGTCGATCTATGAATTTAAACTGTAGCTGCAATTTAACGTTCATAAAATATGACTTAGTGTCTTAATTGAATTAATGATTTTGATTTGATTATGTTGGTAGGTAATGGCAGTATAAATTTTAACCCGACTATGGCGAAAACAAAAGGAAGAAAATAATTTTTGGAACGAAATTCCTTATGGCGCGTTGTGTAAGGGGGCTAGACGGAACGACACAATTTGTTGACACGACACAATTTGTTGTCACGACACAATTTGTTGTCACGACACGACGACGACACATACAGATATTTTCGTTTCGTCTTTCTATTTCGAACTTCGTTCCATCCGGGTGTCCCTTGACACCTCTCAAGTTTTTTTGTCAATGTACGAGTATGCGTGTATGTTCCACAATAGCGTCTTAACTAAGTACTAAACCGATTTTTATAAATAAAACGTCAATAGATTTGTAACTATGGCCCGGGTGACATAAGTTACATGAAATTAATAAAAAAAAAAGTATTGTAACAAAGTGTAATCTCGAAATAATTAACCGAAATTATAATTATGTATCTAGGTATATACAAATATAAAAAATATATAAATAAAAATATTTATTTATTATACATATTTTTCTAACCTAAATATTTTCTAAATTTCTGAAAAACTTGTTTATAGTAGTTATGCTCGCCTCAGCTTCCCACGATGCAGTCGTAGATGGAAAATATTAATATTTCCCGTTAACTTTTGATTTTCTTCTATAAAAATTTGATTCTATACAAAATTGAACATATAATTATTTTTTCTATTCGTTCGTTAGAAAATATAGAAAAAATAATTATCGAATTTGGTGCAGTCGATCGGAATTTATGCGCGTATATACATTTCGGCGATTCATTTTTATTTATATAGATATGCTGTGTAAATTTTCTCAATAGGCTAATGTGGTCGGTTTACAGTTTTAAAACTTATTCTTGTGTAAGTAGGTACGTGTTCTTTTACGTGTTTCTTATTTGTTATTTTTTCGACCCATTTTTACCGAAAATTCTCGATATAAAGTATACTTAGTGGTTGCGATTTATAATTTACTGACTTTTGCCGCGGCTCTGTCCTTGTGTATTTCGGTTATCGTGGTAATAGTAGCCTATGTCTTTCCTCAAGAATCTATGGATCTCCATTGTAAATTTTATCCAAATCTGTGAAGCGGTTCTTTTCTTTTGATGAAATGGCTACCAGCCGTATCACTCGAATCAGCTATTTCTGCCAATTTCAAGTATTTATAGTCTTCGAGTCTTCAAGTCGTCGTCGTGATGAACTCAATGTTTTTTTATTTCTTTTATTGAATAGTGGGCAAACGAGCAGACGTATCACCTGATGGTAAGCGATTACCGCCGCCCATGGACACCCGCAACATCAAAGGCGTCACAAGTACGTTGCCGACCTTTGGGGGATGGGAAAGGGGATGTGGGGAGGGGTTGGGGTATGGGCCTCCGGTATCCACACTCACTCGGTGAAACACAGCGCAAACGCTATTTCACACCGGTTTTCTGTGAGGCCGTGGTATCACTCCGGTCGAGCCGACCCATTCATGCCGAAGCATAGCTCTCCCACGGCCCAAATATAAAACGTGGATGACATGAAATGGGGACCTTCTTTCGAAAAAACAAAAAATGATCTCCTGTGAAGCGGTTTAGCCGTGAAAGCGTGACAGACGACAGACCGGCATCGATTCACATTCGATCATTAGTATCTATGGATAGTACGCCCCTCACAATGCATTAAAATTTGCTAAAGTACTAGAAAGACCTCAATAAATAATTTTGCCACAGATTTTGGCGACAGTAATTTATTGTAAATACAATCAATTCACGAAAGACCATTGAAACTTCGATAACTCAACGTTCGTGACCTTAAAATGTGACGAACTTACAATTGTTGGTGTAAAGCTGCAGAGGAATAGACAATAGCTGTGACCTCATTAAAAACAATAAAACTATTTGCATGAAACAAAAAATAAATACTGTAAATGATTTCTGATCTGTGCCCAGATTTTGTTTATCTTTGATTTTCGTGTTGTAATTGATCATAAAATTAAATATTATTCTGCGGCTAAAATACAATGGTTTTGGGTAAAAAGCAAATAGAACAAATATCTGCATTTACTATAACTGCCTTGGCATATGGAGCTTGCACAGCGTTTTTTGGGTTATATTTGACTGAATGGAAGCCAGTTTGCAAGTTTATTCCATTTTTTAACCGCAACATTTTAAAGAAGCTCGCGAGTGAAGAATAATCTGAAATATTTACAAGTTTCATTATATATAAAAAAATATGTACGTAAGTATAATATGTTTATGAAATATTTTATAACATAAATAATTTAACAGGTGGTCAAAGATTAAAGCAAGTTATTTAAATTTACAGCCGACACTTTGGAGCACGCGCACCAAATAATAGAATCTGGAAAAAGAATGAAATTACAATAATGACTGGTCTCGGTGATCAGGTGTGCATGGATTTGTAGTAAAATGTCAACCGGATCGTGCGCAGCCGGCGGTGGCGCACGCGCAGCTGTCGGCCCTCCTCCGTGCCTCTAGTGAGGTGCGCCCTCCGAATAAACATTATTTCTTTATGTAGTATTGTAATGTTATTGTTGTATTCCACAGGAGGTACCTATGTTTTTTTACAGAATAATTAAATAATAAAAGTAAATCGGTGACCCTTCAGATTATTATTTAAATTGTTCTTGATAAATTATATTTCAAGCTTTCAAGAGAGCTTGTTAGAAAGTGATAATATAAACAGTATTTGTGGTGAACTCTCTGTGAAATCTAGTTATTTATTTTCTGAAGCTCATTAAAGTAGAATGAATGAAGGCTTGGTAATCTTGATGCTTTACAGGGAGGGTAAAAAAATTGTTCTAGGTGTATACCTAATTATGTATTGTAAAGTATTTTTATTTTAGAAAGCAGAAATCAAAATGAACCCTACTCGTTCATTAGCAAAAGAGGAACAGTATAAATCTGTTTTTATGAAAATGTAAAATTATTTGTAACCGCTTCAAAAACTCAAAAAGTTGCACCAATTGAGCGTAAATTTGAACACGATATAAAAGATTATTTTTATTTAGTTTTTAACCCCCTACGCAAAAAGAGGGCTGTTGTAAGTTTGACGTCAAAGTCTGTCTGTCTGTAGGTACGTGTGTGTGTCTGTCTGTGGCACCGTAGCTCTCAAACGAATGGACCGATTTCGATGCGGTTTTGTTTCATTTGAAAGTCAGTTTCCTTGCGGTGGTTCTATGTTTGGTTAATATCGGTCCAGCAGACTAAGAGTATCAGCTCTTTTCCAAAATCATGTAAGGCATTTTAACCTCCGACGCAAAAAGAGGGGTGTTATACGTTTAACATTGATGTCTGTCTGTCTGTCGGTCTATCTGTCTGTGTATGTGTGTATCTGTGCTCGCATGCATCGTAGCTCTCAAATACATGAACTGATTTCGAAGCGATTTTTTCTTTTGAAAGAGGATCAGCTCTTTTCCAAAACGATGTAAGGCATTTTTGAAGAATGATTACTCGATTAAGTGCATCAGGCATACCAGTATAATCGTTAAATGACAATTAATTGATAACTTCGATCTGATTCTGCGTAGAGAATTTTTAAAATCATGAATTTATGATTATGAAAACATGGTTTATCTCGCATGACATAACTTTTGTTGTATTTTATATAAGCAAGGTTTATAGCAAAAAGTTCAGACTCGAGTCTTGTATCGATCAAGCTGATCAAGGTGTAAGCAGATATAGTCCATTCGTTTAGAGAGTGTCGGTATACCCGCACGCAATTGTGGTTATTGTTGTGGAATACGATTATATTAATTAATATAGGCGCTTCCCTGGGTAGTAAAGGCAAATTACATGAAAAATAAAAACATTTTATCTTCCTAGCCTTATTAAAACATTTTCAGTTTACACGTAACAACAAAATTATAGGTAAATATAAAAGTATTCACTCCAGTGCTTTTTATATGTCGTAACCAATATGCGGTGTGTGGCTTTGCTTAGACAAAAAGCCGCACACCGCACACGTGTGACGGTGGTGCGATCAAAGCGGCCGTATCTGAGCGAATGGACTATACCTTGATTTTAGTTGCTACCCGACATTGAATGAGTTTTATTGTCTTCAACATTTGTATTGAATGTGTTGCTAACTCAATCGACTTAAAGTGCGTATTATTTAGCACTGTCAAAACCTGATGCAGTTAGTTGTCAATACCAGTTTATTTGTGTATAATATAATAGGAGTAAGAAGCCGCATGTCTAGGGTTAACGTTAAGGGGTCATGGACTCATGGTCCCTTACAATTTAAGAAGCAATGGCCGATGTGAATGACAATTGCAATTAATTCACTGAATTATTTTTTTATTCTTTGCAAGTTTTTAATAACGTCTGGGGGGTATGTTTGTTACATTATCTGTTTCGTTTTTGAAGGAGGTGTAGTTATATCAATATTTACTGTATTGGATAATACGTTCATGAATTATTATTTTTTAATAAGACAACTCCCGTATTTATTTATTCATTTAGGTATACCAACAGCACACATACGATACACTTTTTTAAAAAAATATACAATAATATTATCTAGTAGGTATGCATGCCCATTACAGGTACTGAGATACACACAATATTCACCATATGAGATAAAATAAAATACGCCTAACAAACAGTGTTAGGAGTAAGGTAACTTGTACAAAAAACTAAAGACTACAGGAGCTTAATACTACATACAATTACAATACTCTTATTAATATAATGTAATAAAAGAAATAAAAAATGAAAAAAATAAAATAACAAAAGTAAGGCAGGATAAGATATTAAATTATTACGCATTGGGAATATACCTACATACTGTGTCGCGTGGGACTTTACGAATATACGTGAAATGGACACAAAGAACACCCATACTCTAAACAATAATTTGCAAAGTGTTGTCCCATGTGGCATTTGAACCCACTACACTCAGTGCAGTAAAGTACGGCGTGGCGTCTACTTAAATCACAAGGCCAACTGTGCAGTCCATTTATATTAATTTGGGCGAATTATAATACGTGACACTTAAAGGTTCCTTTTCTATGACTCCTAGATACTCTCAGATAGCCTTCACTGCTAGATCATGAACATATCGTGTTTTTTATTCTCCATTCCTGAAAAAAGACATTGGTATTTTTTGGTTCTATAACTGCTGGTCCCACAACTTGATAGCTATATGTAAAACATACGTTTGAGTGTATAAATACTTTAATTTTGGTTTATTTTGTCCAATATTGTTTCTACAAATTAATATAAAACTAATTTATCTTTAAAATATAATATTAATTACAAAAAAATAAGACTTACATTCAAGAAATTGGTAAAGGAACATTACCTGGGAGACATAAATGTCCCTTAATCAACCTTTTTTTTATTTTTCTTTATTTAGTCAATTATGTCACATTATGTCATTTAAGTATGTAATCAGTTTTGTATATTTAACTCACACCTGGTTTGTATTTATTTAATATCCCACACTATGTATTACTATCACTTTAAATTATACATCATACTACTTTATTTTTTTCTACCATTCAAACCAAATACCATTATTACCTTTAAAATACACCAGACACTACTCTATACTTTCTCGAAATCATGTTCTTTCTCTCCATCCCATGGTTGAGATTGCTTCTGAGCGATAAGGCCGCCACTTGTACCTACATACCTAGTTTTAAGTCCTTTTCGTAATCTTCTGGTGTACAATAAAGTTATTATTATTATTAAAAGAAAATACCCGTTATACTCTATTGTTTGCTTGCTATTCATTTATTTAATTTTTTAAATCCGCCGCTAAGGGTTGTGGTTATGAGTTTTATTATCCTATATAGCTTTAAAGAAGAAAAAAATATCACATTATGACATATTAATAAGCAATCCTGTGCCTGTTTTTAAAATGTGTAACGTTTTTAAAAAATACAACGTGATAAATATAAGGCATTTTATATTTCAATAAACAAGTTTGAAAGCTTTTGGTATATTAAATGCAGACGTGCCTACGCCAGTTTTCGTAATTTATATTATATTTTAAAGACAAATCCACATTAATTCTTTGAAACATATTGTACAAAATAATCTATACTAATATTATAAAAATGAAGAGTTTGTTTGTTTGTTTCAACGCGCTATCCTAAGGAACCGCTGGTCCGATTTAAAAAAATCTTTCAGTATTAGATAGTCCATTTATCGAGGAAGGCTATAGGCTATATATCATCACGCTAATACTAGTAGGAGCGGAGTACTAATGAAGTTAGTTTCAAAAACGGGGGAAAATTTTGACGCTACGGCAATGAAGACGCAAACGAGTATGCTTGGGTCAGCTAGCCGATATATATTTCATTCAATCAGCTATCAGTAATATACACCTCTTAAATTCCGTATGATAATGCTGATTAGCTGCTTACAAACAAACAAACAAACCCTTCAGCTTTATAATTATAATATTAGTATAGATATACAACTATACCTCACCGATTCAAACATGACTCACCATGTCCATTCAAAATTCATTTTACTGCTTGGCCACAATTAGTCCCATACTGAATTTTTAATACTAAATTAAGAGCCTAGCTAATTCAAATAATAAAAACGAATTCCGCACGTCTGTACATTCTATTATGTTTAAAGAATGTTCTAGACAAGCCGGCATTTTTTTTTGCATATTTCGATGAATAGCTGCTATAAATGTGTATTGTTTCAAAGGTGCCGAAAGAGAGTCAAACGGTTGTCTTTGTGATTTTTTTTATGACCTTTTATTAGTTTATCATTCTGCCTACGCCTACCATGACCATAACGTGGGATTATTATTATTAGCCCGCACTGATTCGTCACAGTAGTTAAAGCACTGTGGCTTAAAACTTAAAATTATTGCATCTGATGCTTATTATGTAGTAAGCAGTCACTATGCAAGGATTTTTTGAATTTTTAATACTTAGTAAACAAAATTCCTCATAAACGGTCGAATGGAAGTTATTTATTCTCAAAGTTAGAAATACGTAATCTATACTAATAATAAAGCTGAAGAGTTTTTTTGTTTGTTTGAACGCGCTAATCTCAGGAACAGGAAAATTCTGGCGACTTCGCTTGCATGATTATATTTTACTAGCTGACCCACGCAACCTCATTTGCGTCTTCTATTGCCCGTAGCGTGAAAATTTTCCCCCGTTTTTGAAACATTCTTCATTGGTGCTCCGTTCCTATTAGTATGGGGTGATGATATGTACCCTATAGCCTTCCTCGATAAATGGACTGTCCAACACTGAAAGAATTCAATTCAAATCGGACCACCGGTTCCTGAGATTAGCGCGTTCAAACAAATAAACAAACTCTTCAGCTTTATAATATTAGTATAGAATGTATAGATTAATAAGTGCAGTAGACGCTTACATCGCCTAAAATCTGCTAATCATCATCATCAAACAGTATAAAAGAGAATTGAACGAAGTTCAGTTGAATATTTCATTCTCTCAAAATTAAAAACCTTTTACTACAGCACAAAAAAAACTTACAAGTGTAAATTGAGGTTTACCTGAACAAAGTTATAGAAACGTTTGGCGGAATGCCATCAAAAAATTACTTCAAGGGTCTTTTGGGCATGGAACTAGAAACTTGGTTTAAATTTAAGGTGTAAGGAATTAAAAAATAATGAAATCATTACAAAGCAACTTAAATAGAAACCGAATTCATTTCCTCAGATACAGGGGCGTAGTTAGGTAACCAAAAGCCCTGGTGTAAAAGAAAGCTGAGACTTAACTGTTACTAACTAGTTCTTAATGAAAAGATGTTAATTTATTAAGTTAAACTAGGTATAAACATACATATAAATAAATAAGATGAATGTATGGTTGGCCTAGTGGTGTAAGCGGGCGCCACACTGCTTTCTACTGTGCCAAATGTGGTGTGTTCAAATCCCACATGGGACAGCAGTTTGTTTGATCCGCAAATTGTTGTTCTGAGTCTGGGTGTTCTTTGTGTCCGTTTCATGTATGATTGTACAGTCCCTCGTGATGGACTGTAGGATGTATATTCCTAATACGGGAGTTATCTTTTTTACTAAAAAATTAAAACGGTATACAGCTACTAGTTTACAATGAGCTCTTCATCTTGCACTACGTAGTACAGTTAAGGTTCTTACTACATGTACTTATGTGCATAAAGTGCACATAAGTATAGACACACAAGACATTTATGCACATGTATATATAGTTATATGTGCATATTGTGCGTAAGTGTCTTGTATGATCGCTTATATTCTACAGGTGAATAGTTTAGAACTTTGGAACGCATAGTTGAATAAACAATATTAGTAATATTGTGATTAAGCAAAACAAAGTAAATCAAAGGTTTATGTATGTTTGTTATGTGTATGTAGCACACTTTATCGTACGTACATAAAACATTTAAAACTGTTTATTCACAGATGATTTATATACAAAGGCAAACAAATTTTTAAGGGATCTCTATTTTTCGACTTATTAATGTTCGAAACTTGTGGGGAATTCCCTTGTATTCTTTCAAACGTGCCATTATTGAATTTTTGTCATCATGTCATGGCGTACTTAGTATAGATGAAATCAGGGGGGAGGGAAAATAGAGAGTAGTTTTGATAGTTATCGACGATGAATAATAATTGACTGCACGGATCGCACAGTGGTTTAAAGTTCACCTAGTCACTTTCTGCTGCGCTAAGTGTGTGGGTAACTCTAGCTTTAGGAATATACATCCTGTGTCGCGGGGAACTTTACAAATATACATGAAACGAACACAAAGAACCTCCAGACTCAGAACTACTTAATTTTAACTGGAATTTAAACTGCATTTTTTATAAAATGTAAAAAAAATCTAGGCGCAGATACATATGTTACGTTGCTATTCAACCAACATAATAAACTACCTACATTAATTTACATACAAATATATACACACTATATACGTAGATATCATCATCTTCAGTCCATCGCAGTCCACTCCTTAACATAGGCTTTTCCCATTACACTACTTCTGATGTTTTTGGGCATTATTTTTGGCACTAGCTGACCCACTTAACCTCGTTTGCGTCTTCTATTGCCCGTAGCGTAAAAAATTTCGCCCGTTTTTTAAACATTCTTCATTGGTGCTCCGCTCCTATTAGTATTAGCGTGATGATATATAGCTTATAGCCTTCCTCGATAAATGGACTATCCAACACTGAAAGAACTTTTCAAATCGGACCAGCGGTTCCTGAGATTAGCGGTTCAAACAAACAAACAAACTCTTCAGTTTTATATATTAGTATAGTATAGATATAATATTCGTACACAACGAATATAAGAAAAATGTATTAGATAATTCTGTCATCTCATTAACTAATATTTCACGATAAAACTCATTAAAATAAATAATTTGTAAATATCAACAAATACGAGCTGCAATGGCCATGAGTCACTACTTCGGTTTTGTTTCTATTGATTTTTTAGAGCTCCGTACCTAGTGTCCTGTAGTAATTAAGTAATTAATTCGCATTAGTCACAATAGGATATTAGTATAAGTAGATTAAAAGTACTTAAAACAACATTAGTAATTATAATCTATTACCGTTTTTACAAAACAACATTACTACTAGATCATTAACATCACCTATTCGAATAAATCATTTGTAAATGGTTTGTTAGAATTAGGGTTTATCTATACTAATATTAGCTAAGAGGAAAACTTTGTTTGTATGTTTGTTTGTAATGAATAGGCTCAAAAACTACTCGACCGATTTTAAAAGTTCTTTCACCATTCGAAAGCTACATTATCCACGAGTAACATAGGCTATATTTTATTTTGGAAAAAAATAGGGTTCCGTAAGATATTTGGGCTTTTCGGACACAAGGTGTAAAAAATCAACCAGAAAAGTTACTTATTTTGCGTACGCTGTGTAAACTATAAAAGATAGTACCATAAAATGTTCTAATTAATCGTAGACCTTATAAATATCTACAAAAAAGTCCGCGACACACTATACGGGGGAAAATTTTTACGCTACGGGCAATATAAGACGCAAACGAGGTTGCGTCTTTTATTGCCCGTAGCGAAAAATTTGAAACATTCTTCATTGGTGCTCCGCTCCTACTAGTAGTAGCGTGATGATATATAGCCTATAGCCTTCCTCCATAAATGGACTTTCCAACACTGAAATAATTTTTCAAATCGGACCAGCAGTGCCTGAGATTAGCGCGTTCAGACAAACAAACAAACAAACTCTTCAGCTTTATAATATTAGTATAGATGAAGAAAAAATACCACTCTATAAGAAAAGCATCATACCATAAGATGGCTGATATAACTGAGCAGCAAGTTTAGTAAACTATTTAAAATGACTACATTTTATGCACACAATATATATTGTTATAGCCTGCCTCTGTCCTCGGGTTTATTTTTAACCGACTACAAAAAAGGAGGAGGTTCTCAATTCGACATTTTTTTTTAAAATGTTTGTTACCTCATAACTTTCGACTGGGTGAACTGATTTTAATGATTTTTTTATTAGAAAGCTGGTGCTTCCCGTGTGGTCCAGTTCTTGAAGTCGTTTTTTTTGTTAAATTTTATGTTGTACTAGCTGAACCTCGCGGTGTTACATGCAGTTTTTAGTTTACATATTGTTATTACCGTTTTTTTTTACAATTAAAATAGCCTACATTAATCAGTAATAATGTAGCATTCAAATGGTGAAAGAATTTTTAAAATCCGTCCAGTACTTTTTGAGCCAATTCGTTACAAACATACTTACACACAAACCTTTTCTCTTTATAATATTAGTATAGATTATGTACCTGTATACAAGTTGACTGCACAATAGCCCTCATTATATAAATAAAGAAATAAAAGTTGATTGCACGGTAGGTATAGTGGTTTAAGCGGTCTTTCCCCTGCGCTGAGTGTTGCGGATTCAAATCCACATGAGACAACACTAAGTGATCTACAATTTATTATCTAAAGCTTTATTTTATTAAAAAATCACACGAAAATTGCGTGGAGATTGGAGTTTTTGTAAATAAACAGATGGTAAATTTATTTCAAGCTCCACTATACTAACTTTTGCTCGCGGCTCCCGATATTTGTTTGTCGGTAAAGATTAGCCCATGTTCTTTCTCAAAAATCGAAGTATCTCATTGCCACATTTCATTATAATCGGTGCAGCGGTTTAGATGTGAAAGCGTAACAGAGAGAGAACCTTTTTATTTCTAAAATTAGTGTGGATCGTATGTACAATTTTCTTGTATTGTCTGTCCTCGATTGATACATGTTTTATTTTCGAATTAAATAGCTTGGAGAGTTCAACTCGGTAGAAACACTTCAAGCTAATACACATAAAGCGTTTAAAACTATGCTGAACTTAACAATAAAGATACATGTATACGAAATTATAATCTATACTTCACTACATAGTATAAAACAAAGTCGCCTTTTCTGTCCCTATATCCCTATGTGCGCTTAAATCTTTAAAACTACGCAACGGATTTTGATGCGGTTTTTTCCAATAGATAGAGTGATTCAAGAGGAAGGTTTATATGTACAATACATGCATCATATACTAAGGCAACATTGCTAATTTTAGAGGTTTCTATTTTATGCCCGTGCAAAGTCGGAGCGGGCCGCTATGTTTTTATATACAACGTTCATAGTTTTTCTGTAGTGTATTTAATTTAGCTGATAGCATTGCACCCGTGCGAAGCCGGGGCGGGTCGCTAGTATATTATAAAGAGGAAAGATTTGTACCTACTTTTGTATGTTTGTAATCAATAGGCTACTGGACCGATTTTAAAAATTCTTTCACCATTCGAAAGCTACATTATCCACGAGTAACATAGGCTATATTTTATTTTGGAAAAAAATAAGGTTCCGTAATATATTTGGGTTTTTCGGACACAAGGTGTAAAAATCAACCAGAAAAGTTACTTATTTTGCGAAAATTTTCATGCTACGGGCTATATAAGACGCAAACGAGGTTGCGTGGGTCAGCTATGTTTTATATACAACGTGTATTTAGTATCAGCATTGCACCCGTGCGAAGCCGGGGCGGGTCGCTAGTGAATTATAAACATTTAATAAGAGGCCACTGAAACTCAGATGGATATTGTCAGTGGTTGTTGATCTCTGGGACATGATTTGATAAATTCCTATCCATACCTCCATACCTATATTATAAATGCGAATGTAAGTCTGTCTGTCCTGCTATCACGGCCAAACCCCTGCACCGATTTCAATGAAATTTGGCATAGAGATACTTTGATTCCTGAGGAAGGAACATTGTTAGTTATAAGTCATTTATTCATACATATTATATGTATAATGAATATATTATTAAACTGTAAAACATGATTTGATTTAATATTTTACTATTTTACGTAACTGGGGAATAAAATGAAAAAAAATAATTGCCAATTAATCATTGTTTGAGGTTGTTAAACCTTATTATTATGACTAATAACTCCATTAACAAATAACTCATAATGATAACTTAATAATATCTAATACCTAATTAATTATAAGATAAATAAATAAATATAGAAAAGAAATGAACATTATTTTATTTAATTTACAAGCTAGAATAAAATTAATATATTTCTGAGAATTTTAATACGCATACAAATTCGTAAGAACTTAGTCAAAAAAAACTATTGCCAAAGAACCTTTTTGTTATAATGAAACCAGGTATACAAACTACGTAGTGGAAAGGGCCAAATTACTACAATGAGGAGATCAGAAGTGGGGTGGGGTGCGGCGCGAAGTCCGGTGTGACGTTCCGATACAGCCCCACAGTTGTTGTCAGCCCGCTACTCGAGCGGACGTATGCTTTAGTGCGTGTGCGCAGTACCCTCGTGTTACTTTGTAAACAAACGTTTTACTTAAGTGGACTATATACTTGTGCTTGATAACAAGTCACTAGTAGTTATTGAACCTTTATTACGAACGTTGGTGAGGATCAAGTGATATTTGTGTTCAAAATGGATTTGTCTTGTGAAGAGGACCTGCAGAACTCTTGCTTCAGTGGAAGTGGAAGAATAGAAGACAGATGTGTCGCTGGTCCGGATCGGGCCATAGACCGCGATCCTAGGATTATTCCTAACCTGCTGACTTTGGAAAAGTCACACTCTCTCCATACAAACTACTTTCAGAATGTACAAGTAGACATTCAGCCTTACATGAGGAAAGTAGTGACAACGTGGATGTTAGAGGTATGGTTCCTTAGATTTCCTAGTCTATATAATTGTAAAGAGATAATACTATAGTAAAATAGTATACGATGTTGACTGTGCATGATTCCGAGCGGTGTGTGAATGAGGCGAGTTCACCTCTAACAGCTGATTGAAGTGAATGACCTTATTTCTTGTGTTTATTTACGTAGCGACCCCACATGAAGTCAAATATTGATAGTAGTACCATTTTATATGCATATCTTATCGAATAGCTGTAAATAGTTAAATATGTATGTCAAATAACTACTACTTATTTCAAACTTTTTGTTACATTTCTTGTTGCGGGTAGATGTAAATACTACATAGTTGTAGTTTCTTCATTTGTACAACATACGTACTTTATCGTATATATTATCATTATATTGTCAATAAATTAATGTTCTTAACGTCTATTCTAAAAGCCATTTATTACGTCTCCGTTAGACACTTTAGTGTCAGTATATTCTAAAGAAGTCATTGTCACTGTTGTTAAACATTTTAAAAGAAAGGACAACAAAAATATTCCAGTTCTGAATGGTCTTTGATGGGCCACTAATTTACGCACCAATGACAATGACCCCAACCCATCATTGCATCGTGACGTAACTGTGAGAGCTTAAATCTATCGTACACTTAAGGCATACACCGAGAAATTACACTTGGAATATTAAAGTGAAAGTTTCAGTTCGGTTTCTGTAAGAAAAAGTTCGTAGGCATGTTAATATGCATGGTGCATATGGAGATGCGCCTGCTGTGTAGTGGTCTCGGGTTCGATCCCGGGTCGGATTACATGTTTGTATAATCTGCAAATATTTGTTTCAGAGTTTTGATGTTTTCTGTGCATTATAATAATATGTATATGTATGTATGTAATCTAGCTTTCATAGTACAATCTCTGCTTAGTTTCAAACTAGATGACGTTGTAATGTTAGATGTCCGAGTGTCCGAAATAATATTCGTCTTTTTTGTACATTGTTAAAATAATATTTTAATCACAGGTGTGCGAGGAACAGCAATGTGAAGAACAGGTGTTTCCCCTAGCTGTGACCTATATGGACCGGTTTTTGTCACAACGCGCAGTATCACGGCAGCAACTCCAACTTCTTGCCGTTACATGTATGCTACTCGCAACCAAGTTCCGCCAGTGTCACCCACTGCCTGTGAATCTACTTTGCGCATACACAGACAACTCTGTGTTACCTCACGAAGTTAGGGTAAGTAAAATTTATTCCCATTACAGTAGTGTAGGAATAAAAACCATAATACTTGTTTTTTTTTTTTTGTTCAACACTTTCGATATTCGCTAAGCCTTTCCACCATATTCTTCTGTTTTGTAAATATAGAAATGTTGATAAAATAAAACATTAAAATCCATACATAAAACTCTTGAAAACTTTTACCACGAATGCACATATGCAGACCACGAGGTTACTCATATGGTATCTTTTACTTACATTATCAAACCTCACATATTGGGCTTCGCTATCAAGTTTCCCTAACTCTCTAAAATACCATAAAATGAGCAATAATGTAAATACTCTATGGCGAATAATACGGCTTCTAGTTCTGGGCTAGTGAATATCAAGACTACAGGTGTTTTAATTATAATTTAATTATGTTATAATTTAATTATAATATTTTTGCACTTACGATGTCTGCTTCGCACCATGTCTAGACGATTATACGACTATTTACCACAAGATTCGGTAATTAAATGTAATTTTACTATTGTTACTTTTTCCGTTCAGTACCTAATTATTCCATCCAAGAAGTCATATGTATAAATACAACGTCTTCTTTATTTCTTTTGAAGAAAGTGACTATATTATTGCGTCCGGTGGCATATCCTGTCAGGGCAATAACTTAATCGTTGCTTTGATTGTATTGTGTGTGTGTACTCGATTAGCCGAGTCAAATGTCACTCTTTCACCCCCCACGCTATGTTTCCTTGTGACATGGTGAGTTTCCGGTAATTACACCTTCCTCAAGACCCTCAAGAGGGCCACTAAGACTTTGTTACCCTTCTTATGCAAGCCACAGCCTGTGACGAAGTAAGGCACTGAGTTATAGTCCATTTACTTCCGACGGAAATGAGGGCTTAAGATACGCTACAGTGCCAGGGCTAAATTAGATCTAATTAAAGGAGAACACATTTTTGTCTTTTAATGAAAGGAGGTTGTTGCACTCAGTTATTTAGGTGTCGTTGAAAATGTGAAGGACAATCAAAACATCATGCCTTACTAAACGTAGACTCGTAATGTTGAACAATTTCCCACAGTGCGGTCATAATGACAAAATTGTCATAATTGTTCACACCCGTATGGACAGGTGCGATTCGTTTGTTGGTTGCTCTTTGTAATCAATTTTGACTTAGTCACCTTTCTCTCACGCCTTTACCGACATTTATGTACAAGGGCTTTTACATTTTGGTAATCAAAAGTACGCAAGTAACAAAACACATTTGTCTATATTTTTTTATAGGTCTTACTGTCGAAAGTGTTTTGTAGTGCCCAAAAATAAATGCATTTAAATTATTCACCATTTGTTTAATTCACAAGGAACCGTGAGAATGTGTGTCGTCCTTTACGCATATGACACCGTCACGTCGATGGTGGTATTTCCTTGCAATTAAATTCGTGCGATGATAGCGATATGAGGCCATTGTGCATACTTAATAGTGTCATATGGTACGGGGTCGAGTGTATCATAATTTCCCATAGGCACCGACCGCGGTGTAAGACTTGAGGCCAATTATTTAAATATTAACAACTTCTCACGGAACTATTTAAATTTTTTGGTCATCACAATGCATATTAATTAGGCGCTTGGTATGTTTATTAGGGATCATAGGTAATTTAATTAAACATTTTGCATAACTGTGTGTTCTTTTAATATCTTGAACTTAATTAAGTTTCAAAACCTGGATGTTAATTAAAAAGAGCTTACTACATGCTACTGTTACATTCACGTACTTACTTAAACACCGATAGATAAGTTCAACCCGCTGTCGGACGATGGAGAGTATTATTAAAAGTTTAATGAACTTTAAACCAATGATAGTTCCTTAGAGGTGGTCACAGACGATGGTCTTTATTTCTGTCTTATCTAATTTATGTTTTTGTGGTGTATGTAAACAAGATTTTTTATTAAATTACTGCCCGTTATGGGCCATGTGAAAATATCATTTGTCAAGGGTTCTTTTGTTTTGTTCTTATGACTGTTCAACAGTAATCGTTATAGGATTCGCTACTTTTTTGCGGTTTCCGCCAATGCATCAAGTATGACGGTTACGTATGAACTGTTAAGAATAGGTCGCACGTCCCTTCTTTAACATTATAAGTTAAAGAATTTAGAGTATACTGTTGTTCGCATTGGGGTCGAGCCCCTTAGACATAATTAGATTGTGAAATATAACTTTACTAACATTCTTTTTTTGCCGTAGCAATGGGAAGTGATGGTCCTTCAACGACTGAACTGGGAGTTGTCTATCGCAACGGCTTTTGACTTCGTGGAGCCTTTCTTGGCGCGAGTACCGTGGGGTCGCACCAACCCCATGATCAGGACACATGCGCTTACACTTACTTCAATATGCTACACCGGTAAGTAAAAATTCTCACATTGGGTTTATTTTCCTTAATTCAGCAGCCGTAAATGCCTTTTAAAAGTTATGTAACATGCGGGCCAAACTTCCTGTTATCACAATTAACATTAATCGATAAAAGCGGTACGCCGTCAATTTTTTTTACTAATTTGTTTGGTTTTTAGTTTAATGATTTTGTGAGAGCATCCCTTTGTTTGATAATGTGATTGTAGTGGGCAGGACATAACGCTGTATGCGCGAGCATGTGGGGTGCTGTGTAGGGCTGTGGACGCGTGTATCGGAACGCGCACATGCCGTTTGCGCAGTGATAACACGCACACCTTGCGTCCATGCACCCCTCTGACCACTGACCCTCTTGCACTCCTATTGTAAATACACTCTAGTGACCTCACTTACTTATTTAAAATTATGCCATAAAATTTGAAATGAGATGTATTATAAATTCTGTTGGATTATAAAATCTTTTGTTAAATAATAATATGTTATAACGCGTACACGTGGCTTGCGATAAACTTTAAAGCATTTTACCTAACTTTACGACATTGATACCCATTTATTTTATTGGTCGTAGGTCGTTAAACCTGTATGTGCCCTTCAGGAATTAATTATAATGGTACTTGGAATGATAGGTAGTACAAAAAAACAAAAACGTACATAATTAGCATTGTGATCGTATATTCTAGCACCTTCTCTCATTTGATGTTTCGGTTGATATTTTCAATGTGTTTAGTGATAATTCACGCCGTTGATTCTAAATGTTAAGGTGTAGTTGCGCTAAAGTACATAACAATATGTACTACATCGCCGTTGACCAACAGTAACCCCATGACATTACCTTCCTATAAGGGTTGCGCTTTTCAGATCACTGAACACGGTAAAAATAGTATTCCTATTTCGCTTATTGGATTTGCCTGACTTTAAAAAAAGGACGAGGACGTTTTTTATTTTATGATATTCTTGTTGATAGTAGTTATCTATTAACGAGGTATTGCGTTAAGTAAATGTCTTCAACAGTAATAATTAATTAACCCGCAACTTTGTCTGCGTGATATTTAACTGAATTAACTTTTTTTGTGAGGTTTCTTATGCACTTGGAAAAAAGCTCTTAGTTTGAGATTACAAACAGACAATTCTTAGTATAATGTGTACTTAAGTCAAACCCCTAGGTAGGTACCGCTATTATAAATTCTTCGAAAAGGCAGTTTAAGATAAGTATTTGTTTCTTTTCTTTTAGTTGTCTATTAGGTACCCATAGCTCTATAAATTATAAATAGGCTCAGTTTGAATTAGGACTAAATGGGACTGTGAGAAACAAATATATTCATCATCCTTCAAAGTACCTACTGTCATAACTCTCTCTAGCAACCCTTTCTTTCGTCGCAGAGTATAAAAAATGTTTAGATCAGATGTTTTTCTTCGATAAGTACTTTCAAATTAAGTTCAAGATAAAATCTATCACTGTCGCTAACTGAGGTTTCAAACAACGAATAAAGATATTCCTTAGATTTGAACTTAATTCTTTAGATAACAACTGTCTAGCTATTGAAAAATACTAAATTATGCTAACTGTGTAATAAGAGCTGACGATAAAAAAATCCCTTAGAAGCCCTTAGAAATCTACCTACCTATACTTTGTTAGAAAACCAATCAAATTTTTTTCAAAATATTTTTCTGATGGACAGGTAAATCTAAAAGAATAGAATTAAAACAAAAAGAAAGAATTCCGTCACCCGTCCATAGAAACAGGATCAATGAAAAGGATACATTAAAGTCCTTGAAAAGAGCTTTAATAATTTGAATGGAGGTTTTTATTGACGACTAATAACAATACTTATTTCTGTTTTAATTCCATTATAACTCCCTCTTTATCTTGTAATTGTATTTTTAACTGTTGTTACTCACGTAGACATGCAAAGGAATCCTGATATTTAACCCTGTCCGCCCCTATGGTCCATTGAATCCCGATAAGGATTATTTATAGCCCCGAGTTACTTCCTATTTGTCACCGACCATTGTTCTATGAGCTCGAAATTTTAGTTTTTTTTGCGCACATCTGTTAGCCACAGATGATTACCGAAAATGTGATCTATAATTTCAAAAAGTATAATTTAAACAAAAGGTATCATAATATATTCAAAGCTTTTTCTCTTCTCATTAATAATACTTTTTATGGCCAATAAATGAATACAGAATTACTAGCTTCTGACGCAAGTGGTTATTTTGCCCTTTTTATTATCATTAAAGTCAGTATGTGCATTATTTGAATTGATGTTGATGTATTATGATAGGTTGTTTCGTGTTAACGAACCTTGCTATGGGGAAGCCTGCGTTAGTGCAATCTGTGATTAGAAATAAACTTGATTTATAATGAACCTATCATACTGTAGTCATAAAATCTTCTCACGTTAGTATGTGTCTTCTCAAGTCGATTTTCTTGTATGTTCTACATTACCTGAATTCGTTATTTTTATTTATTACAAGGAATTAATATATGCATATGTATATAAATAGGAAATTTGGAAGGCGACACGGTCAGTGTAGGAGGAGAAGGATTAAAAGTCTGAGTTCTTAGTTTTAAGGTATCACATTTAAGTGAAGTAGTTGAAGATAGGACCGTAACCTCAGTTGAAAACGGTTTTACTACAGGGCCAGATTAAGCGGGCTTAAAGTTTTTTGCAATTTTATGTAATAGTGTTTTGAGACAAATTCTATTTCAAATTGTTTTAATTTAGTAAGTATTCTAAGTGTCGCAGGTAAAAACTAGTATGGATTATTATTTAAAACTATTTAACTGTAAATTGAAATGCCTTACAATAATAATGAAATAAGCCCAAGTTAAATTTAAAATATAAAAGTATGCAAAAC
Source organism: Spilarctia lutea (assembly GCA_916048165.1). NCBI lineage: Eukaryota > Metazoa > Arthropoda > Insecta > Lepidoptera > Erebidae > Spilarctia > Spilarctia lutea. The sequence continues at coordinate 11,764,476 of OU696475.1, read as the reverse complement.
TAAAACGGTCTATCACCGTAAATCGTATAATTCGTGAGTTATGCACTATTTACTATGTAGATTTTTTACTACAATACAATATCGAGTCAACTATCAGTTACATATAACGATTAAGTATTGTATTGTAAACAAAAATATTACGTGTAGCTGGGCGTAAGTTTCGGTCGGTGTCGCCGGAAGCGGTATAATTGCCGGTAACTGATCGTGCATTACTCGAGGTGTGAAAGGGTTAATAACATTACTTGACCCCTAAACTTCCTTCATCTGTATTATTAGGGTTTAACGGCTTACGATTACTTTGTAAACTTTTTAAAACATTTAATTCAATACCAGTTTACCTGTACTTGAACTGAAATGTATGCTAACTTTCTACCGAATTTTTGGTCACTTTTGTATGCTTAACAATTGACTTACCTGATATAAAGGTTTATTGCATTTTTGTTATCTTTTATTTTCAATTTTGCAGACGAGAAAACTATAGTATTCTTAAGAATCTACACTAATATTATAAAGAGGAAAGATTTGTATTTTTGTATTTAACGAATAAACTCAAAAAGTACTGGACCGATTTTAATAATTCTATCACCATTCGAAAGCTACATTATCCACGAGTAACATAGGCTATATTTTATTTTGGAAAAAATAGGGTTCCGTAAGATATTTGCGTTTTTCGGACACGGTTTCTCTTTCACGCAAAACCTACTAAATGGATTTTGATGAAACTTTACAATAATATAGCTTATACTTCAGAATAACAGATAGTCTACAATTTATAAAGATACTAGCTTCGCCTCGCGGCGTTGCACGCGGTTATTGTCGTACCGCGGGTAGCACCACAATAAATATTTCGAAAGCCTTTTTTGCAAAACTGCTTTGTTTTGTTAATCGTTATCTCCATTGTTAGGTAGATTGTAAATATCTTCCTTTAAAATGAAATACCTGATATGGTATTATTATTCGAAGTTGTTAAATTCCCAGTAAACATGATATGTACAGTTTGACCGGACTAATTTCAAGGAGTCGTGTCATGGTTACGGTGACTTATGGGACTAGTCGCGAACGCAGGGGAGCGACCGCGACAGCTGACTCGGGCACAAAACACGAAGACGTCTCGCATCCATTGTTTCGCACCCGATTCCCTGTCCCAAAGTTTCCACAAAAGCCTCGCGACAAAGAGGTCGTCTCGGTGCGCACCTGGCGATATACCACCCTATCTACCCAATACTTAGACGTACAAATCGTCTCAACATACAATCGTAATGTATTATCTTGCCAGATTTGGGCTTCCGTTTTCAACATCCGATTCATAAAATATTCGTGTACCTCTTTACAAACTATATTACACATTTTGATTTATCAGTAGAAGTATACGTAAGTAAAGGCTGCACAGGTTTGCATTAAAACAGTTAATATCCGTTTTTAAACATGGCATAAATAATAATAATAATTGCCATAACGCTCACTACCAGTTTACAGCACAATTAGATGAACTATTTGCAACCCCTGCGTTTTTGCATTCCGTTTGTATTAGGTGAGGATTCACTGTTAGGGTGGGACTGTGTGACAGACAGGTTTCTCAAACGGAACTTAACGGTTCCCGATGTCTGTTGACTATATGTCATTACTTACTTGTAATAATTAGAAGGGTAAGACGCGGGGGTGTGAGGTCTTAGGCTCGATAGTCGCGTGGTCGGGTCGCCGGGTCAGCAGATGTCGGCTCCAACTGACGGGCAACCTGTCGCACAACGGATTGTGACGCACCGCTGCTCGTGCTGACCAGATCAAACCTGATAAGCGACTCACGAATATTTTGATTTTTAATAAGCTACAGGCTTAAACTAACGTACACTCAGCATGTTTTCCTGTTCAGCATTTTAAAGATAATTGGTAAATTATTGTTATTAAATTCTGAGTATAACATTTACTGTTTCTTAACTTAAAATGTATTGTTAGGTTACGTTGACCTACAAGTGAACGAGCTAGTAAGCTTATATTACATCGACATTAATTAAAATGTGTGCTTTTTCTGATTAAAATTATGACGCGCTCGCGTGAGGCAATAGCGTTTTTCTTAAGAAATAGACACGTATAAGGGCATAGTAGAGTAAAGAAGGGTGCATGTAGTAGGTGGGCAGTGACCCTACTTAGGACCATGCTCCCGTCGCGAAGGTGCGAGCGGAAGGGTCGCGCCAGGTGCTCTCACATCTGCCGTCTTCGACTGACGTCGATGTACACCAAAAGTGACTTAAACTTAATATCGTATTGACTTGTGCCGCTCCGGTGGCTTTACCGTTAGTAATATTGATAAAATTGACAATAGTTAATAAATATTTATATATCATGGCTTTCTTGAACAGTGATGAAAATTAAAATTGCGATGTTGATCAAATGTGCAAATTGTATCAAGATATACAGATGTATTGATTAGTCGATTCGGAATCGAAGTTACAATTTCAAAATCACACAAAAGCTCCCTTCGTACAAGCGAAATGCAGCTGCGCCCTTACCTAGACGACTTAAGATGTAAATTGCCATTATTGCCGGCCCATTGTCCCAGAGTAGGTACACACAAAGATGGAGACGGGGACGGAATGCACAAATCGGGCAGCTGTTCAATTCTCCTTCCTTATTCTCAAATTATAACAAAAGAGTTCTCGTATTGTGCAAAATGTAACGCGACGTTTTTTTGACCCCTGTTGCCGGAGATGGAAACATTTTTTGTATTATTCATCAAGGATAAACATAATCGACTGCGAGGAGAATGCTCTTAATTTAATCAGTCTGTGTCTTAAGATGTCAATAATGTACCTACGCGGTCATATTGCGTCGACAATGCAATGCAAGGTGTCCGAGCCACCTGTCCGCACTCCGCGGCAATTATCTCACAACAGATGCGAACCTCTCTACCTGCGTCTCACCTCGACTGTGGATTATAAAAACATAGTAAACAACAAACTCGTTTAAAAGATAACCTCGTTTGTATTTTAAGAACACGACATCACATATATAACTAAATATCAAACAACTGGTTTATAGCAATAACAAATATTTTTGTTTGTCAACAGAAACCGAATTCCTCTTGGTGCCACCGTCTGTTGTCGCTATGGCTTGTATCACTGCAGCAGCTCGAGGATTGCGAATAATCATGTCGGTGAATGAGCTGTCTGCCCTGACGAAATCTTCACCCGCAGCTGCCGAACTCGTAGCACGTCACGTTGAGCGAGTATTAGCCAGGGAAACACAGCCACAAGAACCGAAAACAAAGCACACACAACCATACAAACATGCTACACCGGAACAGAACCAACTTTCAAACACACCCACTGACGTACAAGATGTGCGTTTTTGATAAGTATACTTATTTGTAAGTTAAGTTTAATCTAGCGAATGCTGCAATGGTTGCAAAAGCCTCAGAGTAATACGCACAAAAATTAGAAAAACTCGATCAAGACATGTCAGGATTCAGTGGTTATCATTTTATTGTATTTTTTTCCATAGTGCACCTGGATATGATTATAAGCGAAGACCGAACTTTATTAAAAAAAACCTTTTGCAACGATGTCAAAGTTTGTACAATATTATATGGAGCGTTGTGTAGGAGAATGTATTGTTCATTGATCTCAAAATATTTATGTGAAATTAACATTAGATTAGGTTAATGTTATTTATTGTAAAATAAATCCATTTATGTTAGTTATATTTAACATGAGCACAATTTGTTCGACTGAAAATTGTGAACGAATTTTGTGCTTTTTGATCTCCGTTAATTCCAAATATATTGAAAGACTGAAAACAATCGAAGTCAGTGTTTTACTTTACATTGAAAAGAAAACTACACGATGAACACCCGGACCAAATTTAGCTAAATCAAATCTAAGGAGTTAGACCCCAATATGATGTATTTATAATTTTGTGTGTCACCTGTGTAATTAAGTGTAAGATCTCAATTTGTAATATACCTTAATTATTAATCCTTTTTCGAAAGGGAAGTGTGTTTCGTATTGTCTATATGAGTGAAAATGTTAAATGATGTAATATTTATATAGGTCGAAGTTAAGTTTTTGTAAATTCTAGTCAAACGTTTTATACATTCCTGTTCTCTACCAAACTTTATGTTTTAGATTTTAGATGTATAGTTTTAATTTGCATAAGTATTATTGTATAAGTGATAGTTAAGTGTGGCTAGTACGTTTGGCAAATCGTTGGTGAAGGCAGAATACTCACTAGTGAGACAATAGTGTTTGTACTGTTAGTTAATGTGTAGTAAATTGAATTTCCTCGCGTGTAATTAGTATGTAACTGTTTCTATTGAGTGGTATGAGGTCGGAGTGAGGGAAGAACTTGCCTGTACCCAGTCTAAACGATATAACAGCGCGGAGTCGACGAGCGTTACGTTACGCCGTGTTCATTATACTAATTGTAATAAATTAATGGGTAAGCTTTCAAGTTTCTCTCCATCGTTTCGACCGAAAGAGCTTTCACATAACTTTAAATAAAAATATATATTCATGCCACCGTATAATATTTATAATTACTTTGAATTGAAATTAGACAGCTCATGAATGTCAGCTTAGGGTGCGCTTGAGAATCTAAAGATAATATCATACCATTTCGTTGTTGGTATTAATGTAACATTTTGTTTATGAATTTGCTACAATAGCATATAATAAGTAAAAATAACAGTACCTAGACCAAGCCAATAGTGTTAGATTCAAATTATACATACCAATAATAATGGAAAATAAGAATGAAATGATAACATATATAGCCAATATTCCATTATCGTTACTACTGTACAGATTTACCAATTAATAATCAATCATACATTCAAACTAGTTACACTTTTTTCTTTCAAAGTGAGGGACCTAAAAAGATAAAACTGAATTAAATGTATCTAGGATGTTTGTTAATAGTTTAAGGTTTTGTTTATTAGATCAAATGCGTTTAGGTACTATAATTATGCCTATTGTAAGCAAAGTATATGTACAGCCTATTTTATAGGTTGACCATTAATGTATATTTTATAAATAAATACAGCCACAAATAATTGAATCTTTTATTTCGTAATTCTTCCAAATGAACATGGATTGGGATAATAATGGCGTGGTCCAAAGACTAATGCTATAATAATACTATGTCATCATATATATCTCATCACCATTAGTCACGCTGTTCCTTATTCCACTGGAATATGACATTTCACAAGTAAATTTTGAGTGGTTAAAAAGCAAGTTTTTGTTAAGTACTTACTGTCCTTCTGTGCTCACTCTAATCTATACTAATATTACAAAGCTGAAGAGTTTGTTGGTTTGAACGCGCTAATCTCGGGAACCGCTGGTCCTATTTGAAAAATTATTTCAGTGTTGGATAGTTCATTTATAGAGAAAGGCTACAGACTATATATCATCACGCTAAAACCAATAGAAGTGGAGCACTAATCACACTTCGAGCAATAAGAGACGTAAGCGGGGTTGCGTGGGTGAGCTAATAAATTAATAAATGTGTTCCGAAATGAGGCCCTTACTGACGCTTCAACTATTAAACATTTAAGGAAGAGGTCTTTACATTAACATGGATGTAATCGAGCCTAGGAGTATACTTTTTCACGTATAAGAATGCCGACTTAGAGTTCTTTATTAGGTAAATAGAGGCTTAGTTTTGATTGATACGTCTAGTACCTACTAGTCTTGCGAGTGCAGAAAGTAATAATATTTACTTCACACATCTTACTTACATCAGTCCGATCCCTAACTAGGAGGACCTGGTAGACATGCACAATGGTATCCAGCTTATTGATAAAAAACTTCATATTTTTCTTTATAAATTTGAAATTTGTATATAGTTAGAATACATACCATACGCAAAGCCAAAATCGCCATACTCAAAACTGTAATGGGTGGAAAAGGAATCCACGATCTACGGTTTAGCAGTCAGAGTAATTAACCACTAAACCAACCGGTCCATTACGATAAGCTAAAAGTATTAGGTAGGGTGTAATGAAGTGTGAAGTTTTCAGCAATTGTTGAATTTTTCTGTAGAAAAAATACCGTAACTGTTGAGAACTGAATTAGCGTTTGAATCGTGTGACCTCATTCGGAAATTAGCTAGACATTAGACATTATATATCAGACTAAATATATATTATCGATGGCAGTAATGGCGCAGGTGTTTTATAAATGATAATAAATAATAATAATAATAAATAAATATTCCGGACATCTAATACACAACGCCATCTAGTCCCAAGCTAAACAGAGCTTGTGTTATGGGTACTAGACAACTGATATAAATACTTATATACTTTTTTTTTTGTAAAAACATACATATTATACATAGAAAACACCCAAACTCCGAAACAAATATTTGCAGATCATATTTGGTCCGACCCGGGAATCGATCGAGGTCTCCTCAAGCTTAGCAGTCGCATACGCTACCACTTAAGCCACTGAGGCAGGATACTAACTTAGTATCTTATTAAACGAAAATAGTGAAGAAAGTCTAGAAAAAGGGGAATACCCGGATTAAGGGTACGAAGAGTTATTCACTATTACGCGGAATTTGTAAATTCTGACTAAGGGAGCAATCTACGTATAATAACAAAACTGTAAAGAGCACTCTACCGATTGGCTGACGTGGAAACCACCAGAGACGGAAATCAAAACATTAAAAATGTGGTTCGAATTCTCAAGGAAGAAGGTCGAAAAGTCTAAGCTTTCGGAAAGGACACTAAAGTTAATAAAAACTACTTGCCTAGTGGTTTAATCGGTAGCTACGTCGCTATTCATCGTTCTACTGCACGCTAAGTGTTGTACTACTAGATTTAAAGTCAGAGCTAACGTTTAGCGTAGCTCTGACTTTAAGTCTAGCAGGTCAATGTAATTCACAGGCCTCATCATCATCAACGGCCTTAAAATAAGTAGTCAATTGCTAAACATAAACCTCTCCTTAAAAAGCCATCTAGTCCCAAGCTAAGCAGAGTTTTTGTTATGGGTGTTAGACAACTGATATGAATACATATATATATATATATATATATATATATATATATATATATATATATATATATATATATATATATATATATATATATATATATTTGTAAATACATACATATTATACATAGAAAACACCCAAACTCCGAAACAAATATTTGTAGATCACGCAAACACTTGGTCCGACCCAGGATTTGAACCCGAGACCTCAAGCATAGCAGTCGCAATCACTACCACTGTGGCAGACAGAAATGAATGAACATCAAAGAGAAATGAATATAGAAATACTTATAAAATTATTGTTGATATCTGAAACGATGATGATTTATTTTGTTTTTGTTTAAATTGATCGCTTATTATGATAATTTTATTTTTTTCTTTAAAGGTTTGTCCTACTATGGCTCAGTAGCCATACAGCTACTTATCAGCCCTTATCTACTACTTACTTGCATCTGAGTCACACATTTCTAGCATTCTTGTTATAGTTTAAACCTTACTTTATTACTCTAATCTTTTTTTAATTCCATATCTATCTCAAAATTTATCTTGCCTTGGAAATTCACAACAAAAATAACTTCAAATAATGGTTTAGTTAACCGATCGTTTATCTTATATGACAACTGATTTAAATTTACAAGACTTTAAGTTACTATGAATGTGGTTCTGATTGAACACGTGTCAAACACACGTGTTTAAGTAGAATACAATTGGTTCGTAGCATCGATCCCTGTTGTATAAGTTTCAATATTATTATCTCATTCACATCGTTCACATTTGGAGAAGTTAATAGAAGAAATACGGCGTGGGTATCTAAAATGTTATTGTAAATTAGCGGGTACAACTTGTACTTCTCCGTTTGGAATATTAATTTCTAGGTATTTTGTAATACTTCATTGTTTATAAAGCATTACAGTCATACAGAGTTAAACTCACTCAGTTTCAGGAACGAGAAAATCATTTAACACATTTTAAATTTTTGGGTAGTCAGGATTCCCTACCTCAATTTTTATTCAACTATGGCAAGGCCAAAAGGAAGGGTAATATTTTTGACAGTCTATGTATGTATGTTTGTATGTTCACCGTAGCTCTTAAACTAGGTACTTAAGTGATTTGTACAATTTTTGTAAAATTTAACAATGAGGTGTCAATAGTTTAATAATCGCCGAGTGACATGGAATATTAATTTTATCAAAGTTTTTAAGTGAGTGAAGTAAGCTCAAAATGAGAGAGTATGGTAACTCACATGATTCTCCCAATGGATTCGCCCTTGACCTTTATACCTACTGTCTGATATGTTAAAGCTGATGATTAAAACTTAATTGTAAGACATTGCCTATTTATGTATTGTTGTATCCTACATAAATAAATCAACATACTCCTAAAATTCAGTAAAATATTGTCATGCATTAAGCATACATTAAAACAAAAGAGTTCAATTTAGTTTGACAGTAGTTCTAATATTTAAAAAGTATCCAAGCATTCCTTTTTTGAAATTAGAAAGTTGAGTCACAGTCGATAGTCACCAAGGGCCCTTGCCCATCTGTCCTTAAAATTACTACAAAAAACAATTAAAAAAAAGTCTTCTTCACTCAATAAAAGATGGTACTGTTCTCAGTAAGCCTCAAGTTACACTTCATGGAAGAATTGACGTCCACGTACATATTTTAATGTACTTTTTGGTAAACCTAAAAAATACTGAACATAGACAATAATTAAAACCTTTTTTTTGTTCCGATAATATAAATTGCTGATAGTTTAAATAAAGTTGTTATATTAATGTCTTTGTTGTTTACAACCGCCATCTAGACAAGTAGTTGTGAACTACGAAGATCCCCAGGGATAAAATTGGGTACAGTCCAAGTTTGGCGTAGTATTGTTCAAAACAGTTCTCCATTACGCCTACAGAGAGCAGTAACTTCTAATTTTTGAAAAGAAAATCAGTATTTTCAACCTATTCGTTAATGTTAGGTTAAAACCAACAATTTATTTATAGTTGGGTTGAATATTAATTGACATTTTGCTGTCAATAATTTCTATCTTACTTAAAAACATGAATAAATTCTTATCAAATTATACCTAGATAAGGAAGTTTTGCAAGTCTTAATTTCCATACATTTTTTTTTATACATGAGCTACCAAAATGACTCTGCCCTGCCTGATGGAAAGCACCAGCAGAATCCAAGAGTGGTGGTCACCACCCTCAATGCAAACAAGGACAGTGCAGCATGGCGACCAGCACTATGGCGGCCTAGTGAGATGCTTTTTTACGCCCCGCTTAAAGGACCCGGGATCATAGTGGGACGGAAACACGTGCGCTGGCAGTGAGTTCCAGGCTTTGACCGCTCGGCACAGGAAGGAAGAGCCGAATCGATGAGTGCGAGAGTGTATGGTCTGTGTAACTAATGAGGTTACCTATTTGAAGCGTTGAATTTTACCCAATAGTTTCATGAAGGTAGTTGAAATGTGGCTTGTTATATTGTATCTACTATTTAAAAAAATCCTTGTTCTAACATAATACTTTTCAGACGAATAATTTTAACTAAAAACATAGGTATCTATAACAGCAAAAATTCACTTCAGAACTTCAAATATTTAAACTCAGCTTCTTAGAGTATTATAGTCCACGGGGTCACTCGGGAAGGTACCATTCACTTTGTATGCCACAAGTTTTTCTCAGTTTTCCATCGTATTTTCTCGAAGTATTGATTTTTAGAAACTGTTATTATTTAATTTGGGATACTCATCAAATTGACGTGTTTCGCTCCCTATCCCGCTTTTTCCTGCCACTATCAGAATTTGATCCAATGATAAAAGTTGGGTGTCTCGTCAAAACGAAGCTGTGTATAAACTTTCAGCCTGTTATTAATCACTGAAATCCCTTGTACGTGGGCCCGTGGACTATTAGCTCATTTTTTTTTTCAAAACAGCGCTCACATTATTTATAAGTACATATATTCTGTGTCGCGGAGGATTTTACAAATATATAGAAATGGACGCAGATCACTAAAATTCTAAGGAACATTTGTGTTTCATACAAAGGTTGTCCCATTATGAGGATCGAATCGAAAACAAGCAGCACTAGATAGCGGCGAGGTTCGCTAAAACCGTTACGAAATCCGTAGAGTTAAATTATAACATCTACGAATTACCTATTCCGTTTAGAAAGAGTCTTTGTGCTATTTTCAAGCTGGCTTTGGGGTTAAAACTTGTAGACCTGGCGAACTTCGTCTTACTTTTCGCGATTTATCAATGTTTTTAACCAACTTCAAAAAAGACGTTTTACGTATGTTGCCTCAGAACTTTCAGCTGGGTGAACTGAATTTGATGATTCTTTTTTTTTGTTTGAAAGCAGTAAGACTCTGTGGCGACTTCCACATATAACACAACGTACTATGGCGCCATCTACCGAAGATACACTGAACTACGAAATAACGCACTACACGGAGTAACTACAAATCCTGAATCACGCAATAAGTAGTTCTCGCGCCGATTATCATATATACAACATCCCAACATCAAATGTTGGGCAGTGGCCCGCCAGGCATGATCACCTCGCCTGGTCGGAGGATCCTCCCTTTGTGTTGGGTGGAACATGATACCCGTTCCCCCACAACTCTATAACAATTTGACTGAAACAATCCGTCGTGCCAAAATCTTGACTGTATTTTTTTTATGGAATAGGGGCAAACGAGCATACATATCGCCTGATGGTAAGCGATTATCGCCGCCTATGGACACCCGAAACACCAGAGGCGTGACAAGTGCGTTGCTGGCCTTTGGGGGATGGGGTGTATGTATATGTTTATATATGTGTAATATATTATGAGTAATATATTAGGTCTTTACCTATGAAATTGCCGTTTTGTATGCAATAAGTGAAAGTACTTATTTTTTCAAACTTTTTTATTTATGTTATTCGAAGTAATCACCCATGCCATCGACGCATCTTTGCCAACGTATTGGCAGTTTATTGATGCCCTTCTTGTAAAAATCAGCTGGACGGGAGGCAACAAACTCTTCAAAGGCATTTTGTACTGCCTCTCGGGAATTGAATTTTTTACCCACTAAAAAGTTGTCTAAATTTTGGAAAAAGTAATAGTCGGTAGGTGCAAGGTCTGGTGAGTATGGCGGATGAGGGAGAGCTTCCAACCCCAGCTCTTGCAGCTTGGAGACTGTCTGTTGCGCAGTATGGGGTCGCGCGTTGTCGTGAAGGAGCAGTGGGGACGACCGATTGACCAAAGCTGGTTGCAGATGTGCAAGCTTCTCCATCATTCTCTCCAGTTCTTCACAGTACACATCTGCATTAATGCTCATGCCGTTTTGTAAAAAGCTGTGGTGAATCACACCCGCACTAGACCACCAAACAGTGACCATCACCTTTTTAGGGGTCATTTTTGGTTTAGGGCATTGCTTTGGTGCTGAACCAGGGTCTAACCAACTTGCTGAGCGCTTTCGATTGTCGAACAGAATCTATTTTTCGTCGCACGTAATTATTTGTTTCAAAATTCCTTCATTTCTTTGCCTGTTGAGCAGAGAAAGACAGGTCTCGACGCGTACGTTGCGCTGGCGATCGATCGTTAAGGTCGTGGGGTACCCATCTATCAAGCTTTTTTACCTTGCCAATTTGTCGCAAATGGATCAATATTGTTTTGATGATTACATTAAAAGCTGCTGCTAGCTCAGCTGTAGATTGAGTTTCGTCAGCTTCCACAATCGCCTTTAATTCATTATTGTTAACCAAAGTCTCCGGACGACCACGAGCTTCATTTTTCAAGTCAAAATTTCCAGAACGGAACCGGGAAAACCAATAAAGGGTTGTGCGTTCGTTTGTACAGTTCTCTCCGTAAACGTTTTTGATGTTACGTGCCGTTTGTGTCGCGTTGGTACCACGACGGAACTCATATTCCATAATTACACGAATTTTTAAAGTATCCATTATGACGAAAAATGTTCAAATGTAATGAAAATACAACGCTAATCAAGAAACAAAAGACTGAGTTTGTAAATAGAATGTCATGGTTTTAAAACAAAATTAATTTGAATTTAGAATACAGAGCCATTACAAACTTTTTTTTATTTGAAATGACCAGTACTGAAGAAACGCAATTTCATAGGTAAAGACCTATTATTATGATATTTAAAATTTAGTGATTGTTTTTATGATTCATATAATAAATTTAAGATTTGTGTGCCCTACTACTGCTGTCCTAATTAATGTCACTTACCAAAATATCCCTTCGAAGTTTGTCTACAAGACATCACCATGAGCGAATAAATAAATATTTTCAAAATTTCCGAATGATTTGTTTTAGTGCGTGCCGCAATAGTGTACAGACTCAAGATAATTTTATACTTCCGTTTTCTTTTTAATTTTCTTCCAAACAAAACTTGTCCTGACTATAACAAACACGTAAAAAGAGTTATCCAATTTGGTGCAACCGATCGGAATTTATGCGTGAACATACATTTCGGTGATTAATTTTTATGTATATACCTAGATGAAAACATTTCCTTTCTTATAATAAAACAAAACTGTATGGTTTATTTTTAATAAAAAAATCAAAATTTCTATTTATATATAAATGTTATGTTGGTTTGTGTACGCTTCAAAAACTCAAAAAGTTCTGCACCGATCGAGCTGAAATTTTAGAATATATAAACGTATATAATCCGCATCAAGGATTGTTTTTATCTAATTTTTGCATCAGTCACATATCCGCGACCGCGAAAAATCACGAAAAAACCGACATAAACGCGGTTGGAGCCGCGGGCAACAGTTAGTAATTATATATAATAAAATAATTTTGATTCAATGATTGTCAGCTGTAAAGTTATTAAAAGAATTACATTAAAAACCCCGTTATTGAAGTTACTATGCCTCAAAGGGCAGTAACGCAATTGTAACTTTAAGTTGCAGGTGTCTATGGTCAGCGGTAGACCATTACGACCCATTAATCCTCCCAAACAAACCTTTTTGCGTCACAATTTACGTTATTAATACTACTAGACTTTTGAAATCAAAGTGGCATATGTTAGAACGATGTTATTTGATGTCGAACGTAAGCAATGACTGTTGACTGTTGATATAAGAGTATAAATAAAATTATTATGGATATAATGAATATTTATTTGTGCAATAGGGTATATACTTTTAGTTTATTCATTGGAATAAATTAATATTTGAATCATTTCCATTTAATTTACCTACAACCTGAATAGGAAATTAAAGTACTTTCTAATCTGTAAGTATGTTTGTTGGATCGTTAATAACGATCAATATGTAGCATCAATATTATAAATTACAATAACACAATACTCATAAATGTGGTAATTCCCGCTCTGGCTCGTTCCTGGTGCAGAGGATGTTCCTCTGCACCAGGAACGAGCCAGAGCCGCTGTATAGCAACGGACATCCGTTGCTATACAGCGGGGCAACGCTGCTAGTACTCATATCATAGGCACCTTTGCACCGGGAACGATCCAGGGAATATTTGTATACATAAATAATTTTCAATCAATTAGAAAATTATTTGTACATCTAAAGTTTAATAAATTTATTACACAATAAATTTATTAAATCGCGTATCTAAATTTAATCTAAGATCTAAATATAATATGTAAAGCAAAAATGATGTACCTACACTTTTTTACGAAAATTATGCGAACTGAGAAGTATGAAATTTGGCATATTTAAAGAGTATGTGAAGGAGTGCGGCAAGCTAAAAAATTAAGAAATTAAAATGTATTATGATCGAATTTCGACCACTGACCGACCACTAGTACTATCAATATCGTCTCTATTATAACAAAATACGGGTACATAGAATTGTTTTCCTTATTACTTGTGTAGCTTTATCTACTAACAATTTTCCAGTTTACACTCGAAACTCCGATACGACACCAAGTGGAGGCGAACAAGCAAACAAGCGAGCAGTACATAGGGGAGAAATAGACGGTTATACAGAGACCCGGAGACCTCGGCAAACCTAGGCGTTTGTAGGAAAAACCCAGGCGAGCGCCCGGGGCGTTCGGTGCAAACATACCGTCTCCGGGGAGCCGCTCATTAGTTGTTCAAACACGCCGGCGGCCACTTTGACAAGCGACGCGCTAGGACTCGCCTCTTGCCTCTCCTTGCCCGTCGACGACCGATCTTCCCCTTCACTGATCTAACGTTAACTATAAAGAGCTATCAGGACTGCAGATAGTAAATACGCGGTTTGTTTTATTAGACAAACGACGGTATCTTTGCACAGCCGTTTACACAAACCTAGGGAAATTAACTACCGTTCTATATGTTGAGGCCATGACAAAATTATCGTGTTCTATTTAAGGCATTCAAGCTCTGCTTAGCTTGGGACTAGATGACTTTGCGTGTTAGATGTCCGAAATATATATTTATTTGATTTTATTTCCAGTGATCGTGGTGGTCACATGTCAGTGCAAAAAATTGAATTGTGAAGATACAATAATAATATAAACGAAAAGTGCCTTATAAACGGACCCTATAATATCTACAAATACAGTGCAGTCCACTACTTTCTACCTCACTTGGAATCATATTTATTGCTTGACCCCGAAGTACGTACATTCTTTGCATAAAATTTCAACTTATTTATCACTCTTTAAAGTACTGTTACGGGCAGTAAAGTTCGTCAGTTTAAAGTAGCTATCCTAAATACCTTTTGAGCGTCATGTTTAGTGACTTTTGTAAGTCAGTGCAGTGCATGCAACTATTGCAGATTGAGTATTAATTTACTTTTGAATTGTAGCTATATGCTATAATATATCAAAATTTTTTCATAAAAAGTTCTAAAGAGCAAGCTATTTCTAAGAATACTAATTATTAAATTTAGTAAATAGTTGGTTAACTTGCTAAAATACTGATATCCTAATATTATATACATGATCTTTGCTAATGGCGCCGCGGATCGCAATCATGGCAATGGCTGAACTGTCATCAATCACGGGCTCAGGTGCACCTAGTGCCTCTTCCCCTGACGCCCGCACACCGCACCTCACCTCCCCGAAGCCAGCCCTCGTCTGCACCGTAGAGTCAAAAGGCCTCGCGTTCAGTCTTCAATTATATCTGTCGTAAAGTCGTAACTATGAAACTGTTCAGTTATAGAGCGGGAACATTTTTAGATGAAAGATTATTTATACATGTTAATATTAAACCCAAAAAATTTTAATACAAGAAACAAGTCTAAACTCGTTGGTACCTATCATCACTTACATAAGCACACAACTCGTTCGTAGGTCTTGGTATACGTCTTTCATTATAAGGCTGCTGATTTTGACGCTTTTGCACTTTAGGACCCTATAATGTAAGGTCTAGCTATTGAAATGAAACTTTGTTCCCGCTAATCTATATACTGTCCGAAAATAACGTTTGGAAATCATGAATAATAGTTTCCATTTTACATTACGTCACATTGTAGTCTAACGTAGGCTGGTGATAAACAAGCTTAAATATTTATACGTAAAAATATTTTTTTTGATTAATAACTCACACACACGACTCAAATTATCGTCCTTATGACATAGTGTTTTTTTCATTGTTAGGAATCGATCCCACGACCTCTGGCTTAGCTGTCAGGATCACTAACCACTAAGCCAACGGGTTAATCGTTGTACCCACTGACCTAAAATTTAATGGCGTCTAAAAAGTAACGTTTGAATATAATACATTTTTGGGATATCGCTAACTGCATAAGTGACTGATATCTTAATATATATAAATCTCGTGTCACAATGTTTGTCCTCAATGGACTCCTAAACCACTTAACCGATTATAATACAATTCGCACACCATGTGCAGTTCGATCCAACTTGAGAGATAGGATAGTTTATATCACAATTTACTAATTGGGAAAAAAATATTTCTTTTGAAGAGAAGCAGACGAAGTTGCATAAGTCAGCTAGTATCATTATAAAATGCTTTCTTCACACCTAGAAACATTCAACTTGGAATAATTCTGTTGAATAAAATATTTGTAAGTTACAATTAATAGTAATTAACATGTTGATAACATTTAATAGTTAGTTAGTATAACAAGTTAGGCCCTAGTAAATATTATGAAATTCCGGTCATTAGACTTTTATAGTTAGCAGCTAATCAGGTATTTCCTTTCTTATTACTACGCTGTAATAGCCAACTAATATTATAGTAATGTAGATTTAATTCGTCTCTCGGTAATGCAGAGGTTTTTAACTGTAATTAAATAATCTTTAATGAATTGAATTTTAAGTTAAATAATAATTAAACGTTTTTAATCTATAATAATATTATAAAGCTGAAAAGTTTGTTTGTTTGAACGCGCTAATCTCAGGAACCACGGGTCCGATTTGAAAAATTATTTCAGTATTGGATAGTCCATTTATTGAGGAAGGCTATAGGCTATATATCATCACGCTGAGACCAATAGGAGCGGAGTACCAGTGAAGAATGTTTAAAAAACGGGGGAAAATTATTACGCTACGGGTAATAGTAGACGTAAACGAGGTTGGGAGGGTCAGCTAGTTTCATTATAAACTAAAAACTAAAGTCAACCCGTAAGAATAACATACAAAAACCTAAATAGAATTCAGTTAGAATCCAAAGTGATTTTTACAAAAGTTTAAAAAAAAATGTCGGCAAACATAAAGTTAATCGGGGCCAAACGTTTTTGTATGTGTACTAAAATACAATCGAATTGAGAACCTCTTCTTTTTTAAAGTCGGTTAAAATTCAGACAAACTCTTTCGTAGTCATACGATAGTTGGTATATCATCACTGACAGCCTTTAAATGCTGAACATAGGCCTTTCTTAGCAAGGAGGTATTGGCCTACTATACCACTTAGCCAGACGGGTTGGTAAAGGGTTTGTTGCAATCTTTCTTACTTTTTACAGTGATGTTTTGTCTGCATGTTTGCTTTCTTAGTTACCTTTTAAAATACCCGTGGTATGAACAAAAGGTGTGGCAATACTGGGTATTCTGAAAGACATTTGAAATATAGATTATTTTGCTATTATACTTAGTTTTTAAAATGTCACTTACGATTACTAGTAGGTACTTGGAAAGATTTCTTTGTATATGTTATGATCCAAAAAACGTATAAACAATCTCTCTATGTTTTTGACTCAACTGAGAGTGACATAGGCCTGTCCTTTGCAAAATAAATGGGCCGGTTCGACCGGAGTGATACCACGGCCTCACAGAAAACCGGTGTGAAACAGCGCCTGTGCTGTGATTCACCGATTGAGTGAGGATACCGGAGGCCCATACCCCAACCCCTCCCCCCATACCTCAAAGGCCGACCAACGTACTTGTGACTCCTTTGATGTTGTGGGTGTCCATGGGCGGTGGTAATTGCTTACCATCAGGTGATACAAGTACATTTGCTCGCTTGACCGCTGTTCCATAAAAAAATACAATGTACCATAAAAATTTCACAATTATCGAATAATCACGGACAAAGTCTAAAGCAAATGCAATTTTTTTTTTAAGAGTACAAGTAACGCCCTTTTCAATGATACCAAACACGGCATATTCATCTTAAATTTATTTTAACACAGTACTTTATGACAGCTGGAGGGCGCCACATTAGATGCAGTGATACGTCATATACCCTATTGGGAAAGTACACGATAGTAGCGCCATGTCGCAAACGCAACTTTCGGGGCGTTTGTCAAATAGTGAATGACAATTTCGTACTATTTTATACAAAATAATGTAAATCTATATATATAAAAATTAAACCCGTTTTCCGTTGTCACGACATAGCATGAAAACGGCTTGACCGATTTGGCTGATTTTTTTTTGTAGTTTTCTAATACTCTGTACAAGGTTCTTACGGAAAAAAATATTAAGAAAATCTCTCAGAAAGATTGAAAAATATACATTTAATTTTGCATATTTTAATAAAAGCGCGTTACGAATGTCAACGTCATTCAATTTAAAACAAAAAACTCTGTGGTGATCTATGACACCACAGACATAACCGCGCTAACAAATGTCAACGTCATTCAATATAAAACAAAAAAATATGTGGTAATCTGTCACACATCCATAACCGCGCTAAAAATAATTTTATTAAGTTTTTGATAAAGTTCGTTTTGAGTGTATGTGGCATCAACCTAGAAAATCCATATTTTTCACATGGCCAATTATATGTCGCCTGTTCCCGTGTCGGAAAACCATCAACATTATTTATTTACGCGCCAGAACATAAAACTAAAAATATAGTTTATCAAAAAGCATTAGAATAGAGAGAGAAGCAGTGAAGGGTATAGAGGCTATTAGTTGCTTTCTAGAGCGCGCGTGATATTGAGCTCAGTGTTAACTTCAAAATGCCCAGTTGTTCAATAGCGATTTGTAAAATTATAAGTGAAATTATTGAACCCTACGGAATAAACACTATTATAAATATATATATTTTGTTTTTTATTTTATAAAATTAGTAAAGTCCTTCTCAGGTATGACGAGACCAGGGAAATAGGTATTCATTTTTATATGGAGGATATTATCGATTCCAGTCCATTCGGCAAACATCGCTGACTTTAACACGCTATAAACTAGTTTAAATGTAAGTACTCTTCCAACCTAAAACGAAAACACACTTAAGTAGTTTACAGTAGATTGAGTATATCTATTAACATTTTAAATAATTGATTACATATCAAAAACTCTTGGGTTGTCACTGGAGTAAAATACAGTTGCGTTTATAACCAGAGCGGCAAGTGCAAACAAATTGCTACTTTAATATGTCCGTGCTTAATTATGTACATTTAAATCTTTGATTTAAGTTCCAAGCCGCTTTAGGAAAAACATAAAAATTACACTGACTATTTCTGCTGTTATTTTTGCAGTTTACTTACAACAACAATAATGACCCATTTTTAAAGCAATTTCAAATTGACAAGTTTCACTAAGCCCCTATTGTTGTACATTTCAGCCACGGCAAGCGCTGCGATCGTTTCCTATACGGTATACCTCCACCATACACTTCGCACGATCCAAGCTTCTAACGATACCTCATTTATCCAGCTCTAATAGTATAGTAGTATAGTTGAGGAGCTATGAGAGAACAGATGAACATACGTACATACATGCATACATAACCTATCAAAATCATAACCCTCCTTTGGCTTTGCCGTAGTCGCGTAATAATGATGTAGTTTAAAACAGAGTTGGGTTTAACCTTTCTCTCCTTTGCATTTTATTTCAAAAATAATGTTTAACTCTTCTTCAAAAGTAAAATATACAAAGTATGTCAAAATTCTAACCCTCCTTTGACTTTGTTGTAGTCGGTTAAAAATACAACTATACTCTTTTCGGTTCTAAAGTAGTAACAACCACTAAACTTAATGTAATTTTTTTATGGTTTCTGATTTTACTGGTATTTTGAATAAAATTTACTACGTTGGTACATTTTTACGTTTAGTAACATTGCTTTTAAATAACTAACGCAATTAAGCCGTTATACTTTTTTTAAAATAACAATTGTTTTTAGATTTTCTTAAATCAATAGTCAAAAATTCTTAGAGTTAAGATTTCTCCTCGGTGGTTCCCTCTAATTGTAGTTTAATGCGCCCATTCGTACAATTAAAAAAAATAACCTCACACCTACTCAAAGCTTTATTATAGAGCAATCTAGCGACACCCATTATATGGGTTAAATGAGTAATAAATCAACCTCGCTTTACGTATATATTTTATATCTCGCTGCGGCATGTGTGCATGATACCATGAGAGTCTCCGTGATTCGGAGGTCACGTTAAGCAGTCGGTCTCGGTTGTTATCAGAGGATAACAGTCGTGAAGTTTAGTTGGAGGCCTTTGGGCAGCTTAAAAACATTCAACGGCAAGATTACGTAGCCACAATGTTGTCTTGCCCGTCCACAACACGCACTTGCCAGCGAGGGGACGTATCTCTCCTTAGAGAAGACCCGAGCCCTGCAGTGGGACATTATGGATACGTTGTTGATAATTAGATCTTTAGTTTTGGTAGTTTGGTAGGCACGTACTAAAATGTATTTCACGACAAAATTATGGCTCTCTTCGTTCATCGTAGACAACAGACAGCCGGACACGGAAGATATTCTTATTACCCTTTAAAAGACACTAATTATAGTTAATCTTTTAAGAAAGATAGGCATGTTCGCTCAAAATTTTAAAGTGTTCCATAGGAATTGTAAAAATTATTTCATATCAATTATCGTCACGAAGTATTAAGTGATTCATGCAGTCTAATTTTCCTTTATTTTCATATTCGTAACCTAGTTCAAAAATATTTAAGAAAACTATAAAGCAAAAGCTTAAGTTCAAAAAGATTCTTAGCTAAGTTGGTGACTTTCTTTTCTCGAAATTCATTCCATATTTCGGTACGAAGAACGTTAATTAAAAATAGTACGATGAGTATGGGGACAGTGGCGGTGCAGCTCGGCATGTGGCACGGAGGGCTCAAATCGAATTAGTCGAGGGTAAGTGGAGAGTGGCGTACGCACACCGCCCATAACCCACGCATTATCGGATTAGCTGCCTTCATGCCTTTATGCGACTTGCCATCTCAGATCACAAATACTCGTGTACCGTGTGCTTGTGTTTGTCTTGTAGTGATTTTATGTCAAGGTCGTATGCATAATGTTAGCAAGATTTCTTTACAAGGTTTTGTTTTATTAGATTAAGATATGAAGAAAGAAAAACAAATCCTAATACTTTATTACTGATCCCTGCCCAAATATAATAATATCGAATCGATGTATATAGATCTTACGTAAACTATAAGCTAACATTGCAGTAACTGAGAACATTAGCCTAGAAAAAATCCCATTATCAGCATCAAAACGGCAGTAGATGCTACAATTCAGGCAGATAAGTATATTGCAGTAAATGTTTTCAATAAATGCATAAATTCTACACATTTGACTTTTGGAAAGTGGTGATAGGCGCAAGAAGGCTGGCAGGAGCTTCTCCCTTCCTTCAATGATACACCTGATTGCAAGGAAATGCCTATGGCATTAAGTCCACCTTATGCAATGTATGTGCAGGAAGGTTAAATAAGTACTGTTTTTAAATTTTCAAAACAATGTGTTATACCGCCACTTACTTATTGTACATAGATAGTACTACTTCGCTGCTTGCTACAGAGTGTTTTGGGTTCGTCCCTGTTCCTACATAATAATTGTTTTATGTAACACACAATGCAACACACATTAGCTACAGATAGGTTCATAAAAGTTGCTTTTAATTAAATTGAAAATGACCTTGATGTAACTAAACTTCTCGCTGCCGTTCGAATAGGAAGATTTTGAACGATATATGTATATGTAAACAATGAAATCTATTTTACAAACACAGTTTTTTACGAAGATTTATAGTAATACAAATATAGCCATATACGTATTTGTTTGTAGAAGAACATTCGTCGACAAGGAAAGAGAAAAACTAAGCGGCATTTGTTGTTTGATTGCAGGTTGCTAAGTGATCACATATTTTACCGCGGAGACGCAGTGTTTTTCATCCCGCGAGACAGAGAGCAAACCCAGTATTTATCTCGCTGTTGAGATATTTAGGCTCTTTAGTTTTTATAGCGAATGATAAAATTTATAGAAATCTATTAATAATAGTTGCAATTATGAAGCACAGATTATTTAGTAGGTTGATAAATAGATAAGTACCTACTTATTTAAAGGCGGCAAACGAGTAGACGTATCGCCTGATGGTAAGCGAAAACCGCCGCCCATGGACCCCCGCAACACCAGATGCGTCATAAGTGCGTTGCCGGCCTTTGGGGGAACGTGTGAGAGATAGGGAGGGATTGTGCCTCCGTTATCCTCACTCACTCGGTGAAACACATCGCAGGCGCTGTGGTCCCATTTCAATTTGGTCCAGTTCTTGAAGTCGGTTATTGTTAAAATTTTTGTTTATTTAATATGGTAGATTCGAATACAAAAAGTGCAGTTACGATAACATCAAAAAGACTAGCCCGCAACCTGATTAAATTGAAAAGGGATGATCTCAGAAAGGTCATAGTTATCCTGACTGGGTATTGTCCCCTAAACAAGCATCTATTTACTATAGGCGCAACAGCCAGCCCTCTATGCAGGGGATGCATAGGGACAGAAGAAATGCCGCAGCACAAGTGTGGCAGATCAACGGGCAGACATCCTCCAATCGACATTGCTCCCGGAAACATGTAGTGACCTGATAAGGCTGTTGAGCTTTTGGGATGATCTGGGATGGTTGGAGTAAGAAGATGATAAACCCACGTACAACGGCCCAATCAAGAGACTAAGTCCGGAAATAGCCCGGAAACATTATGGATATGCAAGATCATATCAATAACGTTTCTATTTTTTTGTAAATTTTGGTTTTTAAAAAGAGAAAGAAAAGAACTTCTGATGAAAATTCAAATTTATACAAATAAATAAAATTGAAGTGGCTGGTTTTAATTACTAAGTAATAGGTTTAAATTTATAAACCTACTAATTTGTAATGAGAGTATACGTATACACCTATTCAAATTAAAAATTGATTTTATGATGTAAATAACGTACTTAGTACTTACATCAAAAATCATATAATATATTTTTTATCTGTGTTTCTGTCCCGCTAATCTCTGGAACGATAGTAACAATTGTGACGGAATGATATAAGGAGTAGCTGAGGGTACTTTTTTAAGACTAGTTATGCCAGCTTGCTTTCCTTAGCTAGTAAGTTCAGTAAGTTTTCTTTTCCTGAATTTTAACTGATAATTGGTAACCTACTACAGCGCCATCTACCGAAGATATACTGAACTACGAAGTAACGCACTACACGGAGTAACTACAAATCCTGAATCCCGCAATAAATAGTTCTCGAGCCGATTATCATATATACGACATCCCCACATCAACTGTTGGGCAGTGGCGCGCCAGGCACGATCACCTCGCCTGGTCGGAGGATCCTCCCTTTGTGTTGGAGGGACATGATACCCGTTCCCCCACAGGTACATTAATCGACTGCCCTGTGTGATTCAGGTGTTTGAACCTCCAAAACTATTACGTTTGACGGCATGCACATTTGAAGACTATGTTAATATTTTAAAAATAATCTACTCAAATGTTTCTTCATATTTAATAATTGAGTTAATCGTGTCGCCGTATATATAAAACTAAAATGGAATGCAGCAATTCTATGTCCCGGTATACTGAGTGCTCTGACTGATGGTCTGATGGGATAAGAGAAGTGGTTATACCTCCAGTTTATGCAAATAGGTAGGACTTTCTTTTTTGACTACACCAAAGAGTAAGCCGGTTAAATTAAGTTTCCTTCTGGCTTCCATCTTTATGCCATGGTCATTTATATATGGTGTTGCGTGATGACGTCTGGGGATTTTAAACAAATGAAAAAATCATTTTTTTAACGGCCGGATCGATTTCGACGGAACTTTTACTGATGATACAAGAAGTAGTTAAGGCTACTATTTTAAAATTAGATATGCCAGCTTGCTTTGCTTAGCTAGTTAGATAGTAAGTTCAGTAAGTTTTCCTTTCATTCATTTTCTTTTCCCGAATTTAAACACATAATTATTAG
Organism: Spilarctia lutea; assembly: GCA_916048165.1. Classification (NCBI taxonomy): domain Eukaryota; kingdom Metazoa; phylum Arthropoda; class Insecta; order Lepidoptera; family Erebidae; genus Spilarctia; species Spilarctia lutea. The sequence continues at coordinate 11,740,928 of OU696475.1, read as the reverse complement.
GTTAGGTATTAGGTAGGTTAGGTACATTAATTGACTGCCCTATGTGATTCAAGTGTTTGAACCTCCAATACCTTTGAAGACTATGTTAATACTTTCAAAAAAATCCACTGAAATGTCTCTTTATATTCAATAATTAAATTAGATTTCCATAATACTGCATACGAATTAAAAAAAAATGAAATGAGTGAGATTGAATTTAGTATGAATTGCGATTCTACTGTTTGACAAAGTATGTGACTAAACTAACGACTGTTGCATTATATTTATCACTAGCTGAGCACCGCGGTGTTACTCGAGGTTGGTGTAGTAGATTTACAACATTCAACAACTGCAAGTAACGTAGCGGGGCGAACCTAGTCTAGAAAAAGTTACCTAAAATACTCCTTAGGATTATCATGAGCTATCAGTGTCATTGAAAGTCCCGTCAAAATCATCCATTCATCATCCAACCGTTCCTAAGATAAACCGGAACAAACAGATGGACAGGTAAAAAAAAAGACTTTTTAGTGTAAGTACCGTATATACTTTTATATGCATTGAATTAAATGCTGTTCATTTGAAATTACAAACATACACTAATTTTATTAATTGTATAGATTATTTATTATATTTTTATATTATTTATCATCGAAACAAAATATTTCATTGCATGTTTGATTCCATTTCAATTTTATGGACGGACCTTCACCAAAATTAAGTGAAAATTAATTCTTACAATACCACTTATCGGTCTTGAGTCTGGTTATAATGTTATAATAGTCAAAGTTAAGCTATTATTGGAACGAAGTTCCTTATCGCGCGTTGTGAAAAGGGGCTAGACGGAAAAAAATCATACGAAAAAGTTGTCACGACACTTTTTGCTATTTTAAATTATATTTGTTATTAGTTTATTTTTCATTGCTTGATTCACTATTTTTGTTATGGGAACGAAGTCTTAATATTTTTTTATTAAGAAAATATTGTTTTGTTATTATTTTTTAAAGAATTGGTGAAAAACATTTTTCAATTTTATATATAGCGCCATCTTTAGAATAGAAACTGAACTTACATTTACGTGTTATAGTTGTCGTTGCCAGTAGTTTAATATTAATAATATAGATGTCGCTGTAAATTAATGATTTTTAGAATTATGTATATCAAATATAAATACAAAATATATCAATAAATAAGTTTAGCAGTGAACTGCGATAGGCTGGTAACGACACTTTTTGTTAAAGTAAGCTATTGTAAGCCGTGCGGCGTGCGCATGTTTCTCTGTCTGTCTGTCTGTCTCTCTCTCTGTCTCTATCTCTCTTATAGAAAGCAAGCCAGATATTTTCGTTTCGTCTTTCTATTTCGAACTTCGTTCCATCCGGGTGTCCCTTAACACCTCTCAAGTTTTTTTAGATAGATTTTTTAAAGTGTACGTAAATTTTTTGTACAGTAGACTTAAGAGTAGTGACAACCTATGTTATTAGATAATAATAATAATAATAATAAAAACAGAACTATCATAACGGACAAGACCATTCATTTCAATAGACCAGACATCACACTTCACGACAAAGTAAACAAAACCGTATATCTCATAGACATAGCAGTCCCGAACACCCATAATCTACAATCTACAATAGCTGAAAAACTTACCAAGTATCAAGATCTGGCAATAGAACTGAAAAGGCAGTGGCAAGCAGTAAATATCCATATAGTCCCAATAGTTATATCTGCAACCGGAATAATACCTAAAAGCCTTCACCGTAGTCTAGACATTTTAGAAATGCCACAACACTCATTGTACTTGCTTCAAAAAGCAGTTTTATTAAATACCTGTAGACTTACTCGCAAATTCCTCACTACATCTTCAAGTTCATCCACATACACCATCACTTAAACCTGATTACACTTGGCTACGGCCCGTGAAATCGAAAAAAAAAAAAACCCCGTTTAGGGAGATTAATAAAATGTGAAAATAATAATAATAATAATAATTTTTATTGGTATAGACAGTGTTAAATTACATTGAAACACAACCTGTGTTACAGGAGTCAGTGTCTTCACCCTTTATGATACGTCAACTATACAATAAAAATACAGTAAAGAGTGTGTGTGGCAGTATGCAATGTGTGTGCCTGTGTACGTATGTATGATTGTGGATGTGACTATGTAGGTATGGTGTATGTGTTTGTGTGTGTCTTTTTGGTGTGTGTGTGTTTGTTTGTGTGTGTGTGTGTGTGTGTTTGTTTGTGTGTGTGTGTGTGTGTGTGTGTGTGTGTGTGTGTGTATGTGTGTGTGTGTGTGTGTGTGTGTGTGTGTGTGTGTGTGTGTGTGTGTGTGTGTGTGTGTGTTCATTGTAAGAGGGTTTCGGTTTTTGTGTAGTCTAGTGTAAGTAGCCATGATTTAATTTTAATTTTGACTTCGTGTTTTACCAGTGAATTAATGAGCAAAGTTTTGTTTACTATATTATATATGCGTTTACCTAAATATAAATATTGCCGTCTTGCTTGTGCAGTTCTGCATTTTAAGGGTTGACACACGTTAGTTACGGTACGCTTAATTCTATTTTCGTAATTAATTGGTGTAATGTTATGTTGCATAATTGTTAAATTAAGAATATACAGTTGTCTTACTGTAAGCAGTTTACACTCTTCGTACAATGATTTTGTTGGGTGCCTGAATGGTTTAAATGTCATAACCTTAAGTAGTGATCTTTGGGCTCTTTCTAGGTAGGTAAAGACTAGAAGACAACATTTAACCTTTTTATTTATGTAACTATACCATAATGGGAACGGGACATATATTTGGGATAATTGTACTTGTAATAAATCATATTATATTCTGTAAAGTAATTCTGTATTAAAGAAATTAGAACTCGAGAAAATTTACCTCACCCTCAATATCAGTATGTATATTCCTTTAAACTGCTTAGTAATCAATCAAATCAACAATAAAAACAAATCAGCTAGTGCACGAGAAAGGAAAAGCATAAAACAAAATAATAAAAAAAAAGTTGTACGACAGTGTAATTAATATAAATAATAAATAAAGTGGTGGATACAATGTCGCGCGAAGCGGGCGCGGACGCGTGCGCTGTCCCAGGGGATTTTCCTCCGTAATTTCAATATTGTAAATATTATACGCGTCATTTTCTCACACGCACCGAATACCCCTGTGCACTTGCCAGTTTGCCACCCGCTGGTTTGCTACTGGTGAGACTTCGCTATGTGAATATTTATGACAATTTATATCATATACGGTAGAGTTTAGTACGAATAAAATACATAGTTGCAATTCTACTTTACGTAAAGTATGATGAGCGTATAAATCTGTTTAATTATTTTTACAAAGTCTAACCTTACGTGATTTTGGTAAGACTTATGAAAACTGCAGTACTTACCCCTATTCTAAGTTGCCACCTGTAGACTTGGATAGTATTGCATGCTATGGAGAAGCGAATTACCCTGCTCTAGATAAAACGACTGAACTCGATTGGATTGCATTCCCTTGTTGTTCCAATAGAAAAAATTATGTCCTTGTTTCCAAAAATTAAACCTTTTAATTAAAGTCGTTTCAATCTTGTTTCAAGCAATTTAACTCATTTAATGTCTCATCAGAGTAATAATATCCACGTGCTTAAAAACAAATTTTAATATAATTGTCTTTAAACCTAAAAAGCTAAAGAGATCGAATGAAGTCTTGTTTACAGCAGCTTCCTTGCTGCTACTATTAGTAGTAGTTAGTAGTAGTTCCTACTTTCATTCTCTTTTTTTTCAAAAACCCTCTGTATTCAATCGAGGCTGAGGTTAATGTAGAAGTTACTAACTGTTGTGTTTGTTTTGCCTAGTGTCGTCCACTGATGAACGAAGGCCTCCCCCAAAGAGCCCCAACTATTCCGGTCTTGGACAGCCCTCATCTATTCATTGTCAGCCATTTTCTTCAAGTTGTCGGTCCATCGTATCGCAGGGCGTCCTACACTATGTTTGTCTTATCGCAGATTAACACTTGTAGGTTTCAGAAACACAATGACTGCACATGTCAGCATGGAAAAAATTCTAAATAATATGATTGATTAAAATATTTTTTTACACATAAAATTTTGTGTACTTTACTAACTGTGTCAAGCAATTTTACCCGCGGTTTTTATTTTACCTTTACAACCATAATCACTGCTAACGCTGCGGAGCAAAGCTAGTCTAAACTTATATACTTATATCATCAGATATCTGCCAGTGAAAATCCAGCCGTTCTAGAGATTAGCTAGAATAAACAGATGCAAAGACAGACACACGGACACATGTAGGTACGGAGAGGCAGACAGACAAATATTTTAATATTTTTTTTTGTAAGTACCGTAAGCATATTGGGGTGATTGTGTGAAAATAAAGAAATATAATATTTTACTTACTATGCCTAATTCTTGTTTGGATATTCATTTTAAAAAAGTACTTAATATACATTTTAAATTTTAAATTAATGAATAAGTTGTTCGGAATATGATTTTAGACTGACGTGATAGTAAAAATCTCTACGGTTTAAGCGATTGGTTTGTATTTATTAAATGTGTCTTTGTGTTGTATTGCTTTGTCCATGATTATATAATTTTTTTTTATAATTTTTCATTACTAACTTATTTAAAGTTTAATAATTATTACATTTATTGACGTGACAACGTCTTATAAATTGGTTTGCCGGGTGACACTTCAAGAAACTGCGTTACGCTCCGCTCACGTTATGCGCTCACAATGAGAGCGAGTGAGAGGCACGCGTCCCTTCCACTCGGGCATGGTTAGCCCGCCTAAGAGCGAGAGAGACAGACATAAAAAGTGAAAGGCACGCGTCGAATTATATTTAAAACGTTAAAATTAATGTTTTAAATATAATTCTTTGTATAAATAAATGTTTTAAATTGTTACTATTATTTCATCCTTCTTCCTACTATACGAATGAATATTCACATTAAAATTATTTTACCACTCAAAGTCGTTGTCACGTAAAACTTTCGCCCGTATACCGACTTTACAGGCAACCAATTTTTTTTAATGAAAACAAAACAAATGCGAGGCAGTCCTTGGGGACGACTTTGCCGATAGAAGTGAAAAGTACATAAGTATGTAGAGAAACATTCTCTGTGTGTATATATAACGTATACCTACTAATAACGCACGAAGGTACATCTATGTACGTATTTACACAGTATACATATAGCTCATGTCAATTTTCACGCTTTTTGTTCACCCAAAAAGTAGACATATATTCACAGTATACGAGTACATATAGCTTACCGTGGGAGAGCCATGCTTCGGAATGAATGGGCCGGCTCGACTGGAGTGATACCGCGGCTTTGGCTTCACAGAAAACCGGTGTGAGACAGCGCTTGCGCTATATTTCACCAAGTGAGTGAGGATACCGGAGGTCCAAACCGCAACGCCACCCTCTATCCCCACCCCCCAAAGGCCAGCAACACACTTGTGACGTTCGTTTGCCCTCTATTCCATAAAAAGAAATATGGTATGATAAGCGTTCGGTTACGATGATGCGATTTCCATGATTTGTTCAAAACAAAATCACTATATTTTGTTTATTCTGTTCATAATTATGTCTGTATGAATTATTTCATTCTAAGTTATGTATTTTATAAATGCGAATGTGAGTTTGTTTGTTACGCTTTCGCGGCTAAATCACTAAACCGATTATAAATTTACTTTGTAACGGGTGTTTTTTTAAGCTAGATAGAACTTTAAATTGTAAAAAGTAACACAAAAAATTAAATTTTGATGAAACTTTTTTTTTTATTTGTTTCAGTATACTCTGACAAATCATCATGAATAGACTCACGCTTGAACAACGCTACGAAATTATCCAAATTTACTTTGAAAATCAGTCGTCGATTCGCGCAACTTATAGACGACTTCGTCATTTGTATGGCGTATAACACGAACAATGCTGGCCTCCAAGGCGTCAATTGTTGCTGGTTTATCAGCATAAACCAGTGACTTCACGTAGCCCCACAGGAAATAATCGAGAGGTGTCAAATCGCACTACGTCTATTCATGATGATTTGTCAGAGTATACTGAAACAAATAAAAAAAAAAGTTTCATCAAAATTTAATTTTTTGTGTTACTTTTTACAATTTAAAGTTCTATCTAGCTTAAAAAAACACCCTATACATCGATGGAAAGGTTCAGCAAGGTGAGCAATTAACATCTGCTACTTTTTACCGTGAAAACTAACATGCACAGAGGTACGGCCGCGGGCAAAATCTATTATCTTTATATTTAAAAAAAATTCTTAACTTTCAAAAACTTTATTCTTAACTTTTCTAAAATTCTGTTGAATTTGTATTGCTACTTATTCATAATACACAGTCGTAACGGGTGCGGGATCTTAGAGGCTGCGAGAATCTCTCATAAAGTACTTTTATCAGTTATCGAGTTATCCCCCGAGAACCCAAACTAAATGAAATGATTCCGTTTTATTACGGGACTGAGTTACAGATTGTTGGAACTTTATATTTATTTGTACTAACTTTGTGTTAAAATAATAATACTTTTATCATACTTTCATATATTTAAACTTTATTATGTAGAACCTATTTTATTGAGTTTTTTTTTTAATATGTAATACATTTTCATAGGTAAATGAAGTTATAATTTAATAAGGTATTTACCTCGTCTTCTTACCAGGATTTCTATTCAAGTGGCCGCTTAATACTTATTCTTTGAAAATATCCCAAGCCGTTCTATACTGAGGTACCTAAGTGTATGATTGTACCTACTACGTGTACTTTAAAATGATTATTTGCTTTCGCATTAAATTTGTTTATTTTTTGAATTATTTATTTTTATTATAAATTAATTAAATTAGATTGACCTATCATTTCATGTTTTCATACACTTGTCGAATTTATAGGGTCAGGAATAAAACTTTTTTTACCCATTATAACAACTTTAATTAATAGCGTAATACGAAGAAATCGAGATAGCTCGAGTAATTCGTTAAGTAGGTACCTACCTGGATCGTTAATTACAACTTTTTTATTTTCCTCAATGACAAAGGAACTGTCGGCGAAAAGAAAAGTAGACAAGTGTCGTGACACGCACCCCTGAGTTGCGGCGCGGAGAGGGGGTAGCTCCCGACCAATGGGGTACAGCGGTGGCGCTACGAGCCGCGACCATTGGTCTGCCACCGGGGGTGCGCGCCCCGCCCCGTCCTCGAGGATCGTCCTTATTGAATTAGGCTTATCATTCGATTTCAAGTGGGGCGAGCGCGCGGTCCTCCGTGCCGGCAAAAACTATCACAGGGATCCGATACCATCTGTAATCGGCATAATTCGATATAGTCGCGGCTCATCCAATTATGCGGCTGTGAGCCTTCGAGCGGTGCCCTACGACATAAGACGCACGCGCCCCGCGCGGCGCGGCGCTTTTGCCACTTTGTTATTGTTTTAAACGATATACTAATTACGGGTCCGGTTCGGGCACATGTCAGGTAGTGAACTGGTTAGATAGCCGGTGTTCGTTGACAGCATGGAGTACGGGTACCTGAGCGGCGCCGGTGGTGGTTTCGAGGGAGGTTGTCTCGGCTCGGGCGGCGGTGAACTATCTTGGGGTGAGCTGGCGTCGTGCGGTCAGATGTCTCAGGCAGCTTATAGATATCAGGGTATGCGGTACCAACCACCACCGCCACAGTGTGCGAGACCACAGGATGCTGCCATGAGGAATCATCACATATTTCCACCCTCCATGAATTTACAACGTAAGTACTATTTAAAAAAATTGTAGGTAATTTTACCGACGGCTCAGAAAACTATTTAACTCTAGTAAATGTAATCTTCAGATCTTAAAATTATAACAAGTAGTGCATAATTGTTTACCGCACGTAGCGGCTGATTCCGCTACGTTGAGTCGTAGAGTCTACCCAAGCATTTCAATTTTATTATGTTTTTTTAATAAGAGAAAAGCTATAACTTAATTAATAAACTAAACAACAAAACATGCTAATGTAAAATGAAATTGAGTTGTTGAATTCATTTATTTATTTACTAATAATAGTTATTCGCAAATGGGATAGTTTTAATTTGCAAAAACATTAAGTGTGTTACGTACGGTTAAGTTAACAGGATCATACAAAATACTATTATATTTTAAAGCGATATTAGATTTAGTAGGTACCTAATTAAAGGCTTTTTCAATAATAGCTAAGAAAATAAAATCATAAAAAGGCTCTATGTGCAAGTAATTCAAATAACGCTCATCTGAAAATTTTCGCCTACCTTCACCTGTATAAATAGTTCTACGAAATAGTTACATTAAAGAAAATTATTTAATACATCAATAGCTAATTAAATAATTGTATTATATTCTTAACCTCATTTTTCTAAAAAGTTTCAATGCCATGAGCCTTTAGTTTATTTTCACAGTTAGGGTTCCAAAGTCAAAATGACAAAAAACCTTCACTGTGTCCCTTCGGTTGCCTATACACACTTTATCTCTCAAACGATTAGTGTGAGAAACCTGTAATTTTGCATTAGCTTACATTAATAAAATATAGAATACTAGCTGAATCCCGCGGTGCTACCCGCGGTATGACAATAACCGCGGGTAGCGCCGCGAGGAAGCTAGTATCTTTATAAATTGTAGCCTATGTGTTATTCTGATGTGATATTCACTTACATACTCACAAACTTTCGCGTTTATAATATTAGTAATATATATATATATATATATTGATCAAAGTCACCGTCAAAGTGGTAAAATTCAATTTTGAGAAAAGAAACTTAGGGTTCCCTTTAAGTAGAGATGTTATTTTAAAATTCGTCCACCTCTCGATGTACGTTCTGGATAAGATTTTTTTAATAATAACAATGTTTAAAATTAAAAGAAATGTTATTATTTTTCTAACACTCAAATGAAAATCAAATGAATGGTAGGTATTCCATTTGTCAATTAAAAAAAAACACGATATTCATATTTTAAGGAACTAGCTTTAGCCCGCGGCTCCACCCACCTATATGTCGGTTATCGCGGTTAATTGTAGCATATGTCCGTCTTCAAGAATCGAAGTATTTCCATGATAAACTTCATTGAAGTCTATGCAGTGACTTAGCCGTGAAAGCGTAACAGACAGACAGAGTTACTTCTTAGTATAGATTCAAAAGGAAAGATTTATGAGTAATAGACGACTAACTACATCGATGTACTAGGCTGCCTAAAGCGTTAATGTAAACTGTCTGTAATATGAAATTACAAAACGACGGATCCCAACATTAAAGATAGACCGCCACACACTTAGTCGATGGTAAGGTAAACACTTTTTATTACCCGAATTGGATTTTTTTTAACGACAAAAGAGTATTTAAAAACTATTGAACTATTATTTTAATGATGATAATGATAAAAGAAGTGCTTAAATTCTACTTTACTATTAATTAATAACAAGTGAGTCTTGAACAGTTAAACTTAAGTAATTATTAAGAAATAGCATTATTTTTTATATTCTTTTCTAATTTGTTCTTATTATAACTTAATAAATAAATAAAATAAATAACTTAATTACTTAAAATAACTAAAATATTACAAATTTAAAAACACTAAAAGTATTTACTATATAACATACAAGTTGAAAAAATCCCTCCGCATTATGGCCTAGCGTTTTCAGAAGACTGGCAGCATTGCCACATGATAATTTTTTGTGCCGGAATATAACCAGCCTTTTGGGCTCAAGAAGTTTGGTCACGTGATTGTTTATTATAATAATTTATTTTTATAGATTTATCTTATTGTGTAAAAATTATGTATTATTTGACTTTAACTTCCACTGTCTAAAACTCATTTGTCATTCATATCATTATAAAAGTAAAGTATTATTTTTTCTGAAAAAATAACTCTAAAAATATATTATTTCACGATTTTCATTATTGTAATTTTTTTTTTTACTTTCTTTTGTAATAATTTAATTTAAACTGAAAGTTAAATGGATTTGGCCGCCAACCTTCTAACTTATTTACATATTAAGTACTGCTATTGAAAACAAATTTCTTTTTTATTGCAGAAACAATACGGATGTGTGGTATATGATTTTTGTATGTTAATCGCCAAAAAGTTATAGACAAAATTGCACTTTAATGTATAGAAATATTTATAAAAATATGCGGCTAATAGCTAGATGGCACGTGGATGAAAAAATCTAAGTTCAGGCGTATTGTAGTAGACTTAAAGCCGACCTTCAACTAGTTTAGAAAAAAGCCTCGGAAAAGTACAGCTTATAGTTAGATCTTAGAATTAGTAGATACTAAAAGGAATTATTTTTATTTTTTTAGATCTAACTATAAGCTGTACTTTTCCGAGGCTTTCGGCTTAAAAAATCGATACTTGTTAAGGCGCACGCTATTATCTAATAGCGTGCGCCTTAACTTTAACAAGTATCGATTTTTTTTATCACTAATCAGACTTAGACAAAAGGAAAATAAACAACGTTTTAGGAGTATAGTATAAGTTTTAGACTGATGAGCTCTTCTGATGACCAGAATACGGGCATTTTAGGACAGACAATGAGTAATATCAGTGTCTGTAAGTCAGCCAGTATTGGCATTCGTGGCATGCTTGTAAATAGCACATAATACGAAATAGTTAGGTAGGTTAATTGTATATATTACTAGCTGACCCGACAAACGTTGCTTTGCTATAAAAAGGAATATATATTTTAGGGGTGGGTCAATAAAAATCGCGATGGAAATTCAGGGTTATAAAAATATAAAAAATTATGTAAAAATTAAAAAGGAAAATTTAGGGGTGGACTACCCTTAACATTTAGGGGGATAAAAAATAGATGTTGTCCGATTCTCAGACCTACCTAATATGCACACAAAATTTCATGAGAATGGGTCAAGCCGTTTCGGAGGAGTATGGTAACTAACATTGTGACACGAGAATTTTAAATATAAGATTACATTATGTTGTATAATATTATATTGGCAAACAAGATTTACACTTAATTTAATTAACGAACGAAAACAACATAATGTTAGTATTTTTTTACTCGAGTTTTTTTTTCTCGGTTAAAATAAAAAATAACATTATGTTGTTTTCGTTCGTTAATTAAATTAAGTGTAAATCTTGTTTACCAATAAAAAAAAAATCCTTACTTAAACTTTAAACCCTACATTTAATAAGTTAATAAGTAAATAAAAGTATTTTACAAATAATTTACCATTTTGTTAAGTACTTTATTTTGTTTGGAATAATAAATTTAGCATGAAAGTGTGCTCTCAAAGTATTTATATCATATTTTGATTAGATATAAAAGTTTTGGTAGGAGAAAAGATACATATTTATAAGAATTCAAACATTATGGCTGAAAACGATAAGCTACGTTTTGACTTCGACAGTGTTTTTGACATAATTCACGTAACCAATGTACTCGTATATGTATTTTTAAAATATTTTTAATTACATTATTTATTCTACTCTTATTTGTTCTATATTATAATTTCATTGAAATTACGAGTAAATAATTGCTAATAATGATCTTTAATTTTATTTCTAGTTATTTTTATTTTACACTATCTAGATTGTAGCGTGCATAATATATACTATTACAAATAAACGTGATTGTAAAACGCTTCATCATTAAAAACCTATTTTTGACTTATTCTTATAATAATTTCTAAGACTTAGCAGAGAGGGATATACCTACTTGCGCAATATTTGTTAGTTTCTTTACCTCTCTGCTAACTCTTAAAAAATAATCGTATCGTGAAGAGATCGATCTCATAATGAACTAACTAACTAGCTGACTCCTGCAATCTTGTATGCGTCTCCGATTGCGCGTGATGTTATAAAGCGTGAACACACATTGGTTCTGTGAAAATTAACCGTTTACGCAGCGCGCGCAATAGAAACTCAAAAGTAATAATTTTTCCTTGTATTTGCTACATATTTCCTTGATACTCAGCTCCTTTTGGTGGGTCCAAAAAAAAAACACACCGCTCTTTGTAATATTAGTATTGATAACAATATTTTAATAAAATATGGCGTTGTAATGCTTTCGTCAGACAATAAAACTTTCTACTTTTGGCTGTATCATGAGTGTAGGGTCTCAATGACGAGTTCAACATGCCATCAGGAGGTGGTACCCGAGGGGATTTTCTCACGAGGGAAAAAAGAGGGACTCCATGATGTACAAGGTTCCAAACGTCTGTATAAGGATGAAATGAATGATGAAATGTCAACTGCAATTTTCTTCTTTTTTTTTTTTTTTTTTTATTGAATAGTGGGCAAACGAGCAGACGTATCACCTGATGGTAAGCGATTACCGCCGCCCATGGACACCCGCAACACCAAAGGCGTCACAAGTGCGTTGCCGACCTTTGGGGGATGAGAAAGGGGATGGGGATGGGGATGGGGGAGGGGTTGGGGTATGGGCCTCCGGTATCCTCACTCACTCGGTGAAACATAGCGCAAACGCTATTTCACACCGTTTTCTGAGAGGCCGTGGTATCACTCCGGTCGAGCCGACCCATTCATGCCGAAGCATAGCTCTCCCACTCTTCTGTTGCTCGACCAACCATATCAAGAAACACGCATATAATAGTAACCAATTTTAACATCTCGGCATAAAATGCCAAGTAAATCTGCAAAGATATCAAAATAATTATAATTTAATTGATTGCAAGCTACTAAATAGAAACAAAGTGGTATCAATTAATGATAGGTACAACTGACCAATGTTTTTGCATACCTCTTAAACAACCTAGATGACAGGGCGTTGTCCGTTTTTATTTTCGGTAAATTTTCTAAAAAATAATGTTAGCTGGAGCGATTGAATGCTACCGCGATATTTTTTCGAATATAATAAAAAAATATGTACAATAATTAATCTTAATTAAAAATTTATACGATATAAATGAAGACTATCGACTGCCTCTGTGGCGTAGCGGTAGCGTATGCGACTGCTAAGCATGAGGTCTCGGGTTCGATTCCCGGGTCGGACCAAATATTTGTATGATCTGCAAATATTTGTTTCGAAGTTTGGGTGTTTTCTATGTATAATATGTATGTATTTACAAAAAAAAAAGTATATAAGTATTTATATCAGTTGTCTAGTACCCATAACACAAGCTCTGCTTAGCTTGGGACTAGATGGCGTTGTGTGTTAGATGTAAAAAAAAAAAAAAAAAGAATGTTTAAAAAACGGGGGAAAATTTTCGGGCACTTTATTCACTCTATTTGGCAGTCAACCTGGTGATAGTATGGTTTGCCTAAGCCCTTCCCATATACTATTTCTTAATTGTTAAGAATTATTTCATGTTAAGCAGGATATTTGTATCTTAGGTTTCACAATAAATAATGGGTATGTATGTATATTTCTTTGATGATTTTATAGACTATTTGGCTTATGAAGACTCGTTAGTTTCGCCTTATTTGTGAGCGTGACACAACACACAAGATTGCAATCACTAATACGTTTTTATATAACCGTTTTTTATGCTTATTATCTTGTTTTATGTAAGCGTAGTAGATATCGCTTACCAAATTAAATCGATGTTCTAAAAACAAAGTCCTAAAATTGCGTTAATCGCATGATTACCAAAATAAATGTTGGCATTAAATAGGGGATGAACAATTGTATGGAAGACTGTCACTTTTAAAATTAGAAACAAGAATTAAGAAAGTATTCACCGAGCAAAATGGTTGGCAAAACTAGTGCTACAGTTTTATGTAAATCTTTATAGGCATTTAGTTTTTTGTTGTAAATGAAACGAGCATTCGGACCCCATGACCCGTTTAGACCCGAGTTAGTAAAAATTTTAGTCGACTTCAAAAGGTTCCCGAATTCGATTCTACTGTCATTTCTGGTATATGATAGAAATGAGAAAATTAAATAAGTTTCGAAATCTTAGTACACTTTACTCCAGTCAATTCGAACATGAATGGAGTCAATCTTGAAAAGTCTTAAAGTTTCACAACAATTAAATAAAAAAAAACCGTTCTAAAAATTCATATATCCTTATTTTTTATTTACCTTCCATTTGATTGCCTACACGTAGTTTCTGTATTGTTTCAATTTGTTTAATGTCTCTGTACAAGATACAATAAACTTTGAAAACCAAAGCGGAAAAAGGTGGAAAACCTTTCTTAAACTTTATCTTTATTGCTTTTACTCTTAGTAATGCCAAAGTGAAACCGTTTTCATTTGGTGAACAAGTGGTGGGACGGGAGGTTGCGTCGCCGACGCCGACGTCGGTCACGAAACAAAGAGTAGTGTTCGGGGTGGGCCGCCCCAAGCGCAGGGGGAGTTCTCGCCGCGTGAGCGATTGCGTCCCTAATTGGCAACGGCGTCCGCGAGAATCTTAAGGGGAGGACAGCGAAGCTCGAGCGAGTCTTCTCTGCATCTTGCGGCTCTCGACTCTGCGTGGACCGACAACCTCCCTGCCCCTCCGACATCACCCCGCCTCCCCGCTGACGCCCACGCAACACAATAACTTACCTCGAGCGGCAACTCTCACGTAATCTCGAGTAACTTCGGATTATACTCGTTAATCACGCGGAAATTAATTACAAGTTTGCGTATTAATTGTAGTACAATTACAAGAATTACTGGGTTAAGATTACGGTGATTCCCTTTGCGTTGTGTAGAAGGTTGGATTAAATGTCAACACTCGGTTTACTCATAAAATATGCATCACATGTATCTACTAAATGATATGGGTTGCGAACAGGCAGACAAATCATATTAGTGTCTAGAGCTATTTGAAAATAATGTTCATTCCGTCTATTGATTCACTTGGCTACATACATAGGTACATAGACTGATAATAGCTGAGAGCTTTAATAATGATAATAAGTGTTCATGATATTAATTGATAACTAAGCCTTATACTCATTTGATATTAAAGATAGGTTTTGGTCAGGAATCTTAAAGATGCCTGAGCTTTTATTAGTGTGGCAATAAAATTAAATGTTTTTTTTTCAGTTATCCAAGTTCTGTATCTATTTCCTTTACTGGTAATGGCGGATTGTGACCGAATAACAGGTGTAGTAAGTAGATTCAGATAAAATAAGTATAAGATGAAATAAATTATTTTTTTAGAAGAGACTGGAGTTATTCAAGATAAACAAATTTAGAACCAAATAATTTTGAATTAAAATAAACATTTAATAAAGAACGTGAAAAACCTTTTAATATATTTTACATTTGTTGATTCACATCGACCTGAACTAAACTGAACTGAACACTAACTTAAAAAATCCTATTCAGAATATTTCCAGTAAAACAAACATTTTATGTGTTCAGTGTTCGTCCCACGTTCACAAAACCGAGCACTTGAGCATTGTGGAGATGAAAAACAGGTCGCTATCCTAACACGATATCACCATTTCTATTCTCATGCCGCCTTTGTATGCAAGTGGACGGGTTAATTCGATTTGGTGCGAGGACCGAGGGCAATATTTTATCGTATCATGTGATCTATTCTGTCCCAGTATAGTATAGTATAGTAGAGTGGGTCATAAAAAAGGCAATATCTCACAGTTGAGCTGCGCCGGGAGCCGCGATCGTAACTTCTACAATGTTACTGCGGCTCACTCGGCAAGGGAGCTGACTTTTATTTTTAGAAAAGAAATTATTGTTTTCTTACAAATGTGAATATATTACACATGCGTTTGTTGAGCCATACTTCAAGTGCTTTTATGTACTTTTGCTATGCCATTGAACTTGGTAGAACTATTCATACTTTTCACGTAGACTTATCAGACAAAGTTGTTCGGAAAGACCCTAACAACTTTAACTCATAAGTCTACCGTCACAGCATCACACTAACCACAGGGGCGAATTATACTTGTAATTAGTTTATTAGACTTATATATGTAGGTATATGTTTCGGGAGTAGATGGCTAGAGTTTTGAAAACAGATACTCTATATTTTTGCCGTCATCCCTGCACCTGGATCAACCACTCCCAGGGCGAGTTATACTATATATGTTTTGCCTGCAGCTTCACTCGAAAAAAATTAGATATGCATTTGAAAATTGTCCACCTAATACTGATAAGTTACATAACTAACAGGTGAGTCAACTAGCTTCACCAACATACTTACACCAAAATTAAATGGTTCAAGCCTTGATAGAAAGTACCAATCATGGAAATTAATAAAATATAAAGTGTGTGTTGTGTCACACGATCATATATAGGTACCAAATATGAAACCGGTTGGCACATAAAACCGGCAGTACAATTTTACTTAGCTTCACGCACTTCAGTGTTTCCATTTTACTGCCGCCATTACATAAATTTACCTACATGTTTATTTGTAATATAAAGTATATTGCCGCCACATATTAAAAATATTCATGTCTGTTCTGTATCATATGAAACCCCCTTAAAGTCATCTCAATAGAAGAAGAAATTACTCAAAAAAATACGCTAAAATACACTATGTGGCTATTATGTTTCAAAGACTGCATACATACATAAATGGTAGGTAATGTTAATAATATATGACAAAATAGTTAGGTTAATAGATTATAATTTAGAAACATTGAAGTTAATGCAAGTATCCTTTATTGGACTCGATCAACCAATATGACTCGTTTACATTGATACAGAAAATAACACAAATTAACTATTATATATAAAACATATTAAATTCTAAAGTAACGAAAAAATAATATTTATAAAAGCAGAAAAAAAAAACTAATAAACTAATGAAAGAAGAATTTAAAATAGCAACTCGAAATAAAGCATAAGGAAAATGTAGTTAATAAATTTACTATTTGAAAATTAAAATGAATAGCCGTCTAGATATCGTTGTCGACGTTCAAAGATCACGTAGCATAGTCCTGTAACATTTTATCAGACCGGAATAGATTTTAAGATTTTTAAATTCAAGTGTCAAAGGAAGAAAAGTTTCAAATCTCTAGTGGCTGATAAATGGAGGCGTGAAAGCTTCCGGAAGCCGTGTAACACGGTCGCGGGGCAGTATTCATTAATCTAAGCTGTAACCCTTGCCGTGCGAGTAGGCGGGTGTAGGGGGACGCGGGCCGAGGGGTGCACGGTAGCGCAATATGCCGCGATGACGCGCCGACATCGCCTGCATTATGGATGTTGGCGAACTTTTCGCGTGACGCGAGAAAAATGAACCACGGCTCACTTAGAGATGGATTGCGATATAATTTACTGAGTAAATCCCAGTTGTTGTGATGTGTTCCGTCGTGGGATACTAGTTTGCATTTGTTTTAATACAAATACATTCATATTTTAAAGTTCATCTGTCATATTTATAGCTTTCCTTCGGTTTATTAGCTATGATTTCTGTTTACGAGTATTTATGATTGATTTAAAAGCGTATAAATGCCATGGGAGAAAAATGAAACTATTGCTATGTATAAAATTATTTACCTAATAAGAAAAATAAAATAAAGCTAAGTTACAGTTAAGATAGCAAAAAAATTTTTTTTCTAATTATAACAATATATAAATGTATAGTAAATGGAATTATTATATTTGTTAGGTTTAGTTCTTAATCTCATAGATTTCATAAGTATAATTTTATCGCATTATTCTCTCTCTCTAGTTCTCGAGGAAGTTTAAATATAATGTTTATAATATGCCATCACAATAATGAACCAATAAATGAATAAAACATTCCAGAACAAAAACAAATCAACGTGTTGTTTGAAAATAAACTTTAAGCACACAGTTGATCATAAGATTCCCGAGTGTAAACGTGCTTCTGATAAAGTCCTTAGCGCCCTTCAAGCAGTCTCGCCGTCTAGTAATTAACAGGCGTAGTCTCGGGAGCGGTGCGCTTCTTCGTCTGGTGTGGGGGCACGGATCATATCACCTGTGAATTAATCGCTTCGTGACGATTAATTAGCGCCACGTGCTCTACGTAACTAAACCTCGCGCACACTATGTGACTCGACTTTTAATTAATCTTTAGTCAGCTATGATTTTTATGATACTATTCATAGCTGCAAAATGTAGCTATCGCAGTAGTTTGTAATATGCCTGATGTTAAATAAAATATGAAAAAGTAACTATTTACACCTAAATTGAATAGCGTCATTATGGATGGATTTGTTTCTTATTTTTAAATTATCATTTTTTATTTATTAGGAAAAGTAACAGTTAAAATACATAAATTTATCTATACAAATAAATAAAATTGGAGTGTCTGTTTGTAATATTAAAATAACCGCTTTCTACTACATGCATATGAAAGTATATACGGTACACATACCAAAATATATATTGTTAAAATTTTTGTCTGTCTGTCTGTTTGTTCCGGCTAATTTCTGGAACGGCTGGACCGATTTGGACGGGACTTTCAATGGTGGGTAGCTGATGGTACAAGGAGTAACTTAGGCTTACATTTTTTAGACTAGCTTTGCTCCGCGGCGTTATCCACGATACGACAATAACCGCGGGTAACACCGCGGGGTTCAGTTAGTTAGGAATAATATTAAAAGGCTAAGTACAAGCTATCGCATTGAAATTGTATTAGGTTAAAAAGGAAAGAAAAAATAATAAATTACATTTGAATGATCTGCTAAACGACGATGTTCGATCCAGTAAAAGAAATAGTTACATTGTATAATCTTCATTTGATTAACGTAACTGTCGAATTCTTTAAACCCTAGGATAGTCGGTCAGCCACACTCTCTACTCTACATATTGTAAGTAATCTTGGTAACCTTTCTAATGATTCCCATAAAATGTGATTCTGTTTAACTCTGTTTATGACGCCAAAAACCTCTAAAATCAGAATAAAAGGTACTATACGATACCGCACTTACTTAACCAGACCGTTTGATTTTTAACCTCCGACGCAAAAAGAGGAGTGTCATAAGTTTGACGTCGATGTCTGTGTGATGTTCCTTGCGTGGTTCTTAGCTATGTTTTGTTAATATGGGTACAGTAATGTAAGAGTATCAGCTCTTTTCCAGAATGATGTAAGGCTTTTTTGGCGTATTATTACTCAATAAAGTGCTAGCGTAGGAGGTTTCGAAATTTTTAATTTTACCATGTACTGGATTTTGAGAAATGAAAATCATTTACTCGCCTCGCCTGCTACTAGAAAATTAGCAATACCAGCTACAAGCTACTAATTGCCAACCAAAAACATCTAAAATTTCTTTTAGATTTTATATGTAAGAAGGTAATATGTGCTATCGATGTATTAATGCAGAAAGCTGTCTATTCTTTCTTTTTCTATCTTGATGAAATGAATGAAATAAAATTGACGGTCTCAAAATGAAATGGACATAAACGACATGAACCTTTCGTGTTTTACAACGATGTAGAATTTATATTACTTTTTATAAAAATTAAATAATCATACTCCTACAATATAATTATATTTCATGATAAGATGATTAATTTTACGAATGTAAAATACATATAGTGGTGAAATCGTATGTTGCGTAGGCATGTACAATCCATTCAGTACAAATAATTCTCATAGCTTTTTAATTTTACTCGTATTTCTCAAAAACTTTTGTTCGCTTAGAATTTACGAGGTTTCAGTTTAGAAGTAAATAATAGTGATAATACTGTTAACAGCGGATTTTACATTTAAAAATAATTACAATACTTATTTTGATTTGAATTATCTTATTCTTGTAGGTACTTTTAACATATGCTCAAGTATTGTACCACTAATAATTATTGGGACATTATTACGTTTCGTTAACTACAACTAGGTTAGAAATAAATGAAAAGGCAAAAACACGACATTTTAGATTATATTTTCTTGGTCACTTGGACCAAGGAATGCTTAAATCCACTCAAAATATTTCTGAATTCTTTGCCTTTATATTACGAGGTGCGATACAAACCATGATCAACTTGTAAAAAAGTAAAAAGGTACGAAAATATTTTCCCAGTAAAACGGCGCCCCGCTCGCCCGCCTTGCCCAATAAAACATAACGCTCGCAATAACAATGAGCGCCTGCCTGCCTGACCCACGGCCCACGAACTGCAAACTCAAATTAAACATCTTATGAACAGAAACATCTTGCAAAGATCCTCTTCATTAGGTCCCGCAAATTGCGCGGAGGGGTGCGGTGTGCGGGAGCAGTGACACGACGTGAACATCAGCCCGCTCCCCGGACCCCGCTCGGTTCGCTCCAGCCTCTATTAATAATGCAAATGAGACCGCAGCTCGGCCAAGAAGCGAGTCTCGATTAATTCCGGTTCATTTGAGGTAATTGTCGCTGCGCGTGTGCGGTCTGCTGTGACCGCAGCCTGCCACATCTAATGTCTAAAGCCTGTTAGGGTTATGGTTTCATGGGACCGTATTTTATATCCACTGTGAAATAAAAGTGTTGAGTCTGAAACTTCTCTAGCTCTTTACTGTTTCATTAAATTGTATTGTAGTGTATACAATAGTTTTACTTCTATTGATGTTTTAATGTGGGGTTTTTTTAGTGGGACAATTTTTCTAACCTTACATCTCATGGTCCCGAATCTCGTTCGGACTAAATGTTCAGTCTTCTGCAAAGTATCTATATATACAAATTCATTAAAAGACAAACAAGATAAAGAGTATGGTGAAAGAGTGGTTTCTTTATCAGTACACGTTATTCGTATTTGGACTCTAAGTAACAGTAGCTAAGTAATTTAAATCTGTGATTTCCTTAAAAAGTATTTGAGATTACTATTTCATACTACAGTTGGAACTCTTTTGAGCTACACTCTAAAGATGTATAAACGTACTTAGATAATTATTTTCTAGTTACATTAAAACAATTCCATTTATTTGAACTTGCACAAAGTTGCACGCGAGACGAAATAAAAAGGAATTCTTCACCTCACGTAGCCGGTTCTACGGCGTAGCTGCCACTTCGATCGATACTTATGCTACGCGACAACCTGTCGCTTACATTTTGTACCTACTTACGTCTCTAAACTTTGTGGTTTTGACAATTCGAAGAATATTTTAGACTAATTTAAAACTAAATCCTATCTGCAAATATTTGAATTTGTTCCAAAAATAGATCAGTTCCATTGCTTCTAAGTATTTGTAAATAAAAAGGTTTAGTTGTTAGTTTAATGTTGTTTTATGTGTTGTTTATCCGATGTAAACAATGAGTAATGTTTTCTTAAATTGTATTCCGAATTGTCGTAATATACGTATGATTAAATCTTTCTATGTTTCCAGTTTTGATATTAAGAGTAACATATCAATATGAAATGATTGGTAACTAATAATAGTATTTTTTTTAACTACCAGGTTATTTTTTAATGTAATTTAATGGATTATTGTTGCTAAACTTGAAACTTTATAAATAAAGCAAGCAAGGAGTAAAGAATGGATTGAACTGACAATACAATCATTAAATTAATGTTAGTTACCTTTAGTAGTAAATAATAACATAAAGATCGTGATAATGCAGCCGTTAGTTCAAAATTGGTAAAAAGATTGCATTACTAAAATTATATAAATTTAAAATAAGTCCAATATTTCATTTGCGGTGTTGTGAACGACATGAGTTATTTGCGTAAATGTACCAAAGCCTGATTACTTATTAACAACAAAAGGCATTTATAAATTGTAGTTCGTTGTTAAAATTATTATATTAACATTATTCATTTTTATTTAACTACTAGCTGAACCTCGCAGTGTTGTGTTACCTGCAGTTATTAGTTTACATATTGTTATTTTTTTTTCTTTTTCTTACAATTATAATTAATCATTATATATTAATCAGTGATAGTGTAGCATTCAAATGGTGAAAGAATTTTTAAAATCCGTCCAGTACTTTTTGAGCCAATTCGTTATAAACATACTTACATACAAACCTTTCCTCTTTATAATATTAGTATAGATTATTTAACTATAAACTTTACATCGCACGCGCCGGCTACGTAAACGCTATTACAAATGTCCGAATATTATCATTATAATTAATAACTTTTAAATTTGTTAAGTTTATGATTTTTTTAGAAAAAAAATGCACGTTCATTCTTTGAGGATTCAATTAAATTCAAAAATTCTTTATTAGTTTGGAAAATAAAACAAAAATCAGAAAAACCTATTAGTTTTATTAAACATTATCAATTTGTGAATGCATACTTCATATAGTATAGCTATGTATGGGTACTTCATAGTTCATCTAAAGTAATCTTTTAAGAGATCGCAAGCTGCGAAACGGCCGCCTATTGTACCACTATTATTTATTGTTTGAATGGATGCAAAATCGCATATTTCCTAACTGATATGCAATAAGAGTACTTATCAATATATCTTATTTAGATTGTAACAAAAATATTAGTTTAAAAGTGACTTATTGAAAAAAGTATAATAGACAAATAAATATAATATAAAAATCACTGTTATATATTTATCAGAAGTATTTCGTAAATGCTGCCAACCGCACAGCAATTACACATAGGAGGGTTGGGACGAAAAATTTGTGCCCCACAAACGAAGGCAAAGCTAGTTATAGCTATAAGTGTGTTACACAAAATGTAGGTACCGGAGGGGAGGCGTCTCCTTCAGGGGAGACAAAAATGGCCGACAAAACCTGCACCTTGCTCCTACAACCTACTTATATTACACATTAAATTATATCTGATTTGGCTAGATATATCGTTGGACAGATTAGGTACTTTATAAAGTCCTCATTGTATATTAAGTTAATGTAATTTCTCTAGTGTTTTACCTCTATATTTTTAAATTTACATGATTTACGAGTAATTGTCTGTTTTTTAAATCTTCTTACTGTGAGGAAAAGGCCATTTTTAGCTCATTAATTAGTAGACCGCAGAATTTTTCTATCGCTTGTTCGAATGTAAGTAATACAAAAATACTACCGTAAAAACTGCAGTAGAATTTGGAGTAATTATTAATACAATTGTTTCTTCAAATAGTTATTTAATATAAGTCTTGAAACAACTACTTTCAATAATTCAACTTTTAAGGAGCTTTAAGACAACATCACAGAAGACTTTTCCTTTGTTAAAGCGTTGTTGACCGATTCATTAAACATATTCTATGAAAAAAAAACACAGAAATTAAATGGGTTATTTCAAACTAATATTACATTATCTCTGTCGAATGGTTTTTCCTATTTTGACTTTGACATTTTATTAAAACAATAATCTCCAAAAAAAGCATTAGTCTACAATACGCATAGCAAAGGACCAAACCCTTGATAATTTTGGAACCGGTTTCCTTTCTTGGTACGTGTTTATATTTAATTCAGTGTTTACTGCAATACGTGACTTTGAGCTCCTAGTTTACTAACAGTCAGTGTTATCCCTTACCACCTGTGAACATTTTGTTTACTGGTTTTCACGATTTTTCACAAATTGCAATTATTACTTACTAATTTTATTTTCTAACTCAAAATTCACTAGGGGCAGTAGGGGTTTTAGAAGGATTATTCATTTAATTCGGTAAAATAATAGCTTGTCTTGATTAATAAATTTTTCCACAGAATTTCAATGTTAAAGATTAATTTAATATGTTTAATAATTTGCATATTTTTTTTTCATATCTATCAGACTACATGATTGTTTTATGTTTATAGAAATTGGTAGATTGATACCGTTAAGAATTTACTAGATAATATTAGACTATAAAAATAGTATACTCTACTTAAGATCTCGCTTCTAGAAATAGTCAAAGTCACTAATTTTGTATATGTTATTGTATATTTTCAAAATATGTGAGGTTATATTTCAATCACCTATTTAATACTAGTTAACTTAAGATAAATAAGACAAGAATATAACATGTAAATGTCAATTTAATCATGAGTAGAAATAAGTCAATTTACGATCATAATTATTGCCAAAATCATGCAAATTGCATGGAAAGTAGTTGTGATATGTATTATCTAGTTCCTTCAAATCATTTTCATTTACTACTTCTAGTCCCGTCTTGAGTAGATTTTTGGTTCTACCAGAGTACTATGAATACCAATAAGGAGATGTGTTATTACTGAAATTATTTAAAGTGTTTTATTTTTTCACAGCTGGTCTACCCTACAAAGTATACGGCGGTCATGAAGGGTCCCTGACAGAAAAACGCAAGCAACGTCGGATCCGAACTACATTTACATCGGCACAGCTTAAGGAGCTAGAAAGAGCCTTCCAAGAAACTCATTACCCTGATATTTATACAAGAGAAGAAATAGCTATGAAAATTGATTTAACTGAAGCAAGAGTTCAGGTTAGTTCCTCCCTTTTTACCCGACTACGAAAGAAAAAGGGTTATGTTTTTTTTTCTTTAGATCTGTACTTTTACAATCAAAAATATGGTTATAATTATTCTGGACTTGAATACTTCCTAATCATAAACATGTGTTATTTACGTGACGATTTTATATTTCTTTTTTCGTTTTGACTATAAAATTCAGATTATAATGTGGTATTCATAGTACCAAAAGAAAATAATTAAAATTATATTTAGAATATTATTAAAAATATTTCGGCTTTTAGACATTGCAGGTGTCAAACACGAATTCAGATTCTAATTGTACTCATTCAAAATTTTATGCTCGTCTTTTGAAATTTTTCACAATTCGTGTCACTTTTATGTCTTACATAAAACCAAAATAGAGATACAAAGTCAGATTTGAGAAATGTTCTCACAAGGCACAGTAGGTTTTCAAAAAAAAAAGTGTTCCCGCACTGTCCGTCACTTTTCCGCAGTCCAATTAGCGCCCAGTAATTCGTATACGGCTGACGGGCGGCGCCTACGGAAAAAAAGCGAGCAGACATCGTGCGGTTAGCTCTAGTTAATTTCATAATAAGCGTTCATTTTTATGTGAGTCAGATCCACGACATGTGCGGTGTTCTTCGTGAATGTTTAATGCAATTCGGAATCGGGTGAATGTTGGTTTGCCTCAGTCTTATAGCTATCTGATCACGTATAAGCGCTGGAGACTCGCGACCTGATCAGGTATTCTGGAATATGACGCCCTCGGCGCGGCGCAACCGACACTCTTATTGTCTCAACGACACAACCTACATTTTTTATGTTTATTTTTATAATCGTGATACCGATTTTTATATTTGCTTATGTCAAAGATACACTATGTTCTACTACATTCTACGGTGCACAAATATACATTGTTAAATTGAATACAGTTAAATTTTCCACATAAGTCAATAGATATAAACACGTTTACATTAAGTGATATAAAAATGGATTTAAAAAGTCATAGAAGTAGGTAAAATTGTAAAATTACCATAAGGATATAATACTATTAGATAAAATGATAAGTTTATTGTCCAGAAAAAATCATCAACAGAGCAATAAAAGTTATCTAGTAGAAATTTTGACAATTTATCTTAAAAAACGTGAATATTGGCACGCTCTTTTTAATGTTAGTTTGTATAGGTATAATTTAAAGTAGGTATGGTTCAGTATATAGGTGTTGTGTAATGGATAAACAATCGCGTTTGTATACAAGCGGGTGGCACCCTCCCGCGGCAACGAGCGCTCATTACGTTAAAAAGTGTATTGGAATGGTGGGGTGCCGCCATAAATATTGCGGGCGGTCGCGTAACTCAGGCCCGCGCGACTCCTGATAATTAAAACTCGCCTGGAAAATACGAATTCACATATTACAATTAAAACCGGATAACTGCAACGAGCGGGTTGTTTTCGGTAAATAAACAAATATCAATTTAATGTTGCATTGTATTTTATATTTATAATGAAGCCGTGGCGTGTTTTAAATTTAAACAACCACTGCAGGGAACAGAGTTTTAATTAATTTTATGTTTACATTAGTTTATGGATTTTAACTTATATGTAAAGTTGAGTTACTCATATGTATATTGGTTAAATATCACAGCTATAAAAATTACATAAGCTGTTTTCAGCGACAAATTTACATAAAGAAGGGGCTACGTCAGGAATGGCGCGAACGTGTCCTAATTCAACATGAGGCTTGTACCCAAATTCATCAGAGGCTAAGCGCAAACAGTGCTCGTGGGCGAACGCGTTAAGCAAACGCACAATTTACCGTAAACCATCCCGTCCGGCGTGAAATAAAAAGTCAACCAACTGCTGTTAGAGCAAAAGGAATGACTTGAAAAATGACCAGCTGCTTTTTAATACAGACCGTATTTTTTCTGTGCCAACGTTGTCATAGGGATAGGGCAATTTAATCCATCAAGCGGTGTTGCACGGTAGCGTCCGAGTCAATAAATTCTATATTATCACAGACGATTTTGGTTTTATTGTTATCCCTGTGCGCCGCGAGAGATTAGTTTGAGTTGAGACAAGGGCAGAGTAGGGCCAAGAGTTATTTATATTGTTTCAATCATTTATTTTAGGTTTAGACCTTAGAGAAAAATGGAAAAGGTTCCTTTCCGTTCATCTTTGTGCCCAGAAAATAATAGATTTTCCTTTTGCTCGTGGCACAATTAGTAGTTATTCGTAAATATTTTATTACCCGTATTTGGGAGAATGGTTAAGTACCATTTATTTATGGAAAAAAATAGTAGTATGTTTTGTTCAATTAAAATTAGAGTAGTAACTTTACCTATACCTATAATTCTCTAATCGGACTTTGTAGATGCAAAAGTATTCTTAAGGAAATCTAAAAAAAATCGTGACCACTAATCTAGTTAGCAGCTGCATTTAGAACGATTAGCAGCTACATACTATTTATGATTTATTACATTGAATTACTACACATAACTCATAGTCTGGTCAGGGGACACCTGACAGCGGTCGAGTGATGCGAGTGAAGCAAGCAATAAAGATTGACATGAAACCGCCGGGGACGCGCCAGCAAAATGTCAATCCAGCGCTCGATCTTAGATCTTGCGCTTGCACTCCTTAGGGACCAAGCGGTGCAACGTCTGCTAGAAGGTTGAGAGTAATTGATTTCAAACCCCAAGCTATCCGAATGTTTTGGTTCGAGATATTCATTAGTTACCCCCACTTACTAATCAGTGTGTAGCCTTATTTATGCAAATTTTTAATAAGAATATTAAAGAATAACAGTATTTTGTAAATAGGCATGCTGTAGAGCTTTTGAACACTACTGATAATATCAATAATGAACTTGTGACTTTCTTGATGTCATTGGTATAGTTTTATTGTCATTTTGTGGCATCGTTGTTGCTTGCCAAAAACTACAATTTCAGTTTAAAGTTATACCTATAGCGCACCTTCAATAATGTTCATTAACGCTAATTAAAATGACTTCTAATTAATCTTATGGATTGCCATGTATTAAATGCCAGTTATTAACTTGATTCAACTTCTCACGATGTTTAATCAATCTTATAAATTTGAAACCTATATTTATTCTTAAAAGTCAGCTATATCTGTATCGAGGCTATCATTAGCCAATGCCTTGATTAATATTATCTGGCAAAGAAATAACCATATCATTTTTTATTCTACTTATTAATGAAATAAATAACCTTCGAAATCAACTGTGACACCTTGGCCTATTTATTTATAAACAAACTAATTTTTTCAAGGGTTCTTGAAAAGAGTGACAGATATGTTATTTTAAGACACATTTTCGTTCACAACAATAACAAAATCAGATGCTGTTATTCTAACACAGATTCGCATGAAAGTAATTTTGTCTACTGTGTCAATAGTAGCCCTTCGTGACGTGCTCCAGCGCAGGTGTGCCACGCGCCGGTCACGTGTCGAGCCCGTGCCGTCTCCTTCCCACAGCTCGTTGATTGGATACACTTGCCACAAATGTTTGTCGCTCACTGCACTTCAAATGGGGAATAAAACTGCCATTGTTCACTTCAATTGAGTTTTATGGTGCGACGGAACCATAATAATGTTGTTGTTCGGATAACGATATCTGGAGATGCAATAATCTAGTACTTAAATGTGTATGTGTGTGTTCTTTTATTAATGAATGGCAATAGAAAGCAAATGGATGAATATATTATTAAAAGTAATTGTTTTAACTGTTTAAGTTGTATTTACATTCTGCTACATATGTTAGTTATGCATACGTTTGTAGCAAATGAGCGGAGTATATTATTTCTTGTATCGATAGAAAATATATTCCTCAGGGATGAGTGTGTATTAAAAAAGAATTTGTCTTAAAACTCAAAACTTTTTTCTAGAATTAACCACGACAACAATTTTTATTGGGCAGTATTAGTATATCGCATATGAGGTTGGCACAATTGATTAGCTGGATTGATTCTCTAAAGTGCAAATAGATTTGGGTACGAATATGCCCATTTATATGTGTGTGATTCTATGGACTAGGTATTTACATAGAAAACACGTAAATAAGCATGTATGTGTGTTCTAGAACTGTTTTCTCTTTTCTTATCTTATTAAATAAATATTTTGGACATCTAACACACAACGCCATCTAGTCCCAAGCTAAGCAGAGCTTGTGTTATGGGTACTAGACAACTGATATGAATACATATATACTTTTTTTTTGTAAATACATACATATTATACATAGAAAACACCCAAACTCCGAAACAAATATTTGTAAATCACACAAACACTTGGTTTGACCTAGGATTTGAACCCGAGACCTCAAGCACACCAGTCGCAATCGCTACCACTTCGCCACCGAGGCAGTTAAAGAATTCATCATATAACCTAAGGAATATTTTCAGTAACATGATTTGGGAGCATGTGAAGTCATTTGGAAATCTAAGATATAAAAATATAAAGGTATTTCTAGAAAAAAAATTATAATGACCTTAAATTTTTTTTATAATGTGATGATCGTTAAGTGTTTATAATCTAAATGAAGAGCGTTAAGTAATGGGCCGGTTTAGTGTTAACCCTTAGTTAATCGCGTTGATTGCATCGGTTGGTACGATAAAAGCTGATTAAGTAATCACTTAGTGGCGGGACGCCGTTGTCTAGTGACTCGTGCCCCGTCGGTACTACAATGGAGGTTGTGTTTGTGTGAAGTCACACTTGATATCTGTATTTAGGGATGATATTATTTGAAATGCTTTCTTTGCGATAGTGTACAAAATATCGAGTATTTCAAGATATTGAAGACTTGGTTTTCTATGTTTATCAGTTATAGTAAGGAGAAAAATATTTCAGGAGTTTCCTTTACAATTAGATTAGAATAGAGAGAAACTCTATAAAAATGTAAGGTAATTGAGTATAAAGATAAATTTAATATTTCCACATATTTTTTTTTTAAATTTTGTATGAAAAATAATTCTAACTCAAATGTTATTTTGAAAAAAAATATAATCATGAAAAAGAATAAGGCATATTGTAGTAATATGTAGGCAAAAAAGTGAAATTAGAATAACATCCATTATTCAACTTTAAACATGGAATAAGCATATCACTTTATTGGAAACAAATCTCCTTTGTAGTGTTTTAATTTGAGGGTGTGATACTTGATACTATGACAAGGGCAAATCAGCGACAAGCATAGCCCGTGGGAAGAGCTCGGACGATTGCGCACTAGCACCGTGTCGCACTAATCCCACGGCGTCTGATCGAGCGATAATCTGCCTGTCGAATCGATTAATATCAGATGTTATTTTCACACGATTTTCTACTAGATATAATTTGTATTTCTCGTGATTAATTTGGTTAGTTTAGATTATAACTTATAAAGTTAAAAACTAAATTCAACTGTAGTAAATGCATTTAAACATTTAAGGTTCTGACCATACAATTAAAAGTATAAAGACATTAACCCATCTGCTATATCTGGGTTCTATCATGGAAGAAAGATGATCAAAGTTCACAAAAAATACCCTGTAACGTTATGATTTGACCAGCAGCCTACATTTGACAGATGACTTATAAAAACTTCGTTGTGTGTAAGGGTTCCATTAATTTCATTGAAATACTTAGCGGATATATCGAAATAAACCCTCTAACCTAAAGTGAGATTGAAATATGAATAGTCATAAGCAGACACACACAGATCACAAAAAATGTCTAGTTTATTTGAGAATGAAATTGTTACTCTAACGTACTAAGATATTATTATCGAATAAAGAACCATTCTTCTTCTTTAGCTATTCACTATAAATAAATGTTGGAAATGGAAATCGTAGCAAGCACTTAAAGCGATTAAAAAGTGACTGTAAGTCGTATGTATGTAGACAAGCTACGGAGGGCGTAGCGTGTAGTTTCGCTACGGGCTACGAATGTCTTAGATTGCGGGCTTAAGTTATTATAAAAATAAGTTCTCACTCTTATTTAAATTATGAGCTCCTTGAAAAATTGTTGTAGAACCATTTCATTTGTGATTGTGCGAAGCATAAAATTGGGCTTTTTTTCAACTGATATGATTTCAAATTTGTCTATGAACAACCGCTTGTCACTCTACTCACTATCAAATGACTCGTCTTTTCGTTTGCACACTATATCCTATAACAAGAAAAAGTTTAAAAATCATAGCTCGTCTGCATAAACTTTTTTATATAGCCTATGTCACCATTCCATCGTAACAAATTTATTGACATCTTATTAATTACAAGTTCAGTTGTTTAGGCGCTATGATACAATATAGAATAAACAAACATACTGCCAAAACTATTATCCTTCTTTCTGGTTTTGCCGTAGTTGGGTGAAATAAACATAAACCTAGAAGTTTCCCAATCTATAAAAAATACACCTACACTATAATAAACAAGAACGTGTGAAACTACTTCTTTTCACAGTTCCCACATTAGACGTCCCATAGGGATCAAAGTTAACCCACCAACAATTACTGAACATTTAGTACCTAGTTTGATACATTTTATCCTTGACTATATTTGTCTTTTTCTCTCGCATTTGAATTGGATATTTCCATCCCTCTCAATATCACCCTTTACAAGTATGTGCAATTATTTTTCATTTAGTTCGCTACTTGTTGTGTCTCCTTAGGGACGTCGTGGGATCAAGTGCAACTATCGCTTCTCAATCACAAAACAATGGTGCAAAAATTGTTATATGGTCTAGGGGCATAGTTAGAATTACCTTGGGATTTATAATATGAAGTTTCTCATGGATACGACGACGCTGGGAAATTATTTTTCAATAAACTATGTCCATTAAGAAATGTTATAAAGATGGGAGAGTAGAAAGCCTTGCCTGCGTTCCCATTCAACCTTATTTCAATTATGCTTTGAACAGTTTTTTGTACTCGAATTTTAATACTTCTGTTATAGTAAAATTCAGGGAATAATAAAAATTGTGTAAAGTAAAACCTATACAAAGTTTCACTTCTTTGTATTTTTTCTCTTTAAGTAATTTAATTCTACGAACAATACTTCGATGAAAATATCTATATTATTTATTTAAATGATTAAGTAACATATTGTATTTCTTATGTTTATCAATTATTTAATAACGCTTGCAATAAAAGAAGAATTATTATTTATTTTCCTACTTTTTTGGTAATTATTATTATCAATAAATACAGTAAAGATGTATAGTTTTTAACACAATATAAAGTTTAATATTTTAATAACTGAATGAAAAAACAAACCGCATGAAACACAAACAGAATTTCTGTCACATGAAAATGACAATGTTTTTTCTATCGTGGTCTATATTAATAAATGGCATATTGGAATGAGATATTCATTTTTAGTCAATTTCCTCGTGCAAGTTAGGCAGGGGAGCATAGGAGGGCTGTCACAAACTATCCAGTGTCACACAATATATGGTTATGATAACCGTTGCTCTACTGTTGTACGTCCTGCCGAGAAAACACCATATCATTTAGGGGAACTATTGCAAAGTTATCCTCTATTTATAGGGGTTAAACCTTATTTTGATATTATTTGTTACTATCACTGGTAGCTTTTTGAACTTTTAATTTTTTAGAAAACTTTTGATAATAAAATTTGTTATAATAATAAATCGTAAGTACAGTATGTTTCAATAAAAATTATATGTTAAATAATTAAATAAATATAAATAAAAAAATATTTCGGACATCTAACACACAACGCCATCTAGTCCCAAGCTAAGCAGAGCTTGTGTTATGGGTACTAGACAACTGATATGAATATATACTTTTTTTTTGTAAATACATACATATTATACATAGAAAACATCCAAGCTCCGAAACAAATTATTGTAGATTACATTTTGGTCCGACCCAGGATTTGAATCCGAGACCTCAAGCACAGCAGTCGCATTCACTACCACTGCGCCACCGAGGTAGTCATCACAATTCGTTCACTATTGTGCAAAAGTACAGCATTTTTATAATTTTAATTCAAATTTTTATTGTGACCGAACTTGAAATGTAGAAGACCCGTGAAAGTCATAATGAACAAACAATGAAAAAATATTATGATTTTCAATTAATATTCAATAACAACAGCAAATCTTACTTTTTAATAAAATACTACTTTGTGACAGACTTTTTAAAATGTGCACCTACACTTGGAAAGCCAATAAGCATTTTGTAAGTCAATTTGTTTTTTTTGTGTTAATATAAATAAAGACATAATTATTTAGTGCATAGTGTCGAAAATAACAGTAAATGTAGGACACTATAAGTCATAACGCCCCACATTTGGTCGACCCATCACAATGGTGCTTGAGTGTCACGACCCATTTAACATTAAGAGAGGGACAAGTGACTTCATTGTCTGTGCATTGACTTTAGTGTTATTTCATACATTTTTTTCTAGTCCCCTTACTCGTCACATTTATCATTTAGAAAAGTGCAACTCATTAACTTCGTTATTTTCATTGAATCAGGCTTGTAGTTTATTTAAACATTAAAACACATGTTATAGTATCCATCACTATTATCCTATTCTGAAAAGGGACCTTTTCAGAATAGGAAGTTGCATGCTCATGAGCGGTTTTTTATAGGAATCACTTTGTGTGAGTGTCAGAAAGCTTGCTTTGTAAAAATTAACATCAAAACATTTAATATCTGAATAATTATTTTCAGACAAAAAATTCATCTCTTTTTTTTTACTGGCACACCAAAAACTATAACACCACTAACTATGACTGCCTCGGTGGCGCATTGGTAGTGAATGTGACTGCTGTGCTTGAGGTATCGGGTTCAAATTCTGGGTCAAACCAAAAGTTTGTGTGATCTACAAATATTTGTTTCGACCATATCACCTTGTATAGTCTTGTACCTATAACACAACCTCTGCTTAGCTTCGAACTAAGTGGCGTTGTGTGTTAAATTTCCGAAATATAAAAACGTTGAACTAAATGGTTTGACTGTGTGATATTTAATTATGAAATTCATTCATTTAATTTCCTGCAAATTCATTAGTGAGAGATGCCTAAGAGAAATAGTTAATTGTCGTTATTATCATCAAGAACTTTTAATAGTCTATTGCTGGACATAGGGTTTTCCCTAGAAAAAAAGTTTAGGTCTATGTCACCACGAAGTTAGTAATTTCTAATACCACTGAATTGAAAAGTATTGTTAATGTGTTCAGTCATAACCTTCAACCACCCATAATGTCCCACTGCTGGGCTCAGATCTCTTCTCAGAAGAGTATTAAGACCATACGTTGACTGCCTCGGTGGCGTAGTGGTAGCGTATGCGACTGCTAAGCTTGAGGTCTCGGGTTCGATTCCCGGGTCGGACCAAATGTTTGTATGATCTGCAAATATTTGTTTCGGAGTTTGGGTGTTTTCTATGTATAATATGTATGTATTTACAAAAAGAAAGTATATAAGTATTTATATCAGTTGTCTAGTACCCATAACACAAGCTCTGCTTAGCTTGGGACTAGATGGCGTTGTGTGTTAGATGTCAAAAATATTTATTATTATTATTATTATTATACGTCCCCACGCTGGCCAAGTGCAGATTGGGGACAGACAAGACTACCAGGTGGCCACGTAATCGTGCCATTGGATGTTTTCAAGCCGCCCAACTGCCTCCAACTGAGCTTTACGACTGTTATTCTGTTGTCATAATAATCACTACTAACACTTTGTATTGCAATGTAAGAAATACAATGTTATATTAAAAATGATTGGTCACGTCAACGAGTCTCTTTGCCAAATATAACTTTTAAGCCAAGTCGGAGATGAATTTGTGTTGCTATTTTAATGAGTGTAACTGGCAACATGCCCTGACACGGTCACAGGTTTACGTGACAAGATTTCTATATGTAGCATTTTACCAATGTTTTAAAATTGAACTAGACATTAATGACGTTACTACTTAATTAATGTAGGTAATTAGAACTGACAGACATAGTAAATTAAAATTTCTTGAGCCATTATCGACCATCGTGGACAACAAACACAAAATGAGAACACTCAATAGGCAAGATTGCCTAGCCTTGCTCTGTTCGTCTAACGTTCACCTTCTAACTTTATGAGTCTGCAGCATTTAAAAGTCTAGAAATCAATCATAGTTTTTCTGTGGCTTTTTTTTTTTTTTTATGTAATAGGGGGCAAACGAGCAGACATATCGCCTGATGGTAAGCGATTACCGCCGCCCATGGACACCCGCAACACCAGAGGCGTCAGAAGTGCATTGCCGGCCTTTGGGGGATGAGGAAGGGGATGGGGGAAGGGGTTGGGGTAGGGCCTCCGGTTTCCTCACTCACTCGGTGAAACACAGCGCAGGCGCTGTTTCACACCGGTTTTCTGTGAGGCCGTGGTATCACTCCGGTCGAGCCGGCCCATTCATGCCGAAGCATAGCTCTCCCACGGTGGCTTATTTTATAGTCAGAATAAAACTAGATAAGATCATAAAATTTTGTACGTTTTGGTTATCGATCATTCGCAATCGTTTATTGCTTTTTGTTAGATACAAAATTTCAATTATAAATCTAAGTCATTACAACATCAGACTTGATTATAAGTTTAAATTAGCAATAAGCAAATAGACAACGAAGCGAGAAACCCAAAATCGATCAGAGTGGCGTGCAATCGGAGAGACCTATGTCCAGCAGTGGACTGAAAACAGTGAAATGATGATGACGATAATGAAATAAAAAATACTGCGTTTGTCTAGTTCAATCTTTATAGGGTACACAATTTAAGTCAATAAAAATAAATAAATAAACTGATTTTATTCGTAGTTAAATCGGCAATAATAAATCATTTACTTTATGGAACTATAGACTATTATTATATTATAGACTGTTGTTACAAAGAAAGATAGGACTTATTATCAAACAACTTATAGTTACAACCAACAAATTGAACTACCGTTGTAAGGACACATCTGCCGATTACTATCAGCTATTTGTCGTGTCGCGTGCCGTGATCGAACTGATTACAAGTATTGTCTGGCGGAAGCGCCGAGTAGGCATTACTCTGACCAATCACGGTGATTCGTCCAAATCGATTCAAATCTGTTACATTTTTAATTGAAAAACCCAGTAGGGAAACCATTCAATAGATTAGGGAAGTCAGACATCGATTATAAGTGATTAATTGCACGTTGTTATCTCGAATTGTAGTTTTAGAATCTTAGTATTACATAATTTTGTTAATACTTTTTTTGCAATGTGCACTCATTATAAATTTGATCACACTAAATTTAAATGATATATTTTAATTGTATACTAACATTTTAAGGAATTAAAATGGGGGTAAAACAGATTTCTGCTAGTATTGGCCCACAGTGAATGTTTTGTCTATACTGTAGAAACCTAGTGGTTTCTCTGTTGCAGAATAACAATAGCAATAGTTTGCTATTGTTATTCTGCAACCGAGTAGCAGGTTCAGTATGAGCCCTGAATAATGAAAGGTTATATAAAACAAGCAGTAATCTACTTTAAAAGTACAATGTACTTGAGGATTTTACCTAAACAGCTATTAAATACAAAGGTCTTTTCTGTTCTCGTTTCCATATTTGAGAAAGGCAACACAAATGTGTGACTTTTCTCATATGTAGCGATAAACGTCCGCATACTCTTCACAATATTTACTTTGAATTGCGTAAAATAGTGTATATATCATTTTTGTAACAAGTTATATATCTGAGTCGGTAAACCAGATTTATTACTCCAGCACAGCCAAGAATTCGCACTTCAAAGGTGTTATTTAAAAGCTATAAACACTTTAATTAATGCAATAAATTCAAATAAATGTATAATTTGTTGAAGCAGTTCTAGTTTATCAAAGTGTCATTTATTTAGGAAAGTATTGAGTTAATAGTTTATTTACAAAGCAGCGGATAATAGGGGCCGCTGCGTGTAATGGACCGTGCGCCGGAGCACATCTGTCGTTCAATCGCATTGTGACGTCATTAAGACACATGTACTTTGGTTTGCTGTATATGATCGAAGATTTTGGCATTATGGGAATGGAATAATTTTTACATTTACTTTTAGTTTCTTGTTGTAATTGAGATTTATTAAAATATATATATATAAAATATAGCCTTTTTAGGCTCATCTACTTGTGACTACTTACTCTGAAATATATATTTTAATTCTCACATTTTAATTTATTGGTATGCAACCGAGTAATACATAAATAGAAGGTTCTTATCTAAATAACTCTACTTCTGGTACTTGTAAAAAATATTTTTAATTAATTAAAATAATAATACTCTCTGAACTGTCTCTTAATTGCCTTGCCCTATATCGTACAAAGCCCTCAAGTAAATGATATTAATGAAATCCGACCCAACCAAATAAGATGAGTTGCGTCAGCACACCTGTCATTCACTAAACACTGTCGAATAGCCGACATACGGCTTGAATAAACGAGGCATTCATCTCTTTATTATGATGTGTTAATCCAGGATTATCATCAAATGTTAACACATGTTACCAGTTACTAAAAAAACCGCTATAATTCGCAAACAGTACAAGAACTTTTTCAAACAATGTAAAGTTTACCTTAAAGCTTTAAAATACAGTTGGTTTTCCAAAGTGGGCGAAAGGCTGATAGATTTCAATGGATTATTGAGGGTAGCTAATATTATTCCGGGGCGTTCGGTGTTGCCTTTTCATCCGCTAAGTATAAACAGTGGGGTGTGTTCACGATGTTTGGTCGCGTTCGACCGCGCGACCCGCCGATTGATTTATTTTGTATTAGCTCTACGGAACCCAAGTTTACTCTTAATTATTTTTGTGACGCTCGTACATTTATTTTATTATTTACATTGTCGATGAAAAATTGGAAATTATTAAGTTATAAAAAATACTTTATACACCGAGTATAGAAAATATCTACTACTGCTAAATAATTTAAAAAACTATGATTATAACTGTTTTACATATTGATCGAATTTTAATTTAAAATAAAGATAGAAAACAAGGTTTTAAGGTTATATAGAAGAAATAGCCGTCAGCGATAAGACCGCCAATTGTTACATCTATAACTTTGTAATTCGTCTGTTGTTATGTTTTTTGTTTTTAAATTTTAAGTATACAATAAAGATAAATAAAATAACAATATTCAAAGTGACGTGAAGTGAAGTTAGCCTATTTTTAAATCTGCGAGTGATATCTTTTAATTGACCTTTCATTCACGAGATGATTATTTCTGAATTGCATTTTATCAAATGTCAATTAAGCTTTCTAGGAGATAGATGTTTAGTATCTCAACTCTTTTCTTTTTCGGTTACAAAAGAATTGTGTTATAAAACTACATTGTTAGTACAAAAGTAGAATGGTTTCACCTGGTCGTATTGGTGAGTGAGTGGTGCTACAAATTTCATAACAAATATCATAAAATAGCAGATTCCGGTTATTATAATTTTATCTTTTATGATAGGCTGTTGATAAAATTGTATCTTTAAATAAAATTTAGTGCCCTCTTTTAAACGCATATCACGTGAGTGGTTAAAATACCTACTCGATATGCATTTTCTTCTACCAAAACATTATTCTAGAGAAAGAAAATGTTGAAAAACCTAGGTTGATCACAAAAAAATGTGATTAACTATTAACTGATTTACATATATTAGCGAGATATGAAGAAATTCAAGAATATGAACTCCCTGTGTGTATTAAGTACAGTGCCTACTATATAAATATATAACATTGGTACCTTTAGTACACGATTTAACATCCGATTTTCATTATGCAACATTACTAAATAAACTTTAAATACAGGATATATGTAGTAAGTTTTGTTTTACTGTGATATATTTACAGAAATTATTACATAGTTTTACATATGAAACCTACATAGTGATGTAAGTATCGGTTATGATCAAAGCGAATGTGAGGCTCGAAGGCCCAACTAGCGTTTACAGCTCGTCCCCGGCTACAGTCAATATTTGCTCGCCCTGACCCGGGCTAATGAATACAATTAGATCATTCCGCGCGGCCTCACGTTTTTCATACGCCTCGGGGGCCCGCCCTCTGACAACGTGTCAAATAAAGACGAACCTTTGCACATAATGTTAGTTGAATGTTCAAACATTACCGCACTGTGAACTGCTCGCCGCGAGCCTTTCACTTAAAAAGCTCTGCGGATTACTGACGCCTTTACTCGGCTTGCACATTTTATTTTAAATATTTTGAACGTCAGGCAATTCTTTAATTTAGTCCTCAATAAACTATACTACTATAATTATTTTTTGCTCGAGTTGATAATTAAGGACAGTCACTTTATATTTGTTGGTAAAATATTGAAAATTTTATAAAGTTTTCAATATCAAACAATATTTTAGGAGACTAACATAATAAACTAGTTTAAACCACAAAATAAGAATATATATATTTTTTTGTATATTAAGAATAATTTACAAATTTAAGTTACTTGATATTTCGATATTTGACCACTGCAAACAGAATTCATTATTTATTTATTGTTCTACTTCTTGTTCTTAACTACGTTTTGAAAAAGAGAAAAAAAATGTGATGCCCCATATAAAGGTATTTTTCGAAATGATTAACATCCGAATGAATTTTAATTGTTAGGCCCGCTAGCTTGTTTAAAAGGTTTAGTAGCGTGAAAAGTGCGCAAACGGTATTTAAATAAGTCCACTTGCCTCAGGATCTAATATGATGCAGATTATGTATATATAATAACATAAACCGCAGGTAGCCTAAGTAACTCCTTATATCATTAACTATCAGACAATGTAAGTACCGTCAAAATCGTTCCATCCATTCCATAGATATCCGTAACAAACAGATAGACAGACAGACAAAAAATGCATATATTAAAAAGCTGTTATTTTAATATTATAAACAGATACTCCAATTTTATTTATTTGTATAGAAGATATACGTTAACCATATCTCAAAAAAAAATCTTTCATTTTTTACTGTACATATATTGTGTTCCTTAGGTACAAAACTCAAGCAAACATAATTTGAAAATAACACGCCAATTTGAAAATGTTTTACGTGCTAAGCGCTACCATTTATTTAGAAGATTAGCATTCACGCCAAAACACTTAATCGTTTTAGTTTCCACTACGTTACTTCGCTTATATTTTTTACATTCAAGTGCCAAATAATGAGCTTAACAGAGGACTCCGATTCCCCTAAGTCATTTAAATGAAAAATTACCCTTACGTCCTACAGAACTAAGTTTTGATTTGATTGAAGAGAGTATGCAAGTGAAGTTATGCAAGTCATATGTTAATTGGAAAATCAAAGTTAGGTTGTCGGTGGAACAGCAAGTGCCGGGACGTTTGCTTGTATGTGCAACCTCTGAATATATTACCCTGTGTTGTGTTTGCTCACCACGAAGCGCCACATGGCGACGTTCGTCTGTTTATTTTAATACTCAACCATTGTTGCTTGCCAGTGTTTACTGAGGGAACTGTATTAAGCTACCCCTTGCTGATTTAAATGAATTTTATAAAATAGTAGCAATGAGGTATCTGTTAAATATTTTAGCTTATGAAACGGTGATAGCGGTAATTAGATATTTGAATCCTTAATATGTTATATATTACCTGACTCAAATCAACTTGAATACTTATACTTTTCCTCTTTTATTTCAATTAAAGAAAAAAAAATTTTTTGGATTTTTTTCATTCAGTAGTTTTCTCTGTATTTATACGTCATTCATGTAATCTGCAGTTTTGAAATAATTTGTTCATACAGAGAAAAAACTAAAGGAGCGAATGTTAGATTTTCAATTCAGCCAATAAAGTTTGAGATAGTTTTCTGCCATAATTATAACATTATTACGATTAACGAAATAATTTTGCTGATAAATATAAATGGCTAAATATAGTGTCTATCAGAGATTCGTGAAACCGAAATCTGTAGTTATCTGGCAGATAATTTCAAAATAGTATATCAAGGACTTTATCAGCAAGTGGTGAAACCGGTCCATGGTCTATTATTTCTATTTTATTTCTAGTGTTAATCTTTATATAAATAAAGAGAGTGTAAACTCAATCAGTGTACCAAATACATTTTATCATCATGATATTTTTTCATGCGTATTTTTTTAAAATAAATAAAAGGTTTGTAAGTAGGTTTGTTAGTGTCTTGCAGAAGATGGAGGTATTATACGTACAATAAAAAATATTTAGTTATTGAACCATATCTTGCAGCGAGTTTAGTGACACTGATCTCAGTGACCCTACACCCTAATCTTTCCTTTTTCACAATACATGTATGCAAAACCATTTTGTAAGTTTACGTAACCAACCTGTTTTATTGGCTACATTAAAATCAAGAAGAACTTTATTTTTTGAAATTTAATTATCAATCGTATGATAAAGTCGATGTTATCATTGCAATAATGAGATAATCATCTAATCATGTGACATCTGCAGCGCGTGCGTATTTAATTACATTACATTTGTCGATTGAGCCACCTCGTGCGCTCCGCCCTCGCCGGTCAATTCGGTTCATTTGCAAAGTGCATTTTGATGCTGTGCTCGAATGTCCCAACCCCGCGCTCTTAATTGCCTACACGATATTTATTATTGTTTGCACATTTATCCACCGCTTGAAAGCTATTCGAATTTACGATAGCCTGTTAATTCATTTCGAGGGATCACCTCAACATAATTTTATTGGCTTATCTGTAGGAAAATTTCGTAAAGTATTTACATTACGGGCACGCATCACATTCGATAAACATCGCAACGAATTCCTACAAACACATCGGCGGACGTTTATTTGCCTCGGGCATACGCTCGGCTTCACTTCGACTTCGCATTCTGCTCGCCGTCGTATCGGTACTCATTTGTATTGGCAGCGGATTTTGTATTATTTGTTTGTTGGTGGATGCCGCATATGTTGTGGAAGCTTTGATTTTTTCCAATTCGGAAATAATGCGGAAGGCGTGGAGCTAGGGGCGATCGGGTTCGTCGTGACTTTGGGCCCAATCAGCCGAGCCAGTGTGTTCGTTAGTCGCCGGCGAGCTTGCCGCTTGGTTAAATCGGGCACGTATCTACGTGGGACCTTTCCACCCGGTAGCACTGATTTTATCTAAGATTTAACGAAATGATCAACTTCACCAATCTTTGATTTCATTTGTTCAGCAAATGTACTGCGAAATATTTATTTGCACACTTTTTTCGTTATATCATTTTTATTCCTTTACTCTCCTCAAAAGTAAAATTCAACTAAACAAGAACACTAAATACTATTTGTCTAAGATGTAGTAGGAAAATAATTATAGTTAAAGTGGGCGAAGAACCAAATTTTTAATATAGATTTAGTTGATCGAAAAATTACGATTCATAACCTTTTCACATTTCCCCAACAGTCACTTTGAAGATGCAATCTACAAATTGATTAATAACTAATATATGTTTCTGATCTGTCAATTATGAATAAAAATTACCTAGAACATGATAAACAACAATAAAGAACACAAAATTATACTTCTACTTATAAAACCTGTACATTTTATTAAATAGGCAAACACGTAAACAATATTTAACTACCATTAAGTATATGTAATTTCCTTAATTATAATAATTTGTGGTCACAAAACTATATCAAACCTTGTGACTCCTGGCGCAAACATAATGTAAATCACAGTTATTACAATATATTATGATGAATAACGGCATTCGGTTGTCTGTTTGTGGGTCGCATCATCACATTAGCGGGCTATAAACGGATCAAGCGGCAACGATATGTCATATTCTGACGAGATACGACTTGTGGTTGCAATACTGACACACATGCGGATGCAAAGAGCTCCAGTAGCCAGTTTGCAGCTGTGCCAGCCCTGACATACGACTAGCGACCTACACGAAACAAAAGTAGAATCAATATATCTTCTAGGTCAATGTTAATGCATGCACGTTTAGTATTTAGTCAGTCAGCTATGTAATCTATATATTTATATAACTAATTTTTATAATAAATATTCGTAGAAGTTGTAGAGCTAGGAAGAGAAGCGATATAACTATAGATAAATAAAAAAAAAAAAAAGTTGCGTGTACTAGCGTACACTCGTAAGAAGTGAAACTTCTTTATGACGTTATTTTTCAAAAAAAAATATCATATGTCGACGTAAGGTATAACGACAAAAGACTTATAAACCAGCAATATTCGTGACAATTCTTATTTCAAGTGCAATAAAAGTTAAGGAGCGAGACCTGAGTAAATATTTCGCGATCTGTGGTGTGAATGAAGTAAGTTTGTGGAATGTGATGTGTGTAGTTATTTACATTGTGGACTAAATAAAATAATATTGTTTGTAATGTGATATTTCATTGTAGTATTAATTTGGTCCTGTTTGTGTTTGAAAATGTTTTTTGTTTTATTTTATAAATTTTTGAAGTGAAAGTGAAAAAAAGATAGCGTAACGGATAAATGTAACGCGTAACGTAACGGATAAATGTTACGCGTAACGAAAAAATGTTACACTAAATTTTTTGACAACCCCGATAAAGAAGTTTCACTTCAAAAAAAAGATGGAAACCTAGCCTGTTACGAAACTTAAGTTACCACTAAATTTATTTCTATGGTGTAGAGACATAAAACCCAGCAGATGAAAAAGCATGAGTAGAAAGTAGAATCCAAGATTGGTGGTCACCATCAT
Source organism: Spilarctia lutea (assembly GCA_916048165.1). Taxonomy (NCBI): domain Eukaryota; kingdom Metazoa; phylum Arthropoda; class Insecta; order Lepidoptera; family Erebidae; genus Spilarctia; species Spilarctia lutea. The sequence goes on along the minus strand of OU696475.1, from coordinate 11,698,113 downwards.
TCAATGCAATCGTGGACAATGCCGTATGGTGACCTACACTACCTAGTAGATGCGTTTTCACGGCCCGCTTAAAGGACCCTCGATCAAAGTGGGGGGGAAACACGTGCGCTGGCAGTAAGTTCCTGGTTTTAACCGCCCGGCACAGGAAGGAAGCACCGGAACGTTGAGTTTAAGAGTATATTGACATATACTACTCTAAAGCAGTGACTTCCAAGGCCAGCACGTATCGTATTGTCCTGTAGAGGAAGGGAGAACGAGGGTTAATTTGAAAGATTTCTTCAGAACACTTGCCATGATAATAATAATAAATAAATATTTATTTCTCACCATAACCATACAAAAGTGCATTTGTACAATATTGTCTTATAGTACATTATCCATGATAAAGGCAATAGAAAACTGACATAAAGGCGACATCTCTTCGCATCGGCAGAGGCTCAAGGAACTCAGTGACTTCGAGACTGTCGATTTTACGGACTACTCGCCGGTGTAACCGTTCGAGAGCGTCGAACAAATACTGCGCAAATCCATCGCAAAGATGAGAACAGTACTCCACGCACGAGCGAACCTTTTTTTTTTACGGAAGTGGGGGTGCTTTTCGCACCATGCCCTTCGTTCGTGGGGGAGACGATGGGCGTGTGTGGGACTCCCCTAGGACCGGTCTTCTCACTAAACCCCGCGGCAAACTACTTTGGCAGTCGGGAGGAGCTCCAGGAACGCATCGGCGGCTTCTGGAGTCCACCTGCCGTACCTCAGAACTGAGGTACATCCCGGGGTAACCCCTGGGGGACACTGTCACGCCTCACACCGTTCTAAACAGCATGAGGCACAACAGCGACCCGCCTTGGACGACACCCCCTTGACCGCACTGGGGTGTCACCGGTCCCGGGTCGTTGGTAGCAGCCAAAACTCCCCAAGATGTGGCCGCAATGCACGAGCGAACCTTAGTCTTGTAAAAAAAGACACAGATGCCCGGGTGAGATGAACCTCTCACCTTGTTGGGTACACCTAACTTCTGCGTTACGCTCTCAATGTACTCACGCAGGTTGAGATCATCGTAAATATCCATACCGAGCTTATCCTGCGGCGGCAGTTGAGTGTTCTGACTGGGAGGGGAAGGAAAGAAATCTTTGTTGTAAAGGGTTCTTGTCATTCTTTTGTGATCTTGGCGATGAACTCGACCAGATTTTCACTATCCCATTGAGAGATGCGGTTTAGAACAGAGTCGAGCTCAGCGACAAGCTCCTATCGTTTTACTTCAATAATTTTTTCTACTTTTGATTACACAATTTGATTGTTGTTCAATATTTGTCCATTTACACCAGAGTTTTGTGTGTCTTCGTTACATTGCGTCATCTCGTCTACGTTAACATTTAAATACCTACTTTTAATACTCGCATCATATTTGGTCCAGATTTGATACTACGTCAATCATCATTGTTCAAGGGTATTATAGTAAATCTTTTCAAAATACAAACAGGTCATTACCGTTTGCCAAGAATTCACTGCCAAGGAGGGATTACGTTTGGACATGTGTGTGTAGGCAGTAATTAATATTTGTCTAATATTCATTACATTCTACAAATCATCCGTAGGAGTCTTTGTCATGTAATCTGTTATTTAACAAATATAATTACGAATACACCGTGGCTAGTTTCACCACCTACTAATAAAGTCCTCTTCAGACTATTATGAACTTATCTGTTACATAACTATAGATTTCGATTTGACAAGTCTTAGATAGAGACAAATACGACAGATACACTTATTTACATCAGCAACTTTTCTCTGTCTCAAATAGAGTATTTAATAGAACTATCTAATTTATAAAATTATCGTATGGCTATGTTTGTTACCAAACTCCTCCGAAACGACTAGACCGATTTTTATGAAATTTTGTGTGCATATCAGGTAGGTCTGATAATCAGTCAACATCTATTTTTGATACCCGTAAATGATAAGGGTGACCCAGCCCTAAATATGTCTTTGTATCACTATGTTTGTCGGGTCAACTAGTGTTCCTACAAATAGCTAAGCTCATCTCTCTCTCTGAATTTATTATTTAATATGCTAATGCCTAAGGGTCAGTTTCATCATTTGCTGATAAAGTTCCTAATAGACCATTTTGAATTAATCTTTCAGATAACTACAAATTTTGGTTTCGTAAGTCTCGGATAGATCAACAACCGAACGATCCGTCAAATAGTGTCATATGTCAGTCAACTATTTGCAACTTTATCAGGAACTGTTGAAACTGGCTCTAAGTCTTCTACTATTTCCTATGCATCGAAAAAAGTGTAAAGAAATGCATATGACAATTACCTCGGCACGGTTTGTAATAGTTAATTGACATTCTACACAAATCTCTCTGTGATGAAAGTCATATGAAGAAATATGTGTAAATGTGAATAAACATCATCAGCGTCCAGGATGAACAAACAATGGTGCGTGTGATTGTATGGGTCGCAATTGAGCGCGGTGGGCGGAGAAAAAGCGAACACTCGCGAACAATTCGTGTGCTGAACAAGTATTTTTTACTCGCAGTCGTGCTCAATCAGCGCCAGTGGCAGTTGCAATTATCTTTTGCACCAAATCGAATTATGATCAATTCGGATTTGCGCACATCCGAACGAATATAAAACGGTTTGCATTAAAATTTGGCGCTCGATGCACGGGATGCGTTCCCATTAGTCGGGTCGAGCGCTAACTTTGTTTGCTCATTCGGGCCCACGTTCACTTCTGTCATTTTCATTATGTTTTTTCGGAACATATAGTTTTGTTTATGATGCTTTTGTTTCGTTCAATTAAGGCTTTTAATTAATTAGCTGTTATAAAAGACCACTAAAATGGAAAACTTTAAGAAAATAGTAGAAAATACTCTTAGTCTGGGTGTAATTTGTCTATGAGTGTATATTTTAGAAATTTAAAAGTATGCTTATCAGGACGATTCCACCTAATTTGAGAGTTAGAAAGCCATGTATGAGATGTGTCAAGTTATTATTATTTTTAACTCATAATTAAAAAAAAAAGAATTTGCTTCATGCATCTATAACACCGTGAATCACTTTACCTCACTCTACTATCATTTCACCTTATTCTTTCTAAGGTTCACGTCGTTTGTAGTTCACGTTTCGGAACCCTATAATTTCGCCTTGACCGTCCGTCCGTTCGTCCGCTCTCGGCTTACCCTCCAAACGATTAGTGATAGAAAGAAGAAACATAGATGTGTTTAAAAAAACATTAAGGTGAATTTAGTACTTCACTATCTAAATCTGTATACCTAATCTATATAAACTACTGAAACTATCTATCTGTCGTCAGTTAAGAAAAACAAGGTTTTTCGTAATGTCTGGTTAATATAATCTAATTAGTTCTAAAATATTTTCTCAAAACTTTCAGGTGTGGTTCCAAAACCGTCGTGCGAAATTTCGAAAACAAGAGCGTTTAGCTCAACAGAAAGCGGGTGAGGCACCAGTGAAAGCAGAAGGCAAGCGGGATAAGCCAACGTCACCTGCGCCGTCGCCGCACCCTGCGCCCATTGCGCCTGCGCCTCAACCTGCTCACCACGCTTTACCACACCTATCTCCGCCCGACCTTAAGCCTATTACCTCGGCAGGTAAATATCGTAAGTGACATTTGAATATCTATTACTTTTATTTTGTAGTTTTAAACATTTGTAGTTCGCAGTTTATAAAAATCGAACTCTTAAATTAAATTTGTGGCGACCTCCACATACAGCGCCATCTACCGAAGATACACTGAACTACGAAGTAACGCACTGTACCTACAAACTACACTACACGGAGTAACTACCAATCCTGAATCGCGCAAATAATGTTCTCGCGCCGATTATCATATATACAACATCCCAACATCAACTGTTGGGCAGTAGCCCGCCAGGCGTGATCACCTCGCCTGGTCGGAGGATCCTCCCTTTGTGTTGGGTGGAACATTATACCCGTTCCCCCACAGTGGTGACCCCGACGTGATTGGAAGCAGCCTTCAAGCCGCGCCACCATCATGTTCACTCCCACAGCAAGTCTCAAGCCAGCCAGCAACTTCGGCCTCAACTGGGATATACCACACGCAGGACGCGACCGCTCCAGCCTGGTAACCCCTACAGCCTCTACAGCGTCTAGGCACAGCACACTGCACCTACGGTCTATGTAAGCAGAGCATCTCTCTCCCGTCTACGCAGCAGCCAGCCACTACGCAACAACCGCCGCAACTCACTGGGGACCTCACCGCAGCACCGCGCACCGCATGCGATCCCGACTCACTGGGATCAGCGGACTTCAGCCCCGACTCACTGGGACTAGCGGCATTCAGTTCCGACTCACTGGAACTTGCGGCACTCAGTTCCGACTCACTGGAACTACTCACTCCTGGCACTGGCAAGCTCCGCATCAGAGCACAGACAGCTGACACAACATATATCGACCTCCAGTCTTGGAGGGGAGTGATGTGGCGACCTCCACATACAGCGCCATCTACCGAAGATACACTGAGCTACGAAGTAACGCACTGTACCTACAAACTACACTACACGGAGTAACTACCAATCCTGAATCGCGCAAATAAAGTTCTCGCGACGATTATCATATATACAACATCCCAACATCAACTGTTGGGCAGTAGCCCGCCAGGCATGATCACCTCGCCTGGTCGGAGGATCCTCCCTTTGTGTTGGGTGGAACATGATACCCGTTCCCCCACAAATTCTAGTAAAGTTGAAATCTAGTTTAGAACGATCGACGTCTAATCTCTCAAATAACCGCTAATATTAGGCAAAATACAGAAAATATTGTATCTGTAAAGGCCACATTACCTGATGATCCCGATAGGTAATATAACTATATGACTATAGTTTATACATTTTGATTTGATTTTCCGTAATTTTTAATGTAAGTACCTAATGTAACAAAAGTTATAATGAAAAATATTTTCTATAAAAACTAAGTTTTCGCAAAACTTTTGACAATCGCTCAAAATATTCTTAAAATAACATTAATTTACAGTCTCTTAGTATTTCATTCCGAAAAAAAATTGTCCTCTTCCGTTATAAATATTTTTCATTTGTTTGTTCTCGTATGTGACGATGTATGTTAGCGCAATGAATGTTATTCTTCTGAATCACTAAATAAAACAGTAAGCGACTAAATTTGACTAATAAGCAACGTTGTCTAACTATTTATGTTACCATCATCAGATTATAATTAAAAAAAATCATTTTCTAATTTGCCAGGGTTCCCGATACATAATTACTTTAAACATTAATTTTACACGAGCAAAGTCCCAGACATACATTTTGACCAATTATAACGTACTAGCTTTTCCGCGCGTCTCCGCCCGCGTGGTTGTCGGTTATCGCAGTAAAGAGTAGCCTATGTCCTTCTTCAAAAATCAATGTATCTCCATGCCAAATTTCATTGAAATTATTGAAGTAGTGAAAGCAGGACAGACAGACAGAGTTACTTTCGTATTTATAATATAGGTATGGATTTTACCGAATTATAAGCGTTTTAACTGGGAATGTTCACTTGTTTATCGTTTTATTACATGGTTCTAGATTGCGTTTCGAGTTACATTCAGGTCGTTTTTTTGTCTTTTCATAGCATAAACAAAGTTACTCAGTAGCAAGTTAGGATAGGACATAGCCATAACATTCTTATAGGACTACGAGCTAACATAAACTGGCGAAGTGGCACATATACCAGAAAACTACTAGTCAGGAATGGTTTTTTTATAATTTATTGAAACCTTCCGAATGAATATATTTATATATATATATATATGAAACGCTATATAATATCACAATGTCTTTACCGGTAAGATTTAATCCCTTCATCATTTTTCACGCAAAGCCAGCATTCTGTTTATTATCTCATGCTCGGTGTTTCGGACGTCAACGCCACATTTAGCGGACGATAACATCGTTGGATCAACTATTTGCGTTGGGTGTGCCGAACTACCTATAAACGCTCTTTGGTTCGATCCATGGCTTCTCGCTCTCACTCCTACTAACTATCTTGCCCAAATTTTTATTCTACTTGAGCGTCTTACACTACAGTTTGCGAAATATACAAATATTTAGACTATTGAGATTTCGAAAGGATAAAACTTGATGTGGCAGCCGAATGCACTATAGTTGTGACATAGGTCGGCAACAGTAATAAAACAAATGGTTATTCCATAATACATTTTTGTTTTTATTATCCACCAACTAGAGTAAGCTTCGCGTGGGTATAATTTTATAGAGCTCAAGATACTAAAATTTTATATTTCTACAGTATCATCATTATAATAAATATTAATGAGTTATTTGTAAATATTCTTACATACGTCTGAATGTTACTTGATACTTGACCACTAAATGGTTCTAATGTTTATTTTGACTTTAAAAATATATACTTAAATTTATTTGAAAAGCTCTTTATATAGATTAGGAGACTTACAAGACAGTCTAAAAATAATTACTTTAATAAAAAATGGAAGGTTAAATATGGCCTTGAAAACGATAAAATGTCGATTCACATTCGATCGACAGTTGCTAAATCGAGTATCAACACGAGCTTAATATAGGGACACGTAACAAATTTCCGATCATGAGATTTTATCCCGAATGCTCCGAAATTATTTGGAAACGATAATCCATATTATGCTTATACTCGTATATAGGTACAAATCATGAAATATTGTCGTTTATTAATAATATAATAAATACCCAGATCATAAAGCAAATACTAAACTGTTTTCGTATGGTTCGGTTTATGCTTTATTGTAAAGGATACTTAGAACTGCATTGTTTCAATAAATACCGTTCAGAATTACTATTTATCGCCTTGTTGTTTACTATATTCGTAATATATATTTTTTTGCTGTAATCTATTGTCAAACAAGAAATAAAAAAGTAAATACTATGGGATATCAGCGTTTACCACAAGTAAATTATTGGCACAGCTTTAACAAATAAGAATATAATTAACCAAGAGTTTAAACATTTGAAACAAATGTCTAATAATTTATTCGTTTAGTATTTTTTCAAGCCGAAATTTGTATTTATTAACACTTAGATGTATTATAGGTTTTAGAAAAAAGTACTTGCTCTATTTTCGCATTCCGATCGGATATTTTCATAGCCATTATGATGTAATCAAATATTTTTAGACATTGTGTTTTACCAATGTTACATTGATCGCTGAAATTATAGCCGAGTGAGTCATTCCTGTCGACCAATAGGAGGGCTGTACGCACTATTTCAGTTTCGTGTGTTTGCGTGGGCGAACACAACAAGGCTGCTTTCGACAAAATATATACGGCTCTTCGTATTAGTGGTTCTTAAATATAGAACGTGGTCATGATTGTATTGTATGAAGTAAGAATACAATTCTGCAAGATTACTTAGCTTTCGACATTAGGTAGAAGTAGAACTCCTCTAATATTCCATTTTTACATATGGACTACACATCGCCACCGCCCGCGGCTGTACCATGATATAAGTTATATGTAATTATAAACATTAATTAAAGAGTCTCTTTTTACAGAACTCTGATATCGCGGTGTTTGGGTTGTGGGGTTAAAAAATTAAGCTAAGCCGTACGTAGTAGACTGAAAATCGACCCCGAATTAGTTTGGTGGAAAAGGTTACGAAGAAATTTCTCTGTTATTTTCAGCTTGACGTGTTTTCCCTGTCGTAAATATCTTACAAATAACTAGTCTTAAAAAACTTATGATGTGAAATATATAAATATGCAACACTTAAAAATAAAGGATTGGTATTAAAAGTTGCAACCGTTTAAAATAACTATGCTACACTCTAGTAAAAAAATAAAAAAAATAAACAAAAAAAGCTATTGAAAGATACAAACTATTACATCAAGGAAGATTACCCACAACATATTTTGGAGAAAAGGAGAATGCTACAGGAACAACTAACATTGAACGGGGTAACAAAGCTATTAAAATATGACAAAATAATTATAATTGGAAAACACATGCCACACTTTAAACCTACCGACAATCTTTGATTTGAATCTATTTTCATAATTTATAGAAGCTACATCTTCAATCGTCCTCAATTGAGCTAAGTTTTTATACGTAATATTCGTAAACGAATGTATTTTGCTCTTAAATTATTAAATAGGTACTTTCCGATAAAACATTTTGAAAATTTTTCTAGTACCATGTGTGACTGTTTGTCTTCAAAAACGTACTTGTCAAACTTCATGGTATTCGGTTGTGCAGTTAAAGCATGAACCCATAATAAAGTAGCTCATTTCTGCATCTTTAAACTGTATATATCGCTTGCTATCGATTATTATAATTTATGGATAAATGATACCGTTTTTGAATCGCAAAGACGCAAAATAATACTAAATCATATTAGCTTTTGTTCGCGGATCCACTCGTGCGTCTTCCAAGGACAAGGTCTCTCTTTAAATTAATAAATAAAATGTATCCAAACAAACAGACAGACAGAGTGACTTTGAAATTTATAATATTAACTTATTCGGATTTACATGAATATTTTTATAAATATGTTTTGGAATTTAGATGTGATCGTACAAGGGGTAAATATATCGTTCACATTTTGCCACCCGTAATTTGGCCCCGCAGTTTTATAGAGAGTTTATAGCAGCTAAACACTTTGAAGCATATAGTAAAGTAAAAGGTAAAGCGTATGGTAAACGAAAAATATGAATAAATATCATAAAGAAAGCATACCTATAGTTTATATATTTGACAAACCGATTATCGATTTCATCATCTTCTCTCAAGTCCATACTAGTTCTGTAAATTAGTTAACACTGCGAACTTCGTATCAACATTCTTCGCCATTTACCGCCATTTTTGATGAATATTTTTTTAAATTTCCGAGAATCTTATTTAAGCATCTCTGCCTGTCTCAGCTTTCTACGGATAGTGTACAGTCTCGGACTCAAGATAGTGTAGGTTTTCTTTGAATTTTCTTCGACATAAACTGACAAACAATAAAAAAAGAACTATCCAGTTAGGTGCAGCCGATCTGAAGTTATGCACGTACATAAATTTTGATGATTTATTTTTATTTATATACGAGTAGATTCACAAGTAACTCTATCTGTCTGTTACGCTTTGACAGGTAAACTGGTGCATTGATTTCAATGGAATTTGGAATGGCGTTTCTTTGATTCTTGAAGAAGGATATAGGAGGCGGAGCCGCGGACAATAGCTAGAATTATATAATTTTATACATTATAAACAACGATTTGAAGGCCTGTAATGTTTACCGTGAACTTCACCTCTGTTTAAATGAACACCATATGGCTCCCCCACGTTGTATTTAGAAATAGAGCTTGGTAAAAATACATAAGATAAACCTACATCAACTATAGAACTAATCGATTGGTTTTGTTTTTGGATAATGTATTTTTTTTAAGTAGTAACAGAAAACAATAGAAAATTAAAGCGCCAATTATAAATAAATTTAAGGAAATGCATCGATATTATGTATCGTAAATTCTTGATATTATAATATTATTTCATAAATAAACAGCTCCTTGTTACAGTAGCTACCAGCTATGAAAAAGTGCATTCTTTATTAATAATGCTTACATCTACAATATGCTTATCAACAAATTAAACCATGATCGCATCTACTGTCAACCAATGAGATTATATATATTGATATTTTATTTTAAAGCAGATTTTCTCTTTTGGTAACACCCGCAATGTCCAATATGTCTATTATATTTACCATTATAAAGTAGTATAGTCTCAAAAAAGGATCATTATCTTCAGTTTTTTTTTCGTCTACGTTTCGTCACTATTTAGAATAAACATTCCTATAAACTTTAGACAATTTAAGAAGATCTATAATGCCAAGGACACTTTAAAGACTTAAGGCCTTGTTGTATTTTAATATAATTTAGCTAAAATAAATATGATTTTAAATAGTTCCACACGTGTCAGTACAATAAGGGACATATTAGCGTGACAATGAGGTTTAACTAGAGGCTGCGGTTCACCAGCTAATGCGGACTTGTGGTCGTATTAATCACATTAGCCTCCGCCGCAGCCTGCCGCCGCCAGATTTTCACTTCGGCTCATTTACGCTAATTGTGCGCGCGATTGTCACTCAGGCTTGAATAAACAACGGAGCGGCGCAGCAAGGATTAGGTGATTAGCGCTTAATTGCGTTATCACGATTATTTCATATTCGCCCGTCGAGCTGCAGTCTGATTTCACTCGAGCAGATTTGTGTGCATGAGTTTTATTCTATTTGTTTATCGACCACTTTATTATTTTATACCCTTATGATCATTGTTTCTTTTAAATCAATCTTTTATACTTATGTAAGAGTTTCTTGAAAGTTCGAAACTCTAGTTCATCCGTTGTAAAGTTTAACGTTTATATTTTAAGTGAATTAGCAATACACACACATACAGACATCGTTATACTATAATTATTTTTAACTTTTTAAATGGAGGATTTTTAAAAGCTTGTTAAATCAAGTGAACACACACATAGAAATTTAGCAAAAAATTCTAAAGTGAAAGCTTTATCTTGCCTTCACGTTTCAAAATTATTTCTTTATATACACTTATATACAAATTCTAAATTCATAGCTTTTCCCACTAGCATTAGCAACTAACCCCATATAGCTTCTACGTCAATAACGTTTAATGGTCCAGAAATGTTTACAGCGAACTGTTTATAGTTTGTTTACGAATAAAAAGGCACTATATAAAATGTTTGTTTGTTCACACAGCGAACAAGCTATGCGAAGAATTAAACGGCGTCGGTGACTTATGCCTGCCACCAGTAAGCAGCAGCAGTGGAGGAAAGTGGACCGGTGGATGCGGTCTGCTGCGCCAGCCTTCTGGATTCCCGCTACTCGGCGTCGCGCCACCCAACTATCTCCTGTCCGACCACCTCGGAACTCTTGCCAAAACGAATAACCATCTATTCTAATGGGCATTACCCCGTCGCCTTGAATCGGGCCTGCGACTGTTCGGGCCGCAACTAGTCCATGGAGAAAGCTCTATAGTCACACTCGCACCGCGACTTTCACACCCACCGTTCTTGCATCTCCTGAACTTTCCTAATACACCTGATACACTGTGACGAGATCTTTTGATGTGTTAAATAAATGACTAAGAGTACGTTTTAAGTTTCAATCGCGCGAATAACATTCCAAGTGCCAAATCGTGTCCATTAAAGTATTGTCGAACATTTAAATAATTTTAGAAATATTAATGTAACAAAATGTAAATTGTGCAAGTTACATATATGTGTATACTTATTTAGTGCAAAGAAGTCTATGGTACAGTTCTTGCATGAAAGAATGCGCGCTGAGATATGTTTGTGTACAGCTACAAACGATGTGTTCACTTTTGATCCGAATTGTAATATTGATGCTTCTATGTTTCAGTGTGATCACACCGCGAACCTTGTATGAATTTTTGCAAGTGATATATGTTCACTGAAAAAGCAAGGGTGTGGCACACAAATTGGATCAAAGTCTTTGCTTTCCTTCTTAACCGATAGGGTTCTAGGGCTCTGTACATTGTTTATGTAAACTATTAAAGCTCAAACAAAGAAAACTAAAGGATCACTATTCCAAACAGAGTATACGCGTATTCTGGACTTGCGAAACTATTTAAATATTTGTGTGATACGACTTTTAACAACACCTTGCATGCTGTATACGTTGAAAGTATACTGAATTATTCTGTGAAGAATTGAAATAATAATTTTAATTTTAAATGTTGTCCTAAAGTAATGGTATATTTATTCGTTAATGCTTGAAGGCATGTTTCAAAATGTAAATTTTAAGGGAATCTAGTAGAGTAAAGTATTTACTAAATATATGTGTATTGATTATCCTAAATAATAATTAACACATTTTGAAACATGTCTTAATTAAAATATAACAAAATGTATTAATCAATTATAAATTATATCCAAAAAAATAAAATTTATTGTGTCATATTTTGTACTAGTCACCAAACTTAGATTTATTTAAACGAATTCTTATTTATTGATGAATAAATAGTTTAATAGTTGATATACAATACAGGAATTGGTTGGTTTCGACCGATGTTGTAAATATGTATTAAAAACGATGTAAATAATAGTTATAATAGTGGTGTACCCGAGTGTATGTAATTATTGATGAGTTTGTGGAGGGTGTTTTAATAAAGTCAACAATAAATCGTCTGTTTGCGTTTGTTCTGACCTTTTCCCAAAATATTAAATAAAATCTAATTACATAAATTATATATACAATATAGCTGTTATGTAATATTTATGTCAAAATAAGTGTTATTTAACAATTATTATTTATATATTGGTAGTGCTGTAGGAAAACTCTATTCGAAAGAACAGTTTGCAAAATTATATACATATAATAATAAATAAATAGTTTCATCAAGTTAATAAGCAACTTTGATTTTGCATGAATATTAGTAGGTATAGTCGTTCCAATCGTTTATTTAACTTTTGACAGCTCTAAAACTTAATCAAATAGTGATACCTGACCCGTTACCGATTCGATTTCTTTTATAGATCGATTTTATGCATGAAGAAGTTTTAATCAATTTAACACACTCATTATTTTATCGATAATTTCGTACTTTTATCGACTATTAAACAGCAACACAGGACGCGGAGCCCACGCGGAGCCCACGCGGGTCGCCATTTTGTTGTTAGTGTTAATCCACATTTTCAAACGTAGAGTTGAGTATTTATATTCCTCCGTATTGATTTATTTGTGAATTCTCACGTTTGGTTGACTTGAGCGTATCGTTCCTCCCTTCGTTATTGTCAAAATACCAAAAAATAAAGTACTCAAAGGACATACAAGAATAATTTTATTGTATGTTTTATGAATATAAACGATAATCGATTTATTTCAATATCGTTTTTATAGTCTGTGGTCATTAATTACGAATGACACATCTCTAAGTGGGCGGAGCCCGTCCCTGGAGTACATTGTATCAAAAATTATTAAAAAACTTTATGTGCGTGATCTGTCAAAAGTTAAATAAACGATTGGAACGACTATAATAATAATTAGTTGCTCATTTATTTTGCTTTAGGAAGTAGGAAATATATTATAACAAAATCATAACATTTATTGACCCATTAGCTTCTTTAAAGAAGCCTATGACCAGAAGAAACTATGAATTGCTGTTGTTGATGAAGAATTTTTTTTATTATATAGGGGGCAAACGAGCAGACTTATCGCCTGATGGTAAGCGATTAGCGCCGCCCATGGATATCCACAACACGACAACACGTGCTGTTCTTTCAGAGTCTCACTGTAGATGTAAGCTCTCGAACAAAACCACCAGCACACGTGTTTTCCTCTCACTATGATCCCGGGTCTCTTTAAGCGGTGAGATCGCAGAACGATTTCCGTCCTCCATAAGCTCAAGCCTAACAAGGTGACAGATGAGGCCATATGTCACCCTACTAGAAGCAGGCCCGGGTGAAGGCGCGGACGCTGCGGAGCGGGAACATTGGGGTTCCCACACTTGGGGCTACACACAGCGTAGGTGGCCTGAGGTACGTAGGGGTTCCAGGGTTTTCCTTTCTAGGGTGCACTTGGTTCCCCGGCATCTAGTACCCTAGACGGCATGCGGTTTTAGTCGGTTCGAGTCCGATATGGGTGGTATACGAGGGGATTGCGGCACAGAAAGAAAAGTGTCCTTTAAGCGGAGTGCGAATTAATAATATTATTAGGCTACCGTAGTGTAGATCACTATACTGCATTGTCCACATTCGCAATGAGTTAAGTCATTTTGGCAGCTACTATATATAAAAATAATAATACAGATATTGATTGCACATGGGTTAATATTTTGTGGTATTCACAAGTTGTTGTTCGAAGGCTGAGTATTTTTGGGTCCGTTTCAGGTAGACTTGCAAAGATTCCCACGTCACAGGACTTATATCTAGTGTAGGAGTTGTCTTTTAAACTAAAAAAAATTATGAGTATGATGAGATATTTTACGTACATATTTAAGAACTGTTATTTCTCTCTTCGATGTATTTATAAACTGCTGTAACAACGATAAATGGCTACCTTGAGTCTACGTTTAGATCGACCTTGTCCGTTGTAGGGCCGATGTACTCTAATGAAAAGTATTTATTCTCACGTTATTGACAAGAATAAAAATGTCAACAATTTTTTTTGGGGCGTTTTTTCTATAAACTGGTTTCGTTGGGTAGTTATAATATTGCTTAGTGTTGAGTACAACACTTTTTGTGGTCCACAAATTATTGTTCTAAATCTGGGTGTTTTTATATCCGTTTCGTGTATCTTTGTAAAGTGTATTGTTTCAGTCGTCGTCATAAAAAAACTAAAAACAAAACAAAATTTATACTGACTGCGGTGCAGTGGTAGCGTATGCGTCTACTGTGTTTGAGGTCTTAGGTTCGATTCCCGGGTTGGACCAAATGTTTGTATGATTTGAAAATATTTGTTTCGTAGTTTGGGTGTTTTCTATGAATTAGTAAAAAATAGTACATGTGTATACATGTACATATTGTTTTTCTTTCAACCAGTTTTTTGCCTGTTCGTAACCATATCTCTAAAAATGTTAAGTTTGTTTGTATGCCGATTGAGCTCAAATGACACGACATACAACACTTTTCAAAACTGTTTTTTTTGCAATCATACTATACAGGGCATAGCTAGTTTATTTAATACTTTGATATATTTCTCTCTTATTCATAAACGTTTTTAAAGTTTAAGCAATGATTTGTTTAAGTTCAGTTCACTTAAAGTTGAAAATAACACAAATCCAATGCTCAATGTTAAAAATAAATGTGAATAACGGAGTAAATATGGCTAAAGACACCGTAACACTAAATAGTCTATTCAATATTTCTCATCTGTAAGAGTCCTCACTGTTTAATGTTGTTTTAAGAAACTAATAAATATAGATTAAATTTAGTTTAGTGACATGTTTAAATTTGCTCAGCTCTATTTAAAAGTATTCTTTCGTAGACAGCTCTAGGTAAAATATTGAAACATTTACGTAAATACAAAAAAAAACTCTCGCTTTCATATCAGCTTGACTTGTGAGTGATTACAAAGTGATTTATGAGGTTATTTATAGGTGTATTATATATGTACTGAACTTTTATGTGTAGAGGTTACTTATTGTACAGAAATGTTATATATTACGATGTTGAGAAATCTGAAAAGATTTGCTTGCTTTTGAAGCACGTCGAATACCGCTTTCCGTATTTTCTTCAGATACTAAACAGGCGTGAGTAGAGCTGTCATCAACAGCCCTTATAGTTCAGTACTATATAGACTTCAGACTACAAACCTTGTTACTCACAACCCATACTTTATAATATGGATATATCTAATAGGTAAAATTGAGGGTATGGTTTTGTAAAGATAATGGAGTATTGATATAAAGTACATCTATATCCTACACAAAAACAGTTTCACGACCATTAAAAAGGTTTTCTGTGTGTCCGTTTCATGTATGTATGTAAAATCCCTCGCGACACTGGATGTATATTCCTAATGCGGGAGTTATCTTTTTTAAAACAAAAACAAACACGCAATAATAAGTACATAGACATTAAAATAAAACTAAAAATAAATTTTAAAGAGCAAACTCGCCTCTAATTCGTAGAAATTAAATATCATGAACAGAAAATTGTTCACATTTCCCAAAATTGAAATCCAATCTAACTTGTTTGACTAACCAAAAAGAGATTGATCCATTTAGTCATTTTATATTCAGTCTTATTATCATAAACACAGTGCTTTGCTCTGCACATCTACGCAAAGATAGTGGCTTATATAATTAACAAATGATTTTAAAATTGGTGTTATTAAAGGTCATTTGGATCAATGAATACATTTTATGATTAAAATACGTTACGCTACTTGAGATTTTAACACCGTATTTCAACAGTTTTACAGACAGTAAGAATCCATACTTTGGCATTATATGAGTCAATGATTTAAGACTATGTTCGATCGAGTGTAATAAATTTCTGTATACTTTTGGCACGAAAATATCAATCATACTGATAAGTACTTCAGCCTATTGCCGTCCATTGTTGAACGAAGAACTCCTCCAAAAAACGGCAACCATGCTGATCTTTGGCAGTCTGCAAATAACAAGTGAATAATAAGATTTTTATAGAATAGAAATACAATCTATCTGTTACTCTAGACATGCTATATATATAGTAGCATAAACTTTGCCTTTAATCCATTCAAAGGTTGCCTCCAAGAGATCGAAGACTGCGATAAGGCTGCCCATTGCATCAATGGTTTGCTTTTAATTTATATGAATTGTTAATAATAATAATAATAATAACGTCTTTATTGTACACCAGGTCAATTATAAAAGATCTTAATTTAAGTTAAGTAGGTACAATTGGCGGCCTTATCGCCCGGAGGCAATCTCTTACAGGCAACCTTAGGATGGAAACAAAACAATTAGGGAAATTAGAGGGTTGTGTCTGGTGCATAAATATTATATGTGAAGAAAAAATTAAAGCAGTATACACTATATATAGGGTGGAAGTTAGATAAAAATGACGATTAAATAATAAAAACTTAGAAGAGTATGAGTGAAATAAATATAAACTGACTACGCGAGAGAAATACGTAGGTTATGGGACCTAAATGTCTTCCAGGTAATGCTCTTTTACTAGTCTCTTGAAGACATTTACTGTTGGTGCACGTCTTATTGCGACTGGTAGGGCGTTCCAAAGTCGAGCTGCTTGAACAGAAAAAGAGAGGTCGGAAAATTTGGTAGAATGCGACGGTATTTTTAGTTTTAAGTTCTCAGACGATCTCAGTAGTTTGGGATGAGTATCGTGTAAAAAAGTAAACCGTGATTTAAGGTTAAGTGGGGTAAAAGGACTAAATAGGATGTTGTATAGAAGAGAAAGGATATGTGTATTCCGGCGAAGGCGGATAGGTAACCACTTAAGCTTTTTACGATAGTCGGAGATGTGATCATATTTACGCAATCCGAATATGAATCTTATACAGAGATTTTGGAGTCTTTCAAGCTTATTCAATTGGTCTTCAGTGAGATCTAAATAACTGGCATCAGCATAATCAAGGATAGGGAAAAGAAGGGATTGTGTGAGAGCAGTCTTGGTAGAAGTAGGTAACAAATTGCGTAGCCTACGCAAAGACCCTGCAGCCGCGAACATTTTGCGACTCAGCTCCTGCAGCTGAGGACCCCAGGATAAGGTGCTGTCAATATAAATACCCAAGTTCTTTACTTTATCACTAAAGGGAATAGGTGTGTTATCGCAAGAGACTTGAGGCAGTATAGTCCAATCGATTTTGGAAATCAGTCTAGAACTACCTACAACTATGACTTGAGTCTTGAGAGGGTTAATCTTGAGGCCGTGGGAAATGCTCCACTTACAGATCTTTACCAAGTCAGCGTTAACTGTATCAATAGCATCAGCCAGGTTAACCGGTGGTGCTTTAAAATAAATCTGGAGATCGTCTGCATATAGGTGGTAGGAAGAAGTGAGATCATTAGTGATGGTGTTAATAAAAACGGAGAAAAGTAAAGGAGATAGCACGCCACCCTGAGGGACACCAGCTTTAGTACTACACCAAGAAGACACAGTGTTATCAATACTAATACGCTGCCGGCGACCAAACAGGTAGTTGTGAAACCAGTCAATCACGGTTGGAGATATGTTAAGAGAGCGTAATATACATAGCAGAATGTCAAAATCAACGGTGTTAAATGCGTTACTGAAGTCGAGGAGCGTTATGACAGTAAGTTCGCCGTTCTCCATAGCATCTCTGATGTCCTCGGTAATCTGAATTAGAGTAGTAGTGGTGCTATGGCCGGGTCTGAAACCAGACTGAAGAGGGTTGAGGAGCAGGTTTTTGGAAAGGAAATTGGAAAATTGAGCATGGACCAAACGTTCAAGAACTTTAGAGAGGAAGGGGAGGATAGAAATGGGGCGGTAATCGGAAAAGGATTCGGGGTTCTTCTTTTTAGGGATAGGTATAATTTCTGCATCCTTCCATGACTTAGGAAAAACGCTATAGGAGATCGAATAATTGAGGATATGGCAGATGACGGGAATAACTTCATCAAGGATTGGAAGGATCATATTGCGATTTAGACAATCAGAGCCCACTGTATTTGTTGTATGTTTCCAATCAATAAATAGTACCTAGATAGGTACTATCCATCTAAAAAATTACTGAACATAATGATAGAGTTAAGTGTAACTTTTATAGTCGTAGCCAATGTTATCACTACGCAGTATAAAATGAAGTCGCTTACTCTGTCCGTTCGCTTAGGTCCTTTAAATTACTCAACAAATTTTAATTCAGTTTTCAGAAATAGATAGAGTGATTCGAAAGTTTACGTGTATGACTAACCGCATTTCGCGTTGTAATTTTTTTATGGTATACGGGGCAAACAAGCAGACGTATGTATACGCCTGGTGGTAAGCGATACCTGTTTCCGCAGTTGTCGCCTTTACAAAACCAACCGGTAGCACCGCGGGACGCAGCTAGTATGTTATAAAAAACGTTTAATATTATACTTCTTATAACATCTTTTCTACAGCTTAGACGGAGAACATAAATAACCCAACACTGATAAATGGCTATGTTCAAAGAGTGCAATACTTTATGATTTGGTAGTCTGCCCGATATAATGGAAGCAACAGATTTACCGTAAGTATAATTAAGATCCGAAGCAGTATGTACATTAATTGTAATGGAAGCTGCTGGTCTAGAATACTGCTGACAGATGAAATAATAACTCAGATCACTAGTTGTTATCACTTCTTAATAAATAGTACTTTTAATTTATTCAACAATACAAAATTATTTAGGAGCATTCACAAAAAATATTTCATTAAAAGTTCTTGTTACAAGACAAGTCTCGTAATTAGTATAGAAAAAAGATTTTTCTCTTCTTTTAAACTTGAAATTTTATGACCTTCACTTGTAATGAGTTCAACCTTTATAAACTCACGACCTTCTAGCGTCAACGAAGAGCCATGCCACTCTTGCTTCTTCTATTTTAGGATACTAAAATATCTTATTTACAAAAAAAAATATATTCTAGGTCACAAACGATTTTTATGTTAAAAGTGATAGGTACCACTATTTATTTAACGTTTCACATTTCTACAACTTCCAATATTTTTCTGCACAATATCTACTTAATTTGAACACACGTACTTATTATACAAGAAAATTTATAACTTTCATTACATAAATTATATAATAAAATACATTGTATAATTTAAATAAATATTATTTTATTTCGTCAAATATTTTGTTACTCGAAGGAGTTATAATACAATTACAGGTTCTACATATTTCATTAACATTATATTAAAAGCAATTAATTAATAAGTTGTAAGCTTACTTGCAAGCAATGTCAATTGTGGCTATCATACTTATTTTTAGTTTCAATGCTGATTTCATCATCGTTAACGTATCCACTCCTGGACATAAGCCTCTCCTATTGCACGTCACTTGGTTCGATCCTCGGCGTCTCAGCCTCCAGCTTCTGTCACTGCTGATTTATCTGAATGAAATTATACTGAAATTTTTATTTCTATAAATGAAAAAAGAAAAAAGAGAGTATATTAGTAAGTAATGGAAAATATGAAGAGGATACTAGGATATCGGCGAGAGGATACAGGATAATAACCTTTGATATGCAGCATATTTAATGCAGAAAATATTAACATAGACACTAATAGTTTTACATAGAAAGCAGATTTCCTGAACGAAAAATCTTGATTTAACCACTACTTTTAGTTCAGGGCCTACACCCATCCGTGGCTGATTTTTTAAGGAAATTGTGTAACACCTATCATAGCACGAGAATATCTAATCAGAAAACTGGTCGATTACTCATATTCTCACAAAATCCAAAAAAAAGCTTGACAAAATGACACATACTTTAGCTAATTACATTATGCCTTGAAAACTTTTTATATTTGTCAACGAATAACTGAGACCCATGCGTGGGTAATGGCGACAATCACAACTCAGTGAGTTCTCAAATCAGTAATCAGGAGTGGGTGGCCACAGCAGCGTTAACGCCTAACTTCATACATACCTACACCGTATAATAGTTATAATGCCAGGCTTATAATTTAATAGGCTTTTTTCCAACATTAATTACATTTACAGTACAGTAGTAACTAGTTTTTAGTAATTGTTTAGGCTATCAACACACCTATGATTTAAAGTATTAAAAGTAATTGATGTTTGTTTTTCTTTAATATGATGTTTTCAGAACAAAAAGTCTAAGCATATCTGTGCTCAGATAATCTAATTATGTGTAGTAAAAAAAACTTCTAATCCGAGTTCTTCCTGTGTTTTGTATTTCAAATTATAAGTTTTGTTGGTTTAGTTGTAATTAGTGTAGTAAATGCAGTACACATGCAACTAATACACAGTAACTACTACAGTAAAGCTGATAGATCTAAAATTTAGAGAAATATTTTTGTAAGATCTGTAGCATCTATCTTTGATGAACCAAGATTGATACTGGAGTCTCAATTCTAATTTGAAAAATAAATAAATTATACATTATTATATATATTTATAATTATATATATACAACAAAACTACGGTATGTACCTTATAGGAAGTTACCATTATCCAAAACCACAATCATATTATTCATAAATGAATCTCTATTTCCCTTGCTCACGGCATCACTTAATAATTACTGGTTAGATTGAAAAAATATTTCAGCTATGTATCATCACGCTTCGAATTATAGGAGCCGAGGATCAATGAAAAGTTTTGCAAAAACGGGTATAACTTATGTTATTTCTTTTGAGAGACGCATGCGAAGTTGCGGGGGTCAGCCAGTGTTTCCATATATATTTAAACTTTAAAGTTTGATAATATATTTATTTATTTATATGTTACATCACCTTCAATATCATAACCACTAATGCAACGAGAAGGCAAACTTGTACCTCTATTATTACATTTACTGATTTACAAGGTCACTAAGAAATACATACAGTAAGGAAATAAAAACTTAATAAAAATAACAATTTATCTCAAACTAAAAATAAACAAAATATTGCAACTCTTTTAGGTCTTGTAACAAATTATATTTCAACCGTATATTAGGACTATAAAATTGTATGTACGATACATACACTTTTTTATGTTATCAAAATTGTCTTTTCTTTAAATAATATTTTATCAAATGAATGATTCTATGTGATAAAGAACAGGAATTATATCCAAGTAATCTTTATAATTGCAAAGGATTTGAGGACTGGCAGGCTGAAGTCAAGACTAAAGAACAAACAAAACGAAGGTAATGGAGCTAGGGTACATGGTCAAGTTTTTATAGGTCAGAGAATCTGGAGTGAGACTGCAGAAGAAGCTAGGAAAGGCAGGGATTGCGTGGTCTATATCTACCCAACATATCTGACACTTTATGTACTCTCTTGTAGCTTTGTAACATGGTGTACAAATAAAGAGTTTTCTATCTATCTGTTCTAAAACTGTGCCCTGATTTTTAGAGCCTGCTAGGGTAAGGACTTAAAAAGATGACATTACTTGGTTTATAGTAATCGAATAAGATAGTAATGCTAAACGGACAAAATAGTGGGTAAAAAAACATTACATATGTTCTCATTGAGTCAAGATATAAAAAAACCTTTTTGAGTGTCATGTGTGAGTTTGTTAAAGCAGGAAATAATTACTGACTAATTGCTACTAAATAAATCTTGCGAAAATGACACTAATGATCAGCATCATTAAATATAACAGGTGCAATATGTTCCGTATACTTATGAAATGTTTTTATGTCATCACATTTTATGTTCTAATGAATTACTTATTAAATTGCAAAATAATATATTAAACATTAACTATTCCAATAAACATTGCAAGCAATAACCAAAATGACAGTTAATGACAAAAGTAACTGTAAATATTTTATGAATTTTCTTTTCATATTTCGAAATGATAGATAATTTTATAGTGATGAGGGTGATTTGTGATGATACTCGTAAAAATTACGTTTCCATTATCACCACCTACAATAGATAAATTAAGACACAAGTTGTTTCCATTTCTCAAGAAATTTATTTAAATCAGTTGTCTCTTTCCATAACTTAGTGCAAAGGCTATTGAGTCAGAATGCTATTTTGTATCGCCCCATCATCGGGTGGCGTGGCGTTGGCGAGTCTTCCAGAAGGGCGCAACCTGACCGCGCGTCTCTATAAATACGTGGGTTCAGCTTTCAGGAGTTCAGTCTAGCGGTGCTTTGTACAGCGTACCAACTCCACTCCACTCAGCCGACACACACACAACACACAACATGTCTCTGGAACGTCAAGTCCGTGCCAAGGTCAGCATTTTTCACACCTATTTTAATAAAATATAAACTTTTATTTCTGAACTTCGTACTGCTAATATTCTAAAAAAAAGTACTTTAAACGAGTAAGAGTTTTGTTATAATTGAATGAAATTAAACAAACGCACAAAGAGTTTAGATGTAAGCTAATAATAAACAAATAAATATTCGGTTGTATTTAAACGAGTGTTATATTGTATTGTTTAACTTGTTACTATATGAAATGAAAGTGCAAAACCGGTTCTAAGTCTTGGACACTTTTAACGAAATTATCTTTTGTCATTAATTATAAAATTACTGATCGTACATTTTTTGTAATCAGTTAGCTTCAAAAACTGAAATAGGGAATAAAGACTTTACCATTCGTAATTTTTCACATATTACTTGCTCATTGTAATTTTTTTGTAAAGTTGGCTTCAAAGCGTAATGCTGACCAGGAGAAAGAAGCCCAGGAATGGGTTGAAAGCATTCTTGGTGCCAAGTTCCCCCCTGGTGAAGCTTACGAAGATGTACTTAAAGACGGCACTGTCCTTTGCCAACTCATCAACAAACTGAAGCCTGGCTCCGTTTCTAAAATCAACACCTCTGGTGGACAGTTCAAGATGATGGAGAACATCACCAAGTAAGTTTTTGATATAACTTGTCTTCATCTTTATTACGTTCAATTATATAAATGACAAATTTGAAATCCATTCAGAATTCCATTCAAATACAGATATTTATAAATTTTAAACAGACAATAGGACTTATGCATTAAATTTTTTAAAGGGATTTTTTTTACCCTTTTATGTATATATTTGCAAATTGCTGAATAATAATACAATATTTTTTCTTAATTTATACAAAGTACATTTGTTAACCAAAAAATAAGTTCAATAATGTTAAATCTTTTCAATTGAAAACTAAGATTACATGCCATACGTAATAATAATAAAAAGCTTAGAATACAAATACTTTGTAGAAAAAAACTTTTGAATTATTCAATCAAGGATGGATTTTGAAACAGAAAGTTAAACTATTACACAGGTTTTGATAAATTTATAATCATTTTCAGCTTCCAAGCTGCCATAAAAGCGTACGGTGTCCCCGATATCGATGTATTCCAAACCGTCGATTTGTGGGAGAAAAAAGACATCGCTCAAGTCACCAACACACTATTCGCTCTCGGCCGTGAGGTGAGGATACCCCAAATTTACACACTACACTTATACAAACTGAATAGTATACAAACACTACAGACATCTAATATTAAACCGCATTAGTTCTCCTATCGTCATTAAGAGCAGATTAGTCTACTAATTATTTTAGCCTTCATAAAACAAGAGGTATGATATGCCAAGATAGTCAAGATCAAGAGAGTTATAAAGACGCACTTGCCCATATAATTTACGAACTCCGAAAAATAGCACATGCTCTTACGTAATTAACTTCAAAGCTTTATAAACATTACAATTTTATCGGATGCAATCTACCATTAAATGAATGCCTGTGTTTATGTCTTTACGCGCATCGTTTATTATATACAATGAAACCCAACAAAACAGGGCTTAGAATCCGCCCAAGCATTGAATTAAATAATATGTTCGCAGATTGTTTGGTTTATGATACGTTTAGAATTTAAGGAGATGGCGCGTTGCCAAGTTCAACAAAATTTTACGAACGTCTTGCATCATTGCCTCAGTTTTCATAAATATCCAAGGTCACGTTGTTTAGATGAAGCTGAGTGAGAAATATTCGATACCGGCCTCTTTTCAGGTTTACAAAATACTTATTTGAATTTCATTCACTTTAAAATTTTAAGACTATCGGATTAAAAAAAAAGTGTTTAAAACTTCATTGAGACATGGTTCCAAAGGCATTGTTATTAAAGTTCTTGTCAAATCGAGACTAGAAAGTCATTGGACTATTTACCAACGAGACACTTAATCTTGTTAGATATTTAATAAGTTCTAACTTTTGCGTTCCCAGATCGCCTTTGGATTGTTTGAGGTTTCGACTACGTACCCAGATATTTAACTATGAACGTAATTCCAATCTTTAAAATATTTATAGATACATGTTTTTGTAACTCTTTTTCACTACTATCCTAAATAATTATCCAAATTACGTTCACTTGACGTATACAATCGTGATTATTAGATAATGAAATACGAGTACCTAACACTCGTAAACATACTCCTCTACTCTATTCAATTTAAATGTCAGTTATTAACTCGATTTATTGTTTGGCAGACCTACAGGCATTCCGAATGGAACGGCCCATACCTTGGCCCCAAGCCCTCTGAGGAGTGCAAGCGTGAATTCTCCGATGAAGTCCTTCAGGCCGGTAAGACCGTGATCGGTCTCCAGGCTGGATCAAACAAGGGCGCTACCCAGGCAGGCCAGAACATCGGTGCTGGTCGCAAGATCTTGCTCGGCAAGTGAGCATCGCGCCACCTCCCCAAGTGATATTATATATTAAGATATTTTGTACAAAACCTATGAGAATATGGATGCTTATGTGAGACTGGTAGCCATTACAAATATCTAGTCATGCCTGACATAAATATGTCTACTGTAGCAAATTTAGTACCTTGTAATATCTGTAGAATACTTTGACATAATTATTTTACACTCCATAGAGCGCCAATGATTTTGTACATAAGTGGTTAGGGTTAAGTCATAAATTATATTTATTTATTTCCATTTTATTATATAATTTTATAATAAAATATGTATATTTTTTTTTTACCAATTTGTCGAAACTTATACAACCCTTTTTGATATACACTTCTAGATTTTGCAGCTATATATAAACAGTTTCTGATTTACAACACCAATCAGCACTATCAACGTGAACATGGATCTCTTCTTATAGACTAAGAGCCCACGAGGGCCAGACCTTCGTTATTTTATAAAAGCTGAAAGTAGCAACTGTCATAAGTGTCTGGCAATGGATGACGAGATTTCTAAAGTTATCTTTAAGAAAATATAAAAAAATTGAGCTTTATACTTTAACGAATTTAAGGTACTATTTTATACACCTTTACTACCGGTTACCTGCCCAAGTAACCACAACCCAAACTATATAGTCCCAAATACTTAATTAATGAGAAATCTCTTTATTACCTTTCTAAGGGTTCATAGACGTATATTTATTTATCCATCAGGTTCGCCAACTACTGTTTACACTTAAATATAAATAATAACCAAAAATAAAGAAACTTTAGCGTAATACTATGTAGCTACCTAAATCCGTCATGACAATGTTTGGTTTGAATGCAAGTTAACTACCAAAACTAGTAGCCTTCCTTTTGGCGTTGCCGTAGTCAGGTAAACATAGCTGCAGATACGATACACAGAATTATTACAACTTTTTGGCCATGTGATAGATAGTGATACCATGGCCTCACAGAAAACCAATGTGAAACAGCGCTTGCGCTGTTCCTGCTGCTGGTAGTGAATGGTATCCATGGGCGGCGGTAATCGCTTACCATCAGGTGATACGTCTGGTCGTTTGCCTCCTATTGCATAAAAAAAAGTTATATATATTTATTTTTTTTAACACACTAAATTTTACTAAATATATTGTACTTGCAGTTAAATACAATGATTTTACGGCTTTTGTAAATCGTAACACTCATAATATTGTGCAATGTCTAAAAAGTGCTATTCCGTCTTAGAAATGCATTATATATTATTAAGAACTAGCCAACCGCCCTGACTTCGCACGGAATTCTTAGTAAAGTACATATTATAAATACATACAATTACAAACCTTCCTCTTGGATCAGTCTATTCCTGAAAACTGCACTTAAATGTGTCGTATTTTGATAAATTTAAACGTGCACGAACAAAAAAAGAGCTTCATTTTATGCTAATTTAAGATTTACCCCGCGTTGAATATTTAATAGAAGTCTGGGGAAGCGGTTAAACTAATTTTAAACCTATCCAAACGTCGCTAAATAGGCTGATAAAAGTTTTATTTAACTATGAATACCGGACTTCAACACACAACCATGTAATTTACAAAAAAAAACAAGATTACCAAAAAAATAAGCTATAAATTAGTAATTTAGCCGCGCTTCGGCATAAATGGGCCGGCTCGACCGGAGTGATACCACGGCCTCACAGAAAACCGGTGTGAAATAGCGCTTGCGCTGTGTTTCACCGAGTGAGTGAGGATACCGGAGGCCCATACCCCAACCCCTCCCCCATTCCCTCCCCCCATCCCCCAAAGGTCGGCAACGCACTTGTGACGCTTTTGGTGTTGCAGGTGTCCATGGGCGGCGGTAATCGCTTACCATCAGGTGATGCGTCTGCTCGTTTGCCTCCAATTCAATAAACTACCTAGTAACACGTCCACCCAGAACTAACTACGGCAAAAAAGCTTAGAATACGAAGAGATTAAAATGTACAATGCGCTGTCCATGGTAATAAAAGAATCTACTGGCAAGGCGGTTTTTACGAAAAGGCTTAAATTATTTGTATTAATACATAACTATTAATACAAAATATAAAATAATTAATAGTTAGTATCTAAATACTCATAACAAAATATATAAATATATTTTTATAAAGTACGAGTAAAATGCTGTACCTGTCGTGCTTGCCACATCTAGTAGCGGTGTGGTTGCAATGTCTGTGTACTGTGATAACGTTTGAGTTTTGAATGTGATTTGCTTGCAGTATATTCATCTTAATTCATTTGTTGTTGTGCAGGAACGGGTGTCATGTCCATCCAACACAAAGGGAGAATCCTCCAACCAGGTTATCATGCCTGGCGGGCCACTGCCTAACAGTTGATGTTGGGATGTTGTATATATCTAAATATGATAATCGGCGCGATAACTTTTATTGCGCAAATCAGAATTAGTAGTTTCTTCGTTTTGTACGTTGCTCCGTAGTTCAGTGAACCTGCGGTAGATGGCGCTGTAGTATGTTTTTTTTTTTTTTTTTTTTATTTGTTTAATGAGGGCTTAGTTACGAAGTGATTATGTCGCCCTGATGTAGTATGTTGCTGTTGCGCTGTATGTGGAAGTTGTTACCACCACAGTTGTTACCTTTCGTGGTGTGTTGTTTTATGATTTAATTTAAAATAAGCAAATATTTAAATACAATAAGTAGTAGGTAATTGTGTCTCTGTACACTCTTTTAAGCTTAAATTGTAAATATTTGTTTCTCAGTAAGTGAATTGTGAATTCTTATGAGTCAATAAAGATCTTACATCGTAAATATAGTTCACATAGCTGCTAAATGGTTAAACAGCAGAGCACTGATACAAAGCAAAACACTGGGCCGGATATGAAATATCAAGTAGATATATTATATGTCAGTATAGATTGAATAAGCTACACGAAGGCCTGTATCGGTTAGACTTGCGAGATACATATGTCCTCTAAATTTTATAAACACACCTCAAATAAATATGTCATACTAGCTGAACCCCGCGGTACGACAATAACCGCGTGTAACGCCGCGAGGCGAAGCTAGAATCTTTATAAATTGTAGCCTATGTGTTGTCCTGATGCATAAGCTACATTATTGTAAAGTTTCATCAAAATCCATACAAAAGCTTTTGCGTGAAAGAGCAACAAACATACTCACAAACTTTCGAATTTATAATATTAGTAGGACAAATCATATTAAGTCATAATAATAAAGTAAGTTCTTATTTTATTCTTCCTAAAATATGGTTTGCTGATATAAACTAGCCATCGAACATAGGGCTCTTCCATGACTATGTTAATAAGTACTTAATAATAATTCGTATATGAAAACTAGCCAAGTCAGACTTAAGGTTGCAATATATCCTAAGTTTAAAGAAGAAATTATATTTTAAGTTTTTATAAAATTTATGTTGTTAAAAATAAATTTCAGGACTGACCATTGAACTTGGCAAATATTTAGATCTCAGTTTTTATGTCTGTGAAGTGAACAACCAAGTCGTACTCAAGCCAAGTTCAATATTATGATATATGCATCATAATATTGAACTTGGCTTGAGTCCGACTCGCATTTGGCCGGTTTTATCAATATATTCTAATTTATTTTATGATACTTTATTTAAAAATTAAAATGTTTCTGATACATCTTTATAAATATTACCCCTTCTCCGTATCTCGGCAATTAATGTATCTATGATGTAATAGAAAGTAAATACTTTAAATTTTTGGCGTGAGGTGAATGATTGTGTTCAGCTGGTTCATCATTGGATATTTCTTTTCTCCGTCTTTGACGAGTATCTTTATAGTCAACGTCGGGTAGTTTTTATTTTGCCTGTGATTCTATTCTTTGGAAGTCTCCCCGCAATTGTTCACGAAAATTGACGAGTGAAATAAAGAGACACGTACACATGCCCAAAGTAACTTCATGGTCTTGTAGTACTTGGCTGACTTTTTGGAAGGTTTTCAAAATTTCGTCTCCCATAACCAATATAACTACGAATTCAAATTCTTCTTCAAATAGCGCTTATGTTGTGTTTTACCGAGTGACTGAGGATACCGGAGGAACATACCCACCATAATATACCATAAATAAAAGCATACAATAAACTTTTTACTACGTTTTTATTTGTCAGAAATTATTACACGTCTACTATTCAAATGTGTCTACCCCTCGTGTTACCGTCTCCAGAAATGGCGATGTACAGAGATACAGAGATTTGCTAATAAGAACAGCTACTAATTATAATCCAAGTAAATGTTTATTTGTGGAACTAGCAACTACTTAGTATGAGGCCAGTTCGTTTGTCACACTACGTTTATAAAAATAGCAAAGTTAGTAACGGTAATATGTAAACATAATAAATCACTAAATATTTTTAAAATCAGCAAAGCTCACATAAATACTCGTATCTATGCCGTTGCGCCGCGCCGTTACAATTCTACGTAACGCCGCTATATCTAAAATAGCTCGCCATCTGTTGGCAATGGCTACAAATGGCATGCTCCGAATAATAACGACTAACGAAAATAACGACCAACCAGCGTTGTAACGGATAGCGGCCCGGAAACCTTAATACTGATTGCTCGTTCTCGAATACGTAAGCTGGTATTAATAGAGCGTTTCATTGCGAAGCTACGAAGGCTCAGTCGGGCGGCGGCAGCGTAGCCTTACGCAACGCTGCTGACCGCCCAGATGGCGCCACTATTAAAAAGTATTTGATTATTTCTCTAATGCTTCGTCAGATGGAGCTGTTCACTTATAAGGCTGTGACATTTTGGGTGTTTTACAATGCTGTCACTAGATTGCGCCAGTATTGGCGAGAAGACTGTGAGTATTTTATTTTTAAGTATGAAATACCTTTCTCCTCCTTGCTCCTTATTTTTCAGAATACATGGTATTTTAGTTATAGAGGTGTAACTATATTTTAAATAAAAAAACGTATTATGTAAAACAAAAAAAATCAAACACGTTTTTTATAAATAGTAGGTACAAAAATTTAAACATACTGTGACATACATAAAAATTTGTCATTAGAGTTTGTTTTTTGGAAGACTCAGACATCAGATGTTATTCCATGTTATAAATTTTATCAAAAAGTTTTTAGTGTTTTTACTACTTCACGTTTATAAATTTTTACTAAATTTAATTCCGAGCCCTTTTCGTCGTCATCTTCTTTATTTTCAAACAAACACAACGATGTTATGTCAGTTACAAAGGCTAATATACATAGTTTAATATTCACTCACTGTCTCAGTTATAGAGGTAACTATGGCGATAAAATCGAAAGAATGAATTCCAGATACAGGGGTTTGTTTCGCCCCTGTAGCAGATATCATTTAGTCCCAAAGTTTTGGGACCACCTCAGCATGAGTTCCAGCTGTTGAGGTTTCTCACTTATCCAGGTCCCACTTAAACAAGTTTTTGTGTATAACTTAAACAAGGTACTGACCAAGCTGTCGTTGCTTGTTTCTAATCACCGAGGGTAAGTAACGACGGATCGGTCAGTACCTGGATGGGTGACCGCTAGTGGCATGATACTATGAGCGTCTCCGTGATTTGGGGTTCATGGTAAGCAGTCGGTCCCGATTGTTTTCATTGATTACAGTCGTGAAGCTTAGTTGGAGGCCTTTGGGCGGTTTAAAAACATCCAACGGCAAAATTGACGTAGCCACAACGTTGTCTGGCCAGTCCCCAACTCGCACTTGGCCAGCATTGGGACGTATGGCCTTTACCCTCTCTTGAGAGGGTAAAGGCCATACGTCCCAAGGGCAAGGCGTTATGGGTTGTTGATGAAACGGTTTCTTGAGTGAAGACAGCGTCTCGGAAAAAGTAGTGTAGTCCACAGGCCAGTTGCAGTGATGATTTGCGCAAGACGGCTGGCAGGAGCTGGATGAGAAAAGTCGATCGAACCAAGTGGCGTGTATTAAGAGATGCCTATGTCCAGCAGTGGATTGCAATGATGATTCATATTATTGCATTTGACGGACCTGTTGGCCTAGTGGTTAGTGATACTGACATAGACAAGAAGATCGTGGATTCGAATCTCACCCAGAATAAATCTTTGTGTAATGAACACGACAATTTGTTCTGTGTCTGAGTGTAATTTTTCTCTAATATGTAGGTTTGTGTAAATGTTTAGAAATATATAAATGTGTTTATCAATAGTCTGGTTACGATAGTACTAGGATAGGCTTTGCCTAGTTTGGGATCAGAAGGCCACATGTGAGATGATATTATTTTGTTATTATTATTACATTTGCTTCGGTAAATATAATGCTGCCCTGGTATTTAAGCGATGACATTCCGCCTAAGTCCGCTCCGTGTTAAACGGGTTACTAATCACAGTAATCACTCGAAGAGAAAAACAGAAATTTCGTACAGATCTAAACAGTCATTGAAATTAGAATATTTTACATACCAGTGTAGATATACACTCGGATACTGAGTGATGTGTCATGACATTTAGTCATTAAGCTAAAAAGAAACATCGTTCATTTAACCACGTTTGATGTCTAAACATAAAAACATTACACACCGTGTGTAATGTTACATAGGACAGCAAATGAGTATGAAATTAAAAAATTCGAAATCTACTTTTGCAAAAGATTATTTTTAATGATGAATTATTATGTAATCACTAACACCTAGGGATACAATCCAATGCGTATAATGTGGTGTATTACAACTACAACATAACAATAATATAAGCGTTATTTTTAGCTTTGATTTGAAATATCGGGCATGTTTGAAACGACGCTGAATTCTGTTATAGACAAATGTAATTTATTTTAGTGTTTCCATCAAACAAATCTAGATATAATTAAAGTCTAAAATAAATTTTATGATGCAGCTTCAAAAACTGTTTCTCATGTAATATTACTTCAAGATATTAAATAATTTTCCTGCTTTATTTCATTCAGTTTTTTCTTCCAAAATATGTTTTTGTATCACATATTGTAACAATAAAGGCATCAAAGTTATAAAAGTAGATCGCTAGGGCTACGGTAGGTATTTTCTAACTGAAAAAAATATGGCAACTGAGTGACAAATATTCTCAACACAAACAATTGTTTTTCTTACTGTTTAGAGACAATAAGAACAAAAATGCCATCCATCACTTAGGTAGTTGACATTCAATTCATGGTTGCCTGTAAGAGATTGCCTCCGCGCGATTTGGCCGCCAATTGTACTTCCCTGGTTGAGGTTTTCGTAGTTAGGTTAATTTTGTTACTTATCTGGCTATTCCCACCTCAAAGGCCGACATTGTACTCGTGCCTATGAGATGTAGAGATAGATTGAGATGAGATACAAGCGTTTATGAGTGGCAGTAGTATTTCCCATCGCCCGTTTACTTGTTTGCATATCGTACAAAATATTACCATTATTCCTCTTCTCAATTATATTTTGCAATGTACATATAAAAACAAATACATTTAAAATATTAAAAAATATGTAGACACGAACTTCGGGTACAGGGACCAAGAAACCGATGGTAAGAGCTGCAAAGACAGGAACCTCCTCACTATACGTGCCGTGTCAAGAAGGACTGCCTTCTGTATCAGACCCTTTATCCAGCCTTCTAACGTGAGCTTCTTAAGGTGTTGGCCGAGGGTCTTGGCAATCAATCCGTGAGCAGATACGACAAAACCCGCTGCGTTGTTTACCTCAAATAGACCCGTTCCCCATTTTAATATGCTTTCTTCAATTTTCTATGTAATTACTAATAGAAAACAATGTTGTTTTTCCCGAAAATATTAATTTAACGACATAAGTAAAAATAGTATTCTATGTTTCCAGGCAGTTTCCAAACCACATAGGTATGTATATATGTGCTAAAATGCACTCAAAGTCGTTCATCAATTTTAAGTGACACTTCATATTGACTGCCTCGGTGGCGTAGTGGTACGCGTATGCGACTGCTAAGCTTGAGGTCTCGGGTTCAAATCCTGGGTCAGACCAAATGTTTGTGGAATCTACAAATATTTGTTTCGGAGTTTGGGTGTTTTCTATGTATAATATGTATGTATTTACAAAAAAAAAGTATGTATAAGTATTTATATCAGTTGTCTAGTAACCATAACACAAGCACTGCTTAGCTTGGGACTAGATGGCGTTGTGTGTTAGATGTCCGAAATATTTATTATTATTTATTATTATTTATATTCCTAAATTTCCAGACTGCTACAATTATATTACACTTTAATATTAAATATTGTCTCATATTTTGTATTCAGTAAAAGCATTGACATCGTTTCACGTGCTCCACTAATGACACGGCGACAATTTTCTAACATAGTTTCCTAATGAGTTCAAAAATAAAACACTTTCATAAATAGTTGTTACCCAGGAACAGTAATAATCTTCATATACTAGACTACAAATGACAATTCAGATTTTCATATTACAAACATTGATGTCGAATATATTTATTTTCTTAATAATCACTTTATAACATAGTTGATTTTGAATATAATCGTATTCACAACGAAATCAAAATATGAGGATCGTTCTATTATTATAATGTCTTTTAGTACTTTGTATTATTATCAAAAATAAAAAAATCCTGTATCGGACCAAATGTTTGTGTGATCTACAAATATTTGTTTCGGAGTTTGGGTGTTTTCTATGTATAATATGTTTGTATTTACAAAAGAACAGTATAACGTGGGGAATGCATTTAGGCACTTCACTCGCCCACCGCGGGGGCGATGGGTCCGCTTCGTGTGGGACTCCTGGCCTCCGGAGAGGGGGCCAGACTACCCACTAAACCCCACGTGTTCCTCTTCGCCTAGTACCGAGCCGCGAGATACTTTTTGAGTGCTCACCGCGACTCGGCTAAGAGCGCCCTTGCAGGCTCGCCTAGGGGGGCCAGATCGTTGGGGCCCCCCTCACCTTAGAGTTGGTATGCGCCCCCGGAACAACAAGGGCGCATCCGCCACGTGGCTAGGGGCGGCAGGTCCCCCGACCCACCGCCCGTGGCAACTCTCAGTCGGGGCCGCGGGCGAACAAGGTTCGCCGGCGACCCCTCGCTGGTGGCCTGCGGGGCGGATGAGTGAGCCCAGCTCGATCCCGCTCCCGCAGGGCCTCTCTCTTGGCCGCCATCACCTCGCTTGCAAACGAGGCGATGGCGGCCCAACACCGCTCGCTGCCGGCCATGGCTTCCACGATGGCCGGCAGCGAGAGATCCGTGCCGATGACGCTCGTCAGGGCCGCTCTCTGCTCGTCCCATGCTTCGCACACGGCCCGGGTATGATGGGCCATGTCGGGGTCGCCGCTGGTGCAATTGCGGCACCGGGGCTCCGTTTCCACCCCACCACCTCCCACAGGTACTTGGCGAAACAGCCGTGACCCGTGAGAAGTTGGGTGAGGTGATACGTGGGAGCCCCATGACCCCCCTCCACAAACTGTCGCAGGACGGGCCGAGCGGCCCTAACGAACGCCGTCGGACTTTCCTCCATTCGGGCAGCCCACGTCCGGAAGAGATCGTCGCGAGCCTCCTGTCTCCAGCGCTCGATCTCTTCCGAACAGTATATGTGTATTTATATCAGTTGTCTAAGTCAGTCAGTAAGCTTAGCTTGGTAGTGGATGGCGTTGTGTGTTAGATGTCCGGCATATTTATTCTATTATTTATTTATACCATAAACTTAATTAATTAGGGTTCCGTATCTCAAAAAGAAGGACGGAGCCCTTATAGGATCACTTTGTTGTTCGTCTGTTTGTCTCTCGAGACCTTTTTCTCAGGACCGTGTGGAGGTATCAAGCTCAAATTTATATCAAATACTCAATTCTACTGTCCCTTAAAGCTATGAAAGAATCAAATTTCTAAGCTAACGCAATCAAAAGATATAGCCGTTATTGATGCAAATTTTCGACACTCGCAAGGGAATCAAACCTACAGGGTAATTGACGTGAACTCAGAATTTTGAAATATTGGTACGAAGCAACGTCTTATAACACAGATAAAAGTAAGATTGCGAATAGCATAATTTTTAGTTACATCTTACAATATACCTTTAGTTTTGTACGGAACCCTCGGTCTGTGAGTCCGACACGTACTTAGCCGGTTTTTTTAAAGTAGTTATTAGCTGATTTCAAGTCAAGCTGATTGTAATTTTGTAGTAGGTAACAATAATTTTCTTTCATTCAATAGTTTGTGTAAAAGAAAAGTCAAATAATGACTGAAACCCAGTGATAGAAAGAAAAATCGTAAAGAATACATTAGACGCTCCCATATCATTAGCTGCTAATGACATAAATAATAACGATTTAACAGCATTACGAGAACACGAATTTATCATTAATATACCTATCATTGACCATTCTTGGAACGAAATACAAAACAAAATAAATTCGGGTGCAAAAGTGGTATATTTATATTCCGTTCATTTGAATCATTAAATTGCGTTTTTGTATTCTGTGTAAATTGTTTCGGGCGTCGATCCAGTAAACATTTCTGCTTGTATATGGTACAATCGGTAGGTATAGACTGAATTATTTCGGGAAACGTTGAGTAACTTGTTTATGTGAACGGTATATAAATATATATGAAATGGAATACTTTTATTTCCTATAGTTATAGATGATGTAACGTGAACTTACTCGTATATAAAATGGTGGTTGTTGCTAAGTTAAAGAGATTAGTAAATTTGCAATGATACGTTTAGTGTTTTGAGTGATTACAGAAACTACGATCAGAATTGTATCTAACCTATATATAAATACTAGGATATGTACGTATATCGATCGTCTGAGCATAGCCATGTTTCAAAAACTGACAGTTTTGAAAAGATGAAATCACGAAGCTGTTTTAAGTTATATGATAAATTTACTTCTCAGATTTAGTAACTGTATCAAAATTTACGAAATTGTTATATTTAGAAAGAAGTTTCATCAAAAATTAAGTATTATGCCCCTCAAACGTACTGCTGCCAGTAATATAACATTATGATGACGCTTTTATGTGTATAGTTTTAAAATATAACTTA
Source organism: Spilarctia lutea (assembly GCA_916048165.1). Lineage (NCBI taxonomy): Eukaryota > Metazoa > Arthropoda > Insecta > Lepidoptera > Erebidae > Spilarctia > Spilarctia lutea. The sequence goes on along the minus strand of OU696475.1, from coordinate 11,662,328 downwards.
TGAAAACAAAGTGCTACGCACTAATGTCATACCAAAATCCACCTGTCATTTGACAGATAGCTATTAACACTGCCAGAAGACAAGGATATAGCATCAGTCCACTACTAATTCTGGGAAAATTTGGATGGTTACAAAAACATTATTCACTTTTATAATTTTTTCTCCTTTCCCCCTTGTTTTTTATCTACTATACACACGTATCTCTATCGCACTTGACATTGGCAGAATTGTCGACATCGGCACAGTTTGCCATATTTTTAGAAAAAGAAAGAAAGAAAAGGATATAGCAGGATAACCATAATTTTATAAACGAATTGTGACATATTTTATTTGAAAATATGTTAAGTTCAAAATAAAAATAATAAATAAAATCTCATGACAGTAAAAATGATATAGTGTTGCTGTATATTTTGTGTTATTTATGGAAAATTGTCACGCGGAAACCGTGTAACTGGAGAGAATTATATATACTCGTATATTAGCCATTGTGAATGATTAAGGAGACTAATCCATTTTAATATCATAAATTCGTAAGGAGCTCTGTCTGTCAAACAAGCAGACGTATCGCCTAATGGTAAGCGACTACCGCCGCCCATGGACACCCGCAAAACTAAAGGCGTCACACGCGCATCGTCGGACTTTGAAAGATGGGGAAAGAGATGGGGTGAGGGGTAGGTTGGGGCCTCTGATATCCTCACTCACTCATTAAAACACAGAGCTAGCGCATTTTCACATCGGTTTTCTGCGAGGCCGTGCTCACTCCGGTCGAGCCGGCCCATTCATGCCGAAGCGTGGCTCTCCCACGGTAAAGTTGTCTGTTATGTTGTCACGTCTGAAGGTGTTGAAGAGAGAAGTGGTGTAGAGATACTTTGATCCTTGAGAAAGGACATATGCTACTTTTTAACGCTATAACCAGTACAAGCGGGCGGAACCAAAAGCTAGTAAATATGTATAAAAAACAAGCACAAGTGCATTATGAAGGTTGTTTATATTTTCGATCGATATGGATAATAAAATCATTACTTAGTATTTTGATCTTATCCAATGTATTAAATTAGCAAACTATGCTATATTCGATACTGAGTCCCTAAGAAGTAATCTTATGACAGTTTGTCACTCATGATACATCATCAATACACTCAGACATATTCTTGGCGCAGTTTCTAATACGCATAGTTTCACTGTTCAGTTAATGCCGAATTTTGTAGTTGACACACGCGTCAAGAATCCAGCTGCGTCATCCAGGTGCTGTCAACGAACCCGTTAGGCTAATACTGGCCACGCATTCACCAAACAAGACGCACTTTTATGAAAAACCATAAAATTTAAATTAAACTATTAACTAAGAAATATAGAATACTAGCTAACTTACGCAATTTCATCTCCGTCTCAGAATGCTCGGCGCCTATTGATCTAAGCATGATATTAACTATCAAATTTCAGGCATGCTAAGAAAAAAAAAGTTTAAAAACCATGAAAATCGGTAAAATAGTTTGAAGAGTTCGTTGTGACCAACAAAAATAAAATAAATAAATCACAGGTTGTTTTCATCATAGAAGGCTTTCGGGGTGTTGGATAGCGAGCGCCCAAGGAGCGGCGTCCGTGGTATTCTTTATCAAGATAACGCGCTCGCTCACACAACTGCTAGAATTATGGACTATGTAACAACTTCGGGGGTACAAATGTTACCCTATTCTTCTTACAGCCCAGATTTAGCTCCATGCGTTATACTTTCATTTCCCACTGTAAAAAATGTTTCATGAGCGAAAATTTTGCACTGCAGACGAGGGCGTTGAAGAATTCCGGCGGTTATTTTTCGAGTAAAGACACAGTTTTTAAATGTTTTGTAAGCTGTTCCACCCGAATGGAGATTTGAGGGGGATATTTTGTAAAGCTGTAAATAAACTTTTTATATATAACAATTTTTCATTTCACTAACTATTTTTGGAACAACCCACGTACAAATTATTCTACATCAATCGTATTGTATTTTATGTAGTACAAAGAGACGAAAGATGCATGCACTTACCTATTTTTAAACGTTGATCGATGATGATCCATGGAATTTTCCGGGTTATCTGACCGTGTCTATTTATTTATGTGGAACCTTTAGGTATCTAGATTCACGTGCTATTTTCGTTCTGTATACAGATAATAAATCATTTAACTGAGACGTTGGAAAATTAGTTTTGGATAGAATAATTATACTTTGGCATTAGTCACGTAGCTACTGTGGTACTCAAAGAAAATAATATTCAAAAAATAATTATCAATTATAGCCGTTACTTTTCTCTTAAAACCATTCTACCCTCAACGATTCTGAAAATAACGAGAAGCGTTTCCAAGTCGCCTATTGGAAATAACAGTTGCTTTGTTACTGTGTAATAAGGCACTAACAACACAATATCGTAAATATAACCCTCACTTACCGCAACTGTAATTGTGCTAGATACTCTTACCAAATTAATATCGGTGTTATAATCTGGATTTTCCGAGAAACGACCGGGCTCCAGCGGCGACCGCCGCCGCCCGCGCATTCTCTGTATAAAAATAACTCTGGTCGGCAAGCCGCTCCGTCTCATAGTGGTGCCACTGGTAACAGTGGTATACTGGTGATTTCCTCTACGTACAGTCAGCAACAAAAATAAAAGACAAATTATAAATTATAAAAAATATTCACTGCAATGCCATTTTTACATAACGATGAGCAGTTTTAGATAGATCTTCAAATTAAACTTTGTCAGACCTAATAAATATACATAAACTAGAGCTTCAGAAACATAAAATAGTATGTTATAAAAATACTTAGCACAAATAAAATATTGTATGTGTGAAATAAACACTTCTCCTCGTCGGTGTTTTCTTATAACATGAAATGAACAATTTCCATAACTCAAACCAGATTTACAAATATGTGATTATAAATGTTTTAAACATCTATTTTGTCTTCTTAATTATTTTTGTATATAAGGCTGTTTTGTTTATTGTTTAAGATGCCGAAGTCTCTAAAGAAAATTGATTTGGGAGATAAGTTGAGGATGTTTTATAAAAACCAACGATAGTTGTATCAATCTGTGTAGTTCTTTTTTTTGTTTCTAGAAAATTTGATTAATAAATATGAAATGAATTACATTTTGTGTGTATACAAACGTTTGAAATTAAAGTTATTTCAATTACGAATTACTAAGAAAGTTCCTTAAAGCATGATAAAAACCAACTATCATATAATTATAAAATTAAATTGGGCTACAAATATGTACTAAAAAACTGACACAATTATAATCAAAATGTGGACACAGTAATTTGATATTTAGGTAGCGGTGAGTTTCATAAGTGCACGCATGGTTCCATTCATTTCAGTGATGCCAACTGTACAACAAAGGAAACATGCTTTTTCTGTTATGTTTTTCCGTTTCTCAATTTGAAAACGCTGTGAATAGTCTCCTTCCACACAACATAAGAAAACTTTGGTATTTTCTGACCAACCGTCTGTCTCAAGTAGGTATATCTATAAATAAGGATGCATATTAATTTCCAATGCATGCTAAAATAGCTCGGCAATCATATATGTGTTACAACAAACAGGAAATCTTCTGCTGATGAAACATTCTATTCTTATAATATTACAAAAATAGATGCTCTATTATTTTGTAGTTTTTTCTTAGAAAGCTTAGAAACTCTGTGGCTCTGTCATGAAGAAAAAGATCAGAGTGGAGTTGTGTTAGCTTAACCGGCAATTAATTACATCTATCAACGTTCGTTTATTAATTCTTCTTGTCTAATTAGTATATAAAAAGACATGTAACCGACCATAATGTCTCCATTAAAAGAAGTGCTGCTGAGTTCATGAGCTATTCGTAAAAATTTGTTGAAATAAAAGATTTAAACTGTTGTACTTACAACTGGTAACTGAAATAAAATCTCAATAAACAATATCGGGCTTTTTTATTATGTTTGTAAAGAAAATGTAACCCAATGTTCGAAAAGAGAATTAGACTAAACTATACAAAGCGTTAAAAGAGGTTTAAAATTTAAAGTACATATCTTTATTTTTCGAATTATTCCTAAGATTAAATGGGGTCGGCTACTAATTCAACCGAATTAACCTGAATATCGCTTGCGCTAAATTAGAATTTTGAACTAATTGTCAGCGTATTCGGTACCGTCAACCGAATTTCCAACAACGATTACCACAGGTATCCAGGACACCCGAGAGCGACCGAAAACTTTAAAAACATACTTTAGTTTAATTACAAAGTAGTTTATCACATACTTGAACTCGAAATACACGCTCAAAAGACCGCTACGACAACGTCCTATGACTTACGTTTAAACATTACAAACTAGCTATGACATGTGGCATCGCTCGCGTTATAATTTCTTATTTCGTGTTTTTAACTACTACTATCGTTCTACACACTTATGGGTGATAATTTAAAAAATCCTATCTTAGTGCGTGCTTACAACATAAAAAGCATTAGTTGCCATTTCAAGTTTGTGATCGCAGTGGTTTCGAATCTGCTTTGATAAATTAGTCTGTTTAGGCAAGTAATTGTCAATGTAGGTTTAATCAACCAGATTAATCTTTATTTGATGAAACATGTATTACACCCGTGGGGGAACGAGTGTCATGTCCCTCCAACACAAAGGGAGGATCCTCCGACCTGGCGGGCCACTGCCCTACAGTTGATGTTGGGATGTTGTGTATATGATAATCGGCGCGAGAACTTCTATAGCGCGATTCAGGATTGGTAGTTTATTCGTGTTGTACGTTGCTCCATAGTTCAGTGTATCTTCGGTAGATGGCGCTGTATGTGGAGGTCGCCACACAGCTTAGAATCATTTTCTACACCCTGTCAAAATGTTGGCAAAATTTAAAGATGGTTGAGTTTTTTTTCTTTTTATTATATAGGGGGCAAACGTGCAGACGTATCGCCTGATGGTAAGCGATTATCGCCGCTCATGGACACCCGCAACACCAGAGGCGTCATAAGTGCGTACGTTGAAGGTCGTATTGGAGTAGATTATGTGTCAAAATAAACAAAGTCGCATTCCCCTAAAAGAACTTTTATAACATAATTTTTAAGATTGTTCTTTACTTTTAATTTTTTTTTATTTTAATTTATCTTGAAAACAGTAAATGTTGTAATGCGTGCGTCTAATGTTGCAAATCTGCCAACTAGGTTATTATTACTCTCATACGATGAAAGAAACTTGTGCATCCATACGCAATAAATTAGAATTACAACACAGAAACGATTCATAGAAATTCTTAGTTTAAAAATTCTGATACTTATTTAGTACAAGGTATGGGTGTTAATAAGTTATAAATATCTAAAAGTCGACAACTTGTCTGTTCTTAAAAACGTAGTGCAGGATTATCTGTCATTATGAGTAAGTGTACGTATGCATTTTATTATAATTTAGGATATTCATGCGACAGTGTGTTACTGGTGCCTAAGGTGCCTTAAAAAATCTTAAACACAATTTAATGGTTGTCGAGAAGAAATCGCCGTGACTGAAAATATCGCCAATTATTACATCTACTACTTTGTAACTCAGCTTTTGTTGTATTTTTATATGTATACAGTAAAGATATATATAGATATAAATTTGAATAATAATCTTAATAATTTCACATTTATCATGGGAGAGCCACGCTTCGGCATGAATCGGCCAGCTTGAATGTAGTGATACCACGGCCTCTCAGAAAACCGGTGAGAAATAGCGCTTGCGAGTGAGGATACCGGAGGTCCTTAATATGCTACCGTGAGATTGTCAAAATCGTTAGATTGTAATCTATCTCGCGAGATTGTTATCTGTTGAGAGATTGTGAACTATAACATACTGCTTACAATTATAAGCTTATATACTATTGAAGTGAAAACGTCAAATTGTGATACGTAATGCGACTGATCGCATGCTACGCCGCGCTGATTGGTTGAACAGTATCTATACGTCCCGCGCCACAATATCTGTTTGTTAGTTCGTTTGTTGCCGAAAGTAAAGTATTTTTGTGATTGTACATCGATTTCATGTTGAAAATACCTCGCAGCTTTTGCGACAACAGTTTTATATAACTAATTATTAGTTATATAAAATTAATAATAATAATAAATAAATTTTACTGCATCAACTTATTATAAGTTATATAAAATTGTTGAGGCAGTAAAATTAATTAGTGATGAACCAAAGAAGTGCAGTTTGAATGAAAGAATCCTTTTTTTTTTACGTGTGGAAACCCCCTCGGGCCGTCACCCCGCCGGGGTTTGCGGCGAATCGAATCGAAAATCGAACTGACTAAAACCACACGGTGTGCCACTCTGCGCCTCAGAAGGGAGGAGTCCGGGAACTGCTGTTATTAACACGACCGGACCCCTCCCAGCGAATGAAAGAAACCTAACCTAACTCTATGGCCATACGGCGTACTGTAAGACCAACCAATCAGGAGCAATTGACGCGCGGCTATTTGTGATTTAACGGTTTTACTTCGATAAATTATAATGTAACGAAATATAGTACGTTACATAGTAAGCAGTATGTCACAGTTGACAATCTCGCGAGGTAGATTATAATCTAACGTTATTTACAATCTTAAGGTGATACATACATATATATATATATATATATATATATATAATGGCTCAGACTTTTTGTATCCAGCTGACCCCAAAATTAACTTTGATTTCATAGTTATATTGTCTGGTAATATATTACATGAAAGTCAACCAGTTTTTTAACTCACTTATTGAAATTAAATTACCAAACACAGTTTTTTATGAGTCCTATTAGTCTGATTCAGCCAGGCAATTTATGTTAAACCATAACTTTTAAATGAAAAGGAACAAAAGGAAACGGTTACGCAATGATGACAATAATAAACCAACCATAAAAATAATTTTTCGAATGCTAATATTACCCTTGTAGAAATTGAAATGTAATCTCGATTAATCTTACTTCATTGGCAACATCACTACATAGTATAAAACAAAGTCGCCTTTTCTGTCCCTATATCCCTATGTGCGCTTAAATCTTTAAAACTACGCAACGGATTTTAATGCGGTTTTTTCCAATAGATAGAGTGATTCAAGAGGAAGGTTTATATGTATAATACATGCATCATATACTAAGGCAACATTGCTAATTTTAGAGGTTTCTAATGCCCGTGCAAAGTCGGAGCGGGCCGCTATGTTTTTATATACAACGTTCATAGTTTTTCTGTAGTGTATTTAATTTAGTATCAGCATTGCACCCGTGCGAAGCCGGGGCGGGTCGCTAGTTGACAATAAAATCACAATACATTTTTAGTAAGGCTTAGGTACCTACATAAAAAACATAACATAGTTTATATTGGTAATTTTCTGAACCTGATCTTTGTAAATATATAACAAAAAATTGTTAAACACAGAAATATAGGTGTACTCACTTGTGAAATATTTGCTTATTGTTTAATTGGAACGTACATAAAAAAAACTCTCGTACCCGATGCAAAGAACCTGAGGGTTAATAAAATGAAAATATACCTTTAGTGCAAATACAAATAAAACGTAACGTTTAAAATAAATCAAATATAGCTTTAGTGCAAATATTAATCGGCTTTCTGAAGAGTGATCTGATTTGACTAATCAAATACCAAAAGGTAGAAATAACCGAGAGTGCAAAATCTGTTGCGGTTTCGCAGTCGCAATTCCTCGCGTTCGCATTGCTGAGATAGTGTTTCAGTAGCAGACCGTCTAAAACTGTTTCTGCGTATGAAATTTTGATATGGTGTGGGTGTGTGGCTACCCACGGTACAAAACATGAGTAATACTCTCCGACTATGAGTTCTGTTGCGTGAGTAACGCTATGCGGAGCCTGCCGTTTCCATTTTATTTTCGCCACGGCCCACACGCCGCTCCATGGAGAGCTACCACACCTGCCGCCGCGAATTGAGTCATAAACACCTGAATGTTACACAATCCCGTCTACATTGCTTTCTTACCAGTAAAAAACTTATCTTTGTTTATATCATATAGATCAAGAGTTAAATCATCTATATATTCAGTTTACTTTTATATACACAAGGCAGTCAGATATTAATCATGATGTTAAATTAAATAAAACAGTTTTATGGTTCTAAAAATTAAGTAGTACTTCTTTGTTATAATATATGGCACATCTCTGACACTCATATTACTTATTAAATTTCATTTAGTTTGGGTGTGAATCGGTTAAAATAAACTATCCATTATCGATCATTATACGAGTTAGATGCAAAATTGACAGGTTTGGCATATGTTTAACTCCAGAAAAATCACAATCCATCGAGTTATTGCGATATGGACAGGTTTGAATACGTGCCAACAGAGAATTTTTCCGTGAGACATTTTTTGAAGACTATTTCACATCCATAAAATTGATGTCGCCTGTGATAAAAACTTGATACAAAAATAGCGATGCTCTCAGACACACGTTTGAAATATTAGAGAACGCGTTACCTGCGTCAAGAGACCTAAATGATCCGCTTCGAAATAAAAGTTTATATTCTCTTTCAGGTGTAGGTGGAAGAAAGATCCGGGAGTTTTAAATAAGCGGTAGTAGTTCTCAGCAGTAGATAATGTTACATGTTACATATTTTCATGAAATATAGCCACAATAATAGGTTCCAAGACGAGTTTAACGCCCAAAACCTTAATTTTGAAATAGACCATAAAATTACCACCATGAAATTGGTCCATACCAATATTTTGTAAGAAACGTTACACGCCCTATTGAATTGCCTCCAGTTAGCTTTCCTTTCATCATTCTCGTTTGGTAACTAAAATTCCCAGACAGCGCTATTTACTTAGTTTTCAAGGTCTTACTTGTTTTATTTAATCTATTTAGTTTATTTAAATAGTCTTCAAATGTCTTGATAATGGTCAACAAGTATCTTTACATTATCTTGTTGCGGAAATAAATGCGAGGTACCAAAAGGGTTCGAGAGGTCAGCCGACTCAACTTATCTATTGATTACCTTCTTAATTAGCGTAATCAGCATTTAAAACTGATCAGTGATTAACTTTAATAACCTATCTATTCATCAAGGGGCAGTTCATCCACTTTCATTGTAATAAAAATGTTTTGTCGCATATTATTAACTACTTCACTGCTACTTTTGTACAATTCTAAGAAATGTGTTCTTGACTTATATACAAGATAATGAATGGAAAAATCTAAGAAAGGTTACGCAATTCTGAACATATGGTCGCTTGATAGGCTTTGACCTACAAACCCTCTACGTATATGGCCATAGAACATCTGCATCTTCATCGCGTGCACACAATTAATGGGAGAGGTATGTTAAGTCCAATATTCGCTTAACTCATACTGAATCCAACATTTGCTTCAAATATATTATAATAAAAATATAGAATACAATAATAATTCAACGATCTGACAATTTAAAACCAATTACGATTAGCTGTCAAGTCGTGGTAATTTCATTGATAAAATCCAAAGTTGTACAACAACAAACCAAGTATTAAGGCACATTTATACATGGAAACAGATTGTGTAATGGTTTAAAAAAGAGTTAAAAGTTATTGAGTACCTATACCTATCTATTTTTGTGTGGAAATCCCCTCGGATACCATCAACTGGTGGTTATTTCGGACACGGTGACTAGAAGCCGGGGAACCAGGTGCACACTCGGAAGGAAATCCCTGGAACCCCGACGTACCTTGGGCCAGCCTCTGTTAGTAGGTGGCCCCCTCCTGTGTAGGAACCTAACTTACCTTACTTACCTAACTTACCATTAAGTACACCTATTTGCTCTTTTACTGGATAGACCCTGTACCATGATGACTTATTAATTATAGTAATTTTCATACAATAACTTTTAATAAAAGTTATACACAAGACCCCTTGCAAGTCTCTCAACCAACCACTAGGCAATCGATGCTTTCCAACTCTAAATAGACAAGTGTCCACGAGTCATAATATGCTAAGAATGTCTTAAGGGTACACACACGTGTCACATGTGCATGTGATCGTTTTAACCTGTACAAGTTTATAGAGTAGTTTATTAGTTTAGACGACTATAATAATATTGCATAGAACGGCTTATTCTTGACCGAAAACGTGTGGTTTAGGTGTATTCGCTGGTCACAAAACGTCCACCCGAAATCATTAGCATCATTTTTTAAGTTCTTTGTGAAATAATTACTTTGACACGTATTGACTGGCTTGGCCAGAGTAATACTATAATACCATGGTGTCACCGAAAACCGATGTAAATTATGCATGCGTTTGCAATGACAACTGACTATATTCCCATTTCATTGAAGGGATTTTAAACTTAGGAATATACCCTTTATCAGAATTTACAACTTCAACAAACTCTGGAGACAAGGAGGTTGTGGTTTTTTTGATAGAATAAACAAAAATCTTTTTCTTTTTTTTTTTTTGTTATTGAATAGTTGACAAACGAGCAGACGCATCACCCGATGGTAAGCGATTACCGCCGCCCATGGACACCCGCAACACCAAAAGCGTCACAAGTGCGTTGCCGACCTTTGGGGGATGGGAAAGGGGATGGGGGAGGGGTTGGGGTATGGGCCTCCGGTATCCTCACTCACTCGGTGAAACACAGCGCAAACGCTATTTCACACCGGTTTTCTGTGAGGCCGTGGTATCACTCCGGTCGAGCCGACCCATTCATGCCGAAACATAGCTCTCCCACGGTAATCTCTAATGGTGGTACCATTTACCACGTCACAATTACGTCTAAGGTAGCAGACCACGACTGATGAGCGAGGAACTGTTAAAATTCAGCTGTACAAAAGGGAATACGAAGTGCTCATGTAAACGTACATAAGTGGCTGTGTACAGGAAATAATAGGGCCAAACACATTCATAACACACACCCACAATACAATAATTATTACGCGTGTAATGATTAAACCATTGTGAACAACTTTAATATTGAGTGAAGTTATTTTTAATAAAAAAATATTAATAGATCGGCAGGTGCGAGTGCAAGTTGGCAAGAGCTCTGTTATGCCACAATGTGACACGCTGGACTAATTGTAAACATAATAATGTGTAGGTACGTATATTTTGTTGTTATTTCTGTATCAGTGAGTGAGTACCCTTATAGTTGATGGCTCACCGCGATCAGATGTTTCATCTGTTTACACTTAAGCAATAACACTAATAACACTTTGTCCGTTTCTATGGCCCTTCGTCATTGCTTGGGCTTATGAACATAAGTTGTCTGCCAAAATTCTGATTCACGCACTGTATTTATGTTCAATGCCGCCCATTTTGGTATGAAGTACATTATCCATATAACAGCAAAGTATTTCCGTATAATTATTACGGCATCAACTATTTTTACTGATGTTACGACGAAACGGTCTCTTATAACTGTTTTACCTCTTATCTCCGCTTTCTATAGAGTTTTCAAGTCTTTATTTTTAATACAGACTGCGGAATGTTAAGAAATCTGGAAATAGAAACTATGTAAAAGATAAAAAATCTGAATGTTTTCACTTTATTTTAAAGTAAACTTAGACTATCAGGTATCACTAAAAACTAAAAAAAATGCAATTGCACATAGAACAGTGCTCACAAAATTGTGCTAGGAAATTTTTAAATAAACAGATTTTAATCAAGTTTTGAAACACACATGTGCTGAGTGTATGCGTGGCACACACGACACCTTCTGGAACATCGCTATAACAATGTATATTTAAAGATTTAAGAATTTTATAAAAAAATAAAATTACCTATTTGGAAACCTAAAATGTTAATAATTTTAGGAAGAATGGACGTTTGTTAATAAATGTTAAGTTAGTAGGTACAACGCTTTTACTGCAACCGATAGTTTAACATGTAATGTACAACAAGAGAAACTAAAATTTTATTTTTTTTAAAGCCTGCCAACATGACTTTGCCTGATGGCAAAATGTGGCTCTTTAAAAACTCTGCTTACCCATATAGGCATATAAGTGTTTGTGTACCCAGGACAACATGACTGTAAAGAGAAAGAAAACTTAATACATATATTAGTTTTTTTTATTGAATAGGGGCTAACGAGCAGACTTATCGCCTGATAGTAAGCGATTACCGCCACTCATGGACACCCGCAACACTAGAGGCGTCACAAGGGCGTTGCCGACCTTTTAAGAAGGAGTACGCTCTTTTCTTGAAGGTCGTAATGGTCTGGGAATACCACATGCAACGTAATTTTGTTGTGAGAGGCTGAAAGTTTCGGGAAAAGCGCACAGTTGTAGACTGTCAGCCATCTAAGTGATGGGGATGACATTGATGTCACGTGGGGCGATGGCGAAAAGAGGCGGCAGGAATCGGTCCGAACAATGCCTCCGAGTACTACCCGTAGTAAATGCGGTAAAAGATGCATAGCGAAGCCACGTCTCTACGCAGAGCCAAAGAGCTCAGCCGAATTGAAAATTCCTGGCAGTCGACGATTCGAGCCGCTCTCCGTTCAATGCGGTCCAGAGGGATTAGTACTATATTTTACCGTCCAACGTATAGTATAGTCTAGTCGACCAAAACCTACTTTATAAGGAAACTTCTATATCCAGCAGGAATGCAGCAAACTCCGGCCGTTGTGTATAGATGTAGCTTCACTTTATGTTCTTTAACGCTTGACTGTGGTTAGAGCATTTTGGCAGCATATATATATATGCTGCCAAAATTTCTCTGCTCTGCCTGATGGAAAGCATGAGCAGAATCCAGGAGTGGTGGTCACCATCCTCAATGCGAATAAGGAAAATGCAGCATGGTGACCTACACTATGGCGGCCTAATAAGATGCTTTATCGCGCTCCGCTTAAATAACCAGGGATCATAGTGGGAGGGAAATACGTGCGCTGATAGTGAGTTCCAGGTTTTGACCTCGGAAAAGGAAGGAAGAACCCAATCTGTGAGTACGAGAGCGTAAGTCTACCACTTTGAAGCGGTGATTTCCAAGGCCAGCACGTGTTGTCCTGTAGAGGAAGTTAGAAGGTGGGACCAATTGGAAGAGCTGTTCAAAATACTCTCCGTGATAGAGGACTGCCATGGAGGCATATGTATATCGATATCTCTACGCAACTCAACAGAGGCTTATGGGACTCGGTGGCTTCGGGACAGTCAATAATGTGCATTGCTCGCCGCTGCAACCGGTCGAAAGCGTCGAGTAGATACTGCGTGGCTCCATCGCAAAGATGAGAACAGCACTCTACGCATGAGCGAGACAATGGAACTTAATTTTTGATTTTTAAAATATAAAAGTAAAAATATGATTACAGACACCTGTGCACAAAAGGCCATAACTTACTCAAGTCTAATGTACTTTGGAGCTATGAAAAAACCAAACATCTAAGCCAACGCAATCAAAAGATACAGCCGTTTATGCAAATTTTCGACACTCGCAAGGGAATCAAAACCTACAGGGTACTCAGAATCTTGAAATTTACTATGAAGCACTATCTTATAGCACAGATAAAGAAAAAATTGCGATGCAAACATTTTAGTTAAACCATATAATATACCTACAGGCTTGTACGGAATCCTTGGTGCGCGAGTCCGCCTCGTACATGGAGGGTTTTGTGGCTTTCGCATTGCCTCTCTTACAGGAAATAAGTTATTCATAAATGGTATTACAATTATTACAATGTATTAACAAATATAAATTAAAATATAATATACATTAACAATTAGAAACAAAACTCTCTCCAACGATTACTACGACCATACGACATTACGAACTAAGCCAACTTGATAATTAGGTCGTTTAGGAAAAACATTCACAGAAACACATGTAAAATCATATAACACATCGGCAATTAAGAAATGATACTTTATTAGTAAATAATGTAAATATGTGAAACTATTTAATTAGTTCATCGAATCAGCTTTCACTTGTAAAAATAAATATAATTCTGAGGAAGGACAAGAGGAAGTTATAGAGATAAGGGTAGTCGGTGACGTAGTAGAGGGTGTAGCGTGGTGCTGGCGAGGGCGGATGCGCGGCGCCCCTCCACTGGGGCCGTGTGCAACTCACACATAGACTACAGTCGCGCGCTGCCCTCGCGCATCATTCGAACATAGCGCTCCGCAGTCTCGGCATCTCAGCCCTGAACTGTAAACGCGTCCGGGAGCTTCATCCCGCATCGACTTCGACGAACAGGTCTCTATTCCAGTGAAAGTGATATTTACTCTTTTCTCAAACAACAACATAAGCGCGAGTGATATTACGGTATCATCCTGTGAACTATTATTAGCGATGCAACGGTTCACTCCAGCTCGTAACTTTACCTGAACGCCCCAAATTAGGAGCGCAGGCGCATCGCCCACGCGCCGCCCGCCCTACCTTCCATGTTTTGCTACATTCTTTAACTGGTTGCTGCATTCGCAGGAAGCACGTACACTGAATACATCGTCCAACATTCGTGATTATTGGGCAATAAAGTGTCAGTTCAGATACGATTGATGCAGTGCAGGCGACTTGGATTTCGGCCAACGACTGTTGCATTTAGAATAAAATTTAACAACGCGTCCAAAAAAATGTTCTGTGTTAACAAATTGTGTTGCTACATATGAAATAGTGATAGTGAATTTTTAATGGACCACGATTTAACGTGTTTAACGAAGTGCTTCGGGATTTCCATTGAATATTTGTGAATATACCATAATGCAAGTCGCCTGTACATCTTCGAAGCCCTAATAAAACTTAAGGTAGATAAATAATCTGGCACATAAATTGAATTACCAATATTTTGTTACAGGATAAGTTAAGCGAGCACAATGCCTTTCAAACCAGCAGATAATCCAAAGTGCCCTAAATGCGGCAAATCAGTATACGCAGCTGAAGAAAGAGTCGCCGGCGGACTCAAATGGCACAAAATGTGCTTCAAGTGCGGTGAGTATTTTATTGTATGCTAGGATTTAGAAAAAAGATGCAACTTAGTGTTTAAAATGCACATGACGAAATATTAGAAAAAAATACGGAAGTATAGATACGCTCAAAGTCTTTGAATATATCATGAAAACAAATGAATTGTACTCTCGGACATCTCTTAATAAATTACACTGTAAACTTTTTTAAATACTTATAAAAATGAAGCCTCTATGTTAATTGTATTAAGTACTACATAAGTATTTGATGTGGTTTTTCTCCTAATGCGATATTTAAATAAACTCGTACATACTTGAATAATAAGGTGGGTACGATTAATCTTTTAAACGTCTAAAGTTTGGTTATAATGTTCGCTTCCTCGTGTCTCATTCCTTAAGTTGTCGATAGCATTTATTAATTAGCTGACCCACGCAATTTCGTTTGAGGCTCTTTTCAGTCATGCTCGGTTCTTGTTGATGTAAGCGTGATATTAACTATTCTGTCTAAGGCACACCAGCAAAACACATATTTAAAAAAAAACCTGATAATCGCTTATTAGTTGCGGAATTCATCGTGAGCAACAACGTGACACTAGAATTATATATATGAGATAAGGTTAAAGTACCGTGGGAACAAGAATGAATTCAAAGTAGTCTTATTTATACCCGACTTCAAAAAGGGGATTATGTTTTTCGAGTGTATGTGTGTATGTATATTTCTTTGGCATGCCCTAGAGCCTAAACGGCTTGTCGTATTTTTATGTGAGTGGTGACAATAAACTCGTCTTAGTCGTGAGAGCGACACTGGGTACATCAAAATTAAAAAAAAAAACAACAAAATTAAAAAGTATACGCCGTCAGATTTTTTAAAATACCTATTCATTAATTATATTTACCTAAACTATATAAATTCGAATTGCCGAGTATGTTAATAATAGTCCTAATCTGAGGCAACAACCCGGCGTTTTGAAATCTAAATACGATTAATTTCCTTAACAATAAATGTCCGAAACTTTAATAAGACCCGCCGTAGCACAAATTCTCAAAAGCTCAAACGTCAATTTCTGTAACGTTTTTGACCGACTTCAAAAAAGGAGGAGGCTCTCAATTCGACTGTTTTTAGTAACAACTTTAACGGTGACTTTCGACATGTCTTAAAACATTTAAAAGCAATTTTTTTTAACACCGCTATAAAACTTTTAGGTTAGGTAAGTAAATATGACTTTATGAATTGAAACCAAATTAAGTAAAGCTCTACTTATATATGTTTAGAGAAACTTGAAACAAGTCCTAAACCAAGAAGCCTTTTTTCTAAGGAAAGGCCCATTTTCAGTAGTGGACTGGTAAAGACTGTATATATATGTTTGTTCTAACATTCAGAATGTTCCTTCTATTGCAGTTAGGGTTTATTTTCGTTATACATTAATTTGGTTGACGCCTGAGAGCCAGCGTAATAAAACAATTATTTTAAATTAGTAATATATTTACTTTGGGATTTATAGCGTGTGACATATCATGGCTAAAATAAGACATGTACCGTTTTATTTTTTTAATTCTTTCAATTCAAATAAAGTTTTGAGAAAATTATTGATCTATTTCAAGATCAGCACTGCTAATTGGTCTGGATTGACAACTATGTGGGTCTTAATTCATGTTTATTTTTTTATGTTTGTTTTGATATTGTACAAAAATTCAAAATGCAACTCCTTTTTAAAAAAAAGAACATCATCAGGCACGCGTTTTTCACTACCACAGCGCCGTATTTAAAAAAAGAACTATTAATCGAATTCATCCGTGGGAGAGCTATGCTTCGGCATGAATGGGTCGGCTCGACCGGAGTGATACCACGGCCTCACAGAAAACCGGTGTGAAATAGCGTTTGCGCTATGTTTCACCGAGTGAGTGAGGATACCGGAGGCCCATACCCCAACCCCTCCCCTCATCCCCTTTCCCATCCCCCAAAGGTCGGCAACGCACTTGTGACGCCTTTGGTGTTGCGAGTGTCCATGGGCGGCGGTAATCGCTTACCATCAGGTGATACGTCTGCTCGTTTGCCAACAATTCAATAAAAAAAAAAAAAAAAAAATTCATTTCGTATCCCGCCATTTTTGTTCGATGTTAGTAGTATTGCAAAAATTAACTTTATATAGAGGATTTATATCAAGGGTGTAGATAAAGTCTTGCTTGTATACAACTGTACATAATTAGGTATTAAAACACTCTTGTGATAGATACTATTATTTTGTTATCAACCTCGGTTTCGCCTCGTGCGATAAACCCACATTCGTTTTATATTACCCTTTTTTATATAACAGTTGCATAAATAACTATATGAGAACTGACAGAAATAGCACACCATAATTCACTACGAGAATACCTGTTTATGAACCGCATGTTATTTAATTTTGTATGTCGTGTAGGTCTGTGCCAGAAGTTGCTGGACTCCACCAACTGCTCAGAACACGAAGGTGAACTGTTCTGTAAAATGTGCCATGCACGTAAATTCGGACCAAAAGGCTACGGCTTCGGCGGTGGTGCTGGTTGCCTTTCCATGGACTCTGGCGAGCACTTGAAGGCAGACAACGCGTAAGTACAAGCCCTCTTCGCACTCCCGCCGCCCGCGCCTCTGAGGGCCTTTCCTTATCTAAGGTCGCGACGACGACCGGCCTACGGGCTCGTGCGTAACCAAATTAACAGCGTGTATATAAAAACTCATACGTATACCGTAGAAAGCGCGCGCTGGCTGTACATTACGCGCCGCCTTACACGTGCATGACCAGTCTCCATTTATGTCGCAACAGGAATTGAGCGAGCAGCCATCCAGCACACCTTGCGGGTCGCCGACACACATCTCGGCCAAGCAGTGATGCCTCGCGAACACACGCCATACTGTACTTTAAATTACTTTAGTTAGGGTTATTTATTCGCTATCGCTTAATTTAATTTGTTCATCGGTATTATTTATTATTCATTAAAAAAAGTAAATAAACAGTCGACTACCAAACCTGAGTTAGTATTGTTTGACGCGGAGCGCGGTCGAGGCTGACGTACGCCCGCCATGCCGCAGTCGGACGCACGTCGGCACGAGCGCGCTCCCGCCCTGACCGATCCCTTCCTCCCCAACGGGGTGACCCGAACTGAAGAAGCTACGGTGAGAAACCAGTATGTAAAGTCTTGGCTTAGCAATGCTGCTCAAGACGCACCTAGAAGGCATGCACCGAAGACATCTGTTGTAATTAACTTTCCTCGCTACTAACCCTCTATCTAACATATCGCTAACGCTTTCGTCTTCGCTTTAACTGATACATTGTAAGTACATGTGATGGGATAAGGAAAGCGCCCTCTGTGTTGAAATGTGTAGTGCTATAGCAAGGCCGGTGCGGAGCGGGCGGCCGGGAGCCCTTACCTTCTCCCATTACGGCGGAGGTGCGCCGCCGGCAACTGCTTAGCCGCTACCCGTGTGGCCTTTAATAGAGTAGGGGCAGACGGATTTGCCGATGCCTAAGAGGCTTTTAACTTTTCTTCTGTCTACGTTGCTTGATATAAAAATTATCGAATTTTCATTGATTTGCGGCATCTATACAGGGGCGTAAGAACAAACGGAGCTTGTCTGGAGTCTCGTTCAATCGCCAAGGCGCCCCCCGGCGAAGGATGCCCACGATGTGGCGGATATGTGTACGCTGCTGAGCAGATGTTAGCTAGAGGAAAGGTAAGAACTTTCAACATTTTTGTTTTCAACAGATTCGTTTCTTCACTATCTTTAATACGGCTTTTGCTGCTAAATATATGCTTATATCAAGTCATTTTTTTATATTAAAATCCCGCTATGTTTAAAGGACATACAAATTACGAATTTAAAGAAAGCTCAACTCTCATCGAGACCGATGTCTATGTTTAAATTTAAATAGATTACATTCCGGTGTCCTGATATAAAATTAAATGCATTAAAATTAAAGTAAAACAATAACATAATAATTGTACAATAGGGCTATCACAGGCGATGCTTCAAATGCTTAAATTGCAACAGGACCCTTGACTCGATGATGCATTGTGATGGACCAGATTCTGAAATTTATTGTAGAGGTATCTAAACGATTATTTCCCTTGTAAATGTAAATCTACCACCAATATACGTGCAATAACATCATGACACATTGTGTTAACATGAGTGACCCTTTAGACAGTTATTTTCTTGCATGCCTCGACGTCTCCTCACTATTCACTGTATGTCCAGGCGTGGCACAGGGAGTGCTACAAATGCGGTGACTGCTCTAAACGACTGGACTCTACAAACTGTTGTGAGGGCCCAGATAAAGACATATACTGCAAAGGTTTGTTTTTTCTCCTTTCATTATTCAAGAAATTCTAATAAATATTATTTTTTCTTAAACTTTTATATGATTTCAACCTATAAAGTTACTTCATATTTTAAGAGTGATCACAAATTATTAATTGCATGATCATTTCCATTTTTCTTGTGGTTTTAATTAAGTGTTTTTCTCTGTAGTATGTTATGGGAAGAAGTTTGGTCCTAAGGGATATGGTTACGGAAAAGGAGCTGGTGTATTGCAGAGTGACCCTTACGCCAATGGGTAAGAACCGCTTAAGGTCACGTGACTCATCTGGCGAGGGCACAGCTTTTGACGCAGTGTATCTTTATATACCTTATATTTTGAGTGCCACGCTGTGTGCTCCTCAGATGTGACAAATAACGCTTTGCTTTTGCTGTAGGATGCTACGCACAAAGATTTGGTCCAAGAGGTGTAGGCCATGGGGGCATGTCAAGCCTAGGTCTTATGTGTGATATAAAGGATTTGGAATGGCAAAGGTACATGACTGGTGTGTTTCCAAGATCCTGAAATATCCATTCTGAAGGACTTCTCATTACCTTTATCATGATTAACCGTCTCATTAACATAGTATTTGCTTATAGAATGCTTTAGCAAATAGTTTTATATCCTGATGTTTAAGTTCCTACTCATCGTAACATTCATAACTTAAAACACTGTTTCACTTGCTGAAAGCTATTTTCGCCTTGAGCTGTAATATTACGTGTACTTCTCAGGTTACATGACAGGTTAGGTTATTTCCATCGCATAGTCACTTTCATAAAAACAGCTTATAATACAAACGAGTGATGGCAACATGCCAACATCAAAATAGAACATGTTCTCCACTCTCGATCGGACTAATTTTAATATAGGCGAGACGAGCCACGAGGTTTGAGTATTCAACTTGTATTGAGATGGATGTGGATTTACTCGTTATCTTTATTAATGGTTCTCTTGACATAAATACTATTCCTTATTAAATAATGAAATACTTAACCTACTGCGACTGCTAAGCTTCAGGTCTCGGGTTCGATGCCCGGGTCGGACCAAATGTTTGTATGATCTGCAAATATTTGTTTCGGAGTTTGGGTGTTTTTATGTATAATACGTATGTAGGTATTTACAAAAAAAAGTATATAAGTATTTATACCAGTTGTCTAGTACCCATAACACAAGCTCTGCTTAACTTGGGACTAGATGGCATTGTGTGTTAGATAAATAAATAATTTATTATTTATTTATTTACTTATTAGAAGTAACATATTATACGTTTTATTAAATGCGAGCGCAGCCGCGGGGGAAAGCTAGTAATCTATAATTAAGAGAAGCGATTTCTTTTTACTGAATTGTAGTCTCAAAAATATAAGTGTACTTTATGTGATCATGAGCGCATGCAGCAACACAAATAAATAGAAATATCAAACGTGAACTTAATCGTGATCATATTTTGGCAAATTATTTGAATGATCATCATAACCACCTGTGTATAACAAAGTCACTATAACACATTCAATAGCGTCCTGTGCTAATATAATACTTTATTTTCGTTTAACTCTCCATTCTTATACCGAAAAATAGATATTCTAAGATTTCTACCTATCTTACAGTGAACAAGCACCTAAGACAACGGTGATTGATACAGCCGCTATCCAGGCTCCACCAGGCAAAGGCTGCCCCCGTTGTGGTGGTGTTGTATTCGCCGCTGAACAAGTTCTTGCGAAAGGCCGTGAATGGCATCGCAAATGTTTCAAGTGCCGTGACTGCACTAAGACTTTGGACTCCATCATCGCCTGCGATGGACCGGACTCTGACGTCTATTGCAAGACCTGCTACGGCAAGAAATGGGGACCTCACGGTTATGGATTTGCTTGCGGCTCTGGCTTCCTTCAGACTGATGGCTTAACGTAAGTATTTATAAATTTTAAATCTATCAACATTTCATTTTCTTGAGATCTTCATGTAAACTTTTAGAATGATATAAAAATCAAGTTAATAAAAATTAGAGTCCGACCGAAACAGGTTTTCCGGCCGAAACCGAAACCGAATATTCGGCCGTGGCTTCAGTTTCGGCCGAAACCGAAACCAAAACCGAAACTCACGTGGTCAAGTATGAAATTCCTTAAAATACTGAAATTTGGTGCATTTTACCCATTATTCTGCTGCATTAATTGGGACATGAAATGGAAACACAGTATATTAAGTTTGTTGTAATTATTTATTTAACATAACATAAAAAATGTTAATAATACCCATTTTTAATAATTTTATAATTAAGTTGTCATAGCAAAATGTTCATCAGTTATCAATAATCATATCACTAATTGTTACTGTTTCATTAAATACTAAGTATTGATATTTTGAAATCTTACTAATTAATACTTTCGAAATCAGTTTCGGTTTCGGCAAAAGTTTCGGTCAATTTTGGCCGAAACTACCGCCGAAACTTGATTTTTGGCCGAAACTCGGCCGAAACCGAAACCGAACTTTCGGTCGGACACTAATAAAAATATGTTTATTAACAGTGAGGATGAGATCTCTGCCAGCCGTCCCTTTTATAACCCGGATACTACTTCCATCAAGGCGCCAAAGGGTCAGGGTTGCCCTCGTTGTGGCGGTATGGTCTTTGCTGCTGAGCAACAACTTGCCAAAGGCACCGTAAGTATCTACTCTTGATGATGAATTACTTTGGTAAAATTGAGTTTATCACATGCTATTCCTTAATTTAAAAATAACAAATTCCGAAATAACTTTTTTTTCTGGGGTATGCTGTAAGCAAGGCATTGCTACATTACTATGCCTACTTTCGTAGAATCAACAGATTGGGCATGTCCAAAAACAATGGGGGTGTCAGGGACCAAATCATATTATCAGATTAGGTCGAACTGGATTGGTGAAGCATGGCTCATATTGTTCTCAGGCTATATAATATGATTTATGACTGTTGTTAAACAACATTTCTACATAATGAACCAATTGTCTCCAGATGTGGCACAAGAAGTGCTTTAACTGCGCTGAATGCCACCGTCCGTTGGACTCAATGCTGGCATGCGATGGCCCTGACAAGGAAATTCATTGCCGCGCTTGTTATGCTAAGCTCTTCGGACCCAAGGGATTCGGTTATGGCCACGCCCCTACTCTTGTATCCACTGATGCTGAACCTTCAGTAACATAGTGAGTATATATATATTTCTTTTAATTTAAATGGAAACATAGTTAAACATTATTTGCATCATTTTACAAAAATATAGCAAGATCAGGACTCCAAAAGGGAATAATTACAAGATTGGTATTTCACAGATTGTAATTATTATACAAAACCATGCCATTTGATCATCAAATACCTAGGCTATTTCCCTATTTAAAAATACAGTACATACAGTTTACACAACGGCAATATTAAGCAACGTCAAGAAAACACTATGTTTACACCAAACTTTTATTTTTATATTATTTTATTTACAAAAAGATTTGCAATAAATTATTTGCAAGAAAATACCTTATTCAATTTTGTTTTTCATAGCAATGAACAACTTCCTTTCACTGGTCAAAAGGCAGCCAAAGGCCATGGTTGCCCACGCTGTGGATTCCCAGTTTATGCAGCTGAACAAATGCACTCCAAGAATGGCACATGGCACAAGCGGTGCTTTTCATGTGCAGACTGCCGGAGATCTCTTGTAAGTATTGGTATTTGATAATGACAAATATTTAAATAAGAATTGAGTTCTTAACATTATTTATTTACACTTAAATTTGATTAGTTTTTAAATAGTCAGGTTCGTCATCATGCTCTTTGTTCAGATGCGTGTTTAAAAATTCTTCTACAGAGTCCGTATTCCATTTTTCGATAGCAACAGTGTCTTTCACTACTCCATCCTTGTCCATCAGTTTAATGATAGGGTCTAAGCCCCGAACATATTTGATCTGAAGATTAGGGAATTTCGCCGGCCTGTCGCTCTTTACAAATGCTTGAATTTGTGGATATGCTGGGAACTTACAGGTACAAACCTCTAAAACGGCTCGAGCATACTTTTTCTCCTTCGGTGCTGTTTCGTCCTGATGACAACATTCTTTACAATGTTCTATAAGTTGATCTAACGCAAAATCTTTCAATTGATCACAAGATGAACACAATAAATTAGCCTTGATAAATCCAAGAGAAGCACAGTCTTCAGTTGAAAATTCTGCTTGACTGTTTTGCACCAAAATAAATGACGCAAGTGCCAGAAATGTAGCAGAATTAATTGTCGCCTTCATAATTTTTGTTTCTTATTAAACACTATTAAATTATCGTACTTAACGAAACAAAAAATTCCTCTATATATATCCTGTAACAGATAGAATTACAGAATAATAATCAAAGTGCCGATACACGTCAGTCAATCCTGTGTTAAGGTGCAGTAGGACATGAATAATTTCTCTTCGTTGCCTCATTTTAGTTTAAATTTATATTTCATCTCGTTCTAACTATGCATTTAAAAAGAGTATGGTGATTTATGCATAGTTAGCCAACAATATGCGGTGGAACGCGATTTTGACAGTTGAGATTTTTTTAGTGCTAACTGCTCTGACAATAGACGTTTTAAGTTACAACTAAATAGGTAATACTATACATATTTTTAACCTACTTCAAAAAAGGAGGTTATCGATTCGTCTGTAATTTTTTTTATGTTTGTTACGTCATAACTTTCGACTGAGTGAATCGATTTTGATGATTCTTTTTTATTTAAAGGCTGGTGCTTACCGTGTCCTATTTTAATTTGATCCAGTTCTTGAAATCGTTTTTTGTTAAAGTGTGATTATTGGCTTCAAATTACTTTTTATAATTGTTCAAATATTTTTCTGTTTTAGGATTCTACTAACTTAAACGATGGACCTAATGGAGAAATTTACTGCCGAAGTTGTTATGGTAGGAACTACGGCCCTAAAGGTGTAGGATTCGGAATGGGTGCAGGCACATTGACCATGGCATAATGTTTGAAGCTGGTCTTCATAGGAACCATTTAGATATAATGGTAGCATGAAAGGAATTTAATCTGTTGCAAATTGCTACCTAGCTTACATATCTTACCATTTATTAAACTGGCTTTAATAATGGTTGATACATAATTATTTCAAGGGACTAATAAATAGTAATACAGTCATTAAGCAGAAATATTTTGTTACGAAAGTTTAAATTAAAGGTTACATTCCTTTCATATAATAATGTACAAATTGTGATGAATGTGTCTGGGCCCTTAGTTTACATGTTCGTTATGAAATATTGTAGGACATTAAGGTAAATAAATAGACTTAATGTAGGTATGTAAGAGTTATAAATAATTTGTTAAACTTCAAGAAAAAAAAATTAAAAATGAAAAAAAAATGGCATTGTGATTACATATACCATAAATTTATCATGTGATATTGAGGTATATGCAAAAACTATCCTGTAAACGCGGATAAGATTGCAAATAATTGTAATCGTTTCGACCGACCAGATCTTGATATATAAGGTCTGAAGTGTCTATACATATTTTTATACACCAAAGATTTTGTACATAATTTTTTAATTTACTTCACGGTGCAGAACGTGCCACAATAAATTCTAACTACCTACGTATATTACGCTTTTGAGCTTTTGCTATAATATATATCTAACAAGCACATAATCAGAGGTTAATGTAAGATTTAAAGGAGCTTATCGCATAAGTATATAACGAAAAAAATTTGTATAAGGTACATTTTTTATTAAATAAATAAATATTCGACATGTTTTTGTTTCATTTTTTTTGCCGAGAAATTGGGGTAAAATAAAAACAATGATATAAAAAACAATTTATTCATCCGCAATTTATAAAACAAAAAAAAATCCTTCCATTTTCATGAAAAAAAAAAACAACAAATAAGATTAACAATAAAATTAAACAACACAAAATACACACTGGATCATAATCTCAATTATACAAAAAACATGCATTCACCTATTCCATGAAAAGGATATGAGGTAGCCGAGGTGCTTAAATATCTAAAACTATTTTGTAAAACATGATTCCACATTATCTTTTACTCTATCTGTATTGGGTACATACTTAATAATTTAATTGTAAGAGATCTCTCATGTAATAAATAAACATTCAAGTACCTTTTGTAAATAATAATCCTTTTTTAAAGAAAATTAATCGAATCAACAGATTTTAGTAAAACTCAAACATTTAATTTCTATTGTTTAGTGCTTATGAAGTATTTAAAATACAAGTAAAAATTGCAATTTTATGAGCATTAAATCTCAGATCAAATAAATAAAGGTAGATAACTCACGCACTTTGTACTTACTGAAGCCAAGAAACTCAGCTACTTCCAAGTAAACACACGCGTTAACGTACACATATGCAAAAAAAGTACGCTACTTTTCGTTAGGATCATACAAGTTGTCGTGCAGTAAGTTGACAAATGCCGTCTTGTGAAATTAAATATGGTGTAAAAACTTCACAAAAGTGAACAAAAAGTCTGAAAGAATAACATTTCACACGCAAATTTATACACACAAAAGACGTACTGGGAGATGTTGCCAGCAGATCGTATTCCTATTAGCCAAGAACTATGGGTAATTTGTAGATAATAATTATAATGAAGTAGAGAGTGAGACTTTGATCACATACTTTCGTAGTGTTAAATTTCTAGAATCTAATTGTAATTTATAAGAAACAAACAGATTTATTTTCGCATATTACCTATTTTAATGCAATTTCCAGGATCATTTTTTTAAAAGTCAACGCTTAATCTATCACACATATTTAAAAAAATTGGTTTCACTTTTTTATTCTATGTTTAAATTATGAATTACTTTTACAGAGATTACTACTACTTAGTGATTATTGTGTAAATCTTAATCAAAGCACATACATTTTTCACACACTCTTAACATTTTTGTCTCTTTGATATCAAAACCGTTGTGTGATATGATCGCAAGTAAAAATTTACCTCCTTCACAAAAAAAATCTTTTAACATGACACAAACTTTATTACTGATATTGACCCAAAAGAGCATAAAAAAATCTAAATTTAAGTTGGACTTACAACATTTAGGGCCGGTTTCACTAGTTCACAAGTTTCTGGTTTAACACTTAATAGTTAGACTTAGACTTGTGAAACTGAAATCTGAAGTTTATCTGGCAGATCTAAAGGTTTTTATCGGCATGTAAAACTGGCTCTTAGCATTTGTGTTAACCAAATAAAAATAGATTTTGATATCTAAAACTTTAGACGCATCGTAATTATCTCTTTATTGAATTGATTGAATTTAAGGTACGATCGCTTTCCTGTAATCGGTCCTTTCTAAAAAGATTTAATCTTAATACGTTAAGATCTTTTCTTAACAACAAATTTAGGCCCTTTTGCTTTACCTTTACCTGATGTGGTAGGTTTCTCAAAGCCGTATTTATTCTTGAGACGTTCCCGAATCAACAAGCCCTTAATTAATCGTTTCCAGTTTCCGTATACTCTTAGTTCTACTTTTTCGCGCTCTTTTCGCTCTTGCTCTTCTTGATCCTGAAAAAACAAAACTTTTGTATTTTTCAAAATTACAATGATCCACCGGCAACGTTACGACTAAAACTTAGTTATAATGTTCACAATAATGTGAACATTATAACTAAGGAGGTATAAACCTTATTTTATTTAATAATCGCACCTCTCTAACTGAAATAACCTGTATTCTGACCTCTACTAATGGAGCCCTCTGTAACTGAGACAGATATTTATTTATACCTGGATATCTAAGACATGGAATAACTTTATAAGTGAGACAAATTTGCAGGTCTATTAATGTCTCACTTAGCCAGTTTCCACTACAATTGGTAAATCTGGTGTTTTTTTTTACCATATCCCATCTTTAAGATATTTGATGATCTTACCTTGATCCATGCCTCAGTGACAATTGTTTCAAACTCCGTACAAACAACGAACCCGTCATAAACTGGATGGGACCAGCCACCGTTGAAATCAAAACCAGTCATGGCCGGAGCACAATCAATGTTTAATTTCCTTGCAACTCTATTCAAAGCAGGTACTGAAAATTAAATTATAAATAGTTCTATTACAATATGCAATTTTTATTTGGTTGCTTTTGAGCGCACTATTTCTAAAATATGTTTTGATACAATTATTGAATCGTGTATATCGGTTTACGCGGCAAAACGTTGCTTATGTTACCAGCTGTTAATGTAACTTTCCATTGGTGAAATAATGATTAAAAGCGAACAACAAATATGAGTTACATTTATATTTATAATTAAAGTATGATACTTACACTTAATGTGAACCGTCCCTTTTGGTAACATACATTCTTTAAAAAGTTCAACATTGCCATATGCGTTTCTCGGTACTATACCGTTTTCAGCAACCGGTGGTTCGTAGTCTTGGACTTGCCATGGCCCAAACACTTCTAAAGGTTTGTCAGTTATGAGTTTATTAGAAAGCTGAAATATCAAACAATTAAAAAATAGGAAGTACAAAATCTAGTTCATATTTCAGAAGTCAGTAAACTGTTTCTGAGTGTGTGATGACTGTGATGTGTAAACTTCTAGCAAGCAAGCAATATATATGCATTCTGAAAATTACTCATAAATAAACATTTGTCCTAATGATATCAAATTACCCTTTCATTAATCAAGACAAATATTGAGTTCGAAGATACAAATATACTCTTTAAATAACAATATTCTTACCTTATCCCACTTAGGTCGAGCTTTTACAACTTTGTAAGGGTTTTCTCCAAGCCTGACGACTTTAGCTTCCTTGAGCCAAGTGTCTCTAGAACGACATGTGTACACGCACTCTCGTGCGTATACGGGCTCGCCCCGAACGAATCCCAAAGATGGCGCATTAGGCGGGTATATTGCTTCGAATTTTAATAGATGTCGTTTTAACGCATATAAGGGATGATTCTTGTATCTGTGGAACAAATAAAATTGATATTGTTTTACATTGAGTGACCTACCTAGACTGCTTCTTCAAAACCTGTTAATTTCAAACGTGGTGTATGAAAGTTTTCTAGACTTGAACAAATAGATGAGTATTTGTTTTTATTCGTAGGAGGCTAAAAAACTATTTAAGCTATTTGAATTTAAAATTGTAGACGTATATGTATATATTCCTTGACGTTCCTCGACCTAAATCAATCGCACACACATCCACTGTAATACGTCCGGTCTACTAGGGATTCTTAAAAACCCCTATGTGATTTGTGATTTTAATATTGTATGGACAATACTAACTCAGCAATACTCTTAGGCAAAGGCGCTTCCAACTGCATTCTGCTCAAATACTCGTCTTCCTCCCTATCTCGAGCCGTCTTAGGTCCAAAATACGAACTCACTGCTTTATCCCACCATTGTGGATCCACGCGAAGTTTGCGAGTTTCCGTGTTGTAGTGTGGCACGTATTTACGAGTCAAATCCTTCAGGTAATTATTGTTGTCCCATCCGACTACATAGCACACTGGGTGTGTTGCATTTGTCTGAAGTTAAAAAAAGTTAACTGAAATATTTGTTATTATAATTGTTTTTCTTTAGTAGAGTCGATACCGAAGTAGAAGCGTTTTCGTCTCCGTGGTTTTGCTTGCGCAAGTTATTTTTCATCACTTTTCAATGCACAAATTCAATGTTTCACATCAAATCAAACTTGATATAGGTACTCAAAAATTATCTTAAATGTACGTCTGGCAATTCCAACATTACATTAAAACCTTTATAATTGTTTGACAATTGAAAATCACCAGGAAGTGAAAAAGTAACAATTAAGTAAAAGATGAAGCATAAAGAAGTTAAATTTATTTTTAAGATAAGGTATATTGTACTCACATAAAAATCTTTTGTGGAATGAATTTTCCCTTTCACAACATCAACAGAAATCCATTGTTCTAATTCTTCAACAAATATTTCGCACCATATATCAACTTTATTCTTCTTGACTGCTCCTTCATCAGGTGATGTCGATAATACTCTTCGATCTATGCGCCGACTTGTACTGGGCTTTGGGCTAATTTTTGTAGGTTTAAAATCATCATCACTGCCTGATTTACGGCGTTTGATATCTTCAACTTGCAAATAGTCACTATCTTCGCCCGAATCATCATTCTTTTTGCCTTGAAACATTTAAGAAAGTTGACGTTAGTTACGAACTTACGACAATATAATAAAAATGGGTAGACCCTTACTTATATTTATTTATATGTGACAAAGTATAACTTTTTTATATTTAATAGTGTAAATTTACCTTTAACTATTCCTTTCTTTGCTTCTAACTTTGACTCTTTAATTCTGTTTTTAATAATATGAACCAAATCGCTCGTAACATCCGTTTTGCTCTTAGTACTGCTTTTTGCAAGATCTTTGTGACTAACTCTCTGTTTGTCTTCATATGTTTCCTCTTTACCTTTTCGTGCAGGATTTTTCCGAATGTTTGGTTTAGGTTTGCTACTTTCGAAATATTTACTCTTTTCAATAGCAGAGCCTGGAGCACTTTTCGTCCTTCCCTTTGCTTTACTTATAGTTTCTTTTTCTTCAATTTTGCTAGCACTTTTTGAAGAAATAGGATTTGCAGTTAGTGATCGTTTCCTAGACAGTCGTTTAATTTTATCATCAGCTTTTGGATTTTCAAAATATTCGCTGGCTATTTCTTTCTTACTTTCATCTGATACTCTGATTTGTGGAATTTTTAATTTACTGGTTTTAGATGAAGTTACTGATTTAGGCTTATTTTCTTCTTTACTGTTACTTCTCAAAATTCTACTGCCTTTTGGTTGTTCAATGGTATTGCTAAAGATTTGACTCTTAGTTGAATCTTTTTCGGGTGTTTTAGCATTACTGACATTTGGGCCACTATCAATGAGGGCCCCTTTTTTATTTGTATTCTTTTTACTAACTTGATCTTCATTTTTAACATTAGTATTCTTATTTTTACCAGGACTAACAATCGTTTTAGACGAACTACCCTCACTTTTCTTTTGTATTTTAGGCGGTGATATTTCTGGTGCATCTGTTTTAGGTCTTTTAATAGGCTTAGTTTTCTTGGCATTGACAGCATCGTCATTACCATCAACTTGCATTATGACTTCATTCGGATCACACTCATTATCCCAGTGAACATGCACTTCTTTGCACTCAAAACCTTCATCATCATTACCATCTAATTGAGGTACTTTTAGATTAGCTTTACTAGTGCTTGGTTTTGCCTCTGGTTCGACTCTTTTACTGCCTTTTGCTGGTTTTGACTTTGCTTTTTCATTTGGGTTTTTTTCACTAGATTTTGTAGAAAGTGAGCACAATTCTGAAGTAGGAGGTTTTAATGGTAATGTTACAAAGTTAAACATAACACGACATTGTAGACCGAGCGCTCGTAACATGGCCACAAAAATATATGCTAAGTATTTTTTTGCTGTTACAATTCTCTTTATGATTTGATCTAATAATATAATATTCAGAGGCGGAGCATTTGGTTTGAATTTATCTTCATGTTTATCTTGTTTTAATGTTAATTTATCCTTATACCATGTTGTGATTTGTTCTACATATTTCATGTCTACTCTTTCGCCTGGATAACATTCTTTCGAGGGTACCAAGGTCAGTGCAGCTGCCATAACATCTCGATCATTCAAAACTCCGTTAACATAATTTCCGTGACCCAACCAGCACAGAATATGTACTTTATGCAAATACACCTGGTACTCTTTCTTTACTCTATTAATTTTCCTTTTCATCATCATTTCAACATCAATTTTTTTCTTCTTCCTATAGCCAGCATCAGGAAGTTCCACAAACAGCTGTAAGCCCTGTTGAGGTACTGGTTTTGTTTCTGCAAAAATTGTAGTTTTAAAATTTTCGTCTTTTTATTTTACCAGATGAAATATAACTTCGCAAATAATGAGCAAGTTAATTAATAAAACCAGTACAAAATAGTCTCCTCTCATTTTTTGTTTAATTCTAATAAGAACTTTTATCCTTATAGTATTTGTTTTTATCTCGAAAAGTAACTAAGTAACAATAATAATATTTCAGACATCTAACACACAACGCCATATAGTCCCAAACTATATGGAGCTTGTACAATAGGTACTAGATAACTGATACAAATACATAATATACTTTTTTTTGTAAATACACACATATTATGTCATGTCATATTGTCATGAACATCAATGGCAATTGTTATTGGGAAGTTAGGGCACTCGAATATACTGTCAACTAGTTCAACCTTCGAATTCAGTTCCCTCTCAGAGTAACGGATATCCGATGGCAGTCGCTCTGTGGAAAAATTGATATTCAGGTAAAACCAGTTCAACTAGTAGCCGACCCCAAATAATTTTGGGAATAATAAAAGCTAGGAAGATGATGACCCATATTATACATAGAAAAAACCTAAACTTCGGAACTAATATTTGCCAATCATATAAACAGTTGATCCAACCCCAAGACCTCAAGCACAGCAGTTGCATACGCTAGCACTGCGCTCACCAAGGCAGTCAAATAAATAAACTTAACATAAAATTACCTTTAACTTCTTCCCAATCTTCCATTTCTGAATCACTGTCATTCTTACGCTTTTTAAACTTAGGTTTTTTACTGATTGTACCAATTTCTGGTGAAG
Source organism: Spilarctia lutea (assembly GCA_916048165.1). Taxonomy (NCBI): domain Eukaryota; kingdom Metazoa; phylum Arthropoda; class Insecta; order Lepidoptera; family Erebidae; genus Spilarctia; species Spilarctia lutea. The sequence goes on along the minus strand of OU696475.1, from coordinate 11,630,509 downwards.
GCAATGCCTCTTCGCCTAAAGCTAACAAATCTTTCACATCTGATTCCCGTTCCTTTTGTTTTAATGAGTAGCTCTGTAATGTGGCTTTAGTTTCCTCTACTTTAGACTTATGTTGTTCCAGCTCTTTGAAGGTCTTTTTTGCAATTTCTTCACTGTCATCTTGTAATTGTATATTTGAGAACACCTAGGCATAAAAATTGGATGTATTTAATCATATAAACTATTACTTTCTGTTATATATAATACAATAGTGGGATAAATCTACCTAGGTTGTTCCGAAAATTGATAGCCATAGAATAAATACGATCTCTTCTTTCATTGAAATATTTGGGATTGACAACTAATTTCCACACAAACCTCCTTTGTGAAAATCACTGATTTTGTAAAAGTTGTCTAAAGATTATTTGTCACTTTTCTTTTGTTTGCAAGAATGGATGTCTCGTGAGAGGTTTTTCATGCTTTGATTTTCTACGATTATAAACGAGGGTTAAACTTCAAGGAATCTCAAGAAAATTTATAAGCTGCTTTTGAGAGTCTGCTCCTGCGTTAGCAACAATTATTTATTAGTTTCGTAAATTTAAATGTGATCAAGAGAACTTAATGATGACCTCAGACTCAGTGGACCACCACCACCAGAAGACCGTAGAACTAGTGTAAAGTAGTTACTAGGGAATGGTATAGCAAAGTTTGTCTGCCTCAAGCTTTTGGAAAGTTAGATAGCGTCGAAAGAGCGGCGTCCGGGGCATTCTTTTTCACCAAGATAAGCACAAATTTTGCACTGCAGATGAGGCAATTTTTAAAATGTTTTTAGAAAGAAAAAAAATTGTCTGTCGTGTCTCTGTTCCAGCTCATCTCTGGAACGGCTCTACCATTTTTTTGACAGGACTTTCACTTGCAGATAGCTGATGATATAAGGAGTAACTTAGACTATATTTATTTTAAATTAGCTTTACTCTGCAAAGTGGTTTGTTTTAAAAGTACAAAGGGTGCAGTTAGTAAGCAATAATCAAAGACATTACTTTTCAAAATACTTACATCTTTATATTCTGTAATAACTTCACTATCACTGTCTGTGTGTTGTTCGGTGGCCTGAAGTGGTATTGTAATGTTCTTGCTAGTATTTGGTGACTCTTCATCACTACTATCTAAAAACCAAAGATTACAATGTGAAGTGACTTAATAGTTGCACAGGAAACTCCAAATACATTATTTAATTAAGTATTTATCCATTTAGCTCAAAGAACACATTAAATTATAAGAATTTTCTATGACATATATGAAAAACATTGTGCAATATTTATAGTATATAATAGTGTATAGCTTACCACTTTCCGATAAATTTAGAATAGAAGGTAATAATTTATCTTCTTCAGTGAGGTCTTTAATAGAGAAAACCGTAGGGGAATGAGTTTCATTTGAACTTTCGTCGCCTCCTGTGGTTTGTTTTTTTATTTGTTCAATTAAATGTTTAGTAAGTTTAGGTTTTTTTACAGGCTGTTTACGAATCCGTTTCAAGTTTTTTGGTTTTTCTTCAAACTCATTTGCAGATGAATGTTCAGATTCAATTTGATCTTCTTCAGAGCTCGATACTTCGGATATTTTCGCGTCTGAACCTGACTCACTAAAATCGCCGCCTTTTTCTTCATCGCTAGTCTCATCTTTATATACAGTTTTAATCGTTTTCTTTCTGGTATTAGGCATTATATGAAATTGTACTTAAAAATTATTATATATATAATATTATATTTATTATAAAATTATTTTCTATTTTCTCAAAACACCAGATAATGAGATAATTGCAATTAAACGGTTGAAATCAAATTATCAACAAACGTTAGGTTCACGAAGCCGATTTGTCAAATGTCAATGTCAAATTGACTGGTTTGGTATCAATTTACGGCACAAACAAATCACAGATTCAAAAAAATAAACAGGCTTAATTTCAATACTTTGTATTTTTTTCCCAATAGAATAAAAAAAAAAAAATTTCTTTTTCACAAAGGTCATAAGCAACATCATACGCTTACGCACGGAATTTACATATCTGTATATCAAAATTTGTATTACATTGAAATGTCGTATTTCAAAAAAAAGCAATGTGTAAATTGTCTAACGTTCTCCTTCGATCTCCTTGATCTGCCGCGCCGAATAGTATATAAATTTTTACTGATGTTAATAGTGAAAATAAAAAAAACCAGACATGTGAGAGTCGAACTCGCGCACCGAGGGTTCCGTTCAAACCTGTAGGAGTAGGTATATTAAATCATATAACTAAAAATTCGTGCTTTTCGTAAGTTTTCCTTTATCTGTGCTATAAGACGTTGCTTCGTACCAAATTTCAAGATTCTCAGTTCACGGGAAGTAGGTACCCTATAGGTTTTGATTCCCTTGCGAGTGTCGAAAATTTGCAGCATAAACGGCTGTATCTTTTGATAGCTTAGCCTTAGAAGTTTGATTTTTTTAAAGCTCCAAAAGACAATAGATTTGAGTATTTGATATGAATTTCTGCTTGATACCTCTACGTGTTCCTGAAAAAAAGGGTCTTGACAGACGGACAACAAAATGATCCTATAAGAGTTTCGGTTTTTTTTTTTAGGTACGGAATCCTAATAAGGGTAAAAACGAGATCCTATTAGTAAGACTCCGCCAGTCCGTCTGTCTGTCACCAGGCTGTATCTCATGAAGCGTTGAAATTTTCATTGATGATGTAGTACCTATTGATGGTGTATATGTAAACTAAATATTTAGGGTGCCCCCCACACAACAAACGTGATTTATTTGCCAATTTTTGCTTGATATTTATAACAAAAACAGGTAGAAGTTTGAAATAACCAATATTGGTACGGAACCCTTTGTGCGCGAGGAGTCCGACTCGCACGTGGCCCATTTTTTATCTTGGATGAACCCTTTGACTGATGATGGACGCCTACGATTATACGGTCGACTATTACCTTTGAACCTAAGGTAGAAAAAAACTAAGCATTCAGTACCGAGTTATTATAATTCAACTAATTAAAGCATTGATGCGACTGTTCATCAAATAACATAATTAATTAATCCTCGTTTTGAAGACACTCCCCTATCTGCCTCAGACAATATTGGAATACTTAGTGTCGACGTATCGAGCGAAGTCCAGTTTCGTGGCCATTTGTACGGTGAGGCCAAATTGGCCTTGCCTTACACCTACTTAATGGCGATACGTGCTCGTATGCTCGTTTGCCCCCTACACAATAACAAAAATAATAATAAAAATAATAACGTTTTAAATTAATAAAGGAAATAATAATAATAAACGTATTAAGGCTTTATTGCTGTTTGTTCATTCTACATTCTTAGTGATATTAAACTAAATTAACTCTAGATTTCCATTACAGTTAATTGTTACAACCAGTGGCTAACGAACTTACGAACGATAATAGGCCTCCCCTTTTTTTTCCTGTTTGGAAATCTCCTCGTATACCACGTGGTGGTATGTCGGACTCGAACCGACTAAAACCTCGCGCGCCACCTCGGGTACTAGATGCCGGGGAACTAGGTGCAGATAAGATAAGAAAGAAAAACCCTGGAACCCCGACGTAGACATAGACCTACCCTAAAGATTTCCACATTAACCTATCCTTAGAGATTCGGCATCATGTTGGACTGTCTACTTGCTTGATATCGTCTTCCCAACGCTTAGTCTGCCTCCCTTTACTTCTTCGTATGCTATATGATTTTTACCCTCTCTGGGGTACCACTCCAGAGAGGGTAAAAAATTGTGGTTTAACTATCTACAGGCTGAATTATATTACTTAACGACGACGATGTTGTATGTTGTTTCCACGTATAACTATATATATAAGTCAGTTTATTGGAATAACGAAGTTGTAGAAACGAATTTAAACCTTAAGCGTGGAAGATAGAGTTTAGATTAAATTGTATGCCTTGTGTAATAACGTCATGGTGGTTTTATGCCTGAAATAATAAAATGGAAAAATATTAACTAAATCATTTTATTTACTCATATTAATAGTGTATACATTTACAAGAATATAATTATAACATTCAATATTTAAAATTACTTTCATTATAAAATACAAATTAGGCAAAAAGTAGTGGCAATTAACAGTTTACTGGGTATTCATATTATAAAACGAAATGGGCGAACTAAACGAGGCGGACATAAATGATATCACATTACATACTAATAATTATTAAAAACAATGGTAACATTTTACACGGCGCCTTCTATACTTTTAACCGACTTCAAAAAAAGGATGAGGTTCTCAATCGACTGTTTTTTTTTATTTGTTACCTCATAACTTTCGACTGGGTGAACCGATTTTGATGATTCTTTTTTTATTTGGAAGCTGATCTTTCTCGAGTGGTCCCATTTCAATGGGTTGAGTTTTTGAAGTCTGTTTATTTTGTTGTTAAAATTTGTGGATTATCATTATAGGTAGTAGTTTTATTTAGTAGTAACTCAATAAAATAACATCATTTTTCTAGATAATGAATATGGAGGGTAGAGGTAAGGAGTATCATCTGTGTACATGAAAAGTGTCCGTTGAAATGCATTAAATTAGGGTGGCGCCACATTAGCATCAGAGTAAACTTCTTAAAATCAATACACACACTTTTTCATAAAATTGAATGATAAAAAAATCAATAAACGTACTATTCACAGTTCAGAAAATAAAATATATTTACTACATTATTTTGTAATACGCAAGTGGTGACAATAATGTTAAATTTTTTAACTCGGCGTACTTCAATTCGTTCACAATTGCTACATTCATACCATACCCTGTGTCTACACTAGCGCCATTCTGGAAGGTTTTTGAACTGTTATTTACAGCTTATGCTGGACACTTTTTTCAATTTTCTACCATATGAGATAACACTCCTTGTCTCTACCCTCCATAATAATGAAGCAATATAAACTACAAAGTAAACAAAAATAAGTTTTTAATACACATAATTTGTATCACATAATTTTAATTGTACATACTTGGGTTTAATAACATAATTAATTCGGCGGGAAAATAATATATTTTAAACGTATTTTAAAACAAAGAGAATGAAGTTGAAAATGTATTTAAAATGCACATGTTTTTTACCAGCATTGAGTCAATTAAAAATTTGAAGCCTTTACTTTTGAAGTAATAAAACTATATATATAGTCCCTCTAGTTATATATATATGTAACTATTATAAATATATGTAGTCCATCTAGTATGACTATAGACAATCTTATATGGCCCAAAACCAATACCAAGTTACTGCTTTAGAATCGTGCACGATATGAGTAGGGACAATGTCAACAAATTTATTGAGTACATAAGTAAACTTATCTTTTTTTGAAGTTTATATATTTATATCAGTTGTCTAGTACCCATAACACAAGCTCTGCTTAGCTTGGGACTGGATGACGTTGTGTGTTAGATGTCCGAAATATTTATTTATTTATTATATACTAGCTGACCGACGCAAACTCGTTTGCGTCTTTTATTGCCCGTAGCGTAAAATTTTCCCCCATATAGTGTGTCGCGGACTTTTTTGTAGATATTTATAAGATCTACGATTAATTAGAGCATTTTATGGTTCTATATTTTATAGTTTACGCAGCGTACGCAAAATAAGTAACTTTTCTGGTTGATTTTTTACACCTTGTGTCCGAAAAACCCCAATATCTTACGGAACCCTATTTTTTTCCAAAATAAAATATAGCCTATGTTACTCGTGGATAACGTAGCTTTCGAATGGTGAAAGAATTTTTAAAATCGGTCCAGTAGTTTTTGAGCCTATTCATTACAAACAAACAAACAAACAAACATACAAACAAAGTTTTCCTCTTTATAATATTAGTATAGAAGAGTAGAGATATATATAACTAGATGGAAATAATCTGTTAGGCGGTGTTGAAATAGAAAGTAATATGTACTAAGTAGGATAACAGATACTCTGCTATATCTTCTCCTGTGTTTTCTTCCTATAGCATGCCTTTTTAAGGTTTATTAATAATAAAGACATATTGTTATTTATAAAAAAACATATTGACATAATATTGGCACTACAAAATTGGGCATTATAATAATTAAGCATATTACTGATGTATAGCTATTATATCAACAAAATTAGCTCAACAATTCAGGTATTACAGTCCTGCGGCTCGCTGTACTAGACTAACTTACCGACTTTTGAAGTCTCTGATCATGTGATGCTTTATTTTATTTTATGTCTGTATATATGCCTCCATTTAATAGAGATAAAACCAGATCAAACTCGCATTTGATGCGATAAGATTGTGAATCTTTTTTAAGTGACTTAAAATTAATTAAAAACAATAATTTTTGACTAAAGTCATGACAAAGGAAGTTAATATGCTGTATAATTGTTTGGTTGGAATTGCGTTTGGAATCTGTCTTCTTGCCACTTGAAAAAACTGACGTTCAGGTAAAACCAGTTGAGCCAGTAGCCAACCCCAAATCTTGGAAATAATCGAATAATAAAGTCTAGAAAGATTATTTTTCTATGTTCTGTGAATTTTGATCTTTGCAACAGGAAAATATCACAGTATATAATTTATTTTGTCATGACCTATAGTCGTTCCAATACTTTATTTAACTTTTGACAGATCACGCACATAAAGTTTTGTAATAATTTTTGATACAATGTACTACAGATAATACTGTACTTTATGGGCGGGCTCCGCCTACTTAGGGATGTGTCATTCGTAATTAATGACCACAGACTATAAAAACGGTTTTGAAATAAATCGATTATCGATTATATTAATAAAACATACAATAAAATTATTGTGATTATATTTTATATCAAATCACGTAAAAAGCTTTATTATTTTGCATTAAAATGCCCTAAATGTCTCTGTTTAAATGCATAAATAATTTGCGTAATGAAAACAGTTCCATCGTACTCGTACCTAGTAATGGGATCGAATGTATTCGCCGCAAATTAATGAATCTAAAATAATTGTTTAGACTTACTATAGTTGGTTTAAATAAAAACTACCTGCGGTACCTACTTGTAATGAACAGGTACAAAATGTTGAAATTCGTAGTAATTTACGGATTAAAAATAAAACAACCAAAAGAGGTACTGTAATACTAATTTTAATTATAAAGAATCGTCTTCTTCGTATGACCAGGAATCATCATCACTTGAGTTCTCAGTAATATTGATTATCATTTCTTGGATAGATAAATTGTCGAATGCAACATCCCGATCCCAATCCGACATTATCACCTTCTTTGTTTTTTCTACAACATTCGCCCAGTTTTCTGGAGTTACTTTTTCACACGCATTTTTCAGTAAATTCAGCATTTTTCTTGCGGTGAAAGGAGGAGTTGTATTGTTCCTCGCAGCATATCCTTTAACTTGTGCCCAGATCATTTCAATTGCATTATATTGGCCGTGATATGGGGGAATTCTGAGGACGGTATGCCCATGCTCTGCTGCCATTTCATCTATGACGTATCGTTTTGGCAGCTTCTTTGTTTTTAATATCTTTACTAACTCTACTTTTAGTAGGGACTCATTCACCTCTTCGCCATTGTCACGGAGCCAGTTTATAATTTCATGTTTTTTGTTGGCCTGTGTTGGTATTTTATTAATTTGACGAGAGTGATAAGGTGCATTATCAATAAATATTATTGATGGCTCTTCGAGTGATGTAAGCATTTCTCTGAACCACTTTTCATACACGTTCGAATTCATCTCCTCATGATAATCTCCTGTTTTCTGGGATTTAAAAGCTAATAGAGCGCCTGGCACAAATCCTTTTACTGTTCCTGCATGACAAATAATCAGTCGTTCGCCTTTTCCCATTGGTACTGTAGAAGTGGAGCCAACGGTGTTGTCAGTCCAAGTTTTTGACAGCGTATGATTCGCATTGAGCCAAGTTTCATCTGTGAAAACAACATTCGACCAATCTTCTATTTTTTTTGCTTGTCTTAAAAAATCGCATCTATACAAAGCAATATCATTGCGTTCCATTAAAATTTTTCGTTTGTCACATTTTTGGAATAACATTCCAATGTCTTTCAATACCTTTGTCAGAGAAGATTTTTGACCACGGAACAAACCACTATTTCGAAGAGATTGTGTTAGTTTTTTTAATGTTGGAATCTCTTTTCTTTGGTAATAGTCGTATATATGACGACGAATAGCATCAGCGTCAAAATTGTCAACGGCTGTAACTTTACTAGGCGGACGTTTTTTCTTAGGTGTAGATAGCTTATTCTGTTCCATGCCACTGCTGCCGTAGCCTTCTTTTGTTATTTTTGCCACTGTTGGAGCACTAATACCTAATGCTGCTGCAACACGGTCTCTAACTTGAGTCACTGGTATAAGAGGCCCACCATTACGGCTTTCCTTTTCAAAGTATTCACGAAGTCGCAAGACAAACTCTCTTGTTTGTCCTTTGAGTACTTTCTTTTTTGGTATTTTGACAGTAACGAAGGCAGGAACGATACGCTCAACTCAACCAAACGTGAGAATTCACAAATAAATCAATACGGAGGAATATAAATACTCAACTATATTGAAGGTTAGTCATTGAAATACTGTAGATTATTTTAAAATAGACATAGAGAGATTTAATAAAGATCATCAATAGTTTAACAAATACAATATTAACCACTGAATTACAACACAATACAATAATACATTTTGAAAATTCAGTTCCTTTTATATATTTTTTCATGACATAGAACCGTCATATTTGAACAACATTCTTTTAATCCATTTCTTCTTTATTTTGACAAAGGAGGTCGCACATTGAAACACATAGAAATATGAAGTACGAAATTATGTATAAAATAATGAGTTTGTTAAATCGATTAAAACTTCTTAATGCATAAAATCGATCGATGAAAGAAATCGAATAGGTAACGGGTCAGGGTATCACTATTTGATTAAATATTAGAGCTGTCAAAAGTTAAATAAACTATTGGAACGACTATAGTTCGTTTAAAAACTACTTCGTATCTAAGGTCTACCTTATACCTACACTGTTTTACCCGCAAAATTAATACTTATCAATTTATCGAGTTTTTTTTCCCTCGCATTTTGGAATAACGAATAACATTTAAACGTAACATAAAAATAACAAAAGTGTTCTTCATTGGTATTTCCTTTTCTTAGCCACCTGTTTGAGTCCCTTTGGTTTGCTTATGTTGGGTGCTGACGTAGGAGATTCGTTAAAGCCGTATTTATTTTGAAGACGTTTGCGAATCAACAAGCCTTTAATCAATCGCTTCCAGTTTCCGTATACTCTCATCTCTGTTCTTTCAAGCTCTCTACGTTCCTGTTCCTCTTGATCCTAAAAATATATTCTCTATTGTACATAAGAAACTTGAATAACGTCATCAAACAGTAACGACACATACAGGTACTGTAACTTTTATGGTTAATTTCTGTAACGATTATTAGGTAACGTTCAACAATAACCCTCTACAGAATAATAAAATATATTTTTTTAATTAGCTACCAAAGTCGACTAATGCCCGGTTCCTATATTTAACGACTCGTTATCGTGTAAAAATTTTCTACAACAGACTACGAGTCGTAAATACCGTTCCTCAATTTATTTTTTATAGGAACTATTTTAGCTTACGCCCCGTATAATATACTACTATTCGTACCTAGAACGGATCGTTTTTTAAATATAGGAACTGGGCATTAGTACACTTTGCCTGATAGAAAGCATCAGTAAAGTCCAAGAGTGGTGGCCCTTATCCTCATTGCAAAAGTGGACCGTACAGCAACACTATGGCGGCCCAGTGAGATGATTTTAACGCTTAAAGAATATTTGAATGCTTGGATGCAAGGACTCTTTAGTGTAACTTTATGTATATATTAACTCATTCTCTAGAGTCTGTGAGGCGATTGGAGATGTTGGAGAAGGTCTCTTGCAGCGGTGACTGTGACTATTGACATATGAAATGAACTCACACAGCGCGTGTTTACCAGCGGTATTGCTGTTCAAGCGGTTACAATTTTAGTAGAATAAAAACTTATAGGAGATTATACTAACGTCAGCCCAGGCCTCAGCTATGATATCTTCGAATTCCTTGCACACGACGAACCCGTCATACACTGGTCGGACCCAACCGTCTCTCACTTCAAATCCAGTTATAGCTACAGCGCAGTCTATGTTCAATTTTTTTGCAATCCTATGGAGATTGGGTACTGAAAATTCAATTTTATTACTCTAATGGTAAAACTTTATTTTTTTTTGGGACGGGCTGATTAATAAAAATAATAATAAATATTCCGGACATCCAACACACAACGCCATCTAGTCTCAAGCTAAGCAGAGCTTGTGCTATGGGTACTAGACCACTGATATAAATACTTATATACTTTTTTTTGTAAATACATATATATTATACATAGAAAAAACCCAAACTCCGAAACAAATATTTGCAGATCATACAAACATTTGGTCCGACCCGGGAATCGAACCTGAGACCTCAAGCTTAGCAGTCGCATACGCTACCACTACGCCACCGAGGCAGTCAAATACGTCGATAGTATAATATAATTATTACACACAAACAATGAGAAAAAATAGAAATGCTTCTCTTTATTTAACTTACATTTAAGATGCACAGTCCCCTTAGGCAGCATGCACATCTTGAATAGTTCAACATTTCCGTACTCATTTCTAGGTACTATGCCATTTTCAGCCACTGGTGGATCGAAATCTTCTACTTGCCATGGCCCAAATATATCCACAGGTGGATCGTCAGTTATTATTTTTTTGTTAATCTATAATAAAATACGTAAAATACTTTAACCTATATGAGTTTCAACAAGCAATAATTTAACATAAAATAATCTATACTAATATTATAAAGCTGAAGTTTGTTTGTTTGTTTGTCCGAGCGCGCTAATCTCAGGAACCGCTGGTCCGATTTGAAAAATTATTTGTGTTGGATAGTCCATTAATCGAGGAAGCCGCTCACGCTCAAGAATCACGCTAATACCAATAGGAGCACAGCACCAATGAAGAATGTTTCAAAAACGGGGGAAAATTTTCACGCTACGGGCAATAGAAGACGCAAACGAGGTTGCGTGGGTCAGCTAGTACAATATATTGTGACATTGATTGCTAGTCTGTGGTTGCATTGAACGAGATCGGTGTCCGTGAACACCTTTACATATATATATATATATATATATATTGAGAGCACAGTAACAAAATTGCTAGTATTCAATATCAGTAGTCGGCAGTCTCATTTTCATTTTTAATAACTCCTGTTACTAACCTTTGTCTGTAGTAGGTTTTTACGTATTCCTCCAAATACAAGTCCATTGGAAAGCATAACAAAAAAAAACATTAAATTGTCGTGCCATTTAATGGTTTAATACATAGACAGATGGTCAAACTTTAGCACTTATAACATAAGTTTTTGCTGTATGTTATTTGTCTATTCTTCAAAGAAAGAAAGTGTAACAATATGCTATCATTTCAATATCTATTGGTTTTCTATTTAATAAAGTAGAGCACGAGATAAATTGTAAAATTAATGTTTACATTCAAATATCTGCTTACCTTATCCCATCTGGGTCTGGCTTTAACTATTTTATAAGCATTTTCTCCATGTTTGACGACCTTAGCATGCTTTTTGTACCACGTATTTCTATCGTGACACGTAAATACGCATTCCCGCGCATACACTGCCTCGCCTCGGACGAAACCCAAAACTGTTGTTTCAGGTGGGTACAATGCTTCGTACTTTAGCAGATGTCTTTTCAAGACGTACAAGGGATGATTCTTGTATCTGAGGATTAATTATGTATTCCAATTAAGAACAATAGTCATAGGTAAACAACTAGAGCTACACAAGGCAACTATGTAAATGTTTTGATCACTAAGTTTTAATTTTTTTTTATTGAATAGGGGGCAAACGAGCTGACGTATCGCCCGAAGGTAAGCGATTACTGCCGCCCATAGACTCCCGCAACACCAGAGGCGTCACAAGTGCGTTGCCGGCCTTTAGGGGAAGGGGAGGGGGATAAGGTAGGGGTTAGGGTGTGGGCCTCCGGTATCCTCACTCACTCGGTGAAACACAGCGCAAGCGCTATTTCACACCGGTTTTCTGTGAGGCCGTGGTATTACTCCGGTCGAGGCGGCCCATTCATGCCGAAGTATGGCTCTCCCATGGTATGAAAAAGTTTATAATTAACGGCTTATATATAATGCTACAACTCATAAAGAATTTCAAAATAAATATTACTTATTTACACAATTTTAAATGGCAATTAAAGTAGTTTTATCGGTATTATTACTCACTCGCCAATAGTAGAGGGTAAAGGTGCTTCTAGTTGCATTTTGTCCAGATATTCATCTTCCTGTTTATCCAGTTTCGTGTTGGGTCCAAGATAAGGCCGAACCGCCTTATTCCACCACAACACATCGACACGAAGTTTGCGAGTTTCCGTGTTGAAGTGTGGCACGTATTTGCGAGTCAAATCCTTTAGATTATTATTGTTGTCCCAACCGACCATGTAGGTTACTGGTTGTGTTGCATTAGCCTGCAGTAGGTAGCAGCAAGGTTTTAAGTAACTGTCGTTTTTATTAAAATTTTCAACATTGTTATAGACTTATCATTCCATTGTTATAAAACAAACTCCTCTACGACGTCTGTCTGTCTGTTTTCGATGAACTTAAAAGCTACTACACGGATTATAGATAGAGTAATTCTTAAGGTAGGTTTTCGTATATAATTTATTATATTTTTAAGTGTATTGGCTCAAATATAACGATGTTTGTTGAAGACGTCGGAAAAAATTAATCCGCACACCTCAGAGAAACATAGGCTTCATTACCTAATTAACCCGTGCGAAACCGGGCGGGTTGCTAGTAGATTAAATAACAATGTAATACTAATACAATTATTGCGTGTGAATAATAATAAGTTGGTTTATTGATGAGCAGCAAAAAAAAAAATACAGGTCACGTGAGGATACGTTGCCAACATCGCCCTTGAATATCTTAATTTGAGAGATTTATATGTTGCCTCCTCCACCCATAATTTAGATGTGAGAGTCTGTCAGCTGCAGCTTCTCATTACAAGAAAAGCAGGGAAATACCTGGTTTACACCACCGGTTTTCTATTAGTGCGTGATTTTACTCTGATCTAACCTATAATGTGCTGAATCATAAACAGAATCCTTACAGAAACAGAACAATGAGGATGACGGTTCATCATGGCACTTTGAAATGGTAGTAAACATTATTATAAATAATAAATAAATAAATATTTCGGACATCTAACACACAACGTCATCTAGTCCCAAGCTAAGCAGAGCATGTGTTATGAGTATTAGACCAGTTGTCTACATAAATACTTTTCTTTTGAAAATACATACATATGATACATAGAAAACACCCAAACTCCGAAACAAATATTTGTATAGATCACACAAACACTTGGTCCGACCCAAGATTTGAACCCGAGACCTTAAGCACAGCAGTCGCATTCACTACCACTGCGCCACCGAGGCAGTCGATTATGGTAGAATAGTAGGTACATTTATACTCACGTAAATTTCTTTAGTAGTTGTTACTTTTCCAGTAATAACATCAATAGAAATCCACTCTTGTGATTCTTCAACAAATACTTCACACCAAATATCTATTTTGGTTTTCTTTCCATTTTCTTTCTTAGCAGATGACAATAATGTACGCTTCTTTCCATGACTAGCCCTCGATATTTTAGGGCTGATTTTTGGCAGTTGGAAACTGTCGTCACTGTCTGTGTGGTGTTTAGTATCATCAACTGGCATGAATTCAGCATCTTCATCTGACTCCTGCTTCACTTTGCCTGAAAAAATAACTAGCTTGTCTTAGTTAAACGATCTCGACGCAAAGATCTTGGATCATATAAGAAGCATTGGCTTTGTCCATTCCATATTTTAAAAAAACCAAAGCGATCGTCAGGCTTTAGAATTCTATACAGAATAATCCAAACCTTCAGAGTAAACAGTTATTTCTTATTGTTTATTTATTGTTATAGCATTTGTAATTTGATATTTGGTTAGGTGATAATTTATGATAAGTAATCCATACTATTAATATAAATTCAAAAGTGAGAATTCAAGATGAAAGTAAAGGAGTTCTTACTGGGTTGCTATCATTCATATCTCTTCTGTGTTATATGTATTATATATGTATGTGTATTACTGTATGAATTTGCATTATTAGTTTAATTATATTGAAACCTCTGCCATTTATTATTCGCCCATGATGTGCACCTACTTCATGTTTTCTCTGCATTGCCCAGCCAGTCGACTGGCAGAAAATGCCTTAGGCATTAAGTCCGCCGATGCATGTGTTTGTGCATAAAGTTGTAAATAAAATAAATAAATCTTTTTTAGATATTGAATTGGTCCCTTTTGGGAGGCATGTATATAGCTCTCGTGTATTATTAACACACGCTTACAGATAGTGTATAAACATTGTAAATATGCGATACCGAATAACTGTGTAACACAACACAAACCCTAGAGGTTTATCGTGTTATGGCTTATTTTTAAATATTGTACTATTGTTTTAAGTGATAAATAAAAATAAAAAAAGTATCTCTGTCTGTCTGAAAGGCTTTCACGGCAAAACCGCTAAAGCGATTTAAATGAAATATACAATGAATTCTTGAAGGACATAAGCTACTATTTACCGCAATAATTATAACCGACATATATGCTGGCGAAACCGCGGGTTTAAGCTAGAAATAGCTAAATGATATCTGTATCGGGAGATCTTCCATCCAGTGCTGGATTAACCCTTAAGCAAATTAAGCAATTGCTTAGGGCATCACGTCTTGGGGGGCACCAGAAACAACAAAAAAGCTCGATGCTTTATCAATATTGTACATAGAGTCAGATATGCTAAAAACGTTGGACTTAAAAACTATTTTCCGCGAATTTAATGCCCGAAAAAGTCGCAAGTCGTAAATCAATAACAATTTTAAAAAATGCTTTGGTTTTTATTGTATGTAATACCTTCTCCACATATGTCTTTCGACCTTCATACATATTCTAAGGTACGTAATTTATGATACTAGTTTACTTATGGATAGGGGGGCCCCAGAGGCGTGGATTGCTTAGGGCATCAAGTAGTCTTAATCCGGCACTGCTTCCATCACATTATCATTGTAAAAAACATAATACATCTGACAAATATTATATTGCGTCGTATGAGTTCTAAGTAGAATCGTTGTTAAGATAAATGATTTTTTTATAATTTTAAATTGATGATAAAAATTAATTAGTACCAATTTAAACATCATACCTTTCAGAGATTTTTTTGTTGGTGCTTTTGTAAAAACTTCTTTACTTTTTTGGCTTTCTGCTTTTTCAGTTTTATTATTCCTTGTGGATTTTTTAGCTCGAACTGTCTGTTTGTCTTCCGATAATTCTTCTTTTACTGATATTTTAGAAGTGTTTTGCGATGCTTCATCTTCATCGCTAATATTATTCTTTGTCACACCAGAAGCTCTTTTCTTTGGAACACTTTTACTTTTGTTCACTTTTGATTTTACAGTATGTGTGCCTTTGACACTAGTAGAATTTGCAGTTTGCAATCGTTTTCTAGTCATACGACCTTGAATTTCAGTATCGTTTGTTTTTTCCTTTTTATTTTCTGTGTTATGTATACTATTTTCTGTTGTTAAAACGACAATGGGAATTTTTAAGTGTTCGGTGCTAGTAGAAGCTGCTACGTTTTCCTTTTGATTCATACTTTTCCTATCAACACTTGTTGCCTTTTCCTTCACTTTTGTTTCATTTTCATCTTGCTCATGGGTTGGCAGTTTGGATTTCTGATTGCGAGTCAATTTTCTAGGGGGAGACTTGAAATCGTCATCAGAGGAATCATTTTTTCCCTCAGTGATTACTTTTCCGTTACGATTTTGGAGGCTATTTTTATTGTCATCATTCTTGGTATGTGGTTTTAAGGTAGAACGTCTTATACTAGTTAATTTAGGTGATAGATGTTCTTTGGATTTTTCAAAACTCACATCTGATTCTTTACGATTACTACGCTGAGAATTGTGACCTGCACTGAGGGTTACTTCTGAATCAACAGGTTTGCTACGTCGTTGATTTCTCTTACTAGGCGCAACATCGTTTTTGTCGCTATCAGCAACACGTATTGGGGTGTTCTGCTTTGAACTCTTTCTAGTTACTTTAAGGGATGATACATTCTCCTCGATAACTTCATAGCTATTATCTGCCAAGTCATTCGCATGTGGATTCAATTTAACCTTTACGTCTAATGTCTTCAGATTTCTTTGGCTTCTTTTATTTACAGCTGAAACTTGTTTTTCATTATCCTGAGGAAGTATTTTTTGAGTGGTGTTTCTCGTTCTTTTTCGGGATAACTTCGTAGACGGTACGTTTTCTTCTGTAAGATCTGTTGGCGTTATATTTGTAAGTTCTTTTAAGTTACTACTTTTATTACTTATATTATTACTATTCTTGTATGTTTTGTCCGTCTCAACTGCATTTTTAACGCTTTTAGCCTTCGTATTTCCCTCCATATTTTTATTTTCATCACAAGTAACTTTCTGTTGCAGAGAAATACTTGTAGGATTTTTTCTTGATTTTTTTGGAGGTGACAGGTTTTCATCTTTAATATTGTCTACAACGTCAGTTATGTTTTTTTTGTTAGACCTTGTTCTTCTTGTTGGGGGACCATCATTGCCACCATCAACTTGCATTATGTTTTCATAGTCAGAGTTAGAATCTTCATAGTCAGAAGCAACATCATAATTTCCATCAACTTGAGGAATATTTTTTCTGGTTCTTGCCTTTCTAGTGTTCAATTTCGTTTCGTTCTCTTTTTCAGGTGACATAATAATCTTTGCTTCCGATAAATCTGCTTCTTCTTGCATTGAATTTAGCTTGTTACTTGTTTTTTTATCTTTTTGTTTTGTTGAAAGTGAACACAATTCAGTAGCAAGAGGTCTTAGGGGCAGTGTTACGAAGTTAAACATTACACGACATTGTAGACCAAGTGCACGTAATATGATAACAAATATAAAAACTAAATATTTCTTTGAAGTGAAAACTTTTGTTTTAATTAGATGTAACAATATTTGTTTGAGTGGAGGTGATTTTGGTTTGAATTTGTCTTCATTTTTGTCATGTTTTAGTGTTACATGATCTTTATAACATGTTATGATTTCTTCTATATAATTGACATCAATTTTATTTTTTGGACGACGCTCTTTCGATGGTATCAAAGACAGCGCAGCTGTCATTAATACCCGATCATTTAGAACATCACTTATGTAGTTTCCATGACCAATCCAACTAAGGACATGTACTTTGTGCATGTAGACTTGATATTCTTTCTTGACTCTATTAATTTTCCTCTTCATCATCATTTCAACATCGATCTTTTTTGGTTGTTTTTTACGAACAGCGTCAGGAAATTCCACGAATAGTTGTATGCCTTGTTGAGGTACCGATTTTGTATCTGAAAATTGAATCATAATATTAACTGTCAAGATTCTATTTCACTTGATAATTGATGTACTAAAAAATGCATTAAATACCATTAACTTCTTCCCAATCTTCCATATCAGAGTCACTGTCATCTTTTCGCTTTTTGATCTTCGACTTTTTACTAACTGTTTTAACTTCAGGTGTATCTAATACATCTTCTCCTAAAGCTAACAGATCTCTTACATCGGATTCATGTTCTACCGCTTTTAGTGTGTAATTTTGTAAAGTTGCTTTTGTTTCCTCAATTTTGGACTTGTGTTGTTCGAGCTCCATAAATGTCTTTTTAGCGATTTCTTCACTATCATCTTGTACTTTATCATTGTTTGACCACACCTGAAAAAGTAAAAAAAATAAAAATTTAATAAGATACAATTATATTTTTGTAATCTCTTTTTTACTAAGTATTATATGGCTAAGTTAGTATAAGCTAAGGCAGTGGTTTACTAAATAACATAGAACATTATTAATCTCTCCAGCCTCTTCTTTGAAAGCAACCCTCACATTTGGAATAGTCTTGTATATTCTATTATATCAAAACAGCTCAAAACAACAATTTCTGAAGCACATAAAAGTGTTGTCACATGTGGGGTTTGAATCCACAACACTCAGTGCAGTGGAAAGCGTCGACGTAACCGCTTACACCACTACAACCTCCTTACAGTTAGAAAATGTTCCTAAAATGTAAGTTGATTAATTTTTTACGGACTTTTTTAAATAGGCGCTTTATTTTAAAACTTGAGTTTGTTAAACTACATATGAAGTGTGTAGTATGTGTGAAGTGTATAGTGTGTAGTATCTGTACCTTGGTGTATGCCATTTATTCAAATTTTTTGTGCAAAAAAAATTATGGAATTCTTTCACTACATAATTTGAAACATGTATTTTGCCATTATAATAGAACAGGTTCTGCCCAATTAAGGATTAGACTGCCTTACATAAGGTGTATGAAGTTGTTATTTATTATTGTTTATATAAAAATAAAAACATTGTACTGTATAAGCAATTTAGAATTACTTAACAGAAATTGTAACTGGATTATTTTTTACATGTTTACTTTTGATTACTATCTTCATCATTAGACTTAGGCCCTTTAATCGCATGCAGCTTGGTTCATCCCTCGGCTTCTCACATCCAGCTTCTGACAGCCTTCTTACACAAGTCAGCAAAGTTGATATTAAATAAAAATATGAGCAGAAAAAATAGCATGGGCAGTCTCTAAAATAAGAGAGTGAAGTAATTTGTGGGATTAAAAGGTACTAGATATAGAAGACACAGTGAGTTTATCAGCATATTGCTTTTAGTACATTAGAATCCCGATGGTCGATGGGGCAGAAAGGTTCTTGAGTGGAGACCACATGACGGTAAACGCAGCGTAGGAAGTCCTCCCGCGAGATGGACGGACGACCTGGTTAAGATCGCGGGGACCGGTCAATATGGAAGTCAATAGGGAACATAGGCCATGTTCAGCAGTGGACTTCTTGTGGCTGAGATGATGATGACATTAGAATATGATGTTGTGTCTAATAATGTGGTCATCACTTTCACCGACTTGATTTTTTTATTTCTACTCTACCTAAAGTATTGTAATACTTACATTTCTATATTCTTTACTGACTTCATTTTCACTCTCATTATCTTGGTCTGTGAGTTGGCAAGATGTAAAACTACTTCTATTCAATGTCTGTGGAGATTCTTCATCGCTGCTATCTACGTACAAACATTATTCTAATTAATAGTTGCATTCGTATAAGTACAACTGTCTGATATATAACATATTAAAAAGAAACTAAAATATTCTAGAAATGATCATTGCGTAGGAGCATATACTACATAAAAAATAAATTAGGCCAACCTATAAATAGAGTGCATAATCAATATGATAATTTCCAAACTCATGATCTGGACAATCACATTTTCAGCCAGTTGTTTGATGTATTTATAATTAGAATAACAAAAATATTCCATAATCAAACAAATATAAACTATATTAAAAAAATACAATTGATTTGAGAACCACCTTCTTTTTTTAAGTGAATTAAAAATGGTAGTAATTAATTGGTTATAATTAAAAAGTTTATTGTTCTTAAATTACAGTAAACATGTAAATATTGTACACTGTCATTTTTTTATTATAATTGTAGATTGTCATACATCTCAAATACAATCCTACATGTTATATAATTGGTGGTACTATTGTATATAAATATATATAATTAATCCATAATCAGAGTTAGGTAATAGCAAATTTTTTGATTAATAAGAATAACTTTTTCGTTCAAGCCAAACAAAGCTTTTAATCAACTACGACTCAACTAAAAACAATATGACTATGAAAATAATAAATTTAAAAAGTTTAAAAGCACATAAACTGTTGCAGTGTTAGCCACTATAATCCCTCTCTTTCAAAAATTAGTACAAAAATCATCATTGTATTTATTTTTGTACATTAGTTCGAGAATAACAATTAGCTAACATGTTTCGACTTGTTCATAAAGAATGTTAGTATTGCGCAATAATTACGTTACTGTCGCAATTTAGGGAATAAACTTACCACTTTCAGATAAATTTAAGATAGACGGTAATAACTTGTCCGCTTCAGTAAGATCTTTGATTGAGAAAACTGGTTGATTTTCCGACACATCACACACAGGTATCGGTTTGTTTGTGTTTCTGAAGAAATTTCTCGTCGACTTCAACTTTTTTCCTGGATATTTTCGTTTCGATTTATTAAACGATTCTTCTTCACTAAACTCCTCTTCGGGAGATGAGCTTTCCGAGGCAATGGCATCTTCAGAGCTGGATACATCAGATATTATCGCCTCTGAACCAGAATCACTAAAATCTCCGCCTTCTTCTTCATCGCTGTTTTCATCTTTGTACACTGTCTTGATTACTTTTTTCCTGGTAGTAGGCATTGTAGCTTCAAAATGGATCCTTAATTAAAACGTATCCATAAAATATTAACGTTTGACCTCAAGTATCACTGTTGATTGTCGCTAGTGCCTAGTATTTTTGAATATCAGCATACAAAGCAGAGCATGCCGGCCGGGTTTACCCGCACCCGCCAACAAGCTGTCAGTTTTGACAGTTAAAAACATGTGCTGCTTATTCGGTGCTGCCAAATACTAAACATGTTTTATCTAATAAGATGTTATTTTTCGTTTTCTTTTCTATAGAATAGGTACTAACTGTACATACATACATACATACATACATATGTGAGGTCAGGCAGAACCCGTATCTATTCAAACAAAAAGAATACAGTGCACCCAAGAAGTTCCAATTAGATTAGGGCGAGATGGCAGATGAGGAGACATAGAACGTAAAAATTTAGATGATATTACTAATGACAATATGTGCGGTACATTTTTACTAAATAATATAGAGTTATATTTACAAAACCCGTAATTTGTTATCATTAACATTTAATGATAATTTCATCAGGCGTTTTATTTTAAGGAATAATTCAAGCATGTGGATTATTTTGTGATGTACTGAACTGAATATCTCTTAATCTATGAATATCACTTATATTCATAGATTAAGAGATATTCACAAGGCCGTCATTAGAAGACTAAACTCTATTCCTTTTTGTATTAGTTTAAAGTAAGAATATTGGAATTAAAAACTGGCCAAGCGTCAAATATCAATCCACGCCCAACATAAGGTTGCGTATTATGGAACTTTCGTTTTGATAATTGTCAAGTTGGTCAACTAAACTCGTAAGCTAATAAAGCCTAAGCAGACAACGTGAAATTTTAAATGAAAACCTATCACAGTTACTTACTTAGGTAAGTATCACAATTTTGTCAGCGTGATTATTATGCATGTTCATGTGTAATTAAAGGTATCTAGTACTAGGTAATAGTCTATGACATATATTGTTTTTAGACATATGAAAAATCAGATTTAGATAAAGGCTTGAGTGAAAGATTTTACAATTTTCAGTTTAACTTTCCACTTTCTTAGAAACATGTTGTATTTTGTACTTTTATTTCCTAAATAACATTAGGTATAGTCTGAATAATTTCGGGAGCCGTTTCATGTATCCGTAAACAGAAAGTAACCATTTGGATTATGAAGAAATGCGATCTGATCTGCGAAAGTGATACTTCCAAGCCTCTTTTTTTTCTTCCTCCAGACGGGTCAAATGTATTGCGTATCATTTTATAAGATCATGGATAACTTATGCCCACTTATGAACAAGAAAGAATGAGTCAATACGTTGTGTAGGACGTCCACAGGCTAGTGAAGTGATGACCTGCACAAGACGGCTGGCAGGAGCTGGATGCGAGAAACCGAGGATTGAACAAAGTGGCGTGAAAAATTGAAGGGGTGTTTGTTGTTTTTTTTGTAAATACATACATATTATACATAGAAAACACCCAAACTCCGAAACAAATATTTGCAGATCATACAAACATTTGGTCCGA
The DNA here is from genome assembly GCA_916048165.1 of Spilarctia lutea. NCBI lineage: Eukaryota > Metazoa > Arthropoda > Insecta > Lepidoptera > Erebidae > Spilarctia > Spilarctia lutea. Next base: position 11,608,556 of record OU696475.1, on the reverse strand, counting down.
CCCGGGAATCGAACAAGTAGCACGATGCGGTGACAATTGGAATTGAATCATAGACTCTCGATTGGCGAAAACAATGTTGAGCTTTATTGCGAGATGGATAATTCCAAATTAAACATTCAAGCACGAAAATACACGAACTATTATTTTTACCATATCTTATATGAATTAAAAATGAATTGTTATGTAACCACTTTAACTTTTATTTAACCTTAAAGCTTTGCGTCATAATTGTTAAAGTTAAGCTTCATTGAGTCGTGAAGTATTTCTGAGAAATAACATCATTAATATTATAACGAGGAAGGTATTTTACATTTATTCATTGTACCTCTTTAAAATAAATATAGAGCACGAAAGCATTTCAGATTTAATATAACTTATTCTAATTTATATGTAGAAGAAGTATAAGATAAGATTTTCAAATAATATTTGGCATGAACTATACGTGGAAATGGCTACATAAAAATTGTAGAGACCCAGCCTCGTAAATATTGTTGTTTTAATATTAATATAAACCTTAAAATGTTTTAAATGTTTATTTATCGTACCGAGAGACTTCTCACACAATTCCTCAACATTAATTCGGCGTTAGAAACCAACCTATTTAAATAATAATATCCAATAGCTACAGTTCAGACCGCTCCTTTTTCTTCGATTTCGATTTGCTAAAAGGTTTTATAATTTACCATAATGGAAAGGTTGTGTTTGTTTATAGAATGGTAAATGGTCTGAATCAATCCTGTTAAGTGGTTTTCAACAGAGCTTTATTGCCTGTACAGTGATGTCGAATGGAGCAGTCTAACTCGAAGCTCATCTCCTACACTTTGTTTAAGTAAACTTTAATCACATTTTCCGTTTTCATTATTAAAAAATACTTTGAGAGGTTCCTTTATCACTTAGCTACAATAAAGATACAAGATGTCAGCGAAGTAGGTAGTGAAGATATATTAGGTAAGTCGTCCTTGATGGAAGCGCAATTTCCAAGCTTTAGAAGTCTATTTGCCATATACTTGAATAAAAAAAAATACGTTGCATGTTCTATACAACATATAAATAAAAAATATTTTCGGACATCTAACACACAACGCCATCTAGTCCCAAATTAAGTAGAGTTTGTAAATATCCTTTTTTTTCTAAATACTTACATACATACATAATATACATAGAAAACTCCCAAACTCCGAAACAAACATTTGCAGATCATATAAACATTTGGGCCGACCAGGGAATCGAAGCCAAGACCTCATGCCCTGCAGTCGCGTACCTACGCTACCACTGCGTCAACGAGGCAGTTTAAGCAATATTGCAGTATGTGTGCTTGTAAGTTTCGTTTTGTAGCTTCGAGGGCTAGTAACTGGCAAGTAACTACTGCCACTCATGGTGACCTGCAATTCCATAGTCACAAGTGTGTTGACATTCTTTATGTGATGCATAACTATGTATTACGCAAAGGAGATTTCATCAGGATGTAGGGTCAACTGAAGGAGAAGTAAATACGCTAGGTACAGGAAACGTTACGTTTCCTTAATGGGTTTCAATTTTTCAATGGTTGAATTGTTGTTTAGTTAATGAGTGAGTGTTTATACTTATAAAAATCAATTGCTGTTTGTTTGTCTCGCTAAAACTCGAGAAGGGCTAAGCCGATTTAGCTGAAGTTGGTTTTAAAATGTTTGTCGTAGTCCAGGAAAGGCTTAAACGGTAAAAAATTAAAAATAACTTGAAAATCCAAATGTCACGTGTACGAAGTAGCGGACACAATTACTAATAAATACATCTATCCCATTTCGACTAACTTATCGGGTCGCATTTGCTGTCCAGATTACACAAATACTTTCTTCTTATTTGTGTTTCCAATTAGAATATTTCTTGCTAATTAAACATGCTATATCTGTATATTTGTATGTGTACAGTTAAAGACATAACAATGGAAGTCAGCACATTCAAGTCGACTGTTGAGTAAATCGCATTTCCAACGTACCAGTACTCGCCATAAAGCATAAACTAACATAAATAACTTCAATTGTTTGCAGCCTTATTGTTAACTTTAATTACATTTTGAATTAATTTTGTAATTAAAACGGAAGCTGGAAGCGCGCCGCGTGAAGTTTAAGTGGCTGGAAACGGATCGACCCCGGGTGGGGACGGGTGCGCGGGGCAGCGGGAGCTTTTAGATGCAATCTCTGAGTGGATTAATTAATTCTGAGGTGCCGGTTATCTCCTGTTATCATTTAATAAAGTTACGTAAGGATATAGAAATTTCGCTTTACAGCAAAGAGATGATTTCCACTCAGTGTTCGTGGCAGGAATTCGTTCTATGATTCAAAGAAACCATATTATTCACAGTTACATTATTTTACTTTTTGAGAATTTATAAATACAACACGTTTCCGTCAATACTAAAAATTACTCTATTAGATCATCCAAACGGTCCAACAATTCAAAACTGTAAACATACGAGTTTTTTTTATTGAATAGGGAACAAGCGAGCATACGTATCGCCTGATGGTAAGTGATTGACCCATGTACACCCGCAATACCAGAGGCGTCACAAGTGCGTTTCCGGCGTTTTAAGAAGGGGTAATGCTTTCTTCTTGAAGGTTTGAAAGTCGTATTGGTCTAGGAATCCGAACCGCAGGCGACAGTTCATTCCACAGTTTTGTTGTGCGAGGCAGAAAGTTCCTTGAAAACCGCATAGTTGTGGACTGCTAACCATCTAAGTAATGAGGATAAAACTGCTGTCGCGTAGGACGATGGCGGAAAGAGGCGGCAGGAATCAGTTCGAACAATTCCTTGGAGCACTCCCATAATAAATGCAGTAGAAGATGCATAGTGAAGCCACATCTCTACGCAACGCCAAAGAGTTGACGACGATTCGAGTCGCTCTCCGTTGAATGCGATCCAGAGGGAGGCGCTGGTACTGTGGTGCCCACATCCAAAGATGAGGACTGTATTCCATATGAGGCCAAACCTGCGCCTTATAAAGCAGAATGCGGTGGGCCGGTGTGAAATACTGTCGCGATCGCGAGAACATCGCCCGTACTGTCATCCGCATAGCAATGGATGCCGCTAATTTGCAGAATATCATTGATATGGAGTAATTCACCGTTGACTACGACCTTTATGCTTCTATCTACTAAAAAGCTAATGGCCCATTCGCATAATTTAACACACACACACTCCTAACTCTTGGTTTTAAAGTAGAAAAATAAACAGTTCTCTTTTATGCTGCTTCATGATACTTTGGCCTAGCGTATCTGATTGTGTAGAAAACATTATTTTTTTAAGATAGTCATCTATAAACTATGTGTGTGCAAGTATTTTTAAGGTTAGCTCTGTATGAATGATAAAATAATACATGCTATCATATGTATGTATAATATGTATATCCTGAGTTAAAAAATGTGCCTTTTTAATGAAATTCTATGTTTTTTTTTTCAGCTTCGACTTATGTGTATACCTATCGTTTGAATAAAACTTTCGAACAGTTATTAGAGTTCCTATATTGTAGTACGTCTTAAAATAAGTTGTCAAGAATTAATAAAATGAACTTTGGAAAGTATCTCATACAAATTACTATTCTATTTTCAAATTCTGTATTCACGGCAGCATGACATATGTTGACATTCAAAATTCATATAGGTATTTATATTATTGTAGTTGACCTTCTAAATACAATTAAATATGAAAATGGCGTTTTAATGTTTACTTGTTGCTACGAACGTTAAACCGATGTCTGCGGTGGCATTTATCGGTGTTTAACCAATGAGACGATTCGTTGATTTAATCGAAAATGAAATAAATAAGTTCTTGCGAAAGATTTAAAGCTTTGTAGTACGATAACTTCACAAACAGATATTCTTAAACAAAAGGTTTAAGTTCAACTCGAGGCATTCATATTGATTTCTTAACAGATTCTAATCTTGGATAGCCGGTTCTAATAAATTAGCGAAGAATTTTATTCAATTAATGTTTATTATATTAAATTAGTGGTAAAAGTTTGAGTTGTAAAAGTTTTATTTATTACGTTACGTGGTTACGTTATTGTGCGGTTACAGAGAAGTTACGCACAAGTTGATAGGGTAAAACCGGGACAATAATGGGAACACCGGGGTTCCCACACAATAGGAGGCCATCTACAAAGCGTAGGTGGCCCGACGTACGTCGGGGTTCCAGGGTTTTCCTTTCTAGGGTGCACCTGGTTCCCCGGCATTTAGTAGCCGAGACGGCGTGCGGTTTTAGTCGGTTCGAGTCCGACATGCCACCAGGAGGTGGTATCCGAGGAGAGCTCCGCAGGACGAAAAAAAAAGGGTAAAACCGGGATAGATGACGCAACGGGATAGATGCCGCAAATTCATTTCCAAAAAACATAACTTCTCAAAATCGCAACTAAGAATTAATAGTATAAGTAGGAGCCGCTGTCTGCAAATTGCTGTTTTACACAGTATGAAAGGTATCGTATAGGTTTTCTTAAATCAGTTATAATGTAAAAAGTGATCAATAAAATCTATTTAACTAAACTTTCAGTTGGCTTCATAACACTAAAGATGTAAGATTTTCATCCTTATTACTTAGTCTGGCCATAAATACTGTTCAATGTTGTTTTTCTTTGCAACAATTTTTTTTTTCAGAGGCGTCTCTAGCCTGTGAAGCGCCCGTGTGCAAACATTACTCTAGCACCCTTGTGAGAAGTAAATTACTATTAGAGAGTAATATTTAGTAAATCAAATTTTGAGCAAAATGTATTCAAACAACAATTGCTCGTATATCGTTTGTAGGAAAAGGAGAGCCAATGTTAGTTTTCAATTTTTTTTTTTTTCATTTTGGTACAGTGTCCCTCTTTTTCTCAAAATAAGTATCAAGCTCGTGACATTATAAATGCATTATTTCATGGCCTTAGCACACAACACACTCACATGCACACAACACACTCACATGTACACAACACACTCACATGCACACAATACTCACACATACTACACTAGCATACTCTCACACATAATTTCGAAATTGTTAATGCATGTTTCACCATATTTTGTTAAAATACCTACTAGTCCTGAAAATCGCCTTTGTTCGAAAACTGCGATACAGGCTTCGCCTAGTGCAGCTTTTATTGATACTTATAATGATGTACAATTGGACAGTTAATAAATATTATTATTTTATATTATATATTATTTACCCATATTTATCTATTAGGTAACAAAATGAATATATATGTATACCGAACACACACTACACTTAGCATGTAAAATAAAATCTAAATCATATTTGGGTGTTTACTACACTTAAATTTATACTTAACATACATACATAATATACTTAAATAAATGAAATAAATAAATATTCCGGACATCTGTCACACAACGCCATCTAGTCCCAAGCTAAGCAGAGCTTGTGTTATGGGTACTAGACAACTGATATAAATACTTATACATATAACAATTATAAAAAATAACTAAAATTTTCATAGTATAAGCCCTGCGTAGTTTGACACTAGACGGCGTTGTGTGTCAGATATCAGAATATTAGGCATTCGATTTATGGATCTTTTACTATAGGATATCTAATTCGATTTAAACACTATGTAATCAGCTTTCGAAAAATTCTTATCGATTTCAATTTCAAGGCATCTATAACAATATGCGTAATAAACTGTATTTTCAATCTATTTATCCTATGTGTTTGTATCTCTTGTGTGTTTTTTACTCCAAAATACCAAAACTAAATGAAAATCTCTTTATATGAACATTAATTTTAAAGACTTTTGTGAAGTCTGTTACATTAATTAAAATGGTTTCTTATCTTCCTAGCCTTTATTACTACCAACTAGTCGACTACTAGTTTCGCCAGTTTTTATCTGAAGTCTTCATCTCCATCACACTGGGAGCGTACTAAATTAAAAGGTTGAAATAGTTGTCAGTATACTTAAGGGTACAGACTTCCCAATGACGATTGGCATAGATGTTCATGCATGACAACCGGGATCGATATTTAAAAGTGCTCAAAGCACGGGCATGAAATACCGCCAAACTTTAGAATTTAATGTTAGGTAAAACCAGTGCCGGATTAAGACTACTTGATGCCCTAAGCCATCCACGCCTCTGTGGCCCCCCTATCCATAAGTAAACTAGTATCATAAATTACGTACCTCAGAATATGTATGAAGGTCGAAAGACATACGTGGAGAAGGTATTACATACAATAAAAACGAAAGCATTTTTTTTTAATTATTGATATACGATTTGCGACTTTTTCGGGCATTAAATTCGCGGAAAATAGTTTTTAAGTCCAACGTTTTTAACATATCTGACTCTATGTACAATATTTTGCTTTTTTGCTGTTTCTGGTGCTGGTGCCCCCCCAAGACGTGATGCCCTTAGCAATTGCTTAATTTGCTTAAGGGTTAATCCAGCACTGGGTAAAACCAACAACTGTTATGGCCCGCCCCGGGAATCAAACCCGACACCTTTAACTTCTAAGCCAATGAGGCAATTTTCTTTTAAAAAATATTAGAATGGTTAAAAACTGTTTTTAAATATACATAATATTGACACTTACTGATTTCATTAAAATCGGGTTATTAATTTAAGTGCTACGGTGAAAAATACAAACAGACATAGATTGCTAAAAAACTAAAATTTTTTAACCAACCAATTAGAAAACAATTAGATTACAACTTCTTCGGTAACAAGACTAAATTGCGAGAATTAAGCTCTTACACATATATTATCTTAAACAGGAAATGTATTTTGTATTTATTGAACTTTGTATTGCAACCTCAATCTAGATTTTGTTGACATATTATGAATAATTGACACTTTCTCTGACCTCATACCAAAATTGTTTTTTAGTGGGTATGTTAAATTTGAAACTACACAATCATGTACAAAAAAATAAGGTTGACATTTTTTGTACTTAATCAATATACATATTTAAATAAAAATGAATCGCCAAATGGGTTGGTATTTAGGATACCGAACTCGAGGACTTGGATATTTTTTTAATGATTTCTTTGAGACACAAGGAAGGTTTATATGGAAAAGCCTGAAAAATAGTATAAACAATACTTTCCTGGCTCATATAAACTACAGGGAGATCGTTTTTTGATTTTTCGGAAGATGGTCGCCATTTCATGTCATCCACATTTTATATATATTTTATCATTAATTTCATCACGACGACGACTTGAAGACTCGAAGACTTGATAATTGATCTGAGTGATCCGCCTGGTTGCCATGTCATCAAAAAAAAAAAATCTACAGAGTACATTCAAACATATGCGTTTAGATCGATTGGACTGTATGGATAATTTGGATTCGTCTGTTTTCGTTCATGAAAGAACGAAGTCTGTGGTGACCACTTAAAAATAGTAAAAAAAACTATCCTAAATATTAGACTTAAAAGCAATGAGTGCACCATAAAGTATGTACCGGTAGAAATCTAATAGTCTGAATAAAGAAAGAGCACAAGAAGCATAGTTTAATAGCCGATAGGGATTTTAACCATCAAAAATAGTGTAATTGCATTGTCTTTTAATGCTAGCAAAAATACGTATCTGATTTGAATATTTGTATATTGATGTTGAGAGGCTTGCCTATTTCATGTGATTTTCGTATTAGATGGTTTAATGATTTGTGAATATTGAAGGTTACAATGAAATGATAATCGATATACTCTCAGAGCTCTATTAGCGTAAGGGTCAATAAACTTAAAGCTGATGTAGGTACATACATTTACTAATTTCTTTGAAGTTGCTATTACTTAACTGTTTATTATCTACCCTTGTGGTCCTTTTACGAGAATTGTGTTGCCAACCAGTGTAGTAATCTTGGAAAAAGGTAATGGCATATTAAAGTCTATAATATCTTTTAAAAGTTAATTTTAACCATATTTTTTGTCTTCCTTTTTAACTATATAATATTTTTATATTTATAACACACAATTGCCATTACATAAATGTCAACCAATACTTACTTATTTTCATACGAACATTTACATAGGAAATAATCATCCCTTCAAATTTTAGGTACCTACTAGAAAAAACCAACCAAAAAGAAATTCATATGGAGCTGGACCCCGCGGTGCTACCCGCGGTACAACAATAACCGCGGGCGACGCTGCGAGGCGAAGCTAGTATCTTTATAAATTATAGCCTATATTTTATCTTGATGTATAAGCTAAATTATTGTAAAGTTTTATCAAAATCCATTCAGTTTCAGTTTTTGCATGAAAGAGTAGAGCGATATTAGCACAAACGATTTTATATGAACTAGTGGCATTCGTAACGGAGTCATCCTCATGTAGAGGCAAATGCGCCCAGTAACACTTCAGTATAATCTGCTGTCTCGCTAGTTGAGCAATATTATACATCGATATGTCGTTAAATGTTTCATGAGGTGCCTGGGCATCACCTGGTGTGACGAAAATAACAAATTCAGAACGATTTTCAAAACAACACTCAGCCCCAGCTACATTATGCATGAAGCACTCCATTTGCTGATCCGCTCAGGAGTCCCGCTCGCGGCTCGTTAAGCGCTTACATTAGCTACAAACACTTATTGATTTTGAGAGATTGATATGATTTGTAAGAAATGTAGGTTTTGTTTTTTTAGAAAGTTACACAGTGTGTTATATGCTTTCAAAGCGTGTGTTAGAATAAATACTAATAGTGAAATAGTGGTCGAACCAATTTGGAAAGTAAAGGCTTTTGATAATTTAAATTCAGGATAATCTGATTCTTCAAGGTAAAGTTCTTGTTTCGAATACATTAATATCAATAAATTCAACAATCGCACAATATATACACGTGTAACGTGTTTGATCTTGATGTGAAAATTCAGGTATGTATATTTTCTGTAACGAATAACTTGCATAGTTATTGTCATCACATTCTTCAACATCATCTTTAATATTTCTCTGATGGACATATGCATCTTCTTAGATAGGGGATTTTCATCTACTAGGCGTTGGCCAGGTTTTTTTTTTTTTTTTAAAGACAACTCCCACATTAGGAATAAACATTGTTGGTTGTTACAGGCTTTGTGCCAAGATATTCTTCTCTTTGCTTTGGTGTAGTCCTACATAGTTTTCCCCTTTAGAAGGCTCTTACGACACCCACGGGATGAATAAGATCCCTCTAAGAACACTTCGCATTCTTAATCCATCACTATATATACATTTAAACATGTTTATCTGATTGAATTGGTTAAATATTTAAGCTTTGCCAGTTTCAGTTTTAAAGTCCTTATCCCTGAGAGTTTGTGATCAAACTAGGGTGACACCAATTAGGGTTCTGTACTCCGTACCAAAAATGGAAGTCTTACGGGATTACTGCGTTGTCTGTCTATCTGTCTGTCCGTCCGTCAAGACTCCTTTTCAAAAGAACTTTAACTAACTACGATTGAGAAGGTAATATCACATGACGATAGCTGTATTGTAAAGTTGGTATTAAAATAGGTCCTTAGTTTACGGACGATAGTATAACGTGACAACGTCGTAACAAAATATAATGAAAGTATTGCATACTTTTATGAATAGAGTTGAATCATTTGCGTAAGCGTACAATGAGGGTAACGGGACAAATGAGTCATCCTTTTTCGTGCATGCAGCCGGCGTTCATCGATTTATTAGATGCTGTCCCGTTAATAAAAATTATTATTTGAATAAGACGTTTATGATTTTTCTCATAATACTCAGCTCAAAACTAACATGAATAATATCAGTAACTTTTGATTCGGGTTGGTTTTGGTTTCTACGTTACCTAAATGGCCCCTATTTACAACAAATATAGTTAATAACAATTTTGACACGAATAAGTCACCTTGTGTATTAAAAAGTATGTCTAAATATAGTTAGACTTAAAAACCGCTTTAATTAACTTAGGTATACGTAAGAATACAAAACAAACAGTACAAAATTGAAACAAAAACATTACGCTTATGCTTGTTTCTGAAAATCTGCCAAAATAGGTGTCCATCAAGGATTTACAATCATGGGAGCATGAGGCAGTAGGGAGGGGTTAGAAATGTAATATTAATGCAGTGCTGAGTGGCGGCCAGAGTGCATTTACTTAATGGATCGTAGGCAAAATGTTTACACTATCGTCGAGCACGAAAAAAACAACCAGCCCGGTGTAGGATAAAGAGAAGCTCTTTGGTAGGATTATTGCGAGTGACTCGGGACGAGCTGAGTCACATAAATAAAAAAGTCGACTACTTCATCTTTCTGCTCAGTTCAAAAACAACTTATACGACATTTCCACTACAGACGTAGGAAAGTGTGGGATACATTACCGGAGTGGAAAAGTTAAAAAGCTTAAATGTATCTCCGGCGCGGCTAAAAGTGTCTGACAAAAGTTCGACTTCCATTTTAAAAAGCTCCATTACAAAACATCGAGATTCGCTTCCGCCACGCCGCCGCGAGCTCGAACTGATGGCGGCTTGAGGAGCGGAATTAAAGTCGAAAACTTTTCAATTTATTTTATATGAAATCGAGCATGGCCACGTATTCGTGACGCGAAGAAACCGAACTTTGTGTCGTTCATTCGCGGCTTTTGTGAGAGGAAGCTTAATGTCGTATGTGTATGTGAGGGTACGATGAGAATCAGAATGCATGCATTTCAACACATCCAACCCGGTTGGACCTACGTGAGGTTGAGTTGTGGTCTGTCCGACGGTCAATTGCAACCACATACTGCCACGATCTCATCCCTGCGCGACACTAAACTTGAATTCGTTACGAGTATCGTGTCCGTATACATTTTCTGACATAATTTGATACTATTATAAATAATAAGATATTTTTTTACAGATCAGAATTAACTCTAAATGGATGCAAATAACATACTCTTTCCTTTAAAACTTTAGTTAAATCTAGTGGGATAATAATAAAAATATTAATTTATAACTCAAAACAAAAGCAGGGAAATAGCTCAATGGTGTACAAATAGACACATTAAAAAAAGATATACATTACTGACTGTTAAATAAAAAAAATAAAAATTAATTCAATATTGCAAAGATGTAAAAAGGAATATTTTTCTTTTAAATAGGACAAGTATGTACACTTTACATTTTGCGTTAATCACCTGTTAAAATCAATTTAGACTTTGATCTGCCGTAGAGACGTATACTGCGACAAAAATACAGATACCTTGCAAAGGTTTAGGAGGTATCAAATACATATGACATGATAGGAAAAACTAACAACTAATCAGTAATATTTATATGTGAAAGTTTTTTAGAAATAAGTTATTTTATATTATACTTTTGGTAAGTGAAGCAAACGAACCTTTTGTCATAAAGACTCCATTAAGAGTCATTGGCGAGTTCTGTAAAGTATTTCACACTTGAGAGATTTCTATAGACGATTGTCAATGATAGACGTCACTATAAAAAGCGATGAACGAAGATAAAAGCTTAAATGAGTTTCTATCTGGTGGTGGTAATTTTAGAATTCTTGTAACTGTTTTGAGCATCAAACTTTACCACCATTCTTACATACAACACCGTCAAGCAGTGAAACTAAACATACTATAAATTCGACAAATAGAAATTCTCATAAATACTTAATATCTTAATGTATCAAGATTTTTAGTTCAAGTAGAAAACGTCTGTACGGGCACCTCTACACAGAGCAAAGTAAGTTGAATTTGAGAAGAGTTGTAAGGCTTTGGCTCCGAGATAGTGCTTTTAGGCCCTAACCCCGGGGGTGATGCAGTGGGTCCGTGGAGCTTCTTAAAATGTTTTCACTTATGTATATATGGGAATACATTACCCCTGCCTCCGGGTTACTCGAGGCGCGCACACTTACTTTTAACACAAAATTGAAGTGACGTAAAGCTTTCACTCTGCTCTCATGTGTATCTTCACTTAAATTACATTTTATTGAAAATCTGAAACAACTTATTGCTAACAGTAAAAAAATACAATTTCTTGAGTATTAAGTCGTCTGTAAATCAATACCTATTTGATGAAAAATTTGGGATATAATCGCATCATAGAAATAAGGACTTGAAACATGAGTAAACATGAATACAAAGGGAAATAGTGAATATGATTTCACCGTTTCAGTCACAATAACAACAAAAATATTCCATACTATAGATCCATTTTAGTAAAAGTTTAATCCAGTTCATTGAACTTATAAATATTTTTTTTGTATTTGGACCTATTGAGTTGACCCATTTATATTAATGTCCAAAATGTATAAATTCAACAGTCATTGTTGAGATTTTCCATAATACTCGTATGACCGGTCAACACATTCACGTCTACTTATCATATTGGACAAAACACCTATAATGTAAACATTTTTAGACGTTGTTTTTATCATCGACATAAATTACTTATAGTTTTTTATACATTTAAGTACTGTTCTTAAATTCACATTCATACGTGTGCAAAAATTTGATAGTCCAATCCTATCTTTTTTGACCCCGTCAAATAATAGGTGATGGTTCAGTCTTACGCTTATTTATTCTATTTATTTTAAAACTTTATGCACACATGTGCAACGACGGGCTTAATGCCCAAGGCATTCTCTACCAGCCAACCTTTGGGAGATGTAGAAATTTTGTGAGGTAGGTGCATTGGGATGGAAGTCAGAGGTTATAATTGCCATCAGTATATTATTATGGAACTGACATAAACTTACATAATACAACAACAACTTACAATTATATAATAATACTACGATTTAAAAAAACAGTTTCTTCAATCCTTATAGAACCAATCCTGCGTCTGTCAGTCCATCCCATCCGGATCTTGAATCTTGAAACTCGCGGGCTGGGTTTCCGCAAATCGACGACTTCAGTGCGTCTATTTTGCGTAATGGGATGGCTTTACTCGTGCCACCCCAGTTCTTCCAAGAAGCCTAGCAGACCCTTCACGTTGCCGACGACTTCAGAAAGTGACCGCGGTGATCCGAGGTGTCTCGCCCGGTATTCTGCCACCTCAGGACATGTCATAAGGACATGGGCGGCCGTCTCCTCTTCCTCCATGCATGCTCTGCACAGAGGACGGTCTACTAAGAGTGAAAAGATGTTTGTTTAGTAATGCATGACCAGTTATTGCTCCAATTAAAAGTCGAAGCAGCGGCCTCTTAAGTTGCATCAGCTTCCGTCCCATCATCATCATCATATCCCATCCGGATATTAAAATGACATAGTAAATCTCTTAACATTTTGCAAACTTATAACATAACCATCATCAATCAGCCTTTTTTTTATTGAATAGTGGGCTAACGAGCAGACGTATCACCTGATGGTAAGCGATTACCGCCGCCCATGAACACCCGCAACACCAGAGGCGTCACAAATGCTTACATTAGTATTACAATTTTTAAGCCGAACATTATTCTTTTTTTTTTATGTATGAGCCTGCTAAAATGACTGAACTGCCCGACTGGTGGCAAGTATGGGCAGAATCCAAAAGCGGTGACCGCAATGCAGCATGGTGACCCACTACTACCCTATTGAGATTCTTCTACATCATTGGGCCTCCGGTTTATAATAAAATGTTGTGTATTAATAAACATGACATACTCGTACATTAATTCACAGTCCAACAAGTTCTTGTATCTGTGCATGCTGGTTCAGTAAATAAATTCGGACCTGGTCGTTTATTTTAAACTTAAAATGTATATTAAGTTAAAGTTTTGAAATGTGAGGAATACTCAATTATAAACATGTTAAAACTTTGGCTGTTACTGTATCTTCAAGGAGCTTTGCACGGAGAGAACCAGACTAAAAAACATTTTGTAATTAAGTGGTTTTGAGATTTCTACAATAATGCTGAATATTATAAATAGTGAAGAAGTATTTGTTAGCTACTTAGTAATAAATACAGAACATGGATTAGATATTTGTGGGTTTTATCTAGTATATATAGTTACTAGCACATCTACTTTGCTCACAATCCACACGCGTGCATTCGGCTATCGCGGTAAGAAGTAGCCTATGTCCTTCGTCAAGAATCAAGTTATCTTGATACCAAGTTTTATTCAAGTTGGCACCCAAACGATTTATCCGTGAAAGCGTTACAGACAGACACAGTTACTTTCAAATATAGGTATGAATTTCAAATAGAAGTGCAACTGTTGTAAGTTTTTTATAATATAGAGGGCAAAAGAATAATTACAGGTCAGAACAGTGGCTGTCGCCGTCCATAGACACCTGCATTTCAAGAGACACACGGGCGTTGTCGCTCTTTGACAGTCGCTGCCTTTCCAAAACCAGTGAAGCGAGGGATGGAGGAAGGGGTTATATTGGACTCATTCTCACGAAGTGATCCGACGACCTCGTAAAGTGCGTTGTTATTAAGTTAGTACTACGTTACTTTCCACCATGTGAGTGACGCATGAATGCTGGCATCGTGGCCTATGAGAAATGATGAAGATGATGAGCCTCACTCATTCGGTGAAAAGTAATGTAGTATTAACTTAATAACAATTTGTGAGACCATGGTACCACTCGATTGAAGCGACCTAATCACTTCTGCTTAAACATATTTGCTCAAGCATTGTTGTTCCAGAAATATCTAACGTAGTATACCAAATTTTTAATCTAAGTAAAGTAATTTCTGTTTGAAGTAAAGTTATTAAATATTTTAGAACAATTTTCTATTATCTAAATTATTAACAAATCGGCTGTCCACGTTTAAACCGAGATTGATCGGTGTTATTTGTCAAGAAGTAAATAATCGTATTATCTACACAGTATTTTTAATCGAATCGATTTTAAATTTGTCAAAACAGTGATCTGTTGTTAGTTTAAGAGATGATGTGGAGAAAAAGTTAGATCTTTATCGCGCGGGTCCTATGAGGCTTCAATGAGATGTCACGTTGAGTGCATCTAACATTTTGCGTTCATAGTTACCAATAATCACTTTACTTAATTGCGGCCGTTAATTACCACCGATCTCGACGGTTCAAATTACGTACTCTAAAACGCATTAGCGGCTGACAGCTGGAGATTATCCGTCTAAGCGGCGTCGGTCCGGTCGCCCCCGCTCCACCGCCCGCTCACGGGACCGCTCCACTAATGAAATTTAATGAGGCTTAATTGTTGACGACTTAATGCAGGAACTGTAAAGATAAGTGCTTACTTACGACAAAGCGTCTGAAACAAAACAACGACCCCGCGTTCAGTGCTTAAGTAACATTCTAATTTTGTAAAGTGTTGGCATACACTCTATATATTCACGCCCCAATCATCTTACCGCCTGTGTTATTAAGTACGGATGCTTCTTTATGTTATGAAAGGCTTTTTGGTAATGAAATAATATCTGTTGAATCTCATAGAGCATATTTGATTCAAACCAGGCTTTAATTACGTGAAAGGCCACAATATACATTTAGTGCCGTTTTTTCCTCGGATACCGTGGTGGTGGCATGTTGGACCCGAACCGACTAAAACCGCACACCGTCTTGGGTACTAGAAGCTGGGGAACCAGGTGCACCCTAGTAAGGTAAACCCTGAAACCCCGACGTACCTCGGGCCACCTACCATTTTGTAGGTGGTCGCCGACTGTGTAGCACAATGTTCATTTCATCATCATCATCTCAGCCACAAGAAGTCCACTGCTGAACATAGGCCTCCCCTATTGACTTCCACATTAACCGGTCGGTAGCGGCCCGCATCTAACGAGTTCCCGCGATCTTAACCAGGTCGTCCGTCCATCTCACGGGAGGTCTTCCTACACTGCGTTTACCGTCCCGTGGTCTCCACTCAAGAACCTTTCTGCCCCATCGGCTATCGGTTCTCCGGGCTATGTGCCCTGCCCACTGCCACTTCAGCTTGCTGACTCGCTCTGCTATGTCGGTAACTTTAGTTCGTCTACGGATCTCCTCATTTCTGATTCGATCTCGTAGAGAGACCCCAAGCAGAGCCCGTACGCTAGCTTTTATTTCAATGTTAATTTAGTGCCTAAGAATTATTTTACCAATAGGATAAGAGATCATGCGTTGTTTCCGTACTGTGTCGATATAATTTCATTAAAAAATACTAGGTACTATTGTGATGAACAATTGTAATTAAACTAATTGAATAAATAGGCAGTAAAAGTATGGAACATTGAAATAAAAGCTTTCACGAGTTCTACAGGATTCTATAAGTACTGAACTAAGTTGAAAGAAAAAACAAATATCATTTATTCTAATTGTTGCTGGACAACAATTGAGAATTCGTGTCTCTTGTGCAAAGACGGCAGTGTTCCTTTTAAACCCACTTCAAAACAGACTAACTTTCATAATTTGACTGTATTTCTTTTTTCGAAATTCTACTATTGAGTGGCTAAAATAAAAGAATACAGTTTATTCGTTCAGAAATAAGTATGTGTTTTAATAAGTGTGGTAATATACCAAGGGATTCCATCGACACTGGCTTCGGTCAGTAAGACATGAGGTTGTAAACATGCTTCTATAATATGAAATAGGTAATGCCGTGAGATGAAGCAAAGTACGACCTTTAGTCCTGGCGTCCGTTTACAAAAGAGCAATATTGTGGCCACCAGGCGCTGTATTGCCAGCTTGTACCCATTATCGGATCTGTCAGTACAATTGCTTCAAGTGATACGTCATATATGTTAACGTATCAACAATAGCGTGTACCGAGTTTCTTGTTAACTGATTAGAGGCAGCCGAGTGGTGTCATCTCAGAACGTTCCAATTACTAGAAGGGGGGATGGGTCGGTTAGGGAGATTGGGGAGATTGCCGGGGTGTGAATGATCCATTTCGAAAACTAATTTAGAGTTAGCAACTAAACAAAGAGCACTCCTCGTAGATAATAATTAACGCTTGCGGTAGAGTTCCACTTAGTCTGTATTGGTTAAACCTTACTATACCAATGGCAACGTTAATTAAATGTTTTCCCACCCCTTTTAATTTGTTTTAATAAGATTGAACATGTTTACGAAGTAATAAAGGATTAAACGAAAGGTCTGTTCTATTTATTGCGTTTGTTTAGGTGTTTATAATATGTATACTAGGCTTAACCAAGACCCTTCGCTGCGACTGCTCTAGTCTTGAAATACCAGTACATAACGATGTCATTACAAGTATACCAGACGAGCACCATTACTTGTTGTTCTTTGATGTTGAATTACGCTTCAACTAGGTACTTTCATAAATTACTTATGATGCACTTTGAGCAAGACCACTTCAAAAAAAAACACTATACCAAACCACGGTCAGCATTGGATAGACTTATGTGAGTTAAATTCAGAATTAAAATGTATCTTAAATAATATTCCGACTCTACCCAAAAAGCTTGGGTAATACTAAGTTTAAATATAATTATAATAGAAGTAATGAAAGTTACTAACGCTAAGTGAGAATAAATGGAGCGCTTTATATTTAAGTGAATGTTTCTGTCCTTCGACTGTTTGTGCTGCCATCCGACCGTTGTCCAGATAAAAGCTTCTCCATAGCACGAAAAAGCACTCACTCCAAATATTGATTTGTTACTTCGCCGCTCCTAAAATGGGAGAGATATGTCTTGGCTTTCATGTTCGCTCCTATATTTAAAACAAGTAGAAGTTATTGTCGCTTTGGATGTAACGGTAACATTGTTGACCCATTTATTTCTTGTTTTAGAGTTATAGTACTTTGATTGAAAATAGACAAGAAAACATAGTGAAGTTGTTTGTTTTGAAATGGCAAATGCTCTATTAACCACAGTCTTACAGGAAACAGGTGTTATGCAATTCTTTACCGAAGACTAAAACCCCTTAAATCTGGGTGAAGGAGATTGAAATGGTGTTGGATTTTGAATCGCATGCACATTTGACTCTTGAGTTACAGGTGTGTAAGATTGCATGACAAATTAATTATCGAACATCGAAATCTAAAAGCAACTATAACAAAACAAAACTGTTTAGACTAACCCTTCACTTACACTAAGAAGTTCTTATACTAACACGTGTTGAATCATCTAGGGTCTGCCCATACCCACAAACTTAAGAACTTTGACTATAGTCAACAAACGATTGGGAGTAATTCATTAAGGTACCTTAATTTTATCATTATGAAATGTAGGTAAGAAAACAGCCGGGTCGGGCGGACGCTCGCGCTAAATCCTAATTAACTGCTTGATTACAAGTGGAATAAAAAGGTCGTAATCTTAATTGGTATTTTTAATCAAAGCTCTGTCGGAATGGGATGCTCTTCGGGCCTTATTTAGAAAAGCTCCCTTTTGTACTTTATTCTTAACTATTAATAATTTTTATACTTTTCACCAGTTTGTGAACTGAGATATAGTTTTTTATAAGATTTTGTCTAACTTACTTACTTTTTTTAGAACTTCTCTGGGCTGACAAATATTACCATGAAAAACATGCTCGATCTTGTACTTGCCGTGGTCTGTGATGTAGTTAAGATCACATATACCACCTACTTAGATGTTCAATATGTGTTGTCTGAAAAGTGATAGGATTTATTTTTAATATAATTTTGAACTGTAGAAGTTGTATTAAAATCAGACCGTCGTTTCAGGAAAGGTATGCAAGTAATAATTGATCTATATATTCCTGACAAGCATGTATTAAGTTGCTAAAGGCACGATTAGACAACTTCTAATTAATTAAGAAGTTAGTTAACAGAGTCATTTTGCTATTTCAAAGGTAGAACTTACTGACAAATTGACAGTTCTCTTAGTTCAGTAATATTTTGTCATCAGTTTCAGATAACGAATATCACTTTACCTACACATCAACAGTTAAGTGATTGATTTGTGTAAGTGCGTTCCATTTGGAACTTTACACACCAGTCTACCCTTGACCACAAGCGTTTCAGCCTCTTCGAAACGTCGGGAATTATAAGATTTACCTTTTACATAACTTTATAGCAAATAGGTCCTATACAACAAACTGATTAACACAGGCAGTCAAAAATGTTACCTATAGGTACAAATTATTTAATAGAAAAATATCACAGCCATCTTTGAAGGAACAAACTATATACTCAAGTAGGCTGTTTCTCTTATGTTCTTTATTGCCTTTTGGGAGGGAAAAGTTGTCTGTCAATGGGGCGATACAAGTCATCACCAAATATCTACAATATTTAACGTTTTTCTTTTAATGGAGTTACTTAAGTTTATTTATATAACTTTTATAAAATATATATCTTCATTATTAGTTGCGTTACAAAATTAAACAGATTATATTAACCTTCCATTTACTCATAATTATGAATATTAATAATAGGAGCCAAAGAAAACTAAGTTATGTTAATTAATTTTCTCGGCGCCAAATACGTTAAGAATTTCTTTTATTAAGGAAGAATTAAGGGATTTCTTTTATTAATACCGTAAAGCACTAATTGTAGGGTAGGAGGTACGTTCATTTCGTCATGAAGCCCGCTAGGGACCGACCAGGGCTGCATTCAGTATTTCACACATACATACATATTTATATTTGGTTTTATTATAGAATATATTTTGTGATTAACATATACTTAAAGAGTTACCTACTGGGTAAAATATCAGTATCTGTTGTACCTTTACCATTGCATACTCATTGCGAATGCAGACAATGCAACGATGCAGCATGGTGACCCACACCATGAAGGCCTAGTGATGCTTTCGCATCATTGGGCCTCACAATAATATATATATAATTACTAACCATTCCTCCTACTTTCACGTACGTATTGTGATATCACATTAGCCAAAAGATAATGTATATTTAACATTAACTATTATTAATTGAAATATTACTGATTATTCGAAGAATAAACACGTTTAAATAAACTAACAATGAAATAAAAAACTGAATGCTTGTATTATATTAGTATAAATCTATCATCTTGATTAGGAAAAAAACAATATAACTGGTTACTTTACAAGTTTTGAGCTCCACAATTAACATTTGCATAGATTGACAAGTGTCTGATATAATGTTAAAGTTTTTGTACTCAACCAACATCTTTTTATGATAATGTAGCACTTATACTGCGATTGCACTGGGATCAGAGCTTATCTACTCTCTACATCAGCCTTTAATGGATGAAAAATAAAAACCTAGTAGTTCGTTTTAACGAACTTGTCTAGGTCCGGCCTGAGTACGTCCCTGTCAACCAATTACTGTTCTTATTACTTATTAACTTTCAACCACCCTTAATGGTTTTCGTATTACAGTTTGAGTAAAATGTTGAATTAGAAATGTAGTATTCATTGCTTTTATTGCACATTAAATTAAATAATCATATTCTACATTTAATTGAATATAAAAGATAAACAGGTGCTATGACTTGCGCTAAAAGACGATACCGCCAGATAATACATAAGGAAATTAAAAATAAATAGATTTAATTAATTTTATTTCACGTTTTGTGTACAAACGTACAAAAGCATATTTCCTACCACCAATTTACATCGAATAACGAATAATACTACAAATAAGAAAATTTATGACAAGTTAATAAAATATGAATAAGATGAAGTGCCTTTTGTAATTTGATAATAACAGCTTTCTACAAAATACATATGAAAGTAGATGCGATTTTACGAGAAAAAGTGTTCGCTTGCCTGTCTATTTGTTCCGGGTAAACTCTTAAACGGCTGGACCGATTTTGACGGGATTTTCACTGGCAGATAGCTGATGATGTAAGAAGTAACTTAGTAACTACTTTTTTAGACTAGCTTCACCCCGCGGCGTTATCCACGGTTGTTGTTGTACCGCGGGTAACTCCGCGGGGCTCAGTTAGTAAGACAATATACACGCAGTTAGAACTTAGGTACTCTTGTGCATAATGTATGGTGTACTATTTTTTTGATAACTACTAGTTTATTAGAGAGGAGAGCTCGTATATATGTCCTGAATGAAAGATTTAGAATCATAGAACTAATAACCTATCATTTTGAATGCACTTCTTTCAGGGTTTTGTATTCTGTACTTAAAACGGAACCCTTATAAGGAAGTGATCCTATCATTATTCGTTTGTCTGTCTGTCTATGCATCCAAATTGAAAGTACGTCAAAACTTTTTTTTTCAGAAACGTGTGAAGTAATCAAGTTCAAATTATTAGTCACTCAGACCTCACAACAGCGAAAAAATCAAACTTTGAAGTCCACGCGGTCATGAGATATAGCCTTTTACGCTTTGTTTTAGCCGCATATTTTGACATTCGCTAGGGAAGCGAAACCTATGGGGTGCTTAATGGGAAGTAATGTCATGTAATACAAGTAAAGGAAAAGCTCCGAAAACCATAAATTTGTACTTCTATTACGTCTTTTTTTGCGATTATAAACATATTTGCATTTGGTACATTAGCAATGACCTTTTTTTTTTCAACCGCAAAAATAAGTTTGTCCTTAACTAAAAGTTTGTACGGAACCCTCGATGCGCGATTCCGACTCGCACTTGACGATTTTTTTGTCAATATACTCGTAGTATAAAACTTAGGGCATGATGTCAATCAGCTACTCGCCAGCGATTCCAGTATACGCAAGCAAATTAAGATGAGCACGGTGAAGTCGGTTATCTCTCAAACACTAAGTGAATATGAAAGAAAGAGTCAGTATCTAAGTATCAATACCTTCTTCGATTTTGATTAAAACAATATCAAATACATGATACATTGTTACTTTTATGAGCAAAAGTAATATAACGAGAGGACAATGGCGTTGTACAACTAGTTGAAGTTGCAGTGCGCTCGTAAGTGGGTACAATAAAGCTCTCGGTACATTAAGCTTCCGCTAGTGCGCCGTTAGCGAGATAACGAGACCCACTGCCCGCCGCACACATAATTTATATCGTCCGAGCTCGTTAAAAACTTATAAAGACGCACATTGTTAGTGCGGCCAATATTCGCGGTTATCCGAGGATATACGAGCGCCCTAACGACTCCTTGCCTGGTTCGTGCGAACCATTGCACAAACGACCGTAGTTGTACCGACTGTGTGAGATGCCACCATACGATCCTCCAGCTATGATTATGTATTTTGTAGAACATATCATATTGTAATATGTTGTACGAGTATTGCATACTATTAAAGTTATTTTAACAAGTGTTGACGCACAAGTTAATGTTTGGACACACTTGACGGAGTTATTGAGTTATGATTTACGTACGAAAGATCACATGATCACATCAAAGCGCGGGAGACGGTATGAGGATCCAAACATCCAAAAACCTCATTATCCTCTTGTCAATTTTGAAAGTTGTCCACCTACCCTAGAGGTAGTTGACCATCAAATTAAAAAGAAAACATCCAAGTCAGCTTCAGGACCTGACGGTATTCCTTATATAGTGTACAAAAAATGTCCATCGGTTCGTAAACATCTCTTAAACGTATTTTGTAAAACCTGGTCAAAGAAGCAAATACCAACATCATTTGGCAAAGCAGTTTTTGTCCTCATTCCAAAAAAAGACGAAGTAACTCATCCAAAAGATACTAGACCGATAGCACTAACCAATACAATTTCCAAAATTTTCTTTAGCGTACTACAAACAAAAATGACAAAATTTATGATCAGCAATAGGTATTTCAGGCCAAACCACCAGAAAGGGTTCTTGCCCGGTATTTCTGGCTGCCTGGAACATAACACATTATTAGCGGAAAGTTTGAAAGATGCCAGAATGCATGAACGGTCTGTTGGATAGACCTTGAAAACGCATTTGGTTCTGTACAGCATGAACTAATGATCTTCGCCCTGAAGTGGTATAACTTTCCTACTGTGGTTATCGACATAATCACATCTTATTATTCTCAACTACAATTTGCCATAGCAGCAGACAAGGAACACACAGAAACATTGCATTATAATGTAGGGTTATTCCAAGGCTGCTGCTTGTCACCAATAGCTTTTAATATAATTATAAATATTCTTATAGATAAGTTAATAAGTCATGAGAAAAAATGGGGCTATCGGTTTAAAATAAACAACAAATACACAGAGTCCATCTTAGCCTTTGCAGACGACCTTGCCATACTGACACGTAATCCAAAACAATGTCAGAAGTTATTAATTGAAGTGGATGAGTTTTGTACATGGACTGACGGACTGAGGGCAAAACCAAGTAAATGCCACTGTTTATGTCTGGGTAGACGGAATACCAAATATACCTCATATGATCCGGGACTCTCAATAGGAGGACAATGTGTAACCACGATTGCTGAAGCAGTGCCTTTCAAATTTCTTGGTAGAAAGATTGATTACAAAGGACGTACACCATCCTTAGAGGTAACTGTCGAAAATTTTCTTAGTGACTTGAATAAGGTAGACCAACAACCATTAAACAATATTAAAAAAGTTTGGATATACGACAATTATCTTACGTCGCGTCTGACTTGGCCTTTCCTTGTAACGGGTGTTTTTTTAAGCTAGATAGAACTTTAAATTGTAAAAAGTAACACAAAAAATTAAATTTTGATGAAACTTTTTTTTTTATTTGTTTCAGTATACTCTGACAAATCATCATGAATAGACTCACGCTTGAACAACGCTACGAAATTATCCAAATTTACTTTGAAAATCAGTCGTCGATTCGCGCAACTTATAGACGACTGTTTTATCGCAAAATTGTGTTCAGCGATGAGGCGCATTTTTGGCTTAACGGGTTTGTTAATAAGCAAAATTGCCGCATATGGAGTGAGACCAATCCACAACAGACCCTACAGACTCCATTACATCCAGAAAAATGCACCGTATGGTGCGGTTTTCACGCTGGTGGCATCATCGGACCTTATTTCTTCAAAAATGAGCTGATTTTCAAAGTAAATTTGGATAATTTCGTAGCGTTGTTCAAGCGTGAGTCTATTCATGATGATTTGTCAGAGTATACTGAAACAAATAAAAAAAAAAGTTTCATCAAAATTTAATTTTTTGTGTTACTTTTTACAATTTAAAGTTCTATCTAGCTTAAAAAAACACCCTATATATGACATCGGTAAAAGCCTCCTGGCAAAACTAGATGCAAAGGTCAAGAAGATATTGAAGTCATGGCTCGGAATTGCACACTCAGCTGACCCCTCAACTCTATTTAGGGATCAAAACAGTTTTGGGATGAAATTAAAGAAGCCATCTGAACTCTATAAACACCTCAGAGTGACCAAAATGCATGTCTTGGGACAATCCCAGGATGAAATAGTCTCATCACTCCCAAAAGATAAATATGTTACAGAGCTTGAGTCAAGACTTCAATTCCATAAACAATTTATGGCTGGTGCACAGTTTAATAAAGTCGGGCTGGGTTTCGCAAAGAGGAAGGGAGACCGAGAAATAATAAAATCCTTTATACAACAAGATGAAAATGATAAATATAAAGTGCATGCAATGAATCTAGAAATGCAAAGTGAGTGGTTAACTATAGGTGAGTTCTGCATCCCGTTAGCCCTGAAATGGCGCACCTTGCTATATGATTGGTCTCCTGCCCTATTAAAATTCTATCTGAATGCCTTCCAAATGACCCTCCCAGACCAAAGTAACCTAGTGAGATGGGGGAAAGCATCTGAAAAATCTTGCTATACGTGTGGTGAGGCAGTAGGTACTGCTAGGCACTTACTGGTAGGTTGCAGGGTGCTGCTTGATAGGGGTTATTACTCACGCCGACATGATAGAGTACTAGAAATCATACGTGAAGCAGTAAGTCTTTCAGTAGCTAGAGCCCAAAAAGGACTAACTTTATAAAGGATGGCTCAACTACCAAATCTAAAAGCAAGCCTTTCTCAATCCTAGGTACTGCACCTGACTGGACTATTTTGATGGATACGTATGATAAGCACTATAAAATCCCAGAGGATGTTGGTGTTTCGTCGTCCAGACCGGACATATTCCTTTTCTCTAGACAAATTAAACACATAATATTAGTAGAGCTTACTGTTCCGTGGGAAACTAATATTCCTAAAGACCATAGAATAAAATTAAATAAATATTACGATCTAACAACTGAACTTAACAAAAATGGCTATGTGGTTAATTTATACGCGGTAGAAGTGGGAGCGAGAGGTATACCAGCTAAATCTCTCTATAACCTTTTCAAAGACCTTGGCCTGTCGAGATCTGCAGTAAGTTCTATTTTAGAACGAGTATCCAAGGCTGCACTAACAGGTTCCTACCAAATTTGGCTAGGTAGGGCGGGAAACTCGAGCAGTGAAGGTGACCGTTGATGCGTATCTTAAAGGGGACCTCCTTAAACCTACACCTAGGTCGTAAGTCCTGGGAACTGCTTTGAGTTTCTCCCTCTGCCACACGATGGACCCGGCACCCGCACGGTGAATCCATGGAGTGCTAAGAAGTTTGTCTCTTATATTTTCAATTTTTTTTTCAGATTGTTACCTTGAAGAAATCTAGTAGAATCTAGTCTTCGAAGGTTTTTTATTGTTGGAATAGCAAAGGAACACTTGGGTAACCTCATGATTGCCAACCAATACCTACCCACAGTTGAATTTCAAGAGACAACAAACCTTGAAATTTTATCATTGTTAAATGTGTAAGTTCGTGAATAATTACGCATTTATTAAAAGCGTTAAAGTGGACTATAATGAGAACAATAAAACATTCAAGGTAACTATGCAGTAGACGGTTTCCTCATTAAGAACATATGGACGAAAATTCCAGCAGATGTGACCATACACTAACATTTGCGGACTATGCGAACTTGAATGGGTTAACTTTACGGCCTTTTATTTAATTAAAATAGCCGGTTAAAGCATCGACCTTAACTTGGTTCTCAAAGCTCGTAATAAAGAACTAGCGCGTAATGGAAAATCCGTGTGCTGATGCAATCTACCGCGAAGCTTTTAGGCTGGCTAGCGAGCTTCGTTTTTCACTTAGTGGATGGGCGCACAATTCACTTGTTTCACATGAACTAATTAACGAGTTGGATACCCGTAGAAAATGAATTAATTATCAATCGTTTATATTCCTCGGGCCCTATTTACTACCAGTTGTCACTAAATAACTATAGTGATACATTGCAGTGCAGTGCAGTTAAGTAAATTTTGCAACTATCTATATATATAAATGTTATGTAGGTTTGTGTACGCTTCAAAAACTCTAAAAGTTCTGCACCGATCGAGCTCAAATTTTAGAATGATATATAATCCGCATCAAGGATTGTTTTTATCTAATTTTTGCATCAGTTACATATCCGCGACCGCGAAAAAACACGAAAAAACCGACATAAACGCGGGCGGAGCCGCGGGCAACGGTAAATAAAAAAATTAAAAAGTTTTCTAAAATTGACTAAGATTTTTCAGTCGTGTAGCCTAACATTGAAACAAGGTGGCAAGAAATTAAATTAAATTAAATTAAATTAAAAAGTTTTCTAAAATTGACTAAGATTTCTCAATCGTGTAGCCAAGCATTGAAACAAGGTGGCAAGAAATGCTTAGGGGATTTCAAGAAATCCCCTGAGCATTTCTTGGATTCCAGGGTTTTCCTTTCTAGGGTGCACCTGGTTCCCCGGCATTTAGTACGCGAGGCGGCGTATGGTTTTAGTCGGGTCGGATCCGACATGGCACCAGGAGGTGGTATCCTAGGGGATTTCCGCACAGAAAAAGAGGGGATTTCTTGGAGGGTGATTGACTAATTATTTTAACGATATGTCTGATGTAAGAGACGTTTCATTGTTTAGTTGGCTAAATTTTTAAATTAGAAAGTTCGGTTTATTAAGTGCGCGGTACGGTACAATTTTCATTACTTTGTTATAGCTATTTAAATAGTCTTGAATAAACTTCATTTAGTTTTTGTAATTTAGAATTTGGTTATCAGTTTTATGATAATCATCTTTCATGTTTCGTAAGCCTGTTTTCCTGTTCTAATCAAACTGAGGAATAAAGCAAGAAAATTCATACAACAGATGCTTTTTTTTTATTGAATAGGGGGCAAACGATCAGACGTATCGCCTGATGGTAAGCGATTATCGCCGCCCATAGACACCCGCAACACCAGAGGCGTCACAAGTGCGTTGCCGGCCTTTAGAAGAAGGGGAGGGGATAAGGTAGGGGTTAAGGTTTGGGCCTCCGGTATCCTCATTGACTCGATGAAACACAGCGCAAGCGCTATTTCAGATCGGTTTTCTGTGAGGCCGTGGTATTACTCCGGTCGAGCCGGCCCATTCATGCCGAAGCATGACTCTCCCATGCATACATTCATATTATATTTTTAAAATAGAAAAAAATAGTATATTGGTATTGAGAGTTGCGGATAACCATAGCTGAAATCGTAGTTATTTTTAAGAGTATTGTAAATTAATAGAAGCAATATTAGGTAATGAATCGCTTCGTAAACAATCTGTTGTTGTTACGAGGTCGATTTCATGGCTACCCAATAATTACCATTAATTATAGACACCTATTTGTTACACCATCAGATGATGTAGAGGTAAAAATATCTATGTTTACTCGTTAGGGAACTGGCTGTATAATTATTGTTCTCATTACAAAATCTTTATTTAAGACGAGAATACCGAATAGAAGCGTCAAGTTTTAAAGTGTAACAAAAGTAAAGTCTGGGACCTAGCGATAGCCAAGATGTGTGTGTGTGAGGCAAATCTGATCTACTCAAGTTATTACTGTGAATTCACTAGTAGTAGTTTGATTAATTTTAACTATTTCTGTCCCCAATTTTTCAATTATATTTTATCTTTTAATAATAGTGAGAGGATACCAGAACCTTCTACTGATTCCAGGAGAAGAGGTTTAAAGGACGGGAACACAGGGTTCAATAAGTTTTTTTTTGTTTTTTTTTTAATGGAATAATGAATAGAATAATGAATAATGGAATGGGGCAACTGAACAGACTTATCATCTGATGGTAAGCGATTACCGCCATCCATGGACACCCGCAACATCGGAGGCGTCGCAGGTGTGTTGCCGGCCTTTGGGGAACGGGGAGGGGGATGTGGGGAGGAATTGGGTGTATGGGCCTTCGGTATCCTTACTCAGTCGGTAAAACAGCGCTGTTTCACACCGGTTTTCTGTGAGGACGTAGTCGAGCCGACCAATTCATGCCGAAGCGTGGCTCTCCCACGGTAGTTCAACCGGTTTTTGCCTTAATATAATTTGAGACCTTCCCAACCCAGGTTCCAGGCGAACGGAATTTAAAGGTTAAATTGGTTGATAATTGTTTTTTATAACGTAAATAAAAATAAAATAAATATTTACTTTTTAAAGAAACAATTGTTGTCCAACAGCAAACTAAAAGCTAGAATGACAGAGTGAAAATAAGGCTTAAGCTTGCTATCAAATTATAATAAACACTATTTAAAAAATTAGTAAGTTATATAATATACAATACAATAGATTTGACTGCCTCGGTGGCGTAGTAGTAGCGTATGCGACTGCTAAGCATGAGGTCTCGGGTTCGATTCCCGGGTCGGACCAAATGTTTGTATGATCTGCAAATATTTATTTCGGAGTTTGGGTGTTTTCTATGTATAATATGTATGTATTTACAAAAAAAAAGTATATAAGTATTTATATCAGTTGTCTAGTACCCATAACACAAGCTCTGCTTAGCTTGGGACTAGATGGCGTTGTGTGTTAGATGTCCGGAATATTTATTTTAATATAGAAATTAATCCTTGCAGGTACTACGCATATTTATTATAACAATTACCAATGTATGACATTCGAATATGGCCCATATGATTATAGCAAAGTAAACAGATCATTAATCTGTTTTGTTGAAACACGTTAATTTTCGTAGACGTTACTTTGCCAATCGTTTTATACTTTAAGAGTAAGGTAGGTGTACAATACCTTGTCGCACCGTCCAACCGGGCCGCGGATCACGGACTCGGCTAAACACAAATCAACACCGATTCTCCATTTGTTAGACACGGGAATGTAATTATGGCCGGAACACTTGAGGGGTGGGTTGCAACGGGGGACTCCCCGTCATTCAAGCTTTTAGTTCGTTGCTCGACAACGATCGTTACTTTGGATTCGTGATGTATGTTTCGAAAAGTGACCGCGTAAGATATTTTGGTTATTTAGTTGTGTTATTGTTGTGCACTTCAAGTACTCGACAGCTGTGACAGGAAGATTTCGTATTCTTGCAGTTGAGACATTTAAGACAAAGTCCTCTCTACAGAGTAGGCAACTCCACCAGGCACAGGACCACGCATACGCTTTTACAATAAACTCCCTGTTGATATTAGGAGCCTTGCGGAAATTTCAGAATACTATTAAATCTACGATATCCGCAAAGGGTATTTATTTATTTAAAATATTAGGTGCATTGGCGGATTTAATGCCTAAGGCATTCTCTACCAGTCAACCATCGGGTGATGCAGAAAAGATAAGAAGTGGGTGGGTATTATACCATAGTAGAATATCTGAATTGTCTGATTAATTACCGCCTGTGATTAAAATGCCCATTTGGCAAATGCTGTTTATTTTCAATGTTTAAATTTATTTCCTATATTGATGTGACGATAATTTATAATTTGATACAAATGTACCTTTAATTATGGCTGTTGTTGTAATTTTTTTTATTATTATTTTCTACCAAATTATACTACTAGTAGCCGACCCTGGTTAATCTTGGGAATAATAAAGGCTAGGAAGAAGAAGATTTTTCTACCAAACAGTAGACTGCAAATTTTTAAACGGCCGATAGTTTGATCGGGTTAGCTTTTGGCTTATTTGTCGGATTCATCTTATTTATTTATACTTTATTGTACACGAATGGAAAAACATTTCAGTTACAAGGAAATAACATGTACAATCATCATCATCAGCCTATCGCAATCCACTGCTGGACATAGGCCTCTCCAATTGCACACGACTTAGTTCGATCCTCGGCTTCTCGCATCCAGCTCCTGCCAGCCGTCTTGCGCCAATCATCGGAGTGACCTGGCCTGTGAACGTCCTACACTATGTTTGCCGAAACGCGGTCTCCACTCAAGAACCCGTTTACCCCAACGGTAATCGGTTCTGCGGTAAATATGGCCAGCCTACTGCCACTTCAGCTTGCTAATCCTGTGGGCTATGTCAATGACCGTGGTTCTCTGCCGGATCACCTCGATTCTGATACGGTCCCTTAGAGAAACGCCGAGCATAGCCCTTTCCATAGCACGCTGAGCGACTTTGAACTTGTGGACCAACCGTACGGTAAGAACTTAACCCATACATGAGTTATGTTCCCAGCTAACCTTAGAGTGAATAGAGGATAGGGAAGAATGTTAAGGTGAAGACATATAGACACATAGACAGAAAAAAAACACACAATTCAAACTACAACAATATTATTCCGACAGCAAAAATATAATATATAGATATACAGATACATACATTAGACTCTGATCATTCAAGGAAGAGATAATAATCTCTAGTTGTCCACCTGAAGACGTCCAGAGAAGAACTAATCTTCCTGCTGATTAAGAAACCAACTAAACTTTGGGCCGATTGGAAATCTGTAGTTTGAGAGGACTCTTAAGAAGATGTCTGGACTTTAAAAGAGACGATGACCCCTGAGTTTTTTCGTCCTTTCTTCTTAGGGCTAGTCCAGTTAGTAGACGCCGGCCATCATCTGCTCAAAAACAGTTAAAGCGAATTAAAAAAATTAGGATTTCATTTCATAAGACCATCCGAGGGTTCAAACTTCTTCATTTAGTAGTTCTGCAAAACAACAATGGCAACGTGTACATATGTCCTTTGTTCAATTCTTAAAATGAATGGGGATCAGTCTGACTGGTCACTATTCTTATTATTTTCATATTTGTACATCGATACCATCGATGTTGATATTTCACACAAGGCTAATCTTTACTCTTCACATTCGGTTAAAAGTAAAGAAAGAATCGCTTTTCACAGATTTTCTGTGAGAGGAATTGTATTATTATGTGAACGAGACCCTTCTCTACAACATTAAGTAGAATGTTCAGTTTTTATATCTACATTATCATTTTTACATGTTGTTGAAGTATAAAAACAAATATAATAGACAGACTTGTACTTAAATAGTACCTTATAGACGGATATCGGTAAGGAACTTCAAATTAAAAAGTATGGTTATAGCGTGCGAGCTAGGGCGGGCATACCGACTGGGTGACTGGCTCGCTGCCGTGACACGAGTTAAGCTAAATTAATAAACTTGCACCAGTCTCCGGCTTTATTAAAAAACACTCATTAAAAGCAAAGGAAAAGTAGGTGAAGTCGCCGTCGGGGACAGAGCCGCTAATTGCGCCGCCTTTATTGCTTAAATAAAGTTTTAGTGGGGGAACACAAGTTTTAATTAAAAATGTGAGAATAGTTTTTAATAAAGGACGGGCTTGGTGCGCGTATATTGCGAAACTTTAAGCAATGCGATACTCTCAGCTTACAGGAAGTCCGGCAATATAGTATCTTGCGCACGGTTGCACTGAGCACGACCGATTGCTCATGGGAATAGACCAGCAGACTACCCTCTGCAATTCTAACTAATCTAACTATATATAGCTGTGTTTCACTTACATCAATTACCATACTCTTTAATGACTGCACTAGTTTCTTAGATTGATATCGTGAACTGACCACAGGCAATGCTGATCGATTCGCAGAATTGATTGAAAGAATTAACTTTTTCAACTATACAAAATCCTCATTTGGCCTAGTGTTCAGTCGCCACGCCGTTTCCTACTTCGTCAAGTGTTGTAAGTTCAAATCCCTCATGGAACAATCCTATTGCGTCTGGGCGATTTGTGTCCGTTTCATGCATGTTTGCAAAGTCCCCCGCGACACAAGAATCATTTCTAGTGCGAGAGATGTCTATATTAAGAAAAAAAATCTAAAAATTCTGGAACATTTTCTATGTAATTTCAAAAAGTCTATGACAATGTTTATTACTCTGTCACATAGGTTACGTGGTGACAGATTAAGGATAAATATTGTCACCAACCCTAATCATCACGTGACTGTCGTACGTGTTTACTAAGGGAGAAAACTACCGGAATAAATCGGTCATCAACTCTGCAAGGAGAAAGAATATTTGAAACAAACCATATACCAACACGTCTAGCCAGCGTGATAAGCCAAAGCCTAATTTGTAAGAAGATTAAAAGAGCGAATTTTTGGAGGCTGTTGATAATGATTCTCCCGATAAATTTATTTGTATTTATAGTATTCGCCCTTTATGAAGAAAAGTTGTTACCCATCATCTTTGATATACAATTATCGTCTTTTTAATATACTATATAAAATGTTTCTTTATGACCGCATCAATATAAAGTGACAAATGGCACGGGTTACAAGAGAAACTAATAATGCTAGTGATTTACGCCGCCCTTGTTATTACGACTCATGTGAAATGTAATTTCGGCATACTGCGTGTATAGTAAGGCACGCACACACGGGTACCAGGCGAGTGTGCAATACGTTTAATAAAGGAGGGACGCGAAGTAAATCCTTCAATTTCGCCGGCACACAACGGCGTATTCTCGTTAACCGTGGCAATAAGTTAAACGGGCGGGCCGCTGCTGCCCGCGCCTCGCCGGTCGCGCCCGCGCCTCGTCGTCCGCTTCAGGAAATTAAAAAAAGTCTTGAGCCACAATACAACCGTGTGATTTGCCACTACAACCTTTATTTTCATTACTATCACAATCTTACACATGTTCTTTCTTTTTCATTTTTTATTCTTTGTGGTCTAACCTTCGTCCTAAAATAGCAAGTTTGAAAGTATATTTTGTTTAATATACAGGTTCTGAAATACATTATCTCTCAAGACCTGCTACATAAACTCGTATGAAATTTGAGACATAGGTATATAAAATTACGATTAAAACACAAACCTGCTAAAACAAGCTCCTATTACAGAAGTAAAAAATGTTTACTGATTCAGTTTCCGAGTTATCTGTCTGATTAGGTATTCGGATAGAACATCACAAAACATAACATGTAAAGAAAACCAAGCCTCGCTATTCAGTTTTTCTATCGTAAACAGTTGTGAGATCCATGTAATACCATGTTGATTAATTTATTATTTATTTATACCGATTACAAAAAAGCCAGATGGACTGTATAGAACAAGACAATGTTTGATAAACCGCCATATTGTGTTCACGCCACGAGTGATTTTTGATTTTATGTTCAAAATACCGTCTTGCGTCATTAAACATTGTAAGAGTAGTTCCCAAAAAGAAATAAAAAAGAAGATGAATTATCTTTTCACAGGTAAATACAGATTATTTCTGATAATTATTACATATGAATTTGTAAATGATTCTACAAATTGCTCTTCTGTGTTTTGATGTCTTTTACTTGGTCTACACATCATATTCAAATGGTTAAGAATGATCGATATTACGAAACTTGATCCCCAGGTACTTACCGTATAACTGCAGAATAATAACAAAAATATTAATGTTAAAATATCCTTTTTGTATCTTTTTTTTATTAATTGTAAAATACAATGTGTTTTCGTGTGATAGCCAAGTTACTAAAATTTAGTTTTATCCACAACTAAGTTGTAGTGTCAAAAGTGACCTGAACTGCTTCGAAAAAAGTATGGTATGGCCGTGACGTTTCTTGCTCGACTTAGTGGGGGCACTACCGTGTATCTTGATAAGACAAAGAGAAATACAGAAGTTTGAAAAGAACTACCCAAGATATTTTCAATTTTATAACGACAAATAAAAACTCCTATTCTTATAACAACCGAATAGCTTCATAAGCAAAAAATACGATGAATGAAAATCAATACTGCTTTTAATAATTTTAAATAATGTAACGAGATTGAATGGAGTACCAATACCACCGTCTTATAGAAGCTTATTGACTTTAGCTTTATATTTAAACACAAGGTTCTATTGAAGAAGTACATATCTCACGATTCAGTATAAGAGAATAATGTTTAAACAATATACACATTTAAATTAACACTTTACCAACGTTGCAAGTGGCCGATTTTAATCAAAGTTCGTTCATTTCGAACTTGGAGCTCGGGAGGTTTCGCGGTGTAATATAGGCCGAGTGTAATATCCCTCGAACAAAGAATACACACGTTCCCACCCCGGCACGGCTCGGCTGCACTCCTAATTAGATGTTCGATGAAAGTGTAATCAGACGTTGGCCGGATCCGGGACGTAATTAAACGGCGCTGGCGAAGAGTGATTTATTAATAGAAAAGCTCGAGCCGTAATGAAATACTGGGCGGACAATGGCGACGAGAGCGGGCGGCTTGTGGAAATTAAATTCTCAGCGACGGCGCGGCCACTGGACACACACTTGCCTTTTCTTTGCGGGGTGCCCGTGACCGGCAAACCCGTCAGTTGCTTAATAATTTAAGAGGTTCGGCCATCGCGACGACGATGGCAGTGCCTCAGTTACTCCAGGTACCACCCATTGCCCACGATGTATGGAGGTGTATAAATTTGTCGGCGAGGGAATGTAAAGAAGATTGGTTTCCTAGTCGAACGGGTGTGGAGAAAAGGGGTGGAATTGAATTTAGGCCGGAATTCACTAGCGAGGTTGTGATATTTCTTACCTATGTATCGGTATAGTGGGACGTGACGCACTTGCCGATTACAGTTATTAGGTATCGATTCTTAAAGAACATTTATATAATGTGTGCGTACCATATATATTTTGTATTATGTTGCTCGGTGTTATTACGTTTATGTAATTATTTAGTCATACATATTCAATCTACATCATTATATCGACAGCTTTTAACATTCCACTGTTGGACATATGCCTCTCATTGATAAGGAGGTGTTGGCTTACTATACAATACTATACATACAAAGAAGTAGGTATGGTGTTTTTTTCAAGTTTTCATTCTCTAAGTTGTTATGTTGTCCTGTGTACTTTTCTCCCTCTGTCGCCTCTTATGACACCCACGGGATGAACAAGGGAACCATTATTTACATACAATAAAATTCTTTCAAAAATTATAAATTAATTGTTGTAATTAAAATTAGTTCAAGATTATTCAAACATATTTCTATTAATCATTCGTCATCTGTTTAAAAATCAGATTACTGATACTCTTACCACTATCGATATCTAGTACAAATTATGTGTAAAATGGTTATGTTATGGCAACTCTTATATATAGTAAAGAAGTGTGTTTAAGAATCATCTAGTGAAGATAAGCAGTGCTACATAATAAATGCTCTTAAATCTTGCAATAAAGGTTATTTTGCGCCGATAAATAACTTTCATTGCAACTATAAACTCTGATATTGAACTTTTAATTATTAATCACATGATCCTTTTCAAGAAACATTCGTTATTTTTTCAATTACTATTTTAAATTCCATTACATTGTTATTAATTTTATAAAGAAGTTAAGTATTCCAATATGTTATAAAATATATAAAGCTATGTACCTAAAATCTGTTTTCATTGTAGTTGATACGAAGATTTGATCAAAGACTATATACTAATATTCTAATAACCGTAATAACGGGAGAGTTTTATTTCAATGTTTCTTATTTCAGGTCTAGGTTAGGTTATAGTCGCTCACTGCAATAGTAAAACAACAATGTAAATAGAACTTTATGGTAATATTTAAATAGGTTCACATGGCTGACTGTATCGAATTTCAGATATTAACGTTATTAAAATAAAAAACAACCATTATTTTATATTTAAATTTAATTATTTAATCTTAAAAAAAGTTAATTTATTAAATATTAAAAAGCAATGAAGATTAAATGATATATAAAACGCCTTTATAAATGGATATGCCAAAAGCAATCGCCGAAGTATTGGAGAAAGTAAAGTCACAATGTGGAAGCGTAACCTTAATTACACTTAAAAGCTGTCGGAGTATACTTTTTCAATTAGAGTATTAAAGTGTTCCGACCCTGTCATTATATTAGAGTGTTGTTCCATTCCACCCCTGGTCGGGGGTGTCCTCGCGGGCCGGCGGCGGCGCGGCGCGGCACCCGCATTCTCGCTCCGCGGACGGAGTGCCTCACTTCGTCGCGAGTCCTCCTCGCTTGTACACGTGTCGGTCTCCCTCCTTAGAGGTGCAAACTTTACTCGAACTGTGCCGCTCGCTCTCGTAAACGTACCCTTGTCGTTTAATTACAAGTTTAATAAATCATTTTAATTGACCGCTGTTGGTCTAAGAACTGTGAGTACCCTACCGGAAACCTGTCGTGTTTGTACTAGACGAAAAACATCGTATTTATTATAAATCAATCTGAAAGTGACAATCGTTTATGTGGACAACTGTAGTATTTTTATTTTGGTGGTCTTATTTCTTGACTGTGGATTTGTTTGTCGTGAATCGAGAGTGTTGGAGATATATGTTTTGTTTGCTGACGTCGTTGCGGAACACGAAGTGAAGGTAAATAAACATTGTATTTACTAAGTATTTTGAGTACAGTTCTGTGTTGCTTCTATTGAATATGTTTCAAATACATTAAGACTGTTGAAAATTATTTTTTAAATACTGTTAACTTGCAGAGTCAAGTCAGTTTTTCGTAGTACACAAAATGTAAAGGCATATTATTTGTGTTTATTACATTACTCACCACAATATATCACTGTTAATGTGAAATAGAGTTAATTATAAGGACGACTCTAGCTTGTCGAACATTGCCTGAGGGAGCTCATTCATTAATTTCCTGTTTACGTCGCGTACGTGTTGAGATAATGAAGTTGTATTTTGGACAGCTGACTGCGGGTCCATTGATTAATTCTTAATTGTATGACTGACTAGTTCTGACGTTTAAGTTATTTGTTTATTTGACAAAAAGAGCACAATTAAGTTATGTGATCTAGTACGGCTTAGCATGTTACACACAAATAACAAAATGGTACTAGGCCATCCGATTTTGTTAGTTTTTTTAGTAAAATGTCTGTTATTTTAGTTAAAGTTATTTAACTCCATAGTGAAATACAGTATGACTGACATAGGAAGTAGGTAAACCAAAGAAATAGCGTGCGAAAACTGATTACTTAAATATTAACTCTTTTACGATTTAGAATAGACTATAACAACGTCAGAGAATCTATAAAGGCTGTATAAAATGTCCAGTGGATTATAAGATCGCTATATGCGCTCTCACGAGATCGTATTTTGATGCCGGCACACCTGACGCTTGTTATTTTAATATTTGTGTCTTAATTAAATTTAGTAAAGTCCCTTTCTCCTCCTTTCACTCCTCGCGCAACTTAATATTTATTGCAAGTTACTAATGGTACTCCTATAGGGTCAATAGGATCCACTCTTAAGGGCCAATTTGACCATAAATTTTCGCCATATACCTACACTATTTAACAGATAAAGGTTGCTGATAAATATATGTAAGTATATCTATCTAACATATATACATACATATTTCTATTTAAAACTTCTGAAACCGAATCCGAATTAGAATTTATAAAAGAAATTACTGAAATCGGAATATGAGTTTCAGAGACTGCAGGATTTTGAACTAACAAATAAATTTTTTAGCTTTATTACTCAGTGTGTATGGAGTTTATGTTAATATTAATTTTGCGCATAAACAAACATTCAAGACTTTGATATAAAGGTTTTAACTGCTTTATTTTGCCAACTGAAAGTATATTCAGTTGATGTTATTTATATACTAATTTTATCTAAATGATGATTTAATTTTATTATAGTTGCTAGCGTAAATTATAAACACTGTAGGTTAGTCAGAAGTGATTAGCAAAAGTGCCAAGTCAAGAGTAAGTCGAAACTTTAGTTCTTTTTCTTGATTTGCTTTTGTTGCAAAATAAGGTAGAAACCTTAGTTTGTTGATCAAAAAAAGAATATGCTTAATTTATTGCTTAATTTTTTTTTGTTTATACATATCAAAAACTAAATTAAAGAATGACTAAAGCAATTTCTGTTTGTGTGGACTTCCAAAAGAAAAAAAAATGCTAAATTCCATTTTTGCATATATGGTTTGTTCTTCATTTCTTGTCGATACAACCACTGTGCCAAAACAAAACGTAGTTAGCTGCAGTACTATATAAATATGTATTATTTAACAATATTTAATACTAAATTTAACGTGTATATAAATATATAATCAAATGTCAATTATACTCCACTGTTATTTAAATAGCTGTATTTAAATAACAGGGGTGTATAATTGACATTTTAATTATTTACGAAACGCATTTTAATTAAAAATATCTCTCTGAAAAGAAACATTCACTGTTTTACTAATTATGTTTCATTCGTGAATAAGTTAGCAATGTTTGTAATCTATTAATTACATCATGATCACATCTGAATTGCAAATTTATATGCATTAGATGGAGCTGAAGAGACTAAACATAAAATTTCAAATAACATTAGTTTTAGACGCTATTTATAATTATATTTATTTTCTCCTTTTAATAAGCAGGTTTGACGTTTCGTACCACATAGCATAACCAACGCGCATTTAAATAAATTGTCATTTAAAATTTAATGAACATGGTTATCTACTTTATATAATTGGCAATGATTATGATGAATATAAATAAAACTATTACCATAACGATTAAATTAATCGCTTTGGTAATTGCTTAATCAATAATTAAACTTTTCTGTGACATTCATTTCCAGTTTTAGCAGCGACATGTACATTAACATTTAATTAAAATACTCGTATTCATTAAATGTCATTGTAAAGTGCGCTGTAATTAGCCATTTAAATTTCGAACTAATTTCATTACAGTATTACAGATTTCAATAATAAGAGACAATTACACCGACTTTTTGACACAAATTTTTAGTAGGTTGTAGGAGTTCCTCTTGATTGCTTATGTATTATTATTTAATCAAACCATTCTAAAATTATCAAGTAAATTATCAATAAAATAATGGTCTTTTTTTAAAAACTCATTGATTCCCTGAAAGGTCTTTGTCTCTTAAACTCTGATTTTTTTAAGAAGTTTGTAGGAAACTGCGTGTGAACTAAAAAAGCTCAGATAAATACAAAGGGATATGAATCATCTGGTATATTACTTAATCTCTTTTACAATTAAGTAAGTTCCTCTAAGCATTGATTAGTATAAAAACTATTACTGAAACAAGAAGTTAAGATAATCGATCTCACTCAAAAATATCGACTGTCTAATATATCAACATGCGATTGAGTGCTTCATGTCAAAGAGAGAAAGAAAGAGATTATGCCAACTGTTAGTGTTTCATCTCTTTTTAACTCGGGCAAATAACGATGTATTTTTGTATAGAGAAGCACCTCTTAATGGCCCTAATTGCCACTGCAGTCAATCCACCCATTAATATCCTCGGGTCAGTACATAAATTATGACATTCATGTTTAGTCAAACTAATAATAGGAGGTTCTATTACTGTTCAAATGTGTTATTGGCTAGATTTCCTGATAGGAAATCATCTATTACCAAGTTATGTCTGACAGTTGTCAAAGTCAAAACAAGTAGAAGCGAGTTCAATTCGAGTTTCAGATTAGTGTTAGTTCGTACTACTACGTAGAATAATAATTATGACCCAATGACGTAAAAACTATTGATAAAATTAATATAGCCTATGTCATTCGGGTTCGTGTCATTAAAAAAACAATTCAGATAATGAAATCGGTTCAGTAGCTTAGGTGCATCGTACAAGCAAACATAGGTTGCCAAAACTATAACCCTTCCTTTTGGCTTCTCGGTCATAGTTTGGTATAAAGAACACTGCGTCTTTGTGATACTTTATACCTACCCAAGTGCGCAAGTTTTGTATAACTTGGGGCATTTAATCATGTACCTTTACTCCCCTGTGAGACTGATGATGCTCATACCAACTCACACGTGAGTGATGTACTTGATAAAGCTCATGCCACACATATAATTACTATTTGTTAACTCTCTCGTTTAAATTGATTTGAGTCATTATCATAAATAAAAGTGTAAAACTAATAGTCACCGTTAAAGTAATGTCTTTGATAAATACTTAAAAAAACCGTTTAAGTTTATAAGATATTCGCTTGTATAGTTTACTGACAGTAAGTACGGGCGTATATTGATTTGTATTTGAATAGGTTAAATAAAATCTGTGACTGTATTAATACAGTAGTGCACAAGTCAACCTTAAAATATGTCCTATACTTTTAATAACATACAAATACAAAAGAATACAACTAATACAAAGGGTAAAAAGGAGGATTTATTCTGGGAGAGACCCTGAAGCTTTGAGAGGATCGATTGAGATTATTATTAGGCACACAAGAGATCCTCATTAGAGGCACCCGTAATGATTCGCTGACGGCCCACGTAATGGCAAGCTCCCCGTAATGAAGACAGCAATATCTACACAACAGAGAGATGAAATGAATACCGCACCACCCCTTTGTTTATTTATTGTACAGGTCTATTTGAAAAAGATTGTTGTTTTACCTATTGTTGCCAGAAAATAAGAGTAAATTAGTTAACAAATAATCGATTGTGCCGCCGGCTACGAATACAATTCATTTCATTGTGTCCCAATTATAATTGATTTCATTAACAAAGCTTGGCCCATAATTGAAAGTAGGTATACAGTTTCAGCAAAAGGGAGGGTAAGGTAATTACAAGATCCAATTTAGAATTGCCAAGTCTACACTTTGCTGTTAGTTTCAAACAAAAGCTTAATTAATTAAGTCGAGAACAATTAAGTTCACTGCCGTAATATTCTCACCAATTACGCGGAATTCGACGTATTTTGTAGCAGTCCGTAATTGCCGACGAGTCTCGAATCAGATTGTATTCGACACTAATACACCACACATCCATTAATTATACAGGGAACACTAATTGGGAAGACTATTAATTAAACTACCTATTAGTGCATCATTCCGTCGTGACGAATGCGGGAAACCTGTGTTTTTACACGACCTATTAATTGTTAAACATTGGTGGTTTTAAAGACTCATTTTAAATTGCGTAAATTGTAACTTTATTTACTGTAATAACTGTCATAGATAGATTATAACACTGTGATTGTATGAATACTAAAATAAAACGGTAAACTGTTAATAAGCGAGAAAGTAGCATCGCTAAATTTCTGCAAATAGATGAATTCATTGAATTGAATCGATGTCTGCAGAACTATTATGTAAATGTCAAAATCGAAGCCAACGTATTTCAAATTCATAGATAATTTTTTCTTGAGTCATCTCCATATGTGCTGCAGTATGTCAGTTGGCGTTGAGTTGCGAGGGGGTAGGAGGGATCGCCACAGGGTTGCATGGTAGTCAGGTTTCTGTTGTCAATTTGAATGTATTGGCAAATAAATCAGAGGTGTCGTTAGGTGAGCAGTGGTGGATAGTACGGACAGGTAGGCCTGTAACGAGACACATTTCCGGACGTATCCTTCCAATTAGCGCGCTGTGCGGGCGCCGGGCCTGCTGGTCACCGCCCGCGCCGTGCCGCGCGCTCGTTACTCTCCCGCCTCGTTAGGAGAATTGTTTGTTCGAGTATGTAAAAATGTGTTTATTTGCACGTACGCTTCAGGGTAAAAAATATATGAAAAGACCCTTTTAAGACTTTTAATGATTTCCCGGCAAAGGGAAATTGGGTTAGTTATTTTCCCCGGGGTTGCCCCTCGTTAAGTTTTAATGGGGTAGCTAGCTTCGACGTAATCAAACGTACTTATTTAAGTTAACGACGTTTACTAGGGCTGTGTACTTTGTTGTCAATAGACGTTATTTAATGGTAGACACAATGAAACGTACGTTTGTTGTACCTATGTAAAATATCTGAATGCAAACGCTATATTAGTCCCCTGTATCTTATTATCAATAGCACGCAATCGAGATTTAAATGGTTCGTTTTTAAGATTTTTTAAAACTCGGTATCAAATACTTGAACCACATTTTTCTTGTGAGCCGCAGCCTAAGTATGTCCGTACGACTATACGAGGATATGAATTGCGTTTGATGTTTTACTTTCCAAGAAAATGCTTAAGGAGTTAATAACAAGTTAGAAACAGGGGCTTTCCGGCGTAACTGCGTACAACTAACTCCGTATAGGTAGAACGCCTAATTAATCTTCAGTAAAATGTCGACGTTGCTTGTTTTTGCCAGGAACTCGACTCATTAGACCGACGAAGCATGTTGATTACATTCTGCAGTGCTTATTAGCGCAAACTCTCATTAGGGGCCACTATTGTTGTAATTAAACAAGAAGCTGCAACAGTACAGATCGCTAGACACGAGTCAAACTAAAACCGTCTTTATGTGAAGGTATTAAAGGATTGCGGTTGTAACATGTCCGACCGGCTATTATGTTGTGCGAATTTAATTAACAACTCAATAGTTACACAGTAGAAGAATAGAATGGTAGGGTGTTCTTGTGTTGTCTGACATGATTCCATTGTTAGCGTCACTGCAAAAAACTAGAGGTTTGTTTTGAAGTGGCTTACGCAATTACGAGGTGGTGCTCGGTTCCGGCGTTGGCGGGTACGACGTCGTCAGCGGCGAGACTGAGTTTAATTGGACAGCCGAGGGGCGAGAGGGACAGGGAAGCGCGGGTGCTCCGACACCTCCTAACACTTCTAATTGGCTCGCCCACACTAACAGGAGCCTTCCTCTAAAATGTATACTCATCGTCATTACCTATAATGGGATCTGGCTTTAAGGGAACACCTCACACTGTTGCAATTTCTCCGAAGAAATATTCTACAGTTGGGATCGAATGTCGAGATTTTACCTCTTTTATTTTCAATGTGAACAGGGCAGAGGCAGGGCGCAGTAATCAGAGATTCTTCAAAGCTTTTGCAAACGATTGTCTAAGGTTGCACTTATATTATTTTTATCGATTTGGCTACAAAAACATTGTGATAGTTATTTTCTGTCTATTGTGCAAAATAACAAGGACTAAGACTTTATGTATGTAAATGCATCAATAACATTGATCTATGTTTGATTAAAAAAATTACCCGCGTACACTTGAATGTTAAGCATATCTTAGAATTGAGATATCTGATCTTCTTACCAATAAATATAAACTTTGTTCATTATAAGTAGGTATATGTAACAGTAAATAAAAATAAGAAGATTTTCCTCATACGAAAACACACCAAATAGATAAACATCTTATAATTAATTACGAGGGTTATCTAAATAAACCTCTTCAGTTGCCATAATGTATATGAATATTGGTTATATATCGATATTCCTCTTAAATTGAAGTAAACAATTTATTTGATAACAATATTTTACGACCCATTGTCCAACTGGCACAAAAGACAAATTAAAACTAAATTTATTCTTGTTTTGAATATGATAATAAAAAATAATTATCACGCGACGGCGACGCTTCGTTATCGTTGTTTACGTTTTTCATTAATGAAACTAATAATTAGACGATCATTAATTAGTCTAATTAATGAATAAGCTGTGAAATAAGATAACTACCGACTATCGATGAATTTTACAATGACCGTATCAATAATTCGATTCGTAGCATAAACATTCATTTATGTCGGATACTCTATTTTGATTGTTAGGCCATTATGTACTAAACGTTTGAACGGTTTCGTTTTTAATTAGGGTGCGATGTTTTTTTTATGAATGAATATTCCACCAATTAGGCGACATGTGGGCCAACAGGCGCCTTGCAATTGTTATCAGGTTGCTAAGAAAAACTTAGACAACTTTTGGGGTCACTAGTTTGATTAAAATACTATTATATTATAATATATATATAATAAATATAGGGATATTTGGAATATTTTGGACATCTAACATACAACGTCATCTAGAGCCAAACTAAGCAGAGCTTGTATTATGGGTACTAGACTACTGATATAAATACATTTATAATACTTTTTTAAAACACTCAAACTCTTTAAACAATTATTAGCATAAGATACAAACATTTGGCCCGACCCGGGAATCGAGACCGAGACCTTAAGCACAGCAGTCGCATACAATGCCATTGCGCCACAAAGGCAGTCGAATATGGAAATACATGACTAATTTTACATTTAATACGAAACTCAAAAATTGGAATAGCTTGGTGTATGGTTTGAATTGATTGGTGTTGGTTGATTGGCATGTTACGGCTGTAGCGCATGCACCAATGAAATGCCATGCTCAGCATGACACGATACCGTCTGACCACGTATTAGGAAATCAATCCATACTTAATAAATTATGAATAGGTATCTGGTCAGCAGTGGTTATGAGTTGATTAGTATGTGTGAATTCTGTTTGTAGAATATGTTTTACCGTTCCGTCATATATGTATATACTATCCAACTACTATATCACACTATTTACTAAATTATATGCTACTATATAAAATTAAGAATTCAAAAGTAACTCTCTGTCTGTCTGTTACTCTTCCACTGCTAAACCTCTTAGATGTATTTCGGTACCTATAGAGATAGATTGGATCTTGGAGAAGGAAATAGAAACCAGCTTTTTTAATAGAATATGGATACCCACAACACCAGAGGCGTCACAAGTGCGTTGCCTTTAGGGTATGGGGAGGGGGATGAGCATCCGGTATCCTCATTCACTCGGTGAAACACTGCCCAACCGCTATTTCACACCGGTTTTTCCTAAACTAGCTTGTGCCCGCTGCTCCCCGTGTATTTGTCCGCAGGATATAGGTGGCACAAAGAATATAATGTGAAATGTCGGTTTTTGATGATTAAGGTTGTGCTTCTGTCGGCCAACCTTTGGAAATTAGTTATGACCTTATCTCCTTAAGTTTCTTTATTTTATAACAGTTCAAAAACTTTAAAATAAACTGATTTGGAATGTGACATTATAATACCAATGTAATATTCATTTATGTAAAACTTCCTGATCACTGCATTTTAAAATTAACTAATTTTCATTTGTTTGAATATTGTCATCATAAAATGGCTTAACTCTTTTGATGTCGGGAAGCTTATAAATTTTAAAAAAAATTGTGGTTTAAAATTCATATAAGTGGTCGTATGTGTTTGCGATGGTGCGTCCCGACAAGACGCTTCACCGACCCGGATATGAGTGGCTATTTAATTTCCGTGCTTTCAATGATCGTTTCATATTCAACTATATAACTCTTGTCAGCTACCGAGCTTACACGTGAACGTGTTGAAGGTGTATGATGGATTGGGGATTTAAAACGGGGTGA
The DNA here is from genome assembly GCA_916048165.1 of Spilarctia lutea. NCBI lineage: Eukaryota > Metazoa > Arthropoda > Insecta > Lepidoptera > Erebidae > Spilarctia > Spilarctia lutea. Next base: position 11,563,608 of record OU696475.1, on the reverse strand, counting down.
GACTATCGATCCTACAACCTAGTTCTAGCCTGATTCTCTCGGATATAGCTTCTCCATCATTTATTCAAGCTTTTATAAATTTACTATCCTGATCTTGAGAATAAAATAGTATCGCGCGAGTAACTGATTATAATCTTTACCTGTTAAAATATAATCCTTAAAATAATTTAAAAGTGTTTTAAAACCTTCTTAGAACCAACCTTTTGGGTTTGAAATTACGTAGGTATTATATTTGTAACTTAGTTTAACTATTGTATTTCGTTAACAAATTGTGGCGACTTCCACATACAATATAACCTACTACAGCGCCATCTACCGAAGATACACTGAACTACGAATTAACGCACTACACGGAGTAACTACCAATCCTGAATCGCGCAAAAGAGGTTCTCGCGCCGATTATCATATAACTATACAACATCCCAATATCAACTGTTGGGCAGTAGCCCGCCAGGCATGATCACCTCGCCTGGTCGGAGGATCCGCCCTTTGTGTTGGAGAGACATGATACCCGTTCCTCCACACAAATTATAAGTTATAATTTTAGATAACTTCAAAGCAAAGCAGAATTTGTAAAAATCACATTATTAATCATATTCAACATTAAATTCTACATAATTAAGATTATTTTTTGCCTTAGTGCAGCGTGGAAAAATATCTGTTCGAAGTAAAAACAATTCAGATTTATTTTTAGTTTCATTGCGTTATTCAAATGAGTAGACCGAATACAATTTATTACGCATAGAGATCATCTCAGTTTAGGCAATTTAATGCATTCGCAACGACTTCGGTGTTTCTGAGACTGTATTATTTCTGATTGTTCACGGAGATTACATTGTTCGGTTCTTATAACGGACAGTTGGATAGAACGTGAGGAAACCAACGACTTTACATCTTACTTTACACTTTCAGAAGATAAATGTCAGATTGTAATGATCGTGTTTCGTGATTCATTTTGAATTACGAAATTTGAAAGCGGGAAAATTGGTTTGTTTCGTCATAGCCATAAATTTACAGTCTTTAGACTTTTTTGATCAGTTGATTTAATGAGAAGATTCCAGTCACTGGTCACTGGAACTATAAAATCGAATTCAATATATCTGAACACATCTTGTCAATTAAAATTCAGGGTACTAGACTTTTTTGCATACGTAGCTAAAGAAACATATTTAATAAAGTTTTTCTTATTCAAATTTGCGACACTTTGTGGTTTTTGTGACACTCAGGACTATCATACAATAATATAAACACACTGTAATTAAGATTATGTCAATTAAGTGCGTTAATAAAATATGTGACTGCGGTGTTAATGGTCAGCAATAATTATTTATCAGTAGTAATAAGATTTATAAATAACATTTAATATGAATACGATGCCTATTTTTATTTCGTCAATGTTTTATACTACACTATCTGAGTCCCGCGGTTTTATACGCGGTTATTGTTGCACTTTTACAATCACGGGTAACGCCGCTAGGCGTAACTAGTCTGAACGAAGTAACCTAAGTTACTCCTTATATCCTCAACTATCTGCCAGTGAAAGTTATAACAAACAAACAAAAATTTCAAAAATTGATTTATGATGTTAGTTTTGTATATACTATCACTAGCTGACCCACGCAACCTCGTTTACGTCTCTTATTGCCCGTAGTGTTATATTTTTCTCCGGTTTTTGTATCATTCTTTATTAGTGCTCCGCTCCTATTGCTCCTAGCGTGATGATATATAGCCTATAGCCTTCTTAGATAAATGGACTATCCAACACTGAAATATTTTTTTAAATCGGTCTAGCGGTTCCTGAGAGTAGCGCGTTCAAACAAACAAACTCCTCATTTTTTTAATATTACTTTAGATTTGCATTTAGTGAAAAGCTGTTAATATTTTAATTCCTAATAGACACTTCAACTTTATTTTAAATAAATTTATGAGAGTAATACCGCTACTCAAAAATTATGGCATTGAGATTTATACAGTGAGAAACATTGATGTATTCATTGGTAGTTAAACGGCTTAACTTTTGTAGAGGTCATTGATACAAAATATAAGTCATTGCCTGCTATATAGTTGTATCTACTTCACATGCTAAAGTCTTATAAACCATCAGTCTATGGGTTTATTGTTCAATAGAAAAACTCGGGATTGAAAGCAAACTGAGTTGAACTCATCACAGCGCTACAACGTACGTGTATCTTAACTCCTCTCAGCGCGTTGCCAATGTATGGATAACTAGTTGTTGCCCGCGGCTTCGCCCCAGTATGTGTCTGTTATCGTGCTAAATAGTAGCCTATTTATTATTTTGATGTACAAGCTATATTACTGTAAAGGTTTGTCCAAATCCGTTCTGTAGTTTTTGCGTGAAAGAGAAATAAACGTCGTAACAAACTTTCGAATTTTTAATATTAGTAGGATACATAGCAAAACAATACAGTCTGCTGTGTTGATGAACTATTTGCGGATAGACAAATACCAATGAATTTAAATTGGTAAATGTGCAGTACTATATTACCTTTTTAGGAAAAAAACAAAAAATATTAATTAACTACTTAATTAGTTTTAAACAAAGAAATTAACGTACGAGTATGTAATTTGGATTAAATACGGATTGTAAATACTGAATATACATAATAGAAACAGATACTTATCAGAACGTTGAGAAGTTGTTTACCTACATTTGCATAGTACTGAATGTTTTTATCAGACCCATCTAAAGGTCTTTCTTCATTTACGTTAAAGTGCTAATTTTTGTTACATCGGATCGCAGTCGGTGTTGAAAGTATCAAGATCCGACGTGTATAGCAAGAAGTGCATAGAGGGGTGAATTCGCCCCAATCCATCTTGTGTGATAGCAATCAGAGCGTCGCACACTAATAGAAGCCAATGTTTGTTTGCCATTAATTTCGTGAACTCAGTCACGTACAGCGGGGAACTCCTCTGTATATGTTCCGTGTTTGTTGATGTGCTTTATGCAACAAATGCTACACAATAATAACGATAATTAAATGTAAACAAAGTTATTTTATTAAATAAATCTTTGACTGTGACTATTTTAACATAAATTAGCGTGTTATGAATATAGAACCAGGATATATTTTAGTAAATAATATTATTGTTAAAACGATAAAGTAATAGTTTGAATATTGTTATTGTGTTAAATTACGATAAACTAGCTTCTGCCCGCGTGTTCGCCCGCGTGTATGTCGATTCACGGTATAGATTATCCTACGTCCTTTCTCAAGAATCAAGATATCTATATGCCGAATTTCATTGCAATCGTTTAAGCGGTTTAACCGTGAAAGTGTAACAGACAGAGAGTTAATTTTATATCTTTATTAAATATACCAAATTTGAGCGATATTTATGCTTCTGAAACATAAATTCGTCACATATTTTATACAATGTTATTCACTGCGGTTGTTAACAACAACCGCAGTGTATAACCTATCTATTCAGATAGATAGAGAAAGTACAGGGGTACTTTCTGTTCACTCACGATAACATTGTGTCATCACTGTTATCAGGAAGTCGGGATCTATCATCCGCACCCCGCAGCGTGCATCGAGCGCAAATATAATTTTTAGATTATTTCAATCCATTCTGTTTATCAACATCAACGGATCAGCTTTGGGACTGGTTTAAAGCATATCCTTATGCAATAAACAATTGTCCTGTACATTTGGCCGGCCTAGTGGATTAGGCGGTCGTCACGCTGTTCCCTATTTTGCCAAGTGTTGTGGGTTTAAATCCCACATGGGACAGATTATAAATTCAGTAGAATTTAACTCAAGTTGTATTCTTACCAATACAACTATTAACATCATATGGTTGGCATAGTAACCACAACTTTTAGTAAATAAGTATTAAGGCTTTTGAAGTAAGCCTCTAGCATGAGTAATATGGGCTCTTTCATTGATTGCACAACGATAACAGCAGTTTATCACACGGTTATTGTTTATAATTACTAATTATAAACAATAACTAATTACTGCCTCGGTAGCGTGGTAGCGCAAGCGACTGCTAAGCTTGAGGTCTCGGGTTCGATTCCCGGGTCGGACCAAATGTTTGTATGATCTGCAAATATTTGTTTCGAAGTTTGGGTGTTTTCTATGTATAATATGTATGTATTTATAAAAAAAAAGTATAAAAGTATTTATATCAGTTGTCTAGTACCCATAACACAAGCTCTGCTTAGCTTGGGACTAGATGGCGTTGTGTTAGATGTCCGGCATATTTATTTATTTTATAACTATTAGCACCAAAAAGTGATGGATCGACAAACATAATATGGTGAAAAGTTCGATGGTATGCGCTCATCAAATACTATTTTTTACGGTCTGTTATATAAACTTTCTCAATTCTGTAAAAAAAGACACACACATAAAGATATAAAAAGATACGTACATTAAGTAATTTATACATTTTAAACGCGGAAATGTAATTCTTTGTTCAAATTTAAGGGAACATAAAATGACTTTTTTATCTAATAACAGATATCTGTGTTGTGTACCTTAACGTTCTAGAGATTGAAAAAATATAGCTCTTTATATTGTTCAATAAGTATATGCCGTTTTTTCTTCAAATTCTATCAAAAATAAAACTATAAAGAAATGGACACAAATTATGTACCTAATGTACCAAATTTTTTTGGCACAATCATTCAAATATATTTATTAAAATGATGTTTGTTTTGACATTGTAAGCAGACATAATCTTTAAAAACATGTGATTTCGAATCAAACAGGGGCCCTGTACGAGTATCTAGTTGTGATAGAGGGCCGAACCGTATATCTTTCAGAATTATGAATACCATTAGTAAAAAACAATTCTGATCATGTAAGTTGTCCTAAATACCGAAAGGGCCATTTAAAAGATGCATATCTCTTGTCGTACAATTAGACGTGGATATACTTAAGTGTCAGTTGCCTGTCATGCTACCGTACTATCTTGTGATGACATGGAGATTGAGACCTATCCACAGAGTATATAATAGTTTTCTAGTAAATTCTCAGAAGTAATACAGGCAGGTGTAATGTCAGTAAATATTATATTTTACAAAAACTCAAAATGGTAATTAATGTAGAATTTAATCTAACATCTAAAGATTTTAATTCTGACGTTTTAATTGCGTAACTTATTATTCATCACAAATATTTTGATAACGCCTGAAATAAAAATGAAATTATGAGATCTGTAAAGATGATATATCTTAATTAAAATATTTAAAATTTTAAATATTAATTTTCGTTCGTTATCTAGGACAAGAGGGTTTTTAAAAGCGATTTATGTAATTTAAGCAGAGCTAATTCTTTTACTGACTGTTCAATATGTATAGCCCTAATGGAATACCTTTAAAAAAAGAAGGTATCATATATAAAGGTCGGTTTACACACTAATTAGTGAGAGCTCAAATGACGTGAAGCACATTCTTTCTTGTTTAATGTCATGTGGATGTTTATATTCTTCAGTGGTACTAATTAATGTGCAAACTGGTCTTAAGACATGTATACACAACAACTTATTCTCGTTTTTGTTGTTTTTACTTACTACACTACGCCATAAATTAAAATCTCATTTCCATGCAAGAAGGGAGGCAAAACAGATAATTGTACAGTCAAATAGAATAATAAAACAACAAAATATGATACAACACATTCATATCAGAAATGATAACCTTATGTTTTGAGTGACAAACCAATTTTATTCTCGACTGCCCCTCTCGGGCGGCGGCCCGCGCCCCTCGGACCGATCAGACCTTATCCAAATTGGATCTTGAATAATAAAGAATCGGGGCGATTGGATTTTATTCCTTAAATTCAATTAGCACACGAGGGTCGTATGTGACTGCAGACGAAAGATAGAGGCATATTAGCGTATTAAAAGGGTAAATTCTTTAGGAACTGTCGGAATTACTTGCAAATATATTTTAATAATATAGTCCCACATCTGGCCCAGAAAGAAGAAGAGTTTTTAAGAAATTATCTGTCGCGAGGTAGTTAAATTTATTCTTACTGGTGATATTTTCGGTACCTTAGAACTAGTATAATAATGTCTCTATCTGTAGGTTCTGTAGATTCATCGACATACTCGTATTAACAATTATTGAATACCAAACGTCCAAAAAGCAACTAACAACTTACACTATCAAACCCAGATTTAATTAGTTTCGATTAACTAACACTAATTTTATTAAGGAAAAGAACGAACGAAGCTATAGATAGATTTTTATTGTTTAAATTCATTTTATAGCTGAGTGGGTTGTTATTTCGTATTATATGTCTGTATCATGCGGAGAAACTTTTAAGAATATTATAGAGTCGACTTTGGCCATCGTAAACAATGTTTTATTGTTATTTATAGCAAATTTGAACTAGATATAATATATGTATGTATATTTGAATGACATTTTATATTAAATGTTGTTTTATAATGCAAAAATTACGTTACGTAATAAGTTCTTTGTTATGTGAATGATTTTATCATAAGACAAATGTCAAATATATTATTTTTGCATAATTCTCGAGTCACGTTGTTGCTCATGGTGAACTCCGAGACTATCTAACCGATTTTCACGTTTATTTTAAATGTTGTAATTTTTTTTTTTTTATTGAATAGTGGGCAAACGAGCAGACGTATCACCTGATGGTAAGCGATTACCGCCGCCCATGGACACCCGCAACACCAAAGGCGTCACAAGTGCGTTGCCGACCTTTGGGGGATGTTAAAGGGGATGGAGGGAGGAGTTGGGGTATGGGCCTCCGGTATCCTCACTCACTGGGTGAAACACAGCGCAAACGCTGTTTCACACCGGTTTTCTGTGAGGCCGTGGTATCACTCCGGTCGAGCCGACCCATTCATGCCGAAGCGTAGCTCTCCCACGGTTTTGCTAGCGTATCTAAAATAGGATAGTTCACATCTCACTTAAACCAATAGGAGTCGAGCAATTTGTCTGCGTCTTTTTTCAAAAAAACGCAGACAAATTGCGTGAGTCATTTAGTACCTAATAAATTTGTAATTTTGTAGTTTTCAAAAAGAAGAAGGGTCTTAATTCGACTGTTATTTTTTTTATATTTGTTACATCAGAACTTTCGACTGAGTGAACCGATTTTGGTGATTCTTTTTTATTTGAAAGTTTCCCGCGTGATCCTATTTCATTTTGGTCCAGTTCTTGAACTCGTTTTTTTTTTGTTAATTTACACCGGAACTGTATTATTTTGGTTTATATTGAACAGATGCCGTTTCGTCTTCTGTTAAAGTTTCATTCCTCATTGTCAATGCTTATAAATCCAGTAACATTAAAATATTTTATGTCCTTTGTGCATGAATAAAATAGACACGAATACACAACCTGAGAGACAATGATTCAATTAGAATCAAATTCTGATTTGGAAAATACAACGAAGTCGTCTTCAGTGATTTGTTTTTACTGGTTTAATTTTTCTCTTTAAGCGTAATCTGTAATCCATACTTATATTATAAATGCGAAAGTAACTCTGTCTGTCTTAGGACAGACGTCCTGCTTTCACAGCCAAACCGCTGCACTGATTTCAATGAAATTTGGCATAGAGATACTTTGATTCTTGAGGAAGAACATAGGCTACTCTTTGCTGCATTAACCGACAAACACGCGAGCGTAGCCGCGCGCATAAGCTAGTCTTAAATAAATAAAAATGAGTCGCCAAATGTGTTGCTAACCGTAAAATTCGAGAACCGCTAGACCAATTTTGTTATTTAAAAAAATATTTTCTTTAAGGCATAAGGAAAGTTCTTATGAAGAGAAAAAACGTATAAATTGCGAGATAAATAGTAAAACAAAACTTATTAATTATTTCTATTGGACTGCGACATTATTAACAGAACGAAGTCTGTCGGGACACCCAATACAAAATAAATGCTAATGAATAAAATAAATATCGACTACGATAACCAAACAAAATATTTTCGAACGTATAATTGAATGTATAGGTCTCAACATCGTTATAATCATTGTTCGGTTAGTATTTAAGTTATATATAAGATAATCGAAAATGCATGAAATAAATACAATGCCGTGTAAAATATACTGTGTGAGTATTCGTGTCATCACCTACCTGCCTCCCCATTAGACTGAAAGTGTTAATAAAATAAATTGCGATATTATCGCCGACGCGTTTGACATAAACATCGAATTCTACTTAAAGTAATGGAAACGATTTAATGCAGCCGAATCAGGGCGAGCGATAAGACCTGTTTCCTTACTAATGTTCACAAATAGATATTAATTTTCAAAGTGTTTGGTCGTGATATTGTAATATATTATTTTGTTATTAAGGAAAAAAATATTCTAATTACGGCTATCATTTTTTATTGCCGTACTTAAATTTTTATTTTGTCATCATTCATTAGCACTTATAACAAGTTGTAATCAAAATGAAATAAAAATCTGTTATTTATTGCTATTTTTTGTAATAATGGGTGCGCCATTTTGAAAGAAGAAGAATTTAAGGTTAAGTTGTAATGTGTAATTTATCTTCTATCTTTGTAAGTAAAAATGTATGAACGCCCATTACTTTCCATCGACTGCGCCAAATTGAATAATTCTTTTTAAATATATTTGTTATTCTCAGGATTAGGTTTGTATGGAAGAAAAATTAAACAAGGTGTTATATTCTGTTATTCCGCTTGGTTCTATACTTTGCAGCGCTGCTAGAAGTTAACACGGGCTTACTAAAAGGTTTTTTTCGGTAACTTTGAAAATATTCACAAAAATAAATAAGGCGATACGAAGTTCGCCGAGTCAGTTAGTAATTTATCTTCTCGATTGTCGGTACTTGATAGAATTTGTTAAAATACATTCTAGAATCAAACTCAATTGTACTTATTCCATGCCCTGTCAGGATTAAAGTGAATTAAAATAGTGGAATGAGTACAAGTCAGTTTGATTCTAGAATGCCATTTTATTTATTTTATAACTATATGCATTTTGGTGGTTTCTTTCTTATAATAAATTATAGGTTAAAATAAATGTATCTGCTATACGTGTTTGTAATCCGAGTGCTGTTATTTTTTGCTAATAGACTTCTACAAAGCCCATCACGTGAGTGGATATACGTAGATAGGGTTAGAATCTGTAACTATTTGATCACAAATCTAAGGCTTCATTAACTATAACTTTACTACTCGGAACAGAAATAAGTAACAATATAGTAATAAATATAGGTATGTTTATGTAGGTACACATCACTGACAAAACTAAACAGTAAATTTACTACTCAATTTATTAAAATATCTTTTTTATTAGTGTTAGTATTGGAGGTAAGTAAAGGATTAGATTAAAAGACAAATAAGTACATAAAAACAAATAAAACACATGAACTGTGTTCAATTAATTACTGTTCGACAGGTCTATATACTTTCTCCATTCAATGTTCAATGTCCAGGTTATACTCATCAAATTATCATAGTATTACGTTAGAAAAACAAATTGCAAAACATACTGCCTGACAACAAGTTTTCATTATTTCCTTCTTTATCCCAGGAGATACAGTAGTTATTCTGTTATGAGAAAATCCAACTAGCAATATCTGCTCTCTGGTCTGATATTGATAAGGCCATCTCAACCGTTAGACCATACGATCCGGCGTTATTAAGTAATCCATAATTATTGTATGCCCCGTTCGTATCAGAAGCCCATAAAATTTTTAGGGCTAACAGTATTTAACTTTAAAGAAAACAAAAAACTTTCAACAAACCCTGTATGAAGTGAAGTGAATGAAATGAAGTCACCTTTTTTTAAGGATAAGCTTACATCCAACCAGTGCAATACTCGATTTCAGGATGATGAATAAGAAGGCCACCTGTATTCCTAATATAAATTTATATAAACAAACCCCTCAAAAAATACTAGGTATTTATGCACCCAATGCTATTCTTACTCTTGCTCTATGCTCTATCAGGCATATTTATCAGTGTTGCTCTGGCGACCCTAACTATCAACAGAGAGCTGATAACTAGTGTCGTTATAGTAACACGGTCGAGGGGACCAGATTAGCACCTCGTGAGTTGCACCTCTAGGGTTGCGTATATTTATACCTAGTATTTTATACAGTATCAATAATATGTATGTATGTTATATAAAATTTCAGTCAAGTCTAGCCGAAAAATAAACAGTAAAGATTAGGTTTTAAGTTAAAGCCTGTTCAAAGAAATTGTGTTTCTAAGCAGTGCTCTAGAGAGTCATGAATGTTTCAAAAACAAATTACAGCACTGTAAGGTTTGTTTAATGGTAAGGTCTTCATGTTAACGCAGAAATGTGAACCATAATCATTCCTACATAATGAGGAACTAGAAAGTTTGTACTCGAACGCTAGTTACCAGTTATATTCTTCAAAACGGTTATTTTTTTCTACATAAGTAATATAAATCATAAACAAAGGGCAGTAACTTTTAAATATACGTAGTAATAAATACAATCTTAAACCTAATCTTGAATACGTGAATAAGCGCACATTGTTTTGCTGGTGACGTTGTATAAAACAACAGGCTGTATAAATATGACCCGTAATAAAATGTAATTACTTTACAATGTTTCGTAATACCCGTGTCTAATTGGAACCGCATGCTTATTCGTTCGCTAGTAACCGAGTACAATGTCCCAACGTTTTTGTCTATTTATTAACATGTGGTAGACATTATAACTGTCGGAAAAAAATTAAGGACATGAAACATACATTAGGTGTTATATTAAATTCACACGTTATTAAATAATATAGGTGTCTTATATGTGTGGTATAAGTTTTTTTTTTTATTGAATATTGGGCAAACGAGCAGACGTATCACCTGATGGTAAGCGATTACCGCCGCCCATGGACACCCGCAACACCAAAGGCGTCACAAGTGCGTTGCCGACCTTTGGGGGATGGGAAGAGGGAATGGGGGAAAGGGTTGGGATATGGGTCTCCGGTATCCTCACTCAGTCGGTGAAACACAGCGCAAGCGCTATTTCACACCGGTTTTCTGTGAGGCCGTGGTATCACTCCGGTCGAGCTGGCCCATTCATGCCAAAAATAGTTATGGTATATTTCTAGTTGTCGGCTGAAATTAAGTTTTATAGAGTTATTTTCAGTTAACGTAGGTACATCTAATACCAACACTATATATGTATATAGATTCTGCCCGTTAGCTCCATAAGAAAATCATAACATTGTGGTATTATTATATTTATCAAGGTTTTCGCGGTCAATACCTTTGCACAATGTGGCGGAATTGTAATACCATACGATACAAATATGAATAAGTAATAAAAGTTACGTGTATAGTATATTGGTTACAAATTATATCATTATGTAAAGTACAATAACTAAAGTACTATTTCTAAATCAATATTAAATTAAAGTACAAAACAGACTTTTGATATTATATCTTTCGATGTATACCTGAAAGCATGGTAGTGGATGTTGCTAGACTTTCAAGTTTATCTTCAAAGTCGTCAGTTGTCTTTTTTATGGAATAGGAGGCAAACGGAGCCTGATGACACCTGCAACACCAGAGGCGTCACAAGTGCTTTGCCGGCCTTTGGGGAAAGGGAAGGTGGAAGGGGCAGTTCTCACTCACTCAATGAAACAGCACAGGTGCTGTTTCACACCGGTTTTCTGTGAGGCCATGGTATCACTCCGGTCGAACCGACCTATGCATGCCGAAGCGTGGCTCTCCCACGGTCTTTAAGAAATGTATCAGGAGATGTTTGCGTCTATAGTGTTTCTGCATTACTAGACATTCACAAAATTTCTTTCTCGGATGCCTAGCACCCGTAGGACATAAATGCGTAACACGATGAGATTTATATTAGTGTTATGATCATATTTTCACATACGCGATAAATTAGTGATTATTTTACTTGGTTTTTATTTGTTTATGATCAAATAGAACCGGTAATATATCTATTAATGACTTTTTAAATATATTTGACACTGACGCATCATTCATTATGAATAATGATATAAGTTATTAAGTGGGATGGTAAGAAGTTGCATGTAATTAATAAGGTGCATATGTCGCCGGTTCGCGGGAGTATCATGAATGTGCCAGGAACTGACGACAAACGCCAAGCGTCGTCAGCACCTGCTTGATATTAACATTAGATAAATGTTTTACACTTAAAGATATGGCTACGGTAATATTAAACCTCCCAATGCTAGTTTTTTCTATATTACTTTCTATATTTTAATTGAATTGACGAAAATGTTTTAAGAAGTTACTTACCACCTACGTGTTGAAAACCATCATGACATACATAAAACCTGTGTTGAAATTATGTTAAAATTCACTTTTAAATAATTTGTGCTTCAGAGATTGAAAGATTTTTATGTATGGGCCTGCTAAAACTGCCCATAGCTCTACTACCTATTATGTTATTTTCTTTTCAAATGTTATGCATAGCAGTTATAGCATCTAACATCAACTTGTTGAAATCATTTAAGCAAAATAAAATATTAGTCCACACACAAATAACAGGGTGCCCCAGTCATATACGGATTGAATACTGACAGCAATTTCCTCTGCATGCTCGTATATGTCAGTGTCCCCAATTTTTCGTTATTAAATCCCGAATTCCCAATAGTGCAATACGTGATCGCATATGTGGCAGTTTACCCACTTTAACTTAATAAACTTTCAGAGAAATGCAATCGGCTAACGTTTTTTATTAAATTTCAGAAATACCCATTTCGAAGTCAAATTGCTAGCGTAAGTTTTAGCTTTTAAACCCAAACTTAATACATATCATAAACATACCGGCCCATTATACGTCGTATAAAATAAAGTGCACTGTTACCGCTTCGGAATGACTCTTAAATTGACTGTCCATCAAGTTATGTGTCCTACGGGATGCAAGCCAGTGTAGCACCCTTCGCTTTCTGACATAACACTGCCCACTATGCATTCGCATGATTTTAGTTAATTAAACTTTAAGCTTAAAGGAAAATTTAATTTCCGGAGCCGCTTCGAGGGATTATGTTCCTCGTATTTTTATTTGCAATAATGCCGACGTTCTATAATGCAGTGCTTATAAAGCTTCTGTCAGCTTTTCATTCTAAATTAACAGCAAATTATGCTTTGGATTAAAATTACTTCTTTGAAGAAAAGATTCTGATTTATTATTAAATTTGTTGAAGCTTAATCATTCCGTTTTAAACATTTAAAATCAATTTAGTCAATCAAGTGGTGGGTGTAATTGTGAACAAGGAGCATGTGCAGAAAGAGGAGCGTTTAGCGTGGCGTATGATACGCGTGTGTCTGTGGTGCGATGGCGTGCGGCGCAACCTTAAAAGCAATATCCGGCGCCGCGCGCGCCGCCCGGAAATGAACCGGAAACGGTGGTGTATTAAGCCGCAGGTACCAGCCCTTCAATTTATAAACGCTTGCGGGTACATTTCAGCCTTTAGCCGTGTCTGTTCGCTGCTCTCTCGTGACTGTACTCGGCTCAGTTAATTTGTTACTTACACCTTTGCCAATATACTCTTTGTAGAATCAAGATATTTGTCCTTTTTTTTAAATAAAATCTTCAAGTACAAAGAATGTAAACATAAAGAGTCTTATTCAAAATATAGACGAGGATGATATCTAAAATTACATTCTCTCGGCCTGAACTAACAGTGAAATGAAATAAAGTCCGCAAACAAAAGTTTGCAAATCCAATATGATTTGGCGCGTCGGTAAACATCGGCAGCATCCCGGTGATATCGCGAACGAATAACATTAAACTTTGTATGGATTGAATGTAGAAAACCAATTTCGGTGCTCGGCGAGTGCGAGCCGACGGGATGAGGGTGTCAGAACGCTTTGACAGCTCTCTGATTGAAAAATACGGAAACCTGTTTATGGAGCCAGTGAGCTCCCGTGCGCGAGCTACGAGTCCGACACCCGCAGACCGATCACGTGGCGACGTGACAGCTCCACTCATTTGCAATTATATTGGTACCAGCATGTAAATTATTGTCTACCCACCAGCTACATGTACAATTATGCAGCTTAACATCTAAGTGCATAGTCCATAGTAATATATAGTCGCATAAGTCTACACCAACACACCATCATCAAGGGAACTTTTCCAATATGCTATTTAAAATATTAAAGAAATTAACACGTATTCTCATATCATTCTCTTCTTTCTACTCGTACTACTAATTTTAGCTTTTCTAGTCTTCTGTAAAACAATTGATTAAAATCATATTAGATGAGTAAAAACTGTGGTGGGGAAGAACATCGAACATCTTCATTTGTCTGTGCTGACGTTAGTTTGCAATTACCAATCATTCAATCTAACTGTATGACGTTAAACTACGGGTGTGTTGTTTAACCAACTATTTATATCTGTTAATATTCTAACAATTTTCATATAGCTGTCAAAAGCCGACGACATCGTTTGTATTCTTTTGCCGAAACCGTTTCATTAGCAACATCACACCATTTTGTAGGGCGCATTAGCATATAGTTAAGAAATATTTTCTTATTCATGTTAATAGCTTTAGTTGACATTTCTGTATAACATCACAAATCGCATACCTTCCCTATACATTTTAGCTTACATTTGTCACCAAGGCTTTTTAGCACATTTTTAAATTACCTGAAGTATGAGATATACAACAGTATGTTCTTGAAATAAAAAATAGACCAACGAAAACATAAGAAAAGGTTGACAAAAAGATTCCTACAATAGAAGTGTTGCATCATCAGCTAAACCTTGTTTAGACTCCAGTAACGGAAAATGCACTGCCTTACATTGCATTCTTTTGAAGGAGCTATGAACGGATGGCCAATATAAAATCAGCAATGATAAATGATCTTGGAATTATGTACTTTGTGAAATATCTCATAAACAGCCGCTTCCGAAGCGATCTAAGCATCGATATATCACGACTTTGGACATCACCAGTTTAGCTATTGGAATTCTGCAGATGATTTTCCTTAAGAATTTATACGCGCGGACGAGCGAACCAATCGAAGCAAGGATTTTAGGATTGGATATGAGATCTGCGATTCATTTAAAACGACGAAATTAAACGTCTACGGGATTACCAGTTGGGTCGTTTGGGGATTACACAGAGATAACTAGGACGTTTATTGAACTACTTTGAGAAACTTTTATTAAATTTATGTCTTATCAGTACCAGAAGATCATTTAATAGGAAATATAATTTATTGTCTTCCAAACAGCTATCTATACTTCTAAAGTTTTGGTATAGTTAATTTCATTTTTTGATTTTGAAAGTTTGATTGGAATCATAAATCAGATATGGTTATTTTCTGAAGTTGAACGTCTGTTTTTCGAGTTCCGAGTGCCGCTGTAGTTTTGTAAAATCTAAATAACTACTTAAAATCAACTAATATAATGACAATTCTCTGTTCGTATTGTGTTGTGTCACATTTTACTGTTTGCTTCTCTGAATTTTGTAATGTGAAATATATATTCGAGAACCGTTACCGGTAAGGATATGTTTGAGTTGTAGGTAAACTGCAAACAAACACACAAATTTACAAGATTTTTAGATTGAACTACGTACTCTACTACTACTATAACATTATTATAAGAACGTCTGACGAATATTGTAACGAAGTAAGAATTTGGGTTCTTCAATAACTTGCTTTGATTAGTTTGGTCATGTAACAAATTAAAGATTTGTGTGCAACGACGTTATAAAGTACTGTGCATGAATTTAGATTACGTTGAAATGCGGTACATACAGTAGAGCATATAATAAGTAGGTGAACACAGCACGCTTGGTGTCGGCAAGCCAAACAGTCAAGCTAACCTTACACTTACGAGACGATTTCCAGGATAATTTTACCCAAATAATCAACAGTCGGCGTAGTGGTTTAAGCGGTGGCCACGCAGCTCTTCACTTCGCCGAGTGTTGTGGATTCAAACACACTTTTTATGTCCGTTGTTTTGTATAACCCCCCCACGATAACATGAGTAGGGAAACTCATGTGCCGCGACACAGGCTATATTCTTATGCGGGTTTTGATTTTTTTTAAAGGAGTAAAAAGTAAAAAGAAGAAATGAAAAGCCCACTTACCATATAGAATAGAATCAAATTTATACATTCATAAATTAACTTAAATTGAAACGAAGAGAATTGGTAGATTTTACTCTCAAACTTAAATGAATAGAGTTTACTTAGCAATAACAAACAAAGTAACATTTTTCTGAAGAAAACAAAATAGGAAACTTACAGGATATACTTTATTACGTTCGCCTCTCAGATACCGCAATTGCATTCTTGTTTGTAAGTTAAATTTATATACATAAATATTATTATGCATAAGAAAGAAAAAAACACAGAATCAGATGGTTTTGTTATCTTTTGGCCTAGGTTCCTTTCACAAAGTTGTATTGTCATTAAACAGTCCCGATGTACAAACAATACGTATTTGATGACTTCTGAAGTAGCGTTTATTGAAAATGAAATTCTATATCAAACACACAATATGGTTCATTTTTGTACAACGCTGCAAAATTGAAAGCAATGAAAGATACCTAAAAGTTTTCGCATGATTGACAACATTAATTAATTAACAAAAGGGTTAAAAACACATACAAATACATCTGTTTGGAATCACACATTAAATTTAAACGTTGAAATTGTCTCCAATTTCTTTCAAAAACCCCACACGAAACTCCATTGTAGTCAATTAAAAAGCGTCTTAATTACAAAACGGGTGAATATTTAATTAAAAACTTTCCGCACGCGAGTAATTCCTTATTCCATGTATACGAGATTGAGTCAGCGTCGATTCCTCTTTTCTACGAAGCCGTCGACATTCGACAAGGGTTTTTAATTGAACGTCGACCCATTGTGCTCGTTAAAGCGATTCTGAGTTAATCACCACGTTTTTCGTTCGGCGTAATGGAAGAAAGTAATTATCAATTAACTGCTCGATAATGGATTGCGGTCGCTTATCCGTCGGCTTATCTCGGCGTGTAACGACCCGCTCCCGCTTTATCTTTTTAATAATGAATTTAAATCATCAATCATGCCTATGGTTTGTGTCAATATCCGATATTATGTTGTCGCAGTCCAGTTGCCCGCTTTTCGTCCTTCAACCGTTAATTAACTTAGATATGCTAAAAGCTTAATTGGCTTGTAAGTTACATTCAACCGTATTTTGTACAATACTGAAGATATGAAAGATTACGGTTAGATAGCATTGGAGAGCAACTTTACAAATCAAGATAATGAAGGCAAATACTTTAAAAATATATGTTTCAATGTTTGAGACCAAACGTTAATATAATATTATGTATGTGAATACTGTTGTTAAGTTTAAGTTTTCTATAACAGTGATAGGGAATATCTCAACTTACAGAGTGAAATAAAAATATGCCTTTTATAAAATTGATTTTTAAAAGTGTACAATATATAGAGATTATATATATATTATTGTACAATATATACAATATATTCAGACTGCCTCGGTGGCGTAGTGGTAGCGTGTGCGACTGCTAAGCTTGAGGTCTCGGGTTCGATTCCCGGGTCGGACCAAATGTTTGTATGATCTGCGAATATTTGTTTCGGAGTTTGGGTGTTTTCTATGTATAATATGTATGTATTTACAAAAAAAAAGTATATAAGTATTTATATCAGTTGTCTAGTACCCATAACACAAGCTCTGCTTAGCTTGGGACTAGATGGCGTTGTGTGTTAGATGTCCGGAATTTATTATTTATTATTTATTATTTATTATTATATTGTATATACTAGATTCATATTTGGACTACGCAAATATGACCATGTATCCGAATATCGCAATCAGCTTAAGTGGCTCCCAATTCGCCTTCGACGGAATGCTCATATTCTTTCCATGCTTTAATGGTATTCTATTTCATCCGTGCACTCCACCTTATTTGAAAGAATGTTTTGTCTTCCTCAGTGACACACATTCAAGATCTTTGAGGTCATCCGAATCTCTGGAACTGGCAGTACCAACACATTGCACCAGTTTTTATGACAAGTCGTTCACTGTACAGGCTGTCCGACTTTGGAATGCTTTGCCAATGGCTATAAAGCGTGCTAAATCTCTGCCTATATTTAGTAAAATGGTCAAGGAACCTTTCTTATTTCTTATGCCCTCTTAACTTTTATTATTGAATTTTATTTTGCATTTCTGAAATTTTTATTATGATAATGTGGATATTGTAGATTATTTTGTTATTTTTATTAATGTTTTATTATTTATTTTATTATTTGTATTATTATTTATTTGTACCATAACTGCCTATAATTAGTGTTTCTTCAGTCGATTTGTCCATCCAAAGGTTGCCTGGAAGAAATTGCTTTTCAGCGATAAGGCCGCCATTTGTACATGCTTATTATATTGTTAAACTCTTATTTAATTGGTGTACAATAAAGTTTATTCTATTCTATTCTACAATATAATTGGTACAATACAATGTAATTAGAAACTATTTGCCCTATTTTACTTTAAGATTTTTCTTACAGCCACAAACACCCACATAAGTGTGCGTATTTGGTATTATGCAGGTTGGTATAATGCTTATCAGTTTTAACCCAATGAATGTGTGAGTAGACAGTTTCTTTGACATTGGTTAAAAATTTGAAAGCGCCAGTGTGCTATCAGGTAGGTCATTCACAAACGGTTGTGAAAACATGAAGCGCGACTGCAGATGATGTGATATAGTACCTACTGTGAATTAGCATTGTAAATGCAATCACAGGTGTCAACCCGACATTCGCTTCTCGATTTTATGCGCCTTCCGCACCGACCACTATGAATATAACAATTTATTGTCTACAAATAATGATTAACATCCATGACTTCACATCTAATAAAGTTGTATTTATATTTGTTTGTAGATAACACGTAAACAATATTACTATTAATAAACAGTATTGGAGGTTCTTAGTAAGTGGCTTAATATTTCAAGGATCTGTACTACAGGATAAGTTTCGATGCTCAGGTGCTGCAATGGAATACCAATGGCATTAAAAATGCGATTTCGTTTGGTCCGCCTTGTACCCCTCGTGGTGTTAGGGATAATAATCTCTAAAAGAACATCAAAATGATATCACCATCATCATCATCAATAACCCGTAACGTCCAACTGCTGGGATCGGGTCTCCTTTCAGAAGAGGGTTAAGGCCATACGTCCATATGATATGGTTAATTACAGTCTTAATGCCTAGCTAAAATTAAAAATTATGTTCCCTCTGAGTTAAAGAAAGTTGTTAATTAATCATAATTATCAGGAAAACAAAATTTAAAAGAGTGACCGACTTCAAAAAAGGAGGAGGTTCTATGTTCCACTGTAGGTATTTCTTTTTATGTATATTCACCGATTACTCCGTCAATTGTGGACCGATTTGAAAATTATTTTTGTATTTTAATTTTTTATAGTCGCAAATAAAATGAATAATTTCTTAATTTTTGTCCGATCTCGTATCTTATCCGGGCTCATGCCTTTCCTCTTCCACACATCTGCCTCGGTGGTGCAGTGAAAGCGAATGTGACTACTGTGCTTGAGGTCTCAGGTTCGATTCCCAGACTGGAGCTAAAGTTTATATGATCTATAAATATATCATTCGGAGTGTGGGTGTATTTCTTTGTATCATCATCAGTCTATCCCAGTCCACTGCTGGACATAGGCCTCTCCAAATGCACGCCACTAAGTTCAAACATTTTTTATTATTTTCTATGTATAATGTATGTATTTCCAAAACAAGGTGGTATAAATGTATTAATATCAGTTGTCTAGTTACTATTTAGTTTTTGCACATCTAACACACAACGCCATCTAGTTCTAAACTAAGCAAGGCTTGTACAATGGATACTAGACAACTGATATAAATACATACAAACTTTTTTATATTGTTACACTGCTTAGTTTGGGATTAAATGATCTTATGTGAATGTAATATAATAACATAACACTTTCACTTCCGATCATATCTAGACCATATTAAGTGACAACTCCCTGCAGTTTCATATCAGTCTGAATTATGACGGTGGAACCGGATTTTATTGTGTTGTTCGACAAAACAACCATTAAGCGGATTAAACATGTACGGAACCAATTAAGGCCTTAAAAGCCGACAATGTTACTTGTACCACGCTCGGTCGCCGGCTGACAGACCGCGGCTATTAAATCTCATTAAAATACCTAGTGGACGACGATCACGAACACTTATTTATTGTACTAGGGATAAAGGCTGGTTTACACGTTTACATTCATTAGTTACTAATACTAAGTTAAGGGATCATAAGCCACATACAGCAATATTGAACCTAAGCACCTACCATTTATGTTTGATTTTTAAGTCGCTTAAACCAACTAGTTTTATGTGTTCTTGGTTTTGCTTCTAAGTGTTTACAAACGACCTACAGTAGTAATTAATAAATACATTAGACATATAGGGACCATAGTAATAATCTTACAAATCTCCCACATGACTTTCTGATACCAAACTAGGCCTACCCTGGTGCTGGTATAATCATCTTGATGATGAGTATTGTTTATACATGTGATATGTATGTCCAAATGCATACTACTATACACACGGTATAAATGATCATGAATGATGAGTATGAGCTCGTCATAATATTACATGTCCTGGGGAGGTATCGAACCCATGACCTCCGGCTTCAGGGTCACTAACTATTAAACGAACAGGCTCATCATAGAGTAGAATACATAATGCAAAGATCGATATTTTTTATTGAATAGGGGGCTAAGAAACAGGCGTATCGCCTGATGGTAAGCGATTACCGCCGCTCATGGACGCCCACCAGCGGCGCCCACAGCCAGACACCAGAGGCGTCACAAGTGCGATGCCGGCCTTTCAAGAAAGAGTACCGTTCAAACCGGACAGTTGTGGACTATCAACCATTTTAGTGATGGAGATGAAACTGATGTTGCGTAGGACGATGGCGGAAAGAGGCGGCAGGAATCAGTCAAAATAATTCCTCGGAGCACTCCCCATAATAAATGCTGTAGAAGATGCATATCGAAGTCTTATCTCTACGCAGCGCCAAAGAGTCCAGCCGAATTGAAACTTCTTGGCAGTCGACGATTCGTACGCTCTCCGTTAAATGTGGACAGTATTTCATATGAGGCCAAACTTGCGCCTTATAAAGCAGAAGGCGGTGGAGGAGGAGTGAAATACTATCTCGAGCTGTAAAGCACGCCAAGCTTCTCAGAGGCCAATTTGGTCTTATCCTCCAAATGTTCACGGAACTAGACTTCACTCCATATGTAGACACCAAGTATTCCAATGTTGGCTGAGGCAGCTAAAGGAAGTATCTTCAAACCGAGGACATTCGACCCAAAGCACTTTTTATCTACTAGGTAGTATCAATCGCATAACTTTCACTTACACGCGCAAATACAGCGACTAAATTCACTACTTGTGTAATAAATGTGTACACCGGGCTTAAATTATTGCAAGCTAAGGCAACGGAACAGCGTACCAGCTCGCTCGTCTCTCGTTAATTAGCTACATTATCGCTGAATCTACGCGACGTGTAACAATCACAATTACGTGGGGGAATCGTACCGCAAGCGATCTAAACTCCATTATACTTTAAGAGAGTATAGGCGTTTAAATTAACAGTAGGGGCTATAGTGATAGACCAGTGAGTCGGAACTGAATGCCGCAAGTTCCAGTGAGTCGGAACTGAATGCCGCTAGTCCCAGTGAGTCGGGGCTGAAGTCCGCTGATCCCAGTGAGTCGGGATCGCATGCGGTGCGCGGTGCTGCGGTGAGGTCCCCAGTGAGTCGGGGCGATTGCTGTGTAGTGGCTGGCTGCTGCGTAGACGGGAGAGATGTGCTCTGCTTACATGGACCGTAGGTGCAGTGTGCTGTGCCTAGACGCTGTAGAGGCCGTAGGGGTTACCAGGCTGGAGCGGTCGCGTCCTGCATGTGGTATACCCCAGTTGAGGCCGAAGTTGCTGGCTGGCTTGAGACTTGCTGTGGGAGTGAACATGATGGTGGCGCGGCTTGAAGGCTGCTTCCAATCACGTCGGGGTCACCACTGTGGGGGAACGAGTATCATGTTCCACCCAACACAAAGGGAGGATCCTCCGACCAGGCGAGGTGATCATGCCTGGCGGGCTACTGCCCAACAGTTGATGTTGGGATGTTGTATATATGATAATTATCGGCGCGGGAAATTATTTGCGCGATTCAGGATTGGTAGTTACTCCATGTAGTGTAGTTTGTAGGTACAGTGCGTTACTTCGTAGTTCAGTGTATCTTCGGTAGATGGCGCTGTATGTGGAGGTCGCCACATCACTCCCCTCCAAGACTGGAGGTCGATATATGTTGAGTCAGGTGTCTGTGCTCTGATGCGGAGCTTGCCAGTGCCAGGAGTGAGTAGTTCCAGTGAGTCGGAACTGAATGCCGCAAGTTCCAGTGAGTCGGAACTGAATGCCGCTAGTCCCAGTGAGTCGGGGCTGAAGTCCGCTGATCCCAGTGAGTCGGGATCGCATGCGGTGCGCGGTGCTGCGGTGAGGTCCCCAGTGAGTCGGGGCGATTGCTGTGTAGTGGCTGGCTGCTGCGTAGACGGGAGAGATGTGCTCTGCTTACATGGACCGTAGGTGCAGTGTGCTGTGCCTAGACGCTGTAGAGGCCGTAGGGGTTACCAGGCTGGAGCGGTCGCGTCCTGCATGTGGTATACCCCAGTTGAGGCCGAAGTTGCTGGCTGGCTTGAGACTTGCTGTGGGAGTGAACATGATGGTGGCGCGGCTTGAAGGCTGCTTCCAATCACGTCGGGGTCACCAGTTTCGGGACAGCTGAGAGGCTTGCTGACCCGTTGGTTTGTGTACTGACCCGGCCCTACACTATGCCAGCTGGCTTAAATACAGCAGAAACTGGAATAGGTATATTGGCCGGCCCAGCTGATTAGCCTTCGATCCGTAGCCTTAATACCAGGGAAAGGTGATGGTAACTATTTTAACCGGCCCAGCTGTTAGCCTTCGTACCGTAGTTAGAATAGTAGTGAAACTCGAGGAGGTTACGACTTATCTGATTTATTTACACAAATGCATTTTCTTATAATTACATTTTGGCCGACAACATAGGACAGTGAAAGCGAGCTTACAAAACTACACAAAAACCTCAGCCAATTGGAGCGAAGGAACTTTAGCGTAAATACGAGCGCGCGCCGAGAATCCGTTCATTTACGGCGCATGCTTTGTGACTGGCGGGGCGGCTGGCGCGACGCGACGGCGCGGGAGCGCTGTCGCCACACATTCTTATGCCCCTACCGAACCATTCTAGTAACACACACTCCGAACAGCTGAATAGGTTTCAAATTCCAGTTACTATTTCAAAATTTTCAAAAAAGATACTAAGGTAATTTAAGATCATGTATTCAATACTGTCGTTTGTTATATGATGACTTTTGTAAACTTGGACAGGTGTTTAACGATCTCTTATTGTCTAAATATACCAATTCTCAGACATCCAATTGTGCCTAATATGTTTGGTTGCTTTTATTCTGTTTTTTTTTTTAATTTTAGCAGGAGTAAGTTTATTTACGTTTTGATGGTTAATATACATTAAACATTACTGTTGATATCAATTGTTAAAGACAGATCTGCATCTGTCAGAATAATTGACTACTCCATTAAGATCAACCTCTGAAGTTTTTTCTTGCGCTTCCGAAAAAGTATTTACCTATCACCGATTTCATATTTACTATCTGAACTTTTATGATTTCCAAGTATATATTAATTTAGAAACAATACTAATATATATTTATTGCTGCTTTTGTTCATTTCATCTTTGGTTATTTCCATTTACACGAACAACTAATTCAACAGTTATTAGATTTTTTATTATAATTATAGTCATTGCAAATAAACATAAATTGCTTTTGAATGAATGGTTTAATAATACTCAAATCATTTTAAGTAATTGAAAATGTTAATATCACAACACCTATTGTACTTCTACCCAAGCAAAATGAATTATACGCTTGGTAATTTGGTTAATTTTTAAATTGCTCTGAACTATGATAGTTAAATGTATGCTCTAGTCAACTATTAACTATGTGCTTTCAATATTTTCTTGCTTATTTCTGCTCCTGAACTATCATATAAACCATAAAAAAGTATGTTATCGTACTTTCATTTAGTAATTAATGATTATTTATTGTTCTTTAGCAATAAAAAATAATCATAAAATTGAAATCGCTTCATAAACGTCATTTGTTCACATAAAATATTCTTATTCTACTTATTCCTTGAAATAAATTAACTCATTATAAACGAACTTGGTTTGGCAAGCAGCAAGACCGTAATATTCATGTAGGTACATAGTATTAAAGCAAGTTGAAATAATGAATAAGGAAGTAATCAAAACGTCTTTAGCCATATTATACCGTGTGGTCTCTAATATAAAGTTTTAACATGGCAGCTAATCAATGGTGTCGTTCACATGAGCCCTGTCACGGATAAATTCATGGCGTGAAACACACCATTACGTCCGGCTACTTAATTATAAGTGTCCGGCGGTGTCCGGCTTATATGGCAGCGAGTTTTATGTACTAAATTATGCAGACTGTCTGGGTTAATTTGCGCAAATTACATTTCAACCGGTGGTTTAGCACAATACTCGTAGGTAGATTAAAGAATGTTCGATTCGGTACAGTTACACTAATTATTACTTAGTGTGGGTGGTAATCTTTGCTATTTAAATAAAGCTATTATAATACATATTAAGACTCAGATGTGGAAATTCAATTATCTTTTATGTAAACTGTGACATTAAATATACAAATTAAGATAATTAAACTTGAATCCACAATTTCAGTTTTAGTTAAAATAATGTACAAATCTTTAAGCTGTCAGCTTGTTTTAAACACGCACTACAACATACTTAAGAGCACATTTATTTTATTATAGAGTGTTCTATACAATTAAATGATGTGTAAAAATTTTAACTATGCGATGACCCTGTATCCTGTTGCTGTGAGGGCCTACGTTCTATAAGAAGCCGATTTATTATCCACTAGCTGAACCCCGCGGTGCTACCCGCGGTACGATGATAACTGCGGGCAACGCCGCGAGGCGAAGCTATATCTTTATAAATAGTAGCCTATGTGTTATTCTGATGTATAAGCTATATTGTGGTAAAGTTTCATTCAAATCTATTCAGTAGTTTTTACGTGAAAGAGTAACAAACATCCATACATACATACATCCATACTTACAAACTTTCAAATAATAGTAGTAGGATAAGGGACAATTATTCATTTTCAGTTGCACCATACTGACCCCTCCTTGATTAGGCTTCTATAGGGTTAACACTTTTGCGTAGGTGAAAGTTAGATTATTTCCATTCATGTCTTTGTACAAGCATAATTTGACATGCACTAAATGTATGCCGAACGTCTTGAAATTTTATTTAACAAATTTCGTCGTAGAACAAAAAATTCAGTTATAATTACGAATGCGATGAATACACAGAGTGAAAGAAGTGTCCATAGTTCACGGAGGACTATTACTTTCATTAGTCAGATGAATGACTATGACTAATCACTTTAGACTTACAAATCTTACGTTTAGATGTAATATGGTCAATTAAGTTAACCGTCACTTGTATTTAGCAAAGTTAAATCAGCTCCTTTCAGAAGTTTATTAATAAAAAAGCAATGCCTTCTTTCCTGCACCATACCCATTTTTCCGTTCGTGGGAGAGCCACGCTTCTGCATGAATTGGCCGGCTCGACCGGAATGATACCACGGCCTCAAAGAAAACCGGTGTGAAATATGCTTGCGCTGTGTTTCACCGAGTGACTGAGGATACCGGAGGCCCATACCCCAATCCCTCCCTCCATCCCCCATCCCATCCCTCAAAGGTCGGCAACGCACTTGTGACGCCTCTAGGGTTGCGGCGGTAATCGCTTACTATCAGGTGATACGTCTGCTCGTTTGCCCACTATTCAATAAAAAAAAGCCCCAATACTTTCATCTATATATATCTATTTAAATAAAAAGGAATCACAAAAATGTATGAATACCTATAACTTTCGATCGACTGCACCAAATTGAATAATTCTTTTTTTTTGTTTTATTATGTATATATGTTACTATTCACAAAAATAAATAAGGCAACACGAAGTTCGCTGGGTCAGCTAGTTAAAAATAAATGCTTGTTTCATACTTGCAAGTGCACAATGATTTATTCATCGACGGTTATAGATGCTAAACAAAACTCGTAAGTATATTAACATAATTTAAAATAAACGCTTACAAAGTATATCGTTCTTTTCAAGTACTTATAATTATACGTAAAAAATGCAAGTAAAGTACCATAAACATGAATGTCTGTGCATTACCGACAGTAATGAATATTGCATTAAAACCTTAGTCTTTGTTATCGGGTTCATGAATAACGAATTATACTTCAAGTCGAATAACATTTAGAAACATTGAATAATACACGAATAATCGTAGATACGATCAAATCGGGCACGCAACGTCGCGAGGCAATAAAGGTAATGTAGGCAAGGTATTTGCCAATATCCTCGTAGAGTGGCCCTCCCAAATATCTTGAGATTGTATTCCCCCTACATAAAAATTGTTCCGGAATAGAGATACTACCCGGATAAATATTCAATTTCACTACGGACGAAAAAGATTTGATACCTTTGGTACCTACCAGGTTTATTGGATGATAGCCTTTGGAATGGTGTGGATAATCATATTCATAGTTTTTCGACAAAATATAGATGAGTTTTTAGATGAAAATAGTATTTTTTTCGCCGATAGTGGCCTTTCACAAACAATACTGTCACAGGCCTATATATAGCGGATACATCATTTTTGATCCTCACGAAATTATTTACGAAACTCTAATCTTTAAAGTGGAATTTAATACAGTTGAACACCTTGATTTTAATGTAAGCGTAGCATTAAAATCATGCGTTTCATATTAGCTTTATTGAGGAAGAAAATATGATTACGCTATGGCTCATAATACGAGTAGCATAGCAGTAACCGTAATGCGGGTGAAACCTTATGATGCTGTACGTAATCCTAATAACATTATAAACGTGAAAGTGTGTGAAGGTGTTTGTAACTGAGTCACGCTTTAAACGATAAACGGATTTAGATAAAGCCTTAGATATCTATAGCTTGTATTCTGGATTAATCTATAAGTCTTTTATAATCGGGATATAATGAGTCCTTCAAAGTTTTTCTTTCTATAAACTTTATGTGGAAATTGGAAAGCCAACATTAAAATTAAACATTTTAATTAAATCGTGATATAATTATAAAGTATTTGTTAAATTGAGCAAAATCGTCAAGTTTATATTATATAATAATGTCAGTTTTATGATTATTAACGATCAAAGTTTCAATTTTCAACAATTTTTGCTATTAATATATCTTATTATTGGAAGTAAAGGGCAGTTGTAGAATAAAGAGCACTTGGCAGTAAATGTAGGTTCGTGGCATATCCACTAGTCGAGCGACCCTCTTGAGAGGTAAAGAGAGAACGACATGTAGATGAAAAGGGCAGCTGAATCTAATACAATCGGGGAAAGCGATACTCGCTAACATCTAGGGTTGGCAATATTTCACTGAATATTTTTTTACTGGTTTCGTTTTATTCTTATCCAACTACATAAGTTTATCCTTATGAATGGATGTTTTCCATGAATTGTATTCCATGTCTTAGTTAGAAGTTTAATTAAAACATATTAAAAAAGCCAAATCAGAACTAAGAAATTCTTCAATTAGTCCATTTACATCATCTCTACGAGTATACCGAAGTAAATAAAACAGTCCAAGAAGGACGAGATCCCTTGATATTATTAACTATAGTTTTAATGTAACCTGTAAAAATATGTTTTGATAAATAATTAATTGATATCAGAATTCTGAAATTGGATTGACCATAATTCCGTAACTTAATATTAGGTCTTTACCTATGAAATTGCCGTTTTGTATGCAATAAGTGAAAGTACTTATTTTTTCAAACTTTTTTATTGCTGTTATTCGAAGTAATCACCCATGCAATCGACGCATCTTTGCCAACGCATTGGCAGTTTATTGATGCCCTTCTTGTAAAAATCAGCTGGACGGGAGGCAACAAACTCTTCAAAGACATTTTGTACTTTTTTTTTTTTTTTTTTTTTTTTTTTTCATGCCATTTTGTAAAAAGCTGTGGTGAATCACACCCGCACTAGACCACCAAACAGTGACCATCACCTTTTTAGGGGTCATTTTTGGTTTAGGGCATTGCTTTGGTGCTGAACCAGGGTCTAACCAACTTGCTGAGCGCTTTCGATTGTCGAACAGAATCCATTTTTCGTCGCACGTAACTATTCGTTTCAAAATTCCTTCATTTCTTTGCCTGTTGAGCAGCGAAAGGCAGGTCTCGACGCGTACGTTGCACTGGCGATCGTTAAGGTCGTGGGGCACCCATCTATCAAGCTTTTTTACCTTGCCAATTTGTCGCAAATGGATCAATATTGTTTTGATGCTTACTTTAAAAGCTGCTGCTAGCTCAGCTGTAGATTGAGTTTCGTCAGCTTCCACAATCACCTTTAATTCATTATTGTTAACCAAAGTCTCCGGACGACCACGAGCTTCATTTTTCAAGTCACAATTTCCAGAACGGAACCGGGAAAACCAATAAAGGGTTGTGCGTTCGTTTGTACAGTTCTCTCCGTAAACGTTTTTGATGTTACGTGCTGTTTGTGTCGCGTTGGTGCCACGACGGAACTCATATTCCATAATTACACGAATTTTTAAAGTATCCATTATGACGAAAAATGTTCAAATGTAATGAAAATACAACGCTAATCAAAAAGCAAAAGACTGAGTTTGTAAATATAATGTCATGGTTTTAAAACAAAATTAATTGGAATTTAGAATACAGAGCCATTACAAACTTTTTTTTATTTGAAATGACCAGTACTGAAGAAACGCAATTTCATAGGTAAAGACCTATTATCATCCTTTTACCTTCCTATTAAATGAGAACCTTCTCATTTATCAGAATTACATTCAACAGTTCTATTAAATTACCTGAACAAATTCAAAGAATAAACAGTTCTATATTTATGCTCCATTTCGTATCAAACACTGATAACTACGAGAAAGTAGTTAAAGAGGAATGTAAAGTTTTATTGTGTTCTGTGATACGGCGCGCGCAAAGTATCGTATTGTTAGCAATGGTGGCAACCCTAGGTACTCTCGGTGGGGGCAGGGGCGGCCGGGTATTGAATGAGATTGCTTCTTACTTCGGCAAATGGATCACGTAGTGGATGAGATGTCACAGTGTTTTAAGATCCCAATTCGACCGATTCGTTAGATAGTTTAGCCTACTTATATTTGGACGTCTAATGGTCTGGTCTGGGCAAAATTTTATTTATTATGTGCTGTATTTAACAGCTACCATAAAATTGTTATTAAAGTACAACAGTTTTAATCTCAAATGTTAAATATTTAAAGAAGTATTTAATTACTACATATTTCAGTAACATTCTCATAAAACTAAGTCGCTTCAAGTCTATTGGTCTAAATTTTCATCTACATTTTAAATAGCTGATTTAACCGATTTTTTAAATTTCGCTTTATTTAATACATTCTTGTAATAGAAATGAAACCAATTATAATTGAATCGTTAAGAGAATCGTAGCACTTAGGCAATCTTCAAATAAGCACTAGTAAATAAAATATAATAGCACAACGCTCCAAGTCAGGCCTTTAAAGTATCCATTACGTAATCAAGTAGATACATTCACACCCAGTAATTGGGAAATTCCCGAGCCGGGCCGCCCGCCGTAGCCGCGTCGGCGGCGGTCGGGTGCTGAAAAACAATTTCACGCCAAATCTTAGCTTGTGTTTTCCTATTTCCTTTTTATTTATCTTTTAGTCTTTCCTTTTCTTGAGAATCAATTTCACGGATGAGCGTCGCGATGATCTCAGTTCAAAAAGCGCGAGGGTTCGTTCGATCGGTGCACACGTGCAGTCCTTAGTCAGTGGTCCGCTGGTACCGGTTTGTCTCGTGTCCGTTTCGAAAAGGATCGCGTCTCGCTCTGCTCATTACCCAGTGACGCAACGTCGCGTCCCGATAATAAGCTTTCTGCTCGTTGCTCCTTGTGATTGGATGGGTTATGCGTGTGTTATCTGCGTGCGCTACTCGTGATACATCTAGTCCAATTTTCTTTTACATCATTCCGCTAAGCACTTAGCTATTTTTCAATCTTCACTTTTTATCGGACAATTTACTTTATACTGAGAGTTGGGCATAGTTAAATTATAATCTTAATTCACTGAATTAATGACTGTGAAACAATGTTATATAATTTACTGTATCCATACGACTAAGTACTGAATAACAGTGATTGTTTTGGCGCACACCCAGATGGCAATGCGCATTTTGCTGACGTTTAAAGCGTGGGCTACTGTAAAGTATTTAGGTACTTACTTTATTTACTTGTATCTCTTATATATATATATATATATATATATATATATATATATATATATATATATATATATACACGAAACAATTTCCTCAAACCTTTTGTGAATGTTTAACGAGAGAAAAGATAGAGTAAAATCAAAATAAAGTGCTGACATGAGATGCCTTTTAAACATTGAATTGGGACGGAGATCGGTGGGCCGGTTGGAACCGCACGCTTCAAAATTGTCGGGCCCAGGCGCCAGCGTTCCCTCGGAATTGACAATTTTACGGGCGGTTTATTTCCGGACACCGAACTTCCTTGGTCAAATCCTCGCTCCCTCTGGCCACCTCCCTAAACACCCCACAACCCCTTCGCTTCTCTGCAGATAGACTCTGCTAAAACCAACAATATTAACAATTACAATATATCTTTGAACATTATTTAAATTCATAAAATTATCAGTGGGTACTAAAGTATTCAACTACGTTTTAAAAGTTGCCGATATACACTTACGGTAGGTATCTACATAAAATTTACATTGTATGTAAGTGTCTTAAGCGAAAGCTTCCCACTTAAAAGCTCTACAAATGCACTGAAAGCTCTTTCGCGCACTAATCTCAAACCTTTTAGCTGCAATCAAAAGCCCAGAGCGCTCGGCGCGGGGAGCGGCGGGGCCGACGTCATGCTTGTGGAAGCGACTAGGAATTTAATTTACATTTTTAATTAAGTTAAATTTTGTTCGAAAAGCTTTCACAGAATAGGAGTTTTCTTGATTAGAGTTCAGCTCAGCCTGAAGTTTGAGATTGATTAGTGGAGGTTTAATTGCTCCTCCGGTGAATAATGAATTCAATCAGTTCAGAATCAGAACGGGTGTCTTACCGATTAAAGCGATAGTTAACGTATTACAATTAATTTTATGCATTAGCCGCTATACAAACATGTTAAAAAGTATTTTTTCGTTCGGTATGGAACGCATGGCGTGTCCATATTTCGCCTCACGTCGAGTAGGATGACGCGACGGCCGGCTGCTACGTAATTGATGGTTGGGGTGAATTTTAACGTAATGTTGCTTAATTGATCGCGTTGATAACATAATCATAATGGACTTACGTTATAATGCAAAACTACTATGCGCCCTCTTTAAGTAGCGTGCATGAATAGGTTTAAAAACCCTATTACTTTTTAGTATGCTTTTAGTGGTTTAATAATTTATATTATAGTTAATTAGCTGACCTGCGCATACGCGACTGCCTCTTTTACTGCCCGTAGAGTGATGTTATACAGCTTGAACAAACTTGTTTACCATAAAAAGGTTATAGCGAACCAACTTTTATAGATAGATCTATGCTGTTGATTACTTTTTTTAAACTTTTAAAGGGAAACATTTCCACATTACATATGTGTAACTCTAGCGGTTTTGTCAGCGCACGCCAGCTCGTAGATGGTAATGTTTTTCCTTGACACTTATCGTCATATTTTAGACAATTCACACTATATCTTTATAAATTGTAGCCTTTGTTTTATTCTGGTGTATAAGCTATATAATGTAATTTAAATCTATTCAGTAGTTTTTACGTGAAAGAGTAACAAACATCCATCCATCTATACTTACAAACTTTCGCGTTTATAATATTAATAGGATTTTTGAGAAACTAACTGTTTACGCAGCCCACGCAATGAAAGCTCTCAAGTGGAATATTTTTTCTTAGTTTTTGCAACAATTTTGCCTTCTTATATAACTGGGTTATCTTACACTGAAATATGTTTTTAAATCGGACAAGTTCTTCCCAAGATTAGCGCGTTCAACCAAACAAACATACTGTTACGAGCTGGGTATTAAATAAATTAAAGTACTCGATTAATTACCAAAAATAACACAATAATTATTAAGAACACTTTTTACAATAAGAAATCACTAAATCACTGGTTAGTCGCACTAGAAGATCTCTTCGATGTTTATCCGCTGTATCGTGAAACAATACTGTCCCTACGGCCAACACGTTACGCTTTTATATGGCCGTGGAAATTAC
This sequence comes from Spilarctia lutea, assembly GCA_916048165.1. Classification (NCBI taxonomy): domain Eukaryota; kingdom Metazoa; phylum Arthropoda; class Insecta; order Lepidoptera; family Erebidae; genus Spilarctia; species Spilarctia lutea. The sequence continues at coordinate 11,531,160 of OU696475.1, read as the reverse complement.
TCGAAACTACGAAAATATTCGATCGATGTTTCTAGGCTAAATAGATTACTCTAGAGCTGCTTGTAGCGCCATCTAGCGTCGAGTAATCGTCATAATGCACACAGTTGCGCGCTTTCCGACACTAGATGGCGTTGTCCTCGACAGTTCTCGATTCTTCTAGTGGACACTAGATTCATCTGGTTATGGCGCAACACTGCCCCTTCCTAAGACATGCTCGTCCCGAGCATTATCGGTTCCATAGTATCGCGCCAGTCGATCTACATGAACTATCTTTGGGGCGCCTCTTGGACACTTCTGTATCCGGTAGGTAACATCATTGATTTTAGTGACTACCCGGTATGGCCCATCCCATTTTGCTTGTAGCTTCGGAGATCTCCCTTTACTGCGAACTGGATTATGTAGCCATACTAGCGAACACTCTTCGAAGCCCTTATTATTCGCTTTCCGGTCATAACGGGTTTTCATCTTTTCAGACATTTGTTGGCCCGATTGTCTGACATGCTCATAAATGTCATTCATCTTGTTCCGCAAGTCATTCGCGTACTCCGTTATACTTCGCGGGGTATCAGGTGGTATTCCAGTGATCAAGTCTGCGGGCAACCGTAGTTCTCTTCCGAAGTTTGCAAAAGCTGGTGTTACGGAAGTACATTCGTGGACTGCACTTCGGTATGACAGAAGAAACGGTTGGATGTGTTTGTCCCAATCTTTTTGCTTACTTTCAACTACTTTTGCCAGATACCTCTCTAGTGTTTGGTTAAATCGTTCCACCATTCCGTCCGATTGTGGGTGGTAAGAGGTGGTTCTGGTTTTGTGAGCACCCATCACTCGACACATTTCTTAAAATATTTGAGACTCAAAATTTCTTCCTTGGTCACTGTGGATTTCTAAAGGCACTCCAAAACGACAGAAGACTTCGTGCACTAATTTATCTGCAACTGTTGATGCCTCTTGGTTGGGAATGGCAAAGACTTCTGGCCACTTAGTGAAGTAATCCATTACGACCATGAAGTACTTGTTTCCGTTTTCACTTTCAGGAAACGGTCCCGCTACGTCTATTGCAATTCTTTCCCAGGGTGCACCAACATTGTACAATTTCAATGCGCCTCTGCTACGTGTATGAGGTCCCTTCACGGCCGCACAACTGGTACACTTGCGACACCAGTCCTCAACATCATCACGACAATGAATCCAGTAGAATCTTTCCCTTATCTTTAACAATGTCTTCTTCACTCCCATATGACCTCTTGAACATCCGTTATGGTAGAGCTGCAGGACCACTGGTATCTTAGATTTAGGAACAACCATTTGCAGATGACAGCTGTCTCCTCGAGTGTTTTCCCATTTACGGCACAAGACTCCATCCTGGATGACTAGACTATCCCATTGAGCCCAATAACTCTTCGCGGTCGAACTCAGCGATGCAACTTCGCTCCAGTGTGGCTTAGGAGTCGCGGCTTTAATCCACTCGAGAATTGGTTTGAGATCCGCATCCTCTTGCTGTGCTTGCTGTAGGCTTTCCTTCCATTCGTTGCTAAGGTCCGTCTTTATCGTCCTTACAGCTTCCTTTACTTCTTGCTTGGCGTAGTGCTTGCAGTCTTCAAGGCAAGGTCTTCTTGATACTGCGTCTGCGTTACCGTGAGACTTTCCACTGCGATGTCGGGCAGTACTATCAACCGCCTTATTCTCCTGAAACCGTTCGTGTTCTCTTCCTATGCTTCGCTTAGGGCAGCTGGACCGAAGGTGACCTATTTCACCACAGGCGTAGCATCTAGGGCTGTACCCCTTAAATCGGTCCCGCACCGATGATGCCACATCCTCCCGGACCCGATGAGACCGATGGTCTTGTCTCACAGCTTCCACCTCTAAAGCATGGGCCAGAGCGTCCTTGAGAGTTTCATGGTGCTCAAGTCTCACAGCAGCTCTGCCCTGCTGTTGTCGGGCAGTACTATCAACCGACTTATTCTCCTGAAACCGCTCGTATTCTCTTCCTATGCTTTGTTTAAGGCAGTTGGACCGAAGGTGACCTTTTTCACCACAGGCGTAACATCTAGGGCTGTAACCGTTAAATCGGTCCCGCACAGGTGATGCCACAACCTCCCGGACCCGATGAAACCGATGGTCTTGTCTCACAACTTCCACCTCCAAAGCATGGGCCAGAGCGTCCTTGAGAGTTTCATGGTGCCCAAGTCTCACAGCAACTCTAACTTCGAGGTCACGAATGCCATCGGTGAAAGCCTGAACCAGATTTCCGTCAACGAGCGCAGGTGCAGACTGGTATGCCTTACGGACCAGTTTCTCAACTTCCAGAGCCCACTGTTGCAAGGTTTCACCGATGCGTTGGGCACGATCCTTCAGCTGTGCACGAAACACGTGCTCCAGATGAGCGTCACCATATCTTGCCTCCAATGCCTCCAGCAGTCGCTCATAGGTAACCTCCTTATCGAGGGCTTCGAGGACGGTTAGAGCCTGGTCTCGAAGACCCAAGGTGAGCGCGGTCATAGCCTGATCCTTAGTCCAGCCGTTCACCTTCATAACAGCCTCAAACTGAATCTTGTAGGCTGACCACGAAGATGTTCCATCAAACGGCGGTACTTTGAACCCCCGCACCGAAGGGGCAGCAGTTACAGTAGTCGACGCTCCGTCTCCAACTTTAATGTTTCCTAAGGCCTTCTTCACGTCAGCAATTTGAGTTTCGGCCTCCGTGATACGATTCTCGTGTTGAAGAACCTGATCCTTCACTACCTTGAGTTCTTTGCCGAAAGTCTCATGAATGCCTTTTAACAAGAGCATCTGTTCCTCCTGACGGCGAGCCTGGTCTTCCTTGTCCCGCTGCAGTTGTTCTCCCAAGCGGCAGGCCTGCTCCTCCTGGCGGCGGGCCTGCTCCTCCTGATGACGGACCTGCTCCTCCTGGCGGCGGGCCTGCTCTTCCTTGTCCCGCTGCAGCTGCTCTTCCAAGCGGCGGGCCTGCTCCTCCTGACGGCGGGCTTGCTCCTCCTGACGGCGGGCTTGCTCCTCCTGACGGCGGGCTTGCTCTTCCTGACGGCGGGCCTGCTCCTGGAGCATCGCTATTAGGGCCGTGATATCTGGAGCTGCCGCCGATGCCGATGTAGACGGCGTGGTTTCCATCGCTGTCTGCTGATCCTCCGATGTAGGCAGTTGGGCACTTCCAAATCTCCTCTGATCAGCCTCTTGCTGGCGCTGACTCCTAGTTCGGATACCTTCCGTGTCCTCCTTTGGTAATACCGGCATACTTTAATCCCACTTCTGACACCAAATTGTTACGAGCTGGGTATTAAATAAATTAAAGTACTCGATTAATTACCAAAAATAACACAATAATTATTAAGAACACTTTTTACAATAAGAAATCACTAAATCACTGGTTAGTCGCACTAGAAGATCTCTTCGATGTTTATCCGCTGTATCGTGAAACAATACTGTCCCTACGGCCAACACGTTCCGCTTTTATATGGCCGTGGAAATTACTCGAAACTACGAAAATATTCGATCGATGTTTCTAGGCTAAATAGATTACTCTAGAGCTGCTTGTAGCGCCATCTAGCGTCGAGTAATCGTCATAATGCACACAGTTGCGCGCTTTCCGACACTAGATGGCGTTGTCCTCGACAGTTCTCGATTCTTCTAGTGGACACTAGATTCAACTGCTTATGGCGCAACAATACGATTAATATGTAGTTTTGTGATTTATTTACATAACATAAAGATTGAGATACCAGACCACCATTGGTATGAGTTTGTAAATAATAACACCAAAATTATCGCATCAGTAGCTTTCTCAAAAATCATAAAACTGATGGTGTATAGGCATAAATCTAAAAAGGCACAAAAGGGCTGACATAAATGCGAATAAATAATCGACTCCCGTTGAGTACTCAGGGCGAGAACAAGTCGAGAGCCGGTGACGTACGATTAGACGTAGAATGTTTTATCCGGTACAGCGTCGCCCGTCATCCATTCCTCTTATCCCAGCACTCTGTTGTATTTTTGACACGTCGCTCAAGTACTGGCCTTTTCTTCAGGTGGTTTACTGAGCCCAAGTCTTTTAAATTCGCATTATATGTTGGGCGACATCGTTTGTCAGTCTCATGCTACCCGTAGTGACAAAGTACTGTGGGATCTTCTTCTTTATGTGTGTGATGGGATAGTCACGACATAATCTGACGGGATTATATTTTATTGCTCAATCTATTAAGGAACCACTAAGATTATCGAGGTTTATAATTTATCATATGGGATTAAAGGCAACTATACTACACCTGTCTAATTCGGCCCTGTCTAATGTAGGACCATTTAATCTTATGCCTATTGCTCTTTACCGTTTGAATTTTCTTAATCTCTTTCTATCTCCCTACTCCATCTTTCTTAGTTAAAAAGCTTGATGAGTAGCGCGAATGACGATATTGAGGAAAGTTATACAAAGATAATCGGTGGTTATGACCCAGAGGCTCGCAGTGACACAGCTGTCGGTCCCCTCCCGCCGTTCGGACCAAATCCGGCGCAAGCAATCCATATTAGATTTGCCCGCTCTCTCATATCCATTCTGAGATGTTCATATTTTATTGGGGCCAATAAAACGGATTCATGAATATGAGAAATGCATAACGAATACCGTATTTATGGATGGAGGCGCACCCGCTCCAGCGCGCTCCGCGGATATGTCGCGGGTAATTTGATAGCCGCCTTTGTAACAGGTGCTGATGGGAATTTCGATGCGGTTATAAATTTTTTTCTTCATTTCATTCAAGTTCGATAGCATATTATGTTTTTATTGTATGCTTAGCTAGTGATCTTTTTAACAGGCGACATTTAATCCTTACGGAATCATTTATGTCTAAAATAAAATAAGTTAATTTGGTTAAAAAGGGTTTCAACATCTGCTAAGAAATGTTTAATTATGTAATCGAAACCCTTAATCGATATTATTATCCATCCATAAAAGATTTATGAATAATATAACTTCATTATAATATTATAAATAGAAAACATTATTAAAACGGTTTCTTAATTAATGATATTCTCGTGTTGCACTAGAAACTACACACAGATTTTTTTTCTCATTCATTCTTGCATATTATGTGGCGTTTCTTACTTTTTTTTCATGAAACTGGACTGTTAACTTTAATAATACTAATTTGTTGAACATCTTTTAAGGTTCCGTTTCTCAAAAAAGTTAAATGAAAGCATCTTTAAATCACATTACAGAGAGCTTTGTGACTTTTATTATAAATATGCATAAACCGCCATCTTTATATCCAATTTCGATATTAACTTAATAATTAATGTGATGCAGGTCAGAAAGTCATTATTACGTAAAACCCATATAATGATCTTCTTCATTAAAGTTTGAAAGCGATTTATGTAAAATCGTTAACTGAATTAATGTGACTTATTAGATAATGCTACATAATTTAGTGGTGTCACAATAGTATTCTAATGGCGCGAAGTCGCCATCAGGTGATAAATAAAAGTGTTGAAATGATTTGAGTGTCTCGTATTTAATTAAATTAATTATTAAATAATTAACGTGCTTCAGCATAAATGGGCTGGTTACCAGTTTTAAGTAATTCCTTTATTGCATTTTACGGAACGTGTATAGTAACTAAATTCATAACACCTTTAGTCGTATCTATGAACAGTACGCTTGTGGTGTATACTAAAGTATTTTTGAGCGAGAATTACGGGCAGCAAATATAGTATTACCCACAGGCCAGGTGGAGGGATAAATTTGAGCAAAATGGTTGGTAGGAGATAAGCAAAGGATCGAACCACGTAATGTGCAATTGGAGAGGCTTATGTCCAACAGTAGACTGCGATAGGCTGATGAAATATACTAAGGTTTTCAATAAGATGATTATCATCAGTAGTTGATAGTAACTGAAGTTTTTTTAATAAATCAAATAAATAGTCCTCGACCCCTCTTTTTCCAAATTATTACATACGAACAATGGTTAATAAAAACACTCTATAAAATATTTTATTTATACACTTATAAGATGTTTTGAGGATTTAAATTCCTTGTCTAATAGTAACATACATTACTGATATTGGAGCTGCGCCGGCGCCGCCGGAAGCCGATAAATCGCTTCAAAGTATTCCCAAGATGGATCGCTTCATTGCAACCACAGACCCAGATGATAAAGAGTCTGTTTCCGACCTTTGTGTGTGCGTTCCTACTTCGTTTAGTTTATTTACGAGTAGCTCTTCTGCGGTGGTCGCTTTGTATTCTCTAAGGATATTGTTAAATAGAAGATCTAGACTAAAATAGGAAGTTTATAGTCTGTGTAAATATATGAAAGGATTGATAATGTACATATATTAAAGGTTTGATGTGAGATTGTAGATTTTATCAATCAGGTTTGATTTGTTAATTTTCATTAACCCATATTTTAATGATTTGTTTTTTAAAATATACTTTTCAAAGACTGATTAGCTGATAAAGTGCATTTTGATTTGGTGAAGAAATAATGTTTTTAACAGCTTTAATTATTCGGTTATAATTACAACTCACCGTACCTAGTATTCACGCATACCTAAGCTAGTCGTAACTTACATATTTATAAAAAAGGAAAAGATGAAAAGAATAAAACTAAAGATTTGATTGCACGGTTGGCCTGGTGGTTTAAAAAACGTTCACTACTGCGCCAAGTGCCGGGGGTTCAAATCCCACGTGGGACATCACTTTGTGTGATCCACAAAGTGTTGTCCTGAGTCTGGGTGTTATTTGTGTCCGTTACATGTATGTTTGTAAAGTCCCCCGCGACACAGGATGTATATTCCTAATGCGGGAGTTGTCTTTTTCAATAAAAAAAAAAATAAAAAAGACATAACGCATTCTGAAGATGTGCGGGTATTAAGTCTGCCGATGTACAGAAGTGCATGAAGTCGTAAAACACAGAACTAATAGAGCGGCCGCAGCTTCTTTAAAGTCATAAAAATTTGACTGTAGCTGTCATTACAATAGGATCAACAGAAACAAAATCAGTTACATACTAAAATCCTAACTAAATACTATTACATAATCGCTCAAAGGTAATGAACATGTAGCCCACTCTATTTTTCACAGATTTATCAAAATAAAATTGAGACGAAACCGGTTACATTGTTACAGTGACATCCTACAGTAATATTATAAACGCGAAACTTTGTGAGTATGGTTGTTGCTCTTTCACGCAAAAACTACTGAATGAATTTTGATGAAACTATACAATAATATACTCGTAGCTTATACATCAGAATAACACATAGGCTACAATTTATACAGACATAGCTTCGCTACGCGGCATTGCCCGCGGTTATTGTCGTACCGCGGGTAGCAACGCGGGGTTCAGCTAGTTTATAATATATTTAACTCACATCTAATCCAGTTATCGCTCTAACAAAGTTACAAAATTTATGTCATTCAATATTCACACGAGACAAGCCACAAGAGATATTAGTACCTCCCCAAGTATCAATTTACAGCTTTGCTTGGACGTCTCAACCTTCGCGGAATAATATCAACTGATAGTGCGTTTGTTATACACACTACATTGGAAATTCAACTCTACATCGTATATGTAAGACAGAAAATTGTTATTTAGATATTAAGTTGTGTATTGTTATCGAAAAGTAAGCCGTAAGGAATGGACAACAAGGTTCTCTTTAGTTATTTTTTATTTTCCTAGTTGGTACAGTTTGACGGCAGTTTGTCGGAGTAATAAGGTCTCGCGGAGTGGACGTAAGGAGAGGATATCGTTTATTCTAATGAGGTTTCGTAGCACGACTCGTGCTGGTGCTGGCCTCCTCAGCGTAATACGTACCTTCTTTAGATAGAAATCTTTGTAAATACAGATGTTTTAGTACCCTTTGTTGGACATGTTTATTACATAGTGAGATGTGAAATAGGGTGTGTAAGAGTAAGGAGAATATTTAGTAAATAAAGGCAAAGAGAAATTATTATTTTTTACTCGACGTCAAATGGAAGGGTAACAGTTTTTGCAGTATGTGTGTGTTTGTATGTTCCACCTTAGCGCCCAAACTACTGAACTGAGTTATAGTAGTAATAATTCGAATGATAAAGGCTATGTAAATTATATAGAAAGTTTTTACATCATTGAGTCATAGGTTTTTAAACTTTTTCTTGTTTTCTTTATACCTATATTAAATTCCACATTTCTCTTCTAAAATAGTTAATTACTCGTAAGATGTCTACCAAGAGCAGAATGCATAAATACATGGTGATAATTGATATTATTCCTTTGTTACTTACTGTTACAAATTTCCGTTTTATCTACACAATGAAATTATAGGTACAAAATTCATTACCCACATTATAATGTATACAAACAAAACTGTGATTCGAGTACATACCAAAGTTTATTAAAATTTGCATTTTGATGTAATTTAAAAAAAAGAAAATAAAAAAGTATTACATCATGCAATTCCCACGTTATTATTTTAAAAGTGGAACTTGAAGTCCACACGCAAAATGTTGATGTTTGGTGTGCAAACAAATTGCTTATTTACTGAACCCTCAGAATGCCAGGCTTCATTTGTCTCTTTTTGTGCTATCATAAAAACACAGTGATTCCGTCTATTAAATCATTTGTAAACGACAAAAACGTAGCGTGCAGTGTTCATTGTTCTGATGTCCACTTTTTGTTTCAGGACTTAAGTGTTGTTGTGTAATGCGCGAGTGACGGGCTCACCATGATTCGAGATCCTCCGGCCATGCACAAACCTGACAATGCCAGTAGTAAGTACAACTGTTATACATTTTTTCTCATATTCATTCCCTGGGTTTCGTAGAATACAAATAAGGAAGCAAACTACGCAGGACAGATACTGCAAAGAGAAGAAAAACTTAAAACGAACCTTGTATAAACCCATCTGTGGTATAATAGACCAAAATTGACTTACAGTGACCGTTGATAATGCTGATGAAAATTATTCAAAATGTTGCTGTATTTTAATAAATAAATAATAATAATAATAAATAAATATTCCGGACATCTAACACACAACGCCATCTAGTCCCAAGCTAAATAGAGCTTGTGTTATGGGTACTAGACAACTAATACAAATACATAATACTGTTTTTTTTTGTAAATACATACATATTATACATAGAAAACACCCAAACTCCGAAACAAATATTTGTAGATCACACAAATATTTGGTCCGACCCAGGGTTTGAACCCGAGACCTCAAGCACAGCAGTCGCATTCACTACCACTGCGCCACCGAGGCAGTTTTTTTTTTTTTTTTTTTTTTTTTTTTTTTTTTTTTTTTTTTTTATACCTGAGCTACCATTTGATGATTTTAAAAAGTTTAAATAGTAATTTTATACGCAAATATCTCAAATTCGATTATAAAGAGTAAATGTCGTGAGTTTCGTTTGAAGATTAAAAAAATAATGAATTGTGTGATCATTGGACAATTTTATTTTCCTCAATTTTACAAAAGTACGGGAGAGAATACTCCTTTTGAAAATTACACCTCTAACTAGTGCGCTGTATATTCTGACCTTGAGAAAATACAAAATACTTATTCTGCGGCGAATATAGATGACGAAGGGGATAACAGGCTACCAGATTGTGAATTTCGGAAGTTTTTTCATAATTGCTATAAATTTTTATTTAGAATCTTTTTTTTATTTCTAATACTTTTTGTGTTATAAGATAGTTATAATAGTATATGACGCCACCTGTGATATTAAAATTTTTGGTATTACAGCCGCACTATTTTCAAATAACAAAAGAATTTTATGAATTATATGACACAATAACTAAATCAAATTCCAAAAAATATATAAGCAGTGGAGACGTTTTCGTTTTGCCAACGTCAATTTTTTCATAATATTAGGACAAACAGGTCGCGAATAAAACTCGGGAAGGGTTGTGCCATAAACCGCCCAGCAGCGTCCGTCGCGATATTAAAAAGGGGACGAACGATATTGCAATATCACATTTATGCGAAATGTCCGACACCAGATCGTATTGATAAAAATAAGCGATTTTTTATTGTGCCCCACAAACTTGTACTGATACTATGTTTTTCTACGGTATTGCTGATTGTAGTCTACGTTTTGTGAGCGGAATACAAAAACGTAAAGGTTTTAAAAGAACAAGCCGAGTGTAACGTATGAATATTTTGTTTGAGTAGTTTGAAAATATGTTATTTGGTCGAAAGTAGGAAACCGCCTGGGTAACTAGCTGAAATTAAAAACAAAGTTGGTAAAACAATCACTGTTTTTCTAAATTCTCATTTTTTTAGAATTTTTTACCAGGGCCTTATACAAGGAAGTTAAAATAAACACTAGCGTTGTTAATAGAAATATCTGCTATAATTCGTGTAATAAACAATACGGCTCGATGCCTGCGTCATCCTAGCCTATTACCAAGAATGTATTTTATTTCACTGCATTTTGAAACTAGCTGAACGAAGTTAAAGTAACTACGGTTCGTGAATTTACTACCGGCTGTGCAGTAGAAGATTGCCGCATTGGCCAATTTTATACGTGGATATTACCTCATATTTCACGATAACGTAGTTATCCATGAGGAAGATTTCAATTTCTTCTGAAATAACAAAACAAATTCACATGAACAAGAGTATGAGCATCAAATGCAGTAAGAGCAGTGGCGGAAAATTGTGGAGACAGTATCGTTGCGGAGTTGTGGGTACTTGCGGGTGCGAGGCGGCAACGCAGCGTGGCGTATGCGATGCGACACAGCGCCCGCGGTGGCTCTGGGCGGCCCTGATAAAATTTATGGCCACTTCCCCTTTAAAACAATATTGAGGGCTCAGTTGGGATTTATGTCTCGCCGCTGCTGCAGCGACTCAATTTATTCTTCAATTTTTCATACAATAACTCACACACGTATTAGGAGTGATGGATGAAAAGGACTAACTTTCGGGCTTTAATAAGAGCCTCCAGATGCGAATCTCCAAATTGGCTGAAGTTTATTGCCCACTTATGTCAGGCTTAAGTTTCGCCCGGAGCCTTTCTCTGAGAAAATAATTTATGACGTAGATTGTCTCGAACTTGTATACGTTTGATTGTCGTTTTGAGGTTACGATCTCTTAAACTGTGATATGGATGATGAATGGGTTGAGGGATGAATCGTTGCGTTGCTTCTTGACTTTAGTATAAGTATGAGCATACTCTAAAATCAATAGCAGTAGATACAAACATCGTTGTGTGCAAGGCCCAAGGTATACCTACCCTAAATTGAAACACAATACAAATATGCTCCATATTGCTAAATTCATCTAACAATGCGTATTACAATATGTCTGCTTTAAACTCACTATATATACATGGTTGCCTGTAAGAGATTGCCTTCGGGCGATAAAGCCGCCAATTGTACCTCTTAACTTTAAGTTACCTTTTTAAGTAATCTGGTGTATAATTAAGCGATTATTATTATAATCCAACACATTTCGTAAATAATTCAATTAAACACGATGTTTATCTAAAACCCCACACATGTCATATAAGTTAAACGTCAGTATTCAATCATATTATAAATTGATGGTTACTATGATAAAGTCATGATTATTCTATAAGACAATATTCATGTGATGTCACCGTTGGCAAAAAAATCTTGAACCAATTTATATCATACCATCACTTCATATTACTAAAGGAGGACTTTGCATATAAAATTTTAGTATAAACGTGAATAAAGATATTCCAGTTAATATCTTATAACTTGGTAACGGAAATGAAAGGAAAACATGGAGCGAATCAAATGACTTTGGAATTTGAGATACTCCTCGTGCTGCAAATTGTGGGATTTGCGAGACCTTTACAGTGATATCTATTAAACATCGGATAGCTAGTGCCATTAATTACCTTAATACATTGTTCAATATTGTTTAATTTATAATTTGTTAGCTGTTTTAACGCAGACAAGTATGTTTTTGGGATTTATGGGAATAGTTATTGACGAGAGAATTAATAAGACTCATCGTCATCTTTAGCATAAAGATCAGAAGAAAATAAGTCTAGTACTGTTTCTAAAAGCAATATGGTATCCGACTAAAGTTTGAACAATAATTTGAACATTTTGCAAAATAAACATTTTATATCAAAATATTTTGCTCAAGTTTAAGACTTTGTACGCTATCATAATAATTTATATACATATAAACAAATACTTTTAAAATTGTAACTTGTAAGAAGAATATTACCATATGTTTTTCAAGAAATAAATTGTTGATCATAAGAAATATACTTAGTTTTTTTTTGTGAAGAGGAATGTACATATATTTAATATTTATTTATTTATTTATATTTCTAGAGGTTAAAAGAACATTACACATTTCTCGATCACCCAAACATAATAAATGTACAGAATAAACAAAACTTGTGCACGCTGAAGTTGATTTTCATTGTTCTTCATTGTAATTAATGTTAAAATACTAATTTTCTCTCATACCTTTAGAATTTATAGCCATCTATTTACGTTTAATTCAATCTGTTTGTTGAGACAATAATTTCCTGAAGAAGCTGATTAATCTTCACAAATTGCAAATTCAAACCGCCTTTTTTCATTCGAGTAATGAAAAGCAATTAAGATACGGTTTTCTGCCATCAAATAAATGAAATTTTAATTGCTAAAAACTCTTTCCTTAGAAATCGTTTACCACTGCCATTAGGCTTAATTCAAAAATTAATTTAAACTTTCACAAGGTTGAGCTGGGAAGCGAGCACTGGCGTAAAAGCAATATCAATTTCATAATTTTAATTAAAAAAAACTAACTTCTCTGATGACAAAGTCTCGTATTTTTTTAATAACGGAAATGTTAACGATGGCGGTAAGAGGAAGAGTGGAGTGGGGTGTTTAGGGTGCCTTCGGTCACCATGTGTACAGTGAACGTCAGAAGAGAGAGGAACGAAACTGGTGTTCAAAAAACTTTGGTAGGCACTCTTGTGTTATACGGTGTCTAGTATATCTTTGTTTTATTTGTTAATTGTAGAATACCAATCTCTCGATAGGTCATTGAAAAATCGTTGGATTATATTGTTACGTGTTCGGGCTAGATGGGTTTGGGAAATAAACCTTCTGACGTGTAAAAGAGACTTTATTGACAACACTCTTGAAATCACAATATCATTCCTAATAACAATCCGCCGCTATGTATATCGGTATCGTTCGTAAGGTTCGTTCGGTAAGGTTCGTTATTCCGTGCCTCAAAAATCAACTTCCTCGATCGTTTTTTGCGAATAATCTAGAACTTTCTCGATCGTTGTTCGCGAATAATCTTTCTTCGTAACAATGTTATTTTTTGAATTTTGCGATCATATTAACGACAATTTACATGACTTCATTTATTTGATAGATCAAATAATTAACAATGAATATGCAGTAGCATATTGAATTATCATAATTAACTTTGAATAAATTATACCAAATTTATAGTTAATTACAGTATCAATCAATGTTATTAACATTGATTTGATTACTACTCCTGTTTCAAAACTTTTCTATGTATACAATATGTGCAATAAGTTCTAAACAAATAAATAAAATACTCGATATAATTTAGACAGTTTCCAATTTGTCTACATAGTTCGTGCGATCCACATGGTATATGGTAACTAGACCGCTCATATACATACTTATGCATGTTTAAATACAGATTTATATATATATTTATATAAAATACACCCTGACTATTTGGTGGGAATCGAACTGGCTACTACTCACAACCATCTCGTCCGCAGAGCTACTCAAATCGACACGGTGTCGGTGTGTGATATCTGTGAAGTAAGGTGAAGTATAATTTTTATTACTTTTGACGAAAATTATGCGAACTTGAACATGAAATTTAGCAGTTAACGTTGATACGGAGGAGGAGTGCAGAAACCTTAAAATGAAAATAAAACTAATTGATTTATGGTCGAAGTAAGAAATAAAGAACCTCTTATTAATGTGTATATAAGTTCAGTTGGTACAGAATTAAACATATTTTATTTAGTTTTATTGCACTGTATGACAATGCTTGACCTGTTCGGTATTTAAAACGTTATTATTACAAGCTTTTATTTAGTTTCACCTGCCCCGATGTTTGTCTGTAATTAAATTTAAACAAGTTCCCGATTTTAGATATTATTTTATATATCCGTATTATTTTTACCCCAAAATGGCCGCCGTAACAAAATGGCGGCGTACATATTTCTGAATAACCCACCCAATATGGGTTTCAAATAAAAGTCTTAAGGTTATTTTTTTATTAACTAGTAATTAAAAAAAAATGCTTATTTTTAAAAAAAAAATTTAATTAATCATTTGTTAAGGAGAGGCTTTTATTCTGTAGTGACCTGATGATTTCGTTGCAATTCACATTAACCTTTGACCCGTTATGAAATGTTAAAATGCACTTTTATTTCAAGAACAATCTTTTTTAATTTCAGTAACTGCCAACAGCTAAAATGGAAAATTTAAAGTGATGTAGTAAAAGAAATTCAAAATCTTTCTCAGTTTAAATAAATAAAATAGCGTGAGCATGTTAATCAAATTGGAACCTAATTTTTAAATAAAAATATTGTGGTTTTAGAGTGATTCGCTACTAAAATAAATATTAATTTGAACAGCTTCTTAACCATACATGTATAAATATGCTTAATTAAGCTTGAGACGCTTAAGGTCGAAGAACAACACATTTGTTGCTGAAATATACAAATGCGAAAAAATTCGATAACCACGTTTGACTCCAGTTAAAACAAGTTCATAAATATTTGGATGAACCATTTTTCTTTTGTTAACTTTTAAACCGACTTCAAAAAAGGAGGAGGTTCTCAATTCTAATGATCTTTTTTAGATCTACTGGTTTATATACGCTTCAAAAACTCAAAAAGTATTGCACTGATTGAGATCAAAATTTGACAGTACACAACCCGTTTCAAATATTGTTCTTATCTATTTTTCTAATTAGTTTGATCCAATTTATAATCAATGCAGCTACGATGTGCCACAGTATTGCGTACTAGGGTGAAATAGCTAAGAGGAAGTGGCACAGCTAGACGGATTTTTTTAATAATTTAAAATCCAAATGTCAATTGAAATGAAGTGACTTGTTAAGAGACGATGCACATGTGTACGTATTTGGACAAAATTTTCCATTTAACACTTCAAAACTTTATATTTGTACAATGAATTGATGATTTCAATCAACAACAAACTGCAATTTCCCATGATTCTCAGTTCGTGTGTGGTAGTCTTGATTACAGACTTTGTTTGTTGTGTTTTCAATTTCCGAGTTCACACACTTTCACACTTCTTATGGGTGACTTTAATGATACGTGCTATATGTTTTTGTTGATCAAAAGTGTATTGTTGTTGTTAGTTTGACCTGGCAAAAACTTTTTTTCTTTTTTTTTACGTGTGGAAAGTCTCTCGGGCCGTTACCCCGCCGGGATTTGCGGCGGGGCGGTGTGTCGGAATCGAACCGACTAAAACCACACGGTGTGTCACTCTGCGCCTGAGAAGGGAGGGGTCCGGAAACTGCTGTTATTAACATGACTGGACCCTTCCCAGACCTGGCAAAAACCTTACTTAAGGCATTACATAGTGATTATAAATCTGGTAAATATTTGTATTAATGTATTTGTTGCATGTTGTTGATCATTTTGTACAGTTACATTGTTCAGAAACACGGATTTTTGTAGATACAGCATCAAGAATAGAGATTACGGAATCGAATTGATATTGCACATCTTTTATTTTAGTGACACGACTGAAGTTCGTAATCAATATTAATTAGAAGTCGATATATAGGGATAAATTAATTATTATTGTCAAACGTTATTATCATTACCACAAAGTCATTAGTGTGGATAACGTTAATACTAAGAGTGTTCTCGGTCTAATTCACAAAAGTCTCTATGATAAAGATGTAATAGGTACCTACCTACAATGAAGAACCGAACGGTATTAGAAACTTGCAATACACTTATAAAGAAATCGTGTTGTAATAGCAGTTTTTTAACTTGCAGTCATACTCAAAAAACATAATTTTGTAGCTTAGAGTAGGTTAACAATAAGGAGGTGTTGCGATCTTAAGAGAAAAAAATCTTCAATCCTACTAATGTTATAAACGCAAAAGTTTGTGAGTATGTGAGTATGTTTGTTGGTCTTTCACGCAAAAACTACTCAATGGATTTTGATAAAACTTTACAATTATATAGCTTATACATCAAAATAACACATAGG
Organism: Spilarctia lutea; assembly: GCA_916048165.1. Classification (NCBI taxonomy): domain Eukaryota; kingdom Metazoa; phylum Arthropoda; class Insecta; order Lepidoptera; family Erebidae; genus Spilarctia; species Spilarctia lutea. The sequence continues at coordinate 11,514,937 of OU696475.1, read as the reverse complement.
CTACAATTTATAAAGATACCAGCTTCGCCTCGCGGCGTTGCCCGCGGTTATTGACGTTCCGCTGGTAGCACCGTGGAGTTCAACTAGTATTCTATAATTATAAATTAAGGACCCACACAATATGAAACATTTCATTGTACAAAACATTTCATTGGTTAAAAAAATTGAAATAATATAAAAATCATTTTATTACACTATAATAAAGGAAAAGTATGTCCTTTCATCATCCAATAGCAGCTCCACTAACGTTCGAAAGAAGGTGAGAATATAAAATAAATCCACTTTCCTGTTAATGTTACTTGATATTCTCATCTAAACTTTGTGAAATTCGAGATTTTTATGGTATAAAATAAAACAAAATGATATCTGCAAAGTATACACAACAGCATAGAACGCAATAGATACTATCATAGGCGTTTAGTAACACGAGAATGTAATGTTATTCAGGGCGAGCATCCTGCTCATTATTTTTTACATTTTAATCACTATTAATGCAAAACCCGCATTTGGTTAAATCTAATTACTGCCCGCATAATAACAGTATCGCGAGTACGCAATCAACTCTATTGTTTAATGAGTGACCCAGTGTGTGACGACTAAAACTAAATATATTGTGTGACCATTTAGAACAGCTGCAACCACAATCATAATACAAATCCATTAGTATCGCACTTTAGATTATACGAGTGATTATATTTGTTTTCGTAATTAAATTGAATAACCGGTAGGAGTTATGATACATTTATTAAAGTTTATTTGATGTTTGTGGAGTTTATCTACGTTTTTATGTTAGCGTTTTGAGCTTGTGTTGACCAATTGAATCTCGTTTTTGATTAAGTCGTCTTTCACTTGTTTGTTAATAGAAATACAACTCATTGAATGAAATAGTAATAATAAAATCTTTATTGCAGCAAATTACATTTAATAATATAAGTATTAGACCTGGTTCCCAAACTAGCGTAAGCTGTATGATGGGAACCAGTATCTTTCCAAGTATAAATTACACAGTTACATATTATATGTTTGTTGCAAAGTGGTCTAAATATAAGCATTAGCAGTAGCATTAAAAACAATAACAGCATAAAACTTCTGAGTGATATGTATACCTTTTGTGCGTGTATGAGTGAGTGTGTATGTACGTGTGTGTGTGTGCGTGTGTGTGTGCGTGTGTGTGTGTGTATCGAGAGAATAAGTATGTTTGTGCGTGCGTTTATAAAATCGTAGTAATTTATCTCAATTAGTTACATTTTATATAAAATAATAAATTTTCCACCTCATTGTAAGGCAAATCTTTAAACCATATTTTAACCATGTTTTAAATTTGATAATTAGATTGATGTTTCGTTTTATATACAAAATTGATTGAGTTTGTTGTACAGTCGGTACAAGATTATGACAATGTTTTTGCAAATGTGCTTCGGGCTCCTGGTACTATGAGAGTAAATTATGTGAGTTTGTTCGTTACGATTTCTCGCTTGACTAATCACTTATAAATTTAATCAATTTATAAAATTGTTTCACCGCATAAAAACTACATTATTAGCAATTAATTTAGACTATCTTTTACCAAAATAATATGATATAGAGCTGGGGGAGCTGCAGAGGAAGAAAAAGCAAGTAAACATTAAAGAAACGACTGAAAACCGCTGCCTCTATCGTTGTAAACATATAAATCTAGAAGTCCTTATTGTATTCATAATCTTTGCTAATATTATAAAGATGTAACGTTTGTGAGGTTGTAGGGGGTAAGCCCTGTATCCTCTGAACCGATTTATAGTAAAGAGTCACAATATTTGTGAGTACCATTGACCAACCAATGACACGTTTTTCAAGTTAATATATAATACGAGTATTAACCGTGAAATCCGACATACACACGGGCGGAGTGGCAAGCAATAGCTTGTTAACATAAAAGTTCTAAATGTATTCATAACATTATTTGTAAATACATGTATAGCTTAGTGAACAATATAAAACACATCTCATAGAGCTTTTGTTATGATGCCATTTGGCATGGTTGCAGAGTAAACCGAGACTGCCGGCTCAGCGCTTGACTGACGCTTAATTGTAACATTTTATTATTACTTCATTCCTCAAAGCTATAGAATAAAATGGAGATGTTATTTCCTTTGAGATGAAACTATTTATACAGACAATGTTCAAAACTTAACATTAGAATAGGGCTACAATTAATCCTAAAGGTTAAAACAACATTTTTGTACTAAACTACATACATCATTTATGGAATAATTTTATCAGATCCTTAATAAACATGAACTTAATTCGTAGTGAGAACTTCATTCGCCAAATACTAGCGAAACTTTAATGCTCTCTCACCCGTGCGTTGCTTTAAAATCTACTTCCAACTAAGAACGAGGCTTAAAGACCTATGAACTTTTATCTAGTGCAAACTTTACTTCATTTTAACCATTCAGTTTTGTGTCAATCACCGTCCAACCGTCTTAATAATTATCAGTTGTATAGTTACTTATCCGACTAGCTATGACGTCACCAATTGTACAAGACAGGATTTTACTTAAAATAAGTTTTTGGTTTACTACCACACTGACCTGACAGATAGGTTGGTACAAGAATTGTGTCAAGTTTGTTCCCTTTGTCGGCCTTTCGACCCCCGTGAGATAAATAGTGGTGAAAACACTCCGTATTCTTCATCCACCATGCGACTGACGCTATTTTTAATCTGTAATCAGTCTAAATAACCCGTATAATTCAAGAATGTTTTAATTGAAAAACGTTGAAGTTGTAATTGCACTGACGCAAAAATATTTCTTCTCTGCATATTTAACTAACAGAAACATGCTACCTTATTAGTGTTAATAGGATTGAAATGAGGTTATTCCCACAGAGCTATATAATTGTACTCATTAATTAGTGAAGGAAATACCTCGTAAACTTTTTAAGCAAATTTCGAGAACAAGCAAATTAAAAAGAAAAGTTTATATTAAGAAAAACGTGCAACAAGAAAAACTTGAAATAAATATGTGTCATGACTAAATGGTTCTGTAAAAATGGTATTTAAAAAACTACACGAAAATAACCAGTACAATGCAATTCGATATCTAGTTCTAACAAAAAATATGCCATTGAAAGATACAAAACCAAAAAAAAAAGTAATGGGTTGAAGTTGATTAGTGTGGGTACTCACACTGGTGTTACCTGATTAGGTGTATCAAAATTCCGAAAGAATTATATATACAGATAATGTAAACATTTGGTCCGAACCGGATATCGAACACGAGACCTCAAGCACAGCAGTCGCATACGCTACAATTGAGCCACTGAGGCAGTCGGTTTATAAGTCAGTATATAACTTTATAGTATAGGGATGTAGACTTAATTGCAAATCGCATTGAGTGATTGCAAATTACACGGAATGAACGCAACGATCGTGATTCTTGTTCATTACAATAACCTGGCATTTAATTAAATCCGAGGAATTTGTGTGCTTTATGGAGCATTGTTAATAACCGCAACTTTACCATTTACGTATACATAGTTAATTGTAGGTAAATAACATTTCCTTGTACTTAAATAAAGGCCGTGTACAATTATTCTTAGCTATACCTACCCTGCTAAATTGGCATTTAAATCGCAAGCTCGTATTTTTGATTTTTTGTTTTTATTTGATTTGATATAATTTTAATTTAATATCTCATTTGGTGCGAAAACTAAAAAAGGTGTTTGAAAGAAGGGTTTTGGGTCAGAATTTGACTATTATGTGGTTCGTTTTAACAAATATCATACTAAATACTAATAATCCACATTGGTTTGATAAAGAATATATATGTATTTACAGTGGGACAAATACACCTATGCTATGGGCCAGCCTCCACCGGAATGAAAGCACAGTTTTACAAAAAGTCGGTGCCGAATTTCCGTCTTCTTGATGCTTGTAATCAAAGTGTAGTGTTATTATAACACAAAGTTCAGTGTTCAAAGTCCGAAGACTAAACTTAAATTTAAAGAGATAGACATTTTATGTAGCTACAATTACATTGTCATCGATTTTAAATAAGCCAGTTCATAATTGAAATGAGATGTTATATACTCGTATAAATTCAAATAGAAACACAAATTCTTTAATTAAGTGCGTTCTCGAGAAATACAAACAGGTAATAACTTATGCGTGGCATTAAACTCCAGCTACCAAAACAAACGGAAATGAGTTTCATCGTAAGAAAGGATTTTCTGAACGAAAGTCCATTACAGATTCCAATTAGATGCCGTGTTTAGAACTAATTTCGCGGTGAAATTAGAAAATTAATATATTGCTTGGGGATAATATCTCTTTTCATTTACAAGGCGCTACGGTTCACTTGAATATTTGCAATTATGGTTCCTACTCTAAATAACAAAGAAACTAAATGTATTTTTGCCTGTCATCATCCTTATCTTCCCTGTGTTTCGGTAAAATCCTGAAATATTTCGGTCACATAGCGAAAAGAGCAAGTGACAACCTCGAAAGTTTGATCGTGACGGACAAGGCTGGATAGACTAAATCTGCTCTTCTCTCAAGAGTACGATTCATGCTGCCCTGCACACTGCTCAGGATGGAAACAGATGGCGATCAGTCACTCGCAGAATACTGCCAAATACAGGTCATGATAGTCAGAATTGAGGACAGCTACACAAGGAGGATGTCATCGTGCCTGGCGCTAACCTAACGCATTTGAATGTATGGAATAATGCTGGTAGAGCCACGCTTCGATATGAATGGGCCTGCTCGACCGGAGTGATATCACGGCTTCACAGAAAACCGGTGTGAAATTGCGCTTGCGCTGTGTTTCACCGAGTGAGTAATGATACCGGAGGCCCATACCCCAAAGGCCGGCAACGCACTAGTGACGCCTCTGGTGTTGCGAGTGTCCATAGGCGGCGGTAATCGCTTACCATCAGGCGATACGTCTGCTCGTTTGCCCCCTATACAATAAAGAAATTGAAAAAAAAATTAAGGAAAAGAGGGGCTAGTGGCTAAGTAGAATCCAAGAGTAATGATCGTCATACTTATTGCGAATGCAGACAACACACCAAAGGCGGTGACACACACTATGGCGGTTTATTGAGATGCTTCTGCATCATTGGGCCTCCGGTCTCGCATTCACCGATGAAACACGACAGCACGAATGATGCCATTTTAGGTTGGTCTTCTGTGCGAGGGTAGTATCGCCCGGTCAAGCCGATCCATCTGCGCTAAAACGCAACTACTAACGCGGAAACAACTAGTCATATCAAGTACATATACAATCTGCTTGCAGATATTTCTGAAACTAGTTTTGAAAATTTAATTAGTTTCTTATTGGCAATCCGATTCGGAAGAGTAAAACATTTATTTTTATCAGAATATCAGTTAATCCAATGATTATAAGTCAAAGATTGAAGAACTTATTTTACAAGAATATTGAAATAAGTAACGTGCCAATTTGATCGTTATAATTGTGAGCCCAAAAAGCATTATATCGCTCTTTCTTAATTATAACATCTAGAATTTAACATATTAGTTACTTATCAGTAATAGTTACATGAAGTATTTGATAGATAATAAAAACTAGAACACTATTAATTACGATCTCACAACGTGTCCTATGATGGATAGACCGGTTCGTGATGACTTTACTGTCAAGAAAAAACATAAATGTAAAATAAATGCTAGCACATAAAAATTTACAATCGATGAAGTAGATCTTGCTATTAGAACGATATGCAGTACTGTAATTATGGCATTAACAGCATGCACGACCACAAATGGATAAAACACGTCGGTAGCCGCACGCCTTACTGCTACATTCCGGGAAAAATACTATCATTTTTTACCTACCTCGGTAAGGGCTACTTCATACTAAATGTTGCCAACATTTTTCCACGGAGAATGATTAAATGTCTGCAAAAAATACGATAAACTAGTTGTAGTCTTAATATATTATAGAGATACTTGAATTAGCAAAAGCAATGACTACATATTTGTTTATAATTACTCTGTTTTTTTTTAAATGTTAGAATAGGAGCAAAATAATGTCACGATCATAACAGCTGTTTCATAACAGTGAAAATGTTTAAGAGTTTTACAAATTAAGTAAACTTTTGAGAGACTTTAATATAATACTCGATAAATCATAACTGCTTACTTTTACTAAAGGATTATAAGCAATAGTTATTACACTAAATCTGCAAAGTCAATATTATAAGTTCGAATTGTTCAAACAACAACAAACAATTCCGGACAGTTCCTTGTCCGGAATTGTGAAAAATCAAAGATTATCTAAAAACGGTGATGTAGTTATGAACTTTAAACTAGAATATGACTAACACGAAGAACAACCAGATATAGTAACGTTCTGAGAATATTAAAGGAAACTACGTGTAATTGATTAACTTATTAGTTGAACGTTTCGCGTGAGCGCACGACTTGTACGTAATTATATTTTACATTCGGCGGTTTTTCTGCTAAAGCTAATTCGTTAAAGATATTTTTAAATTTAATGACCACTAAATTTATTAAAAGCACGTTCTTGGTATTTCTTTTCAACATTATTCATAAAGGGAATTCGTAGCATGTCTAAGTGGTTCAGCATACTTTTTGTTGTTCTTCAATTATAGCATAGCATGGAGCACAAACTATGAGTTAAATACAAATAAATGTAAACTTATTAACTTCACAAACAGAAAAACTACGTGAAATGATGAATAAATGAATGTTTTAATTATTAGTTATTAAACAGATATAGCATTTACCTACTTGTGTATTAAATATTTTTGGTGCTGTATGGTAGAGCGAAAGATTCCGTTCCGATTCATCACAAACTAAGGACTTGAGAATATTTAAAATAAAAGAATTGGGTCATGACATATTATTTTAACATTTGATATACTACTATACCCACCAAATCTCGAATCTTTAAACATTTGGCGATTAAACTGATTAAACATGTATACATTAATTATCAGAACAACGCTTTTTATACTACTGTTACTACTTCCGTTTACACTATTAGGGTGACGACACATTTAAGATTTTATATTACATGGACACACAGAAGCTTCGTCATTCATAAATCACAAAAATAAATTTCTACCTCCAACAGCGGCACGATGGTGTACAACTAATTGCTAATACCAGGGACCGGAGGCCGTCCGTCTTCTTTATTATTTTATTATTAAAGAGACGTCGTTAATATAGCCCAATTAAGTTTATTGTCGCGACGTCGACTCCAATAAACGAGACGTATCGGCGGCGGACGGGCGACGATCCGCAAGTGATCGATTGAGATGAGTTATGTCCACCTAGTTACCCCTTCAATTGGATCCTTGATTGGTTTGACGTACGCACTATTATTATATGTGGACCGTATGCCGATAAATTGGATCTGATTGTTTCCTAAAGGTCTATTTATGTCTAAAATACGGCGACGGTTTTAAAAGCAGCTCAAGCCGTCTGAACGTGTTCACGTAGCATTTTATTTGTTTAAAAGGAAATAAGAATTGTTGTTTAGCCTTTTACGGTGTGAATGCTTCATAAAGTTTTATTGGGTGCTGTTAATGCACATAATGAGTCCGCATGTTTCAATGTTGCAGTTTTTTTATGGTGTGAGAAAAATGCGTGTATGTGTATGCGCATCTTAATGACGTCAGCAAGCAATGGCTGCTCGTCTCGCGGCGCGCCTCTGTACGAATTAATTGACGCAATTACGCAGTAGAAAACAATCTTAGCGTTAATGCAATAACGACTCGTCTATTACTAACAATTATGAAGAGATACCAAAAACGGAAGAATTAAATCAAACCATTTCTTCTGCTTTGTTATTGTGTATTTATGAAAACGAGTGCAATGAAGATTCTTGGATATCGTTAGGTACTTCCGCGATGAGATGATATATGTACATATGCTACCTAATTAATGCCATCTGTAATAAGGGGTATTTAATGTTAATAGATTCATTTTTTTATTAGAAAAAGTCATTTCCGTTCAAAAAGTTTCAGACATTTAATTTAAGCCCGCAATTTGCCGCATGGCAACATAGTTAACGATCGTTCCAAATTAAAATAAATATTCACTGTAATTTTCATTACAAAATATTTTATCTTGAATAATTATGAACTCCTGTGACCACGGTCAGTGGAATCTAGTCAAAACGTCAGGTTATTCAAATTTCTTATAAGAATCATTTTATTTATTCGATGTTGACAAAAATACTGCACACCATACCAAAAATATTAATAAATTGAGGTTCTCGTTTAAAAACGAATCCAAAATGTTTAGCAAAGGGTCTTGCGTAATTTTTGTGTTTTTATGACGGAAAACAGTTTGGTAATGGTATAATTTGTTAACTGTTGGGTTTAAAACCTATCTCTCGATCAAATCAACAAACCACTGGTTGATAAAAATTAAGATTTTCATTTATGAAAGTCCCTTGACTTGTTTAAAACAACATTATAAATACTGCACTTATAAACGTACAACATTGAATCTTATCTCTACCTTGGTTTTCTGGAAGTTTAATAACAAAAATATTTCATTGTCAACAGGTCAACAGGATGAAAATAAATATAGCCTGAGCAGTACAGTGACCGGCAATACGGGAGGTGCAAGATTATGTGCACAGTGTGGAAAGGTTATCACCGAGAGGTTTCTTCTAAAAGCCATGGAGAGGTTTTGGCATGAGGATTGCCTTAAATGTGGATGTTGCGACTGCCGTCTAGGAGAAGTCGGGTCCAAATTATACTACAAGGCAGATCTGATGCTCTGCAAACGAGACTATCTTAGGTAAAAATCTTAAAATTATTTAGATGTAATAGTAGCAATAGTATACTATTAGTGCGACAAGGAAAACTATCTAAACTATTTTTCTTTCTCTTTCTGGTCAAGTGGAAGAAAATCTTTGAATATAATACCTTTTACCACTTTTACAATATTTTTTACCATGGGAGAGCTACGTGTTGGCATGAATGGGCCGGCTCGACCGCAGAGATACCACGGCCTCACAGAAAACTAGTGTAAAATAGCGCTTGCGCTGTGCTTCACCGACTGAGTGAGGATACCAGAGGCCTATTCCCCCAACCCCTTCTCCCATTCCCGTCCCCATCCTCTTAAAGGCCGTCAACGCACTTGTGACGCCTCTGGTGTTGCGGGTGTTCATGGGCAGCAGTAATCGCTTACTATCAGGTGATACGTCTGCTCATTTGCCCCCAATGTCATAGAAAAAAGTACAATACACTAATGTTTCATAATCTGAGGTGTTTATATTGCTACTGAAAACTACTGGTCGTGGTATAGTAAATGCAAAAAGTTAAACAACTTACAAACCATTTAATTAGTTTCATAAAATCCTTCTTCATCTTAAGTAAGTCTCGCTTAGGTTATTAATTTCTTATAGATACTTTCTGTATTATCAGAATTAAAATGCAATGTAAATGCCACTTCTCACTCGATTTGAGAAGTGTAGAAGTTGTGAAAAGTTATTTTACCCCTTATACAGTAAATTCAATTAGTCGTTAACGCATTTATTACTTACAATTACTTGGTTAAATGAAATGGTCATTGTTCTGGTATTACTAAGGATATAATTCACTATTATGGTGGACATTATAAATTAATTATCGTATGTTATTACAGCATGGCGTTCTCTCTTAAACTATGATTCTGCTGTTGATTGGCTTTATAATAATTAATTAATTGATTAATTACAGTGATATTATTGTAAACGTTTAAGGTATCTATTTAATTACGGGTTTATATTGTCGTAGCGTATCACTCTAAAACATTGATGTTGGTTTCATTGCGTTGATTAATAAATTAATTATTGTTAACCTTAGCTATTTAAGGTCCTAATAATGTTTTGTAAGTTATGGTTATCTGGGGATTTATATTCATTGTTTTATTGCTGAACATTTATTACAAATCAAAATGATTAGTTGACTAGTTTAGATGCGATCGTATTGTTAAAATATGTTACCAATTCTCATTTTGAAAGAATTTATTTAAACACAGTTAGACGCTAAATATATACGTTAGATGTACATAATAATTTACCTCATAAAGTTTGAAGAAGTATTGAAAACAGAAGTCTTATAACTGGCAAACAAGCAGACGTATCGCCTTATGGTAAGCGATTACCGCCGCCCATGGACACTCGCAACACCAGAGGCGTCATAAGTGCGTTGCCGGCCTCTGGGGATGGGGTTGAGGTATTGGACTCCGGAATCTTCACTCAGTCCGTGAAACACAGCGCAGGCGCTGTTTCACACCGGTTTTCTGTGAAGCCGTGGTATCACTCAGCCGAAAATAAAAAAAATATACATTTAATTAAATGGTATTAAATATATAACATTATTTTAGCTATATAATGATCAAAACTTCCTTTTAAAGCCTTTAGCTACGTCCTTTTAATTTGAAATGTTGCCACAAATTTTCCATTTAAAAGAGTTTAATATAAAGTGCATTTTGTATTTATAAGTCGTAAGTACTTTATGATTATGGGCTTGTTTTTTTAACAGGTTATTTGGTGCCACAGGCAACTGTGTGGCGTGCAACAAAGTCATTCCAGCTTTCGAAATGGTTATGCGAGCAAAGAGCTTCGTATACCACTTAGAATGCTTCGCTTGTCAACAGTGCAACCATAGGTGAGATTTTTTTTATTGCCTAAAATGTATTGTGTCACTTTAAATCTACCACACAGCCACTACTATTAGTCTTGTACACCAAGATGAACAGTATCCACGAACACGACATTCGAGACGTCCCAGATAGATTTAAAACTATCTTAAGAGTTCCTCTTAAAGAAATTAATTAGAAATGAAGTGTAAGAGTTGAAAATTTAAAATCATAAATCCAATTTAGAACTGCACGTTTGGCCTAGTGGTTAAGCGGTCACCACGCCGTTCCCTATTTCGCCAAGTGTGTGATCCACAAATTGTTGTTCTAAGTCAGTGTGCTCTTTATGTCCGTTTCATGTATGTTTGTATAGTCCCCCGCGGCACAGGAATAATTCCTAGTGCGGATGTTGTCTTTAAAAACAATAAAAAAAAAAATTCCTCCATAGCAAGACGCTAATAACGAGATAAGAATAGGTTATGAATTCTTGATGAGTTGTATCTATTTTGACATTATTATAACAAGTTAAACACTATTATACAAGACACTATTATAAAAGTATTAAATAATATGTGCATGTAATCTAATAATGCTGATTTAGTACAAAAATACACGCTAAAAATATATTTTGATCACTCTTGTGAAGTGCAGTTTGGGATGCATTATTTAAAGTTTTGTAATACTATTTTTTTGTCAAACGGAAACTAATAAATGAAATTTTAAGCGATATTTTTTGGTGTAATATATACAGATTGTTGACGTACCTTTGTTGTAAGACGTACGTAAGTCATTATTTAGAAATTGTCATTTGTGTATAATATGGTCGATATCTAGTTAAACCTTCCGATTCGAAGTATTTGTAGGAAAGATACAAAATTTTCTACAATGAAAAATAATTTATTAATCATATTGATAGGTATGTTTGTATAAATAAACTCAAATCTTTATCCTCAATGGATATCTGCTGCTTCTCTGTCAACAAGAGGTCAAAAGGGGTATACTTATTAAACGCCCACATTTTGATGACTTTACGTCTGACTGATATAAATATCTATATACTTTTTTGTTTTTTGTAATCTATACTAATATTATAAAGAAGTAAAGTTTGTGTGTTTGTTAAATTGTAGGGGGTAATCTCGGGATCTACCAAACCGATTTTAAAAATTCTTTCACCCATAGAAAGGCACTTTATAGCTGAGTGTCATAGGCTATATTTTATTTTGGAAAAAAATAGGGTTCCGTAAGACATTTGGGTTTTTCGGACACAAGGTGTAAAAATCAACCAGAAAAGTTACTTATTTTGCGAAAATTTTCATGCTACGGGCTATATAATAATTTATAAAGATACTAGCTTCGCCTCGCGACGTTGCCTGTGATTATTGTCGTACCGCGGGTAGCACCGCGGGGTTCAGCTAGTATATTATACATAGAAAACACCCAAACTTCGAAACAAATATTTGCAGATCTTACAGATATTTGGTCCGACCTGGTAATCGAACCCGAGACCTCAGGCTTAGCAGTCGCATACGCTACCACTACGCCACCGAGGCAGTCAGTTACACTTACGCAACAGAAGACAACCCTATTGCCATTTATTTCCAAATCAACATACTTATTTCTAAATCTATACATGTTTTACATAAAATACACAAAGACACCAAACAAACCTTAATCCTCATCACACAATATTTGTATAGGTCAAGAATCGAATGGCTTAGCAGTAAGGATCGGTAACTACTATAAAGGCATGCTAAAATTGCATTCTGTGTCATATCTAAAGTATAACGTTTCACTATCATTATATTTCATGTGAGATATTGACTCAATGAACCGTTACAATATTACCTACCTTTGGTAAAATTACGAACTATCAAATTTACTGACTGGAACCAAATTTGTTTGATAAGGATTAAATTAAGGCCGACAATGTATATGATGATGATGAGATGTTGTAACAAGGTGTAAATTTGTTACAGGTTCTGCGTAGGCGACAGATTCTATTTATGCGATAACAAGATACTATGCGAGTATGACTATGAAGAGAGGTTAGTGTTCGCAAGCATGGCGGCTAATCCCAGCGGGCTAGCTCACATTCGTCGCCAAGTAAGCGGACTACAGGTGAATATTTATGGACTAACTATTTCCGAATGTCTAGACGAATTTGATTATGAACAGATTTATCAAATCGGTATATTGACTGACCCCGCTTATTAAAGTTCGTCTGCAAAATGTATTGTTAGCCAGATAGAGCACCTTTATTACATCTACACAGTAATAGAATTTGTCATAATAATGTGTGACGTCATGTACCCTCTATTTTACTCTGTGTACTGCTGAAAATGTAAACACACTCAAGTGTTCCCTAATCATTAGAAGTACGTAGGAGAAAGATGAAAGTACGAGTAGTATTAGTGAGAAGAATCTTCTCTCAATCAATTAACAGACTGTAATAACTCATTTCTGGATATAGGGCTTCTTGTTTCATATCTAAAAGTAATAAAATGTTTGGCTTTCAATTTGAAATATTTAACGATCACTTTCCTCGGGAAAAAATCTCTCTTTACTCTGAAACTATCTGTTAGGTATTATATATTTAAACAATCATCAGTATTCCAAATATAATATATGGTCGGAACACGAATATTGCATAAAACGAGGTATAGAGAATTCAGTTGATGTAGTAAGATACCCAATATTTTAAGATACAGATGTTTACCTGTTATTTCACATAGAGAGAAGAAATACATGTAAACTCAACTATACCGCTACGGTCACTACATTTATGATTAAGAATATTGATAATCTGAGCTCAAGCTTTGTTACTACATTTTGTATAGCTCCAGGGCACTCATTTTTACTTTAAAAAGGTAACTTTTATTTGAAAGAATTACTTAGACAAACATGAGTTACAAATGGGAAATGAAACATAATACCCTTAGTGCACGTGGACGGTACTTATATAATTGAAGCACTCAGACAGTCAGTTCTATTTGAAGTCACACAGAACACGGAGAATATATTAAAAATGAAGTATAGAATTAGACTGGACAGTAGGGCGGTATCACTAAAGTCTATAATTATCTATAAGCCGAATGGTCGCGGTTCCCATAGCCTCTGGTCTACGTGTCTCATTCAGAATTCACCACGTTTTATTCGCTTTGCTGATAAGCTGACAATGGTCTATGTATTTATAGTATACGATGAAATATAATGGTATATGATCTCTTCTTAAAAAAGTCATTATGCACTTTATAAATGTCTATTTTCAATACTGTATGTTTTACTTACTCGACAGTAACTTAACTGTTTAACACGTAGGAAAGGTAAATTCAGCTTCTTTAAGAAACATTTAAGAAATCTATTACTATTAATGTTTAAAAAGAAGTATTAGGTTTTTCTTTTTTAAAATTTCATACAGTACTTTGGGTTACTGTATCAAATTTAGACAGTTTAGTAGGTGTTTTTATTCTGATAAAAATACCTACTAAACTAATAAGGCACAACAACTTAAATGTAGGCATAATAACTGCTTAACGCTAATGAGTCCACGGCGAACAGCTAGTGTCTTTATAATCGCCAAGTTACACATCGCGTGACAAAGTTGACACGAGTCTGTGCACTTCAAGTAACAACAATTTCTTCTCTTAACTAGCGCTCTTACTTAGTTGATGGCTGCCAATGAATGCTATTATCAACTTGTACATTGTGACTAAGCAGCAGTTTATATTATTACACTTTTATCGATTTAATACAGACTCGATTATAGCCAACAACGAACACGAGTATACAATTTGCTCATAAGTGATGAGATTTCATGCCGCTCCACTCCGACACTTCCTCTTTTATTCGATGCGAACGATCATGGTTACATTTTAGCGTAAGTGAATCGAGAGAGATTTTTTCAAACGTCTCGAAATAAAGGGCACGTGAAAAAGTCGACTCGACGAAGTAAATAACTCCCACAAGGACACTGTTAGTGGGAGATTCTATCTCCACTTTATTATGTTTCTTTTGTGATCATTAATCTTTCTCGTACGAACGCTTGTCGGAATGCGAATGTGGGGGAATCTATTTCATTTTATGAGTCGCGCGAGTGGAGGAGCCCATTCAGCCGCGCGACATTTCTAATCGACTTTTTGATTGCGTGCGCGGTTTACTGTTAGAAGCATAAGTAAATTATAAACTGAACTATATAGTGACCTTATTAACAAATTCCTTCCTTTGAATCTTAAAAAAAACTTCCTGCACCTGTTCTGTAACGATTTGTATACATTTTTTACAATTGATAGCTATCCAACAAGTTTAAATCTCACAATGATACCTTTTTGCGTAATAATAGTGCTTTAATTTTACAAATACATAAACCATTACTTCCGCTCTATAAAAATAACGTACATAAAAAAATTAGTAAACCGCAGTGACGAGTAAAATTATTAATATTTTTTACTGTTCAGTTAAATTTAGGTAATACTTTATTCAATTTATTTTTAAACAGTCGCCAACCGGCGGGGGAGGTTACGTTGGAGCAGTAGGAGCCTGTGGTGGTGGAGCCGCAGCTGGTGGAGCTCTGGTTGATAAGGATGCAGGGGGCTGCGCGGGAGCTGATGACGCCTCCAGCGGGTATGGCAGCCCGCCTGACCCTGACGTGTGTGACGCCGCGCGATGACCGATGGTTCACCGCCGACATCTCGCCTCGGTTAGTTATAATAATATCCCAAAAAAAAAAGCATAGCAATAACACAATTTAACTAAACTCTCTTAAGACTATACGTTTACAACAGGGTCATAAGACTAAACCAGAAATCTAAGAAACTTTCCTCATTGAGCTACATAGGGTATACATCAATAATATCTCATTTTTTTCATACAGGTAAAACCCCATTAAATGTTGGCGAGACGCATTGGCACGTCTGCAGGCCCTCGGCGTTGGGGCGTGCACTTCGGCATTCGATGAACGTCTTTCATACACACAAGAGTAATAAACACTGGTGTGATCTGATCCTTCACCCCACAAACTAGCCATCACCCACACAAAACTACGTACTATATAAAATAGTGTAGATTGTAATGCTTTATTTTTATATTTAGTTAATAAAAGTCATGCGAACCTGAAATCCGTAAAAATATTTTCTAAATGTAATTTTTAATATCTATTATGTGCACGGTGACCAGGTATGCAAGTTATCAACCGATTAGCGGGCCGAAATCGATACTCCATGAAACTCAAAATCTGTGAATCCAGGCAGAGGATCTATTGACATTCGATTTATAAATTCAAACTGAACATATTACTATCTATATAAAGATCATGGATTAGATGAGATGACAATTTCGGTCTTTAGTGCAGAAATGCACAAACATGACGCTGGAAATATATTAGAAGGACACGCTGGTACATTAGGCTCGTCGCTATTCGGCGGACGAGCGGTGCATATGTGGCCACTTTACAAAGTGTCCGGGATGAGCCGCGATAACGTTGTTAGAACACGATATTTCCATTATGTATACGATTTGAGCACTTGTTTACATGTTAAGATACCAGCGCTGCGTGGGTTAGGCGCGCTCGCTTCTATTTTATTGTACCTTCTGTACCACATCTTGCTTAGCCAATTTAGACACGCTCCGTACCACTAAATAAGATAATGGTGTCTATTCTGTAGTTTCAGAACAATTTATTTGTTATAATAAATTGTTATAACTACTTAAAATTAATCTGTTTTTTGTTCGTTCTAAGATACTCACTTTCATTGAGCTCTCAATCTGAGTTTAAGCATTTGAAACTATACACTGTTTTCCCATTTTCATTTTCCAAAATATCTTATTGCGGATCATAGTCTAACTTCTGTGGGTGTATGTGACTATCAGAAGTATTTATTTGAAAACGTATGTAAACATTTACAAGATACAAAATACAATATCGAAACGATTAACAATGTTGTAGGGTCATTTTATCAACATCAACAACCTAAGCCGTTGTTTTTATTTTTCGGAGATATTGTGTAATAATATATTTTTGGTTTATTAATATGTCCAACAACAGAATAGACACCGATAAAAAAATTGACATTACATACCTATGTATCTACAATCTTGTAATTCTTCAAAAAAGTTTTATTGAATTTATTTTGTGGAGTAGTAATTAATTGTCAGTTATTGTGTTTGACCATAGACGTAGATTAACATTCGGTAATGAGAGTCTGTAATATGTCGTGATACAACGATTCAGGTCCATTCTCTAAAAATATTAATTGATAAAATCGATCTCATTGTTATGGATTGTATGTATGTACATGTACTAAACGTAAATATTGTTATCATACAAGGTATGAAGTTTTATTGAAGGTAATTTTCTTAATTTTTATTTACTTTTAATTGGTATATGTTAATGTTATTTTTAACCAAAGATAAGTTTTTTTGTAGAAATTATTTCTTGAGAGTCTACACAAATAAGCTAAGATGGTAGGTTAAGGGTTAACACGCATTGAGTTTATTATTCGTGAGTACTTTCACATCAGATATTAGTAAAAAAATATTTTAATGTTTTTGTTTTAATTGCCAACAATGCCTAACATCATGAAATATGTTAACAGTTTTTTAGTAGCTACGAGTATTATGTTTTGTTATTGTATGTACTGTTGTAGGGACGAGATAATAAATCGATAGAACGAATAATGATCGCATTGTGATTTTACCCTAACAGTTGGTATTACGACGTGGTGCAATGGTTAGTTAGGTTTGTATAATATTAACGTTTATCTGTTTATTATTTCTTATAATACACCTTAATTGTAAACGTGCCTGTCTTTCGTTAGGTATGCAGATTAAATAGTGTTTTTGATATGAAATACGGAATACCTTTTTATAAATAAATAGTATTGAATAAACCCCAACTCTAAATAGCAGATAACAAAATCTAAAATACATTAAACATAAACAATACCAAATTGTTTATATATATTTTTTTCTCTTTCTACATAATATAGTAAAAGATAAAAGAAAGATACTCATTGAATATTAAGGTTCTGCATAGCCTGGCAGGCTGCGTTTATCAATAAGGTGGTATGTGTTTTAATTTCCGCCACAGAGCTTCAGTAAATGTTCGCGCATAAATTATAACGATGATAAAATACAGATGATATGCTAAAGTCTTTATTTTGTTTAATATTAAAGACGTTAAACCTCTATGTAGATAAATGCTAATTTTTTGTAAGATAGAATAACGTAATGTAAATTAAAGATTTCTACGATAAAACGAAACCTGCTGGGAAAAACATTGTAATTTCATCAGTGTTGATTTAGATTTTCTGGCATAAATGAAATTAGAATCGATGTGTTACAATGTTTTTCGTAGCCGTTTTCTAAAATGTATTTATGTAAAAAATGAACTGTCGTTAATTAGTATTGGCGATATATAATGTTCCGTAAATTTTGAATACTAAATATTATTGGTGAAAAGCCGGTGAAAATGTTTTCAAGTTCATAAACATCGACAGATTATTTCATTTTGCCGTTAACTTGTAAATAAATATATTTATTTAATAATTACTTCATTCTTTTATTATAAACCTCTCGGACACCGTTAGTATGTATTTATTTTAATATTAGTAAGCAGAAAAAAACTCAAACGTAACTACTCAAAACGGGCCGCAAAATACATTGGAGACATTTACCAATCCCTACTCCGCTGGAGAAAGTATACTTCGAATCACGCGTGGTAGGGATAAAAAGAAGATCTACAATCATAAGAAACTCTCAATATTTTTGAAGTGAAACTTCTTTATCGGGGTTGTCAAAAAATTTAGTGTATCATTTTTTCGTTACGCGTCACATTTATCCGTTACGCGCCATCTTTTTTTTATCCCTACCACGCGTGATTCGAAGTATACTTTCTCCAGCGGAGTAGAGATTGGTAAATGTCTCCAATGTATTTTGCGGCCCGTTTTGAGTAGTTACGTTTGAGTTTTTTTCCTGTTATTTATAAACTGAAACAATTGTTCATTTATAGTCTCTACTTTATTCAGAGACAATCGTTTAAATTCTGCTTGTAAATCGATGGAGGACGTTGACGTTTTTCGGCCATGATAAAATGTTTTATCATTATTGAGAGTAGTTATATACAATCCTTCAAAAAAATTTATAAAATAAAACAAAAAACATTTTCAAACACAAACAGGACCAAATTAATACTACAATGAAATATCACATTACAGACAATATTATTTTATTTAGTCCACAATGTAAATAACTACACACATCACATTCCACAAACTTACTTCATTCACACCACAGATCGCGAAATATTTACTCAGGTCTCGCTCCTTAACTTTTATTGCACTTGAAATAAGAATTGTCACGAATATTGCTGGTTTATAAGTCTTTTGTCGTTATACCTTACGTCGACATATATTTATTTTTTGAAAAATAACGTCATAAAGAAGTTTCACTTCTTACGAGTGTACGCTAGTACACGCAACTTTTTTTTTAATTAGTAAACATGCAAAAAGTAATATTTAATAAGAACTTCATTCAGTCACTTACCTATACCAATCACTTTTACACAACTTAAGATTAAATATTTGAAATGATTGAGCTGTTAACAAAATAACCTCTTATTGTTTTAGTTGGTTCGTCAGCAACTTGAAGTGAAACGTTAAAGGTGCACCCTTAAAATTGATTGATGATAGACAAAAGTAACAGCTATTTTTAAAGTGTAGGAGACTGATGAGGTGTAACAGATACTAGTACATGTATAAAAGTATCTATCTATTAATTAATACGTATAGCAAAAACTTATGAGTATGAAATTTTGCACAGTTAAAATTTAAAGAGTGGAGGTGTACAGTAATCTATACTAATAATAAAGCTGAAGAGTTTGTTTGTTTGAACGTGCTAATCTCAGGAACCGCTGGTCCGATTTGAAAAATTCTTTCAGTGTTGGATAGCCCATTTATCGAGGAAGGTTATATATATATCATCACGCTACTACACTAATAGGAGTGGAGCACCAATGAATAATGTTTCAAAATCGGGGGATTTTTTTTACGCTATGGGCGTGGGCGAGGTTGCGTGGGTCAGCTAGTATAAAAATATTACAAGTGGTCGACAACTAGTGAAAGGAATGGAAAAATGGAACGTTAAAATGGGTTTTGATTTATTATATTAAACATGGGTCTCATGGATGCCTAAATAGTTTCGGACTCTATGGGGATACTATTCCAAAGAGATTTGTGCTACAACGGTAGTATTAAGTCATTCGAATCTCACAAATAATACCTATATTGTACAAATTTTAACAAAAAAAACGGCTTCAAGAATTGGAACAAATTGAAATGGGACCACACGAGAAGCCCAGTTTTCAAATAATAAAAGGAAACATCGAAATCAGTTCACATAGTCGAACTTATGATATACATAAAAAAAATAGTCAAATTAATAAACTTCTTCTTTTTTTAAGTCGATTACAAAGAGAATATAACAATTACAAAACTTGAAAATTACACATGTAATTATAAATATACGTACGTGAGTGAACCCGTTTATACGCACAAAAGTCGCCGTGATTGTATCTACAATATGTAACAATATACAGAATAAATAGATCCTTTGTCCTATTAGAAAACCTTAGGCTGAAATCTTGGAATCGTATCAGGAAAACACACGTATTGTACTTTTGTTGACGGCGTAGAAAACCTATTCGAATCTCCGGCTCCTCGGAGACCCAGGAATGTGATGTTTCCATTTAAAACCACCACGACGGCCGCCTCTGACGCCCTGCTTAGGGAGGATACGGACCATGTTATTTCAGGTCCTCCCTGAATCGACGCCATGCGCAATGTACCTTACTACTCCTAAAATATGTAAAATATCCATATGTTTTCAATGATTTATATGACCCAGCGCAAGCTGACTAATCTAACGTTTTAACATGAATGAAGACATAAATTTCATTTCTCTGCAACTCTACCCGTAGTTGTGTCTACCGTTGATATAAGAGCTCAGCCACCGCTTGAGACATGTCAATGACACGAATTCGTAAGGAGCCATTCAGCTGGCGTCTTTGGAGAACTTCATAATCGAGATACAATTGTCCAATTGGCCATGAAGTAGATAATAGCCGGCAGTCTTTAAGTGAATATATTAGTCCTTTCTTAGTCGTCAATGTAGTTTTAAGTAGCTCAATACCGATACACTTGGCTCTGGACTTAGGAATTCGAGACAAAATCAAACTGCGTACTTCTTCTAGAAAGTGTAAACACCATGGTAATTGGTTACAAAGCCTTTCCACTGAAACAAACATCTTTTCAAATTCGTTTAAAAATACATTATGCTGTCAAACAAAAAGTGATTAAAAATAATCACTGTAGAATAGTGTGGACATGCCATTTCGTTATCAAAATCGGTAAAAAGAGAACGATTATTGTTATTGGTTTGTTGATGAGGAACAATATAAGTAATTGAAGCAATTTGTTGATTTTGTCAAAACTAATAATTTTATTTATTAGGTAGTCCTTTATAGGTTATTACGCCAACTTGTATCACTATATTAAATTATCACTTTACATTTAAATTTATCAACAACATTTTGCAAAGTACGTAATAAAGACTTAATTTACACAAATGTACACTGTAATAAAAGTCCGATAACTATTTAATAACGTATAAATTAGCTCTCTGTACTTTGTAGGTTAAAAGCCTGTTAAAGTTGGGTTTATAAATTTTCAAATAACTTTTCTGAAAAACAATTAATCGGGTGTATATCCTTAATGTTTTAGTGTTTATTCAGGATAGGATGTCCATAAAAACCTCAACGGCGAGACGCATTAACGAGCATCGTTTAGTTGTTTGCTGTTTAAATAAGAGCTGTAATGTAATTTTAATGAGCTCACAAAAATGTGTGCGAGTTCTTTCTGAGTATTCACGGACGGCGCGCCTGCGCAATATCACAAGACTTACACGCAATTCACGTGTTCCGTGTTATTTTCACTACTTACACTTATCTCATAATTTACGAAGATTAACGTACTTTATTACCTACACACTAAATTGAACAGAAATATTTTATATTTTTATTACAGGTAATTTGGATGGTATTTATAGTTGTAATGCGGTTAAAAGCGTTTTACTTATATGTTGACTTGAGTCAATTATCATACATAACTAGAACGTCTTAGCTTTAACGTTTTAGTTAATAAATAATAAATAAATAATAATAATTAAATATTTCGGACACATAACACACAACGCCATCTAGTCCCAAGCTAAGCAGTGCTTGTTTTATGGGTACTAGACAACTGATATGAATACATATATACTTTTTTTTTGAAAATACATACATATTATACATAGAAAACACCCAAACTCCGAAACAAATATTTGTAGATTACACAAACATTTGGTCCGACCCAGGATTTGAACCCGAGACCTCAAGCACAGCAGTCGCATTCACTACCACTGCGCCACCGAGGCAGTATTGCAGGCAGTTGTGACAATTATGAAAAAAGTTCAATATAAATAAGTCTCTTTCTTGGAAGTAAAGTTAAACTGAATAGTAATACTACTTCTATATATGATGATGATGTTCTCCTAGCCGATTACAGCTACGACGACTAGTCTCAACCGAGTCTAGCCAACTACGTAGGAAATATTACGAGTGTAGTGCACAAATGTGTGCGTAAAAACAGGTGCACTCTCTGTCCCCTCACTCTTTTTTTCCGATGGGACGGTTAACCGACACGATCAGGGAGGGAGAGATCAGGCGTAGGACCGACAGCTTTTGCTCTCTGAGGCACGGGGGTTCAGACCCCAACTTCCAAACTTCGAGCTGTTATTAAGTATTTCTATAATCAGAAAAACTCAATAACAATTTTTGCCAGACCCGGAAATCGAACCCGATACCTCTTGATCGCATCGAACGTTATAAAAGAAGAAGGTTTTCTTTTTGTGAAATATTAGCCAGAACAACTCTTTATTATTACTTGATTTTGCCTGTTAAACAATTTAAATAATGAATTAATTTCGAAAGTCACAAAGTAACTTATTTGTCGGGATTCAAAGCGGTTAATTACAGTTCATAGGCGATACCCAAAGAATTTGGTTGCAGAAAGAATAGAATTTTCCTAAATTATTGAGAGCCTCCGGCCGTACGCTCGCCCGTGAAAACTCACTTTAACTTTTTTAATTAAATTTTGGATTTTTCTCCCTAACGCCGTAAGGAATCTTATCCCGAAGCTTCATTCCAAACGTTATATTAATTAGTCCGCACCCTGAAGACTAATGACCATCGTAAGCGACTTTTACGGGGAGTCCCTGACGATGAACCACTCACATTTTCTTACTACAGAACTAGCGCATGAATGCTTTTTAAAAAGTCAAAAAAATTATAGATTTTAATATTAATTATGACCATTTGTAGGATTACCAACTTCGCTAAGCTAAAAGCTTGTATTGATCAACTAAGATGGATGATGTTTTTATTTATTATAAAAAAGTCACAATAGTATTAATAGCTTAACTTAGTGTTTTATGAAAATTAACTACTTAACTTGTAGACTGCACGGTTGGCCTAGAGGTTTAAGCGGTCACTACGCCGTTTGCTACTGCGCCAAGTGCCGTGGGTTCAAATCCCGCGTGGGACATCACTTTGTGTGATCCACAAAATGTTGACCTGAGTCTGGGTGTTCTTTGTGTCCGTAACATGTATGTTTGTAAAGTCCCCCGCGAAACAGTATGTATATTCCTAATGCGGGAGTTGTCTTAAAAAAAAAAAGTTGTAAGTACCTATAGCCTCAGTTTTTGTTGGGAGCTGTTGCAACGTAAACTACTTGTTAACCACTAAAGTATAACTCTTGTATTCCTCATTGTCTTTCGTAGTAGCCCATAACTACAGAAATTCTTAATTGCTTCGAGACCAAAACGATACCGGAGAGTTATGTTAACCGAAAGAATCTTAGGGCCACTTGCAGGACATAGCTTAAATACATTTAAGACATACTAAATGTTTTTAAAAAAGTTAAACACAAGTAGCATCTTGCACAACGATAAATTTTTGGCTAAACTGCCGAAGTTAAATATCGAAACTCAGCTATTTAGCGGCGCTAAACGTGTTTAACAGTAAAAAAACTGCCTCTGCTTTAATTTTTTGTAAGGTTTTACGTTTTTAAAGATAAACTAAAATTCGTATTTGATCACGAATATTTATTTGAATTTTATTAACTTGTGTTCTAAAGATAATGAAGAAATTGTAGAATATTTAAACCTTAGATTATTAATATGATATTAAAGTTAATAATCTTATCGACATATTAACAGACGTGTATTATGTCAATACAATATTTCCGGGCTGTCATTTATTAAATAATGTTTATCAAGAGACATTTGTACGCAGGCATTAAAAAACGGAATTCGTTAATTAGGTCAAGTGAGGTTACATTTGTGTTATTGTTTAACAAAAAAAAATAACCAGTAGTTTCGTTCTATGCAAAAAATGCATATGGCGTCGATATATTCAAAACAAAACAGTGTCATGACGTGCAACGAAACGATAAAACTCTTTTATCGTCCCCATAAACATATTTAACTAAACATACCTTTTTGTGCAATCCATTTTTGTGCAAGAGGGCGCTAAACTTGTTAAAGTTAAACGTGTTTATGCGTTTAATTGTATTTAAGTAATTTTGGTTAGTAGCTGAAGTCGAACGTTGTGCATGTCACCCTTAAATCAGTGTTACCTTATGAATATTATTTGTTGTGTTTTCACAGTTTAACGGTTTCGGTCAATCGACAAAGGGGAACCTGTAGAACTTTTTGGTATTCGATAAGTAAGTCTATTGTCCCATTTGCCATTACATTGGCTAAAACTATGATGGTTACCATAACATTATCTTCCGTGTTGTTAGAAATAGATGATATTTTGTACCTTGTCTTGAGGACCGAGACATATTAAAATAAATAAGTGAAACTCGATTTTAAAAACATATTTTGTGCAAAATTTTACTCAGAACTTAGTTAGTGTTTGAACAAATACATTACACAAAAGTGAATTAAAGCAAGATTTATTCAAGGAAACAGCTATAAGTGCTAGCAAATCCTCGCTAATGTGTTTGATCATAACAGAGTGAAGTCAGCCGTCTTTGTTTGCCTTTAATTACCGAAAACGTTCCGCCAGAGCCGGTCATTAAGCCGACCGATGGATTATTATGAAGTTCGTGCCATGAGCTTTGATAATTATAATTAACAAAACATGTAACAAATAAGTTAAGCTACGTCTGTACTGAAATATATTATTCACAATTAAGGCAAACATTAATTATTAATTAAACTTTTGAATAATTATAACCCTATTATAAATATGAAATTAATATTCTCGAGTGTATTGGTGGTATTTTATAACACTTGTTTATTGAATAACATTAAACACATATTTGTATATAGTGCAAAAAACAATTTAATGTAAATATGTAATTATTTATGTTCTTTTCACGTTTTTTTCAAATGTGTGTCTTGATGGCATGCCTAACATAGGATAATTAGCATTACGCTTAGACCAATAGGATTCCAGCATGACTGAAAAGAGGCGTAGATGACATCGCGTGTATCAGCTAGTATGATAATAATTTTACCTTACTTATTTTAACTTAACAACAAAAAGAAAAAGATAAATATAGTCTAGTAGTGCATATATATCTGGTACCCATCTTTTTTAACGGGGGCAACCCCCACTGGCTGTCCCTCCACCGGGGTTACCAGCGGGGTGGTGTGTCGGAATCGGACCGACTAAAACCACGCGGGGGGCACACAGCGCCTGAGAAGGGAGAGATCCGGGAACTGCTGTTATTAACACATCCGGACCCCTCCGAGCACCCGAGTTGCCTAGGACCCATAACACAAGCTCTGCTTAGCTTGGGATTAGATGGTGTTGTATGATAGATGTCCGAAAAATTTGTTTATTACTTAACTCAAAGATATATAATTAAATGTCTATTATACTATAATACTACACTAAAGGGTTACTCTGTCACCAAAAAGTGGGAAAACTTCAAAAAAACTCAATGCCATTCCGCAGCCCAAGATACAAGCGTAGCTTAGTTTGGGTGCCAACAGCAATTACTGTAACACTTTGTACAAGCATTTAAATAAAATTTGATTTGATGTGATTGCTGGTGTGGTATAGTAGGCCAAAACCATATTTTTAAGAAGACATCTAATGATGATAATGGTATTTAAAAACCATAACATAACCCACACAAAGGCAACAATTAATAAATTGGTCCTTCATGTGTTTATAGAGGTGTCTTTCTCAAAATAGTGTGTTCAATTATTCAGTACAGTAGTTTACCATTCGCGAGCCACGCTTCGGCATGCATGGGCCGGCTCGAACGGAGTGATAACACGGCCTCACAGAGAACCGGTGTGAAACAACGCTTGCGTTGTGTTTCACCGAGTAAGTGAGGAGACCGGCGGCCCATACCCCATCCCCTATATCCATCCCCCTCCACCCATCCTCCTCCACCCTTCCCCCTCCACATCCCCCAAAGACCGGCAACGCACTTGTGACGCCTCTGATGTTGCGGGTGTCGTTGGGCGGCAGTACCTAATCGCTTACCATCAGGTGATACATAGGTGATATTTTTTTTTTTTGAATTGGGCTCGTTTGCCCCCAATTCAAAAAAAAAAAATTTAACAAGATACCGTTCTAACTCCGAGGTTTTTTTTGATTGACACTTATGGAGCGAACTAAAAGATTATCGCATGTTCTTTTCTATGTCAATATTTTATCGTTTAAGAATCAAATAAACATCCTATATAAGAATCGCGTGGTTAATTTATATGCAGTTTTTTGCTGTTATATAACCATTGCGTAAGCTTTGGATGTTACTCAGATTATATACAGCTTTAACGGATCAGTATCCGTTAATAGGTGTGAACTTATTTTTATTAACTAACAGTCTGTTGGACATAGAAGCTAATACCAGGTGAAATTTGTAATGTCGGTAATAGCGACAATAGTTAAATTGATATTACTCAGTTTTATGTTTTTTTTAATTGTATAAGTGGCAAACGAGCAGACGTATCGCCTGATGGTAAACGATTACCGCCGCCCATAGACACCCGCAACACCAGAGGCGTCACAAGTGCGTTGCCGGCCTTTAGGGGATGGGGAGGGGGATGGGGAAGTGGAGGGTGGAAAGGATGGGGGAGAGGAAGTACAGTGCAAGCGCTACTTTACACCGGTTTTCTGTGAGGCCGTGGTATCACTCCGGTCGAGCCGACCCATTCATGCCGTAGCGTGGCTCTCCCACGGTCGAAGCTCTCCCATGTCAACCGATTGAAATAAAAGAAATACTAAATATTAGGTAAATTTTACCACAATATGAAAGTGTACAGCCAATCCTAATAAAAAGGTCACGTTTTTTGTCTTTTTTATGGAATAGGGGCAAACGAGCAGACATATACTATACTAGACGTAGACTGCCTCGGTGGCGCAGTGGTAACGTATACGACTGCTATGCTTGAGGTCTCAGGTTCGATGCCCGGGTCGGGCCAAATGTTTGTGTGATCTACAAATACGTGTTCCAGAGCTTTGGTGTTTAAAAAAAAATCAAGTGTATGTATATCAGTTGTCTAGTGCCCATATTACAAGCTCTGTTTAGTTTGGTACTGGATAGCGTTGTGTGTTAGATGTCCACAATATTTAGTGTTTATTGTTAGTGTTGTATCGCCTGATGGTCATATTGAAGGTCATATTGATCCTGGAATAACTTAGGCGACAGTTCATTCTACAGTTTTCTTGTGCTTGATCTTGATTGCAGAAAGTTTCTAGAAAAACGCACAGTTGTGTACTGCCAGCCATCTAAATGACGGGGATTAAACTGCTGTCAATGAGATTTTGACATAAACATCGTTCTAAAATAAGCTAATCATTGATCTTTACTCACTTGATTAACGATCAGTGAATCTCGTTTCAAGAGATGTTCAAAAATAAAATCTCTTTTTGAAACTAGGTTTAAAACTAGATTCACGGCCTTAGTACTTGGACATGATGCACAGCAACACTAACACCTCACGTGCCTCTAGATATCTATAAAAAATCTCAAGCCTACATAATGTCACATTGTCTTAATATAAGTATAATAAGAAACAAGTATGTAACTAAATTCATTGTCAGTGGGAAGAAGTTTCCGTCGTATCATTTAAATAAACGAACTCGCATCATTATGTCAGATCTAAGGATCGAACAAATTGCCAATTAGTGGCGCGCCGGGCCTGAGGTGAACGCCGAGGAAGGGGCGACGACGAACCGAGTACGGGCATATTACTAGGGATGGGAAAAAATAGTTCTCGTAATTCATGAATACCCGCTGCTCTTTAGCTAGAACTTCATTAGCTTAGCACACATGGTATGTTTGAGATGTCTTTAATAGCAATATGTCGCGTCCCTATACTTTCTATAAGGATGTTTTGATTAAATTTTAATTATTAAGATAGGTTTGTAGGTACTTTATTTGATATTATGGTTAGATTTTTGCTTTATAAAAACTCGTAACCTTAGGACGAAATTCATTTTAAAACTGAGTTATGGACTAACATATTCAGAATTTTTGGAAAGCGATTCAAATCCATCAATGTCATGCATGAATATCAGCAACTTCAGGTTATAAATAAAACAGATGTTGATCGATTTATATCGAATCCAAACTTAATCTTACAAATTCGAAAATAACTTTGTCTGTCTGTTACGCTTTCACTGCTAAACCACTGCAGTGATTTCCATGCAATTTGCCATGGTGATAGTATGAAACATAATACGCTACTCTTTACTGTGATAATCGACATACCTAGTAACAAAAATTATAAAACTAGTTGAGAATAAAACGCTTATTACATAAATTGGCCGGGTCGACTGGAGTGATACCACGGCCTCACAGAAAACCGATGTGAAATAGCGCTTGCGCTGTGTTTCACCGAGTGAGTGAGGATACCGGAGGCCCATATTCCAACATCTCCCCATCCCTCTCCCCATCCCCCAAAGGCCGACAATGCACCTGTGACGCCCCCGGTGTTGCGGGTGTCCGTGGGCGGCGGCAATCGCTTACCATCAGGCGATACGTCTGCTCGTTTGCCACCTATTCCATAAACAAAAAGAAATTACTAGCCATTATCTATTAAAATAAATAAAATTGGAGTGTCTTGGAGCGTGTATACACGGTACCTACATATACCAAAATAACATTTTTTACAATTTTTGTCTGTCTGTATCTATGTTTGTTCCAGCTAATTTCAGGAACGGATGGATCGATTTTTACGAGACTTTTACTGATAGGTAACTGATGATATAAGGAGTAACTGAAGCTACTTTTTTCAGACTAGCTTCCCCACGCGGCGTTACTCGCGGTACGCTAGTCTATAATAAACAGCTTCTGTATTATTAAATATGAGTGAGTAAAAAACAAAAATTAATAATTAAAGTTATTAATATACTAAAGATAAATAGCAAAAATTATAAACAAGAAACAAATTTTCGTCAACGTCACTCGAAATAAAAAAGACGTCTATTTGAAAATAATTTCTAAAAGCCTTTATTAAAATACTTTCTGTCATTTCAGACATTGTAATTAAGCTTTTATAAGATTGGGGCTGCGACGAGAAATTACTGTAATATTATACTGACAGAAGAGGGTTTGTGTTTTAATCGACATTCCACTATACTAGCACTTAAGTAACCGCTATTAATGGTTTAATTTCCTTGAAAGCAGTTTTAAAAGACTTTCCGTTCTTAAACTTTCACATGAAAGACGATAACAGAAGAACAATGATATGGATAGAGAGGTAGCATGAATTAGAACGTACTTAATTAAATATCCTAAATCAGAGAGCCACGCTTCGGCATGCATGGGCCGGCTCGACCGGATTGATACCACGGTCTTACAGAAAACCGGTGTGAAACAGTGCCTGCGCTGTGTTTCACCGAGTGAGTGAGGCTACCAGAGGCCCTCTCCCAACCTCTTCCCCCATCTCCTTCCTCATCTCCCAAAGGGCGGCAACGTATTTGTACCGCCTCTGGTATTGCGGGTGTCCATGGGAGGCGGTAATCGCTTACCATTAAGGGATAGCTGTCATTCAAAAATCAATCATCAATTATACAATCATATCAATCAAACATTTTTATTTTCGAATTTAAAAAATCATAACACATGAACAACGTTTTTAGTTAGTTAACTTTAGTCATTTGTGAAAGACATGATTTACATTACAGAAGAAGATTTCTTATTCTATAATATAAAACAGATACAGTTTTTACAGACTCACGATTTTACACATAGGTTTTGTTGTATAGCGATAAAATTATTGAAAAGGTTTCGATTCCTTCTGTATTCGACGTCAGCGACGACAGTGGGTTATACCGCTGGTGGTTACGTGTGTAACAAAAACTATAATATTCGGTACATCATTGAAGATGTGTTCAAGGTGCCTTGATTGCATTCCTTTTTGGGTATGGGACCGACGAGCTAGATTAAAAGTTAGATAGCTTTCTGGACAAAAACCAATGAGAACATAGATTCATAAGTATAAATTAATATACAAAATAATGAAGTATTTAAAGCATTCATAAAATATTTAGAACAAGAAGTATATAAAATATATTTCTGACACTGTCAGTGATTACAATCTGATTTTAACTCAAGAGATGTGACTAAATGTTAAGAAATAAAGCTATATATTTACATCAGCTTGTAAGTACTTACGTAAACACTTATATCTCTGAAAAGTCATAAATTTCATGTCTTAATAGCAATGCGATTACACGGTGGGCCGAGTTGTTTCAGCGGTCGCCATGCCGCTTGCTACTGCGCCAAGTGTCTTGGGTTCAAATCCCACGCGGTACAACACTTTGTGTGATCCACGAATTGTTGTCCCGAGTCTGGATGCTCTTTGTGTCCGTTTCATGTATGTTTGTAAAGTCCCCCACGACACAGGATGTTTATTCCTAATGTGGGAGCTGTCTTTTTTATAAAAAAAAAAGTTATTTTTTCAGTTACGAACAAATGACTCATTTTGTACTAATATTGAAGGCACGTAATTCCATACTACCTTTTACCTCATTGCCGTGAAAATATTATTAATGTTACTGTATAAAAATAACCCTAAACGTCAAATCATTATGAAAGTATATCAAACAATAAGGAACATTCATTTAATTTGTACAAGCACCCAAAACAATATCTCAGTTTATTAATACCACTCCACTTGAGTCGTTGTGCCACCCTCGGGGATGGGGTGGAGGTCCGTGAGCGCTCAGTATTCAGAGTATCGCAAATGTAACTTTCGGTTCTTTTCATGGCTAAAGTATGTTGGCGGCAATCCATAATGGGATCGCCATTATTCTTGCCATTAATTCGCATGGTCCCGCTTCCGTGCATTAGCGGGCAACGACGAGACTGCCAATCTACGAGAAGGGTCATACCTATACACCGTTCGTTTCTTTTTAAAACTATATTTAGTTTTACGCCAAAATTTTATGAAATGTTAGAAGTAACTCGGGTCAGTAGATACAAAGACTACTCCTTACAAACTCACAAACTTCACCACTTTATAATATTAGTATAGTTTTAATGTTTTTTTTTTATAAGACAACTTTCGCATTGTGAATATATATCCTGTGTCGCGAGGGACTTTATAAATATACATGAAACGGACACAAAGAACACCCAGACTCAGAACAACAATTTGTGGATCACACAATGTGTTGTCCCATGTAAGATTTGAACCTACAACACTTAGCATAGTGAGCGGCATGGCGTTCACTTAAGCCACTGGGCCAAACGTGCAGTTTACAGTGTTTATTGTGTTACAATTTGTATATAGCACTAGCTGACCCACGCAACCTCGTTTGCGTCTTATATTGCCCGTAGCGTGAGAATTTCCCCCGTTTTCGAAACATTCTTCATTGGTGCTCCGCTCCTATTGGTACAATGGTATTGGACAAGAAATTGTAGTACCTACATGAAATAAAATAAATATAGAGAAGAAGCAAAATAAAAAGTGACTTTACTGTACTGTACTGCAGATTTTAATTTAATTAAAATAACGTACGTAACAAATTCATATGAATTTCCAAAATACGTGTATATACGTACGTACGTACGTATATCTGTAGTGAAGTTTTGTAATAATGTTCAGTATTAGCAAATTGTTTCACTTTTTAATCAAAATCAGACATAAAGGGGCCCCAAACACCTAATATACGGACTCAAAACATTTCAAACTTCGTAAAATTAATTAACAGGGACCCGTGCGGGATATAAATCCTTCATTTTAGCTCGCAGATTGCATAAAAATAATCAAATAAGTGGCATGGACATTACTCAAAGCGCGTTGCAGTGCAGCAATGAAGTGAGAACGACAGATACTCCGCTCCGCTTACACAGCGTCTCCACCGCCCCCTTCCTGAAAGAAAAACTCTCGAAAAACTAATTACAAGTTGTAATTGAAATTTTGCGTGTTATATAATCGGATACTTGAGCCGTGAGTAATGTATAAATGCGCTGGGGAGATGAATGGACGTTGTGGGTGGGCTGCTGGACGAGATACGCGTGCCTTCTCAATTTTTAGATTTACCAACTTTTATACAATAATTCCCAACAACAAGTTACAATTTCGAATTGCCTTAAAGCCAAGTAAGTAACATTCTACTAAAATTACTACGTGTCCATTATTTATTAAAAAGGAAATAATTTCCTTAAATTGCTTCTTTAATAATTTGTACGAATTTGGCAAAAAAAAACAGTCCCTACGGAAAGACGAATCACTGAAATTAGACACAAAAACACCAACCGGCACTAGAAGATCCAACTGTTAATAAACTAAAACAAACGAAAGAAACGATTCAAGTCGCCGACAAACATTTTTAATTAAAATCCCTTCAAAACAGAGCCAACAAAAAACCTTATCACAATAGCAACAATCTAGAAAACGATCTAACTGTATAAACACGCGAATAATGCGCAATGAAAAGGGCAGCGGGCAACCGACAGGCAACCACTAGAGGGCTATGGGCTATGCAACTAGGGTGTTTCGACCCTTACCTCTTTCACCCCTCATATTCCTTTGGTCTCATTTCGCAAATTACATTTTTGATTGCTTTACCATACAACAACTACTTTTATATTAGTTGTTGCGTTTACATTACCAGGTGTTATGCTAAGTAAACTTTTGCAAGGGTAATTATGTTATGACTGAACTTTATTTTCTACTAACCTATTCCGTTTATGACTCGATATCATATTGAATAGTTGGAAAATGAACAGACGTGTCTCCTGATGGTAAGCGATTAACGCCGCCCATGGACACCCACAACACCAGAGGCGTCACAAGTGCGTTGTCGACCTTCGGGGGATGGGAAGGGGTTGTGGGAGGGGTTGGGGTATGGGCTTCTGGTATCATCGCTCACTCGGTGAAACAGTGCAAGCGCTATTTCACACCGGTTTTCTGTGAGGCCGTGGTATTACTCCGGTCGAGCCGGTCCATTCATGCCGAAGCGTGGCTCTCTCACGGTAAAAAATCGATTCCTATTCGAGACAAATACATTAATGTATGGTGACGCCGTATTCTGTATTCATCATGTATTCTGTTTGTAATCTAATATATGAAAATCTCGTGTCTTTGTGTTTGTTATCGAACTTCACCGCAAGAGGTTTACTGTTTTCAAACGTAACTTTATGTGTATGTTTAGTAAGTCTGAGAATAGGTCGTAGGCTATTTTTGTACACTTAGGTGATATGGGTGACCCTCACTAGATTTGGTTTGAACAATTTTATTATTTAATTTTTATGATTAAAAATTATAAAAAATACAGCCCTTACTTTTAGGTCTTCTACAAACAAACCTAATTTTTACCTAAACATTTAGAAAGAATTATTAACATATTTAAATATACCAAAAGAACGTATTTTGGATCAGCTAGTATCTTAATATGTATGTGTAGCTGACCCACGCAACGTTTGCGTCTCCTATTGCCCGTAGCGTGATAATTTTACCCGTTATTGAAACAATCCTCATTGGTGCTCCGCTCCTATTGGTCTTAGTGTGATGATATATAGCCTATGCCTTCCTCGATAAATGGGCTATCTAACTCTGAAATATTTTTTCAAATTTCAAAATTCAAAATCTTAAAATTATCGCGTTCAACCATACAAACAAACTGTTCAAGAACCTATAGTAATATATGAGCAGATGATTACTACAGCACAGCCTGATAGTTTGGAAACAGACGGCCGTGCGTGAGATATTTGGAGTTATAATATTACTTAAATAATTATTATTAACATGTTGTTAACATCAAAAAGTATATACCTAGGAATAATAACCACATTGAGGATCTTAAATTAATAGTTAGAACGTACCTACCTACCCGATTTGTAGCAATAAAAATATAAGGAAATGGAAAATTTAATGTTAAGATAGAATGATATACAAACTAAATTCATCTATGCTATACGTTCTTCACTTGCATGAATTTTTCATTAACCATAAGAGGCTAGAATAGTTTGCTTCCCTTTCTATAAGTAACTGCACTACCACGCAAAGTTTTGAAAGCTGTCACCTAAAATACACCCCTAATAGCTACAGAATAACAAACTTTACTCTCAATTGTTAAGGACACCGCTACAGTCAAAACTGTGTTTAGTTAAGTGCTCCGAAAAGACCATTACTGTCCGCAATCTTTGGCTGTGACGACGTTGAATAGGAAGCCAGACAGTATTTATTCAGTATTAGAAAGCTTCTCTCTGTTGATGCGTCACTGACATATCCATTAATGCTTTTTCCATTTCGCCATTTCCCCATCTCCCCAACCTCTTACATTTCGTATGATAGTTTGACCAAAGAGCTCCGTGTAATCAACGTGACATGTTCAATTTGGGTTTCATTTCTAATGTTGGTTTTATGTTGTTTATGTACATTATTTAAGTAGAAAAAGAGTTTTAGGTATTTATTCCTACCTGTCTAATGTCTTCCATTTAAGCTTAATAAGTTCTAACGACTTTAATTTTTTAAATTCATTTCTGACGTATTGTTCCAAAATGTTTTCTATAATCAGATCAGGTCAGGTCTATAATCAGGTCGAAGTTATCGATGAATTGTCATTTATCGAATATACTGATTATATGCCAAAAATGTCTTACATCATTTTGAAAAAGACCTGTTACTCTTATACTGCTGGACCGATATTAAACAACATAGCTAAGAACCACCATAAGGAAACTGGCTTTCAAATGAAGAAACCGCATCGAAGTCGGTACATCCGTTTGTAGCTACGATACCACAGATAGACACACACATACAAACAGACAGACAGATAGAGTTAAAAATAGTGAAGTATACTTCTATTTTTTTATTTTTCACAACCCATGACGTCCCACTACTGGGTTCGGGTCTCCTCTCAGAAGAGGGTTAAGGCCATACGTCCCCACGATGGCCAAGTACGGGTTAGGGACTGGCAAAACAAAGTTGTGGTTACGTAATCTGGCCGTTGGATGTTTTTAAGCCGCCCAGAGGCCTTCAAACTAAGCTTCACGACTGGGCTATGAGCGACTTAGAGGCGCTCAAAGCCCAGTTGCACTCGGTGATTACTGACTACCAGTTGGTGCTGGTGGCATATAACCATGAGCGTGTCCGTGATTCGGAGCAGTCGGTCCCGGTTGTCATCATAGAATACCTCTAATCGAAAATTGAATCAATAATATTATATTGGTATTGTATATACTTCAGTCTCGGTTGGTTTCATCGTCAGTTGAAATATTCGCGTTTCTGGACACAAATTTTCCCTTAGCCTCTCCTCAACAACCGGTCCTGTGCTGCCCTCATCCCAAAGATTTTCCGCGATCTTTCAGTAGGTCTATTATATATTATTTATTTTTTTGGTTTATTAATCTTGTTTTTTTTATGATATATATATAATATAAAAATGAATTACAAATATATCTTGAAATAAAATAACATATCTTACATATCTATAAAATAACATATCTTACAAAGGCCGGCAACGCACTCGTAACGCCTCCGGTGTTGCGGGTGTCCATGGGCGGCGGTAATCGCTTACCATCAGGCGATACGTCTGCTCGTTTTCGCCTACTCCATGAAAAAAAGGACACGACCACTGGTTTTACAGTCATGGTCAATAACCACTGGACTACAGGCACATCATAAATTAAACGTCAACCGATTATAAGATTTCTTGTGAAGCACTAAAACTATTTACGAGCCACATTTAGTTAATTTTAATATTCCAGCTTTAAAGTTATGCTTACAACTTCCAATTATTCCAATATAACACCGTATTATTGTCAGTATTTTATATGAGAAATAACAAAACATAAATGTACAATTTCATATTATCCTGTTTATAACTATCCTATAACAATTTTATTTAATTTCACATTTCGTTTTATTGACTAAGTTACTCACTTTGATATTACGGGGTGGTTTTAAGCGCATAACGCCGGCATCTGTTGTAATTACAAGCGAGCTTGTGTCAGTGTTGGACGGAATTTATACACCGCGCCACCAACTTAGGTTATTAACTCACTAGTTTCACGCATACCTTCGCTACCATACAACTAATAGGATATGAATACCACATGTATACTACTAATAAAGCGGGATAGTAAAAAGCTCAATCTAAGATGTTTGTGTGTTAGAAATAAGGGCTGTTTAGTAATGGTATCTGTAATGTACACATGTGATGTTATCTATTTACCTGAGGTACTACCTACTTATATATATCGGCTCGCAGCAAGCGCACACGTCTTCACTCCGCAGTGGTCGGTAGACCAGTCCTCCCCGTCCCGCGCACCGCGTGTGGCATTGTTCGAGACGACAGAATTATTTACCAAAAGTCCATGTACTACAGTATCTATGGAATAGAACAGAGTTAACTTTATTGTACACTAGTTAATACAGTTTACATAATAATATGGGATAATGTCAATTTGTTGACCATGTGCATAGTAATGTGGCAACCTAATCTCTAAAAAGCAATTTCTTCCAGGCATCTATTTATTTTGAAAAAACCAACATAATGCTTATCTGTTAATTTGGTTGCAACTAAACTTACCATTAGTTAATAAATTTTAAGATATGTAATTGTGAGTTATGGTAAAGAAAACGGATAGAGCAAGTAGCTATGGCAAAGCTTTGGGTAGGAAACTGGTATAAAGATATAGGTACACTGCATTAACTCGATGAAATCTGAAACGCTTACCCCAATGTTCATCCTGTGATCAGAAAAGCAATATAGGACAAAAATATGTAACCAAACTAGTTTAAAGTTATTTGAGTCTAGACTCTTCGTTGTTTGTCGTATTTATTAGACACTCATACACTACTTGACCTGTTAGCCTAGTGGTTAATGATCTAGGTTGTTAAGGTTATAATAAATGTGTGGTTCGATTAGTAAACTAAATAAATGTTTTTCAATAGTCGCGTTATCATATTAAAGGCTCTGCTTAGTTTGAGAATAGAGAACCGTGTATATTATATATTTAGTATAAGCATTCTACCTACATATTAAACGTATACTTGTTCATATCAAAAATGTAAACGAAATAACGAAACTTATTTTAATAGAATGTGTCTATGTCATCTGTGGCTAAAGATGTCGTGTCAGATATTAAAATTACCGTAAAAATATAACTGATAACTAACATTTTAAAATTAATCAGGATCGATATACTATTTACACGAATAGACAATTGTTAATAACAGCAAGCAAAGCACCTGTGGCAAGAATAGATTGTTGTTACTGACTTTGCTTAATTACACAAGCCGGCAGTCGACACTCAGACGCATAATACTGCTAATTAAACGCGGGTTTACAGATCCGAAAAAGAGCCACTGGAACACGCTTAGCCCGTATTATTACAGTGTACTCAGGAGGCTCTGCAAACAGACCCTTGTCGCCGAGGGTGCTACTCTCAAGTTTCGCGTTTAATTAGACAGATAGAGGCGCGGACGGGCCTTATTAGTATTGTCTACGGGGGCCCAATTAACACGCGGGAGACGCCGCCGTGGGTGGCTCCAAGTTCGTTTTAATAATCAAGGGATACCCTTAGCTTCGTTAACCGAATAATAGGATCGGGTGGCTTCGGTGATTTTCGTGTCCGATGTGTTTTTGTATTTGAGTAAGTGTGTGACCACAACTGCTAACAGCCGAACTTACCTGTTAAAAAACGTTTAACTTTCAAGTGTTCACGTTACATGCAATTAGGTTTAATTGCAGAATAAATGTTAAATTATTTATCTTTCGGGCTTATAAGTTACTAGTAATCCTCTGTAAAAGTAAGAATATTTTATCCAACTTCCTTTTCCAGTGATCACCAGTGATACCGGTTGGTATGAGAGGCTCCCGTGATGGGACAAAGGTCTCCCTTAGATAGTAAAAATTTACATAAACAAAAATAATTAAATATTAAAAAATAAGTCTCATTAGCTCGATGCTAATATCCTCATAAATGCGTTTATGGTAATGACAGTTAATAATATATCTACTGGCATATTTGAAAAATAAACTAGAGAATTAAGCTGCACTTAACATTTGCTTGAATCCATGTCAGCAGAAAATATAATTGTACAATACTATTTGTTGCGTTATAATAAGTATTAATATCTGTATTTTTAATTTGGTATCTATACTAATTAGGTAATAGTTCGGGTAGTTACTTAAAGTGTGGCCGCATATTTATTACCATTAGTGCCGTGTTACATGACGCTAATCGTAGATCTACAGGTGTGAAATACTTGTTCATTTAGCCTTCACAGTTATCCAGCTTTATTTCTCACCATGAACATAAAATAATTTGTGCTTACTTACCTTTAATTAAAACCAGTGACAAAAATAAAGTCCTCATGTAGTGAAAGTAAATGTGAGTTGATATATTGGTTGCTGATGCAATTTAATCACATTTTGTACGGTTCGCAGCAAAAGTCAGTTTACTTTTATATTTTTTATGTTATAAATCTTTAATATTACGTGTCTATATATTTTACGTGTGGTGATTGATTAAGAAAATAGAGTTTCACCATCCCTACTTATCTAATAGATGTCGTAAGAGGCGACTAGTGAACCAAATTACCATTGTTACTTTTTTATTATATATTTTTAGACAAACAAATAGTTTAACTATATCACCTCGTGATCTCCGATATACCTATACTGAAAGCAGAGACGAAAAATACACCAGCACAGCCAAGTTGCATTCTACAAACGTAAAAGTTAATCGTAAGTCACGTGGTCAAAACAAAATATTAGCCAATAATACAAGAGAATAAAGATGTTAGCGAATGTAGAAGGAAAATCGACTTTCTGCTAAAACTGTTAATTACTAATATTATTTGGATTTAAATCTCTGGTCAATGAAACTATTGCAATGTTTCGTTACAAATCTTTGAGGTCCAGCTACTTTATTTTTATGACAGAGGTGAAAATCAGCAGAGGCAATACCAGAAAGAAAGTGTCTCTAGCCGAGGTGACAACCAACAAACATAAAAGTTTTTAGAAAACCAACAATAGTATGGAAATGACGTCATCTAAATGTGAAACAAACAACAAGACACGACAAAGACGTTAGCGAATGCAGAAAGAGAATCGACGCAAAATACTTGCATCTTGTTTAGGGCAGGGGGCAAGAGTCCCAATTGCCTTCTTTTCTTCTGTTGTTTACAGTACCTATCTTGTCATTAACAAGGCGTGGGCGTAAAACGATGCAATCTGACGTCAGCTATTATCACACAGAGGATGAGCATCTCATATTCATGTTTTAAAGATTTTTCGAAACTATAATAACTCATTCACGAATAATTACTGCTATTGACTATCGCATAATGTTTATTACAATAAGTAAATACATTAAACTTAATATTTTTTCTCCTTAAGATCCCTTAAAAAATTTCGAAAAGCATAAAGTTTTAGTTACACCATATAATATACCTACAGGTTTGTACGGAACCCTCGGTGCGCGAGTCCGACTTGCATTTGGTGGTTTCTTTTCTTTAAAAACTTAACTAATATTAATATTTCTGTATCGTGGGAGACTTTACAAACCAATATGAAATGGACACAAAGAACACCCAGACTTAGACCAACAATTTGTGGCTCACACAAGAGAACGTGCACAACGAATGTGCTGCCAACTGGCGTCCCCAATTCAAATCTTGTACTCTATTAAATACCTGACATTGACAATTATAACATGTAAACAGATTTTATTTTTTGGAAATGTACACATTTCCACAACCACAAAAATGTATAAACGCAGTTAAGAAGTAGGTATACTTTAGTATGAGTTTTGAGCATTTAGAAATAATCAACTATTTTCGTAGCGAAAATTACAAATTTTTGTAATTAATACATTCAATCTTTTAATTTATTACTTGCTTGTTTTTGATTTGCTGCATTCAGGAGAATTCACATTGGATATTTTAGTTTGTACGACAATTTTGCTAGTAATTACAGCCTAAATTTTCTTCATTTATTATCTCTTCAACCTCCAATAGGTATATGGCCGGCCTCGAAGAGCTTTTGACCGGAACCTATATTTTATAACTTTTATCATAGTAACCATTATATGATTGTGTACGGTTCAACATATCTGATGATTGGAAATTAGACCGGCTTCCTGTCAGCACCGGTTTACGTAGTAGCTACGGACCTCTCAGAAGGTGCTTATACCCCAGTTACACTTGATGATTAGAAATAATCACCTGGGTGAGCAAAGACGGCGCGGTCAGTACCTGGATGGATTCTCCGTGATTTGGAGGTCACGTTAAGTAGTCGGTCCCGGTTGTTATAATAGGATAAACAGTCGTGAAGCTTAGTTTAGGCCTT
The DNA here is from genome assembly GCA_916048165.1 of Spilarctia lutea. Classification (NCBI taxonomy): domain Eukaryota; kingdom Metazoa; phylum Arthropoda; class Insecta; order Lepidoptera; family Erebidae; genus Spilarctia; species Spilarctia lutea. The sequence goes on along the minus strand of OU696475.1, from coordinate 11,474,453 downwards.
TGGGCGGCTTAAAAACATCCAACGGCAAGATACGTAGCCGCAACGTTGTCTTGCCAGCCCCAATCCGCACTCGGCCAGCGTGGGGACGTAAGGCCTTAACCCTCTCCTGAGAGGACGCCCGAGCCCAGCAGTGGGAGGTTATGGGTGATCATATTAAAAAATATTATAAATCAAGATATAATTTTGTTTGGACATTTGAAAGCATGATGACAGGTTTAATAAGTTTCCTTTACTGTACGCATATTGTCACTTTTGTCAATTTAGTGCTGCCACCTATAGTTCCTGCACGTTTCCTGTAGCAAGCTAAGCGGCCATTTGACCGTTTAAACCACTACGCCATCTGTGCAGTCAACATCAGGAAATTACGTAGAAAACAAAACAATAATTACTTTCGTACCAATCTTCTTCGTTAATTTACTCGTTAATCATGTGATTACAAGTCAAACTATAGCTTTTTTCCACTTTGTTTGTGAATTCGGTGTATTCACTCGGGTGATACCAGGTAAATGATCTCAAAATAGTATTGTCATGTTTTCTGTGGTTATTTCATTATGTACATATAAAGGGCGCCCACGTCAATCAATTATGCCTTTATATGGACGTATACGCTCATTTATTGCCTTTATTTGGACGTATATGCTCATTTATTGCATTGTAAAATCTCGACTATCCTTCACTTTTGCGCACAACATAATGATACCGTTCAATAAACCATTATTAACATATTACAGTATTATTAATTTAATTATACTATGTTGATGTACGTTCATACGTAATACCAGCTCTGAGACCAGAGTCTGCTGTAAAATGTTATATATTTCTTTCCATAAAGTGACTCATAAATAGGTTTCCGTAATATATTGTTGGATGGAATTATGTTGATTCACAGTGGTGAGAGTTCACCTAGACTGCGTTACCGAGTACTAGGTGTCCAGGTAGCGCAGAACGTCGGGACTCTTGTTCCATTTTTATGTCGCTTGGGATGCTAGTCTATCAAATCCAGGTATCCGTTTGTGAGCTATACTTTGGCACATATTGACCAACTTCAACTGGATTGCTACGGTCTCATATAAAATCATTGTTAGGTAACTACCTTACTAATTGAAAAGCAGCTGAAGAACTCTTCAGCTGCTTTTCAATTAGTATGTTTACCCTAGCCTAAATACTTCCTCTTTATACTAAAGGGGGAAGGACGACAACGCACTTATGACTCTTGAACTGCAGTTGTCCCCGACTGCTCGTTTGCTCACTATTTTATTTTACAACTGTATTTCTTTTTTGTTAATTTAAAATAGTACTGGTAGTCGCCCAGTGGTCGAAAATTCAAATATAATTCTTTTTTTTAGCATCTGCACTCCTCGTCTATATAAACCTCAACTTTCATACTCGTTTGCATAATTTTCGTAAAATGGGGTACAACGTTTTTGTTTCACATTTTTTTCACATATTTATTGAAAATAATGTACTAAAAGCTAAAAAATAATTGGGTAGGTCCCAGGTTCCAGTCATTACACCCCTCTCCCTCATCAATTTAAGTTACAAAAAGAAAATATTGGGCGTAGCGTAAACTGACTTGACTGGATGGAAACACGGGCCCAACAATTTTATTTTTTTGTCAGATCTATGCCTTAGATTAAACCGTTTAAATTGAACAATTTCTTTTCATATTTTTATTTTCTAGTTTTTAGTTTTTAATTTCATTATTAATTAGTACTTCTTATCTGTGTTCTACTAGTCAAGTCCTTTCATTTGATACCCATATTGAGGTAGTCGTAACAAAATTTGTAAACCACCATTTTGTAGCGGCGGTCACCTTGGATTTACAATGAAACAGAATTTATGTAATTGTAATTTCATCAGAACTAAAGGTGTAAACCAAATTTGAGATCAATCTGTTAACACAGGAAGGGGGTTAAATTTTAATAACTAGATTTGACCCAAACACACTAACAAATAAATAAACAGACAGGGCAAGCTAAATAAAACCGTTTATAGACCGTTTCAAAAGAAGAGAATAGACATTTTCACAGATGACAGAACAAGTAAAATGTAATACACATAAATAGACATTCACGCGAAATATGCCTTAAAATGAAAGACCTTATTTTTACTGTTGATAGCTGTTGATCTACCACGAAATATTAAAGAACCAAAGTTGTGTCAAACACATCTGTATATGAAAAGATGTAGATATTAATTAATTAACTGCAAGCTCAACACGAGTTGCAAATTGCGCTATGAGTCTTACAGTGTTGCCTAACAGCCGTTTCCCAGCGCTGGCCATAAAACTCATTACAGGACGTGCAATTTCCATCGTTAATTATCGTTGCACTACCATTTTGTCAATTTATGAAACCATCAACTTGTCCTATGAAGACCATGCATCCTTATTTTTTTTATTTAATTATATTACCAAATTAACTACATGTGTTTGCAGTGTTGAAAGTAACTTGCAAAAATGTATATTTTGTTCTTGGATTTATTTATTTAGATATTATTATTTACGAGTATATGCAGCTTTAGTTTAAGTCGAACAAAGTTTGTAAACCATCATCTAACATCAAATAATCATAGTTCTTTTTTTATTACAACAACAGCCCTGATTATCATACGGGCTCTTTTAAATTCATAGTAAATAAGTATTTCCAAGAAAAACCTGTATAGTGTACACATCTTAACATGTTCTAAACTGCTGTTGAAAGGTTATGTAGTACCACTGAAATGTTATTCTTATGAATGAACTGTCTATATATTATATGTATATAGATATATTTTGTAAAAATACAATTAGATACAGGTAAACACTACGCTTACATAGGATTGTGGGAACACCTATTTATGGTATAAAAATACACAGGCGAGTAAATTAATCCATCTGGTCAGTAAATTGAATAAATATATATTTTATCATATGGGGATTTTACTTCCAAAATTTAATTTACAAATATTTTTTATTTACACTTCTGCAGTACTGATACAGCAATATTCATATATGTTGAGAACAAATTATAAAAATAATAGCCTATAATATACCCATACCAGTTTATCAAAAAGAAACAACTTTAAATACCCATACTTAACCTGTATTGGTCAGTAACGAAGAATTGTGCAGTGCATGTAAATTTTCACATCTGCATTTTGATCCAGAAAATTGCGGACCAAAATGCAAGCGCATGAGTATAAGCGGCTAACATGACTTGACGGCACTATATATATTTTTTTAAAACACTAATGAATAACTTGCTTATTACTGGGCACGTTTTGCCACTTGAGGCAGAGAAAGGGTGGGGTCTCCGCATTTCCATCCGAGCTCTACGGAACGTTGCAGCCGTATGCGCCAATCTTACAACTTACAATTAAGTAATATTCTGTAAGATTCATGTTCTACTTAATGAACTTGCATAGAACAGAAAAGCATTTTCTTGTTAATTACCATTAAAAGAATTTCTATAATGTTTCAGACTTTATTTTACAGTGAAATTGCTTCAAAAGATAAATGTATAAAGTATGCGGTCTTTTCATAAGAAGCCTAGTTCAAAATAATTTTAATTAAGAATTTTGTGTAGTTAGTACACACACATTGGATAAATTTTTCGAAGAATAAATATAATTTTCTCAATATTGTAATCTAATTAGTACCATCAGGTTTACTTAAACAATGAAATATCATTTTTCAAAGTAATTCTATAGAATAGAAGTTTACTTTGGACTTTTTATTTTTACTATCTGAATTGACAAGTCTCAGTCCTCGACTGATTTTACACCTGCTTAATTTCATTTGTTGAATATTACGCCTTTTCGCTTCTCTATTACCTATATAGAACGCAAAGTCTTGATAAATATACCTAAGTCACATACACAATTACATTATTAAAACTTTTATTTTCAGGTAATAAATAACTTCTAGATCTTCCAGTGAGTTTATTAAATGCGATATGTAGATTATAACCATTTTTGAAGCCACCTTTTGCGTACCTGCACTTTTGTTTCTGTCTTTTACGTTTAAACTTATAATTTTTTATACGTTTCAATAGTTTTCTGTGGTCAATTATATAAATTGTCGTCGTTATTACTTTAAGTATATCTAGCCGTTAATTAATGAGCAAAACAAACCACTGTTATAGATTAACATTAGATTCTCTGCACTTGAAAGTTCTAGATTCTGTAACGGTGGATGGCATTCTACAAGATTGTTTATACGGAAAATGCTATGCACATGACATTTAATTAGAGAACTAGCACTTACTATAGGTATATTTAACTTATTACAAATAAGGATTTCACGTTACTGACACCACTTTTAATGCAAAGTTTATACAGGACCGACGATTACTGGAGCCATAAGAAGCGCAATTCGCCGAGACGAGTAGTTCAGAGCCAATTTAATTTACAAAGTTGTCGGCCAAGTCTGGATACGTTACGTCTATGTTAATAATGATATGTGTAAGAACGTCTTTCTATTCTGATCAATTATATTAATAATACCTTGCTTTATCATTTCATTGTTTTCGTTGGTAATAAATGTAATTTTAAATTGTAAAATTATTTAGAAGAAACTGTTTATTTTTCTTTTCGTGTTTTCATTTCTAGCTTGCACTCTTACCATTGTTTTTTGAATTAAATCTGGATAAAAAGTAATAATTAAAAAGACATTGTTTTTTTTTATATAGGGGGTAAACGAGCAGACGTATCGCCTGATGGTAAGCGATTACCGCCGCCCATGGACTTTAAATTTGTTTACGGTGATATCATGTATTAAAATGGTACTTTTATTTACTATATTAAATCTGTGAATTTTTCAAACCACGTTCTAGTTGTCCAAACGTTCAAATGCATTCGTTTGACCGTACGTAATCCAACAGCATTTTTTTTGCGTCTTTTAAGAAGATTCCGTTACGGTCAGATATACAGAACTACTACATGCAATAGGTATGTAAAACTGTTGGGTTTTTCTTATAAGAAATTCTTAATAGCAGCCCGGAGTATGGAAGATTGCGGTGTTTCCCGCCCGTGTCTCGGAGAGCACGTTAAGCCGCTGGTCCCGGTTGCCATGAACATCTATGGGAATCGTTTTTAGAAAGTCAGTAGCCTTAAATATACTGACAACTAGTTCGACCTTCGAATTGAGTTCACCCTCGGGGTTTCGAAGATTTGATGCTCTGTGTAAAAACTGATATTCAGGCAAAACCGGTTGAACTAGTAGCCGTTCCCAAATAATCTTCGGAGTAATAAAGGCTAAGAGGATGATGATGTAAAACTGAAAACTTGTTTAATATGGTGTTTATCTGCATATTAAAGGAACGGGTTATTCGTAAACCTAAGTATTTTTCTGAAATTATTTCGTATTTTCGAAACAAAAGTCCAACATGTTCAGCTTCATGGCAGACGTTTACTAACCCTTAAATTTTATACACCACGAATTCCTATACTACGAACACTACTTCAATTATTTTAACACTATATAACAAAGATACGAACAGAAATTAAATTCATATTGGTATTTGTAAAATAAGTTGTGATTAAATTATCCTTCAAGTACGAAATATAAGGGGATTCATGAAACTTACTGCTTAATCATAAATGTATCACAATTCTTTATGACATTTATGCTAAATCAAGTTTTACTGAGACCTACTCGGTGTCACGTTATAATGAGTTTTTGAATAACTGGATTTCAGATTCGAGGCCGCAAAACGATTTCTTAAGCTTGACATTTATTTCGATTATTTGAAATATTTAATTTTTTTCCGGACTACCTATATAAAATGTGTTTGAAATAAGTCAAGTTAATATATTATGAAAATAATTTTAGGAGTAAAAACAACAATTTCATATTAGCTATTCAGTTCAAATTACGTCATTATTTAAAGTCGTATCGTTCTCGACAACTTTAGCTATTTTTTATTACAGAAAAAACTGATTTAATATCTATTCAAGTATATATCAGAGTTGTAACATAAACCACTGAATTCTTTATAAAGCAAAATTTCTTTTTAACAAGTTAACATTTATCTCAAGCTAACATACTTATAACACCTACGTAATAGATACTTACGGAATATTAATGAAAAATCTCATCATTAATCTTGTGTGTGTGACTAATTAGTTACTACAATGGGCTACATACTCGTATACCGACGGGCCGGGAATACGTGAACGGATATACCCAGTGTCTCTGCGAACACTTCCGGCACTCGATCCTAATTACAGATAACGCTGAAGGCTTTGCCATCCCGTCTCATCTCGTTTACTTGTCGAGTATTGCGAGTGTTACCATGTTCATGTTGAAGCGTAAAGCTATAAAATATTTAAGTGCCAAATCAGCAATAAATATGCTTTTGTGTTCGTTTATAATTAAGTTTCAAATTAAGATCGATCTATGTGATGACATAGATCTTTTTAAACGCCAGCTTACCTATAATTAAATTTCCAACCATTTGTAAGCAACTGACCTAGATTTGAAGTTTAGAATTTATTAAACATAATATTTATTAGAAGAATTTTATGCAGACTAGCACATCGGGCAATGATAACGTGTTACCGGTTTATTGACACTTCTATAGCCAGTTTTGTATATTGTTTTATTTAAAAATACCTGCGCTAGTAAAACGTAAATTCCGTGAATTAGATTTTCGACTATGACCGAATATTTTTTAGAGTTTTTGTAAACTTATAGAATACTAGCTGACCCACGCAACCTCGTTTGCGTCTTCTATTGCCCGTAGCGTGAAAATTTTCCCCCGTTTTTGAAACATTCTTCATTGGTGCTCCGCTCCTATTAGTATTAACGTGATGACATATAGCCTATAGCCTTTCTCGATAAATTGACTATCCAACGATTATCTACTTCAACGCACATACGCACACTGTTTTGATAGATATGATTGAATTTAAACTTTGGATAGCGGTAATAAAGTGCAAATTGCATTTGTGTTGACCTCATTGACATGACGTTAGGAACACACCTACATTGCTTAGACAACAGTGAGTGCTTGTAATATATGAACTTTATACAATAGCAATAAAGCTCAAATTGACTTTACGTTTTAGTTAGAAAACGTTTGTATGGGAAAAAGAAAAGGGCTGTTTTTAGGGCTTTTCCGGTTATTATCCGAATTTTTCTCGCCGTAAAAACCATCCTTGAACTTCAACAAACATTTAAAAAAAATAATTGGCCAAATTGGTCCAGGCGTTGTTGAGTTATGCGCTTACCAACGCATTGAGCGATTCATTTTTATATTATAGATAAAGATTAACTTATTTTGGAGTTACTTTATAACTCAGATACCTTTAAATGTCTGAACAGGTTTGGATTTATCTTATATCGTCCTGAGTGACATTAGTTACATTTAATAAAAGATTTAGCTGAATTCTAATCTAAAAGGTTGCGTAAGGCGTTAGTTTCCAAGAAAATGTCTTAAATAGTTATTAGCAAGAAAGGGTTTGGTTTAAAAGAGCTCACGATGCCTAAGCCCTTTTATAAACCAAATTATCGGGCATTGCATTTAGACTCAGATCAATATTGACCTCTATGTCTATGGTATTTATGTAAGTACTGATCACTAGATTTAATAATATGGTACAACGTTCAATTTCTATCGGTCATCATATCTGCTTTTAATAGTCGACTGTTGGATATAAGCCTCTCCTTAGTAATGAGGTTTAACCCTCTTGTTCCACGCTGGCCAGACGGATTGTTATAGGGTTTGTTTCAAGATTGACTGCACGGTTGGCCTAGTGGTTCATGTGGTTGCCACGCCGCTTTCCACTGCGCTAAGTTTTGTGAGTTCAAGTCCTACATTGGAAAACACTTTGTGTGATCCATCAATTGTTGTTCTGAGTCTGGGTGTTCTTTGTGTCCGTTTCTAAAGTCCCCCGCGTCCGATGAGACGGTTAACCGACACGATCAGGGAGAGGTCAGGAGCAGGACCGACAGCATTACGTGCTCTCCGAGGCACGGGGGTACAGACCCTAACTGCCAAACTCCGAGCTGTTATTAAGTATTTCTATGATCAGGAGAACTCAATAACACTTTTGTCCCGACCCAGGATTCGAACAACACCCATAGGATGAATAGCGACACTCCATATACTTAATCCTTCACCACACCGACGCGATGGTTAATTGGTAATCAGGTATAATTCAGGTAAAAATATATTTTGTCATTATTTTTCCACATCTGTAACCAGGTATGCCTGATAGAAAGCAGTTATTGGTGTCTCTAAACACAAAAAAACAGCGGTAATGTCAACCCTAGTATTTATAACGCAGTTTTTGAACATTCTTTGATAGAAAATTGCATTTTCAAAATTAATAAGAAATTTAAACAATCTTAGAATGATAATAAAATACTAAGGTATTATTTTCTTGTTAACAAGGCGTAAGTATGAGTCATAGCCCTTAACATCTTTTATTTAATGCCTTTCATATAAATTAACTGGTAAACCAGCCATAAAAATGTTGTAAATGAACAGGCCTACCACTATTACTAATACAATATTAATTATAAAATCTCCTATTCAAGATATACTTATTACATTTTTTATTACACGTCTATTAATTACTTGATTAAATACTAAAGTGGGAAAAGTTGTAAAGCTGTCGTTGAAAGCATGTTGTAAATACGCCTCAGGCGTGACCAACCGATAGCTTTCGAGTCGACTTGACTATGTTACTCCTATAATTCCAATCAGTATTCAAATCGATGCAAATCGAAAGATTAATCGCCGTTAGCAGCACCGTGTTGCACCCGACGACTAAGGACCACGGTATTAATTACGTGATATTTGTTTGCGTAATCTAAAACCCTTTTTGTTAGTATTGTTAATAATTGCTTAAGGCCATGTACCTAGGTTGTTTCACTACGGGCTTGGCGGCCCCAGGGGTGACTCCGGCTCTCTACGGGGGGTTGTGCGGTCCATGGCTCTTTATGGGTCCCCAGTGTGGGCGGAGGCCCTGAAGGCCAGCACTGTAGCGCTATTGCGGCGACTGCACCGGGTGCTGGCGATCAGGATCATAAGGGGGTACCGCACGATCTCTTTTGAGGCGTCAAGTCTCCTGGCCGGAACTCCACCATGGGACCTGGAGGCGAGAGCCCTTGCGGCCCTTTATTTATTTATTTATTTATTTAAACTTATTGCACATGTTGTACAGAGGCGGACTTAATGCCTTGAGGCATTCTCTCCCAGTCGACCTTCAGGTGATGTAGAATTTAGAGCTGGTAGGTGCAAAGAGATTGAGTCCAGTTACCAAGAAATAAACCTATATTAAATATAATTTATATACATAAATTGACCGCTAAATGTACTATATTAATAAACACACAATACAAAAGAATGTTACATACATACACACATATAATAGTATACATAGATATGATACACAGTCCGGTGTTAAAGATGTGATTGTGCTGCCAATTCACTCCAGAGTAGCTCTCGTACTTTTGATTTGAACGTGAGACGGTTTGTAGACATCCTGATTTCGGTGGGGAGTGCATTCCAGAGAAGAACAGACTGCACATAGAAGGAAGAATGGATAAAGTCAGAGGTGTGGGAGGGGCATTGAAGAAGCATATTGTTTGTGGATCGAAGGTTTCGGTCGTGGTTGGAACATAGGAAATGAAGGTGAGGTGCAAGGTATTTAGGTAACGATGGAGAGATGAGGAAAGAAAAAAGAGAAGTCAGCGCTCGCAAATCGCGGCGCTGGCGAATTGGGAGCCATTGTAGTTGAGAACGAAAAGCAGACACGTGGTCATACTTACGAAGATTAAAAACGAATCGAATGCAGTTATTGAGAAGTCGGTCTAGTTTATTGAGAAGGTCTGCATTCAGGTCGAAATAACACACATCGCCATAGTCGATTAAGGGGATAATTAAGGACTGCATAAGCGTAGCTTTAGTTTTAGCGGGAAGGAAGTTTTTCAAACGATATAAAGCGCGGAGACATGTGGTTACCTTCTGGCTAACGTGTGTAACTTGTGCCCGCCAATCAAGGGTCGAGTCGATATATAATCCCAGGTTCTTCACCACTTCACTCAACGGTATAGGCACATTGTTGTAGGTAACTTGTGGGATGACCGATAAATCCAATTTTCGTAACATTTGTTTGCTTCCCACGACGATCACCTGGCATTTGGTTGGATTTACCGCAAGACCAAACCTCGTCGACCAGCTCTGAATAATTTGCAAATCCTCGTTAACCTTGTCGATGGCGAGTGATATGTCCTCCACCCTTGACTGCGTGTACACTTGTAGATCGTCGGCGTACAGGTGATACCTTTACCAGTGGCGCAAGGAGGCGAGAGCCCTTGCGGCCCTTTACCAGTGGCGCATGGAGGCGCGGGAGTTGGGTAGGAGTCCTGAGACTCGAGAAATCGAAGTTCAGAAATCCCAACTCCGCCAGGTCCTTGTGGAGGAATGGAAGGAACGACTTGGGCAACCGAGCGCTGGGCACGCCGTTATTGCGGCGGTAAGACCTGTTATGGAGGATTGGCTCGAGAGGCATCACGGGAGCCTCTCATACCGGCTGACGCAGGTGATCACCGGAAAAGGATGTTTCGGTTTTGGAGATCACCTGTGTCTGATCCGCAAAGAGCCAACGCCTGAGTGCCACCACTGCGATGGCAGCATGTCCGGCGTGGGACGAGCCAAGGCGTGATCTCGTGGCGGCCATCGGGGTGGGGGTTCTCTCGCTCGGTAATATGATTGCGGCCATGTTGCGGAGCGAGAGCGCGTGGAACTCTGTCGTCTCCTTCTGCGAGCAAGTTATGCTTGCGAAGGAGATGGCGGAGCGGGGCCGGGAGAGGTTTAGAACTCTCCCTGCCCGCCAGGCCCGGGAACGGGCCAGGTACCACAGACGACTCAGGCGGCAGAGATCGCTAAACAATCTTCGTCCTCCATAAGCGCATGCCTGAGGGTGACAGGTGAGGCCACCAGTCACCTTAGCAGAAGCAGGCCGGGGTGGCGGTGCGAGCTCTGTAAAGTGCCCGCGCCCCTTTTATAGTTTACAGTATAGGAATGTCTGGGTTCCTACACGGGTGGGGGCCACCTACAAACAATGGGTGGCCCGAGGTACGTCGGGGTTCCAGGGATTTCCTTCCGAGGGTGCACCTGGTTCCCCGGCTTCTAGTACCCCAGACGGTGTGCGGTTTTTAGTCGGTTCGAGTCCGACATAACCACAAGTGGTATCCGAGGGGAATTCCGCACAGAAGAAAAAAAAAAAAAATTGGTGACTCTGGCTACCCCGGGATGTACCTCAGTCGTGAAGCATGACAGCGGGGACTCACGCGTCTGCTCCTGCGTTAGCAACAATTAATTATTGATTTGAACTTAAACGTGGTCGAGAGAATCGATGACCCCAGACTCGGCCGACCATTAACTCCAAACGAAAACTCATGAAAACGTCATCAAGGTAGAGTGGCTATTGCGAGAGATACAGGCTGAACTAAACCTTGGATCACAGGCAGTTTTCACCATGCTGCATGAACACTTTCAAGTTAGGAAGCTTGCTTTGATGGATACCTCATTCTCTCACCGATGTGCAAAAATGCCGACGTGTTGATTGGTGCAAATTTATTGTAGAAAAGTTCGAAGAATGAACTTTGCAAAACGTATCCTACATTCTTACACTTGAGGAATCATAGATATATAGCTAGGATCCTCTCACGATGCAACAATCCACGCAATGAGTGTTTGAAGAGGACGATTTGCCCACAAAAGTTGTTCGCGGTCGGAGCGTTAATCCAAAAATTATAGAGTTTTTTTTGACGCAGTGGACCAGTAGCAGTAATTCCGCTAGGAGACCGTAGAGCAGCTACTAGTAAATGGTGTAGCGAAGTTTGTCTGCCTGAAGCTTTCAGGGAGTTGGATAGCGAGCGCCCAAGGAGTGGTGTTCGTGGCATTCTTTTTCACCTAGATAACGCGCCCGTTCACACAGCTGCTAGAACTATAGACTAATTGACAACGTCGGGGGTACGAATGTACCCCATACTCCGTACAGCCCAGATTTAGCTGCATGCGATTATATTTTCCATGGTAAAAAATGTTTTTGTTTCCGTAGCACTGCGGACAAGGCAGTTTTTTAAATGTTTTGAAAGCTGATTCACCCGAATGCATAAGTGCAATTGGATTGGAGGGGGTTATTTTGAAAAGCTGTAAATAAACTTTTTTTTTATTCTAACTATTTTTCATTTTACTAACTATTTTTGGAACAGCCTACATACTCGTTTTACTCACTTTTTTAAGTATAATATTTTGTAAGGTCTTTATTCTCGAAAGGAAAGTATCAGAATCCAAACATCAGGTCTGGAATATGAAGAGAGTAGTCTTAGGTTCGTTTTGTTTTGAGTTAAGCCTAAGTGGAAACCAAGTCAGTGACGGTGGAACGAAGTGAGAGGCATGTCACTGATACGGTTTAACGGGGACAGCGAATCCCAACTTTATACAGCCGTCTGGAAGATCGCAACTTATCCTGACAATGTTAAAAGTAATAACAAACGTAGAACTAAAGCAAATAAATATAAAAGCTGATTCGGTCATTCACACCTCTTAGTTGTTTGATCGCTTTAGTTTTTATACATTCAAGTTACATGTAGTATGACAATCAATTTCAAATATAATTGGCTCTTTCACAAAAGTTAATCAATCACCAGCTAAGACATGGACAAAACAGATTAATCCAAGTTACTAAACGCTATTGCGTTTTGTTTGCTTCTTAATAAGCCAATTGCTGTCACCGTAGTCGTCCGCCTACGCCACGCAAACTGATTTCAGAATGGTCTCCGACGCAACGCAATCCACGATTGATTCTAATTAACGATAGCAGTATTTATTGAAACCATTCGCAAACGAACCTAATTGATTTTGCTGCTGCGCTGTCAGCCGACATGGTATAGACTGGACTGGGGAACGGAGACTTCTGTCTGTTGACTATTAATGCTGCCTGTGGTAGGACGTTTCTATATTTGATACAGATAACTCAATGAATATGCGTTAATTATTATGATAAATGAAAAGCTTTCTTTACTATTGGTTAACTATTTTTCTTCTAATAAACATTGTGTTCCTTTTAAACACATTCAAGTTTGTTAGATTACTACAAATTTACCAATTTAACAAAAGGTCAAGAGAACTACGTAATTGTATTGTACCTACATTTAATTAATCTTTAAAGCAGTAGAAACTTTCGTAATTTGTGGTTCAAACTGAGTCAACAATTGTAATGATACAGTATAATTAAATGTATTATTAAAGTAACTGGTTAGCATTCTCTAAAAGTGTATTATAATTAATGGTTTAGTTTTATGTGACTTTTTAAATTTATTACTTTCAAGATAATAACAGTTGTGTTAGTGATATGATTTTGTTGTTGGAACGAGGGTGTATTAATACTGGATTGACAAGAAAACCTTAAATAAGCGATGATTCTACTATTGCGAGTAGTAGAAGTAGCACTGAGAGAAATAATAGGTGCAAAAAAAAATGCATAAAAATCTTAATAAATATGGCTCCCTACTATCTCTAGCTATTTCTGGAACTACGACACACGGGAATTATTACTCTAATTCCTGACTAATCTCACGGGAACACTATATTTTTCCGGGTTAAAAATATATTTGGAAACAAGTAACGAATTATTAAAAAAAAAACCGACTGCGTTAATATCTGCCATCTTTATTAAATATGAAGAACTTTTTTTTCTTACATATTTCTTCAACATAGCAATCTGTCAAATTAACAATAAACTTTGTTTCTGGCTGATGTATTCATCTGGAGTGATTTTAGTAACAGTGAGCCATGCCAATTTATTATGTTTCAAACGCTTTCACTTCATGGTGCGGAATCTGTCCACGAGTGTAGGAACGCTAAGTCTCTGCAATCGTTTGTGCATCCATCCAGTTTTACTGTCAGTGCATTTTTATGTCCAGGTAGCCACTCTTGGTATTTAATACTGATGTTAGTGATCTCTTCCTTGACCGTGTTGATTTTCAGATCGTTGTAGATGTTTCTCTCTCTCTCTTTCTCTCTCAGTGTCACTCTCACGACTAAAACGAATCTATTGCCACCACTCACATAAAAATTCGACAATCCATTTAGGCTATAGGGCGTATACGTACATACATTCGAAAAACATAATCCTCCTTCTTTTGCATCCGTGTAAAAACTAGGGTTCCGCATAAAAAAAATAATATACACGCGACCGCAGCAGCGGCAAGCACAGTTAGTCTCAAAATATGCACCGTAAACAATTTATTGTTTTCAAATGAGTGTTATTTACATTATTTGTTAACTTTTATTACCTTGCTTAATAGTTTATTGATTTGATCTCAGAAAATTGATAAGTACCGTGTTATGAATAACATTAACCTGCTTACGAAGTAGAACTGACTCGAGTTGTTATTAAGAAATTTACATGTAAGCAATGTTATATTCAAATTAAATTGCTTGAATTTACTTTTATAGTTATATTTCATTATTATTTAATTAGTTGTTTATGGAGTTTATTAAATTATGACAAAGAGCGGCGTGGGTTGTTACTGGGGCACTAAGTCTAGCTACAGTCCTAAAATATAGCTTGATCTCTGTAACAGATGGTTATAAGCGGTGAAGAAACGTTGAACAAGCGATTTCATTTTGTATCATCTATATTTTCATTCTTATCGAGCCCAGTCTTATCACAAATGAAATGCAATACATTAAACAATAAAAATCCACACCTGAAACGTTCCTCGTAAAATTACACTAGTAATATTATCAAAGAGATATTTTAATGACTATAGACCAACTGATATAGGCTAAAGTTACTAATTTCTTTATTGGAATAATAAGGCTTTGAGATTTTATAAGTAAAAAACTGCAATTTAAAGTACCTGTTGTGATTTAAAAAACCAACTAGGACCAGGATTTTTAGTACATTCCTCTAATACGATCTTCTTATTTTTTTTACACAGGTAATGTATTGTCATCAAGTTGAAAACTAACAAAATGTCAATAATCTAAACAAACCAGATAGTATTTGGCAATCAAAATTGATAAATACACAAGATGTATACCTAAATATTTGGAAGTCTCCAAGCTACAGTAAAATAATAGTAAATATTATATCAATAGTTATTAAAATAAGTTATTGTTGCTACTTTTAATTGATTTATTGTTTTGAATTAATGAATAGTTTCTACCGTTAGCACCATTTAAATTATTTCCGTGTTAAATCTGTACTAATAATAAAGCTGAAGAGTTGGTTTGTTTGTTTGTTTGAACGCGCTAATCTCAGGAACCGCTGGTCCGATTTGATAAATTCTTTCGGTGTTGGATAGTCCATTTAACGAGGAAGGCTATAGGCTATATATCATCACGCTACTACTAATAGGGGCGGAGCACCAATGAAGAATGTTTCAAAAACGGGGGAAAATTTTTACGCTAAGACGCAAACGAGGTTGCGGGGGTCAGCTAGTTTTAAATATGGAAACAAAACCGACTGTCTAATTATTACCTAAATAAGCAACAGATCAGATAATATAATAATGAAAAGGTCGTCGGTAAACTACCTACCATGTAGTATTCTGAAGCGAGATGAGCCAAATCCTCCTCCGCTGGTTTGGAGCGAGACAGACAGCTCTCTAATTAGTACACGTTTCGTCTACCCTGTAATCCACCTGACTGTTCATTAATACAGCTGAATTAACAACCACATGTGGGGTTAACAGTCCTGTGTAATAGACCTTCATTACGTTTTGTACCTGTTAATGTTGTTCAACTAGTTGCCTGCTAAATACTGAACTGTACCGTTATAATTTCATGAAGAAATTTCGTAGAAATAATGTTTGATCTCATTTTGGTTACCTTACTTTATTAGTTGAATCTATCCATTGTGTATGTGTTCTAGACTTGCTAATATTAATATTACACTGACGACTACATTTACCCCTTGGTTTTCATGTTGAAATATCCTACTACTATTATAAAGGCGAAAGTTTGTAAGTATGGATGTATGTATGTATGGATGTTTGTTACTCTTTCACGTAAAAACTACTGAATGGATTTGAATGAAACTTTACCACAATATAGCTTATACATCAGAATAACACATAGGCTACTATTTATAAAGATATAGCTTCGCCTCGCGGCGTTGCCCGCAGTTATCATCGTACCGCGGGTAGCACCGCGGGGTTCAGCTAGTATATAATAATTCAATATTTATATTCAAGAATTTTTTATTTGGTTTATAATTATTTCTATAAAACAAAGTTAGGATACACCTTTAGTTCTTAATTTTTAAGATTGATTTTTCCTTATTCGGGTAATTAAATCTGATTCCTGTAATAAGAGACCACTCACATACTAATTGGCCACCGCTGTAATTGGCCATTGCTCCAGATACTGAATACCTGACTTTCCCTATTTCCATCACCGCCTTCGTTACAATAACAATCGTTAATTTAACCTTCAGTTTTTTGTCAGCTTCCACTACTATGTGACTTTGAATTTCAATAATTAGCTGCGTGTTGGAACTGCAACATTGTTATTGTTTTATTCGATTCTTTTATATTTTTAATATACTTTAATCACTTAGGCTACGGGCACAAAGTAAGTGGGAGCGGGGCGGTAGCACGGGCAGTGACACATTCTAATGGTTAGATTTATATAGAAGTTGCCTCAAACGTACCCCCGGAGCGAAAGCGAGCACAGCTCAAAGCGAGCTTAGATTATCGTGCCGTCATCACACCCGCTCCGCTCCCGCTGTCTTCGAGACCACGGCCTTAGTATTAACGCAAATGGTAGTTTAATCTTGCGTCTTTCTTTACTACAATCTTTCTTCAATATTACATTAGAGAGATTAGATATACATGTGATACTTTGCAGGCACTTCGTGTTTCTGTATTACGTTCGGTAGTTATATTCATAAATGACCGGAACAATGATACTAAAATATGTTAAACTAATAACCACACGCTCATTCAATGGATTATCCAAAGTAACATAAAATAATACTCACTAAAATTAGTTTTCTAGCCATTCCTTCTCCATAAATATAATTGCGTTCCACTTATTGCCCATAAAAGCAAGGGAACGTGCGAACGGCCCTGTTGCAAAATTGTACAAAAGGAAAGTAATATTAGGTAGAAGTAGACGCAATGCTACCCCGAGCGCGTTTCGGTGACTGGGGCGGGCTTTCAGATAAATTATTTATCAACTGTATAGCAATTTTCTTTATGACTCCTTCGACGGAGCAGAGCAATTTACTTGTGAAAGAGATGCGTAAACTTGCAATGAGGGCTAAATTGAGAATACAACAATGAGGCCAGTAAAGATTTTAATAAGGATACCGTTAGTCTCAAATCTCACACAACTTTACCTTAATAAAAAGATCACGAGGCGGAGTGGTCTCAAAACATGATTCCCATATGCTTCTCATTAGAGACGCTTTTCAAATGGGCTCCTTGTCACAAGAATTTAATTGACATCGAGTCAACAGACCGTTTAATACATTTTTGTTGAATGAATTTTTTGTTTGTAAATGTAGTCATCATCATGCTTTAAATAACTTTTATGCGTTCGTTAAATCTGACATAAAAGTGGTGTGCTATTGAGAGGGTACGTCCCGTCGGAGTGTCGGGCAGCGCGCGGCGGCGTCGGGCGGCGGGCGGCGCTTCCAATTTCCGTAATTGTGAGTTCATCAAGGAAATTGACTGGCAGACAATGCAACACAATCCACTCTTTATATACATAGCGATCGTCATACAGCGATTGCTTTACGTGTTCCAAAAAGGGGTGACAATATCACTTTTAACAATGAAACTAGTTTTATGTTTGTTTAGAAATTTAAGTAAAGAAGCCGGGAGCTTTTGTAGATAACCGTACAATTTTCCATTAACTGCTTTAATAATGCTAATATTTAAATTATATTTACATAATTAACACACTATGAAATTGTAACAATGTTACATATTACATAAATACGTACACTAATTAATACGCAGTGCTAATAGGCATTTTTTTTACAACATTCGATAGTTAAACTTGTGGATAATCCAACACTTATTTCAATATTTATAAGACAATCCTATGTAGATGATCAATCAAGGTTAAAGCTAAAAGTTTGTTAAATAATCCAAAAATCAGCCCAAGATAGGTACGAATAGCGAGTACGGTAAATAAAAAGCTGCGGCAGTCGTGAGGTAATTGATGGCGAGCGGCAATCAAATTAGGGTCCGCGTCGCGGGTAATCGGTTGAAAGCTGGCCGACTGAGAGCTTTTGTGGGTCGAACTGACGGGACCGAATAGCGCCTGTACGGGACACTTACCTATAAACTTATAGTACGCGTCCCGTAACGCGAACACAAATGTCGACTTACATAATAATTTTACTGAAAATTTAGATTCACATTCCTCCATCTGATAAAATAAACATTATTTCGATCTATTCAATTATGCAAAGGGAATTATCAAATAGTTTATATGTAGGTTCAATGTTCGCTAAGAAAGAAATGAATAATGTTTACATTCTAGTCACATTAAATCGAACTATTGCGATATGTAGGTACTACTACTCGTGTACTGACACATGCATTTTCTTCTTCTTGTTTTGATGAAATGGCAACCAGCCTGATCTTCAAGTCTTCGAGTCTTCAAGTCTTCATCGTGATGAAATTATGATAAAAAATATATAAAATGTGGATGACATGAAATAGGGACCGGGGACCGTCTTCCGAAAAAACAAAAAACGATCTCCCACACGCATTTTAAATACTTAAATCTTTCCTGTCAGTTATTCAATATGTTTATTCACTACAAAGGATTGTATCCTTCAAATGTTCTTAATGAAAAATAAAACGAGAAGAGGCAACTGTGAGAAATGAACCACTTACAAACAAAAACGAATACGTACTTGTGTAGGCATTACATCTTGTTTGAAATGTAAGGTGGACAGCCTTATCTCAGTAAGTAATCTCTTACAGGCAACTATAGCACGCAAAATATATTCAACGAGATAATGAAGGCTGTAGGCAGTATACAGAACATGATAAGATACGGGAATAAACAATTTAAAATATGAATAATTATTAACTTGTGAGTAAAAAGTATATCATGAAAGATTTAATATAAAGAAACATTATCTAAACAGTTTAAGTGATAGTTAATTGCCATTGGATGGATACGATACTGTGGCACAGCAAAGAGGAAAAAGTGAGAGCCATCATTAGCGGCTCATTGAGAGGCGGACAGACACGTAGTATCCGCCGCCAGCTCTTTAGCTTTTATCATAATTTAAGTTTTCCATTAGCAGTAATTGACACGAACATCGTTCTTCGCTTAAGGCCGCGAATCGGAGCTACAATTGTTATTTTTGGATAGATAAACATTCCCTATTTTCAGGTCTTCGGAACGCTATTCCATCTTAATTGACAATACTATTAATAATTAATCACAGTTATGGCGTACAGCTTTTATCTTAATGTGGCTTTTAACGATACATTTGTATCCGAGAGACCATTTCAATGTAATTTTCAACAGCACTACCGCCTCGGTAATGGATATCTACTAGTTGTTTAATTTTAATCTATGAATAATTCAATCCATTCAGCCTATACGATAAGCTCGGTTAATGCTTAGATCACGAAGTTCGATTTTATTTGTGTAATGTCGAAATAGTGCGCATCCATTAGAATAATTGGATGGCCACTCATGAGACGGTCGGGATATCAAAGTGTCGTCCGGTGTGGAACGTCGCGAGTGTTCTCCGGGAGCCGCTAGAGCGACTATAACTACACAATACAAATTATTAAGAGTGCTCGGCATCACGGGAACGCTTTCAGAAGTAATGAATTAGAAAAGTTGCGCAGCACTCACGCGGATTGAGCGGAGCGGCGCGGCGTCGTCGAAGTCGGCGCGCCATCGCTACAACATTACTTTAATTAAATCTATTTGAACAACAAACTTTAATTAAATTTCATCCAGCAGTTAGGCGTCGCGGAGGAATAATCGCGCAATTAGAGAGCCCGTGAGCGTCGCCTTACACGCTCCCAGTTAATTAACTCACTTGGGGCGACCTATCCGACAGAGGCTGCGCTCAGTATCAACACTCTACATCCAGACATGGCTATTTTCTAAGTGTACTTTTACATATTTAGATTGAAAACAATATATTTTAAATAACGTATTACATTACACTTATTAGGTTCCAACCAAAAATTTTCTTTGAAAATAAATCCTTTGTTGGTTTTAACAATTTATACACTTTAAATGTCCATTAAAAGTTCAAAAAAAAACACTTTAAATAAACATCAAATGTTAATCTAAATTTATATTAAATTAATACATATTTCAACTTGTATTGCAGAACGCGCCCTAAGCCGTCCGACTTATTCGATTAATACTCGAGCAACACAATGGGACGGCGCTTAGCACTATGTAGCTTTCATTGTACAACTTTAATTGTTTTTACACGCGACATGTGTCGTGTATACGTTCAGAATACTTAAGAACTACCGCTCCGTGTCATCACTACTGGTATTCATGACAATATTGTGGCTTTGAAATTATTTATTGTTTCAGTAGCAATGAGATCAATAATAAATACTACAAACGTAATAGTATGTACTTTCTTAATTATGGGCGGGTTTTATTGGACACAATCAAACTAAAACCACACACCGTCTCATCCGTTACCGGACCGGATTACCAAAGAATTTTAGTTTTTTTATTTTTTTTATTGAATAGTGGGCAAACGAGCAGACATATCACCTGATGGTAAGCGATTACCGCCGCCCATGGACACCCGCAACACCAAAGGCGTCACAAGTGCGTTGCCGACCTTTGGGGGATGGAAAAGGGGATGGGGGATGGGAAAGGGGATGGGGGAGGGGTTGGGGGGGGTATGGGCCTCCGGTAATTATACTCACTCGGTGAAACACAGTGCAAACGCTATTTCACACCGGTTTCCTGTGAGGCCATGGTATCACTCCGGTCGAGCTGACCCATTCATGCCGAAGCATACTCTCCCACGGTGAAAAGAAATATCTGATACTGACAGATCTACAGGTCATCTACGTTTACATCTACAGATGGCTGTTACATGTGTTAAGATGTATCTGAATGTTAGTTCTCACTCGGTATACACGTAAGCACTAAAGAAAATAATACATAATCTCAAACAAAGCTTCCCTTACCTGTTTTCTAGTTAATTATTCAACTAAAAATATGTTAACTGAAACAACATTAATTTAATTACTGCAAAAAATAGATAAAGGTTCATATTATAATAATAATAAATCTCTTTATTGTACACCAGCTTATATAATTACATGATAAACTTAAAACTATTATAAAGTATGTACAAGTAGCGGCCTTATTCCTAGATTCTTATCCATAACGCCATCCTGAAGTTATGGATAAAAATCTCTCTTAGAAATCGTTAAATAGTGAAAACTTATTTCTTCCCAATGCCACTTTTTTATTTTTTTTGCGAATCACTAATGCCAATCATATTCAAGTATCACATATCTACTAAGTGTTCGTCTGCTAATCCATTATGCGCACATCGTAACCTATAAATAAAGGCAAAAACTCACAAGATCCATTAAAAGTATTGCTACGATATTTTGGATTAGTATGGATACGCCATAGTTTTAGTGTTGCTGTTAGTATAAATGACTGAATAACGGGTATGATGTAGAGACAAGACGATATAGAGTTGAAGAGTTCTCTCATGTATAGAATAAGAAAAGCGTATATATGTATATAGATGATGATTCACATCGGTTGTTTACGAATTGATTTACCACATGTCTCAATAATCGTTAACACAATACAGTAGTGGTACGAGTATATTCCACAGCTTGATGAATTGCCTACACTTTAACAATAAATTATTTCGCTGATCCCTCCTATGTCTATCGTTGTAAGGCACTTCCGTAAGAGAGTGAGCATAAAGAAAACGAAGTGAGCGCGTTGACCGAGTCTCTTCGCCTTGATTTGACCCAACTCTTTTAAAACCTCTACACTCAAACTCCTTACTCCGCAATTTCAATGAAAGACGAAGAAGACAAAAATATGTAGTATAAAAAAAATAAAATAAAATGCTCTATTGTTTGGTTCTCAATAATGGTATAACATTTTAATTCTTCATTCACATTTTAGCTAGAAATTCGAAACACAAGTATAACAGCCAATTCGAAACAAGAAGAAGTATGTATCTTATTATCGCTCCCAAATTTCGAGGAGTGCAGCTAATTATGTCTTTGTTGTGTGTGTTTTCGTTATTTTCCTATCTCTTAAGCGAAGACACGGCTAGCCGTATCGGAATAGCCAAAAGGCTGGGAAAACACAGCATCGAGGTTAGTATTGCATTTCTTCTTATTTTTTAAACGGACAACCCCCGCACTATGAATATTCCTATATCACGAAGGACTTTGCAAACATACAAAAACAGACACAAAGAACACCCAGAATAAGAACAACAATTTGTGGAGCACACAAATGTCCCATTTAGGGTTTGAACTGACAAAACTCCGTGCAGTAGGAAGGCCTCCATGCAATTGAATTGTCCATGTTTTTTAAATAGGAATTGATATATCCTACCTACTCTTCTATACCTACTCTTCTATACCTACTCTCTTATACCTACTCTCTGTATCAGCAATTATTTATACAATTTTAGATCTGGTATTATACGTAACTATTCTAGATACATACTTATAAGTGGGATCATAACATTAAGTACGTACGTAACACAAAGACCGTTAGATAATGATCCTTAACAACAATGGATATCGGTCTATAGGTGTCTAGCTTGATGTTGATGTTTGACATAAAGAGTATTATTACATACAGGTAATATCATCCAACCATTAACTTTGCCGTTTTCTTCTCCATGGAATGTTCTATATAAATAAAAAAGAATCCCTAAATGTGTTATTAAACCAAAACCAAAAAACCAAAAGAAGAAGGTTCTTAAGTAGAGAAAAAACTTTTTTTTATTAAAAAACATGAAAATTGCTAGGAAAATAGTAAAATGGTCATTTTTCTTTTCCCATACAAACAGTAACTTAAGTTAAAACATCTTTTTATAACATTAACAGAACAAGTGCTAGTGATAGATAGTGCTACCAACAATATCTTATAATTAATATATGTACCTGATATCTTGTTTATATCATGCAAATAGATTGTTTAATAAAACAGAATGAAATGAGGAATGTACACTCACACACTCAAACCAATACAGGTTTTATGGATGTTTTATGTTTGTTATTGTATACTGTTTTTTCTAATATAAATAAATAATAAAAAAAACTGTCAGGGCAGCTCGTAGTCAACATAAATAATTATTTAGTTTGTTTTGCATAAAAAAGAGAAGCAGCTTAGAATAAATATTGCCTGCACTGCTCATAAACGGGATTTGTGCGTTAAAACTTAGTTGGTATTTATTTATATTTTTCACTTATATCAGACCAACAACCCATATAAAAATTATATTACTGCTTAAGCTAAACCAAAAAAACACTAAGAGTTAGTTTTGTCCTGTCAAACGACGGTCTGAATGTCAGTAATCGAGTAAAATTAGATACTCGTATGTTACACCAAAAATTAACGTTACCCAAATATACAGTCATTCACTCTTGGATTCTGTTCATGCTTAGCAGGCAAAGGAGAGTCATTACACACAAAAATAGCATTTTGGGAATTTCTTCACTAAGTTAAGAGAACTGAAGATAATTTTAGAGAAATTTTAGTTAAGTAACGCGACAACTGAATCAGCATCAGTGATGAAATAACCAACATCAAAATATGAATTATTCAAAATACTCGTAGCTATACGTTTTTGATCCCTTTTGTAAAGTATGACATTATTTTCATTTTTATTGTTAATTAAATCACTTGTATTATATGATTCCAGAAGTGAAATCGTTAAAATATAAGAACGAGCTCACAAAATGTCGTCCATATCTTTTTATTTTATGCCAAAATTTATTAGTCATAAAAATAAATTTCCTTGCTGTATATGCATTTTTAATGGTATGATTGAACTCATTTTAGAACCGTCCGACTCACATGTATTTAATGTACTATCGTTATTTTAGTGAGCCTGTCTCGCAATTTTGTTTAAGCCGTATTAAAGATTTTATATTCAATTTATTGTCAACTTGGGTGGGCGTTATTAAAAAATGACAAAATGCAGTTAATATTTTCAATACATTAGTTGCAACTCTTATAAAAACTCTTTAGGAACTGTTGTTAGGGATAATAAACTGTCATATATTGATATGAGTTTTTATGATACTATTATTAACACTGATTATTTCATCTATAGATGAAGTGCAGTAACATAATTAGTTATGTTACACGTTAGGAGTGAAGGAATTAAGGAGAATAACGAAAACCCTACTCTATCCTTTGATTCATCTTGAACAGAACAGCGTAAAAGCCTAATAAACTAGGAGAACATGAAAATTGAGAGAACGTGGTATAGACACAAGACAAGATATGTTAGATAAAGAACAATCAAATCTATTATTGATGATGATGATTACTATTTGTAGGTGAACGACCTCAGGTGATTAGCGGAGATTTACAAATTAGCTGATAGGTTACTAGTGAATGGTATGGTGAAGTTTGTCTGCCTCAAGTTTTCGGGATAGCGAGCGTCCAAAGAGCGGTATGCGTGGCATTCTTTTTCACCAAGATAACACGCCCGCTCACGCAGCTTCTAGAACTATTAGTCCAAGATCTGGAATCTTAAAAAACTTAAAACGAGTCTGGGTGGAAAAATTGCTCCTCATATTAGTCTGGCTCTTTGGCAAATATTTTATAATATTATATTTAATGATATATATAAAAATCAGGATTCCTAAAACGATGTAAGTTAGCATGATTTCTTTCCATCTTTAATACCTGCTAACTGTAAAACGGCCCCGCTTTCAGCTTAGGGAGTATCCGTCC
Source organism: Spilarctia lutea (assembly GCA_916048165.1). Classification (NCBI taxonomy): domain Eukaryota; kingdom Metazoa; phylum Arthropoda; class Insecta; order Lepidoptera; family Erebidae; genus Spilarctia; species Spilarctia lutea. The sequence goes on along the minus strand of OU696475.1, from coordinate 11,449,515 downwards.
CTTTACCGGTCCTAAAAATTTCATCTTTCCTAAAATGACGAAAGTCAGAGCTGACTGGGATCTCAGTCTATATGGACTATTTGACAACTTTAGGGTACAAATGTTACCCCATCTTCCACACAGCCCAGATTTAGCTCCATGCAGTTTTTTTAATTCCTAGGGTAAAAATAGGCTTTGTAGCCAAAAATTTAGCACTGCAGACCTCCCACAAGACACGTTTTTTTAATGTTTTGAAAGCTGGTTCACCCGAATGCATTTGAGGGGCGTATTTTGAGTTATAGCTGTAAATAAACTTTTTTTGTATTCTAACTATTTTTCATTTCACTTACTATTTTTGGAACAACCCACGTATGTATATGCCATTATAAATATAGTTAATCAAATCCGTAAAACTTTAATAACGAATACGAAGAATTCCATACATGGTTGTAATGCACAGCGGTCGATAAATGTCAATTAATACGCTGACCAGTGCAATATTATAGCGGTTATTAGTACTCGTAAGAGTGCGAACCATTGCCGTCGGCACTCTTACGAGAGTCTTTTGGAATCCTCTTATGAGCTCATAATGCTGCCTCAATAAGATGTACATAAATATATCCCGTTTAATGACATTGCAACGAGAGACATTACATAACATGAAAGGCATGGACGCACTTTATTTCAAACTCTATTTTTTTCTTATACCTATTATCAGATATATATTAGGACATGTAAATATATAAAAAAAATTTTTTAAACCTACTTTAAAATTAAATAAAATTTTAGAAAAATAATGAAAATATTTACATACAATCGTAAAAAATTTCCTACGTGTCATCATATACATGTACATATATATATTTAACTGCAAAAATGAATCCAAGAGTTGTGATCACCATCCTCAATGCGGACAAGGACAGTGCAACATAGTGACCAGCACTATGGCGGCTAAGGTGCTTTTTCACGCCCCGCTTAAAGGACCCGGGATCATAGTAGGACGGAAACACGTGCATTAGTACTGAGTTCCAGGTTTTAAAGAAATGGAAAGAAAGAAAGTTTCAATGCTAATTCTGTGTTAGAAAAAGGGCGACCAACTAGTATGTGAAACAGATTTTCCTGTACAGTATTTCCACCTGTTGGATATAGATGTACCTACAAAGCCTATTATTAACATACCTACTGCTCTACTGTAGTAGTTCAGGTGTCTACGGGTGGTGGTAGTGCGTTCAGATTATGGTTTAATTGTTCTATATATGCTCATTTACCTCCGATATTTCAGACATCATTATTTAATTTACTATTTAGTAACTCTAACCATTGCTCTCTCTACTGACAATCCAGAGTCAATCTTATTTTCCGAAACGTATTCAAGACTGGAGATATCTCTAACATTTTTATGTGATCTTAGCAAAAAAAAGGTACAGGCAAAATGCAAGAGCTCTAATTAAATCAGACGTTAGTGCACTGAATGTGGCGATAAAACGTGGCACGCCTGCGCGGACGCGCTCAAGATGGGAATGAAGGGGCAAAAACGGTCGGCATCAACAATAAGTGGGTGCTTCAATAAAATAAACGGTTCCTAATCACATAGGGCAGCGACAACTGTGCTCCACAACAGGTATGTCTTGAATAACGGCTGTCAGCACTCAAGTTACGAATGTATGGAGCGGGATGAGATCTAAAAGTTAAGGGAATGATGTTTAACGTGTATCCAATATATTATTAAGAATAAAGAAATTACCTTAAACAGTCATATACGCTGTGGACCCTAGAAAAACTGAGTCTATTTCCGTAAAACTGACTTCAATTGCCTAAAAATTTGTACATAGCTTGATGATGTAATAAATGATTAAACAAATACTTCGTTTTTCGTGATAATTTATTTTGGAGATGCTTAAGATGAACTAGCTATGATGATATTGGATAAGTGAGCATTCTTAAAAAATGTGCACTCTAATTTACTTAAAGCAGTGAATAGGAATATAAACAATTATTCAGACATAAAAACACAACACAACTTACATGCAAGTACAGACAAAAATAATTTAAATAAAAATAAATTGCAATTAACGCAATTTATCTTTTATTCTTGCTCTTGTTACGTTCCTTGAAGTAATCAAATCCCCTGTTCAAAGGCGAGCAGTTATTTCAATCTTGTTAGACAGTACGGTGCGCAAAAAGCTTGGAATCCGTACCGCGCGCGACATTCGTGCGCAAGCGACGAACGCAAACGTGTGCTCTCTGATGAATTTCATGTGATCAATGAGAAAAAGAAGGAAAGCCATCCTGCTTAGACGTTGATGTTGCTGTCATTATTCTTGTAAGAAATGATTGTTGGTAGTTAGCTAGTCTCGATAAGGTATCGAGACTACATCTCTAGATTACTCGCGTCTCACGGCTTGTTATCATATTTAAAAGTTAAAGTCCAAAAGGTTTGTTTACTTGGATTGAGTATTAAGTAATTTTATTTGTTTCCTTAGTCTATTTGTTATAATGTAGTCTTGGAATAGTTTTTTTAACTTCAAGAATAGCCTAGCGTTGTTTAATAATAATAATGGCTTTAATATACACCAGATTGATTACAAAAGTAACTTATAGCTGAGAGTGCCCACCTCTACCTCACAAGTGGTGGCTTTATCGCCCGAAGGCAATCTCTTATAGGCAACCATGATTTGTTTGTTTTTTTCTTAATTTGTACTTTTTCTCTGATTTTCGTTTTTATACTATATTTCCTTTATGACAAATTCTTCTATGTTTTGAATATATTTAAATTGTAATAAAATAAAAAAAATCTTAGTTGTGTACTATGAGATTGCTATATGGCTTAAATTAAATTGCCATGTCTCATAAAACCAAAAATAAATTATTCCTATAATTTTTATTCACCTGTCTCAGGTTGTTTTATCAACAACAAGATTTTGTAGCATTGGCATGAGCACTTCGACTTAGGTCATTAATGTGATAATCGGATTTCAGGTATTTCCTTTGTAGCTAAAGCAGAAAATAAGATATAAAACAATACTGTTTATATAGGATGGCAAAGAGATGCATTCAAGATATCTCACCAATTAAATGTACTCCGAGAATGGAAAATGGTTGTTTTTGCGAGTCGCACTTTGTTCATGCCGAACGTTTCTGGCGATGGCAATCATTCGGCTGCTTTGAACACAGTCATTCATTAGATGCATTTTTGTTTTGATGTATTTCGAGATCTAATATTGGTTTGTTTTAACGTTGTAGTTTATTGTGCTAGAGTATGCTCGTATGCGAGCCTTCCTGAATACAAGTATTGAGTTCTGGTTTCTAAACTGTACAAAAATAATTGTGGGACAACAAACATTACAAACTTTTTCTTTTTTTTGTTTTTACGCTGATGTAATATGGCGAATAAGAGTCGAGTTGAAATTTACCTCCTGGACCCTTATCACTTCCTTCTTCAAGATGTCTTTTCTTATGGAATAGTGGTCAAACGAGCAGACGTATTGCCTGATGTTAAGCAATTACCGCCGCTCATGGGCACCCGCAACACCAGAGGCGTCACAAGGGCGTTGTCGACCTTTGGAGGGAAAGGGGAGGGGATGGGGTATAGGCCTCCGGTATCCTCACACACTCGGTGAAACACAGCGCAAACGCTATTTTACACCGGTTTTCTGTGAGGCCGTGGTATCACTCCGGTCGAGCCAATCCATTCATGGCGAAGCGTGGCTCTTCCACGGTTATTAGCATGAAATTAAGCAACTCACTCGCGTGTGTTTTTCGATTCCATGGACGACCTTAACATGTACTTGGTGGATCAAATGTAGTTTCGAAAACCAGAACCTTTTTCAGTGCTTTAATGGAAAATGACTTTAGATCCAATACTCTTTGGGGATGCATGAGCATCTAAAAAGTATCCGGTACGGGTCTTCTAAAGTAACGGTGAGCATCAGACGCCCTTAGCTGGAGAGGATCTGAACCAGAAATTAGATACCTAACTAATGATCACGAGTGACCTAACGAATGGATTCCTTTATGAGATTCTTGCACTGAGCTCTTACAGGAAGCAATTATGATATATATTATTTTTTACTTGATATAATAATCACTGCAGGTAATATAAAATTGAAACATGTACATAAGTAAGACACGTATCTTGTATTATTAAAAAAAATATGACATTTACACCGCACACGTTTATTGGGTAAACCAATTAGCGCGCTTTCGCATGCAGTTTCCTGTTACATTCTTCCGTCCTTTTTACAAATTGCAGGATCATCATGAGTTCGTCTTACTAAAACTTCCACTGCTGGACTTCAGCCTTCCTCAAGGCTTTCCTCAACATCAAGTAATAACGGAGCTTCAAATCAACGTCGTTTCTTACGTAGGATATAGCCGTTATTTTTTTTATTGCAGTGTGTGACATACTAATAACATCTATAATTATAAATGTGAATGTAAGTTTGTTTGTTATGCTTTCACGTGAAAACTACTAAACCGATCATCATGAAACTTTGTACACATATTTTTGGAGGTATTGGAAGTAACATAGGATGCTTTTTATTAAATGCGAGCGAACCGCAGGCAAAAGCTAGTAGGTTAATAATAATTATATTCGCTTAAAGGTACATCAGAATAATTACAAAGGTAACTTAAAGATATAAGGTACAAGTGGAGGCCTTATCGCCGAAGGTAATTTCTTACAGACAATTACAGGTTAATTACAATTCTAAAAGATAAAACAAATTCAAAAATACGCACCGTAATATATGTGTACACCACCTCGATACACGTTCGTAAATTGCAAGAACTGTGCATAAAACAATTTGGAGTGAACCAATATCCAATTCCTTTGTCTCCCTAGCACCTGTGTATAAAGAGAACTTAGAGAGAAAAGCTTGTGTGCAATAAGCGGGACAAGTAGCGCGCATGATTAGCGGCGGACGGGGCACGGACGGGGCGCGGGCGGTTGATTGCCGGCCCAATTGGGCTTTATCCGCCCGCACATGGGAAATATTTTTAATCAACACCTCCATTGAACTTACGAGCGGTCGTACGTGAGCTCTGGGTACAGGGACGTATTCAGGAACTGTTGTTGGTTTTATAAATTGATTTTATTTTTATTACTTTGCTGATATATATTTGATTTGCAGGTCTTATTTATTTCATATAATTAAGTGAGTAATTTATTGAATGTTTAAATTGAATATGCTTAATATAATGATTTAACTATTGAAACTTTACGAGTAGAAACAAATTAGTAGAATACAGACAAACGCTAAGGATTTCGCACTTGAAGTATATTTAGCTTAAATTCTGATATCTTCAATGATTTGAAATTATACTTCTAAACAATTAACTAGGTAGAATAACTCTAAAGAGTTTTAACAAGTGATACTGTCTCATTAATACGGGTTGGTTCTAACGAGATGCCTCCAACTTTGCTTGTTAGCTTTCAAATCAAAATACATTAATTGCTACAGCTTACTGAGCTTCAATTACATTCTATTAAGAATCATTTGATCGTGCAATAAGTAGATAAACTTAACACTGATTCTTCATTCATATCTATTTTAATAAATATATATATTTTTAATGTACGTGTGTTTGTCTCATAAATGGCTAGACTGGTTTGAATTTAAAGTGTATGTATTACAATAGCTTTCTGGATGGTTCGATAACACCATCAGCTAATAACTAAATACAACATTTATTAATTCTAGGGTGGTATGAAGTTCGCCGGGTCAGCTTGTTTTAATGTAATTATCGTGTCACGTTATTGCTAACGATGAACTCTGAAACTATGGAACCCATTTTTACAACTTTTTAAAATGTGTGTTTTGCCGACGTGCCTAAGATAGAATAATTAACATAACGCTTTTTACGGCTAATAGTTGCCGAGTTTTATTGAAAAGACGCAGACAAATTTGCGTGAGTCAACTAGTATTGTTTATTTCTTTAAAAATCCTTATCATCTACTACTTATCTATAGAATTATAATTAGTCCGGGTATTTTTTTTATTAAGTAGAAATGTTCGTTTGAACAGACGTATCACCTGATGGTAAGCGATTGCCGCCGCCCATGGACACCCGCAACACCAGTGGCGTCACAATTTCATTACCGACCTTTGGGGGATGGGGAGAGGGATGGGGGAGAGGTTGGGGTATGGGCCTCCGGTATCCTCACTCATTCGGTGAAACACAGCGCAAGCACTATTTCACACCAGTTTTCTGTGAGGCCGTGGTATCACACCGGTCCGCCGGCCCATTCATGCTCTGCTCGTGGCTCTCCCACAAAGAAAATTCTATGTTCCATGAATGTATTGACACTTAAAACACTCCTTCACAGCTCTACTACAACTCTAGCACCATCACAACTAGTCACATCACAAGCTGATTCAACTCTAAAGGCAAATTGGGACGTTCTCCGTTAGGCGTAGTCCTACACCGTTACTACTAATACCATCTGTTTTGATATTTCATTTATCGCAAACCTTTGCTTTCTTATGTAAATGTAGTAAGTAATCTTGAAAGTTTTTTTAAGTTTACATCCACATGTTATTCTTTTATTATCCTGTCCAGAATACGCTCCAGACTGGGGTGTAGATAAGGGGCGCGGATGGCAGTGGGTCGGTGCTTGATTGGCGCTATGAATGTGAGTAGATTGCACCGTGCCGACGGCCTCCGCGATCGCCGCAACTCACCGCATACATCCTTTTCATTGTTATTATTATATTATGCATTCTCTTGAATGATAAACAACTTATTTCAAGATCAAAACAAGGTTTGTAGCTCTTAGAAAATATGTAGTATGGAATCAAGACAATTATTCTTAATGATTGCATGTCCAACTTATTTGTATTTGAATTACTAAAATATTAGTGACAATTAAAAAACTTCTATTAATGTATAATTATTTCATATTTATAGGTAAAAATTTGGCATTGTATGTAATCAATCATACTAATATTCCACCAGTCACAACCAGAGACCAATTTCAACTTTCCCAAGTCACTTCACTAGAATATTTCGCTTCAGCTTTCTATACGGCATCTGGGAACACTCATGTTTGTACAGAAGGGTTTCAGGACAGGAAATCGGTGGTGGTACCAGCACTTCTTGTGGGAGGCCGTTCCAAATACAATACCTATCAGGTAATACATACATATATCATGAAACAAAAAGATTTAAATGTTAAAACATTATCTCATATACCCAAGTCCCAAGAAACAAGAAATGTAAATAAATCTGTCAGAATTTTAATAAATTGTTTCAATTTATATCTAATATCGTTTTATATTCCATCTATTTCGTATATCGAGCTATAAAATCTCATACTTAGATTCTAACCCATATAAATATGTACGTCACGTTTTCAATAACCAACAGTTTTAGCTTCATAATTTTAACCCCCGCCCGTATTAGACTTTATTTTGTTGATATTTGCTGATATGCAAAGCGGATATACTTTGGTTATTAAATTATCTACCGAAATGTTTCGTTTATCATTTTCATTTTAGACGTCTTATAATCTTTCACAAAAGAATTTTATTATTAGCAACATCACATTATAGTACTTTTTTGTTGACATGATTAAAAATCTTTTTGGATCGCCGGCTCTTCGTGGACATAGGGCCCAATATGTGGTGTTTCTTACTAAAAACCATCCCATCTCATAGCTTCAGAGATCATGTGATTTCAGATCCTCCCCGAATGGACGTCGAGCCTAACTAGGCTCTATCCTGGGGGAACATAATATTATATGTATCTAATAAGCTTCTTAACGGTTTTCTAGTCAGTGAATTTAGGGGTTCATTAGTTCCTGCAATATGTTTTCACCCATAAGACAAAAAGGCATTAATGGCAAACCGAACTTTATCTTACCAAGAGTTAACCCTAATGCCTCGTGGTTACCAAGTCCAATTTGTTACACTTATCAAAACTAAGTAAATTTGTTCAGACTGGGGGATTTTTTTGTAGACCAATAGCCTCTTAAGTTTGATTATCTTATTTCTAATCACATCATCAGAATTTTATTTAAGTTCCGAAATCAAAAGGAGATTAAAAATTACTTCATTGATTGGTTAACATTTACAGTCTGCAAAAGAAGACTTACCACTAGGTAAGTCTTCTTTTTTTTCTATACGCTCAATATTCTGCCGCAGTTACGACATTGTCTGTTGTTCTCTTAAGCAGCTGGAGGGGTACAACGGGTAAGCAAACAAACGGCTCCATAGTTTGCAGAATATAATAATATGTATATCAATATATAGTAGAAGTAGCTTTTGCGCCTGGCTCGCAGTTATTGCAGTAAAGAGTGGCTACGCGTTATGTCCTTATTATTATAGACCCTTCATTAGTATAGCTTTCTTCATGAATACATTAATAAAAACAGAGACAATCAATACTATCGGCATTAATTTCATCTGTACACAGATACAATACACACTTTTGAAGAAATAGTTCAATATAGAAATAGTTTCGAAAACTTGAAATCATAGGTGGAATATGGTTGCGAGGGGTACTATATGTCGATGGAGGGCAGTTCGAAGGGAGTTAGGTTCTGCGGTCCCGTCACGTCATTCCAGAGCCAGTTGAGTCGCACCCGCATCGCCACCGCACTCAACTCGTATTATTAACGACGTGTATTGTAATCACGCGGCGGGCGATCGCCTCCGCCGAAGGTAGGGCGGTATTAAATTCCGACAGCTACGTGATAAATCGAAATTGGAAAAGTTTAATAATGTTCGGTTGCTCCGAAAGCAATAAAACCGTTTATAAACGGGCACGGGCGAACGAGACGGGCAGCAGGGACGCCCGCCTTCGGGAGTTTTAGGGACTCTTAGGTGAGTCCGCTCGGCCTTACGGGCTTTAAATTGATTTCACTAGTATCTTGATGAAGTGATAAAACCGTCACTCACAATGAGAATGTTGACTGTGGATGAATGGGCCCAGGGAACTTCTAAATACGTTTCAATTTTTGGTAACCACTTGTTAGAGTGTGAGGTACCGCAATGGAATTTCTTTGCATCCCACAAATGTTGACTATGACATCAGGGTATAGTGTAATTGTATTTATACCTATAGTGTAGTGTACCTTACTATTAACACCAGTTTTAGGCATGATCTCTCATTTCATAGTTAGAATTTAAAACGGAAATCCGAACGCTTCTGACATTTCCACGAGAAGCAGTAGTGACGACAATGATATCACTTTGTCCCAGGTTCATATTGGATGTAATGGTAAAGGGATTACAATTCACTACCCGCTTTTATACCACAGGTATCGTAAGAGGCGACTAAGAGATCAAAATACAACTTCACATACCAACCCTTCTGGCCATTGTGGTATAGTAGACTCCAGCCTCTCAAAGGTTGACAGTTGTCGACGAAAACCGCTGTTCCTAAAAGATCATACACTGAAGCGATAAGTGAGCTAGGGATCTGTGATAGCGAAAGCTGACCTGTCATACTTATCCTATAATCTTAATCTGTTCCAATGAGAGCGTTAATTGAGACGGTAGGCTATACTATTTACTTCATTCGATTAATATTAATTACTATATAACAATCATCAACTTACATAGTATGTTTATTAATAGAATTATCGGTTGATTTATTATTATTTGCTCAGCTAATTGAATAATTAGAACGCTCAGAGAAGGTTGATGAAGGGGGTGGTTCGTGCCTCTCCCAGACCTCATAATATATTACTCATTCCTTTAAATGTATGTTCTTAAAAATATGTAACTTGTATGTAAATTTCAATGTTTGTTTGACCATATTTTATGTTCGTATGGCAGAGAATGATTTTTATTCGATCATACAATATTTTGCTTGGTTTTAGGTTAGGTTACGGTGTAGATGTACCCTAGAGCGCGATGATTGGTGCTCCATGGGGAAGGTCTTCATTCAGCAGCCAACGGCAGTAGGCTAGATGTTGACAATGGCAAACCTCTAGTCACTTTTAGAACTTCTAAATTCAGGATCTGTACGTACATAGTAGACTTAGGTATTTCAACTTCTACTTCGAATGCATTCTAGAGACCCTTTTGAAGTGTATTTTTTATATAGCCAGCCCTAGTGACTCTATGCGCCTGATGGAAAGCGTAAGTAGATTCCAGAAGTGGTCGTCACCATAATCATTGCGAATGTAGATGATGCAGCAATACAACATTGTAATCCACACCGTGGCTGTCTAGTGATATTTCTGCAGCATTCGGTCATTGAAATAACTTTTATTTAATTTTTGACTGTATCGCCAAATAAGAGTTGATTAAATTAAAAAAACAAACGGCCAAGCGCGAGTAGGATTTGCGCACCAAGGGTTCTGTACAAACCTGTAGGATTATATGATGTAACTAAAAATTTTACTATAAGACGTTGCTTCGTACTAAATTTCAAGATTCTGAGTTCACGGGGAAGTACCCTCTAGGTTTAGATTCCCTTGTGAGTGTCGAAAATTTACAGCATAAACGGCTGTATCTTTTGTTTGCGTTGCCTTAGATGTTTGATTTTTTACAGCTCTAAGGGACAGTGGACTTGATTTGAATTTTAGCTTGATACCTCCACGCGTTCCTAAAAAAAGGATCTTGACAGACAGATGGACAACGGAGTGATCCTATAAATAAGGGTTCTGTTTTTCCTTTTGTGGTACGAAACCCTAAAAAAGAAGAAAAAATTAATTTCCTCGATCTTGGACACCATTGTCTAAGAAAGGCGAAGCGTCAGATGTTTGTAATAAGCAACATGCTAAATATTATTTACATATTCAAATTACTTCTATACAAAACTCCTGTTTTTAATTATAAACTTAATTTGCTTATGATAAATCTATGGAAATTTTTACCTCGGGCTCCAACCCTCTATTGCGTTAAGGGCAGAGTAATTACTTCTTTTCTTCGTAATAAAAACGAATTAAACTTTGCTTAGGGCGAGCCATTCATTTTGTTTACTATTCAGAATGGCTTGTGTAAGAAAAACTAATTTAAGCTCGCTGTTTGGATGTAGGTATCAGCTTATCTGAATCGAGATTTAAATGAAATTAGCTGATTGCAAACACAAAAGTTTCTTTAAGACACCGATACACGACGATCACTTATAAAGAAGTAGTTTGTGCTGCGAGGTTTAAAATATTTCATAATTTTATTTGTAGATACTTTAGAATACCTATTTTGTAACAAAAACGTTTGAAATACATCATGCTCATGGATTTATAGTAACCAAACACATTGCCAAGTTATGCAATTCTAGGCAGGTCAATCTACGACCATTCTTAACACCTTGAGAAAACCTTATCTTCATCATCTTTTGAGGTCTACTACTAGTACAACTGGTTTTACCCGAATATCAGAACCACTGGCATCGGACCTCCTAAACCCTAAGTGTGAACTGAATACAAAGGTTGAAGTTTTTATCAGGATATTAGGGGTAACTGACTTCCTAATAACGATTGACATTGATGTTCATGACAACTGGGTTCTTATTATATTACTTACGGCGAACGGGAATGAGAACGATGAACTGGATCAGTAGAGGGGCGATCCCGTCAGAGTCTGGGTGGGGCCACCTGAAATAACATGGCCCAGGTCCTCCTGGTTTTTAGTGGAATCACCTACCTGGTTCCACAGTCCTCTAGGAGCTGAAGATCCGAAGGACTTTCCACCGCGCCGACAAAAAAAAGATTAACAAGGCAATGACAAAATAGAAGATACGCCACAAAATCATTACCGATACGAAATAATGTACTTGTATTCTTGATACAGATATTTTCCCTACGGGGAAATCGAACTACCTAGCTATCACTTCCATGCAATTGAATGCTAAACAGTTGAGATGCGTCGCATACCATGCTGTTAAACGTTTCTGTTCGCTTTCTACCTTGAACTGAACTATGGAAATTAGGGAAAAGACTGAAAAATAACTAGAATTGAAATATTATAGTGATTTTAAAAGTACACGTGTTAGTTACAAGACACATATACTGGATTCTGAAAGATCGTTTCACAGGTCAACTTCATAACCTGCTCTGGGTGATTATTTAAATTCATATAGGAAGCAAAGAGACTAACGAAAAGGTGATCTGGTGTTAAATTCAAAAGACGTATTCATTACTTTTTTATTGTTTTTGTGTTATTTTGGTATTTTACGTTCTTATAAGGTTCTACGTTATATAGCTAGTAATATTTGTAATTCTGAAAGCTATGTTTCAGATATATTATAGTCTTTTTTTATATTTATATTCTCTCTTAAATATACGGTCATGGACGTCAAATAGCTGAGTCAAATATAGGTTATTGACTTGTTAAAAAAACACAAAAAAAAAACCACTTTTAGTAATGTTTTTTTTGCAAGCAAGCCCAGATTTCCAGTAAAACATAAATATCGGATAAACGAGCACCTAGCCAGAATATACCATCTACTATATTATTGAGAAGTAAAAGAATAACGGACATTGCATTCCTGCGATATAGGACTTTTAATAATGAAATTCTCATAAAAGACAATATTGTTTGAAATATTTCATCGCTATGTAAAAGTTATAGTTTGTATTAAATCAGAACAAAGTTCTTATCCTTTTATTTGATTAGTCAACTACAGAATCCGTCCAATTCTTTCTTCAATTAGCGCCGTGAAGTCAAGCGGCGACGTAATAAAAATAAACACAGATAAATGAGCTCTTAATTCCTTTCTCAGTTGGACGTTGCGCATTGATATCAATTATCAGGAAGCAGGAGATGGTATTCTATACGCGAATTGTTCCATAAAGCCGCTAATCCCGGCCCAAGCGAGCCACAATTTGTCCAAACGGTTATGTTATTGCGGTCGGTAAGCTCGCTGTGACCCTGCCACTCGCTACATGATTTTTCTCATAAAATTACTTTCGCAAACTATTTTATTAATACTGTTTGTTTTTCGTAATTGACACAATATTGGCTTTATACAAAGCTAGGTTTTAACCACAGTTTTATTGGTTTAAAATTCAAGTTCATTTATTTGAATGGGTCGTAATATTTGATATAAAATAAACAATATTATTTTCAAACAGCGTGCATTTAGCATTGTGTTTATATGTCTGTGCTTTTACGTTTGTGGTACTTTATAATAATAATTACCTACCTGTTAATGCTTAACACTTAAGATATAATTGACATAGTTAGTACTCATAAATACCAGTCATTTTAATACGCAACTTTTAGACAACCTGAAGATCAAATTGTTGGCTGTGGTATTTCTGGACCAGTAGAACCTTTAAGGCCTCGAGAAAGGCTATACTCTCTCAAGGGTCAGCAAGGCAGTTACATTGTAACTTTTAAGTTGCATAGAACGCACCAGTAAATAAAAAGTGCATAATTATACATTCAATTATAATTTGTCTTTTGTATATATGTAAACGAAACAAAAATAAACCCATTAATTTTACTTCTGTTACCTCGACATTCAATTTAACTTAAATATCTCCAATGCAACCCAAATGACTAAATTGATATACGTCAATCCGACCAAATGCACGGATTAGTGCCATTCACTTTAATTCAAAAAGGGGCCCTCATCTTTCTCTTTGTATCTGATAATTTGCATACGGTTTATTTAATGTGACATGTAAGAGTATTAATAGCTGGTTACAATGTCGTACAGCTTCAATGTCAGTGGACTCAATTTGTCGAAACTGTTATTGCACGGGACGAGAACCCGCCGGCAGTCCAGTTTTATACCGAATCGGCTATAACGGACAGCTCCCCGCCTCTAACTCCTCGGAATGAACACTTGATTAAGATACTTGTGTCACTTTATTTTGCGATTACATCTGACATGAGGTCGCAATCTTCTTTATAGTTAATTTGGAATAAATCTACTTAATTAACTTTTTGTTGTAGCAATTGGTTTGCGTAAACATAACTTGCTTTATAACTAAAATAAACTGTTATTGTTTGATGGAAAAAGTAGCTTCTGCCTTTGATTCAGTTTCAATATCTTAATTAATATATCTCTCAGTATTGTACTTTTTATGGATGCTTAACCTTAAATATAGTATCTCAAGTCTTTAAATAATCAACACATTATTTTGTACCTCTAATTCGTTTTAAAACTCTCATGTTTACACTCAACTACTCAACCGATCATGGTTGAGGGGTTAAGAAGTGAAAACATTACAATCAAACAAACTCACATATGCATTTAGAATGTTAACTAGTTAGTGTTAACTAGCCAAATATCATAGTTATGGCAGGTAAGAGAGCATTTAACAATCTGCTGTCTAACTTTGAACATATCAAAAACGTAAAATCGATTATTTATTTTTGATATCTATCTTTGTGTGTTGGTTATCGCAGTAAAGAGAACCTACGTCCTTTCTCAAGAATCAAATTACTTTGTGTAAATGCAAAATTTCATAAAAAGACTTACTTTTGAATTTATATCATTAGTTTGAATAAGTTACAGTATTAATTTAGTAGACATCAAAACTAAGAGAAAATCTTAAAAATATCCAAACGAAACAGAACTGAGAAACAAAAGAATGTTACTTTTAAATAACAGTGACAACAAACAAAACAATTGCGGCTGAAAGCATCACTCTACTGAATGTTGTCATCTAATCAAAAGCGGAATCCAGCATTAGACGAATGTATGGTATGGGTATTCGAAATTGGATCGAAGATTGTAAGAGGGATTGAAGGACAAAGATAGTCGGGAGTGGGTAGCAAGGGGGTTGGCTGCCTACGCACCACGTCCGAACCGTAATGAGTTGAAAGCGGATACTTGTAGCGCACTCAGCGCGCGCGTGTCCGGTTACCCGCCTAATGTTGCCCGGATAAACAATGACGTCCAGCCTTTTAGCGACATTTGTGGACCCACTCAACGTTGGACATAGGCCTAAAAAGATTTTTACTATTTGAGATTCTTTGCCATCAAAGAAAATGCCATGTGACAAATAAACTTATATGGAATGTTTTTTCTTATGAAGTGCAGACGGGTCACCTGTTCATAGATAACTATCATTGTTCATGAAGCCCTACAAGAATCAGGAGTGCGTTATGTCTGTTATAAGCAATTAATTAGATGATGTACGACTACCGCAAATACCGTTTTTTTTAAAGAGTTATGAAGGCATAATATGAGAAGCCAGTTCGATTTGATTTCTATTTACTTCGTTTCGACAGTAATATGCTCAATCGATTAAAATACTTTCGAAGCGAACCGAATCATGACATTTACTAGAAAATCGATGTTAAGCTGAAGTATCGAAGATCAATTTCATGGGATAAAAATATTTTTATACCTGTAGTATTACAAATCGACCAATCGCAAATCGATCTTAATTGATGATTTTATTGCACTGATATTGAACTTCAAGTACTTGTCTTTTTACAATGAAACAGAATGCCTGGTAAATAATATCGTGATATTCAGTTAATGACATGACCCCAAGTCATTCAATGTGAATGTCATTTCGGATGACGTTGACGTTTCACAGAAGTTTCTCGTCAAAATTTGGTAATACAAGTTACACTGAGAACTGATTTTGATAAGATTCTGAGTATGGTTACACCGGTTGTTGGTATGACTACGCGTCGCCACGCACTGTGATACTGTATATGTAGCAGGTAAAATGTAGCGGTGACTCGTCGTCATGAACAAGTATCTGTGACTTTCTCATATTGTTTGTATTATCCACTAGATTGCATACTTATTATTTCTATAAAATAATCTCGATGTTTCACCACATCTGGTAGACATATCGCGAAAGTCATTTTTTTATGTAACTATATGAAAAATATATAAAAGAAAACACTCAAAAGATCAAAATATACAAGTCTGATGTGAGTACGTGTAATGTGTATCCTCAAAAGCATTAGGTAAGTACCGAATGGCGAAGTGAGAGCCGCCTAGTCAAATGTAGAGTGACGGACCATCATTGCTCCATTAACCGAAAGAGGCCGACCGTCGACCGAGCCGGGGGAACGGGTGAGTAGAGAGTATGGGATGTTTGATACGCCATTAGTTCATTAGCAGTCTTACGCTTGTCATGAACGGATTATTTAACAACACTATACCTACACGGACATCTCTAAAAGCTAATGGATAGATGTTAGTGATAATTATTGTTCATATAAGAGGTAACGCAAATATTGTGTTGACGTTACTTAAATAAGAGGTAGGTAGGTACTACATGTACATGCCTATGTTTGCTCTTTTGCGAAGATGTAATGAATATAGAAGATAGTTTGCTTTTTTTTTATTATGTTTTTTTCTTCCTGTTAAAAAATCCTACTAATATTTTACATGCGACAGTTTGTGAGGTTGTATGGATGTTTGTTACTCTTTCACGTCAAATCTACTAAACGACATTTTAAGTAGTATAGATTATCAGAATAACAAATAGGCTACTATTTCCCGTGATAACCGATATATACGCGGACAGAGCTAGTATACCTAGTATGTTTAAGTACCGGAAGAATTTGCGTTATAGGTAGTTGTTATGTACAACGATTGAATTTCCTGATGTTTCAGCCAAGTTGCAGTAACATTTGCAAGACAATTACCAGCATGTGACCCGTATTCGAGTTTTTGCGCATGTTTATGGTAGATATTTCATTTTAAATGAGAAAAATATTCTCATATATGGCCGGTTGGCCGAGTGGTGTCAGCGGTCGCCATGCCGCTTGCTACTGCGCCAAGTGTCGTGGGTTCAAATCCCACGCGTTACCTACAACACTTTGTGTGATCCACGAATTGTTGTCCCGAGTCTGGATGTTCTTTGGGTCCGTTTCATGTATGTTTGTAAAGTCCCCCACGACACAGGATGTTTATTCCTAATGTGGGAGTTGTCTTTTAAAAATAAAAAAAAATAAATAAATATTATTCTTATCTATGTAAAGGAATGGTACGAGTAATCTATAAATCATTACATACATCTTAATTCGAACTTCTGTATTGTTACTGTGTTTCAAATAACAAATAAAACTCGCTTAATACCTTTGTTTTTTATTAAGGTCTGCCAAAGCGAAAGCATCTGTATCATGGGTCATCCGGTCTCGCATTCACCTACGAAACGCGTCAGCAAGTATGCTGTCATTAATTACTTACATAATAATACTATTTACATTTTAGAAAACATAAACGAGGATTGTTTTTGACTTGCTCAGCAAAATTATTGTCAACTGAATTGATCAACACTATCCAACCAAAATATAAATGTAAATCAAGTGGCGTACGGTAAATTTAAACGTACTAATGAAATAATAATAAATGAATATTTCGGACATCTTAGACACAACGCCATCTAGTCCCAAGCTAAGCAGAGCTTGTGTTATGGGTACTAATAAACTTATATACTTTTTTTTTGTAAATACATACATATTATACATAGAAAACACCCAAACTCCGAAACAAATGTTTGTAAATCATACAATCATTTGGTCCGACCGGGAATCGAACCCGAGACCTCAAGAACAGCAGTCGCATACGCTACCACTGCGCCACAGAGGCCGTCGGCAGGCAAATGCCTAAATGCAACGTTATAAAGATATAATTTTTATCTCTAAATACTTGTCAGTTATCGAAGACCTACTATGCTCTCTGCTCTCTTAAACAGCCAACCGAGAAGATGAATTACTTTTTGTGATATTCAACAAGTGGGGTGCTTTTTGGGTTTCTTTGCCTTTCTTCCCTAGCTACAACTTTAAAAACCTACAATTTAGTATCTATGGATCTTTGTTTCTTTCTTTTTGAATTTTGTTGTTTTTATGTCATATTTTGTTTTCTTTTAAAGTTTTCTTATTTGATTATTTTTGTTTCTAATTACCGTAGTAATATCTTATGTATATTGTGTTGCATTTTGTCTGTGTGTGTTTTCTTGTATCTGTTGACGCAAATATCAGGGGCCAGCTGAAAACAAGTGCACCACAATGCAATTGTTTACGTGATTTTGTTTTTCTAGTTTGTATGTTGTACTATGTTGGAGCATAAATAAATGGTTTATAGAGTGACCTTCTTTCATTCTAGTGCCTGATCTGAAAATACCAGTACTATTCCTAGCAAATTAATCTATCCATTGAAGTAGGTATACATGTTATTTAAAGAGTAAGAATTGACCAAACATTTCTTAGTCTATAATATATTTAATTATATTAGTGTAAACATATGGATTTCTATTATCAGCTTATTACATAAAATTTATGAAATTATGTAAATGGTAATTTTATAAATTTTATGTACTTTCCCGACATGGGCTTCTCCTTAGGAAAGAGGCTCTAAGTCATCATAAATAATAAATAAATAATTATATAAAATAATCTTGAATTATAATAATTTTTTTAAATGAAACAAGATTAATAACTTCTAGTTTAAAAGTAAAGTAAACCCTTTTTAGACTCAGATACTACGTTTACATTCAGTGCGGGTTTTCACATTGCAATAAGTACAGTCTGTGACAAAAGAACATAAATAAATAAATAATAAAACTTTGCAAACGCTGTTTCTTTTGTTCAGTTACAAAGTTTAGATCTACAACGACGTTTTGATATTATAATTCATTTTATTACACTTATTTAAAACAAAGAAACCTGTACTACATTTTAAAAATAATTTATGAATCCCTATTATTTTATAGAAGAAAAAAGACGACCTACTTTAATAAAATGTTTTCTTTGAAGGACTTAAATTAGTTTAAACTATTTCGTTAAAAGGTATTGCTGATAAACATTGCAAATTCGTTTCTGAAAACAACTGGTGTGGGGTGGCGAAGCGGGAGGAGCGGTCCATTATCCCGAGGTGAGGGCGTCGCAGCAAAGACGTTAGTCCGGCTCTGTGCATCGGTGACTTTATGACGTTATCTCTAACAGGTTCCGTCGCCGGGATGGGGTTGCTCCGAGACTCGGAGATGTGAAAGCACGGTATTCTCTGTTGTGCCTGATAATTGTCCCTAATGGAAAAGTCTAGTCACTTCGTGCGAAGTGCATTCCAAGTTTTCGCTTATGCCAGATACAAGTTATTACTTAAGCCTTACGGAGTTAAGGACGGTCGATAGATTCAAATGTTTCTAAGATATTTGTGTAGGTTTAATATTATTGGCAACCGACTATCTCTTGGGAATGTATACGAGTATATAAATCTTTTATCAAAATTTCATTATACATACTTAACATTGTGTAACATTGTTTTTTAATAGGTATTCGTTGCATTATCTTATATAAGATTCTAAAATCAGTTACTGTTGTCATGTTAATCTTATTAAAGTTTGGTACATATATAAAGCTGTTACCTCGAATTGTTGATACTTCTACCTATATATATATATATCTCTATATATAGCTACTCCAAATTCCAATAAATCTAACCTATGATATAGAGATTATTATTAGTAAAATTTAAGTTAGACGTCTACCTAAAGTGGGTGTCTATGGTATAACAATGATAATTATCGCGCAAGAAGAATGCGAGTGGAGCATTGGTTTAACAAAAACAATTTACCTATAGAGTTTTCCCAAGATGCGTCTAAGTGTATTAAGAACAATTGCAGGTACTTTGAGCACGGTGTAATTTCTGTAGTAGCATATATAACAATACTGATTCCGTGATGAGTATTGCTTTGATAAATTAGTAATCGAAATTCAAACATTAATGATATATTAGGGCAATTTTCTAATGCCTTTTGCCGGAGTTTACTCTAGAAAATAAATCGCTGCGTGTGCCGCATGCGTAAGCAAATTGAATGGAGATGTTTACGTCTGCATTGACTAGTTTACTTACACGACAGAATGAAAAAGCAAGCAAAATCTAATACACTTACGAGCGGCGTACAGGCTACAGCGCTTACATATTTAACACGCATATTTACCGATTGGTGTGGATCACTGGGGGTGGGACGCTGTCAGTACAGGAGGGATGTGGGGGCAAAGACGGTCATTCAATGAGATTGCTTCGTGCTCTCTCGAGGTAATGGATCTTACTAAAATGGACTGGATCAAGGAAACATTGGCACTGCGTTAGTGCAAGGATATTGGATATAGTGATATCCTTGTGTGCCGTCATAGTGTATCAGGTAGTGTTGATGTCGTATTAAATCAAGAACTATTTAGAAAAACATATCATTTATTAAACTGATACTGGTTTTCTTTTATTATTTTGTATGTCAAAGGATGCAATCTTTTGAAATATTTTAGCACGTATTTCAGCTGTTTGATTTTAGTATAGTATAATTTTAAAAGGTTAAATGTTCATTATAAAAATACATTTAACCGAGTCTAATGACTTCTTTAGAAAATAAATTTTGTTTACAGATAAAAAATATAAATAGATTCTTTGATGTAAGTAGTTACCGTATATTCTATAATTTGTATTTAACAAAATCTATTATTTTAAATTACAAACAGATATTTCCATTTTATTTATTTAGGTACTAGTGGAGTCCCGTGGTGTTAACCACGGTACAACAACAACCACGTTTAACGCCGAAGGGCAAGCTAGTCTTAAAAAAGTAGCCTAAGTTATTCCTTATATCATCAGCTATATGCCAGTGAAAGGCTCGTCAAAATCGGTCCAGCCTTTCGAAAGATTAGCCGCAACTTACAGACAGACAGACCGAGATACAAAAATGCGAATGCATTTAGTAAAAAGCGGTCATTTTAATATTACAAACAGACACTCCAATTTTATTTATTTGTATAGATACAAGTATATCCATACTAAATTTATTTTATTTATTTGTATATTAATCTGAAAGACCAACTATAAGTTGTTTTCATTTATACATATACATTGAAATGCATAGACACTACTAGAGCTGAAATGTCACTGTTCTCCGGCTAGTCAAAGCAAAGTGCATACCTGTGTTCGTGGACATTCGATCTTAAAATAGATTACTGAATGCCGCTGAAGCGTGAACCTTGTATTTGCATACTATTAACGACAATAAAATTTATCTACTAAGTGCTATTTAAGCCATGATCATCAAATTATAGAGGATCGCATTAAGTGCACATTTGCATAATAAATAATGTTGTACACTCATCAACAAAAGGGTTAAAACAAAATATCGCTTATTGCCATCTATTATGTATATTTAATGTTACCGTCAAATTTTCAAAACCGTTAGATTGTAATATATTCCGCGAGATTGTAAACTGTCGAAATATTGTGAACCGTAACACGCTGCTTACAATTTAACGTATTATTTTTAGTTACATTATAATTTAGCAAGTTGAAACTGTCAAATTATAATATGGTATGCAACAGATGGCACCTCGCACGCTGATGTTTATTCGTTTGTTGCAGAATGTTAAGTATATTTGTGATTGTAAATTGATTTCATGTTGAAAATAAAAATTATACATAAAGCTTCACGAAACAAATACCTAAAATGAAAAAATAAACAAACTAATTCCGAACTTAAAATTACTATAGGTATATTATCGTCGAATATATCGCCGCACAATGGATTCGGTATGGATTGAATTATGGAAGATGCGAAACTGGGCCGGTGTTGTGGCAAGGGGGAAATGGAAAATGTGTGTCGACAACTTGGGAGCCTAACAGCTCCTGGACAGAGTACCTGCACCGATAATGGATTGATCAGATACCACTTTTAGATAACGCTCTACTGTATTTATAAAGACGCGACAATATTGAAATACATATACAAGTTTGTAATGTCCTATTAAAAGTATATAAACTTCATAACGGCAGAAAAAAATAAAATAAATGTTTTTTAATTACCCTTTCGATCGAATTTCGAATCGGTCATTACTTTTTAAATTGCATGCCCATGAATGTTAAAGGTATATTACAATCTTGAAGTTTCTGATTACTTATTATGTATAATTTAATATTTTGGTGCATTTTAATTATGTCGCTGGTAACGTAAAAAGCTATAAATGGTATTGTAATAAAATGTATTTTTGTGAGATATTAATATAATTACTGAGTATTTTATGGCCATGTTATTAAAAACTTAATATTTCGTTCTCTGAATCCGAGTGTTCACAAGCGAGTCATGGAGTAACGAGGTTTATACTAAAATCCAATGTATCATAATATAAATTCACATAAAATGATGGATAAAGTTAGGTTTTTCTAGGAAATACGAGTCGGGTATTGAAAATATTTACTCGAAATTTGTAACCGAAACAAATGAACACGATCTTTTTTCATGGCTTCAATGTGAATATAAAAATGTTTCATGATTGGATACATGATATCAGGAGCACATTATGAATCACAGAAAGAACTTCGAACCCGACAACGGCTAAGCCAAATGTCTAAACTACTGAACTAACTTTATCAAAAATAAAACCAGTCAAGATGGTAACCTTTCCTTTTTGAAATCGGTTAAAAAGGAACCGACCCAACGTGCTCTTTCGGAAGTCCCGCCGAGGAAACTGAAATATGTTTACACTTTTATACTCGTACAGCCATCAGCTATACTGTATCGAATGTCAGACATCAAACATGATATGATGGTATATTCGGTTCTACTGATAAAATCCATATTTATATTATAAATGCGAAAGTAACTTTGTGTGTACTGCTTTCAAGGCCAAACCGCTGCACCGATTTTCATTAAATGTGGCATGGAGATACTTTGATTCTTGAGGAAGGACTCTTTGCTACGATAACCGACAAAAAAGAGGGCGGAGCCGCGCGCAAAAGCTAGTAGGTTATAAATAGAAGTTTACATACAAAAACACCCCTAGAATCTTTATTTTAACTCCGATTGGAAATGTGGGTATAATATCAAACTGTTTCCGAGAAAGGAAACAATGTTTCTGTGAATTCAACTTATTTATATTCAATCATGAGGCTTTCAATCAGTTTTTCGGCGAAAGATGCTTGAAATATATTTTTAGAGACCATTACAAAATAGTATAAATCAGTAAACAACATTATTCACGAATTCGTTGGCTCTGATTTCATAAGTTAGAAATATCAAATTTCACATAAGCACGTATTTTAGTACTAAAACATAAAGAGTCAATATTAGTTATATGAACGAGTGCACAATAAAAAGAACGCGGCGAGGCTACAGAGTCGCTAGTTCATTATCCAAATGGACTACAGCTATTTGATCCACTTATGTGATTGCCTGCAAGCATTATCTCTTCTCTACTGAATGGAAGCCATAAGTCTACCTCGTAACTCTCTCGATTCTCCTTACAATATTTCTAGGTACGTACTTACGTTAGCTATAAATATGTATGCACATAAATTAACCATACAAGTAAGTACATGATATATGATCGAAGTGTAGATTGGTGTTTGTTCTAGATTATTCTACTATTGTAAAAGTGGAACTAGAACGGTTCACAAACATATTCATGATTATGTTTATTCTGAAGTAGCAACTGAGATTGAACAATAAAACATATCAACATCAATGGACTACATTCCATTAGTTTGTAACTTAGATAATTATTTGACATATAGGTATTGTTAAACGTAGTTGTTTAATAACTAAGCCTTTACGAGCCGAAATGTCAAAGTGAACTTAACATCGCTTGCCTCTACGTATTATGTATGTAATTTTCATATACTTTCCTAACTCATTTTGTGTATTCTTTTTGTATTTATTGTTCAAATCCATAATTAAACCCACGAGTGGGGGAGATTGGGAGTTGGCGGTAATGCCTTCCTTCTATAAGGAAGGAAGGAAAGGCGCCATCGCCAACGATTCCAGGGTGCACTACGAGGTTTTCTACATCCCAGAGGCTCAGATCTTAAATCAACCAAGTTGCAGATTGAACCAGATTTCTAATAAACATATATTTCTAAATACATACATATTATCTAACACTAACACTAGAAGAACATGCTCTTATAATAAACGGAATTCAAATCAGGTTATTTTTGGGAATTGCTTGGTTAGCAATATTTTGTGACTATTGCAAGCCCCATGAGATCGATGAGCATGAAAATAAGCATGGTGAATATCGCGTTCATAATAACTTATCAAGTTGAAAATAACTAATAACCATGGCAATAAAAGTTAACATTGAAAGTTACTATAAAGGACAACGAAAGGTTGATAAAAAAAATATGTAATTGTGAAATACCAACAAACCGAATCAATTTCATTACTAGAGTTGATATTACGTGATGATGAAACTTCTTATCACAAAGTAGATAAATACTGTACATTTACATTCATTGCTTAGAGTGAATCAAAAGAGTTGGGTGCTCTGAAGAAATCAGCAGATGGAAGATAATGGACCGATCCAATCACTTAGAGAGGTGGACCTCGCCAAGTTATACGGTTACATATTACATTCTCATGTATAAATTTAGAAGACTGTACGTAATGTGTATCAAATAAGTAAATTAATACCTATAAACGTATAGCCATGACGTACATAATGGTTTAGGGTTTTCATTAACGCTATCACTTTTAGTGCTAAACTTCAATTACTGAAAGACTCATAATGATATTATTTTACTTTTTTTATTTTTCCGACACTTGACACACAACGCCATCTAGCTTCAAATTAAGCAGACCTTTTACTACGAAAGCTAGATTGACTGATGGAATATTAATGTACTTTTTGTACGTCCATACATAATATGCATAGAAAACACTCAAACCCCGAAACAAATATTCACAGATCATCCAAACTTTTGGTACGAAAACGACGCAGTCAGGCAGTCAACATGATATATACAACACACTTCAAAGATGATTTTTTATTTCGCTTCTCTTTTGTTCTTTATCTCTCATGAATGCAACCACAACGTACCTTACGAAAGCGTGACAAGTTACCCACAGCTACTTGGCCACAATCATATGTAAATCATTAATTATATTAACCCATTTAAAACAAGAGAAGATTCTCAATTCAATAGTATTATTTATGTGTTTTGCTCTTGAACGGCTGTACTGATTTTGACGGGACTCTCATTGGTAGATAGCTGATGATGTAAGGAGTAACTTAGACTAGCTGTGCCCCATGGTATTACTCGTGGTTACAACAATAACCGCGGGGAACACTTCGGGGCTCAGCTAGTTTAAAATAAATACTTTTTATAGAACGGTTGAACTTCTCTGTTGGTCCAATTTAAATTAAAAAAATAGCCTTTTGTCAAACGACTCTAAAATTTAAGTTATAAGTAAAATGTTTTATCTCCAAAAGTAAGGTCACTAACAGTCTTAACAGAGAAACCCTTTTCAGTAAATATGCCAAGAAGGTTCACTCTATTTCCTATAATTATACGTCGGAAATGAGAATTTGGATTAGACTGAACTCTAATCAGGACGTCTCTAAGATTGACAACGATTTAAGCATAGATATGAAACTGAAATATCTGACTGACAATTAACCAGAACTTAGTGTTACATAATATATTTTTTTCCTTTTTTTCTCAAACTAAGCTAGGGTCGGCTTTCAGTCTATGTTTACGTGGAGCGACTGCCATTCAACTTCCACAACACAAGTACATAGGCGATATCGAAATTATGTACCAATACTGTACAGTTTGATCTTTTGAGGACCTGTAAAGATTGCTAAATATATTTGTATGGCAACAAGCCTTGGCCAAGATGCGACTGTTTCGCGTCGATTCACCTGTATTAATACCTGCGTCGGTGGCGCAGTGGTTGTGTATACGACTGCCGTGCTTGAGGTCTTCGGTTCGATTCCCGGGTCGGACCAAAGGTATTGTATGATCTGCAAATATTTGTTTCGAAGTTTGGGTGTTTTCTATGTATAATATTGTTGCGCCATAACCAGATGAATCTAGTGTCCACTAGAAGAATCGAGAACTGTCGAGGACAACGCCATCTAGTGTCGGAAAGCGCGCAACTGTGTGCATTATGACGATTACTCGACGCTAGATGGCGCTACAAGCAGCTCTAGAGTAATCTATTTAGCCTAGAGACATCGATCGAATATTTTCGTAGTTTCGAGTAATTTCCACGGCCATATAAAAGCGGAACGTGTTGGCCGTAGGGGCAGTATTGTTTCACGATACAGCGGATAAACATCGAAGAGATCTTTAGTGCGACTAACGAGTGATTTAGTGATTTCTTATTGTAAAAAGTGTTCTTAATAAATATTGTGTTATTTTTGGTAATTAATCGAGTACTTTAATTTATTTAATACCCAGCTCGTAACAATTTGGTGTCAGAAGTGAGATTAAAGTATGCCGGTTTTACCAAAGGAAGACACGGAAGGTATCCGAACTAGGAGTCAGCGCCAGCAAGAGGCTGATCAGAGGCGATTTGGAAGTGCACAACTGCCTACATCGGAAGATCAGCAGCCAGCTATGGAAACCACGCCGTCCACATCGGCAGCAGCTCCAGATATCACGGCCCTAATGGCAATGCTCCAAGAGCAGGCCCGCCGCTTAGAAGAGCAGCTGCAGCGGGACAAGGAGGAGCAGGCCCGCCGCCAGGAGGAGCAGGCCCGCCGCTTGGAAGAGCAACTGCAGCGGGACAAGGAGGAGCAGGCCCGCCGTCAGGAGGAGCAGGCCCGCCGCCAAGAGGAGCAAGCCCGCCGCTTGGAAGAGCAACTGCAGCGGGACAAGGAGGAGCAGGCCCGCCGCCAGGAGGAGCAGGCCCACCGTTTGGAAGAACAGATGCAACGGGATAAGGAAGACCAGGCACGCCGCCAGGAGGAACAGATGCTCTTGTTAAAAGGCATTCATGAGACTTTCGGCAAAGAACTCAAGGTAGTGAAGGATCAGGTTCTTCAACACGAGAACCGTATCACTGAGGCCGAAACTCAGATTGCTGACGTGAAGAAGGCCTTAGGAAACCTTAAAGTTGGAGAGGGAGCCTCGACTACAGTGACTGCTGCTCCTTCCGTACGGGGGTTCAAAGTACCGCCGTTTGATGGAACATCTTCGTGGTCAGCCTACAAGATTCAGTTTGAGGCTGTTATGAAGGTGAACGGCTGGACTAAGGATCAGGCTATGACCGCGCTCACCTTGGGTCTTCGAGACCAGGCTCTAACCGTCCTCGAAGCCCTCGATAAGGAGGTTACCTATGAGCAACTGCTGGAGGCATTGGAGGCAAGATATGGTGACGCTCATCTGGAGCACGTGTTTCGTGCACAGCTGAAGGATCGTGCCCAACGCATCGGCGAAAACTTGCAACTATGGGCTCTAGAAGTTGAGAAACTGGTCCGTAAGGCATACCAGTCTGCACCTGCGCTCATTGGCGGGAATCTGGTGCAAGCTTTCATCGATGGCATTCGTGACCTCGAAGTTAGAGCTGCTGTGAGACTTGGACACCATGAAACTCTCAAGGACGCTCTGGCCCATGCTTTAGAGGTGGAAGCTGTGAGACAAGACCATCGGTCTCATCGGGTCCGGGAGGTTGTGGCATCACCTGTGCGAGACCGATTTAAGGGGTACAGCCCTAGATGCTACGCCTGTGGTGAAAAAGGTCACCTTCGGTCCAGCTGCCCTAAGCGAAGCATAGGAAGTGAGTACGAGCGGTCTCAGGAGAATAGGGCGGTTGATAGTACTGCCCAACAACAGCAGGGAAACGAGTAAACGCCAGGACTGCGGGGCGGGTGCTGGCTGGTGTTCAAAGAGCCCCAAGGATTTCGATCTCGCAAACTCATGATGGGAACAGCCTGGTCATCAGAGGCGAAATCAACGGAACGTCGTGTAAGCTGACTATTGATACGGGAGCTTCTCGCACAGTCATCAGTTCCCAACTTGCAAATCGGTTCCTGAGGGACATTGCATGTAACCGTGAGCAAATAAACTTAGTAACAGCCACTGGTCAGCGCATACCCGTCCGAGGCGAACAGAAGGTGGAGTTGAAGTTGGGCAACCAAGTTTACCTGCATAACGTCATTGTGGCCGATATAGTTGACGATTGTATCCTTGGCCTAGACTTCATGAAGAACAATTGTTGTGAGATCGACATCAACCAAGGTGTAATGAGATGTAGTCAAGAAGAACTGTTCATGGAAGGAGCATCATCAGGCAAAGTGTACAGCTTAAAGAACGCTGTTCTTCCTCCCAGATCAGAGACAATTATGCCAGTTAGTCTCCCTCATAATTCTGGACGAATGCATCGGTGTGTCCTTATTGAAGGGGTAGATAATGATCTTCCATGGAAGATCGCACGAACTCTAGTAAGTACCATTAACACCTCTGCAGTACGTGTGCTAAATCTTAGTGACAAGCAACATGTGATTCATAAGGGCACACTGATTGGCACTTGCGAAGATGTGGATTGGATGCGTCGATGCCAAGACTTGACTACTTCGAAAATTAGCACGGATGCACGAGTCAACCTGTCAACACTTTTAGAAGACTGTCGAGATGTCTTGTCTAGGGAAGAAATTGACAAGGCTAAGAGAATGTTAGTTAAGTACACTGATATTTTCTCTACTAATGACGCTGATATTGGAAAGACTGGTTTGGTTCAACACAAAATAAACACTGGGAGTGAGATGCCTATTCGTCAGCGACCAAGAAGACTACCAGTAGCACGAGAACAGGAAGTACAAACCATGATTGATGGAATGGTCAGGGATGGCGTTATAGAGCCTTCATCCAGCCCATGGTGTTCACCTGTAGTGCTTGTAAAGAAAAAGGATGGCAGTATGCGTTTTTGTGTTGACTACCGCCGTCTAAACGACATTACGAAGAAGGACAGCTATCCACTACCTAGAATAGACGACACTCTGGACATGCTAACAGGGGTTAAGTGGTTTAGCACCTTGGATCTAAAAAGTGGATACTGGCAGGTAGAGATTGATCCCAAGGACAAAGAGAAGACTGCATTTTCGACAGGGAAAGGATTGTGGCAGTTCAAAGTAATGCCCTTCGGATTATGTAACGCGCCAGCAACTTTTGAAAGACTGATGGAATCAGTACTCACCGGATTAACTGGAGATGCCTGCCTGGTCTATTTGGATGACATTGTCATCGTAGGCCGTACGTTTGAAGAACATATCCGAAACCTGGAGCGCGTATTATCGAAAATCCGAAGTGCCAACCTAAAGTTAAGTCCTAAGAAATGTTCATTTTTCAAACGGCAGGTTAGCTTTTTAGGATATGTGGTTTCGGAAGAGGGTGTCCAAACAGATCCGCAAAAGATCGCTGCCGTCAAGGATTGGCCAGTTCCAAGAGATAAGACCCAAGTAAGAGCATTTTTGGGCTTGTGCTCCTACTATCGGCGATTCGTGAAAAACTTTGCGGATATTGCTAAACCCCTTCATAAACTTACTGAAGAGAAAAGACATTTCTGCTGGGATGAAAGTTGTGACACTGCATTTCAAGAGCTAAAAAGACGTCTATGCAACACACCTATCTTAGGGTATCCAGATACCGAAAATGAATTCATAGTTGACACAGATGCGAGTGATACTGGGCTTGGCGGTGTGTTATCCCAGCGGAAAGGTGATCAAGAGGTTGTTATTGCATATTTCAGTAAATCTTTGTCGAAGCCGGAAAGGAATTACTGCGTCACAAGAAGGGAACTACTGGCCGTAGTGAAGACACTGCAACATTTCAGCAAATATTTGCTTGGGCGTAAATTCCACCTCCGAACTGACCACGCTGCATTAAAGTGGCTCTTACAATTTAAAAATCCTGAAGGACAAGTCGCGAGATGGATTGAGTTATTACAGGAATATGACTTCATGATTGAACATCGCAGTGGAAAGTCTCACGGTAACGCAGACGCACTATCAAGAAGACCTTGCCCTGAAGACTGCAAGCACTGCGCCAAGCAAGAAGTAAAGGAAGCTGTTCCTATAAGGACGATAAAGACGGACCTTAGCAACGAATGGAAGGAAAGCCTGCAGCAAGCACAGCAAGAGGATGCAGATATCAAACCAATTCTCGAGTGGATTAAAGCTGAGACTCCTAAGCCACACTGGAGCGAAGTTGCATCGCTGAGCTCGACCACGAAGAGTTATTGGGCTCAATGGGATAGTCTAGTCATCCAGGATGGAGTCTTGTGCCGTAAATGGGAAAACGCTCGAGGAGACAGCTGTCACCTGCAAATGGTTGTTCCTAAAGCTAAGATACCAGTGGTCCTGCAGCTCTACCATAATGGATGTTCAGGAGGTCATATGGGAGTTAAGAAGACATTGTTAAAGATAAGGGAAAGATTCTACTGGATTCATTGTCGTGATGATGTTGAGGACTGGTGTCGCAAGTGTACCAGTTGTGCGGCCGTGAAGGGACCTCATACACGTAGCAGAGGCGCATTGAAATTGTATAATGTTGGTGCACCCTGGGAAAGAATTGCTATAGACGTGGCAGGACCGTTTCCTGAAAGTGAAAGCGGAAACAAGTACTTCATGGTCGTAATGGATTACTTCACTAAGTGGCCAGAAGTCTTTGCCATTCCCAACCAAGAGGCATCAACAGTTGCAGATAAATTAGTGCACGAAGTCTTCTGTCGTTTTGGAGTGCCTTTAGAAATCCACAGTGACCAAGGAAGAAATTTTGAGTCTCAAATATTTCAAGAAATGTGTCGAGTGATGGGTGCTCACAAAACCAGAACCACCTCTTACCACCCACAATCGGACGGAATGGTGGAACGACTTAACCAAACACTAGAGAGGTATCTGGCAAAAGTAGTTGAAAGTAAGCAAAAAGATTGGGACAAACACATCCAACCGTTTCTTCTGTCATACCGAAGTGCAGTCCACGAATGTACTTCCGTAACACCAGCTTTTGCAAACTTCGGAAGAGAACTACGGTTGCCCGCAGACTTGATCACTGGAATACCCCCTGATACCCCGCGAAGTATAACGGAGTACGCGAATGACTTGCGGAACAAGATGAATGACATTTATGAGCATGTCAGACAATCGGGCCAACAAATGTCTGAAAAGATGAAAACCCGTTATGACCGGAAAGCGAATAATAAGGGCTTCGAAGAGTGTTCGCTAGTATGGCTACATAATCCAGTTCGCAGTAAAGGGAGATCTCCGAAGCTACAAGCAAAATGGGATGGGCCATACCGGGTAGTCACTAAAATCAATGATGTTACCTACCGGATACAAAAGTGTCCAAGAGGCGCCCCAAAGATAGTTCATGTAGATCGACTGGCGCGATACTATGGAACCGATAATGCTCGGGACGAGCATGTCTTAGGAGGGGGCAGTGTTGCGCCATAACCAGATGAATCTAGTGTCCACTAGAAGAATCGAGAACTGTCGAGGACAACGCCATCTAGTGTCGGAAAGCGCGCAACTGTGTGCATTATGACGATTACTCGACGCTAGATGGCGCTACAAGCAGCTCTAGAGTAATCTATTTAGCCTAGAGACATCGATCGAATATTTTCGTAGTTTCGAGTAATTTCCACGGCCATATAAAAGCGGAACGTGTTGGCCGTAGGGGCAGTATTGTTTCACGATACAGCGGATAAACATCGAAGAGATCTTTAGTGCGACTAACGAGTGATTTAGTGATTTCTTATTGTAAAAAGTGTTCTTAATAAATATTGTGTTATTTTTGGTAATTAATCGAGTACTTTAATTTATTTAATACCCAGCTCGTAACAATATGTATGTATTTATAAAAAAAAGTATGTATGTATTTATACGAGTTGTCTAGTACCCGTAACACAAGCTTTGCTTAGTTTGTGACTAGATGGCGTTGTGTTTTAGATGTCCGAAATATTTATTTTTTATTTATTAATTTATATTACAAACAGATACTCCAATTTTATTTATTTGTATAAATGGCTAATATTTTGTCATACCGCGTGCCTGAAGTCATGGCCATACAGTTTTGTTAGTTTTCTAATAACGTGTATGTTTCTAGAATGACTGAACCGACGGTTTAACAATCTCCCCGATTGAGGTAGGAGTGTCAATCTGTTAAGAAACGGTCACCCATCCATATACTGTGACCTGGCTAGAATTGTTTAACTTTGCTATGTATTACCTACTCGGTTACTACTTAGCCCCATTATGTTATTTATTATTATTACAAAATACAAATTATACAGCGGTATATAGTATCAGGCGCTCATAGCCCACAGTTGGACTCGGTGATTAGAAACAATTACCCAGGGTAAGCAACGACGACACGGTCAATATCTGGATGGGTGACCGCTGGTGGCACGTTACCATGCGTGTCTCCCTGATTCGGAGGTCACGTTAAGCAGTCGGTCCCGGTTGTCCTCATAGGACACAGTCGTGAAGCTTAGTTGGAGGCCTCTAGGCGGCTTAAAAACATTCAACGGCAAGATTATGTAGCAACAACGTTTTCTTGCCAGTCGCCAACCCGCACTTGGCCATCGTGGAAACGTATAGCCTTGTGGCGACTTCCACGTCACAACAATAACCTACTAAAGCGCCATCTACCGAAGATACACTGAACTACGAAGTAACGCACTACCTCATACAAATCCTGAATCGCGCAATAAATAGTTCTCGCGCCGATTGTCATATTTACAACATCCCAACATCAACTGTTGGGGCAGTGGCCCGCCAGGCATGATCACCTCGCCTGGTCGGAGGAGGCCTTAACCCTCTCCTGAGAGGAGACCCGAGCCCAGCAGTGGGACGTTAAGGGTTATTGATAATGTTGAAGATTTACTACCAAACCTTTAATGAATATTATCCGGAACAATTCGAAGCATGTGAATAAGAGTGGGTTAGTTATAACGGTATTCAAAAAGCATGAAACATGTAGTTTTAATGACTTACGAACCTTGTTACTCAGCAGCCGTTTACCTTTACTGTGATTTTCTATACACAACTCCGTTAATTAAAAGTTAACAAAGCCAGCGTCTAATTGGATGGTTTCTATACTCGTATATGCCTAGAACACATTGTATTTACTCAACAGAATTTCACATCATTAGATTACAATTTGCTTTGTTTTTTTTAAAATGTTGTTTATTCTAGAAGTTGTCGGCAACGTTAAGGGTCTGCTAGGCTTCTTGGAGGAACTAGGTTGGTATGAATAATGTCGACCCACCACGTAAAATAGGCGTACGTTTTGGCGACCTAGCCCGCGGGCTAGGTCGCCAAAACTCGACGACCAATAACATTTTGAAACTCGCGAGTTTCAAAATGTTATTTAGCTAGAAAGTTATTCTTAGACGTCCCTTAAGAGTGACTGACACATTTAAGTGAATAATTAAAACGTAAACTATAAATATATGAATGTTATTAACTGTTTTTAAACATACCACGAGCGCGCGAATGTAGATATAACCCGTTCGAAACGTCGGGAAATAAGTGATATCGTAACCTTTTAAATAATTTCATCGCAAATATGTTACGGTATACAACAAGAATTTGTTGGTATAGTGGGACTTATGAATGTCATTATCTAAAATAACAACGAAAGAACTGCATAACTATTTCTGTGAGGCAGAAGTAGATATCAGTCTGGTGGAGTTCAGTCCATTTGTGTCAAACTTAAAGTATGGCTCTCCCAATTTAAATGTTTTAAAAAAAGTGTAATAAGAATATTAAATCTAAACAAATAAATAAAATTGAAGTGTCCGTTTGTAATATTAAAGTTACAGCTTTTTACTATATGCATATATATCTATATACACGGTGCATATACCAAAATAGCATTTTTTTTCAACTTTTGTCTGTCTGTCTATCTGTACGTCTATCTGTTTGTTCGGCTTATCTCTGAAATGGCTGTAACGATTTTGACGGGACTTACACTGGCAGATAGCTAATGTTATAAGGAGTTACTTAGGCCACTTTTTTTAGACTATCTTCGACCCGCGGCATTATCTGCGCGGGAATCAGCTAGTAAATTATTAAAATTTTAAGAGTAAAGGACTGTCGGTTGCGTTGCTGTGATAAAAATAAACAAAGGAAAAACTCAGGAAAACAACTAGTCCATTTTAATTAAACCAAACAGTGTGTGATTATTTTTTAATCATAGGTATTATTTTGAGGAGGTTTACAATCGAACAAATTAAAACTGTGATGTTTTTTTAAGCTTTTGAGTTCTAACATCAAAATGTTGTGTACAAACTGAAATCTACTATTTACTAATTTGCATAATTATTTATTCTTAAATGTGGTAACCAACACTTGTAAGACCTATTATTACATTTTCAATAGCTGTACCAAATTAGCTCTTGAAACCATCAATCACGAGTAATTCATAAATCTTCCGACTAGCTTTCGACCAAAAAGCTACAACCAAATGACCCGTTGATTTTTTTCTAAATTGCATACAAAATGTCTCCTACAGACTTGTGGGTTCTGACGGCTATTACTTACAACGCAATATCAAATTGCTTTCAATTTATTTCGCAATTGCCGTCTTTGAGTTTCGCTTTGTAGGGGCCTCTGACGTCGGTCCGAGGCAACAATAAAATGTATTCGTCTCCGGAATGTTTAATATGGGGAAAAGTTTAATAACGCGTCCGGGCGGGCGGGGCGGTCGGGCAGCCAGCGGCCGCGCGGCCATCCTGCGCCCGGCGGCCGCTGGGTGGTCAGCGCCCAGTGCCTAACCAGCCGGCTGCGATAAATCAAATCTTAAACCTTCTACGTCGCTGAGAAAAATCCTTATTACATTCACAAACATTTCTTCGACCACCAGTAAAAAATTACCCTCCAATTATATTCCTGACTTAACATTCAGCCCCTAAGCGATTTGTATAATATCTTGATCTAGTTTCTTTTGCTACTTTTCTGCATGTTGACCCACTATGTTAGCCTTTAATTATAGCAAAACAAGACACTAAGCGCAAGACCCTTTAATGGCACACATGATTTTATTTTATTAAAAACAAATCTAACTAACAAAGAAAACAAAAACAAGCTCACCTTACCGTATACTACAAGTATGTTCTACGTGTCCACAATAATGAAGCCAATCGTGCATTGTTGTTGCAGTTACTAAGGCAAAGTTGTGTTTATAAAAAACTGCTGTAATTGGAAACATTGTGACTGGTACTCATCAAGACATAGCAACGCAGCTTGGCGGCGGCTCTGGTGTCTGCCATGCCACCGACACAATGGCTCCCCGACGTTAATTAAATGTTAACAAACGCCCTCGTCGTCTAATTGGAACTGTTGCCTATTATCCTTACCTTTCGACGCAGAGAATAACTTCCAACCTTGTGAATTGTACTTCAGACTTTTTACTCGTCTTTCTTCAAATTGACTGAGACTCATTGCTTTTGTTTTGAAACATAAGTAGGCATCCACTCATCCAGATACTCCAAAGGTTTTGTAATCGACAAATACAATTCACATTGAATTCGTTAATTATTTATCGTCTACTGTAAATGGATTCTAACAAATAGCGCTGGTATTGTGCGTACCTACTGTTGTTTTAATGATACTGACAGCTATATTTATACTTCATTTATTCATTTGATTATACATATTAGAAATTATTATTTAGAAATTCGAATAGAGACGAATAAAATATAATAATATGAGTTAAACCATTTCGTTCACTTTCTGCACGATAATTGTACAGTAATATTTGAACAGAAGAAATATTTACTTTATTTATGCAGTAATTTTGAGTAGATATTTAATTACTCACAAACTTGTTAGAAAGTCATTTTGTTATGAATATAGGTATGTATGTAATTACATTACATTGATGATGATAATGTTCTTACTCATAGTCGATTTCGGCCACGGTACCACTCAAATATTATATTACTAACCAGGAGATATTATACCACGCCAGTGTGTGCAGAAACACAGGTGCACTCTCTGTTCCCTATTTTCGCAATGTTATCAAATATGAACGGAGAGAGCTCGGGCGCAGAATCGATGGTTTTACATGCTACCGAGGCATAGGAATAAGATTAAGACCTTCAGAGTTTATTGGCCTGACCCGGGAATCGAACCCGACACCTTTTTATCGGCAGTTTCATACAGTAACCGTTAGCCTAATGAGACATTACGTTAATATATACGTTAGTGGACTGAAAAGTTGCCGAACTAAGGATGATACAAGACATTTTTTTTATTTATTCCAACATAGTCTCTTTGAACTGTATACACTTCTCACAGCGATGCACAATCAAAATGCAAAGATGCACAACTACATTCACTAGTTTTTAATAACGAGTACCTACTACAGTTTTCTAACCACCTAATACAACTAGGTACATCACTTACACACCTACTTAATGAAAATGCAAAAAAGCATTTACAATCAAAATACTTTTATTTCAGTTTAGGTATTAATAAAAGGTTGTATGATAAATTCGGCACCATGGAGTAAGAAGTAAATAGATTTAATGATGTTTTGGATTCAGAAACTTAGTGCACACGATGTTCTCAATTCAATTTAATTTATCCTCTAGCGGTAAAAACGACTTTTGCACTCAGATTTCGAAGGGTAAAAATAGTCTTTCCGAGATGGTGGTACCCGCGGTAATTTTTGTAGCTTTAAAATAAAAACCACGGGTAACACCGACGCTAATTTCAAAAAGTAGTCTAAGTTAAGTACTTACTTCTAATTTCATCAGCTATCTGCCATTGAAAATTCCTTTTAAATCGGTTCGGTCGTTCCAGAGATTAGTCATTAGAGATTTTTAATGTAAGTAGCGTATAAACTTTCATATGCATTTAGTGAAAAGCGATTAATTTGAAATTACACTAAACTCTTTATTTATTTGTATGTATAAGTTTCAGCAAAAATTTGCTGACTCACAGAATTTTGCTGGTTTTCATGACTTAGGACATTTCAGTGACTAAGTTTACCATGGTATAGATACCATAGTAACCGAGGCGAGGCGAGTTTTAGTAGACTTAAAACTCGTAAAATTTGGAAAGGTTGGAACCGAAATCGTACACTTTTTTGAGAAGTGCAAAAAATATACGTTTTCTTTTCTGCTTCAACCTGCTTGCTGTAGACGGGTTAAATCGTGAAACAATACTAAAATATACGTTGAAAAGTTCAAATCAGAATAGATGGTCTTGCCACTACGATGCTGTTAAAGCTCTAAAAAACAGATTTGATAACTTAATGAAAATTTTGAAAAGTTTCAGCGAAAATGAAGATGAAAAAGCTGATTTTCTAAAAGAGAAACGAAATTTATTTAATAAACTGGTAAAACTTGAAACTTCAATTTTTATAATTTTTGGGAAGAATGTTTTGAAAGATTTAATTCAAATATTTAGAAAAAAATATTAATGTTTATTGTGTTTAGAATGAAAATAACATTTACGATTGTACTAAACAAACACTACGGCATAATACTCGTATCTAAAAACATAAATCAAAAATTTTACTCTCTTATTTTTTCCTATACTTTAAGTAATTAGGTGAGTCCCTAAGTAGTATTAGCCCACGGCCTCCTAAACTCACGGTCCTGCCCTGTTTGCAGCACAACTGAGGAAGCAATAAGGCATTTTTGCTTACTCAGAAACTCGCAATAAGTATATAGTTAGTACAAGAAACATGAAATAAGTATATTTGTTAATCACACAAATTATTGTCCCATGTGAGGTTTGAACCCGAAACTCTCAGTGCAGTAGAAAGCGGCGTGCCGACCGCTTATGCCAGTAGGTCAACCGTGCAATTAAGGCACTGAACGAACATGAAACTTTTGAGAACAAGTGTAAACGCTATATCATGTAAACGTTATACGTTATTATTTATATGAGATATTTTCTTCGAGGTGAAATATATCAATCATCAAAAGTAAATTAGTAGCAAAAAAATCATGGTATAATAGCTTATGTATAATTATAAAACCTAGTAGGTTATTCTTGTTTATTTATAGCAACACTTACACTAGCCGGTACGGCCGGTATGTTTACAGTGGTCTGAGATTCTGGATTGTTGTCAACTGTCAACTCTGTAGTGTCAGTAACTAGTAAGTCGTATTTTGTTTCGAAGAAGCACGACTATGCTCCGTATAATAAAAATGATATCTTATTGACAATTGTTATTGAGAAAAAGATTTACGTGACCATTTTGAAATAATTATTATTTTATAAGTCGATAGCTCAACTATGGCTCAATGTAGACCCGCTGGGATTTCGGATGATGAGTCGGACAGCGATGATTATGGTTTCTTTGAAAAACCGGTAGGTATTATTATTTATAAAATAACATAAATGTCATATAAAAGTTATATTTTTTTCTTTAATATGTATACCTAAAATTTTAGGCGAGGAATTATAATCCTCCGCAGCTGAATGAGAAGAAAAAAATTGAAATTAATCTACAAGACGCTATTATAAATGGAAACTTGCAGGAAGTTGAAGAGATCGTCGCAGCAGGTAAAAACAAATATTTTTATAAATCTATATTTGATCTACTAAAGCGATGAAAAGTCAAATTAATACAGTACTTCAATCAACTTCTCCAATTAAACTAAGTATATGAATATTGGCATGAACTTGTTTTAAAAATAGAAGACAGTTGTTACAGAAATTAATGTGTGTGCAATAACACAGCTTGCATTGAGATTGTCATTATAGTTTTTCTAACTATCAAATTGTGTCTACAGAATATAAGAAAATAGTAGTAGGTAATATCTTTAAAAAATATATAATAGACAAGGGCAAAATAAATAATAAGACAACACTTAACATTTTAATTTGTTTGCAAACAGAAGATAACAAAACACTAAAGCACAAAATCATAAGTTTTCTAAGTAAAGGTTCTGTCTTCTATCTTCTGTAAAAATCTACTTCTGAACAGTGTCTTCAAATTATAAAAAAGTTTTAGCCACACGGGCCAGACGGATTGGTATAAGATTTGTGTCTAGTCTTCCTTTTCTTTGCATTGATTTTGTTCTGCGTAGTCTTCCTTAGTTGCCTCTTATGCCACTGGTATTGCTTTCTACTAATGTAAGAATAAAAAAATATTGTTCGGTTTCACCCCCATATAAGTTGGTAATCGCAGTTTAGAGTAGCCTATGTCCATTGTTAAGAATCAAGGTATCACCATGCCAAATGGCATTGAAATCAGTGTAAAGGTTTATCCGTGAAAACGTAATAGAAAGACAGTTTCTTTCCAATTTATATAAAAAGTATGGACAAAACGTAACCCTATAAAATATTGGTAGATAAATGTTTGAAATAATCACATACTCAAAATGTAACGTGTTTATTTATTTTTACCTATAACATAATTTCAAGATAGTTTGTAATGTGAAACATTTTTTATTTTCAGAGTTAAACTATGAAGTGAATATTAAGCTGGACAGTAGTTGGACTCCCCTGATGCATGCGTGTTTCCACGCACAAGACAAAATTGTTAAATATTTGTTAGACATGGGAGCGGATCCCAACTTCCATTCTGGTGAGGATATTCTTACTTAATAGCTTAAATAGTATAGTGCATTAAAGACTGCCTGAGTCCTAAAAAGAGACGGGAAGACAAGATTAAAGAAATAGCAGGAAAACGTGGCTTCAAACTGCAAAAGAAAAGAAACAGTGGAAAGATTTGGATGAGGCCTATACCTGAAAAGGGACTATACAAAAAAAAACTAATAAACTAACATTCACACTAATAATTCATAAGAATAAGTACTACTAAAAACTAACAAATAAGTTAATAAGATAGGTTTTATAGGATCAGGGCTAAAATCCTACTAATATTATAAATGCAAAAGTATGGATGGATGTTTGTTACTCTTTCACGCAAAAACTACTGAATGGATTTTGATGAAACTTTACAATAATATGGCTTATACATCAGAAGAACACATAGGCTACAATTTATAAAGATATAGATTCGCCTCACGGTATTGCCTGCGGTTATTGTCGTACCGCGTGTAGCACCGCGGGGTTCAGCTTGTAAATAAATAAATTAAAGACTGCATAAACAACATACTGGCTAAAGCGGTCATCTTGCTGCGGGCGAACACTATGTATGATGAGCAATTGTCTTTTTGAGTCTGAAAGTTTTGTGAATCAGTTTTAAGTATGCTTGTGTTCCCTGTGACACAGTATATATACAAAGGAAGTATAGTCTTTTAAAAATAGGTAAATATTCAGATGATTTTAGTTATAAGATATAAACTTATAAAGAAAATATAACCAGTGAAGTGAATTCACAAATTATGACTACTAATTTTGCCATTTCCATCTCTCCTGAAATCTAAAATGTAATTTGATGCTGTGCACCTTAAGTTATTTTATTGTGACATTATTACTACTTCTTCCACCACTACCCAAATAATATTATAACTTTACACATCTCACACAAAACTGCCTGATTCCAAACCAAGCAGAGCCTGGATTTTCAGGCTCCTGATTAACATACTTATGTGTTTCTAAACACGAATTTAATTTTCTTTTAAACTATTTACGCGCTCAGATTAGCGATATGATTAAGAAAATCTATGGAGACGTCTCCACTGTTGAGAGAATTGCGGCGACATTATTGTTGAACCACTTATTTCTATACACTGTAGGAAAGTCCTGACGAAACACTAAGAATAATTCTTTGTTTGTGAAGTCCCGACGATAGAAGCGTGGATGACGAGTGTGGAGATGGCCCATGCAATGTCCTTTATAATACTGCAAGGTTGGTCTAGTGCTTTAAGCTGACCGGGTCCGGTTTATTTTAATAACAGCAGTTCCCGGACCCCTTCCTTCTCAGGCACAGAGTTGGCACACCGTGTGGTTTTAGTCAGTGCGATTCTGACACACCACCTCGCTGCAAATCCCAGTGAGGTGACGACCCATGGGGGTTTCCAAACGTAGAAAAAAAGTGGCTTAAGCTGATGCCATGTTTCTTTCAACGACGCCGTTTGTTGTGGGTTCAAGCCTCATATGGGACAAAACTATGTGGGATCCAAAAAATTGTTGATCTGAGTCTAGGTGTTCTTTGTGTTCATTTCATGTATGTTTGAAAAGTCCCCTTCCACGATGGAGTTTACATTTTAAAACATTATATTTAATGACTTTACAGACTCTGTTACACCAGTGATGATGGCTTGCTCCAACAGCAGTGCCAGTGATGAGGCTATATACAACATAGTTATGAGTTTGATAGAAAAGGACTGTGTATTGAATATTGGTGACAAATACGGTCAGACGCCGTTAATGAGAGCTATCAGCAGTGGCAGAGCTGCAGTAGTGTCGAAACTTTTGGATCTGAATGTGAATATTGAAATGAGGGATCAGCAAGGATGGACAGTAAGTACAAAGCTAAAGGTTTCATTTTTTTATTGGAGAATACAATATATAATTATCCCCAGTATGTTTTTTCACTCATCGACATTTAGTCCTCAATTAAGCAGAGCTTGTACTTTGGCTTAACAACTGATATAAATACATACATACATACCTTTTTTCATTAACATTATCCTTGAAAAAAAACCCCTATCATATCAAACATCGAATCGAAAACAGGAATTGAACCGAAAGCCTTTGGGATATCAGTTTGTAACACAAACCATTCACCATCTGCAATACAAGTACTTACTTATTACAAGGGTTTGTTGATTTACAGAAATGCTAATATAATAAAGCTGAAGAGTTTGTTTGTTTGTTTGAACACGCTAATCTCAGGAACCGCCGATCCGATTTGAAAAATATTTCAGTATTGGATAGTCCATTTATCGAGG
This sequence comes from Spilarctia lutea, assembly GCA_916048165.1. Taxonomy (NCBI): domain Eukaryota; kingdom Metazoa; phylum Arthropoda; class Insecta; order Lepidoptera; family Erebidae; genus Spilarctia; species Spilarctia lutea. The sequence continues at coordinate 11,408,096 of OU696475.1, read as the reverse complement.
AAGGCTATAGGCTATATATCATCACGCTAATACTAATAGGAGCGGAGCACCAATGAAGAATGTTTCACAAACGTAATAGAAGACGCAGTCAAGGTTGCGTTGGTCAGCTAGTATTTAAATATGTTACTTGCAAATGTAGCAATGTATTCGTCATTGTATTGTTATGTGCTTAAACAGCTGCTTGCCTGTGTTGGTTCTCTTTTATCCTAAAATTATATGAAATTAAAGTTCCTGTATACCAGTTTTTTTTGAGACATTTTTATGACCTTTGTCTATTTAATTTCTTGAGCTCATCGGCTTATATACAAAGGACTCGAAGTACCTCATGAACACAGGAACAACTATATCGATAATGCATTCCACTTGATATAAAAAAGTCTATTGCAGGCTGTGTATTGGGCAGCACACCACAATCAAGCTGAAATATTAGAAATGCTGATCGAACAAGGCGCAAGAACGACAGAAGTGGACAGAAACAACCGCACTTTAATGGACATTGCTGAATCTCACGAATACCAGGGTATTATTGACATACTTAAAAAGCATCTAAATATTGAAGATGAAGAGCAGTCGGATAGTATTTATAATTCTGAAATAACGCCTTGGCAAAATTGTTACCCAGGCTTGACTCCAGGAAGGTAAATATTCCTCTACTGTACAGTACATAAAGTTATTATCATATCAATCTACACTGCACGAATAGCGTAGTGGCTTAAGCGGTTGCCACTCAGTCTTCTACTATGCTGAGTGTTGTGGGTTCAAATCCTACATGGGACAAAACTTTGTGTGATCTACAATTTGTTGTTCCGAGTCTGTGTCCTTACTACATACATACTTATCCAAAAGGATAAGTATGTATGTAGTAAGTCGTTATTGCAAATCATGCACTTGTGGAGGAACGGGTGTCATGTCTCTCCAACACAAAGGGAGGATCCTCCGACCAGGCGAGGTGATCATGCCTGGCGGGCCACTGGCCAAGAGTTGATGTTGGGATGTTGTACATATGATAATCGGTGCGAGAATTTCTATTGCGCGATTCAGGATTGGTAGTTTCTTCGTGTCGTACGTTGCTCCGTAGGCAGATGCCTAGCGCATGGCGCATGGCGCTGTAGTATGTTGCTGTTGCGCTGTATGTGGAAGTCGCCACACACTAATTTTATCATTCTCTTTTTTCACAGACCAACTTATACATCTGAAATTCCGCATCTTCTGTATGGCATGAACTGTGAGAGATTGACCTCTTTGATTATGAACTGTGACATGGATTTAAGATCCTTCTTGCTCTTAGACGAATCTGATATGATCAAAATAGGCGTTGATATGCCATATGAAAGACAACGACTTAAAACTGGGTTAAGAAATTTTCATAAAAGGGGCTGGAAACTTAATGCTGTCGCTGGATTGTATGCTAGGAAGTCTCAAAATTACAGGTAATTACAAACTTTAATACTTAACAACACTACGTAACATAAGTTCTCAACACTTGTAGTCTAGAAATATCTTTTAATGTTTATCAGAGTTACATTAATTATAGGTTTTTTTAAATAAATTTTAATCATTCTGCAGCTGCTATAGAAAAATATTTTAGCTTTTATTTTATTTTTCAGTGTACTAGAATGTTTAACGTCGTTGGGCACTCACCTACAACAAATTTACATATTAGAAGCTACTCTACAATATACTTTGCGGGAATACAACAAGATTCAGAATCAAATGAAATTTGAACCGCCTGACTCGCCCACCCTTGTCAAAATGAACGAAGCTGCCAAGAAACTGTTAACTAATATCAATAATATTATTAGAGAAAGTAAGAAAATGAAGAATGTACTCAATAAGGTAAGTTATAAAATTTGTTGTTCTGAGTCTGGGTGTTCTTTGTGTCCGTTTCATGTATGTTTGTAAAGTCACCCGCGACACAAGTTGTGTGTATATATCTAATGTGTGAGTTGTCTTTTTTAAAAAATAAAAGAAATAAAGTGCAAATTTCACTAGTTCCTGAGAAAGTTACAGATACTTGTTTGGCATATTACACTATATAAAAAAATTGTGTAATTCTCGTGTCACGTTGTTGCTCACGATGAACTTCGAAACTTTCTAACCGATTTTCACGTTTTGATATGTGTTTTGCTGGCGTGTCTAAGATAGGACAGTTAACATCACGCTTAGATTAATAGAAGCCAGCATGATTGAAAAGAAAGATGCAAAAAACAGACCGGGCTCTGTGGTGTTCCTTGGGAGAGGCCTATGTCCAGCAGTGGACTGCAACGGGCTGATGATGATGATTGAAAAGAGACGCAGACAAACTTATGTGGGTCAGCTAGTATTATTATGTCTCCATCCATACATCTGAAACTGAAATCTGTAGTTGAAATATTCAGATAAGAGCAGAATAATGTATCAAAGACGTTAGCAGCAAGTGGCTAAACAGACCGTGAGTAAAGATTTTTTGGAATATATATTGATCAGGAGGTAAATCCTCCTTAGAATTATTCTGGAATGTATTAACTTTGAATGATTGTAGTTGGATTTCTGATAAGTGATTTAACTGGTCATATCAGTGATCCACATCCCTACCATTAAGACAAGAATTCCATAAAGATAAAAACACGAACGTTAGTACGAGAAATTCCGTATTAAGCATACATATCACTCGTCGTTTGTAAATTACAACTAACCAAATGTCACATGAAATATAAATTAATTTTATGTTGAAATGAATGTGTTTTCTGGCCAACAATGTCAACACGTCTAATAAAGGCTACAAGAAGATTTGTTGATTTCAACTCTGACACGCAACTGTTTCAATCATAAATAATTTTTGGAAAGATAAATTAACTTGTAATTTAGTTTCACTTTTGTGTAAATGATAAATTTATGTATGTACATTGTTTCGGATCAAATGTTTATATGATCTACAACTTCGTATGTTAAACTGCTACCTACCTATAAATGCTAAAACATCATCTAATTGAGCCGAAAAATGTGATTCTGGCTTCTTAAAAATTTTGATCGCTTTTGCTTATTTAAACACCGTCCGTCTCAAACTCTCTGATGCTACACTTAAAGAAGGAATATTTGTAAGTCCCCAAATAAAAAATTTTGAAGAAAACAATTTTGACTACCACATATCCAATGTTGAAAAACATGCTTTCAAAGCAGCAGTTGCAAATTTCATGGGTAACAATAAAACTGAGGATTTTGAAGAAATTGTATCAAATTTAATTTATTGATTAGTTTTCACAAGATTGTAGTAAACATGCCACTGAAAATACATTTTTAACATTCCCACTTGAGTTGTTTTTCTGAAAACCTAGGCACGTTTTCGTTAGAATTTAAAGTCCTGTGAAGAGAGATATTAAGGTTTCTGCGATAAATAAACTAATAATAAACAGTATAAAATAAAAAGTACTTTGTGCCATTTCTAATTATTTAAGGATTGAAATAGGTAAAAAATGCAAAATATAAAAAAAAAAAAAAAATTACGTCCTCATTTTTCTTCACTCGAATATCCAAATAGGGTTTATTACTCTACCGATTTTCATTGCTTTCATCTATGGGTAAAAACGTTGTAAAGTAATATTATCAGCAGTCTTTTTATTACAGTACAAGCAAGTTATAATCAAGTATTTGCAATTACTTATTTTTCACGAGTTTATTTCCCTGTAATGTTCCAGATAGTTCGAAACAATCCCGAGCCAGCGGACTTCATTAGGGAGAAAACAGTACAAGAAATCGCGAGGAGTTACCTAACCGAAGCTTTCGTCGTTGCCTCCATAGGCTTGATGGTATATCATACGAAACACTTGTTTATAAGTTTCATTAAAAAGTAGTTTTGTTGTTATTGAATAAATGTTGTTGATGCCATAATTCAATTGTTTTTGTTCCTACACTGACTTTAAAAACAGTCCATATAATAATATCTATCTAAACTAGAAAGTATCTGGATTTGCGGTTTATCTTTGGACATTTTTAAGAGCTACCGTTCTGATCGTATTCAGGTGGTAAAGAAAGAGAAAGTGCTGAGTGGTGAAGAGAGGACTAGTCACGGGGTGCCACAGGGTAGTATTCTCGGTCCTACTCTCTTCTTACTGTACGTAAATGAGCTATGTAATATGAAATGCCAAACTGCGAATTTTTTACATACGCAGATAATAGTGCCTTAATGGTTTACGGGAAGAGCTGGAGAGAAGCAAAGTGCTGTGCTGAAAATTCCTTAAAAACTGTTGCACTATGTTATCATCGCACCTATTAACATTAAATGTAGAAAAGACGAAATCCATCTGTTTATATTAATCCAACTCACCACCTGACACGAAATTACTTACCGCTCACAATTGTAACCCCTTAGGTCTGAACTGCTCATATCCATTAGTATCTAATGTTGCTAAAGTATTAGGTACATTCGACGTACATGAGCGTCTAACCTGGTGTTCCCAAGTTGAGACATTAACTGTAAGAAGATTACTTTATGTTTTCAAGGATCTACTTCGATCTGCAAATTAATTGGTAATGCATAAGGCTACTTTACATCCTCCATCAAAGATTTTAAGCATTTTCTTCGAGGTAGTGTAGACGACAAGGAATTCCACATTTCCGGTCCTTAACGACATACAGTTTAAGGAAGCAATTGTTAAGTTTTAGTTGAGCATTGGGTTGTTCAGGAGATGGCAACGACTGTAAATAAATAAATATTTTTCATAAAGCAACGATTATTTTTCGGATTACCGATAGTAGGGTAATTTACATAATTCATGATTAACACATTATGAATATTCTTTTTTAAATTTTTGAACATACATAGCCGCTCTCCCCACCGATGAAAAGGTATACATTATAAATATATTTTTTTTACTATTTAAGCTTTGTAACCCAATTTGAGGTCTCTATGATGTTCGAGTTAATCCCCATTTGTTTATCGTGAGATCCTACTAATTAATTTTAATTGCCCCTTTTTTTCTGCGGACCTCCCCTCGGATACCACCATGGTTCATGGCATGGCACACACATGGTGGCATATCGAACTCGAACCGACTAAAACCGCACGCCGTCTCGGGTACTAGGTGCCGGGGAACCAGGTTCACCCTAGAAAGGAAAACCCTAGAACCCCGACGTAGCTCGGCCCACCTACGCTTTGTAGATGGCCTCCTCCTGTGTGGGAACCCCAATGTTCCCGCTACTGTCCCCCAGCGTCCGCGTCGCCACCCGGGCCTGCTTCCGCTCCCAGGCTTGCGCTTATGGAGGACGGAAATCGTTCTGCGATCTCACTAATTGCCCCCTGAGAACTTATATTGTGGGACACGGTATTAGTTGTTGCCATATAGCTTGTTTGTAGTCATCTAAATCAAGCGTCGCTATCATCTGCCAGCCAAGCCACCTGGCTTTAAATTAAGCCGAGCTTTACAAACGTATAATTACTAATATTTTTCGTCTTATATTCGTCATCATCATTAACAGCTTTTAATAGTCCACTGCTGGACATAGGCCTCTTCTTAGCAAGAAGGTTTAGACTTTTTTATAACATCTCTCAAAGGCCGGCAACCTCCTGTCTCTGAGTTTCAAGGTCACCTTACAACTCAAAGAGACAGGAGGTTAGAGACATGGTCAAGTGAGCCAGCTCGTTTGCGACTGACATCAAAATAAGACAATCTTGCCAACAAATGCAGGATTCATAGTGACTCCCTACTTCGGTGTGTCTTAATGATATTCGAATTGGTTTTGCGTAATATGTCGAATAACCCAAAGGGCTCTTTCGACCCCATTTCATTCAATAGTTTAATTAATATAAATATAAATCTGTAATACCCGATTATTTCTAGTTTAACAGCGACAATTAAATACATCATAAGACAAATACTGAAAAAATATAAATATGAGGGTATAAATGAATAAATATGTATTTCGGACATCTTACACACAACGTCATCTAGTCCCAATCTAAGAAGAGCTTGTGTTATGGGTACTAAACAACTGATATAAATACATATATGCTTTATTTTTGTAAATACATACATATTATACATAGGAAACACCCAAACTCCGAAACAAATATTTGCAGTTCATACAAACATTTGGTCCGACCCGGGAATCGAACCCGAGACCTCAAGAACAGCATTCGCATACGCTACCATTGCGCCATAGAGGCAGTTATTTTCTAATCAATTTATAAAATAAGAATAACTAGTGAGTTCAATCTTTCCTTAGAAAGAAAGGTTTTGGTCTGTTATACCGCATTGACCAGATAGTGTTTTATATGATTTTGTGGTTACAAAATCATATAAAACACTATCTAGATATAGAGGTTTCTAGAGATAAAGACATTTTGAAATATTTGTGTAACAGTTGCTTCTCCGTAAACACATAAATCTTAAACGATCATTTCAATTTAAATGAAATTAAATTCAAGACAAAATAAATGACACAGTCAATTGGCATTACTGTCCTACTTTAGCTGTAGGTACAGGTCATATATTCCTGTAATCAATTATTTATTGTGCATCGCGACACATCACAGTACATTCAAATTACGAGTGTCACTTGTTAGTCTGTCTGCCCTTGTCACCCACGTCGAATGCATTTAGGACTTGGCCGACGTAATTAGAACTCATTTATAATGAATTGTGCGTCATGTGTGTCCGTTAATCATACTTATGATGTTTAGTGATGGACGTGGTCATCGTTAAGTCACATAATTATATAGAGGACATTACGATCATATCCTCAATTTAGAAAACTCGCTATAATAATATTTCGGAGATTGACATACCTACAACGCTATCTAGTCCGAAACTAAGCAAAGCTTGTATGGGTACCTACTGAGATAACTGATACAAATACATTGATCGTTTTCTTTTTGGTAATATACTATCCAACACTAAAATATTTTTTCAAATCGGACCTACGGTTCCTGAGATTAGCGCGTTCAAACAAACAAACTCTTCAGCTTTATAATATTAGTTTAGAAGATTCTTATGCTGTTTTTTTTGCTATTACATAATGTGAAAGCGTAGAATGCTTTGCACTATGCACACATAAAACTACACTATGCACTATAAAACTGGAATATCGTGACGAGTTATGAACGAAATAAAATCCTAATTCCGTGAAACACCAAAAACAAATATTATTCATAGGAAACGACTTCTCCTACTGATTTGTAAGAGTAGATATTAGTATCTAGCATTATAATTATTAATGTGAAGAAAACGTGAACACCGATTAAGGGGATAAAGAACTAATAATAAAGAAAGAAATAAAGAAAGATAAAAAATACGAATGTTAATTAGCCACGTAAATTACCCTCTGTTTATGTAAAATTAAATAGGTTCATTCATGTATCTAAGTAAAGTACCATAGTTCTAGCAGTAGTGTGAGCCGCTCCTTGGGCGCTCGCTATCCAACTCCCCGAAAGCTTGAGGCAGACTAACTTCTCTATACCATTCACTAGTAACTGTTCTACGGTCTTTTAGCGGAATTACTATTTTTATTAACGCTCTCTTCGTCGTTCTTTTTGAAACACACATTGCGTGGATTGCTGCTTCGTGAGAGGAATTTAGCTATATATCCATGATTCGTCAGTTACCAATAAGTAATTGTTGCTAACGCAGGAGCAGACTCCCCAAAAGCAGCTTGTAAATGTTCTTGAGATTTCTTGAAGTTCATAATCTAGAAAATCATAGCACGAGAAGCTTCCCATGAGACGTCCATTATTGCAAACAAAAGAAGAGTGAAAGATATTAAACATATTTAAAAAAAAACTACACACTGGTGGCCAGTGATTTTCACAAAAGAGGTTTGTGTTGAAATTAGACGTCAATCCAAAAAAGTTTCATGAAAGAAAAGATTGTATTTATCCTGTAGCTATAAATTTTCGGAACAACCAAGTTTCTATCACATGTGATAAAAACTTTATAGTATAAAAATATAAGTTACTCCAAATAAATTAAAATACTCCTGAAGTAGTACGACCTATTACGACGTGCTACCCGCATATATGATGCACATACTATCAGAAGAGGACGAAGTAAGTAACATTATTATTCCTCGATCTGTTTTTTGTGTCGTACTATCCTCTGAATAGCAGGGCCTCAAAGACAACCAGTATTTTCTTGGAACAGAACTCAAACCTTTTCCTGATTCTGTAGAAAATACTTAAAGAACGGCAACACACTTGTGACTTTTAAGTTACAGCAGTTGCAGTTATTCAGGAGCGGCAGTGGTCACTTACCATCAGGTGACCCATCTGTTTGTTCTCCCCTTGTCTTAAAACATCACTCTAACGACGATAAAATCAAAAATAATATCTAGATATATGTCTAACAATAGAATGTACTAGTGTCTGCAAACTTTTTACAATGAACTGTTTAAACAAGTGGATGCCGTCATTGCACAAGAATGCGAGTACACTCGACCAAAATAAGCTGATAAATTTCATAACGCCAGATGCTAAAAGGCTGAATGTCGAGACTCAGCATCAATTGTCGTGTCGTTTTCATTAGTATTCATCAGTAGTGAGTATTAATAACTTACCAACTCAGTTATATAGTCCGGGCATTTATTTAGTCTTGATGAAATATAAGCAGGTATAAATAGTTTTAATAAAGGTCTTTTAGATTTCTAGATGACGCTAAAATTATATTGAATGAGAGCGAACATTATCACGAAATTATGTATGCAATACTAAACCTGTATTTTTTGAAATATTTTAACATGTAACATATTTTAAAAGTTAACTGCTATTTGTGCTAATTTTGGTTGCCTAATTACGATGTGAAACTTGCATATTTTTAACCGACTTCAAAAAGGGAGAAGATTTTCAATGCGATTGTATTTTTTTTGTTTGTTTGTAACTTTCGACTGCGTGAAACGATGTGGATGATTTATTTGAAAGCTGATGTTTCCCGTGTGGTCTCATTTCAATTTAGTCCAGTTGTTGAAGTCGGTTTTCTTTGATATTTTTTTTGTATATTGCCCATATTAGTACTTAAAGTTCCCATTCATTGGCAATTCCAATATATGAATGAAAATAGTAATACCTAATAATATTTGATAAAAATATCATATTTCAAGGGTTTACAATATAGTCGTTCCAATAGTTTATTTAACTTTTGACAGCTCTAATATTTAATCAAATAGTGATACCCTGACCCGTTACCTATTCGATTTCTTTCATCGATCGATTTTATGCATTAAGAAGTTTTAATCGATTTTACAAACTCATTATTTTATAGATAATTTCGTACTTCATATTTCTATGTGTTTCAATGTGCGACCTCCTTTGTCAAAATAAAGAAGAAATGGATTAAAAGAATGTTGTTCAAATATGACGATTCTATGTCATGAAAAAATATATAAAAGGAACTGAATTTTCAAAATGTATTATTGTATTGTGTTGTAATTCAGTGGTTAATATTGTATTTGTTAAACTATTGATGATCTTTATTAAATCTCTCTATGTCTATTTTAAAATAATCTACAGTATTTCAATGAGTAACCTTCAATATAGTTGAGTATTTATACGGAGGCGTATTGATTTATTTGTGAATTCTCACGTTTGGTTGAGTTGAGCGTATCGTTCCTGCCTTCGTTACTGTCAAAATGCCAAAAAAGAAAGTACTCAAAGGACAAACAAGAGAGTTTGTCTTGCGACTTCGTGAATACTTTGAAAAGGAAAGCCGTAATGGTGGGCCTCTTATACCAGTGACTCAAGTTAGAGACCGTGTTGCAGCAGCATTAGGTATTAGTGCTCCAACAGTGGCAAAAATAACAAAAGAAGGCTACGGCAGCAGTGGCATGGAACAGAATAAGCTATCTACACCTAAGAAAAAACGTCCGCCTAGTAAAGTTACAGCCGTTGACAATTTTGACGCTGATGCTATTCGTCGTCATATATACGACTATTACCAAAGAAAAGAGATTCCAACATTAAAAAAACTAACACAATCTCTTCGAAATAGTGGTTTGTTCCGTGGTCAAAAATCTTCTCTGACAAAGGTATTGAAAGACATTGGAATGTTATTCCAAAAATGTGACAAACGAAAAATTTTAATGGAACGCAATGATATTGCTTTGTATAGATGCGATTTTTTAAGACAAGCAAAAAAAATAGAAGATTGGTCGAATGTTGTTTTCACAGATGAAACTTGGCTCAATGCGAATCATACGCTGTCAAAAACTTGGACTGACAACACCGTTGGCTCCACTTCTACAGTACCAATGGGAAAAGGCGAACGACTGATTATTTGTCATGCAGGAACAGTAAAAGGATTTGTGCCAGGCGCTCTATTAGCTTTTAAATCCCAGAAAACAGGAGATTATCATGAGGAGATGAATTCGAACGTGTATGAAAAGTGGTTCAGAGAAATGCTTACATCACTCGAAGAGCCATCAATAATATTTATTGATAATGCACCTTATCACTCTCGTCAAATTAATAAAATACCAACACAGGCCAACAAAAAACATGAAATTATAAACTGGCTCCGTGACAATGGCGAAGAGGTGAATGAGTCCCTACTAAAAGTAGAGTTAGTAAAGATATTAAAAACAAAGAAGCTGCCAAAACGATACGTCATAGATGAAATGGCAGCAGAGCATGGGCATACCGTCCTCAGAATTCCCCCATATCACTGCCAATATAATGCAATTGAAATGATCTGGGCACAAGTTAAAGGATATGCTGCGAGGAACAATACAACTCCTCCTTTCACCGCAAGAAAAATGCTGAATTTACTGAAAAATGCGTGTGAAAAAGTAACTCCAGAAAACTGGGCGAATGTTGTAGAAAAAACAAAGAAGGTGATAATGTCGGATTGGGATCGGGATGTTGCATTCGACAATTTATCTATCCAAGAAATGATAATCAATATTACTGAGAACTCAAGTGATGATGATTCCTGGTCATACGAAGAAGACGATTCTTTATAATTAAAATTAGTATTACAGTACCTCTTTTGGTTGTTTTATTTTTAATCCGTAAATTACTACGAATTTCAACATTTTGTACCTGTTCATTACAAGTAGGTACCGCAGGTAGTTTTTATTTGAACCAACTATAGTAAGTCTAAACAATTATTTTAGATTCATTAATTTGCGGCGAATACATTCGATCCCATTACTAGGTACGAGTACGATGGAACTGTTTTCATTACGCAAATTATTTATGCATTGAAACAGAGACATTTAGGGCATTTTAATTCAAAATAATAAAGCTTTTTACGTGATTTGATATAAAATATAATCACAATAATTTTATTGTATGTTTTATTAATATAATCGATAATCGATTTATTTCAAAACCGTTTTTATAGTCTGTGGTCATTAATTACGAATGACACATCCCTAAGTAGGCGGAGCCCGCCCATAAAGTACAGTATTATCTGTAGTACATTGTATCAAAAATTATTACAAAACTTTATGTGCGTGATCTGTCAAAAGTTAAATAAAGTATTGGAACGACTATAGTTAAGTTATAGAACGAATAACTAATAAAGAGACTCTTGAAATAGCTACAAATTCTCGAGATGAAAAAAGGAATAGATACTTTAAAGGTAATCTTAAAACCGCTTCTAGATTCAATATTATTGGTCTTCCTTGATTCTTAGAAGGTCTATAATTCACTCTTAGTCATAATTTCATAAACGATTTTTGTTTTCTACTTCTCAGTATTTTCCTTTATATGATTCACTTCTGACAACCAAATCCTTTAATTAACCACTTTAGAACTCTGTGTGTCATTTCAATTTTGGTCAGACTAGACGGTGAGTTAAACAAAATGTATGTTGTGATAAGTACCTACTTACCTACATACATATCTGTAAAGCGATTATCCAAAGAAATAAAAGAACCACATAACAATCGAAATAATATCTTTTTATTGTGTGATTCTATTAATAGCATTCAGGGAAATCATTTTTGGATAATTTCAAATGCAACGAGACCTCGAAAAATTATCTCAAGCAAATTTGTTCTTTCGATATGGCTAAAATTTGGGGATTGTGTCATTTTATCCTTTGTGTTCGGAATTCCATTTCACATTAATTCATTTATTCCCTTTCAGTTCTAAAAAAATTGAACGTGAAAATTTGGCCTCATATTTGCCGTCTGTTAAAAAACATCTCAAGATTCGAACCCACACACTTGCTTTAAACTCGCACCTAATACCATACTTTTAAGGTTGATTTCTTTTTGCATCAACATGACCTTTGAATTGTGTGTACAACAGTCTCATAAACAATGGCCTTTTATTCTGTTGCTTAAATAGTTACGAAATGAACTGCCGCCGATGTGAATCAGCGTCCGGTCTGTCGTTTGCCCAAACAAGGAACCAGGTCAGAGAAGTGTGGCCTACTGTTATAACGGTCGGTTTCTAATAACAAAACATTGCCCGTTTCCTCTATTTTCCATATGTTGAATTATAAATTTGAACGGTGTATAACCTTCCGTTGACAAACAAATATCCTCTATATAACCAGTTTAGTAACCATTCAACAGAGATTTACCTATATAAAAACACAAAACTTGTAGAATATAGAAAAAGACAGTACACAAAAGACCTAATATTTCCACATTTCTGACATTCAGAAGACAACCAATGTAACAAATTTAAAATAGTCTGTTTCCGGCAGCTTTAAAACTTCACCTACCTTATTGTTGCATATTAGAAATCTACATTTTTTTTTTTATTGAATATTGGGCAAACGAGCAGACGTATCACTTGATGATAAGCGATTACCGCCGCCCGTGGACACCCGCAACACCAAAGGCGCCACAAGTGCGTTGCCGACCTTTGGGGGATGGGAAAGGGGATGGGGGTAGGGGTTGGTGTATGGGCCTCCGGTATCCTCACTCACTCGGTGAAACACAGCGCAAACGTTATTTCACACCGGTTTTCTGTGAAGCCGTGGTATCACTCCGGTCGAGCCGACCCATTCATGCCGAAGCATAGCTCTCCCACGGTTAAACCTACCTACATAACCTAATAATATCCTCTCGAACTCGTTTTTACATAAACTAAGCTCCATTAATCAAGCTAATTAGCCATTAAATATTAGCCCTGTATCGTGTAAAAAACAACTATTACGATTTAGTTACTAACCACAAATTGAATCTCCTATCCGAAATAGACTTTTTTTTAAAACACTGCCCGAAAAATATCTGTTTAATGTTATTAATCACAGGAAAAAGTTAGTTTTTATTGTTATAGTCGTTCCAATACTTTATTTAACTTTTGACAGATCACGCACATAAAGTTTTGTAATAATTTTTGATACAATGTACTACAGATAATACTGTACTTTATGGGCGGGCTCCGCCTACTTAGGGATGTGTCATTCGTAATTAATGACCACAGACTATAAAAACGGTTTTGAAATAAATCGATTATCGATTATATTAATAAAACATACAATAAAATTATTGTGATTATATTTTATATCAAATCACGTAAAAAGCTTTATTATTTTGAATTAAAATGCCCTAAATGTCTCTGTTTCAATGCATAAATAATTTGCGTAATGAAAACAGTTCCATCGTACTCGTACCTAGTAATGGGATCGAATGTATTCGCCGCAAATTAATGAATCTAAAATAATTGTTTAGACTTACTATAGTTGGTTCAAATAAAAACTACCTGCGGTACCTACTTGTAATGAACAGGTACAAAATGTTGAAATTCGTAGTAATTTACGGATTAAAAATAAAACAACCAAAAGAGGTACTGTAATACTAATTTTAATTATAAAGAATCGTCTTCTTCGTATGACCAGGAATCATCATCACTTGAGTTCTCAGTAATATTGATTATCATTTCTTGGATAGATAAATTGTCGAATGCAACATCCCGATCCCAATCCGACATTATCACCTTCTTTGTTTTTTCTACAACATTCGCCCAGTTTTCTGGAGTTACTTTTTCACACGCATTTTTCAGTAAATTCAGCATTTTTCTTGCGGTGAAAGGAGGAGTTGTATTGTTCCTCGCAGCATATCCTTTAACTTGTGCCCAGATCATTTCAATTGCATTATATTGGCAGTGATATGGGGGAATTCTGAGGACGGTATGCCCATGCTCTGCTGCCATTTCATCTATGACGTATCGTTTTGGCAGCTTCTTTGTTTTTAATATCTTTACTAACTCTACTTTTAGTAGGGACTCATTCACCTCTTCGCCATTGTCACGGAGCCAGTTTATAATTTCATGTTTTTTGTTGGCCTGTGTTGGTATTTTATTAATTTGACGAGAGTGATAAGGTGCATTATCAATAAATATTATTGATGGCTCTTCGAGTGATGTAAGCATTTCTCTGAACCACTTTTCATACACGTTCGAATTCATCTCCTCATGATAATCTCCTGTTTTCTGGGATTTAAAAGCTAATAGAGCGCCTGGCACAAATCCTTTTACTGTTCCTGCATGACAAATAATCAGTCGTTCGCCTTTTCCCATTGGTACTGTAGAAGTGGAGCCAACGGTGTTGTCAGTCCAAGTTTTTGACAGCGTATGATTCGCATTGAGCCAAGTTTCATCTGTGAAAACAACATTCGACCAATCTTCTATTTTTTTTGCTTGTCTTAAAAAATCGCATCTATACAAAGCAATATCATTGCGTTCCATTAAAATTTTTCGTTTGTCACATTTTTGGAATAACATTCCAATGTCTTTCAATACCTTTGTCAGAGAAGATTTTTGACCACGGAACAAACCACTATTTCGAAGAGATTGTGTTAGTTTTTTTAATGTTGGAATCTCTTTTCTTTGGTAATAGTCGTATATATGACGACGAATAGCATCAGCGTCAAAATTGTCAACGGCTGTAACTTTACTAGGCGGACGTTTTTTCTTAGGTGTAGATAGCTTATTCTGTTCCATGCCACTGCTGCCGTAGCCTTCTTTTGTTATTTTTGCCACTGTTGGAGCACTAATACCTAATGCTGCTGCAACACGGTCTCTAACTTGAGTCACTGGTATAAGAGGCCCACCATTACGGCTTTCCTTTTCAAAGTATTCACGAAGTCGCAAGACAAACTCTCTTGTTTGTCCTTTGAGTACTTTCTTTTTTGGCATTTTGACAGTAACGAAGGCAGGAACGATACGCTCAACTCAACCAAACGTGAGAATTCACAAATAAATCAATACGCCTCCGTATAAATACTCAACTATATTGAAGGTTACTCATTGAAATACTGTAGATTATTTTAAAATAGACATAGAGAGATTTAATAAAGATCATCAATAGTTTAACAAATACAATATTAACCACTGAATTACAACACAATACAATAATACATTTTGAAAATTCAGTTCCTTTTATATATTTTTTCATGACATAGAACCGTCATATTTGAACAACATTCTTTTAATCCATTTCTTCTTTATTTTGACAAAGGAGGTCGCACATTGAAACACATAGAAATATGAAGTAC
Organism: Spilarctia lutea; assembly: GCA_916048165.1. NCBI lineage: Eukaryota > Metazoa > Arthropoda > Insecta > Lepidoptera > Erebidae > Spilarctia > Spilarctia lutea. The sequence goes on along the minus strand of OU696475.1, from coordinate 11,392,676 downwards.
GAAATTATCTATAAAATAATGAGTTTGTAAAATCGATTAAAACTTCTTAATGCATAAAATCGATCGATGAAAGAAATCGAATAGGTAACGGGTCAGGGTATCACTATTTGATTAAGTATTAGAGCTGTCAAAAGTTAAATAAACTATTGGAACGACTATAACTGAAGTGATTGATGAGCGTTATAAAACAATACGTAACAGTCCATGGGAGCGATTGACCAGTTCCACGTACCTACGAGTAAAGATTTTTTTGTGTATAAATTAAAATAGAAATTAAGCTAGGCAATAACTATATCCTACTAGTATTATAAACGCGAAAGTTTGTAAGTATGTTTGTTGCTCTTTCACGCAAAAACTACTGAATGGATTTTGATGAAACTTTTCAATAATCAGAACTGACTGCATCGGTGACGTAGTGGTAGCGTATGTGACTGATAAGCCTGATGTCTCGGGTTCGATTCCCGGGTCGGACCAAATGTTTGTATGATCTGCAAATATTTATTTCGGAGTTTGGGTGTTTTCTATGTATAATATGTATGTATTTACAAAAAAACAGTGTGTAAGTATTTATATCAGTTGCCTAGTAACCCATTACACAAGCTCTGCTTAGCTTGGGACTAGGTGGCGTTGTGTGTTAGATGTCCGGAATATTTATTATTTATTTATAATAACACATAGGCTACAATTTATAAAGATACTAGCTTCGCCTCGTGACATTGCTCGCGGTTATTGTCGTACCGCAGGGTTCAGCTAGTACTGTCTAAATACATCGTATTTAATTTTATTTCGTGTATAGCTTTTCGAAATACTTTGGCATTGCTGTTACTTTGAAAGGGTCTCGAGCAATTAGGTAATTGGAAGTTGGTACAAGGCTTTAGTCTGTTGGACTCTTCGGAAGGGCTTCTCATTAAAATTCCTTCTCTTTCCGTCGTTTCAAAATTTATTTGAGGGCCTCTCAAATTGAAATTAAGGCTGATTAAGTATAGATTAGATTATATCACATCTTAAAAAATCTACATGTTTTTTAAGATGCGATATAAATTTATTACAATTTGGTTTTTACTCTTTCCACTTTTAAAGTTTACATCAACTATTCTAGCGAATCATTTTTTTTTTTGTATACTCGTATATCTACTCTACTTCTATCATACCCTTTACACTAATGGTCAATGTGTATTGAATTTAACCCTCCATTCAGTCAGAGAAAGTTAATTAGATCAATGGCTAAGTTACACACACATACAGTAAAGGTATGTATTTAATACCTATCGTAATTGCGGTAATTCCAACTAACATGGTAATATATATGTTTATACCATACCTTTTCACTGTCACGGTTTCTGGGAGAAAGGATGACGTCCCAAGCTTAGCCGTCCTATGACTAAGATTGATTTCATTGGTGACCAGTTTTGTTCTATCTTTGAATCAAAGTAGGCATTAGATTATTTTCGTAAACTACTGTTTCTTGACATGTATTAAAGAAGACAGAAAATGTCTTTCAAGATGAATATACTGTTTTTTTATTTGCGTATGTATCTAGGTATGGCTTCATAACCACTATACATTATAACTTAGATATTTATTTTGTTATGGATGTAATTAAAAACAAAAAGCTTTTTAATTTTTTTTATTGACATCTAAAACATTCGTAACAACTGTTTGTACTAAAATATAAATGTGTATTATGTTAAAAGCTGTTAAATTGGTGTGTTTAATAATGTGCTTGTTACCGCAGCCAATAGCTAACCTGCTATCGAGTTAAGCAAAATGGGCTTCTGTACTTATAGATACATAACACTTTATCAATCGTTGTCTTCATAGCCTATTTGCCAATTAGCCATTTGATTTATATTAAGTATCAGTTCAACTATTTTATGAACACATTTAAGCTCCAAAATGTAGGCCATTGTTCGTGTTACTGAAATAAAATGTTAAACTTGACCGCGTTACATTCTAAAAAAATAAAATAATGTAGCGCGAATATGTTTTAAGCTTTTACCAAAAAAAGCATATCTACGTCACTGTTGCTTTACAACATCAATTTTATTAAGCAATCTGTGCTTATATTTAAAAGTTGAAATTTTCGAAAACACTAATTGACCGATTACGTAATGATTTCAAGTGTTATTTAATTTTGAGATTCTCTATAAGTTTCCAAATAAATATCGGCAATTGCTCTTCTTAAATTTATACAACGTAAATTAAAATAAATAATTAACAGTATTATGGAATAGCTGGTGTCTTATCGGACCGCAAGCGAGGGCTCAGTGCTTCTGGATAGGGATGTTTCTATCGGTGATGGCGAGCTGCGGCAGTGGCGCCTCCACGGTGAGTACACCATCTCGTGACAGTGAAGATTTAATAGCCTCTGGGTTGGTGCCCTTGGGCAGCAAAAACTCTCTGTTGTACTCTCTGTACACGGACTTTGTGTCAGACTTCTCTTCGTGTTTGGCATGGACCTGTAATACAAGTAGCACTTTGTTAATTATGTACATATGTATGTATGTGTATGTACATAGTGCAGTCATTTGGGCTCCGCATGAAGCAAAATATTGTGACATGTTAGAACGGGTTTAGAATAAGTTCACAAGACACTTATATTTAAAACTGTACGGGGTATACCCGTTCTTCCCATTGATGTACCCAACTCTGTTTTTGCTAGGTATGGTCGGATATAACAAATTAAGAGTGCGACGTGAATACACCCTTGCTGTGTATGTAGTAAAACTCCTACGAGGTCTAGAACATAATCCTGGGGTACTGGGCCACCTGAACCTGTGCGTGCCTGATCGGTACGTGTGGAGGCGTCGACGCCCGCCTCTATTGGCTTTACCAGTAGCCAGAACTAACCTACTTGAGAAAGCACCCCTAACGCGAATTATCTATCTAATTAACGAAGTTCAGAAAGATTTAGATATTTTTTCGTGTCAATTGAGTGTACTCGCAAAATGTCTTTTAAATTTAATTTGTTATAAAACCTAAAAGAGTTGCAATATTTTGTTTTATATTTTTAATATTAAGGCAGATTGTTACTTTTATTGAGTTTATATTTCGTTTATGTATGTGTTTTTTTTTGTGTATGTCTGTGTATGTAATAATAGAAATGTAAATTAGCCTCTTTATCGCATTAGGGAAACCTGTAATGATAGTAAGGGTGATGTTATAATACATAAATAAATAAATAAATGAAATATTGACTCTGAAACTTTTGTTTTGGCTAATCACCCGAGTATCCGTTGTCACGAATTAAAAGCATACCTATAGTATTATGTGAACGAAAGCAAATACTTAGAAGAGTTGACCGTTTGCCAGCTCTGAGGAGAAACTTCTATATTTTTTTTATGTTTTTGTAAATAAATGCTTCATTATTCTCAGATAATTTATCTTCATTAGGTGGTTAAAAATGTACTTATTGAAGGAGTGCTGACATTCAGTGGCCAAAATTCTGCTCCTTAAACTAATTAGCGTTAAACTGACATGTAAAACAAATGTGAACCCAGTGTAAAATGTATTTAATAAATGGGTGTAATTTATTCAGAGAAACAACATTCGGATTGTAGTATCTGATTAAATATTCAGAATAAAGATAACAGCAGAGTTATGTAAATGAAACGAAGCTTATGTTTACTTAAACCGATGTTTCTTGGCTATTGCGATACGCGGTATTGGTCATTAAACGTCTCGGAGCGGCAGTGATAGATCAGCCTAAAATAACACTCGGGAATTTTGCGATGACGTCAAGCGGAACATTGTGTGTATATAAACCGCCTATTGCCAAACATTCGTGTAAGCGAACACCAGCATATATGTAGAAATATCTGGTACATTACAAGTATTACGATCTAACAAATTACTCGACTGTTAAAATATTTAGTTGCTATGTTTTTTCGTGCGAATGGTATTTTAACAACTCTGATATCAGATTTTTAATACCTACACATTTTCAACTCGATACCTACTCACATTATACAAATGTGGCAAGATTTGCAAGTGATACATTCACTTTAAGTTTACAGTTGCTAATTAATATTCTGAGCACTATGTAATGGCCCTATTCAAGCCATGTAATTGTGCTGTACGACATAACATATTATAAAGAAATCCTACATGATTTATAAGCTACTTAATCATGCCTTTAGAAATCAATAAAGCGAAACAGGTTATAGTCATTTAAATGAAGACGTACTTAAGAATTAGTTCCAGATTACCAACCAATTAATCTACGACATGTCTCATAAAAGGAGTTACAAAGATTCGATCGTAATGTATTTCATTAGTATTTTATACACAAATGTGCCACGAAACGTGGTTGAATTGTTGGCTAAGGTGAATTCTGAATAAGAAATAAATAAAACTACAACAATTTGTGATCTGAATTAGACTTGCTGCTTGAGAATGAAACATGTCCGAATTCGGGATAATCACATAATCTTGGAACGAGTCGATACGAGATATAAAGTACGGAAGGTACTTTGTAAGAACCAGTCTCCATAGTTTTCATTCCATATAATCCATTCTGTGTGCCGTCTTTATCTATGGTTGATAGTTCGAAATAGAATCGAAGAAATTACTCATTATTAGTACTTTTGAATAATGAGGAAGTAACCACCAATTATACTCACCAATAATTTGTTGTCTACAGTCTTCACGACGATTTCCTCAGGAGTATACTGGCTAACATCAAAACGTAGCTTGAGTGACTTGCCGTCTCCCTCATCCTGAATCAAGGGTGAGTTCAGACTGTCCCAGTGGCTAGGCTCTGCCAGTTGTCTGCTGTCGCTGTGTTGTGACGATGTAGTCGAACTGTGGATATCGCAACGTTCAAGTAAATACATTTACACATATTTTAGTCAGGATTACGTAACCACCGAACATAAGTTATTATATTTCGTGTTTTAACACTTTATCATCAATTGTTGCTATAGCGTAGGTGCATTAATTTAAACCCACTTTAAAACCAGTATCATCAATGTCAAGTAAACTTATCTATATGTAAGTATGCTATAACGTCGCCTCGCAAGTGTTTTCATTAAATGTTTATTTAAAAATATGTAAATTTGTAATGCTTATCAAGTTGAACTTAAAATAAGATCGTAAAATAAAAATTTAAATATCTTTTACCTCCGTGGAGTTACAGATATTTAAATCACATGCAGCCTAGAAAAATGTAAATAAACTGTAAGTATCCAATTTCTTTATTTTGTTTCATTTTGTGTTGTTTTAATGAAAACAATAAATATAGATAGGTTTATTTGTTGCAATTTATTATTAAAAACTCTGTTCGGTAGATCCAGCTCCAACATTAAACACTATTTAGAAAGTGCACTACGAAAATCTAAGAATGTTGTGTACCGACATAAGATTACAATAGTATCTACTTGTACATGCTGTAGTCAACTTTGGCTTATTCAGATTCACAAGGCTACTTGTAACTTGCTTATAAATTCCAGGTTCGATCAAATTAAGGTCAAAATATAATAAATACTATCTACACCCGCTTTTTCATGCATTTCTTTTTGACAGCAGTTATGCTATACCAAAACAACTGCAATATGGTCATGACAAAATACGATAAAAAGAAACTGTCTGCGTTTATTTCTGATCAGAAGATAAATTTGGCAACCAAAGTCAGAAGCCTACTATATGCCACGCAATCCAAATTAGGCAATAATTACCGTACTTAATTTTGTTTTTCGATGATTATTAACATATTAAAAGCTAATTAAAACTTCTCAGTTTGATGACGTGGTGAAGTAACAAACATGGTTTCTTGTTTCTTCTTGTTATTCGAACTTATTGAATGTATCATGAGCATTTGTTAAACAAATGGAGTTAACTGATTTGATTTGACTGCCTCGGTGGCGCGAGTGGTAGCGTAAGCGACTGCTGTGCTTGAGGTCTCGGGTTCGATTCCCGGGTCGGTCCAAATGTTTGTATGATCTGCAAATATTTGTTTCGAAGTTTGGGTGTTTTCTATGTATAATATGTATGTATTTACAAAAAAAAAAGTATATATGTATTTATATCAGTTGTCTAGTACCCATAACACAAGCTCTGCTTAGCTTGGGACTAGACGGCGTTGTGTGTTAAATTGTCCGAAATATTTATTATTATTTATTTTATTATTATTGGTTTGAATGTTTTACACTTGTGTGGCGATTTTGTCGTGTGGACTAAAGTGGAGTTGAGATAGATTAGGAATCAAAAAAAAAACTTATTTTATTACAAAGTTACTGGTTCATACAAGTTGACAGACATGTACAAGCTTAATTAGGTTAGTCATTATAAGATACTCGTAGCTAAGTTACCCAACTGACTTTGTGAGATAACCTTTTGGAATTAAATGTTTATTGACGCATGTGTGGGTAGTCATTGATTCCGAAGTAGGTGATGTGCTAGTTGTAAGCAAGCACATAATTTGATTAAGGAATGACATTCAAATCGTCTCATCGAATTGAATGTAGATTACAAAGGAAGATAACTTTTATGTTATGAATGTAAATGAAATGAAATTGTTGAAATATATAGTATTTCTTCCTGACTGATTGATTTTATGTTTGTAAATACCTATCGAAGAGTTTCCAATTCCGGTCAATTTAGCAATAAACTTTAGTTAGTAACCTCTGTTCGCGAGGTTTACTATTGATTTTTTTGCAGCCCTAGCAACCGTTACCATAGTGTGTAACTAATTATTACTTTTAAATTAATATAGTCTGTACTTTTTTAACAGTACATGCCAAAGAAAACAATAAAATCTACCTTTATACCCGTTTTGAAACTACTAACTGCGGCTGCGGTCATTGGCATGCTAATGTCGATTACTAAATTGCCAGACCGTAATGAAAATGAATTTAATAATCTGGAATTTAAATTAAATTGCATTTTGAAAATGCAAGCAAAAACATTTAAAACAGTCTGGAAAAAGTGATTACTAACATGCGAAATACCATCACGCTATGCACTACCTAATTACTAGCATGCATTTTTACATGTGTCATACTTGGTAACAAACTAAATGACAAAGTCCTTAATTGCCTACCCAATACGATGAATTTCATTACAGTTATTGAGGTCATGATAATAATGAAAACATATCATGCTGCTTCCTATTTTCGTTGAATAAAACTCAAAAGATATTTCAAGGGCTAACTAAACAAAAACTAGTTATCTTTATAAAAAAAATTTGCTAAAACGTAAACAATTTGACTGGACAGTTTGAAACGGTCTGATGTGATTGGCAAACTTTCTAAATGTTATGTGACTTTCATAATATTTTGACTATTTGATAAAGGTATGATTGCTTCTTAACAACTCATACCTAGTGAGTTTAATAATTTATACAATTTTGTAAATATAACATTCACAGCAGCAAGAAAACAAAACTGCAACGCACACAATTCTTTTTTTATTTTTTTTTATGAGCCTGTTGTGTCCCACTGCTGGGCAAAGGCCTCCCCTGCAACAAGCCACTTCTCTCTATTTAAAGCTAACTCCGGCCATTCTTCGCGATAGGCGTCAAGATCGTCGCGCCATCTTTTACGGGGTCTGCCTCGTCGTCGGCGTCCACCCTGAGGCACCCAGCGTTCGACGACCTTGGCCCACCGGTCCGGATTCATCCGACATACGTGTCCGGCCCAATCCCATTTCAATCTGGCAGTTTTTTTGCCCACATTCGCGACTTTCGTTTCGGATCGCAGCTCTGTGTTTTTAATACGATCCTGTCGCTTCACACCCAACGTGCTACGTTCTATTGCTCTTTGGCAAACCTTGAGCTTGGACTTCTGACCCTCTGTCAAAGACCAAGTTTGGGCGCCATATGTAAGGATGGGCAGGAGACATATGTCAAAGAGTTGGTGTTTCAGGGAAAGGGGAAGATCCCCTTTCATATATCAGGCGTTATCGATTCGGCGATCGATTTCCTTTTCTTGCCTGTTTTCGAAGGATGCTTTATTCTTAATTATTCTTCTATTCTATTATTCTTAATTCTTAGGTAAACTAATTTTGTAACTCTTTTAAATTTATTTATTATTCTAAGAAAAACTAAACAAACCATTTAATATACCTTTGATACTCGAGTTTTTATTTGAGTTGTGTCACTTTGATGTGATGATTAATCGATGTTTTATTCCTCGACGCAGTAGTATCATTTATTATTAATGCAGGTTGGTAAAACGCAATTAAGTATTTAAAGTACATTTCGAGGCCACAGATGTATTATTTCAAGTTAATTCATAGTCACTAAGAAGTATTTGTGTTATATCTGTACAATGGCGAAATATTTAACACTGTAGGTGTCATTTGTTTTTCAGTTCATTTGTGGTATGATTCACCTATTTCATTATGAAAAATCTTAGACAATTGTAATAAAATATAATTATTAACCTATGTGGCAACCTTTGTAATAATAATAATGTCATTATTTTCATGATTCATTAACTCATTCATTTCACGTTTCTAATACTTGATTAATAAATTTGAGCGTGACATCGTAATAACAATCATATTTGCTACTTCTGTTAAATAATTCTTATATCACGTTGTCGCTCATGATGAACCTGATACTATCCTACAAATATTATAAACATGAAAGTTTGTGAGTATGTAAGTGTTCGTTGCCTTTATATGCAAAAACTACTAAATAGATTTTAATGAAACTTTACAATAATATAGCTGATCATCTATCTGCATCAGAATACCACATAGGCTAAAATTTATAAAGATACTACGATCGTCTCACGGCCAGTGGTTATTGTCGTACCGCGGGTAACACCGCGAGTATCACCGCGTGGTTCAACGAGTCTAAGATATTTTTAAAATTAATGTTTTGTGGCCATGCCCAAGACAGGAAAGTCAATGTCACATGATACAGACGAAGTTGCGTGGATCAGCTAGTAAAATTATAAGTTGTAATAAATTAAGAGTGCAGCCCTACAAATGTAAATAAAGGTTAGTTTATATATAAATTATGTCATGTGGCCCTGATATATCTGTGATCTATAATATTTCTTTACATGAGGAAGCTATTTTTTTACAAACCTGATGTCATCTCTTCACATCAGTGCACATACAAGGTCTCTGTCAACAAATGAGCAAATGATCTCATCAATATTAGAGTAGGTACCTATATGATATCGATGTAATTTGTGATCAATTGTACGAGTTACCTCATACCAGCGATGTTTAACCACTTGCTAGGTCGCCAGTTAATCGCATACTTTCAATGTTAAATGTATTATGTTTCATTTAGTTGGAATCACATTCCCACAGCGTTCCAACGCATACTTGTATAGAATTATTTGCTGATATATATGTACCTATATATATGAAAATTCTTTACATTTTTGTATTGATTTCGTTATTAGCTCATTTTAGTATTCTAGATATATTTCCCTTAATAGCAGGTTTTTAGAAATGAGCAAGATAGTTCAAATAATCACTTCAAAACGAAGAACGTATCTCTCTGGGCTCTGGACTAGAATTTTTCGTACTCATAATTTACTACATATGTAGGTAGGTACTTATGAAAGTTGTATTTTTTGGCTACTGTGACTTCAGGTTTAACATATTCATATATAACACACGACTCGACACGTTATTAATTATGAAGAAAATAACATAAGGTACCTTTTAATCTACACTAATAATAAAGCTAAAGAGTTTGTTTGTTTGAACGCGATAACCGCAGGAACCGGTGGTCCGATTTGAAAAATTCTTTCAGTGTTGGATAGTCCATTTATCGAGAAAGGCTATAAGCTATATATAATCACGCTAATACTAATAGGAGCGGAGCACCAACGAAAAATGTTTCAAAAAGGGGGGAAAATTTTCACGCTACGGGCAATTGAAGACGCAAACGAGGTTGCGTGGGTCAGCTGGTATCGGAATAAAGTAACAAAGTCTTAGATCAACATCAGCAAACCTGCGAGCAAGTTTCAAATAAAAAAAGATTTACAAGAGGCCATTGCAGGGTTAATCCCAAGTGAATAATGAAGAATACAATATGTATAATACATAATTTGAACAGTATGATAGAACGCCTTTGGCCTAAATTTTCTGCTGCGATTAGTCGGCGTAGTCGAGCGAATGCAAATTGACTTTCTACAGTTAACCTTGGTTCGTGTGACATGCCAGATCGGCTGCAAGCCCCAGTAAAAGCCGGTAATATTTATTGCAACTCTATAAATACAACAAATTTAATAAATAATTTACTCGTAATTAGAGCGATTTATTTTTATCTTTTTACTAGCTTTTGCCGCAATGATGTTATACATATAATTTTTTTGCCATGTGATGTCGGTTATCGCGTTAAAGAGTAGCCTATATCCTTTCTCGAAAATCGAAGTATCCATGTGAAATTTCATCAAAATCGGTACAGCGTCTTAGCAGAGAAAGCGTAACAGATAGAGTTACTTTCGAATTTATAATAAAATATTAAGTAATTATCATTTTGATTTCAATTGTTTCATTAGTAGTAATTTAAGTAAATATTGTTATCACTGAGGTACTTATAATAATTGTGAAAATATTAAGTTCTTTTAATGTTTATCCTTTTTTTGTTTGTTTTTACATTTTTGCCCTCCATAAGAACCTTCCTTGTGCCTTAACGAAACTACTAAAAGTAAATTAACTCAATTGGTTTATTTACGTTCACGTTGACGAGTTTTGTGTTTAACAACACATTTGGCGATTCATTATCATTTATATAGATTATATAGATCTAGATAGATATAAACTACTTCTCTTTAAAAAAAAACGACGTGCAAGGGAGCCGCTCTATTTTTTACTAATAAAGACTGTCACCGTAGTACCGCTTAAAACCTCTCCGTGAATAGTTCCAAGTAAGTAGGTAAGTACCTATCTAACTAATTTACGTTATAAAATACAGCCATTGTTAAGTAAAAACGTAGGTAAGTTTATTGTTCAGGGAATCCCTATTAATGTTTTACCTTATTTATTATTTTCTGTCATAGCTATATTATTAGTAAAATATTATTTGAGAATGTTATGTGTACTAATTACCTACGGGGTACCGGAGATACCCTGCTACCAAAGAAACGAAGAGCTTAGAAAATGTTACAGGACACCAGCGTATTTTTATTTCTATTTTTCATATTGGATTAGAACGAGTGACGAGTATCATCGTCAAAAATATTCTGCATCAAACAGTACAAATTAGATTTTACCAAACCATTTTAAAAAAGTATCAAATTAGTCAAAACCATTAGGTACCCTTCTTCTGATGCAGGCTAGTAAAAATTATAGAATACAATAAAATAACCTAAGTGCTAAATTATATTTAATGCTAAACCCAAACTCAAGAAAACATTTATTAAATTTCGTACAATGCTAAATTGACCGTTCTTTTTTTTTTTTTTTTTTAAAGCCAACTCCCACATTAGGAATAAACATCCTGTGTCGTGGGGGACTTTACAAACATACATGAAACGGACACAAAGAACATCCAGACTCGGGACAACAATTCGTGGATCACACAAAGTGTTGTAGGTACCGCGTGGGATTTGAACCCACGACACTTGGCGCAGTAGCAAGCGGCATGGCGACCGCTGACACTACTCGGCCAACCGTGCAAGTTAAACTTTTTTATTCAAAAAGTCAAAGTGTTCATACTAACTATTTCAATGTCGTAATTTGTAAGTCTCACTTTGATTGTTTATCGTTAATATGCAAATGATGCTTAAAGGTTTACGTCACCTCGCAAAATAAAACGTTTTAATGCCGTTTAAAACGTTTTCCTTACAATATCTTATTTTTTAATAAAGCAGGAGCATTTTTAACACGATACCTACTCAAGACAGGATAGAATATCCTAAATAACTTTAATTTTGCAAAAAACAATAAGTAGGTAAGGCAAACACAAACTTGTGAGTGGCAACCATTGATCTTTAATGGTGACATTCGTCAATTAATATTTTAGTTTCTGAGGTTGTCCTCTAATTGTAATTTAGTGTACAACGTGTAACTATTGAAATTACTATTTTTATTGGATCTCGTCAACGATATTTTAAAACAATATACGTAATAATTTGCGCCCAAATCTGTACCGTGCGGTCTAAAACTGCATGCATTGACAAATTTCGCTGATGAGTAGTATGAAAGATACGAAGCAGCACTTAAGAGTTTATATTTAGTTATCACACTTCAAATTGACTGCGTTCGGTGCGGAATAATTGGGAGGCACTACAATAGGCAATACTCTACTAGTCTTCACGATTCGTGCGCTGATAACATATCTGTTTCTTTTTATATCATTGGGTCTCGTAAGTTTCAAGAACTTTCATTAGCTAATTTTCCATCGTCACTTGTAAATATTTTCTATAAATACAGATCTACTTTACTTTACTGATGATTTAAGTAATATATTTTCATGACAAAAATGCGTAGGTAGGTACACCTACAATGTCAATACTCAATATCATACATGTAACACGTGATAATATGAACTTGTTAGTTTGCACAACGGCTACTACTAGTAGGTTTATTATTAAAAATGTATAGTTGTACAGGTGCAAATCTACAAAGCATGCATACAATACGCCAGTTTCTCAGATATAATGAAAAAAAGTAAGATATCCAAATCTGCATTTATTAATTAAATTTATAAGAAAAAAATTATGATCGAATTTTAAAATTCGAACATGTCAAAAAGAGCGGGAAAAAATTGTTTGAACCGTTGCCACAAATTACAATATATATTTTTATTGGGAATAGAATAAGGTAAAGTCAATTAATAAATTTCGATTTCCTCTAGTGACGTACTAGGAAAATAGACATTCCTAAATGCTTACAAGACAATGCCAGGTAGTTGATTTTGTCTTATTGGTACTCGTAGTTTAGGAGACCTGTGACGAAAAAATTAACCCATAGATTATAATATCAGCTATTGGATATCTTTATTTTTTGTACATTATAGACATTGCATGCATAAACGTATGTATTTATTTATATATGCTAAATAAGAAATATTAAATAAATACACTTAATAGTGGATGCCAGAATATAATTTATATTTTTTTTACCTCTCCGATGACTTGGTTACTCCTCCAGTGGAAACAGATTCGAAATTGTAAGACATGCAAAAAGCAACGTTTGTTGTTAGTTCTAAGCTCAAAACATGATTTTTCCATTTAATTATAATGGTGATAAATACATATATTAGGGAAAAAAATACACAATCATTTTATGCGTACGGATATTTCAAAAACATGTTAGGACAATATTCACAGCATTCCATTACTAAACTTAAGTTTTTTTGCTTGTGTATAATTTTATATTGATTGGACAACCTATTATCGGTTATAATTATAAGTAAAACCAAAGATATTGGTCACAAACTCGAACTCTAAAATGTTTGAGTTTACAACATTAGTGATGTCTTGAGGGGAGATGTTTTTCGGCAGAAATCGATACTAAAGGCGGGTTAGACAACCCTCCGGTGGCAGTTTCTTCTTCAACAAGCTCGCAGTAGGTATTTTGTATATGTATGTATACACATTAAATGTAAGTATCTCTAAATACAATAAATAATATACTAACTTTATAATACGTTATGTGAAAAGCATAAATTATTTATTTATTAAGTATGTACATCTGATTCAATAGGTATAAATAAATATCAATTCTATATAATAATGAATATTAAATCGCGTAAGATAAAGCATACTCCATAATAAAGTCACCGGTAATGTATCTATAAGTACATTGAATATCGACTAGATGATGTCAATTAAGTCAAGACTACACAAAATAAAAAGTGCTTGTGATAATTTTGTATATTACGCTAAGTATGTAATCACAGTCGCGATTACCAAATATGTAAGAACATTTCTTGTAATATCACCCACGCGGAACGATCGGCACTTGGGCGGACTAGTAAGCCCCCACACTTAAACGAATTGAGCAAGGACCTAAATTTGTTTTATGACGTAGTAGCTTTGGTAGTTTAGTAGTCATCTTAATGTTTATTCCATTTTCAAATGTATTTCTTGTAAATATATTATCTGCAATGCAACCCACAATCCATAACCACAATTGGAAGTGTTGTTGCCCTCTAATTATTATATTATTTGGCAACTAATTTACATTTGGATTACTAGCTTAACATTATGTCCAATTGTTTTAATAAATAGTGAGATTTTTTAATAAACTCATTAAAGCATCAAGACATTTTAATCTTTATTAATTAAAGTTGCATAAGTTAAGTGCTTACTTTAATTTTTTTTAAAGAAAAAGTTTATGGAGCTCGTTGAAAGTCTACACTTAACGTATATGGTATACGGGATTCGAAATGTATGAACTCTCGAGTCAAACTATGACATCACTGCGGCTGAAAAACAGAACCAACTCGCTCCAAGTGGGTCATGTATTTATGCTGTACATTTAGCGCATTTACACCTAAGAAAACTATTTCACCTGCACGATGTGTTGATAAAACAATCGTTAACCTGTTTTCGTATCAACATAGTGCGCTATTTCCAAATTAGAATTTGATTTGAAGGACTTCTTCACAGGACGCGGTTTTTTTTAAATACAACTACCGCTTTCGGTATATACGCTACGCTACTAGTCAACACAAAGAACACCTAGACTCAGAACAACAATTTGTGGATCACAAAAAATATTGTCCCGTGTAGGATTTATACTTTTGAATATGAAAGGCATACTCTTATCTGCAGACTGAACTGAGATAATTAAAAAAAGAAATTTAGATGATAAGCAGTTCATGTTATTTTCACTACGGTAAGTAGGTACCTATACGATGTTACGCAAACTTTCTTGCAAGTAGCTAACCTTCGAACAGTAGTTTTACACAAACATAATTTGAATGATAAGGTAGCTGGTTACAGTTTCGTTTAGTCGTGAGCCGTTTATAGGACATAGACATACTTAAATCAACGTTATAAAATACTGCTTAGCATAGGTACATTGTGTTTACAATATCTCGTGTTTCTATGTTTTAGTAACAAAATGCTGTTGCGTGCAGGCGGCGCAGCCAGGCTATTTCTATTTATGACATCATCCCGCGTCGGGCTTACGTATCGCTGCACGCTTTAAATGGAGACGACTGAGTTGTCTGCAGTTGATGTCGTTCCGCGGGTTGAACCCGAATAATACCTTGTGAATATACTTTCTTGGAACCGCCGAGATCGGCGAGGTAGGCGACTGCGTTGCGAAACCACGACTCATTAATTCAAGATTCCCTTTATGGCAAACAGGACCGGCAACGTAACAGTTACGGCCCGAATAATAATACAGCCGTACAAGAAGCCGGCATATTCAGCTACCACCCACACGACAAAATATGAATTAACATTCTATTCGTCAATGACATTGTCAAGCGTTGAAGTTTTAAGTTAACTACAATATTATTTGATCCTTATTTATTGCTTGAAATCAGAATATATAAGTACAAAAGGAGTTAGATTTCGTTAAGATTAAAACTAAAAAAAATTAATAAATAAAGTGTATAAAATTAAGATAAATACCTTGTTGTACTTTTGAAGAAATTGTTGCTTTCTCTATTCATAAGTTCTGATCTGAATTTGCTCATTTCTTCTTCCATCTTTCTCATTTCGGCATCAAATCGTTCCCTGATGCTTGAGAATTCAGTGTCGATGACAGAAAAGTCACCAAGTTTGATAGGAATATTTCTCTTCAGACCACTATCAGCCATTTTAGATTGTGTTGTGAGGATTTGTGTAACTAAACAAACACTGAAACGTTCTTATGTAAACACGGATCACAGTGTCGCTACGCACTCAACGGCAGACAAGGCAGGACTGATCATTAGATGTCGACTCGGCGCCACGGGGCCTGCGCACAGTTTTAAATAGCCTCACGTTTGAACGCCGAGACTCAGTCGGCGTCATTCGTCCCACACTATGTTTCTCGCTCATTCCACGTCTACCCATTCCGTAGTTCGCAGCCGATCATCCTCACTGTGAAGTGATGCATAGCTGGTAAGAAAACTACGTCAGTAATTCATGAATCATGAATCTTGATCTGACACTTCTACTTATGGCAATCGACACCATACACAAACAAGATTAGCTAACTTATTGCTTAGCGATTCATACATTTTAATAGATGAAGCGGTAGATCAGCGTAGCACCTTTTTCACAAAAAAATGTGAGGTCATTCCGGTGGAATTACGTAAAATTTGACGTCGAAGTGGAAATTACCTAACGAATGTTATTCAAGTTTTAATTTTTGCCATTCTGCAATCAGTTCTCTGATGCCAGTCAGTCAAGCCATGAGATGCTTTATAGGCAGGATGTTGTTGAGGGTGCTAGAGAACTCTTTGATGAACCGACCCTTTATTTTCATTGTTGCTGCATACTTCAAAGTATCTACTCAGCCAGTTATTCGCAACTGTACATTCAAATAAGTCTCTTAATTTTTTTAGTCGACGCGTTGTTTCAGGAATAATTTTCAATTTTAAACAAATAATTTTCTTTTCATCATTACATGAAGTGATCGAAATACATCGATTCATAAAAAGATAAAAATAAAAAAGAAATGTCAAAAATACAACTCCGTTTAGGGCTACATTAAACCCGCGAAGAGACCTTGATGGTATTATGAGTCACAACATTGAAATGCGTTAATACAAGAAGATCCAATTATGTCCATATGTACTGTAGGCGAACTTCTGAAATGTAATGTATCATAGTATTTATTACAAATAGGAAACATTACTCATGGTGCGTTCTTGGCTACGCGCATATGCCAACAAAACATTAATTTTAAAAATATTTTAGACTCGTTGAGCCACGCGGTGCTACTCGCGGTGCTACCCGCGGTACGACAATAACCACAGGCAACGTCGCGAGGCGAAGCTAGTATCTTTATAAATTATAGCCTACGTGTTATTCTGATGTATAAGCTATATTATTGTAAATCGTAAAATAAATAACTTTTCTGGTTGATTTTTTACACCTTGTTTCTTAAAAAACGCAAATATCTTACAGAACCCTATTTTTTTCCAAAATAAAATATAGCCTATGTTACTCGTAGATAATGTAGCTTTCGAATGGTGAAAGAATTTTTAAAATCGGTCCAGTACTTTTTGAGTTTATTCGTTACATACAATAATACAAATCTTTCCTCTTTATAATATTAGTGTAGATTACAAGATATTTTTAAAGAATTTAGTTAAATTAATGAACTGATCCATGGCATCATAAGATTAAAGTTTTCTTGAAAAGACATATACCTAACTGTTTTTCTCTATAAATGGTTTGTTTGTATGGAAAACAACATTGATTCATTAAATTTACTGGGAATGCTTAATGATCCCTCTTTCGGGCTATCTGGTCAATTCAAAGTTTGCGTACTTAAATATATGATCTTCAACTATCTAATAAGTAAAACGACAGCTTTCCATTTACGATCGATCTTGGTACTTAATTGAAAATAATTACTGACAGCTGAATAAAGTGCAGAACAGGTCATTTTATCGAAGTAGGTACGTAATTTAATGTGCTTTGAATTGAACTTAGAAAGCTAGAATTTACGTATTTGCCAAGTAAATGGCTTAATGATAGTAATATTACCTTCTTCATCGCAGGTTACAGGCCAAATTAACGGAAAATAGTTATTACAATTATTCATAACCAGGTTTATATCT
The DNA here is from genome assembly GCA_916048165.1 of Spilarctia lutea. Lineage (NCBI taxonomy): Eukaryota > Metazoa > Arthropoda > Insecta > Lepidoptera > Erebidae > Spilarctia > Spilarctia lutea. The sequence goes on along the minus strand of OU696475.1, from coordinate 11,375,029 downwards.
TACCTAATATATTAACTCATCTAACTACTAAGTAAAATGCTCATTCTATGCTATTATACTCTGTGGTCAAATTCTTAGTCTCTATTTGACGTCATCCTCTTATGTCATCAATAAACCTACTCCACATTGTTGAAAGCACAAACCATTATACTACTATTTATAGGCCATCCGTATGTGTTACTCTGCTACCTAATAATGTAAACAATACCTCGCCAACCCTGTAAAAGCTTTTACTCCACACTTAATGCACCATTTATAAGTTTTAAATTATGTTTATTTATAAACTGATTTATTTCTTCAAATAAATATAATAAATAAGGACACTTTATTTGTAAGAGTAAGTGTCTGTAGTAACGTGTCCTTATTTTTGCCGTCTTATAGTTTATTCCTCCGATAAGTTTTATCTGGCCGTTGAAAAACCGGCCCTTAGTCAGCAAAAGTTATAAGGAATAAGAACAGCTGGATTTTTAATGTAGAACAACAGGAGTAACCTACTAGAAAAGAAACACGAACCTTTTACACCTAATTAACAAATAAAAGTAAAAAGAAAACCGTTTCGGCAGAAAAGAGTTTCGTAATATTTTATTTAAATTAAGTTAAGTGTGTTTCAAAGCGGCATTCATAAATATTGAATCTTGTAATAGCTTTCATGGCGCCTGGCGCCTAGCACAACTACCTTGACACGGCTCATTTAGGAAGTATTTAAGACAATTTGCAAGTCCGGACTGGAAGTAATATGACTAATGCAATTTCTGTTTTATCATATTAACATCGTATGTTCGTTCATTAAATTTCGGTAGTAGTTAAAAAAATACTAGCAATGGACCATTCTATTTTCTGGTTTCGACCCAATTATAAATAGACCGTCTAAGTAAGCATGTACGGCATCGTTGAACATTGTGACGTGACACTTAATCTATCTAAAGAGGTTAATCTCATATAATGTAAGTAAGCAACAATGAAAATGGTTGATATTAAAATAGTGAAATGCTTTTAGAATGTAAGGCCTTATAGTAAAATAAGTTTTAAAGGCGAATGGAATGAAACTTTCATTTCAAGATTCAAGAACCATAGTGTTTGAACTTTCGCTCGCTTGCAACCTGCGTTTAATACTGTCACCTGTCGCCTACTGCACCGTTTAATACGCCAATAAACAAATTTCTCTCTATTTGAAATATATTCAGGTTATTGTTATTTATTTATGTAATCTGTAAATGGATTCGCAATAATGTTGTTCTAGTCTGTGTATCCACATGTGAAGTGATTTTATTATTTTAGTTCACGACTGTAACCAAGCTAAAATAAAAAAAAATCGTACCTATTCTCAAATCACATTTAGAGCTTTACTTAGCGATATTACAGTTAGGCTAGACGCCTAAATGTTGAGAGGTCTTTTAGAAGGATTTAACTAGGCATATTCTCAAATTGCATTTATTTAGCCCGCTTAAGTAGTATTTTAAAGTTTTACTTATTTTTTTTAATACTGATATACTCGCAAGCGTGTAGGTAAATGGCATCGAAGCGTTTGCAAAAGAGTTGAAGCCTGTGGAAACTTGCTTGTCAGGGATATAGATTAAAAGAACATCGGGTCATTTACAGAAAAGGTCAACTACTGGATACTTGAAAAGTCAGAAAAAAGGAAATAACCATTTTATGAATTGGACGCATTTTAAATAGACCAGAAATTTAATACTGGAGAAACGTTTTCGTCATTATTAAACGTAAATCTTAGAAGTAGCTGCAGTTAGTTCGATTTATATGACAGCAACATTTGTTTAAGTATCTAGTAAATATTTACATGATCAGAGCAATTGTTATAAGCCCGGTGGACTGTAGCGGCGTCCACTCATTCACGTTGAAAATGCGAAGGCGGAGTGAATGACGATACTAATGCATTAGTTATGATTATTTATACCAATGAAACACAAAAACTTTGTTTACGAATTAAGGTCAAAAACAATGAAACACTTTTATTTATATTCATTTGCACATCAAAAAACAAGGTTGTACAGGTTTCGCGTCATTACTTTGGACGGATAAAACATTTTAGAACGAAAAATTACAACGTCTGGGAATGCATTTTATGACATCAAAAATATTATCATAACATCTAAATTTCTCCTCATGTATGACTCATCTGAAACATTTCATCTGGTTTTTACACATATTTAAAATACTTTTGAAATGTTTATGCACGAATGCATGAGCTGACGACACTTAAATAAAAATGCCGCAGGTACCTAGCAATGCTGTTTAGATCATTTGTAATGTTAGCTGTGCTTCCTGACCCTTGTAGAGCATATAAAGTTGGTACTACGCCTGATCTCTCCCCGGTCACGACTGAAAGCCGTCTCATCAGATTGTGAGAGTGAGGGAACAAAAAGTGCACCTGTGTGACACAAAAAAAAGAAAAAGCAAATTTTAACTCGTTCTAATTTTCAAGTTTATGCCTCTCCACATTATAATATGGGCCGGATAGACAGAAGTGGTCATGGGCGATTTCAATGCGAAAGCGGGAGTACGAGATTATGGTGAGACCAAGGTAGGACCGTTCGGCTATGGGCACAGAAATCACCGAGGGCAAATGTTGGTAAATTTTCTTGAGGCTCAGGGTCTCTTTCTGATGAATTCCTTCTTCCAGAAGAGACCCCACAGGAAGTGGACCAGGCTAAGCCCTGACAGTACGACAAAAAACGAGATCGACTACATCATTACAAACAAACGTCAAATATTCAGGGATGTCTCTGTGATCAACAGATTTAACACCGGAAGTGATCACCGACTCGTAAGAGGTACCCTGAATCTAAACATCAAAAGAGAACGGGCGCGCTTGATGAAGTCGACTCTTAGACCAACTCTGCGTCAGGTCGAGGATGGATGCGAAAGCTTCCAGTTGGAGCTTCAGAATCGGTTCGCCATGTTGGAAACCGCGCAGGACGTAAACGACGCCGCTGACAGTCTGGTACGTGTCGTCCGCGAAGTGGGTTATAAACACTTTCGACCAAAGAGCATTGGACGCAAGTCAAAGCTCAACAGCGAGACTCTTGATCTCATGAGGAAACGACGTGAAACACTAAATGCCACACCCTCAGAGCGACAACAACTTAACAGGCAAATAAGAAGGCTGGTCAGACAAGACGTTCGACAGTCGAATACTCGAGTCATCGAGGATGCAATTGCCCGAAACAGGGGCTCAAAAGTTTTTGCCAAGCCTAAGACCTCCTGTTACTACCTGTCCAAGCTTAGAACGGCACAAGGCACCACCGTCACCTCCGAAACAGAGATTCTCGCTGAAGTCGAAAAGTTTTACGAGGATCTATATTCCTCACAAACCAGTCCAGCTGAGACCCACAGCGCGGATGATCCGCGTGCTAGACTGACACGCCACCTCACAGACGAGCTTCCCGACATCGATCCGGGTGAGATTAGGATGGCACTCGGACAACTACACAATAATAAAGCTCCGGGTGAAGACGGAATTACAACAGAACTCCTAAAGGCTAGTGGAACACCTATGTTAGTAGAGCTCTCAAAACTCTTTAATTCCGTCATTCATACTGGCATTACACCGGAGGCATGGAGTAGGAGCATAGTAGTGCTTTTCTTCAAGAAAGGAGACAAAAGCCTGCTGAAGAACTACCGCCCAATTTCACTCCTGACCCATGTGTACAAATTGTTCTCGAGGGTCATTACGAATCGTCTTGCCCAAAAACTCGATGACTTTCAGCCCGTAGAGCAGGCTGGGTTTCGAAAAGGCTTCAGTACTGTGGACCACATACACACTCTAAGGCAAATTATTGAGAAGACAGAGGAATATAATCAGCCTCTCTGTATAGCGTATGTGGACTACGAAAAAGCCTTCGATACCATTGAGACCTGGGCTGTTCTGGAATCTATGCAGAGGTGCCTGGTCGACTGCCGATATATCCAGGTGTTGAGATGCCTCTATGAAGCTGCAACGATGACCGTCCAAGTACAAGAAAAGAGCACAAGACCAATCAAAGTGCATCGAGGAGTAAGACAGGGAGACGTCATATCTCCGAAACTGTTTACTAATGCCTTGGAAGACGTCTTCAAAACGCTCGATTGGAACGGACGGGGAATCAATATCAATGGTCAATTCCTCTCACACCTGCGGTTTGCAGACGACATAGTCATCCTGGCGGAGTCTCTGCAGGACATGGAAGCAATGCTCAACAGTCTGGACGATTCTTCAAAACGAGTGGGACTGAGGATGAATATAGAAAAGACGAAAATCATGCATAATCGGCATGTGTCCCCGACTCCCGTGACCGTAAACGGCGTTATTATCGAGGTTGTGCAAGAATACATCTACCTTGGCCAAACTATCCAACTTGGTCGGCACAACTTCGATTGGGAGGCCGACAGAAGAATTCGTTTGGGCTGGGCGGCGTACGGGAAGCTACGTCACATCTTTGAGTCGCAAATACCACAATCATTGAAGACCAAGGTATTTAACCAGTGCGTCCTACCCGTAATGACATACGGAGCCGAGACGTGGACACTCACCATTGGACTGGTCCACAAATTTAAAGTGGCTCAGCGTGCGATGGAGCGTGCGATGTTGGGTGTTTCTCTGTCTGATAGAATTCGGAATGAGGTTATTCGACAGAGAACTAGAGTAACCGACATCGCACGGAGAATCAGTACGTTGAAGTGGAAATGGGCCGGTCATGTCTCTAGACGTACCGATGGTCGGTGGAGCCGAAATGTGCTTGAGTGGAGACCGCGATTAGGCAAACGTAGTGTAGGGCGCCCTGCGGCACGATGGATTGACGACTTAAAGAGAGTGGCTGGCAGCGGATGGATGCGGACTGCCCAAGACCGGGATGGTTGGCGCTACTTGGGGGAGACCTACGTTCAGCAGTGGACGGCAAATGGTTGAAGTGTGAGACAGAAGTGGTACCACGGCTGTGAAAACCGGAGTTTACGTAATTGTTTGGCTGCTTTTCACTGAGAGATTGAACTTATCGAAGCTAGCTCTTGGGGGAGAGGGGATTAATTAACTGACCCTTGTTTGTTCAATATAAAACTGATAAAGGACAGTGTCTATGCGCATATTATTATTCCGCATTGGTCTAGCGGTTGAAGTATGCAACTGCCAATCAAGAGTTCTAAGGTTCGAATCCTGGGTCGGGCCAAAAGTGTTATTGGTTTTTCTGATTATAGAAATACTTAATAACAGCTCGGAGTTTGGAAGTTAGGGTCTGAACCCCCGTGCCTCGGAGAGCACGTAAAGCTGTCGGTCCTGCGCCTGATCTCTCCCCGGCCGTTAACCGTCCCATCGGATTATGAGAGAGAGGGAACAGAGAGTGCACCAGTATTTGCGCGCGCACTTGTGCACTATAATATCTCCTGCGTAGTTAGCTGAGTTGAGACTGGCCGCCGTGGGCGTAATCGGCTAGGAGAACATCACATTATCCTGCAATGCAATGAAAGGTTTTAGAGTTTCTACTAAATGTGTGTCTTGCAATAAACTAGTTCTAACCTTATAAAATCGTAAAGTTTAAACCTACCTAATTATGCCTATATACCTAATTAAGTTGTTAACGAATTACTGTACGTCAAACATGTCAATTTGTCCAATAAGTATTTTTTGTTTTAGTTTTTGTGCCATAGCGTTAACATATTGTATTAATTGTTATTATACGGTATCAGATATATAGCAGGTACAGCGTATTATAACTAAACGTATTTTGATTGAAGTTCCACAGCAGTGAAATGATCTCACAATAAAATTTTGCACGGTCATAACGAGATTGGGTACGGTGTTATTAACGAACTGCGTCGCTATTAAAAGGTTAAAACGTCAAAGTCGTTTTATGCATTAATCCTTAATATTATAAATGAGAATATGAGTTTGTTTGTTACGCTTTCACGCGAATACTACTTAACCGATCCTCGTGAAACTTTGTACACATATTCTTGCAATGCAAGCGAAGATGCGAACGAAAGTTAGTTTACGATAAAGTTTACTAGGTGAAGCTATTTTTAAGTTAGTACCTGTATTTATTTAAGTTTTAATATATATTTAAGTATGTATGTGTGTGTTATTAAGTTAGTATCTTATTCCTTTATAGAGTAATTAAACTAGACTAAATTAGGCAGTACCAATTTAGTCTTAGAAATAATATAATACGTCGTGAGATATTTTAATTAGAAATTATCGTGGGAGAGCCACGCTTCGGCATGCATGGGCCGGCTCGACCGGAGTGATACCACGGCCTCACAGAAAAACCGGTGTGAAACAGCGCCTGCGCTGTGTTTTACCGAGTGAGTGAGGATACCGAAAATTTTGAGGTTTTGATCTTTGATCTTTGGAGCCTATTGGGATTAGGTACTGTTTTAGGACAAAGAGGCGCCTGGGCTAGGTCATATCACAGGAACATAGGCTAGATATGCCACATATATTAATGAAGTCCAGACATGTCACAACTAATTGCCCACCGCCCTTTACTCACCACGTTGATACAATAATTATAAAAACAGAGAACCTACAATTATTTATAGCTGATATTTATTACAGCTACTATTGATATTCCTTTAGTGTTACACAACGTTTTATAGAACGAGGGCTGGGTTAACAAGTGACATTTTAACAATTAGCAGATAACATCGCAGCGGTTCTTCATGTTATGATAATGAGCAATCAAAATACCTTATAAAATTAAACAAACTCGTATAAATTGGTTAATAAATTTTAATGTGTGTGTGATACCACGGCCTTACAGAAAACCGGTGTGAAATAGCATTTGCGCTGTGTTTCACCGAGTGAGTGAGGAAACCGGAGGCCCATACCCCAACCCCTCCCCCATCCCCTTTCCCATCCCCCAAAGGTCGGCAACGCAAGCAGTGGTCAATGGGCAGTCGGTTAGTTATGAAAATATTGTATTGAGTGTTTGACACCAATGCCGTTTTATTTTAGCATGTTTATGTTAAGATATATACAAAAGGTAACATTGTTTTAGATGTTCGCTTTACAATTATAATTGTAAAGCGATCTCTCCCGAAATAAATTCCTAGGTTCGCCACTGGTTTCGATAATGGTCAAGGAAGCTCCTCTTTGACCATAATCGAAACCCTAATCGATAACCGCTCTGGAATTTACCTAAGTAATAGAGAAATTAGAGTCCGACCGAAACAGGTTTTCCGGCCGAAACCGAAACCGAAACCGAATATTCGGCCGTGGCTTCAGTTTCGGCCGAAACCGAAACCGAAACCGAAACTCACGTGGTCAAGTATAAAATTCCGTAAAATACTGAAATTTGGTGCATTTTACCCATTATTCTGCTGCATTAATTAGGACATGAAATGGAAACACAGTATATTAAGTTTGTTGTAATTATTTATTTAACATAACATAAAAAAATGTTAATAATATTGTTGCGCCATAACCAGATGAATCTCGTGTCCACTAGAATAATCGAGAACTGTCGAGGACAACGCCATCTAGTGTCGGAAAGCGCGCAACTGTGTGCATTATGACGATTACTCGACGCTAGATGGCGCTACAAGCAGCTCTAGAGTAATCTATTTAGCCTAGAAACATCGATCGAATGTTTTCGTAGTTTCGAGTAATTTCCACGGCCATATAAAAGCGGAACGTGTTGGCCGTAGGGACAGTATTGTTTCACGATACAGCGGATAAACATCGAAGAGATCTTCTAGTGCGACTAACCAGTGATTTAGTGATTTCTTATTGTAAAAAGTGTTCTTAATAAATATTGTGTTATTTTTGGTAATTAATCGAGTACTTTAATTTATTTAATACCCAGCTCGTAACAATTTGGTGTCAGAAGCGGGATTAAAGTATGCCGGTTTTACCAAAGGAAGACACGGAAGGTATCCGAACTAGGAGTCAGCGCCAGCAAGAGGCTGATCAGAGGCGATTTGGAAGTGCAGAACTGCCTACATCGGAAGATCAGCAGCCAGCTATGGAAACCACGCCGTCCACATCGGCAGCATCTCCAGATATCACGGCCCTAATGGCAATGCTCCAAGAGCAGGCCCGCCGCCAGGAGGAGCAGGCCCGCCGCTTGGAAGAGCAGCTGCAGCGGGACAAGGAGGAGCAGGCCCGCCGCCAGGAGGAGCAGGCCCGCCGCCAGGAGGAGCAGGCCCGCCGCCAGGAGGAGCAGGCCCACCGCTTGGAAGAGCAACTGCAGCGGGACAAGGAGGAGCAGGCCCGCCGCCAGGAGGAGCAGGCCCGCCGCTTGGAAGAGCAACTGCAGCGGGACAAGGAGGAGCAGGCCCGCCGCCAGGAGGAACAGATGCTCTTGTTAAAAGGCATACATGAGACTTTCGGCAAAGAAATCACGGTAGTGAAGGATCAGGTTCTTCAACACGAGAATCGTATCACTGAGGCCGAAACTCAAATTGCTGACGTGAAGAAGGCCTTAGGAAACCTTAAAGTTGGAGACGGAGCGGCGACTATAGTAACTGCTGCTCCTTCGGTACGGGGGTTCAAAGTACCGCCGTTTGATGGAACATCTTCGTGGTCAGCCTACAAGATTCAGTTTGAGGCTGTTATGACGGCAAACGGCTGGACAAAGGAACAAGCTATGACCGCGCTCACCTTGGGTCTTCGAGACCAGGCTCTAACCGTCCTCGAAGCCCTCGGTAAGAAGGTAACCTATGAGCAACTGCTGGAGGCATTGGAGGCAAGATATGGTGACGCTCATCTGGAGCACGTGTTTCGTGCACAGCTGAAGGATCGTGCCCAACGCATCGGTGAAAACTTGCAACAGTGGGCTCTGGAAGTTGAGAAACTGGTCCGTAAGGCATACCAGTCTGCACCTGCGCTCGTTGACGGGAATCTGGTGCAAGCTTTTATCGATGGCATCCGTGACCTCGAAGTTAGAGCTGCTGTGAGACTTGGGCACCATGAAACTCTCAAGGACGCTCTGGCCCATGCTTTGGAGGTGGAAGCTGTGAGACAAGACCATCGGTCTCATCGGGTCCGGGAGGTTGTGGCATCACCTCCGCGGGACCGATTTAAGGGGTACAGCCCTAGATGCTACGCCTGTGGTGAAAAAGGTCACCTTCGGTCCAGCTGCCCTAAGCGAAGCATAGGAAGTGAATACGAGCGGTCTCAGGAGAATAGGGCGGTTGATAGTACTGCCCGACAACAGCAGGGAAACGAGTAAACGCCAGGACTGCGGGGCGGGTGCTGGCTGGTGTTCAAAGCGCCCCAAGGATTTCGATCTCGCAGACTCATGATGGGAACAGCCTGGTCATCAGAGGCGAAATCAACGGAACGTCATGTAAGCTGACGATTGATACGGGAGCTTCTCGCACAGTTGTCAGTTCCCAACTTGCAAATCGGTTCCTGAGAGACATTGCATGTAACCGTGAGCAAATAAACCTAGTAACAGCCACTGGTCAGCGCATACCCGTCCGAGGCGAACAGAAGGTGGAGTTGAAGTTGGGCAACCAAGTTTACCTGCATAACGTCATCGTGGCCGATATAGTTGACGATTGCATCCTGGGCCTAGACTTCATGAAGAACAATTGTTGTGAGATCGACATCAACCAAGGTGTAATGAGATGTAGTCAAGAAGAACTGTTCATGGAAGGAGCATCATCAGGAAAAGTGTACAGCTTAAAGAACGTTGTTCTTCCTCCCAGATCAGAAACAATCATGCCAGTTAGTCTCCCTCAGAATTCTGGACGAATGCATCGGTGTGTCCTTATTGAAAGGGTAGATAATGATCTTCCATGGAAGATCGCACGAACTCTAGTAAGTACCACTAACATCTCTGCAGTACGTGTGCTAAATCTTAGTGACAAGCAACATGTGATTCGTAAGGGCACACTAATTGGCACTTGCGAAGATGTGGATTGGATGCGTCGATGCCAAGACTTGACTACTTCGAATATTAGCACAGATGCACGAGTCAACGTGTCAACACTGTTAGAAGACTGTCGAGATGTCTTGTCTAGGGAAGAAATTGACAAGGCTAAGAGAATGTTAGTTAAGTACACTGATATTTTCTCTACTAATGACGCTGATATTGGAAAGACTGGTTTGGTTCAACACAAAATAAACACTGGGAGTGAGTTGCCAATTCGTCAGCGACCAAGAAGACTACCAGTAGCACGAGAACAGGAAGTGCAAACCATGATTGATAGAATGGTCAGGGATGGCGTTATAGAGCCTTCATCCAGCCCATGGTGTTCACCTGTAGTGCTTGTAAAGAAAAAGGATGGCAGCATGCGTTTTTGTGTTGACTACCGCCGTCTAAACGACATTACGAAGAAGGACAGCTATCCACTACCTAGAATAGATGACACTCTGGACATGCTAACAGGGGTTAAGTGGTTTAGCACCTTGGATTTAAAAAGTGGATACTGGCAGGTAGAAATTGATCCCAAGGACAAAGAGAAGACTGCATTTTCGACAGGGAAAGGATTGTGGCAGTTCAAAGTAATGCCCTTTGGATTATGTAACGCGCCAGCAACTTTTGAAAGACTAATGGAATCAGTACTCACCGGATTAACTGGAGATGCCTGCCTGGTCTATTTGGATGACATTGTCATTGTAGGCCGTACGTTTGAAGAACATATTCGAAACCTGGAGCGCGTATTATCGAAAATCCGAAGTGCCAACCTAAAGTTAAGTCCTAAGAAGTGTTCATTTTTCAAACGACAAGTTAGCTTTTTAGGATATGTGGTTTCGGAAGAGGGTGTCCAAACAGATCCGCAAAAGATCGCTGCCGTCAAGGATTGGCCAGTTCCAAGAGATAAGACCCAAGTAAGAGCATTTTTGGGCTTGTGCTCCTACTATCGGCGATTTGTGAAAATCTTTGCGGATATTGCCAAACCCCTTCATAAACTTACTGAAGAGAAAAGGCATTTCTGCTGGGATGAAAGTTGTGACATTGCATTTCGAGAGCTAAAAAGACGTCTATGCAACACACCCATCTTAGGGTATCCAGATACCGAAAATGAATTCATAGTTGACACAGATGCAAGTGATACTGGGCTTGGCGGTGTGTTATCCCAGCGGAAAGGTGATCAAGAGGTTGTTATTGCATATTTCAGTAAATCTTTGTCGAAGCCGGAAAGGAATTACTGCGTCACAAGAAGGGAACTACTGGCCGTAGTGAAGACACTGCAACATTTCAACAAATATTTGCTTGGGCGTAAATTCCACCTCCGAACTGACCACGCTGCATTAAAGTGGCTCTTACAATTTAAAAATCCTGAAGGACAAGTCGCGAGATGGATTGAGTTATTACAGGAATATGACTTCATGATTGAACATCGCAGTGGAAAGTCTCACGGTAACGCAGACGCACTATCAAGAAGACCTTGCCCTGAAGACGGCAAGCACTGCGCCAAGCAAGAAGTAAAGGAAGCTGTTCCTATAAGGACGATAAAGACGGACCTTAGCAAAGAATGGAAGGAAAGCCTGCAGCAAGCACAGCAAGAGGATGCAGATATCAAACCAATTCTCGAGTGGATTAAAGCTGAGACTCCTAAGCCACACTGGAGCGAAGTTGCATCGCTGAGCTCGACCACGAAGAGTTATTGGGCTCAATGGGATAGTCTAGTCATCCAGGATGGAGTCTTGTGCCGTAAATGGGAAAACGCTCGAGGAGACAGCTGTCACCTGCAAATGGTTGTTCCTAAAGCTAAGATACCAGTGGTCCTGCAGCTCTACCATAACGGATGTTCAGGAGGTCATATGGGAGTTAAGAAGACATTGTTAAAGATAAGGGAAAGATTCTACTGGATTCATTGTCGTGATGATGTTGAGGACTGGTGTCGCAAGTGCACCAGTTGTGCGGCCGTGAAGGGACCTCATACACGTAACAGAGGCGCATTGAAATTGTATAATGTTGGTGCACCCTGGGAAAGAATTGCTATAGACGTGGCAGGACCGTTTCCTGAAAGTGAAAGCGGAAACAAGTACTTCATGGTCGTAATGGATTACTTCACTAAGTGGCCAGAAGTCTTTGCCATTCCCAACCAAGAGGCATCAACAGTTGCAGATAAATTAGTGCACGAAGTCTTCTGTCGTTTTGGAGTGCCTTTAGAAATCCACAGTGACCAAGGAAGAAATTTTGAGTCTCAAATATTTCAAGAAATGTGTCGAGTGATGGGTGCTCACAAAACCAGAACCACCTCTTACCACCCACAATCGGACGGAATGGTGGAACGATTTAACCAAACACTAGAGAGGTATCTGGCAAAAGTAGTTGGAAGTAAGCAAAAAGATTGGGACAAACACATCCAACCGTTTCTTCTGTCATACCGAAGTGCAGTCCACGAATGTACTTCCGTAACACCAGCTTTTGCAAACTTCGGAAGAGAACTACGGTTGCCTGCAGACTTGATCACTGGAATACCCCCTGATACCCTGCGAAGTATAACGGAGTACGCGAATGACTTGCGGAACAAGATGAATGACATTTATGAGCATGTCAGACAATCGGGCCAACAAATGTCTGAAAAGATGAAAACCCGTTATGACCGGAAAGCGAATAATAAGGGCTTCGAAGAGTGTTCGCTAGTATGGCTACATAATCCAGTTCGCAGTAAAGGGAGATCTCCGAAGCTACAAGCAAAATGGGATGGGCCATACCGGGTAGTCACTAAAATCAATGATGTTACCTACCGGATACAGAAGTGTCCAAGAGGCGCCCCAAAGATAGTTCATGTAGATCGACTGGCGCGATACTATGGAACCGATAATGCTCGGGACGAGCATGTCTTAGGAGGGGGCAGTGTTGCGCCATAACCAGATGAATCTCGTGTCCACTAGAATAATCGAGAACTGTCGAGGACAACGCCATCTAGTGTCGGAAAGCGCGCAACTGTGTGCATTATGACGATTACTCGACGCTAGATGGCGCTACAAGCAGCTCTAAAGTAATCTATTTAGCCTAGAAACATCGATCGAATGTTTTCGTAGTTTCGAGCAATTTCCACGGCCATATAAAAGCGGAACGTGTTGGCCGTAGGGACAGTATTGTTTCACGATACAGCGGATAAACATCGAAGAGATCTTCTAGTGCGACTAACCAGTGATTTAGTGATTTCTTATTGTAAAAAGTGTTCTTAATAAATATTGTGTTATTTTTGGTAATTAATCGAGTACTTTAATTTATTTAATACCCAGCTCGTAACAATATTTTTAGTAATTTTATAATTAAGTTGTCATAGCAAAATGTTCATCAATTATCAATAATCATATCACTAATTGTTACTGTTTCATTAAATACTAAGTATTGATATTTAGAAATCTTACTAATTAATATTTTCGAAATCAGTTTCGGTTTCGGCAAAAGTTTCGGGCAATTTTGGCCGAAACCGAAACTGCCGCCGAAACTTGATTTTTGGCCGAAACTCGGCCGAAACCGAAACCGAAACCGAACTTTCGGTCGAACACTAAGAGAAATATAATATAGTTACTTCGATTCTAGCAAAGATTCCATTTTCCATTCCATTAACACAAGGTAATATGTATAAAACGTTGTATCTTAACAAAACTGATTATCAAATCCATTCCTTCGCGCATTTTGAAATAGACAGTGTTACATAGTAACTGGCATTTGTTTATAAATAAGTTGATACAAAAAAAATTCAGACTCTTCGTCCCATTCACAAGAGTATGGAGGGTTATCTCTACCCTCCATACACAAGAGTTGATCGGACTCCAAAAGCTACATTTGGTAGAAAAAAGTAAAAGTTTCTAAAAAACTCAACAATGACATTGACATTCCTAAACATTTTGAGCAGGTACCTACCGTAAATAAATTACCGTGAAAGTGATAGTCTTACGCTCATTGTTTTTTAAATTTGTATTTGCGTGGATGCTCTCACTTGAAAGAAGTTTTTTTATCTATAAGTCTGATCTCACCTCAGTCTTGAAAAATGTCTACTGTCTTACTCGAAAATCTATAAAACGTGCCAACTAACCGCTATTATTGTTCTGCACGAAACTGTCTGCGACGGAATGTTGATGAAAACGATAAAGCAAGGGGTCATTCACACCAAGCTATGGTGGGAAGGAGAACAATAAGACATCGTTTGGTTATTCGTGGTTAATTGGCTTTGGTGCTCTTCTATGCATAAGTGAGGTTGCGAAAGTTTAACATTAGGTATTTAAATGAAATCCAGTTCATGAAATATCGTCTAATTTTGTCATCGAACTGGGTGTTGGATGAATAATATGGTTAATATTTTCGACGAAATTATAAATTACAAAAATAAATATTATTATAATTTTGTTAGCGGTAATCCTAATTATAATAAACAGATGTGATTGTACACTTGACTTCCGGAATATCGGCCAATGAAATACTAGGTGTAATGAATAATAATGCAAAGAATTCCGAAAGTCAAACTATGCAGATCTTTCGGAAAGTCAATAACAATTCATATCTTAAATATTTAATTCTTGTCACCGATACCACTGTCTTAAAATTGTCATAATTTATAAAATGTAAAAGACTGACTTGATGTCTGGCTGTTATTATGGAGGGTAGATATCCTAAATGGCGTATAAACCATAATGGCGGCCGAGTAAAGGCAGTCTTGGTCGAGGAGTGAATCAGTGAAGATGTGTTCTATCTTTTATGGTTTGGTTGCCTTAACTGGCACATAGAAATACTGTTGTCAAAAACAACAAGCTTTGTATGAATTAGTTGAAAAGATGGTGCACATGAGTTTCTCACCAGCTCTTCTCATGAATGCAATACCCATCGGAGCTGGTACTTGGATTGATTTCAATTTAAACCTTTGAGCTGAATCGAAATCAATCTAAGCTCCGGTAATTCAAATCATCTCGGTGCATTTAGTATTAGTACTACTGAACTGATAACTTGAGTTTTGTTTTATATTCTTATGTTTGTATTTGACGTGTTCAAGTGCCTTTTTGGGCCTATGGAAATAAATGATTTGATTTGAGTTGAGTTTGAGTTTGAGTTATATCAAGAATATGAGTTGTTCCATTTACTAAATCCCCAGAGTCTTTTAATTTTATATTTACAAAATATACTACATATATCTCAGAAAAATACTACATTTGTCTTAATCATTGTAATTAATTACTTTTCTAAATATATAAAAAGTTGGCATATATTGATGAAATATAAATGATTTCGCAATTGCTGTTTATGCTTTAATAATTCATAACGTTAATACGTTATGAATTATTTTTATAATTAAAAAACGTAATTTTTGACGTTTTATAGAGAGGAAAATATGCATTTGGCAGTCGAGTTACTTTAATAATTCATTAATAGGTGTGAAAAAAAAATATAGGAACATGACAGTTTTGCAGTTAAGAAGGCCGGAAGACTCTGAATCGTGGATTAAATTTTAATAACTGCGGGTGAACGACCATCTCGATTAGGAATCGAACGCAAGGCAGGATTATGACGTAACGATAGGTATAAGAAAAACTGTATCTGCCTACCAATGACCGACTCTATATGGAAGCTTGATGACATTCCTCATGACCACGAAAAGGATTTGGTATTAAAACTGTTGATGTATCTATTTTTAAGTTCATATCATCAAAAACATTATGAATATTTAGTTGTAAATTGCATTTTTTAAATGTCCATTTGTAAACATGAATTTAACAGTCTACGGCCTTTAAAAAGAGCTATTCTGTCGATATTACTTTCCTATTAAAAGAGATTTTAATATAAATATTTATGCATTAACAGTTTTAACAATTTTGCCAAGTAGGACTAGTCCTATTTGGCAAAATATTTAGACGTCTTTTACTTGATATAAATATAATTACTTTGTATAGATAGGTACATACTATGTAAGTCTACTCTATTAATCTAAAGATTACTAAATGTTACATAAAGCAGCTAACTTTACTTATTTACCTATATTAATTTGTTTTGTATTTCTTTCTCGTTATCAGATCTTTCCAATCTAGACACTGCCTCATCATACTTGTAACACTATAGGTTCACACACACACACACAAGTAACACATTTCGAAATGAGACACAATTCTGACTTAACGACTATTTTTGGCTCTACTTACAAACAAAAAAGGTAAATCTATACTAATCTATATCTATACTAATATATAAAGCTGAAGAGTTTGTTTGTTGGTTTGTTTGAACGCGCTAATCTCAAGCCCCACTGGTTCGATTTGAAAAATTCTTTCAGTTTTGGAAATACTAATAGGAGCGGAGCACCAATGAAGAATATTTCAAAAATGGGGGATTTTTTTTACGCTACGGACAATAGAAGACGCAGACGAGGTTGCATGGGTCAGCTAGTTAAATATAAAACATTGAATTAAAACAAATGGAAATTCAAATATTTTAGGATATTGTTTTTTTGTTATGAAAACAATGATTTCTAGAACTGTCTTTAGTCTCTCTAGTCTTTATGCATTTGAAGTCAATAATACACTCAAACACTATGAAATAAGTGGTCAAAAACTAGTTACGTACTATAGAGCGAGCCTGCATTTTGTTTTTTTTTTTTAGTTATAAACTGCTTAAGCCGGGGTTATATTAGAGCCACGCTGGTCTGCGTGGTGTCAGCTCGCTTGGCGACATGCAGGACTGAGCTAATGTAACCACGTTTATACAAAACGAATGCAACCAATTGCAATCCCACGCATTGTGCCACGACGGCTTTAGAAAAACAAAAAAAGTAAAACAAAATTCAGTCGACAATGTTTATTCATTACAAAAGTGACAATATACCTCAAAAGTTGTATTCGTGCCTCTTATTAGTTGTTGCACGGAATTCCCGCATGTAATTGCCTATACAATAGTTTTTTCAGACTTTGTACATTCCTGTTAATTACACTATAGTCAATACCCGGGGGACATGAATAATAATACAATTCAAAAGATTTCCATTGAAGAAAGAAAATTGTGTACTGAAATTGTTAGATTTTCAAATCCCATTCATTGTCGTCATTAACACTACTTCAAAAAAAGTTATACAAATCTTTAGAAAACATTTCAATGTAGCACAAACCTTGCAAAAGACTTTATGATTTAAGCTAGCTCAATTCCTTCGAGCCGTTTACAATAACCTCGCTTGTTAGAGGCAAAGATAAGCATTTTCTTATTATGCATTGTTTAAATATATATATTGTTCATGTTAATTGTATTGTTTGTTACGAAAACAGGTACCGTCAAAGTTTAATTAGTAAAGGTGACAAAATGCATACGACTTGCCAATTGACGGTATTGACATCAAATCCTATTCAACAAAACAACAAAAATCTTTTACGTAAGCATTCATTTTGTACCACGTAGACTAACTGAATAAATTAAGAATATTTATAACTAGCTGACCCGTACCCACTTCGTTGGGCATAATGTTAATAATCCTTTTTTAGTACAGAGTGTTATGTTTTAATTTCTAACTGCCAAAAGGAGGGTTATACGTAGGTATATTGTACATGAATAAACCCGTTTAGTAATAGAATTATCATCCAATACATTACGATACGGTTACGATAATCTATATCGTATTATCTCTTTAACCATGCGTCTAAAACATATGCTGTTAAAGGGAAAGGTCTTTTATTTTAAACACTTAAGATGAGTTTACTTATTTTCATAAAGATTCGCTGACTTTTTTGTAGGCATTTTCAAGCTCCACATCTTTTCGCTAGAAATTAAATATATATATTTCATAGTTAAGGCAGCGTTCGTAAGAAACGCTTTTATTCGACCGTTTTTTCTCCGATTCACTATGCAAAACCGACTACCACGTAAAAGCCGTTTTATTTTTCTGTTTTTTTATATAACCTATGACACTCAGCAATAATGTGGCTTTCTATTGGTGAAAGAATTTTTAAAATCGGTTTAGTAGATCCCGAGATTACCCCTTACAATTTAACAAATAAGATACAAACACACAAACTTTACTTCTTTATAATATTAGTAGGTATAGATTAAAAAACATATTTTCAAAAAATTTATGAAACAAAAAGTATTAATAAAATTTTTATATATATATAAAATATTTATATATAGTATTTTAAAATCGGTTAATATAATATTTTAAAATATATCTTCGTTACCACATGGTTCGCAATTAGAAATGAAGTGGTCACTTTTATTAATTAATCCTAAAGGACATTTAAAACAATTAGGTATTCTCGTACCCGCAATGGTATGGTTCAAAGGTAAATTTGTGGCACAATACCAATAACCTTAATAGCGTAAAACTGTAAACTATCGAACATACCATTATGTAGGTACAATTATCTTGATTCGCGTTATTATAACGAAAATGGTTATAAAATATTTACATTGGCTTTTTATGGGCCTCACGCGGCCTATTTTGAAATACTGTAATATTTAGGTAGGGCTTATCCATTCAAATAATGCTGAAGTAATTAAAGAGTTTCAGTTTCTTTTGTCTCTGAGAGATCCATGCTTTCACAAAAATTGACCGAAGTGGAAGATTAATGACTCATGTCCTCACAGAAATGTCTCCTCGTTTTTTTATTAATCGAGAAAGGTTACTTAGTCACAAAACCCCTTATTTGTGTGGACTGACGGATCAAGATTCGGAGTTTTAGAACCCCTAATCATCCCTTAGGTGTCGTAAAAGGCGACAGAGGGAATAAGCCACGCAGTACAACATCATTGCAAGGGGAAGAATTTGAAACAAACCCTATACCAGTCCATGTGGCCAGTGTGGTATTGTAGGCCAAAACCTCTTTGATAATGAGAAACCAAGTCTAGTAGTGGTATGTTACCTTAAGTACCTTATTTAGAGAGGATGGACTCAAGGGATTGTGATAGTCACATAACAGTAGGTAGCCCGTCGATTCTGATACCATATACGAGAACCTACTTCCCCTACTCTACCCTACCTCTACCCCAAAGGAACGATAGGTATAGAAGGCTAGGTTTTTTTAAATTCACCTGTAATTTTAGCTACATTTGCACGTGACAAACGCGTGCATGTGACTGCAAGTTACTAAATAAAATATGACGTTAGTTCGGAATAGCGTAATAATGTGTTATGTTTTAAAAACTTGTTTTATGCGCATAACGCTGTAAAAAATACAGCCACTCTTCTTTATTACAATGTTAAAGCAGGGCTAAAGTCTAATGGGTCCGGTTGTTTTAATAACAGCAGTTCCTGGACCCCTCTATTCTTAGGCGCAGAGTGGCACACTGTGTGGTTTTAGTCGGTCCGATTCCGACACACCAATCAGCCGCAAACACCGGTGGGGTGACGGCCCGTGGTATGTATGGTGTAATGGTTTAAAAAAGGCTTAAGTCCAACAAATATAATAATACTTGCACAAATTTCACACACTATCGTCTTACCTGTAGGTACTTTAGTAACCTGACTACTGATAGACATATGTATTTCTAAATATGTACATGCGCATTATATATAAACTATACTTAAACTTAGAATAAAAGATCATACTCATTATATAATTAGTTTGAGTCGAAATCGAATTCACGACCACTGACTTAGCAGTCAGGATCACTAACCACCGCATTCGGTCATCTCACCTTCTTATAACACGATATTTACTTACATATCTTCTTTCATTAATAGTCTTCTGTTGTGTTGTATATGTTGTTGGCAGTGTTTTACATACCAGCTTTATCTTACCAGAATATTCGATATTTAAATGTAACCTTTAAAAAGAAACAGCCTTCGGTATGTACATAATTAATCTATTTCTCGTTAGGTAATAAGTATACAATACAAGTCTTAAGTAAAGATCAAAGTTTAAAATGATAGTAAACGATGAAACTCATTTAGTATTATCTGTGTATTATCTGAACAGAAACATAAGCAAGCATGCGTCACTCCATCCGAAAGGTGAAGTAAACATCTAAATGCACTTTTTTATTGCTACTAGGTACATTTTTTGCAATATATTTTTATAGCACGTCATTTGCAAATGTGGTTTATGTGAAGGGAATTACATTAGGTGTTCTGTATATTTTTTTGGCATCTTTTATGTATAAAGTCAGTTACATACATTATATAAAAATGAGAGTCAAGGGCCGATGCTTGTTTTGTAGGTCTCCTTCGTCCTCGATATCATGGTCCACAATGTTCTACAGCCAGCCCAAGATAAAATATATTAGGTATATAAAATTATATTAGATATATACTTTCATTGTTAGACAACGTAATAATTTATTAATTCAGAATGATTTAAGATTTTCTCAAAAAAAATTATTGAAGCAATTTTACTGATAACAAACTGTCTACTTCTTATCGTGTAACTAATAAAATATTATATAGGTTTATAGAAAACCTCGCACCGTTGCAAAAATTTGCGTATTTCTACGAATTAGAGGTTAGCACTTAAAACTGACTGTATTCTTATTATTTTATTGCAGGATAAAGTTCTTTGGAGTTGTTTTTCTACGGTGTAACAAGGTCCTGACCTTCTTTCATTTTGGAAATTTAAATACATAAGGTAAAAGTATGAATTTTCGAAATACGACAGGACATTAGCATAACCTAAATATGTAGTGTACATAGACGTAAACGACTAGCTTCATGTAATTTGCTTATTACGGCAAGGCTGTTTCTATTGTACGGCAAGGTGTGACGAAACAAGCTAAGATCAAGGTTAGACACATTTTGTTATATTCACGCCGAGTGACGCGGTGGGTGGTAAGCAGAGCGGAAAGCGGAACTGCGTGGACACTGATGTAATTCCGCATTCTTCTTCACAAGTTTCTGAACTGTATAAAGTTTCGACGATATTTGATACGCACGCATCATTTCACACATACCTAGTCAATATGTGATTGTTTTGTTTTGGTTTAAAACTGCTGCTTTAAAAAACCAAATCTAAAATCGAATTTCGAAAATCTTTCAAAATTATAGTTGTTATTTTTGGAAGCTCAATAAAAAAGTCAGTTAAAAAGAAGTATAACAGTATAATAAATAATTAATACCTAAGTACAAGTGCTGACGCCTTATTCCTGTTCAAATAATACGGTAGAATAAACAATATTTACCCCGATCATGACATAAAAATAGCTCGAGAATTTAAACTTTGTCTTTCATATTTGTTGACAACATGCATGTGCGTTTGTTGGTTTAGGATGGTCTCTTTTTTAAAGAAAAAAAGGTACATTATTTACTAATGATCACGACAGTATACATCTGTCGAAGCAAACCCGGCCCCACATTTGGGAAGTTTCCGATAACTCAAAGGAAATTAATTAGTTCCATGTAAAAAAAAAAAGAAACACGTATCTATTGAATTTAATTCATACATTCATGCTGTAAGCATATTGCGACGGTTTCCATAAAATTATAATTCAGTTTTTGAGAAATGTAGCGTTGAAATAAATATGCCGAGTGATAGACGTGTTTAGATAACGATGCCAAATTTAAATTTGATTTACGCAAACCAAAATCAAATGCCAACATGAAAAAGCGGAATGCCATGTTATATTTTTTTGAATATATGACTTTTCATAAATTAAGAAAACGGTTGTAATCAATTGCCTTGCTACCAACATCATTACGACTACCAATGTCACTAATGTAAAAAAATACGAATTACAATGAATGCAGATTTTGGCTTATTCTTAAAGTTATTATAAAAAACAACCTTAGCTTTTCAAAGTCAAAGTCAAATCATTTATTTCCATAGGCCCCAAAAGGCACTTGAACACGTCAAAAATACAAACATCAAACATTATTAATACAAATATAAAAAAAAAAATATAAAAAAAAATATAAAAAAAAACTCAAGTACTGAATTGATCAGTGATAAAAGGATGTAACTCAAGCTCCTTTTTCTATCCTTTATTTTTGAACATTCCAATATTCTTTGATTATATGCATAATTTGAAGATTAACTAGAAGGATTGGCAGGCGAATTTTGCCAATGTTATACACTGCGTTGATATAAGAATTAGGGAAAGGACAAGAAAATAAGAATGAGATGAATTTGAATGAATGCCGTTTATAGGAGGTCAATTCTCAAGAATAGATTAACTCTTGGTGGATGATCATAAGAATAAATGACGTAATCGTCCCTTATACTTTATATTCAGTCACAACTCAGTAAATTACATCACCTTACTTCTGTCGGTTTCACATTCTTAACCGCTTTTCAATAGTAAGACGTGTGCTCACTGCTATTGTTTGAAACCCGCGTTAACATAGATTAAAATTATCAACATCTAAGCGTTCTACACAATGTGTTGCAGATGGTTACGATTGTGCTTAAGATTCCCTTAGGGTGACATAAATAGAATATTTTATTTTCAAATCAAACATACGGGGGAGAACCCTTTACACACGTGCATATGTTTTAAAGTAATTTAAATTATGACGGTATTTGTTTTAGAAATATGTGTGAAATAAATGAACTGAATAAATAAGAATACTTGTTTTCGAAATAAGGAGGCAAACGGATAGACGACAACACGTGCTGGCTATGGAAGTCAAGGGATTTAGAGTGAAAGATATACGTCCTCGAACTAAACGGTTCGGCTCTTCCTTCCTGTACCGTGTAGTCAAAACCTGGTACGTTACTATCAGCTCATGTGTTTCACTCCTACTTTCATCCCACGTCCTTTAAGCGGGGCGTGTAAACGTATGTCACTCGGCTGCCATAATGTGGGGTACTTCCTAACTTTTTTTAATCCCAAGATTATTTGCGATTAGCTACTAGTTCAACCTGTTTTATCTAAATGTTACTTTTTTCACGGAGCGCCTGACATCAACCCCGAGGGCGAACTAAATTCGAAGTTTGAACTAGTTGTCCATATATTAAAATTTGAAGGCACTGACTTCCCAATTAAGATTGCCATAAATGTTTGTGACAACCGGGACCGACGGTTTAACGTGCTCTTCATGCTCATGGCAGTAAAATACCGCCAACTTCTATAATCCAGGCTGTTATTAAGAATTTCTTGTAAGAAAAACCTGAGACCTCTTGATTGGCAGCCGCATACGCTAACAGGCTGCTAGACCAACGACGTAGTCGAAACGTATCCAATCTGTCTAAGAATTAAATATTTTCAAACTGAATTTAAAATATGGAAATTGGTCGTCCAAACTAGATATCAATTAAGTTTCACTAAAACTTTGTATGTGAATAAAGTGGTTGTGACGAGATTTTCAAGCCAATCACCCCGAGTTTTACAGCGCTAGGTAAAACTCAAAGAATGTGGGAACATTTAAACAGTACCTACCTAATTGGCGCAATGGGATTTCACTTAACAGTTAGTGCATTAGTATTTAGTAATTATGCGGATTTATACCATAGATATGGACGAACGGTGATAAATTGATTGCTCACATATTTGCACGCGATCTTGTTGGTAGCTAAATCATTCCACTTGGAAACTACCTCTTCGAGGTTTATATTTAGAAATTAACATCACTGCCTCAGATTGCAAAAAAGCCAGATGGACTGTAAAGAACACGACAATGAATCTAACAAAGTAAATATGAACTAGAAAGCAAATACAATTTTGCGGCAGTATTTGACAACCCGCCATATTGTGTTCACGTTGCGAGTGATTTTTGATTTTATGTTCAAATTGCCGTCTTGCATCATTAAACATTATAAGATTAGATCCGAAAAAAAAAGAAGATGGAATATCTTTTCGCAGGTAAATATAGATTATTTGGTTGCTATAATTATTTATTTACCCGATAATTTTACTGTTGTGTCGGAACACAAAACCTCAACTGTAGTTCGACTGTCATACCAATGTTTGCGATTTTTTTTCCCATTTAATTAGGGAAATCACTTATTAGTCCGGACATTGGTGAACCTTATTTCTATATTTAAGACTTGATTTCAAAACTCATCTGAAAGTATTCTTTGTTGATACATGCAATTATTTCTGAAAAATATTACATATGAACAATTTGTGAATAATTCTACAAATCGCTGTTGTGTGTTTTAATGTGTTTCATGTCTTAAACTTGTGCATATTTGAATGGTTGATATTACAATACTTGATCCCCAGTAGTTACCGTATTACTGCAGAATATTAAGAAAAATATTAATGTTACAAGATTCTTATTTTAAATCTTAATGTTTATCATAAAATAGGGACTTTTTACTGATTTTGGTATTATTACACGCACACAGATGTACGTGTTGCTATAGTGTCGCTGCCGGTTGTCACATAAACTAAAATAATAAATGGCTTCATGTTATTTGACATTTTGGCAAGTACGTTCCTTCTGGCTATGGAGGGTAGAGATAAGGAGTATCATCTGTGTACATGAAAAGTGTCCGTTGAAATGCATTAAATTAGGGTGGCGCCACATTAGCATCAGAGTAAACTTCTTAAAATCAATACACACACTTTTTCATAAAATTTAATGATAAAAAATCAATAAACGTACTATTCACAGTTCAGAAAATAAAATATATTTACTACATTATTTTGTAATACGCAAGTAGTGACAATAATGTTAATTTTTTTACCTCGGCGTACTTCAATTCGTTCACAATTGCTACATTCATACCATAACCTGTGTCTACACCAGCGCCATTCTGGAAGGTTTTTGAACTGTTATTTACAGCTTATGCTGGACACTTTTTTCAATTTTCTTCCATATAAGATAACACTCCTTGTCTCTACCCTCCATACTTCTGGCTTATGGAAAGCACAGGCACTTCAATGTTTCCGACGCCTTGGATATTTCAAACATCGAATAGGTACACAACGCCTTCTAGTCCCAGATTAAGCAGAGCTTGCACTATGGGTACTAAACAATAGAAATAAAAACATTTTTACTTTTTTTAGGAAATACAGACAGATTATACATAGAAAGCACCCAAACCCCGAAACAAACGTTTGCAGATCATACAAATTTTACAAACAATTGTTCCGACTTGGGCGTCGAACCCAAGACTTCAACACAGCGGTCGCATACGCTACCACTGCGCCACCAAACAATCAAACATGACACTTCGCTACGTTACGGTTGTTTTGTCTTCACTTCTTTTGGTAAAATAATTTTGTGTGTGTAATGTTTTATGTGTCGGCAACACATAAAACAGTATGTGACTTACGAGATTGCAGTTCACAGAACACATTTATTTAACGGAGTTGCAGTTCTCTCTGAGTAAAAGTGTTCTGACAACAGGCAGTTGCACTGACAACACGAATGGCGTAGCGGTTACCTTGTCGCTTCCGACTATGCTAGGTGTTGTGGATTTGATCTCTACATTGCACAAAAAGACTAAGAAGAACATTATTATTGTGGATCACACAAATATTCACAATGACGATATTGTTCAGAGTCTGAATGTACGTTGTGTCCGTTTCATGAATGTCTCTGAAGTAGCTCGTGACAGAGGATAATAAATTCATAGTGCGGAGTTATCTTTTATATACAAAGCTAGAGATTATTAAAAATAATGCAACCATAAATATTATTAACAAGTTTCAATAGTTACTGCTATATAGAACGGCGTAGATAATTTATATTTATGGTAGTGGGATTAAAGTGGTGCTAATAAAATGACGCAATTAAAATAAAATAGGTAAATAAATCGGAAACAAATGTCTAAGATTAAGGAATAATTGGTTCTCCAAGGCTTTATGTGGACCAGTTGTCCTTGCACAAAACTCGCGCAACAAAGGATTTGCAACAATTCAACAACACGTATTGACGTATTAATTACATCAAAATAGTAAGAACTAGGGAGATATCTACTCTGGGTCTGATTTCAATTATAAATTATTATTAACTTTAAACATTTCTTTTGATCTAAAATCAGAAGATCTGTATAACGTATAATAACTATAAAATTATTTTTTTAATCTCTAATAATATAAATACCTACATAGATAAGTATGAAATTGGATTCTTTTAGTTTTTTCTATTTTTATTTAAATATAGTAACAAACATTACATGTGTAGTTCTTCTTTAATTAAACTTGCAGTAGGTATTTTAAATTTGGTATTCATCCGTGCTCAAAATTTCCTAAAAAATGAACAAAGAATTATTTATAATTTTTTATGTAGATAACTACAAAAAAAATAGACGCCAATTACAATCAAATATAATATCTTGATATCCTGGTATTATTTAACTATCTTTACGTCTCATGTCATGTAGATAAGATTAGGCACGTCCGTGTATAAACTTGTAAAAGTTATTGTTATCGTCCTTTTAGCTAATGAGAATTATTTTCTTCTATCAAGGTCTATAAATAGTCAGACATTTTCACTATAGAGACTAAAAGATTGACCTTGTGTAAGTAAAACTGTAATAATATGTAAACTTCCTACTTATTTCATAAAAAAATATGAGCAGGTACTTGATCCAATTTGCAAGTAGGTTGGTTGTTGACTTCACCGCCGGATACATTACCATTTAAGGACATAGCGTTATCATGGAGTAGGTGTTACAAACTGTATTTATAATTTCAATATCGCCTACACCGACCAAACAGCTTTTAATTCATTATCATATTTAAGGCCGGTAGTTGCTGAGATTAGTAATCAGTGTCTAACTCAATGTTAAAATAGGTAGTGTGACTACATCACTTTTCATTTGTTTTTTTAACAGGATTCTTGTTTCTTTTGATGACATCTTCTACACTACGAATATTTAGTGTCGTTAGGAACTTTACAAACGTATAAAAAATGGACGCAAAGTATAACCAGACTGAGAATAAAAAAATGTAGATCGTACGAAGTATTGTCCTATGTGGGGACCGAACCTCTACCCTCAATGCAGTAAAATGCGACAAGATGACCCCTTATACCACTACGCTATATACGCAGTAAAATCATTTTCACTATTTGGTTCACAAAATGAGAAATCTCTTAATTTCTGCATTTGCATTTTTGGTTCGTAATTGCTAATCTAGTGTACATTATCGATCAATGACTAAATTTATCTATTTTTCAAATACCTGGCTGCCGCCTGAAAAAATTGATCTCTCTGTCCGTCCTTTAGGCACCCTTATTATAGTTTCTTAGACACATAATATCTGTAGACTTTACGTTTCTATTAAGCAGTCCCTTATTCCATGAGTTGATACAGTAATTGCTTACTAACAAGCTATAACTTTTCACATCATCACTACATAGTATAAAACAAAGTCGCCTTTTCTGTCCCTATATCCCTATGTGCGCTTAAATCTTTAAAACTACGCAACGGATTTTGATGCGGTTTTTTCCAATAGATAGAGTGATTCAAGAGGAAGGTTTATATGTATAATACATGCATCATATACTAAGGTAACATTGCTAATTTTAGAGGTTTCTATTTTATGCCCGTGCAAAGTCGGAGCGGGCCGCTATGTTTTTATATACAACGTTCATAGTTTTTCTGTAGTGTATTTAATTTAATTTAGTATCAGCATTGCACCCGTGCGAAGCCGGGGCGGGTCGCTAGTATCATTATAAAGTTGTGAAAACATTGAGGTTATTAAGGGTAGAGACAGCTCATAGCCCAGTTGCACTCGGTTATCAGAAACAATTACCGAGGGTAAGCAACGACGGCGCGGTCAGTACCTGGATGGGTGACCGCTGGTAGCATGTTACGTGTAGCGTCTCCGTGATTCGGAGGTCACGTTAAGCAGTCGGTCCCGGTTGTTATGTTATTTCTTTCATGGCCATGAATGATGTCACACAGCTATGTATCCTTGTAATAGAATTTGCACAAAAGCTGATGAATGCATTGCGTAAATTAATATAACCTTACTTCTTTTATGATCAGTATTTTTGAAACATTGTTTACATATTTTATACTATATTTATTGGCTCATATTATGCAAAGTAAGGCTGTAGATAGGTAAGAAAATACAAAGGTTTTCCTGTACCCAGTAGTTACCTTTGCAATCTTGTTGACTACCTACTTCAGGAATGTAAAACCTTTTTTCTTGATTAAAAATTAAAAATAATAGGTACTCCTTTAAAAGTATAAATGTACAACTCATGAGAAACTGACAGTCTTTTTGTTTTAATTTTAAAACCACATCAAAAAACCCCACATTCAGACCAAGGCAAATTTTTGAAAAATTCGGATAATCGCAAAATTTTAATATTTATTTCATTAAACCCACGTACGAGTATTTCCTTCCCACTTGACATAGGCAGAATTGTCGACATCGACACAGCTTGTCATATATTAAAGAGAAAGAAAGAAAGAGAAACTGACAGAATAAATATCACGAAATCAATGTGATTGCAACGAATAGTGCCAAGGCTTGTTATCATTATCTAAAGAGTTTAAGATTGTTTAGACTTACACTAACTCACATTAACAGCAGCTATATTGAGTACATACTATAGGAACATAAGTCTGTTAGACACAACAAGTTTGAACCTGTGTGGTCAGTCATTATCAGTAGTGTGTAAATTCCTAAGTGCATTTGCGATTCAAAAAAATCGGACCTCCATCAAGCACCTCCATCTAGCCCCAATCTAAGCAGAGCTTGTATTATGGGTACTAGAGAACTGATTTATATACACATTTACTTTTTTTGTAAATACTTGTATATAATACATAGAAAAACACACAAACTCCGAAACAAATTTAGTCAAACACAACACAAACATTGAGTCCAACCCCGGTACCATTTTATTCAACTGTTGCTGCTACCACTGCGCCACCGAGGCACTAAAAAACCAATAAAAGTACCTAATAAACTAGAGACACCCTACATGAGGCTGTATAATCTAAAACTAGATAGTATTGGTATTATGCTAATTAGATTGCTGAGGAACATACATATATAAATAATCTGAATACCTGCAGATTGGTTCATGGCTCAGTAGTAGCCACATAGTGAGTCTAAGATGGATGACCATTCTTGGTATGCCGAGCTACTAACCTACCTCAGAGTGTTTAGCTGTCGGTCCTAATTGCTATTTGAAAAACTTGGGCAATATGTGGGTGAATGTAATAGCATTCTCGCTCTTTCCTGCACGGAGAAAGCAAGAACACTGTATTATATAGCTAAAATGTGTATGTTAAATAGTTCATAAGTTGTATTTTTATGAGGGCGACATTATCACTTCGTGACTAAGCCCTCATTAAATAAATAAAGAAAAAAAAACTTGGACAATGTCTATAGGTCATTCAAGCTCTCAAAAAGTCTAACAAGTCTTTCTACAGTATTCCAATATCATCTAATACTTGGCATACTTGGAGGTTTAATGACGGTTGCTGCATAAGTGGTTGAAAAAAACACCTTACTTAAAAAAAAAAAAGCATATATACACTTCCTGGGTGAATGTTAACCCTTTAGCTAAGAATTAGAATGACTAACCACAAGAATATTACACCTGTTATCAGTGTCTAGATATTTTATTAAACAAAGAAAATTATTCATAGCATTGCAAATTATTTTCTCTTTATCTTTGCATTCTACACTAATAATGCTGATAAAGACCATAAACCTTAAGTTTTTCTGATAAGACAACACACAATTTCAACTGTTAAATGGAACAAATCATACAACATTGAAGAAATACATATATTTATTATCTCTTAAAGAATACAAAACAACTAAGATTATGATATTACATACATTTTGCATACAACATATATTAGTTTGCTTAAGACCAAATGAACAAGTTTGAATGCTGTAAACGAAAAGCAAATGTTGGTCCCGACTGCATTCTAATAAGAAATATTTGATTATACACAAAGACATTGTCCGGTACAAAATGTAATAATGGTGGTATAGATTAAAAAGTATGTATAAGAAACTAAATTATTTGTGCATAAGTCATTTTATCACATTAAGCATACATTTACTCCTTAAAGCAGTACAATGCGAACAATTTTCTTTAAATGGTGCTTTTAGATATTGATATCAAATAACATAGTTTTACTAATATAAACTTATTATTAATTTAGTTACACAGATTATATAGCAAACTCTTTAATAGGCAACAAGTATAATCACATGGAATATTTTCAATTTAACAATTTATATAACCTGGTAAATATCAGTTCTTTAACTGGGTCCAGCTAAGCTTGGGCTCTGTGATATTATAATAATCGTTATATTTAATACTACTTATCACAAGGTGATTCTGTACAATAGTTGGCCACTTTATAAATATAATTAGTAAGTAGATATACAAAGTTACAAAATTTTTGCAAAAGCAAATGTTTAATATTTTTCACATTTTTTATTGGGAAGTTCAATATAGTGTAAACAAGTTTTATGTGTGAATTTAATTCACTCTTAAGTTTTAGTATTCTAATAAAGTTTGTAAAAAAATATCAAACTGTTTGCTATAATCTTTTTCTATAGATATAATGTGTGCACATTTAAAATATCTAGGCTTTTACAAAGGTTCAGTCGTAATTAGGTCAATAGTAACTTGCCTTTGTTACAGAGTGGTATAAATAAGTATCCATATCAAAGGGTTTCAGTTTAAATGCTTTGTGCGATGGTAGATTATCCACTAGGTTCAGCTGGAGCTGGAGCCTGAGTTACCGGAGCCGGGGCAGGTGCCGCAGAGCTGCCACCACTTGTGGCCCATACAATAATTATAATAAGTACAATTATACCAATAGCACCAATAATCAACATCATCTTTAAGTTTTGCCACCAATACTTTCTTTTCAGTTTGCCAGCTTGCTGTTCAAACTGTGCAGCACCATGTTGCAGTGCATCAGCTCGATTGTCAAGTTCTGACAACTTTTGGTCCCTCTCTAAAACTTTCTCGACATTAACGCGCATAATACCAACGACTTCATCAACTTTAGCTTGAGTTTGTGCCAAGCGCTTGTCGCTTACTACTCTAGGGCCAGAACTTCCGCCTTGTTCTTCCATTTTGAAGCACTTTCGGTGACTGTGTATCTATTTACAATGAAAACCGATCTCCAACTGAAGTTAGACACACAACACAAATCCTTAAAATTATACTGATTTAGATATAAAAATATGGTTAAATCACAAAGCAGCGAAAATAAAATTCTCGAATGAAAAATGACAGAAGTACAATCAGAATCAGCGTGACACATTTATTATGACGTCATGGTATGATTACGTTTAAAAACCAATTTACACACATCTAACCAATCAGATAAGTTTTTTGTTGTTAACGATACTAGCTATTGGTCAATTGCATAACGTGATGATTCGAATATGACTGTAGAACAGTGTTGGCTATGGTCACTAATTGTAACAATAAAAGATAATTTTTATCTTAAAAATAACTTTAATTAAGGAGTTCCCTTTCTTTTCAAATAAAAATTTTTAGGTTTTAGCTAATGATGATATAGTTAAACCAACAATTAGACAGAAGATAATAAATTTACTCTGGCAATCATTATCAACACCATTGCCAATGGCTGAATGGCTTTTTTCCAATCTGTCACCCGGTTCTGAATAGATTGCTATTTTCAACGCCGGTGTTTAATTCTAATTTAACTAAAACAGACAAGCATAATTACAAGATGGTAAGATATAATTTGTGTTTTACTACATTGTGAATGTATATTCGGATTGAAGTTATTTGAATTTCAAATATTTTGTCTATAATCGCACTAAATCGGAACCGTTGTTCATCTTGCACGTGTGTCATTGATCACATGAAATTGTTGTTTAGGTGTCCCTGAATCCGACAAGAATATTGAGAAATGAAGCTGAAGAAGAAAAGGCAGAAGTTGCCCGTTTGTCCAGTTTCATTGGAGCTATCGCCATAGGAGATCTGGTAAAAAGTACTTTAGGCCCTAAAGGTATGGACAAAATGTTGGTTTCCTGGGGAAGAAATGCTGGCCAGGTAATTATTGTCACTTTACACAAACTTTTAATGGTATATTTCGTTTTCCAATAAGAATTTCACTTACTTAAGTTTTATATTTTGTAGGTTGAGGTTACAAATGATGGGGCTACTATTTTGAAATCTGTTGGAGTGGATAACCCTGCTGCCAAAATTTTAGTAGACATGTCTAAAGTTCAGGATGAAGAGGTTGGAGATGGCACAACTTCAGTCACTGTTTTGGGTGTGTATGCATTTGTTTAGAATGTATGTTGTCATCTCATTAGTATTTTAGTTGAAACTCTTTGTATTTCTTAAGTGATATATAATAAATTAGTTATCATTAGCCTGTTGCAATCCATTGCTGAACATGGCTGACTTTATATTAATTATTACATAATTTTCAGGATAGTATATAGCAGCTTAAAATTCATGATCTCTCCCTTTTATATTTAAAATAGAATTGCTAATAAGACACCTTGAAATAATTGTGCAGTTTTATTTTAAATTAAGATTAAAGTATAACTTAGATGTAATAACAATACAATAAAAAAAAATCATACTGATCAGATTAATGTGATTTAAATTGGATTTTTTGATTTTAATTAGATTATTTTATTTTGTTTACTTTGTTGTCTCTTTTATTACTTTAATGGTCTGTTGTTCATCAAATGTAAATGACGTATTTTGATTAAATTTAAAAATTAATACAATTAAAAGGTTCCACTAAAATCAACAATTTAAAAAACAGTAGTGTTGAAAAAATAAAATTAGCGACTCATCAAGGTATTCTAATTCTTAAAGTAAAAGTACACTATCTGTAATACTTATCGCTTTGCATTGAATTAGTGCATAATTATTTCTGAAATATTTGATAACTTTTAGAACATGTCCTGAGTCTTGTAGCATTTGGAATCCTGGAACTGTGTTGGTAATTGCTCGCTCGCACAAGTCCCTAGACAATTTTAGGCCGATTTGATTGCAGTAAATATTTAAGTTGAGTTGAGTTATTACATTAGCTATTTGCCAGTAAAAGTTCCGTTAAAATCGATATAGCCTTTCCAGATATTAGCCAGAGTAAACAGACAGACAGAAAAAATTGTACAATAAAAAATTTTGGTATATGTATGCAGTTATTTTAATACTACGGACTCCAACTTTATTTTTTTGGATAGATAATGAAGGATCTTTTGTTAAAGTTGAGTGAATAAGCAGCAGACTAAGGCAGTGTTTCACTGGTTGCTAATAAGCTTCAGATAGCTTATCTGACAGATAATTTGATGTACCTATCTTCCATATAAATTGTGTCAAACCATCTATCAGTTCAGCTATCCAGAACTTATCTGTAACTGGTAAAATATTTAACTTCACTATTCTGTTTGAAAATTAACTTTTTTTTATTTAATACTTGAGCTGTATTTTTTTTAAATATTGTTTTAAGTTGTTCATAATATATGTAGGTTATCATAATATGCTATTTTTAGATTAGTTTGCTGCATTACTGTAAGTATTTTTTAATTGTGGTTTTGTTTCTGTTTATTTAGCTGCTGAACTGCTCAGAGAAGCTGAAAAGCTCGTAGAACAGAAACTGCACCCACAGACAGTCATTGCCGGATGGCGTATTGCTGTTGATGCTGCCAAACAGGCTTTGTCTGATTCAAGCTTTGATCATCAGAAAAACTTTAATGAGGCATCTCTGCGCGCCGACCTTGAGAACATTGCTCGTACCACACTTAGTTCTAAGATTCTGTCTAATCACAAAGAGTAAGTAATAAGCTGGATATTTATATTTGTCTAAATAGGATATTTTTTAAATATGATATTGTTATTTTTAAAAATTTGCTAAAAGGGTAAAATAAACATAAAAAAACTAATGAAGTCTGTGTAAAACATTTATGTCTGTATACATTGAACTAAAATAGCAAATATTGGTGCTTATTCTGTAGTTGCAGCACAAAACTAAAATTTCTCTCAGAATTACAGAAATTTTATTCAAGTTAGAACATTGTTTGCCAGGACTAATTTTAAGTGATATTTAGCTTTTTTTTCACGTCAAATATTAATTTCATATTTTGTGTATCTGAAGTTATGCATATATTGAATAAAAATATTATTTTCAGACATTTTACAAAGTTAGCAGTCGATGCAGTACTTCGCTTAAAAGGATCTGGTAACCTTAAGGCTATTCAAATAATCAAGATCTCTGGTGGTTTATTGGAGGAATCTTTCCTGGATGAAGGTTTTCTTCTAAATAAGAAGGTAATCAATCATTTCATCATTAGGTAATTCATTACATAAAGATACAGTATTTTTATAGCAACTTAGAAAGTTTTCTTTGGTTTTTAAATAAATAATTTAGTTAATGTATTGCACTGATATTATCTTTATAATGCGTTTCAAATAAGAATAGGATTCGAAATCCGCCATCTTGCATTTGTCATCAACCTCAGATACTTTTGTATGGTGTGCAAAAAAAAAAAACGAAAATTTTCAATTACAATGCGTTTCAAATAAGAATAGGACTGGATTTTAAACCGACTTCAAAACAGGAAGAGGTTCTCAAATGGACTGTATATTTTTTATGTTACCTCATAACTTTCGACTGGGTGAACCGATTTTGATGATTTTTTAATTTAAAAGCTGGTGCTTCCCGTGTGGTCCCATTTCCATTTAGTACAGTTCTTGAAGTCGATTTGTTTTTGGTAAAATTTATGATTATGTGACTGGTAATCGTAAATTGGACAAATGTAGGGCAATATGGCGGTTTTCCAATCCTATTCTGATTTGAAACGTATTGTACATGGTACAAAATGAAGTTGCTGGTGCTGTCTGTTCTCTTTGAGATCTTTTAAACTGCTCTATAAATTTTAATGCAGTTTTTAGCAATACATAGTGATTGAAGAGGTTGGTTTACATGTCTTCCCATAACTTATTTTTAATCAAACGTGTATTTAGTAAAGATAAAGGTGTCAGAAGCAGACTATTATTATTAAATTACGTCTTTTCTATCTTAAACAGGTAGGAGTTCATCAACCGAAAAAGTTAGAAAACGCCAATATTTTGATAGCTAATACTCCCATGGATACTGATAAAATCAAGGTGTTTGGTTCTACCATCAAAGTAGACTCTATGGCTAAAATTGCTGAACTGGAAGTTGCTGAAAAAGAAAAAATGAAAGATAAAGTAAACAAGATTCTTGGCCACAAATGCAATGTCTTCATTAACAGGTTTGTAGTTCTTTCAGACATAGTAGTTAGAGAGTTAGTAAGAACAGAGAGAGAGAGAGAGAGAGAGAGAGAGAGAGTGAGTTTTTTTAAGAAACCATGAGGGTTTGTTAAAGAAATAATAAAGATGTTAGGAACATTAAGCAGCAAAAGTAAATGGTTTCTTTACTTATTTTCAATTAAAAGGTTTTTAGACTAGTATTCCATACATAAGTGATTCTGATTCCAAACTAGGTAGAGTTAATGGTATCCAGACTGCTGATCAACATCTCTTTTGTACATTAATCTATACTAACATCATAAAGCTGAACCAGTGGTCCGATTTGAAAAATTCTTTCAGTGTTGGATAGTCCATTTATCGAGGCAGGCTTAAGGCTATATATCATCACGCTAAGATGCTAAGACCAATAGCAGCGGAGCCCCAATGAAGAATGTTAAAATCACGGGGAACATTATTACGCTACGGGCAATAGTAGACGTTAATGAGGTTGCGAGGGTCAGCTAGTTAATACAATAATGTGAAAATAAAAAATCCCTTAAAATAAATATCTCTCACTAGAGGTAAAAAATAAAGTGCTTACAGGAATATTAGTAGAAAAAAGCTCTTAATTTGAAATGCTTATGGGTTAAGGCCTTTAATGTTTTTCACTGTTGTTTTCCTAACTTTAAAGTGTGAGCTGCTTGTTGATTTGCTACCAAATCCTCATATTTTATTAATTAGTGCATGTAGCTCTATTACTATCAACTTAAATAAATTAACTGAATCCTCGAATATCG
The DNA here is from genome assembly GCA_916048165.1 of Spilarctia lutea. Classification (NCBI taxonomy): domain Eukaryota; kingdom Metazoa; phylum Arthropoda; class Insecta; order Lepidoptera; family Erebidae; genus Spilarctia; species Spilarctia lutea. Next base: position 11,339,333 of record OU696475.1, on the reverse strand, counting down.
AACTTAAAACATATAATATGTTTACAGACAGCTCATCTACAATTACCCAGAGCAGCTTTTTGCCGACGCGGGCGTCATGGCGATTGAACACGCTGATTTCGATGGTATTGAACGGCTTGCGCTTGTAACTGGTGGTGAAATCGTTTCCACATTCGACTCACCGGACAAAGTTAAACTGGGACACTGCAAAGTCATTGAGCAGGTTGGTACAAATATCATTTAAACAAGATAAGGTTTAAATTAAAGCTTTGTTTGCAATTTCTACCTCGGCTGATTTAGGTTTATTTGGTAGTTGCTAGTATTTAACTAACTAAAATGATTTTCAAGTGCAAATAGGGGTTTTTACTCTTGTAAGGTAAGATAAATTCGGGGAAATAAGATTGTTATTTTAAGTAACTTGGTAGGCTGTTTTTATATATATATGTTTCTTACACGTTACTTAAACGAGTATTTAACTTCAAATTGCCGCAGCTGGAAATATAGGATTTGAACTCTTGCCCTTTCGACCGTAATTCATAACGGTTAATAACCGTATGCACTATAAATGACAGGTTTAAATAGATGAATAATGCTGTTATGGTGTTATGAAAAGACTATATGTAAGTAATGACTTATAAATATTTTTCAATTAGTCAAGAAATCCAATGCTACCCTTCTTGCTATAAATACGGTAAGTCGTACGGCCAAGTAAAGCAACTTACTGTATGTAAAGAATAGGAGCAGAATGGAACTTGATGAAATTTATACAATAAGGAACTTACGCAATAACTTCTTACTGGCATAGTTATAATTTTCTAGTAAAATAGGAATAAAATACATGTATTATCATGGAAAAGAAACGATAATCAAAATAACAAAAAAATTACAAGGCCTCAATATTACTATCGTGTTTATGTTGCTACTTGTTTCCTCTTCAGGCTCACTGTCGGAAGAGTCATCACTTTCCTCCATTTCAGGCGCAGAATGCCTAATGTTCGCTATGTATTGGTTCACTGTCACTTTTATCACCTGCCTCCTCCAAAATGTTTTCTTGTAGCGTGTCCTATATATCTTCGCTTTCAGAGTCACTATAAATCTGAAAAATTTGTACAATGGCGTATTTGATAGTTGGCCACTCATTTTTGTAGTTTTACAATATCAATCCTGAAAAAAAGTTAGTTCTATTTACAATACCAAATTATATTATTTGTATGGCAAACAATTATATGAGACCCCTGATCCTTAAACTAGGATTTCTTATATAGAGAATTAGTGGCATTGCTTCGACTGCAAACATAACTGAGTGACGAAAGTACAGGCGCACATATTATGTTTTTTTAATATTTAATGTTGGTATTATTTAATGTAATATATTAAATAAAAATGTGGTTAATGTTACAGGTTTTGATTGGTGATGAGTGCCTCATCCGTTTCTCGGGAGTGGAGTTGGGATCCGCTTGCACGGTTGTGATTCGTGGTGCAACACAACAAGTGATCGACGAGGCCGAGCGATCTCTGCACGATGCTCTTTGCGTACTAGCAGCGACCGTCAAAGAACCTAAAGTTGTTTTCGGAGGCGGTATGTATTCTAGTTCCGTTATACAATACATTATAATGTGTTTTTACTGCACTTGTTTTTGTTTAAAAGGACAGTTCACTAAGTATAGGTACTCCCGAGGTCACAAGGATTTTACAAACATACATAAAACAAACAACACCTAGATATAGGATAATTAATTTGAAGTTACACGGTTTGGTTCCGCGTGTTGTTTGTTCCCAAAACAGCGCAGTTATAGTCTGGCCACTGAGAGAATGCGTTTCTGACAGGTCGTGATCCAATGGGCGATGTAACTTTGAACTGGCGTACAATTTATGGCAAAATTTTAAATATCTTTTATTAACCTTAATAATGAGTAATAATATAAAAAATTTAATAATCATGCCAATGTACAATAAACGTTTTATTTTGGGCTAAAGTTATTAAAAATTAATCAATTAATTAATTTAAGAACAATATTTTTTTAAAGTCTAACGACGTCAAACGGCGCTGTTTCAAGGTTATGTCAATAGTTTGTTTTTGTAGTGATGTGACAAAATAATACTGAATTGTAACTGAGTATTTTTGGAATCGTAATATATTCTGTCGGGTCGATATATTGTTAAATAAAACGTTCTAATTTTATAATATATAATTTTATTTAATTATCTTTATTGAATACACAAAAAAACAGTTGAACAAGATGAGTTACAAAGTATGTAAAGATGTCGTACAGTCGAATGTTGTCACCATTTCAGGGAAATGTGCCGAAATGCTTTGGGCATTTATACGAACGACATTAAAGGTCCTGGGGACATCGGAGAAATTATTCGAGAGTGTGTGTAATGTACTTAATACATATTTAATATAGTTTATAATACGATATAGGTACGACCAAACCAAACTTATGAAAATAATTGTCGTGATATCAGTCAGCTGAATTAAAAATAAATGAAAAACTATTTTTATCCTTTATATTTGTGGTAAAAAGAATTACTTTTCTAAGACAAGCAAAAAAAATCGACGGGTTGCACTCCGGGAGTGCCGGCAGAAGTGAAAACTTGAATATTAACGTTGTGCATTTTTGATATTTTGGAATGGTTAGAGAATAATTTTGTACGTATTGCTTTCATTATCAGTATAAAAGTACTATTATTTATGTGGTGGAATACAATATTCATTTATTGCGCTGTCGTACACAAACATGACAATTTATATTACATACACACACGAACATTCGCGCCCTGCGCCGCCTGTCCTCTCTCCATCCGTCTTACGAATTTTCGATCAGGCCACGTGACCTGACGCGAGTTTATACGTCCTCTCTCCATCCGTCTTACGAATTTTCGATCAGGTCACGTGACCTGACGCGAGTTTATACATTTTTACCCATTCCAAAAAAGTACATAGCTCCGCTAAAGAAGTTTTCACTTCAAAAATTGATAATTGGGACAATGTCGTTTTCATTGACGAGACATGGCTGAACACCAATCACGAGCTTTCTCGTTCTTGGACAGATGACACTCAAGCGTCGACGTCGAAAGTGCCAATCGGTAAAGGAGCACGTCTCATAATATGCCACGCTGGTTGTGCGAAGTATGGTTTTGTGGAAAATGGTTTATTAGCATTTGAGTCAAAAACTACTACTGACTACCACGAAGAAATGAATGCGGCTGTATTCAAGGAGTGGTTCCAGGATGTGTTGCTACCTGGCCTTCAGTTATAATAATGGATAGCGCCCCTTATCATTCGGTGCAAATAAATAAAGCACCTACTCAAGCTAATAGAAAAGAGGAATTGGTGGCTTGGCTGCAAAGAAGTGGCATTGACGCAAATATGTCAATGCTAAAAGCTGAGCTGATGAAATTAGTCAACGACCATAAGCTATCAAATATTCGATACGAAATAGATGAGCTGGCTCTGGAGTACGGTCATCGCGTTCTCCGAATTCCTCCATATCACTGCCAGTACAATGCCATAGAGCTAATCTGGGCTCAAATTAAAGGTTATAAAAAAGATGAAGACGCTTTTAAAAGAAGCATGCGAAAAAGTCACAAGAGATTACTGAATGAAGGTGGTTGAAAAAACTAAAAAAATGATATTTGATGACTTTGACCGCGATATTCGTATAGAACTATAGACACTATGATTGATAATAACAAGATAATACATGTTGGTGAAGATGTCAGCGAGTCCTCAAGCGAATCGGAGTCGGATAAAATTTTGATTGGACATTATTGAAATCTTAAAACTATGTATTTCATAATATATATTTTTCAATAAATACAGTATTTTTATTTTCTTTCCCTTGGTTACATTCAGAAAATACGATTAAATTTAATTCATCCGTCAACAATTTTGTTAATATTGTGTTTGAAATATAAAATATATCTAAATTGAATAATTATGCATAATGAATGCTATAAATACTGTTACCAAATATTATTAATGATATTCATGGTACATCACTACTCATGACGGATTTACAAGTGTCAGAAACGCATTCTCTGAGTGGCCGGACTATAATAGCCCTGAGGTTTTAAAACAACACACTATCGGTTGCACTGCTAAGTACTACAGCTACACAAGTAGGCTGGTGTTTCGAAATGTACATTCAATTATTGCCTTTTTCTTTCAAATATGTTTGTGTTTTTAATAATATATTCTGATCAAAATTAAAAAAACTACACTGAATTGATAATCGAAGAGTGACTATGAATATCATTGTTGTTTTAATTTCTATTGTATAATCTTCATTTACATAAAATGAAAGGTTAATTTTTATCCCATATGTGTCGTAAAAGACGACTAAGTGAGTAAGTAAACTACGCACTTTACCGTCACTGCAAAGAGAAGGAAATCTTGAAACAAACCTTCCTCAAACCTGACGGGACTGCGAGTATAGTAGGCCAAAACCTCCCTTCGTGACTTCGTGACGTAGCATATGCGACTGCTGTGCTTGAGGTCCAGGGTTCGATGCCCTGGTCGGAACAAATGTTTGTATGATCTACAAATATTTGTTTCAGAGTTTGGATGTTTTCTATATTTGTGTTTGTATTTACAATAAAAAATATATCACTCGTCTAGTATCCATAACACAAGCTCTGCTTAGCTTGGGACTAGATAGCATTGTGTGAAAAAACAAAAAAAAACTTATACACCCAACAGAAGTGATAACTTAAACCAATCTAAGTTGAACTATTTAATACTGAAATTGTTTAGCTTGAGAAAAGCTTTTTACTTTCCGAAATATGAATGGGCCGTATTTGTCGTGAGAGAAGAGGTGCCTGCCTACCGCTGTCGTATGCGTGAGAGAAAAGGAAGTCAGACAGACTGGCGCCGTAACGCGTTACGTAACGAAGCTGTTTTCTATCCCTCATTAAGGTATAAAAAAAGTTTGAAGAAGGTTTAAAGTAAGTGTGGGTGTGTAGGTGCGAGCGAGATGCTGATGGCCGAGGCGGTGTCGCGCGTGGCGGCGCGCACGGCGGGCAAGGAGGCGGCCGCTACGGAGGCGTTCGCCGTCGCTTTGCGCCGCCTGCCGGCCGCCGTGGCCGACAACGCGGGCTACGACTCCGCCGATCTCATCGCGAGACTTCGAGCTCACCACGCGCAGGGCGAGCTCACCATGGGACTTGGTACGAGTAACTCGACTACCTACCTAATCTCTTATGCCTTATCTTCTAGGTACGAATAGTAGTATATTATACGGGGCGTAAGCTAAAATTGTACCTATAAAAAATAAATTGAGGAACGGTATTTACGATTCGTAGTCTGTTGTAGAAAATTTTTACACGATGACGATTCGTTAAATATAGGAACCGGGCATTATTCACTCACTTTTTTAATTCACCCACAAGGGAAAATCGACAATTTTCAACAGAGAGCTGAGTTTATTTTAGAACCGTTCTTTATATATTTACGACTAGCTGAACCTCGCGGTGTTATCTGCAGTTATTAGTTTAGGTACATTGTTTTTTTTTTATCTTACAATTAAAATAGCCTATATTATTCAGTGATAATGTAGCATCCAAATGGTGAAAGAGTAAAAAGTTAAAAACCGTTCAGTACTTTTTGACCCAATTCGTTACAAACATACTTACATACAAACCTTTCCTCTTTATAATATTAGTATAGACAAAAGCGGGGTACCTAGTTTCTTTAATATTTTTTTCCATATATTTTCACTCAGAACCCTCAACGAGCCCATAGAATGTTAAATAAAAGTAATAATATAATTGTGGTCGAACGAGGCTAAAAGGAGAAGCTCTAAACCTAATTATAATCAATACCTTAGCTAGTGACTCGTCTGTAGTAGCAAGGAAGACGACTCAGATAATCCAGACATGTGAGAAGCTACTCTGAGACCCTAGCTGGGGTCTACAAGAAGAACCATGGAAAACTATTTTATATTTATGAACAGAAATAAGGCTAAACTAGTTTTAGCCCAAAACCGCCATTAACACCTACGTTCTTCACATCTACGTATGTCGAACCTAATGCTTGTAGTTAACTACAAGAGAATATGAAAATTGAACTTTTTGAACTACATTTAATTACAATTGTCACCTGATTACCGTGGGAGAGCTACGCTTCGGCATGAATGGGCCGGCTCGACCGGAGTGATACCACGGCCTCACAGAAAACCGGTGTGAAATAGCGCTTGCGCTGTGTTTCACTGAGTGAGTGAGGATACCGGAGGCCCATACCCCCAACCCCTCCCCCCATTCCGTCTCCCCATCCCCCAAAGGTTGGCAACGCACTTGTGACGCTTTTGGTGTTGCGGATGTCCATGGGCGGCGGTAATCGCTTACCATCAGGTGATGCGTCTGCTCGTTTGACACCTATTCAATAAAAAAAAAAAAAAGATTTATGCCCGGTTCCTATATTTAACGAATCGTCATCGTGTAAAAATTTTCTACAACCGACTACAATACCGTTCCTCAATTTATTTTTTATAGGTAAAATTTTAACTTACGCCCCGTATAATATACTACTATTCGTACCTAGAACGGATCGTTTTTCAAATATAGGAACTGGGCAATAAAGGACAAAATATGTTATACTTTCACAGATATGCAAAATGGATGTGTGGGTGATATGAAGAAATTAGGTGTGACCGAGTCGTACGTTGTGAAGCGACAAGTGCTGGTGTCCGCCGCCGAGGCCGCTGAGATGATCCTCCGCGTCGACAACATTCTAAAGGCCGCTCCGCGCCGTAGGGGACCCGACCGTCGTCCTTGCTAGTGTCCTACATTGTGCACACAGTACTACATAAATACAAGTGGGATAACTGAGCATAAACACAAATACATACATACAATTGATAAATTTAGAGATCATCGTATTCGCTGGGTGGGAGAATAAAATAAGCCCTAATCTAATCACAGACAGTATTTTGTACAAATTTTGTTTTAAGTATTAGGGTTTAATTTATCGATTTATTGTTTATGTTATTAAACCCACTAGATAGGTAGGCGTACGTCGGTACGTCGTCTATTATCATTTCATTCTTGTATTAGAGAGGCAATATCAATCAAAAAACAGATCAAACTCGCCCTGTTGTACATGAATATATGGTGCAACTAAAATGTAAACTTCATGAGTCTATGGATGGAGAGACCTAAAATATTTAAAAATATTAGATTTTTGTAACACTAATTATATTAAATTTTATATATGATTATATATTTCTATATCTTAGACACTGGTAAGATTTACATTTCCATTCAATTAATTGCAAGTTGTACCACTTCTATTTATGTCTTTGTATTATTTACAATACAGCTTAAAATACTTTATTTTGAAACTTACTATAATAAGTTTAGCAATAATACATAATACACAACATTGCATTTTATAACTACATGGTTTAAGTTTGTCTTATTTTACAAAGGAATGTACTGAAATTCAGTAAATTTGGAATAACTATTTTGAGTTTTAATTGTGGACTATTGTAAGAACAAATATTGATTTTAAACTAGTGTTTTCTAGTTATGTTAGAATTCATATTGAGCTGCGCTAGTTCCATTACTTGATTAGCTTTTAGCTTTAATGGCCGGTAATGCCTTCGTATTAATGTATTAACAAATAATTTAATAAAATTGTACCAGAAAATGATTGTTTTCATTATCCGTGGTGAGCGCGGCAATATCTGCTATATTGCTATGCTATATAGTATTGGTTTTACAGACAAACATCAAGACTTGGCCTGAATACACCTGTACGATGTATGTAACAATCTGGTAATTCTGACTGTAGTTGTCGTCTTATGACATGATCAATGGCGTGCAAGACATTTAAATTCAAGTTAGGACAATCATGCGGGAAAACCCTAATTACGCGAGATAGGACTACTAATTTTATGTAGTTCATCTTTTTCCGCTAGGTGGCGCTGCAATGTGTTTTAAAAACGCGCGCCACGTGACCATCAGAGGCCTGGTGCGAGTTTAATTCACATCAATGGAGTTAATCTGAAAAAACAAAAAGACGAACAATACGGTAGATGACTATCGTAAATAAATAACGATGTCTCCTTCATTAATTTAAAATGAATAGTACAAAACATCTAAGGAATATAATTATTACATTTTCATTTCTATTATAAAGTTTAATCAAATAAAAATTGTAATAAAGGTTTCATCTACTCAATTGAGCTGATGGGTCACCAAACCTGATAATAAGTGACTACCGCCGCCCATGGACATTGCAACATTGGTGTTACACTGTCTATGGGCTGGTGTTGATGTTAGGGATAGCTTTTCGCGACCACAATAATCGTCGAAAATTTCGTGGCACTTTCGCGTCTCGTTCAACGTAGTTGCGCAATGTACAATAGCGAAGAAGCTTGTGGCGTCTCGCGTAATGATAAACTCTAGTCGTGCGAACGGAGCTGATACACTCTTTTTAATAATTTGAATGCAGACAATGCAGAATGGGTGACACACACCATGGCGGCTTAGTTATTTTCTTAACGCCTTGCTCGAAGGACCCGTTATCATAGAGGGAAGGAAACTCGTGCGCTGGTTTTAAATGCTCGACACAGAAGGGATGAGCTGAACCGCTTAGCTCGAGAGCATATGTCAGCTACTCTAAAGCGGTGGCTTTCTAGGCCAGCACGTGTTGTCATGTAGTGGAAAGAAGTTGGTATCTGTGTGAAGAGCTCGTCGGAACACTAAAGGCGATAGTGGACTGCCATAGAGGCGTCTCTACGCAACTGTAAAGGCTCAAGAGACTAGGCTTTGAATCTTTTGATGTCTTGAAATCTTCCCTCTGTAAAAAGTAAAGAAGGAGTTGCTTATCATTGATTTTTCCTGTGAAGTCGTTCCTAAAGGAGTGAAAAGGGGATTCCAAGTTTGTATGGAGGACCAAGATAACGTTAGTTTTTAGCTTTGAAACTTAGCGAGTTTTATGCTTTAACTAAATAAGCAACTATCTGTGTTAGGGTTTTTCTAAACTCAACCCTCTAAAGGGTAAAATGGGGTAAAAAAAGTTCAATATGGGTATCGTTTTTAAGATTTTTGGCTGTTGGTAACGATAATGACATCGGTATTAAATTTTAACTATGCAGACATGAAACATCATGAACTATCATCATCATTATATTAACAATAGACTAACATATTAAATTGGAAGACACACATTGATCTTATTAAAAATAAAGTAACTCGATTTACATACGCCCTATTTCAGCTTAAATAGGCGTTAAAACCTCCTAAAGTATGATATGGAACCAGACTAACAGTCAAAACTTTACACAGAAATATGGTGGAAGTCATAATTTTAACTGGGTGTTCGCACGGAGAAATTTAATAGATATGTAGGGGTATTTGTCCACGGGCACTGAAGTTAATAATAACGAATATTTGTATATAATGTTCGTATAATTACACACTTAACAATTATTATAAACACGGTAGATACACGGGAGAGTAGAAGTTAAACACGCACACAAGTCAATAGAATTTAGTAAAGATATAGTTGAATAGGAATGAAAATTAGAAATTACAATAGATAAATTATGATGGCGTTAAGCGTCAAGCAACAATGTAGTAGCGGGAGCCCGAGAAAACAAGCGCGGAGTGTGCGTCGTATGCAAGCAGCCAATGCACTGCTGGTGAGAATTGGCTCACAACGAAGCGGCGCGCGCGGCGCCGAGTTTACACGACGTTTGCCGATGGCCACACCTCCGCTACCCAGCTGTTCCGCTACAGTACTCCCCCCCGAGACCGTTCCTACGGTCGATAAAAATCGGGGAAACGTACCCTTCTACCGCTTCTCGTGCTCTTCTCTTGTACCGCAGAGGGCGTAGGTGGCAATGTTACCTCAGGTGGAGCGACGTCTTGAGCAGTAAAAGCGGGTTTCAATCGATCGACTGATACGTTGTCTTCCTTACCATGGAACGATATGCAAAAATTGACTGCACGGTTGGCCTGGTGGTTTAAAAAACGTTCACTACTGCGCCAAGTGCCGGGGGTTCAAATCCCACGTGGGACATCACTTTGTGTGATCCACAAAGTGTTGTCCTGAGTCTGGGTGTTATTTGTGTCCGTTACATGTATGTTTGTAAAGTCCCCCGCGACACAGGATGTATATTCCTAATGCGGGAGTTGTCTTTAAAAAAAAAAAAAACTTGAGAGGTGTCAAGGGACACCCGGATGGAACGAAGTTCGAAATAGAAAGACGATACAAATATTATATTTACTTCAATATTTTACGTAATTTCTAGTTTTATGATATACTAGCTGAACCCCGCGGTGCTACCCGCGGTACGACAATAATCACAGGCAACGTCGCGAGGCGAAGCTAGTATCTTTATAAATTATTATATAGCCCGTAGCATGAAAATTTTCGCAAAATAAGTAACTTTTCTGGTTGATTTTTACACCTTGTGTCCGAAAAACCCAAATATCTTACGGAACCCTATTTTTTTCCAAAATAAAATATAGCCTATGACACTCAGCAATAATGTGCCTTTCTATGGGTGAAAGAATTTTTAAAATCGGTTTAGTAGATCCCGAGATTACCCCCTACAATTTAACAAACACACAAACTTTACTTCTTTATAATATTAGTATAGATGTGTACACAGTAATATTAATAATAATAATAGTGATAATGATGATAATGGTGATAATGGTGAAAATGATGAAGATGATGAAAATGATGAAAATGATGAAAGTGATGAAGATGATGAATTGATGAAAATTATGAAAATGATGAAAATGATGAAAGTGATGAAGATGATGAAAATGATGAAAATGATGAAAGTGATGAAAATGATGAAAATGATGAAAATGATGAAAATGATGAAGATGATGAAAATGGTGAAAATGATGAAAGTGATGAAGATGATGAAAATGATGAAAATGATGAAAATGATGAAGATGATGAAAATGATGAAAATGATGAAAATGATGAAGATGATGAAAATGATGAAAATGATGAAAGTGATGAAAATGATGAAAATGATGAAAACGATGATGATGAAAATGTTGAAAGTGATGAAAATGATGAATTGATGAAAATGATGAAATGATGATTATGATAATAGTGATGATAATGATGATAATGATGATATGTATATATAAAAGTTCGAAATCTTATCTATTATATATATATATATATATATATATATAGTATATATATATAGTATCTGGCTTGCTTCAAGCAATGAAAAATAAACTAATAACAAATAAAATTTAAAATAGCAAAAAGTGTCGTGACAACAAATTATGTCGCGACAATTTCCGTCTAGCCCCCTTCGTTTTCGTTCATATCGCGCGATAAGGAACTTCGTTCCAAAAAATATATATATATATATATATATATTTTGGACCTCGTCGTAGTACCTTGTAGGGACCTTTATACGGCGGCTCCAATGTCTTCCGCACGCGATCTTGCCGTACAAATACGTGGGACGTATGTTGTAGCTCCTTGGGTACATAAAAGGGTCCTTTTCTATGCCAAGACGCTGGTTTGGGAGCAAGGTTGGCCATGTGTTGAGCAAGACGAGGGACAAAACTGGTAATATCCTCCAGCTTATGGTCATCAGTAGGTGCGAGGAATTGGCTTGGTAGGCGTAATGGCTCGCCATAGACCAGCTCGGCTGCAGAGGCTTCAACGTCTTCCTTCCAAGCACTTCGCATGCCTAGAAGAACCAATGGAAGTACCTCCGTCCTAGTACGACTATGTGAACGGTTACGTACCTGGTGCTGTGCGTCCAACCGAGTAGTGAGTAACGCCACTTGCTTAGTAAGTTCACTTATCTGAGCAGACATGTCCTGTACGAGTAACGGCTGACTCGTTGCTGAAACACTCGCCAACTGCTGGGGCCCGGCGGGTGCTATGTCGTGTACGGTATCGGCCAACTCCGCCAGCTTCTCCAAAGAAAGTTCGGGCTGCGACGCTAAAACTGTTTGCAAATTGTTAGGTAATCTACTAGACCATAATGTTTTTAAAAAATCATCAGGCATAGAAGGGCCTGCTAGATTTTGTAGGTGCCGTAGAAATTGGGAGGGTTTTCTATCACCTAATTCCTCATACCTCAACAACTGTTGTACCTTACGCTCACGCGACGCTGATAAACGCTTTATTAGTTCCATTTTTAATTTTACATATTTTTCATTTGTGGGTGGATTAGTAATAACGTCTTTTACCTCCATTGCATAGCGAGGCTCCAACGCGCAAACGATATGCTGCAACTTCGTAGAATCCACTGTAATATTCGCTATCGCAAACTGGCACTCCATTTGGGCGAACCACATTTCAGGGTCATCGGGCCAAAATGGAGGTGGACGTACACCTACCCGATACGTTTCGGTTCCAGAAAACTCGATCTTTTGCGGCATTCTTAACGGGGTCACCACTGTAGGGGTATCTGTCCACGGGCACTGAAGTTAATAATAACGAATATTTGTATATAATGTTCGTATAATTACACACTTAACAATTATTATAAACACGGTAGATACACGGGAGAGTAGAAGTTAAACACGCACACAAGTCAATAGAATTTAGTAAAGATATAGTAGAAAGATATAGTTGAATAGGAATGAAAATTAGAAATTACAATAGATAAATTATCTTTATTCACAAAAAGTAAGTTCACAAAATAATATACACAATTTATCAGTAAATATAATCAAGTTGAACCAAAAACATCCCTGGTCCCCACACTAGGGTTCCCTGTGTCGTGGGGCGTTAAGCGTCAAGCAACAATGTAGTAGCGGGAGCCCGAGAAAACAAGCGCGGAGTGTGCGTCGTATGCAAGCAGCCAATGCACTGCTGGTGAGAATTGGCTCACAACGAAGCGGCGCGCGCGGCGCCGAGTTTACACGACGTTTGCCGATGGCCACACCTCCGCTACCCAGCTGTTCCGCTACAGTACTCCCCCCCGAGACCGTTCCTACGGTCGATAAAAATCGGGGAAACGTACCCTTCTACCGCTTCTCGTGCTCTTCTCTTGTACCGCAGAGGGCGTAGGTGGCAATGTTACCTCAGGTGGAGCGACGTCTTGAGCAGTAAAAGCGGGTTTCAATCGATCGACTGATACGTTGTCTTCCTTACCATGGAACGATATGCAAAAATTGACTGCACGGTTGGCCTGGTGGTTTAAAAAACGTTCACTACTGCGCCAAGTGCCGGGGGTTCAAATCCCACGTGGGACATCACTTTGTGTGATCCACAAAGTGTTGTCCTGAGTCTGGGTGTTATTTGTGTCCGTTACATGTATGTTTGTAAAGTCCCCCGCGACACAGGATGTATATTCCTAATGCGGGAGTTGTCTTTAAAAAAAAAAAAAACTTGAGAGGTGTCAAGGGACACCCGGATGGAACGAAGTTCGAAATAGAAAGACGATACAAATATTATATTTACTTCAATATTTTACGTAATTTCTAGTTTTATGATATACTAGCTGAACCCCGCGGTGCTACCCGCGGTACGACAATAATCACAGGCAACGTCGCGAGGCGAAGCTAGTATCTTTATAAATTATTATATAGCCCGTAGCATGAAAATTTTCGCAAAATAAGTAACTTTTCTGGTTGATTTTTACACCTTGTGTCCGAAAAACCCAAATATCTTACGGAACCCTATTTTTTTCCAAAATAAAATATAGCCTATGACACTCAGCAATAATGTGCCTTTCTATGGGTGAAAGAATTTTTAAAATCGGTTTAGTAGATCCCGAGATTACCCCCTACAATTTAACAAACACACAAACTTTACTTCTTTATAATATTAGTATAGATGTGTACACAGTAATATTAATAATAATAATAGTGATAATGATGATAATGGTGAAAATGATGAAGATGATGAAAATGATGAAAATGATGAAAGTGATGAAGATGATGAATTGATGAAAATTATGAAAATGATGAAAATGATGAAAGTGATGAAGATGATGAAAATGATGAAAATGATGAAAGTGATGAAAATGATGAAAATGATGAAAATGATGAAAATGATGAAAATGATGAAGATGATGAAAATGGTGAAAATGATGAAAGTGATGAAAATGATGAAAATGATGAAAATGATGAAAATGATGAAGATGATGAAAATGATGAAAATGATGAAGATGATGAAAATGATGAAAATGATGAAAGTGATGAAAATGATGAAAATGATGAAAACGATGATGATGAAAATGTTGAAAGTGATGAAAATGATGAATTGATGAAAATGATGAAATGATGATTATGATAATAGTGATGATAATGATGATAATGATGATATGTATATATAAAAGTTCGAAATCTTATCTATTATATATACATATATATATATATATATATAGTATATATATATATATAGTATATATATATATAGATATATATATATAGTATCTGGCTTGCTTCAAGCAATGAAAAATAAACTAATAACAAATAAAATTTAAAATAGCAAAAAGTGTCGTGACAACAAATTATGTCGCGACAATTTCCGTCTAGCCCCCTTCGTTTTCGTTCATATCGCGCGATAAGGAACTTCGTTCCAAAAAATATATATATATAGTAAGGAATACCCTACTAGAAATGTATAAAAACGGCACGCAGCTCCGTCGCGGGCCTATTTGTCGGTTGTCATTCGTCGAGGTAACATTGTTCAAGGACTCTAAGTGTTAGTGTTTAAGTGGATAAATTGTTGTAGACGATTGTTCTGTACTGTAAGTAGATTAATTTTATCTGTCTAATTTGTATTCAGGTAATTATTCTGTTCCTAAGTAATTTTTATGTTTGATTGTAATAAATAGAAAAACTGATTGTTATTTAATCTCATTCCTCGTTGTTTTTTTTTGATCTTTATCAAGTTATCTAAATTCAGAAGTGGGATAAAGATCTCATTTTTATTTGGTCATTGAGGAACAGGATAATCACCCTTTCTATTTGCGATACTTGAAGGTATAGGTTATTTTATTGTTGCTAACAATTATGCCTAAGGAAAGGAGTCATAAACGATCTAGTAGGTCACGATCTAGTAGGTCACGCCATACTAGAGATAGTTCGTCTCGTAGGGACCGTAGCGAGTCGCATGGCTCAGACAACAGTGCGCACAGGCGTAACTACCCTTATACTCGAAAATCAAGACGTGAATCGAGGAGTTTTTGTAGAACGCCTCCTCGATGCCCGCCTGTGTCGCGATCGATTGGCAGCGACTCGTTACAGAATACTTTGAACAGCATTTTAGTAAGACTAAACGCAGTTGAACAGTCTAGTAATAGTTGTATAACGCCGATCCCAAACAATATTGCGGGTAGTAATTTAGTAGGTGTACCTTCAACTAACGATAATGGTAACGTTGCATTGTCTTCGGACAGGTTGGGTAACTTGAGCGATGTTCCTCAGACGTGTGTG
Organism: Spilarctia lutea; assembly: GCA_916048165.1. Classification (NCBI taxonomy): domain Eukaryota; kingdom Metazoa; phylum Arthropoda; class Insecta; order Lepidoptera; family Erebidae; genus Spilarctia; species Spilarctia lutea. The sequence goes on along the minus strand of OU696475.1, from coordinate 11,323,961 downwards.
GACAACACAGAGGGTATGCCGTCCGCTCGCGATAACCCCGCGGTTCGCAGTTCAGATGTGCCAGTTTCTTCCATTAGCGTTTTGGCGGAAGTTATTAAATCTTTAAGACCGAGTATTTCTCGCAACTACTACGTGTCCACCTTTGATCCATCCATCCACACACGACATTGACTTGGTGTATTCAGAGGTGGACCGCGCTATGGCTGCGAACGGCTGAGGGGATCAGGAGTGTCTGTCGCGTGTAGCATCATGCCTAAAAGGTGACGCCAATGTATGGCTAAATGAGTGGGTCACAACCGACCGTACGTGGTCAAATTTCAAAGTCGAATTTAAACCTCTCTGCCCTTGGAAGCTGGACTACGCTAATATTCTGTTTGAATGCATGAACACGACATCCGACAAATACACGACATACGCAGAGTACGCGAGACGTACATTATTGCGTTTACCCGTAGTTAAGGGTTTATCTGAAGAACTTAGGACTCTTATAGTCATACGAGGTATTGATAACCCTCAAATTAGAGCGGTAGCGGCAAACGCGAACTTGGCATCCGGAGACTTAGTCTCGTTCCTGTCGATTTATACTAAACCGAGTTGTACTAAAACTAACAGTACTTATGTTAATCCGCAAACAGCCGGGAATGAAATGCTATAATTGTAGTCAACGCGGTCATCCAGGACGTCAGTGTAACAAGAACAAACGAACTAACAGCAATAATATCTCGAACACGAGTACTGCTCCCAATGCCAAGTCCGTGGTGACTTGTACTTTTTGCAAAAAGACTGGTCACACGGAGGACATCTGTTTGTAAAAAAAACAGGTCAGAACCAAGAAACCAGCGAAATGTTAACTTGTGCGCACCCAAAGTCTTCACTAATATCGATATAGTTCCTGCAGTTGTCCAAGGCATACCGATGGATGTACTTATTGACAGTGGTGCTCATAACATATCGCTGATTTCTTCTGACGTCCTTAAGTACCTTTCGTGTCAACCTAAATATACAAGATGTACGATAAAAGGCATTAGTGACCACGAACTTATTGCTACTTCATACGTCACTGTCACTATCGAGTTAAACGATGTTTCGTTAGAGGCTGATTTAGTTCTAGTGCCATCAGCCTGCATAAACACCTCAATCGTGATAGGGACAGATGTTCTTAACCGTGATGGGGTTATCTATGTACGCACGAAAGACCAGCAGTACATCACCCGCATAATAGGTGCCACTAGGCAGGTTAATCAAACCCAGGCTATTGAAAGCTCTCTAATAAGGTCCCCTCTGATTTGGAATCGCTAATGCTTGTGTTGACGCATTTCTGGAATTTTCTAGTCTCGGGGCGGCTAGTAAGTGGAGGTCAGGTAAGACCGAGCGCTAGAAAGGTTGAGGCATTGAAAAACTCGTCTGCTCCGAAAAACGTGAAACAAGTCCGTCAACTCCTTGGGCTTGCGGGCTATTTCCGCAGGTATATATCCGGGTATGCTACTAAGACGGCATGTATTGCTCTGCTGACTAGAAAAAGGAGTTCAGTTTAACTGGGGTCCTGAGCAGGAACAGGTTCGCCAAGATCTAATAACGTGCTTGACAAACGAACCAATTCTTTAAACATGAACTCCCCACTGAAGTCCATACCGACGCGAGTAGTGCAGGCTATGGAGCCATACTAATGCAGACATATCCTGATGGCAGCAGACATGTGGTAACGTATTTTAGCAGGGTTACACAGGGAGCTGAGAGTAAATACCACAGCTACGAGTTAGAAACATTTGCAGTGGTCAGAGCCTTGCAGCACTCCCGTCACTATTTAGCAGGTATCCCATTCAAGGTCATCATGGACTGCAACGCCCTGAAGTCAACTCAAGGTAAAAAGGACCTTCTCCCTCGCGTGGCTCGTTGGTGGATATACCTCCAGGATTTCCACTTTACCATGGAGTACCGAAAAGGTGTCATGCTACAGCATGCCGACTACCTTACCTTACCTTACCATATCGTACACGTAGACGCACTCGGACCTTTACCAATGTCCGAGGCCTACAAATTCGTACTAATACTTGTAGACTCCTTTACAAAATTCTGCTTGCTGTATCCGATGTGTCATCAAGACGCCAACGAGCTTCGAAAGGTAATCACACAGGCCATCTCACTGCTTGGAGTACCGAAGCTGCTGGTTACCGTATCGAGTCACGAATGTTCTGCCGAACGGTCGCTATAAACTAAAATTACTCAACGGTAGTAAAGGAAAGTCGACTCAAGCGGCCGCCCAATATATGGTACCATGGAAAGACGAATGGTGTCCCGAGACTTGTGCCATATTTTTCGATGGTAAGATCCTCAATTTATACGATTGCTTCGCTTTGTTGTTGTACTGGTGACTGTTTCCAGAAGCAGTAGTGACACATGACGGCCGGCATCCTGAGGCATCTCGCTGGTCCGCTGCTTGGTGGGTGTACCTACTGGTGGCACCCTTACTGATCACCGTGGCACCTGTGGCGTTAGTCGCCTCTGACGTTAGTCGTCATTTGCGTTAGTCGCACCCGGCGTTAGTCGCCTCTGACGTTTGTCGTCATTTGCGTTAGTCGCACCGGCGTTAGTCGCCTCTGACGTTTGTCGTCATTTGCGTTAGTCGCACCGGCGTTAGTCGCCTCTGACGTTTGTCGTCATTTGCGTTAGTCGCACCCGGCGTTAGTCGCCTCTGACGTTTGTCGTCATTTGCGTTAGTCGCACCCGGCGTTAGTCGCCTCTGACGTTTGTCGTCATTTGCGTTAGTCGCACCGGCGTTAGTCGCCTCTGACGTTTGTCGTCATTTGCGTTAGTCGCACCGGCGTTAGTCGCCTCTGACGTTTGTCGTCATTTGCGTTAGTCGCACCCGGCGTTAGTCGCCTCTGACGTCAGTCGTCATTTGCGTTAGTCGCACCCGGCGTTTCTCGCCTCTGACGTTAGTCGTCATTTGCGTTAGTCGCACCCGGCGTTAGTTGCCTCTGACGATTAGTCGTCATTTGCGTTAGTCGCCTCTGACGTTAGTCGTCATTTGCGTTAGTCGCCTCTGACGTTAGTCGTCGTTTGCGTTAGTCGCCTCTGACGTTAGTCGTCATTTGCGTTAGTCGCACCGGCGTTAGTCGCCTCTGACGTTAGTCGTCATTTGCGTTAGTCGCACCCGGCGTTAGTCGCCTCTGACGTTAGTCGTCGTTTGCGTTAGTCGCCTCTGACGTTAGTCGTCATTTGCGTTAGTCGCACCGGCGTTAGTCGCCTCTGACGTTAGTCGTCATTTGCGTTAGTCGCACCCGGCGTTAGTCGCCTCTGACGTTAGTCGTCGTTTGGTAATTTACTATGGCAATAATGACGATGTAATTCCAGAGAATCAGCAGGGCAGTGACATGAGCGCAGTTGCTGGACCGTCTATGCCATTACTTGAAGACAAAGGTCAGGAAAGAGACCAAGCAACTGAGACTCCAACAGAAGAACCTGGAAGCTATATGGTCGAGGACGAACCACAGTCAGGAGAGGCCGAGTAAGGAATACCCTACTAGAAATGTATAAAAACGGCACGCAGCTCCGTCGCGGGCCTATTTGTCGGTTGTCATTCGTCGAGGTAACATTGTTCAAGGACTCTAAGTGTTAGTGTTTAAGTGGATAAATTGTTGTAGACGATTGTTCTGTACTGTAAGTAGATTAATTTTATCTGTCTAATTTGTATTCAGGTAATTATTCTGTTCCTAAGTAATTTTTATGTTTGATTGTAATAAATAGAAAAACTGATTGTTATTTAATCTCATTCCTCGTTGTTTTTTTTTGATCTTTATCAAGTTATCTAAATATATATATATATATATATATATTTTGGACCTCGTCGTAGTACCTTGTAGGGACCTTTATACGGCGGCTCCAATGTCTTCCGCACGCGATCTTGCCGTACAAATACGTGGGACGTATGTTGTAGCTCCTTGGGTACATAAAAGGGTCCTTTTCTATGCCAAGACGCTGGTTTGGGAGCAAGGTTGGCCATGTGTTGAGCAAGACGAGGGACAAAACTGGTAATATCCTCCAGCTTATGGTCATCAGTAGGTGCGAGGAATTGGCTTGGTAGGCGTAATGGCTCGCCATAGACCAGCTCGGCTGCAGAGGCTTCAACGTCTTCCTTCCAAGCACTTCGCATGCCTAGAAGAACCAATGGAAGTACCTCCGTCCTAGTACGACTATGTGAACGGTTACGTACCTGGTGCTGTGCGTCCAACCGAGTAGTGAGTAACGCCACTTGCTTAGTAAGTTCACTTATCTGAGCAGACATGTCCTGTACGAGTAACGGCTGACTCGTTGCTGAAACACTCGCCAACTGCTGGGGCCCGGCGGGTGCTATGTCGTGTACGGTATCGGCCAACTCCGCCAGCTTCTCCAAAGAAAGTTCGGGCTGCGACGCTAAAACTGTTTGCAAATTGTTAGGTAATCTACTAGACCATAATGTTTTTAAAAAATCATCAGGCATAGAAGGGCCTGCTAGATTTTGTAGGTGCCGTAGAAATTGGGAGGGTTTTCTATCACCTAATTCCTCATACCTCAACAACTGTTGTACCTTACGCTCACGCGACGCTGATAAACGCTTTATTAGTTCCATTTTTAATTTTACATATTTTTCATTTGTGGGTGGATTAGTAATAACGTCTTTTACCTCCATTGCATAGCGAGGCTCCAACGCGCAAACGATATGCTGCAACTTCGTAGAATCCACTGTAATATTCGCTATCGCAAACTGGCACTCCATTTGGGCGAACCACATTTCAGGGTCATCGGGCCAAAATGGAGGTGGACGTACACCTACCCGATACGTTTCGGTTCCAGAAAACTCGTTCTTTTGCGGCATTCTTAACGGGGTCACCACTGTAGGGGTATCTGTCCACGGGCACTGAAGTTAATAATAACGAATATTTGTATATAATGTTCGTATAATTACACACTTAACAATTATTATAAACACGGTAGATACACGGGAGAGTAGAAGTTAAACACGCACACAAGTCAATAGAATTTAGTAAAGATATAGTAGAAAGATATAGTTGAATAGGAATGAAAATTAGAAATTACAATAGATAAATTATCTTTATTCACAAAAAGTAAGTTCACAAAATAATATACACAATTTATCAGTGAATATAATCAAGTTGAACCAAAAACATCCCTGGTCCCCACACTAGGGTTCCCTGTGTCGTGGGGCGTTAAGCGTCAAGCATAAATGTAGTAACGGGAGCCCGAGAAAACAAGCGCGGAGTGTGCGTCGTATGCAAGCAGCCAATGCACTGCTGGTGAGAATTGGCTCACAACGAAGCGGCGCGCGCGGCGCCGAGTTTACACGACGGTTGCCGATGGCCACACCTCCGCTACCCAGCTGTTCCGCTACAGATACAACGAATTCCTTTGATTCCAAACGATTTTCCGTTTCAATTTAAACGATTGCAGTTTCCCCTCAAAGTTATGATGATGCCACTAAGCAAGTCTCAGGAATAAACACTAAAATTAGCTGGGATAGATTTAAGAAACAATTGTTTCACTCATGGCCAGTTCTACGTTACTTGATCACGAGTAAGCCTAATATTTAGTGGTTTTAGCACCTGGATAAGTAAAGAATATTGTCTATAAAAATGTTTTGTAGATTTTTTTAAATATATTTGACATTCATTCCTTCATTCAAAATCAAATCTAACGCGATCGAAGCCACAGGCAAAAGATAGTAGTATCATGTAAATAGTATAGAACCGCGAGTAACGCCGCGGGGCAAATCTAGTCTACAAAAGTAGCGTAAGTAATTTTTTATATCATCAACCAATGAAAGTCCCGTCAAAATGGGCCCAGGCGTTGCGAGATTAGTCAGAACAGACAGACGGACAAAAATTGTAAAAATGTTATATTGGTATATACATATGCATTCAGTAAAAAGTGGGTATTTTAATATTACAAACAGACTCGAATTTTATTTATTTGCATAGATAGGTTTTACCGTTAATCTCACCTATAGGAGAAATTTATTTGGGGGACGGCAAAATAACATCAGGGTTCAAAATCAAACTCAGCCATCTACAAACTGTAGGTAGCCTGAAGTATGTCAGGGTTCCAGGGTATTCCCTTGCTAGGGTGTACCTGGTTCTCGGGCTTCTAGTATCGAGACGTCGTGCGATTTTTGGTTGGTTAAGTTCGACATAACTACGGGTGGTATCCGCACAGATAAAAAGAGTCGAGAAAGTATAAAAGCCGCGAAAGATTAAAAACAGTAATACAGTTTTTTTTTATTGTGGGTGAATGAGCAGACGTATCACCTGATGGTAAGCGATTACCGCCGCCCATGGACACTCGCAACACCAGAGACGTCACAAGTGCGTTGCCGACCTTTGGGGGTTGGGGGAGGGGTTGGGGTCCCTCACTCACTCACTGAAACACAGCGCAAGCGCTATTTCACACCGGTTTTCTGTGAGGCCGTGCTATCACTCCGGTCGAGCCGGTCAATTTATGCCGAAGCGTGGCTCTCCCACGAAAAAAAATTACAATCACAATTACAAAATATTTTGAAACACAATAGAAATAATATCACTCAAGATTTTTTTTAAATATTTACATGTAGTCATCTTTTAAATATTCAAAGTTGCAGAGTTACAATAATGTTAGTACAAAAAAATATTTAGACGCTTAAGGTGAACAAATATTTTCTGTCTTGACTGTACCTATCCCTTTACTTCTATTTACTGCTTTAAAACTTCCCTACAAACGAAATGAAATTCTTTTTCGCGAGAAATCTTCGGCTATCTGAACTGGGTCGGTAATGGAATTTCCTTTATTATTTGATTTACCTGTTCCTTCAATTTTATGTCGCTGCAATAGTGTTATCCTCTTGTACATTGACGTAAACTACATTTTATTTTATAGACGTTATAAGGAATTATTTTGGTAAACTATAACATATGGTTATTTTAAGATTTGTGGCGTGCTTTGCGAGAGCCCTACGTCCAGATGTGGACTCCAACTGCAATGTGGAAATGATAATGATGAAAGTTATTTTACCAATTTAGATCTGTGCAAAACAACTTTTCTTGAAAACGGAACAAGAATAAATTTTGGCCCAAATTTTTATTGATTTGCCAAATATAGCCGTTCCAGAGATTAGTCGGAATAAATATAAAAATCAGACAGATAAAACTTAGAAAACTGTTTTTTTCGTGTATATACTTTGTATATACTTTCATATAGATTTTGTAATAAGCTGTTTTTTATTTAAAATTACAAACAGACGATTAATTAGCGTTTTGAAGTTAATGATTTTGATCGTATCTTAAGGTAGGATATAAGAGATTTCTTTTAGACAATTATGTTTGAATGGTAACCCAGTAAAACAATTCGTATGTCCTATTTCGGCTATATCATCGAACAGCAACACGGATGTCGGCAATATTAACGGAGCAGAGTTTATGCCATTTCGGTGTTGATTATCCTGAAGGAAGTAGCCCAAAGACGTGAGTATATGATCGTGACTTACCATCACGATCGCCGACGGTTCAGAATTATACGCTCATTAAATTTATATTGTTTCAGTTACGTGATAGTTTTCCTACGTTGTTACTGTTATCGCTTTAGTTAATAGTTTCTTTTAGTATGTAGGCACCTAAAAAGAACTTTAAATGCACACATGGCGTAGTAATAAGCGGCCCCCTCGCCGCTTCGTACTGTTCTGAGCGTTGTGTTCGGACCTCAGACAACATTTTAAAGAATCCACAAATTGATGTTCTGAATCTGGGTATTCTTTGTGTGTGTTTCATTTGTGTCTGGTGCAGAAAATGTCTTTAAAACACAATCTATGTCAATTTATGCCGTTTTGATGTATCTTTTTATACCTAGAGAAACTGTTGTAAGTCGCGATGGTATATCGCGACTTACAACAGTTTATACATTGCCGTTTCAAAATTATGTGAGTAGATTCTATGGGAATCGAATTCAATATCCTGGAAAATCAATAACAAATTATTTTAAGATTTTCGCGACTTTTACACATATTCATTGTTTTTGTTGTCCTACAGTGGGACTTACGCACGTCAAAATTATTTATAAGATTACGTTATATCTTCTATTTCCTAACACACGTTTCGAACGGGTCGTAACTAGCGCTCGTGGTCACGGGAAGACTGTATAATTATCTTAACGCTAATAAGTTCCGCTGTACAACAAAAACTACAACTAAATCGTGAAGAAAGTTTTTTTTAACACTTATCATAACGCGAAGCCATTCCTGGTATTAAGAGTCCTTTTTAAACAGAGTTGATATTTTCAAAATTTGCCGTGGGTTAGGCATCTTTACTAAAGTGAAGGATAAGCAAATGTATTATTTGGCATGGCATGGTTCGACAACACCTAAAAATAACTTGAAAAGTGTGCATCTATTTTGATTAAAATAGTAAAAATGTATTAGATATGTAATCCTTTGAGCATATTAATTTGGTAAGTTGGCTATAGGTTTGCTAATTAAAACGGCAAACTGCTGCGACCAAGTTGTTTTATTTCAACTTAGACGTAGAAACAGACACAAAATAATAATTTGCCGCATTGAAATAGTTTCCGAACATGCGACTGCTGTTTATGGAAAAACCAATTCAAATATGTCTATAATTATGAGCCATTTTATTTCCACAGAAGGTAATAAAGCTCACGTATCCACGTGTTACTAGAAACATTTAGTGCGATGGTTATGTATAATTATGCTAAAATAACTAACTTTTATAAGAAACTAAGTATTTGTGAAGTAGGGTAGGTATTTGAATACCTAATACACATTCTTATACCTAATTAATATCTAGACCAGGTAATATACATTCGAAAATAACTCTGTTGTATGCACCGATTTCAATTAAAGGTATGGAGATACTTTCATTCTTAAAGAAGGACATATTATACTGTTTTTTACCGCGATATTTGACATATCTACACGCGAGTACTTACTCTATCAATAACATCAACAACCTTTAATACTTCACGACTGGTCATGGGCCTCAACTTATAAATGAAGTTTTGGCCTACTATAAATGGGTCAGTTTAAGGTTTGTTTTAAGTTTTCGTTCTGTTTGCAGGGCAATTAAGACACCCATGGGATGAATAGGAGTGGTGATAATTCGTATTCTTGATCCGTCACTTCTTCTTCTTCAAGTGCCATCTCCACCACGCAGGTCCGCAACCAGATATCTGTACGTGCTATCCACATCCAACCAGTCTCTTTTATTTTTAGTCCATGATGTTCGCCTTCTACCTCTACTCGCTTCCCTTCAATTTTCCCTTCAATTATTAGTCGTATGAAGTCGTACTTATTATTTCTATATATATGTGCCTGAAATACTCCGCTTTTCTTTTTTTGATTGTCACTACCACCTGTAAATTTTTATTCATAACTTCAAACACTTTCGTTTGATACTTTGTCCGTCATCACACCGTTAATCCATCACTACACGGACAATATTATTGACCTCTTTTGATTATTTGTAAAAACATTTTAATTGCAATTTATTATATTAATTTCAGTGATAGCATTCACTGTTTGATAAGATCAGCGTCTGGATAAAGCGTGATATGGTCATTTCATTTTTTACTGAGCCATCCGCAAAAGGCCGGTAATTATAAAATCAATTACCGTTTCTTTGATGTTCCTTTAATTAGAAATATTTATCTCAGTTATGAAAATTTGAAAACGATATTATCAAAATAATTTTAGAAGTAGCGTTGAAATTAGAAACTTGGTAATTAGCGCAATATATTTAATTTCATAGGTAGTAGGTACTTTTATATTTTTCTAGACTTTATAGAGAAACACTAGAAGAATTCCAAAGATTCATTATTTATTAAATATGTTCTATTGTAAAGTGAAACAATATAGGTAATTATCTGTGATCGAAGTAGGTGTTAGCAGTCTTATAATTACTTTCGCATCTATACTAACATTGGCTTTGCATGACCTACCCCTCAGCCCGCGTGCCTCCCGCGCCCCGCTCTCTCATAGTAGGTGTTTAATAGCGCTATATTCAGTTCAATCTTATCGGGATAACTTTTAATCTCTTTGTCCCAATTGCTTAGTGCGAAATGTGTCAATTCCGATAAGAATTTGACAAATACTTTAAAATTTGCAAAGAAAAAAAGTATTCAATTTAATATAATCATATGCTGCTTTCTACATAAGAGGTAGATATATGCTGTCGCGGACTTATATTTAGAACTATTTAAGACAAACAATACTACAGTAGATTGTTATCATGTAACTCCAACGGTTTGGGCAGCTAGTAGCAGATAGCTCTCAGAGGGTTGAATTTTTCCGACTTACTTGACAATTTTAGTTATATTGTGAATTATAAAAATTCTGTAGAAATTTTAACTTATTATGTTATTCCGATGTCTAAGCTATATCACTGCACAGTGTCATGAAAATCCCTTCAATAGTTTTGGCGTGAAAGAGTAACAAACACACACAAAGATACAATAAATATTGCAAACAATTATTATTATTATTTTTTTATAGAATAGTAGACAAACTAGCAGACGTATCACCTGATGGTAAGCGATTACCGCCGCCCATGGACACCCGCAACACCAGAGACGTTACAAGTGCGTTGCCGACCTTTGGGGGATGGGATGGGAAGGGTGATGCAAGAGGGGTTGGGGTATGGGCCTCCGGTACCCTCACTCACTCGGTGAAACACAGCGCAAACGCTATTTCACACCGGTTTTCTGTGAGGCCGTGGTATCACTCCGGTCAAGCCCGTCCATTCATGCCGAAGCGTGGCTCTCCCAGGGAAAGAATTGTTTTTAATAAATAATTCATTTGATTGCTCAGTTGGCCTAGTGGTTTCAGGCGCCGCCACACCGCTTTCTACTGCACCAAGTGTCATAGGTTCAAATTCCACGCGGTACAACACTTTGAGTGTCTACAAATTATTGTCCCGAGTCTGGGAGTTTTTATTGTACGTTTCATGTGTGTTTGTGAAGTCAGGATGTTTATTAATAATGCGGGAGTAGTCTTAAAAAAAATCAAGACAATGTGTTTTCTAACGTCATCACAATTACATTTAAATTCTCGTGCATTTTCTATGGAGAGAAGGACCACCGCTTTATACCCTATTTCATAATTTAAATTGAGTGCAGTAACCCTATACTGCGACAATTTACTAGGACGTAAACAGGCATGTTTACAAATTGACTCCGAAAACGACAAACATAAATAGTATCAACCCTGCTCTGGGGCTACAAATTTTTGTGGAGCAAATCGTTGGGAACGCGAGTCGAAACTGACAGCTCGTTCATTTTTAACTTCAGCCCCTGCTTTTCTGCTGGAGACGACAATTTGGATAAATGGTACATCCGCCGCCAACAGACTAAATTATTCAGGCTTCACCTAGCTTCGTTTCTTCATATGACAAGGAGAGGATTGCACAATAAAGTGGAATATTTAGAGAGTAATCACGTACGCAGTATAGGAACTTAGAGTGGCTCCGTCCCAGACTTGACGCCTGTTGTTTTCTACGGCGGTATTTCTATTCTTCTCATAAGATCGTAACAGAATGCATATTGCCTTCATATATTTAGAACGGGTGAGTTAGGCCATTTTTATTAGTCGTAGATATTTCTATTATTGCGTAGGTACAGTTAAAGTATTTTATTTATTAACACAATGTGGAACAGCTGGGATAAAACTACCAAAGTTAGGTAGGTATGTATTATCTTCCCATTTGAGCCCAATTCACAAAAGAGGGTTATAAATTTAAATTGTGTGTATTGTGTAATATGTGTCTATTGTAAAAATAGCAGTGTTTAAATAAACCTGTTAAATCACTTAACATATTAGATAAACGATATAATGTTAAATTTCGAACCCATCGATTAGTATACTGAATATTTTGAAGCAAGTTTTTAACGCAGTCGCGTTTCAGTACTTTTTACTTAAATTTCTTTACAACATTTAAATTTCTCTTTAACCCTGCTTATAGCATGGGAAAAGATTTGTTTTGGCCATGGCTAATGTGTATAGTTTGCTAGGAGGCCCTCAAAATGACAATCACTCAATAACAAGAACTAAGATCTGTTGGAAAACTGAGTGCGTTACCTACCTCCGTCACCTCATCTGGGACAAACGCAAGGTAAGGTACCGGACGGAATCGAATCACCACTATTCGCCTTAAACAGCACAGTGTTCTGTTATCAGATCGTTAGCCGGAGCTGGTCAGGTCAGGTCTAACGTAAAAAGGCCATATGAATGAAACTTGGCCGTTTTTTAAGTAAGACGAGCCCTGAAAACTACCACTGACAACAGTGAAACGATGATATGATACTCTTTAGATGTTCAAAAATTAGTAGAGTCAATTATGATTTGTAAATCAGTTATATATAACTGAGATCACTAATAAGTTTACTTACTTTAGGTAAGACTTACAATAACACTCTTAATTAAATAAATGCAACTAATTACCAAGTTAAATGACAGGCTCACTTTTTGCTCGTTGTTCTTATGAAGCTACTTTGCATTTGAATAAAGGAGGGTCCTTAAAACAATACCTTAAATAAGTTCAATAGCATTTATTAAAAAGCAGACGTCGAAAAACAAAGCATACGAATAAATAATGCTAACTAATGACGAATGTTTGGAGTTCTTCATATTTCCGACGAATTCCGTTCGGGCCAGGAAAAAACGAAACTGCAGTGTAATTGCGACTCAGAACAAAGTACCTAATAGGTCGCCGCCGTCGTCAGGGCAATGATATATCGTTTAAATATATTTTATTTTTACTTTTTTTTCACACACAAATCATGGGATTTCAAACAAAATAAAACAAATGACATTTTTTTGTGACAATGGAAAGACGTAGAACAAAATAAATAATTTTTGAATTGAGATCTTGTGCTAACGTACTACCATTTATCAATTGTTGTAGATGTCTAAAAACAATAGAAAACTATAATGTTTACGGATTTGGTGGCGTATGGATACATAGATGTAGATTATATTTTGTACATACAAATACAGATAGTCTGTGGTCATTCTAAACACCTGTTGTTTCGGAGAATTGTTTTGTACCTGTTCTCTTTTAAAATCCTAAAGGTGTAAAATTATTATCTTTTTAAAAATAATGGATAAAGCTAATTTATAAAAAAAAACATATAATAAAGAGGAAAATATTGTTTAAAACATTAAAAGCGCTTCAGTAAATTAATCATAGACATTATTTCTAGAGTGAAAGTGGAGCGCGTAACTCAGGTGGCACGGTTGCTTTAAACACATAAAGGACTTGTAATATGTCTGATTTACACTTTCATTAGCGCAAGCGTTAATTAGTACCTATATTGCTTGTGCCCTACTAATTTAGACTACATCGTTTGCTTCGTATTGACTTTTAAAACCATTAAAACGGTACAGAACAAGTAATGTAGGTTTTTGTATTTGCTCGCTTTCGATTTCAAAATACACCACGAGAATAACCTGACATTGTTATAATTCATTGCGAATGTATTTTTATAAATGCATGAGATAGTACTTAATCGTTTTCCAACTAATCAAGGCAGTCACAGAACTAAATTGACTCCATTTAAGGGCTGCTTGATTATATTTTTGACAAAAACCACATATCTTTCTATATGTATTTAGGAACCTATGGCAGAAAGTAGACAGTTTATGGGATACTAAAATATTATAGCGTGTGTGTGTATGTGCATGCAATATTAAAGAAAATAAGTTAGTCGCTAAAATATCGTAACAGTTCATAGATTGGTTTTGTTTTATAGCTTGTATTAACTTTTAATATTAAAACAAATATTAAAAAATAATTATTTGTGGGAAGGATTGAATATAAAATATAATAAATATACCAAAGTAAAAAAATATTATAAAGAGGTAAGATTTGTATTTTTGTATTTTTGTATGTAACGAATAAACTCAAAAACTACTGGACCGATTTTAAAAATTCTTTCACCATTCGAAAGCTACATAATCCACGAGTAACATAGGCTATATTTTATTTGGAAAAAAATAGGGATCCGTAAGATATTTGGGTTTTTCGGACACAAGTTGTAAAAATCAACTAGAAAAGTTACTTATTTTGAGAAAATTTTCATGCTACGGGCTATATAAGACGCAAACGAGGTTGCGGGGGTCAGCTAGTTCTAAATATATATAAGTTCTAAGAGTGATGAGACAGTGATTTTATTGACAGTTAAATATTAAATTCATATTTGTTTTACAATATTAAGGTGTCATAGAAAAGTTGATAAATTTTGCTGTTTTTATGTAAAAGAGGACGAACGACCTGATAATATAAGTGACGAACGACCTGATAAGTGACTACCGCCTGCAGTTTAAGAGATAAAAGTGAACCAAGAACATTTCTACCCTTTCCCCCCAAAAACCTCTATTTCTAGAGGAGCTCAAGGCCTCCTTAGTATTGTTAGTGTTCAGTAACCTCACTCATTCGCTGAAAACAAAGAAAGAATTCTTCTAAATCTAATTTTCAGTCTAAAGTAACGCAAATTCCTAAGAAAAAAAGATAACAATAAGGTGCGCATGAATTGACAGCCTCTGTGGCGCAATAGTAGCGTATGCGACTGCTAAGCTTGAGGTCTCGGGTTCGATTCCCGGGTCGGATCAAATGTTTATATGATTTGCAAATATTTGTTTCGGAGTTTGGGTGTTTTCTATGTATAATATGTATATATTTACAAAAAAAAGTATATAAGTATTTATATCAGTTGTCTAGTACCCATAAGACAAGCTCTGCTTAGCTTGGGACTAGATGGCATTGTGTGTTAGATGTCCGGAATATTTATTTCTTCATTTAATTGAAAACTAACCAACAAAACCAATCACCAACCAACATTCTCTACTGAACGAAAGCCCTCTATCTACCTAAAAGTAAATTCGCTCGTGAAAATTAACTTCTTAATCACACGATAACCATCTAAATTAAAGTTTAATCCAATAATACCATTCATCAGGTAACTGTTAAGTAATTCACTCTGTTGATGGGGCGAGTTACAAGTTTTGTTGGAGCTACCTTTTCCTCGCGTTTATCTTTCTTAAACACTGGAATTGGCCCGGGATTCGGGGGATAATTACGTTGCCTATTTGGTTGGTAAATAACGTACAACTATTTTATTTTTCCTTTTTTGCGTTTTGTTTTCCAACTGTTTGTTATTGTATCGCGCTAAATATATTGTATACTGTTTTGGAAAGTAGGTTTCTTTATATTTATGAGCCTGCTCAATTGATTCTACTCTGTCCGATTTAAAACATGAGCAGAATCCAAGAGTAATGTAGACAATGTTACATGGTGGTTTAATTTGATTTATTTTATACATACTTATGTGGAGGAACGAATGTCATGTTCTACCCAACACAAAGGGAGGATCCTCTGACCAGGCGAGGTGATCATGCCTGGCTGGCCACTGCCCAACAGTTGATGTTGGGATGTTGTACTCGTATATATGATAATCCGCGCGAGAACTATTTATTGCGCGATTCAGGATTTGTAGTTACTCCGGGTAGTGCGTTACTTCGTAGTTCAGTGTATCTTCGGTAGGTAGTAGTTTTACTGTTGTGTTATATGGATGTGGATGTCGCCACACTTATGTTTCTATTACTAATTTTAATTGTACGCAGTTTTGTGAAACCAACAGGTACATTATAAATAAGCTTACGGTTTATTACTATTAAGTAATATTTAGAAAACATTAAACAATACTATAAATGTCGTTCTGTAGGTGTACAACTACATGTAACTTTTCTTTTATTTATATTTAGTCAAATACAAGATTCTATCATATATTTATGACATTCCATAATAATATTAAAATACGACAGACTGTTATAACATTGCTTTTTACATATTAAACTGGATGTGCCACGCGGTTTCTGTTGCTTTTGAATCGGAGTTTGTTTACTATTCTATTGGTTATAATTAATAAAAAATATTTTCGCAAAGCTTTTCTTTTCAAAAATTTAATTAGCATATGTTACTCCTTATCAGCAATCTGTCAGTGAACGTCCCGTTTTAGAGATCAGTCGGCACAAACAGACATATATAATATTTGACAAAAAAATCTAAATATTTTTGATGTAATAGTGTTACCCTTTCTGAATTTAGTGTTAGCTATTAATTTGAAATTACAAACAAATACTTCAATTTAATTTACTTGTATGGATAAAAGTAGGTACTTAATTATAGATAATAGAATCCAACATTAACCTTATGAAAATTGCGGATCCAACTGAGTTTTATTAAAAGCAACAATTTTGAATAAATCAATCAACCAATAACTCTGAGATTAATATTCTTCTATGGAGAAAGCCTTTTAATAGCACATTTTTAAAGAATTTACACGCATTTGACATGCTATTCTCGATTCTCTTACCTCTCATCAAACAATAACCATTATCAAAGGTTACATTTATTGGAAGCAGATGTCGTAACATTACACAGTCACACTGCACACACCGCATCGATATTCTAATTAGTAGGAGTAAGCTCTAATTGGCCCAGTTTTGGTGAGCACAGATCGTGCCACTAAAATAGAGATTTGCGCGGGATTAATCCTCGTTGATACCACTGAATCCCACCAAAATGTATATATATACCTTTCCATAAATGGGTCAATGGCGTTGGCTCAGTATTGTTTGTTTTAAGAACCGTGCACATTTGTGGGTATGTAGCTGTACATATTATTTCAAGGATTCAAGGACATACTACTATGTAGTAAGCAAGGAGCAAGGAGAGTTGAGTGTCAATAGTTGCGATTGCTAATGAAGGTGAAGTGAATTAGGATATCGTATGCAAGAATGCTATTTTATTCTCAGTCTCAGTCAGCCTATTGCCGTCCACTGCTGAACGAAGGCCTCCCCCAAAGAGCGCCAACCATCCCAGTCCTGGGCAGTCCGCATCCACCCACTGCCAGCCACTTTCCTCAAGTCGTCAGTTTATCGTGCCGCAGGGCGCCCTACACTGCGTTGGCCTATTCGTGGTCGCCACTCTAACACTTGTCGGCTCCAGCGACCATCAGTCCGCCTGGAGACATGAACCGCCCACTTCCACTTCAGAGTGGTTATTCTCCATGCGATATCGGTTTCTCCAATTCTCTTTCGAATTGTCTCATTGCGAATTCTATCGACAAGAGAAACACCCAACATCGCACGCTGAGCTACTTCAAACTGGGCTATTTTATTAGTCAAACTCAATAGGAGTATTTAGTGGTTTAAGTACAACCTAAAGGTATTTTTTGCTGGCGTTGTATGTAAGATGTCCGAAATATTTACAATTATTTATTGTAGTAATACCTACTTGTAAATTATCTACCTTCATTTTAAGTCGAAATACAGAAATATCTAGAAATATCTTGTTTACAGGCTTACTTCTCCGTATTCCCAGACCGTGGAACCTTTAATCCCAGTATATTACTTATTCAAAATTTTGTGTAGAACAATTCAACAAATTAATATTGTTTTAGTTACTAAATAGTATGGGGACCTCTGGCAGACAATTTTGGCAGCTGTTCTACGAATGATGTATGTTAATGTCACGTAAGAGATTATTTCTTGGCACTGTACGTGGTGGCGGAGCATACAATTGTTTGCTCTGCTGTTTTGCATTCGACAATTCTTCTGTTATATTGTCTAGTGTCGTATAAGTGAATAGGAGTTTTATTGTCCTCGTATAATGGAATCGAATGGATATGAATGAAAAACAAAGTAGTACTGTTCATAAATGTATGTTACGGGCTATTTTCCATTTAGTCAACGATCAAATAGAAATTCTTTATATAGATATGTATGTGTGTACATATTCTTTGTTAATCGAAAATAAATTTAAAAATGTATGTTTCTATCGGACTCTCTATCTCAATGTTAAGCCGGTTGTGATTGGAAAATTTGGAGATCATGCGAGCACCTCTTTCGCATGATAATTTTTTTATACTTTAAAATATAATACAAGAATTGAATACCCTATATATGCCTGTGATCTGGATTAAATTACACACTATATTCTATTACCAATACACTGAAACAAATAACTCGTCCCTTGTTTGATGCTAAAAAGCTTTCATGTTCGCTTTTAAGCTATGGAGTCTACGCTGAAAACATTGATATTAAATTGAGCTTATTATACCCTATACAAAAACATTAACTCTATTTTGAAGTGTATACGATAGTAGATCTTTTTTCTGAACTACAGTGTACCATAACAGATAAGCAGGTACATTACGTAACAAAGTCAAGTACAGTTTCTTACAGTACTTAACCCAAAGTATTCTGTAAGTAAAGTTTGCAGTATTTTGTCTAGGAATGACTGTAGCAATCCATTTCAGGTGGTTTTTATATAAGAAAACGGCAGAAGGATCTCGATACAGTATCTCGTACAAATTCCTCTAAGTGCAACACTTTGAAAGAAAACAATTGTACAAAGTTGCCGTCTTCCAGCGATTGAATTCACTAACTTTAAAGTGTGTTATTTCTTACAGGCACAACTTTGTTGTTCAACGGAACTGACAGTTGCGTACTATTGACTTCGCGATACTTGTTATTTGTTGTGAACGCTTACAAGAGTAAGTTAATAAAAACAAAATATGATAAACGTGTTACAAATTTTGTTATTTTCGTTCGATATGTTCGTCACATTCTATTGTGGTTTCATAGTTTTAGTAAGATACAATTTATATACTGTTTGAACTGTCCGAAAAGATTCTGACGTAAATAATTGTACTGTGCCGTATAATTCTACTGTATATGAACCGCAATAAAATATTCTTGACTTTATTACTTAAGTGCTAAACTTGTAAGGAATATAGTTTATTTATTTTTATTATATAGGGGGCAAACGAGCAGACGTATCGCCTGATGGTAAGCAATTACCGCCGCCCATGGACACCCACAACACCAGAGGCGTTACAAGTGCGTTGCCGGCCTTAGGATGGAGTACGCTCTTTTCTTGAAGGTTTAAAGGTCGTATTGGTCCGGGAACATAAAATAAAATATTTTATAAAAATCGCTGTATCCTGTTGTTTTCAGATGTATATTTTTTATTATTTCAAAAACTATTGAATGGATTTTAATGAAACTTTCCGATAATATAGCACATCAGAATAACACTCCTCCATTCGCCTCGCGGTGCTGCCAGCGATTATGGTCGTACCGCGGGTAGCACATCGGAGTTCAGCTGTTCAGTTGTGTATAATTAAATTATGAGTATGTCTCTGGGTGCTATTTTTTTATTTACCTTTATTGCACACACATAACCGATAGAAAAAGGAGATAGATAGATAGAGCCACGCTGATTTCAGCACGAACGGGCCGGCTCGACCGGTGTGGTACTACCCTCACACAGAAGATCAACGTAACATGACATATGACAGCGTTCGTGCTGTCGTGTTTCTTTGGTGAGTGCGAGGCCGGATGCCCAATGATGCAGAAGCATCACTTGGCTGCCATGGTGTGAGTCACCATGCTGCATTATTGCATTGTCTGCATGAGCAATGAGTATGGTGACTATCACTCTTGAATTCTGCTTATGCTGCTGCTTTGTCAGGTTATTTTCGCAATAAAAATTCGTTCAATTGACAACGAGTTTGGCCTAGTGGATTAAGTGGCCGCCACGTCGCTTCCTACTGCGCCAAGTGTTGTGGGTTCCCCCACGACACAGGATTGGTAATGCGAGAGTTGTTAATTTAAAATAAAAAAAACAAATTGTATGTAAAATAAATATCTCAAATTCAAATTAATATTGACATGATTCATAATATTATTGGGGTAGTCTTTTCTATATTTGTTTGTGACTTGTAATCAGGAAAACCACAAACACACACCAAAAAAAAAATACAGAACAGCAACAACATTTTGTTCTGTCACGCTTTCTAATAAATTTATTTATTTAAAAGTATAGTAATATACGAGTTATTAAAATGTATTTATAACTCGTATATTGAATACAATATATTTCAGGTACGAATAGTTATAAATCTAAATAGGTATAGCCTAATAATTCGAAAGATAAGCAATTGCATTCCCCCTTATTGCGCTTTAAACTTGTACTATGAATTAAATTGCAATGGGGAAAAGAAAACTGAGGAAGACTTTAGCAAAGTAAAAATAATAAGGCTTACTTTTATTATTGTATAGTGCACGGTAGTGTAATAGGTATTTTGTTAATAGAATATATTTTATTGTTCAATCATCCATCATAGTACTCATTATTATCTTTTACATTAGCATTTAGACACCGTGCTAAAAGAACGAAATGAATACCATATTTTCTGTTCTCGGTAGACGTAGTGCGTTTCATAGATCTTTCCTTATTCTACTGAAAGAATAGGAAATATTCTAAGGGATATTTGGCATAAAAAAACTATCCAAGATTTCATTTTTGAATTGTCGATTTGTTCATTCAACGTTCTTAAAAAGGAAGAAATTGCTTTCTGCGATAATGTAGCCCTTTGTACAAATTAACCTTTCAAATAAATGTTTGTTGGCATACAGTAAAGTATATTCTATAATAGAATTTTACTGTCGTCATAGAAAGAGTTTCCACAAAGCTTTCCCAAACATTACCTATTAGACAAAGAGGTAATTTATTTTCCGCACAATGATTTGGTGCGGGGGAATCAAAAGTTTCTTTCATTTTCCGCAAAAACTTTCTTTGGATAGTGAACAAGGACATTGTCATAAAGTAGACGCACAATGGTTTTATTAGCCACATTAAGTAAATGGATGTGATCTGCCGTATGCAGCTATTGGAGTAACTTTGACAATGAAACATGCAGACTGGAAATAAGAGAGATGAAAATAGTGTTTTGAAATTGGATGGAAAGTATTGTTTATAAAAAAAACACTGAGAGTTTAACATTGTTTTTCAAATAGTGTTACCGAATCATCCCGAAGATGTACAATAATTTTTGTAATCTATATCAAGAGGCACAGTTTGTGAGTGTCATCATCACACATATCTATACTAATAATAAAGCTGAAGAGTTTGTTTGTTTGTTTAAATGCCCTAATCTCAGAAATTCTCACGCTACGGGCAATAGAAGACGCAAACGAGGTTGCGTGGGTCAGTTAGTAATATATTTATTCATAAAGTTTTATTTGTATTGTTCAGTCACGTACGTCACTACGATATCTCAAGCCTATATACTAATTATAATACAATCAGTCGAATCTGTTCACTTTTCTGTCGAATTATCAGCTTTGCTTCTTATTTTTATACTTTTATTAAAAAATAAATATCAATTTTTCTTCGTGAAACCAAAGCAGCTAAAAGCTTAAAACAAACTTCATGAACAAACTTCGAGTAAATTATATTAAAATAATCATAATATGATGTTCTAAATAACAAGCTTCATATGTGATAAAAAATGCAGATTTTTTTTATATTTTCAAACAAACAAACTTTAATAGTAAATGCAGAAAAATAGGACTCTAAACAAGACATTTAAAACTAAAGGGTTATTCGTCGGTTTGGTACGGCAACGCGGCAGTCGCCGGACGCGTCACCCAGGCTTGCGTCCGTGAAATTGAATTAGCAACTCATTAGTGACGCCAATAAAACCGGCTGGCCGGCGCTCACCACCCCGCTATAGCAGCAGGGAGTACAAATGACCCCTGTCGCACTGCCCGACCGATAAACGTTCGACATCCCTGTTAACACATACCTCGTCCATAGGAGGTAAGCGCATTTATATCCATCGACAGGCTTAACTTGCTGATCCCTGAATAGAACAACATTAATACGAACGCGTAATACTCGTATTTGTCTTGAATGTATGATTGAAGTTTTTGGTTGTATCAAGAACATTTATTAGTCTTACAACTTTAGGTAAGCGCAATCGAAAATTACCTTCAAACAGCTTTAATAAAAAAGTTTGGTAAGATACTAAAAATTCTTCAGGTCATGTGTTCTTGTATAAATCAAAAAGAAGCTTTAGCTGAACGAAATTCTTGTGAGACATTGCGTAGACTTCATATCAGACAATATATTTTTTAATATGTTGTCTAGGTATTTCATACTGTTAATATTTCAATAAATGTAGGGATACAACGTACCTTTATATGTAAGAAATATTTCAAAGCGTTGGAGTGCGATTCCCTACGGCGGCGGAGGGTAAACTCCTGCGAATTATAGGCACTTAGTTTAAACGATAGCCCGTTGGGATTCAAGCCGTTTCGTTACACTCAGTAATCTTTGACGTATCGCCTGATTTTATAATTAGTATTCCTTAGCTTAACTTTTACCATATGCCGTAATAAAGTATTCCATTGTATTTAAGATAATTTTAGTCTTATTGTAGGAAAAAATCGAGGGAGTTTAAGTACCGTGGGAGAGCCAAAATTAATTAAAAATGTGCCGGTTCGACCGTAGTCTCTCTCCAGCCTATTTTTATATCCATAGCCTCACAGAAAACCGATGTTTAATTTGCACATCATTTATTTTCGTATTACGTTGTTATAGTATGTGGTGAATAATGAATTTAAAAAAGAAAGAAAGAAAGAAAGAAATTATATACTTCATTGCATTGCTTTATTCTTCATTGCATCTTACGATACCCACACGATAAATAAGAGTGGTATTCTTAATTCATCACCATACTACCACAACCGTGGGAGAGCTATGCTTCGGCATGAATGGGTTGGCTCGACCGGAGTGATACCACGGCCTCACAGAAAACCGGTGTGAAATAGCGTTTGCGCTGTGTTTCACTGAGTGAGTGAGGATACCGGAGGCCCATACCCCAACCCCTCCCCCCAAAGGTCGGCAACGCACTTGTGACGCCTTTGGTGTTGCGGGTGTCCATAGGCGGCGCTAATCGCTTACCATCAGGTGATACGTCTGCTCGTTTGCCCACTATTCAATAAAAAAACTTGAGAGGTGTCAAGGGACACCCGGATGGAACGAAGTTCGAAATAGAAAGACGATACAAATATTATATTTACTTCAATATTTTACGTAATTTCTAGTTTTATGATATATGTGTACACAATAATATTAATAATAATTAAAGGTTACGAACTAAAGGTTACGGAAAACTTTAGTAATTCTATCAAAATGGAATTTGGTGTAGACAAGTGTGCAGTTATGTATGTAAAAAAAGGTGAGATTGTGGAATCTGAAGGTATAGAGCTTTCAGATTCCACAAAACTCAGATCTCTGTCTGCAACCGAAACCTACAAATATCTAGGTTTTTCACAGTCCTTAGGAATACCAGAATCTGACATGAAACAAACGTTGCGGGAACGCTTCTTTAGCCGCCTGAAAAAAGTACTTAAAAGTCTTTTGTCAGGCGGTAACAAGGTGCGGGCCTGCAATGGTTGGGTTATGCCGGTTCTGATGTATTCCTTTGGTGTACTTAGATGGACTCAGACTGAATTAGATGCCATTGATAGGAGAGTCCGTACATTGTTGACTGCATTCCGAATGCACCACCCACGTTCATCGGTTATGAGATTGTATATCCCGCGAAGGTTAGGGGGTCGTGGATTACTAAATATCAAGACCCTGCACAATCGCGAGGTATACAATCTTAGAGAATATTTTCTACAAACTGATGTGGGAGTGCATCGTAGTGTAGTCACAGTGGATACCGGGCTCACTCCGCTCGCTCTGGCTAAAGAGAATTGGCGCAAGCCTGTAGTACTTAGTACTAATGATCGCAGGGAAGTATGGAAGGGCAAAGTACTCCATGGTCGATTCTATCGGGCCTTAAATGGGCCTGATATAGATTTCAAAGCATCTACGTCCTGGCTACGGTATAGTGATCTCTTCGGAGAAACTGAAGGTTTTGTCTGTGCGATTATGGACGAAATTATCATGACGAATAACTATCGGAAGTATATCCTGAGGGATGGTACGGTCGACATTTGTCGGGCATGTCACCGTCCTGGAGAATCTATCAGGCATATTATTTCTGGTTGTTCTCGTCTTGCTAACGGTGAGTATTTGCATAGGCACAACCAAGTAGCCAGGATCGTACATCAGCAACTTGCCCTTAAATACAATCTTGTGATTTCAGAGGTACCGTACTACAGGTATGTGCCCGATCCAGTTCTCGAGAATGGTCGTGCTACGTTATATTGGGATCGATCTATTATTACAGACAGGACTATTGTAGCCAATAAGCCTGATATTGTGGTGATAGATCGATTAGAGCGCCGCGCAATGATTGTCGATATCGCCGTTCCTCATGACGAGAATCTCGTGAAAGTCGAAAAAGAAAAACAAATAAAATATTTGGATTTATCTCACGAGATTGTCGATATGTGGAATGTGGATTCGGTGATCATTGTTCCGATAGTCGTATCAGCTCACGGATTGATAGCCAAGAGCCTCGACCAACACCTTAAGAGGCTCACGTTAGGGGGCTGGATCAAGGGTCTGATGAATTGATGAAAATGATGAAAATGATGAAAGTGATGAAGATGATGAAAATTATGAAAATGATGAAAGTGATGAAAATGATGAAAATGATGAAAATGATGAAAATGATGAAAATGATGAAAATGATGAAAATGATAAAGATGATGAAAATGGTGAAAATGATGAAAGTGGTGAAGATGATGAATTGATGAAAATTATGAAAATGATGAAAGTGATGAAAATGATGAAAATGATGAAAACGGTGAAGATGATGAAAATGATGAAAGTGATGAAAATGATGAAATGATGATTATGATAATAGTGATGATAATGATGATATGTATATATAAAAGTTCGAAATCTTATCTATCTATTATATTTATATATATATATAGTATATATATATATATTATATATATATATATATATAGATATATATATAGTATCTGGGTTGCTTCAAGCAATGAAAAATAAACTAATAACAAATAAAATTTAAAATAGCAAAAAGTGTCGTGACAACAAATTATGTCGCGACAATTTCCGTCTAGCCCCCTTCGTTTTTTCGTTCATATCGCGCGATAAGGAACTTCGTTCCAAAAAAAAAACACTAAAATCGTGGGGCATTTCAATCTCAACTCATTAAGCTTGATATATTGAACAACTTTTAATATCACCCATTTCGGTCAAAATTAAATAATAAGTTGATTAGAAATAATATTCCATTGATTTTTAATGAAAATGTCGCAACTCTTATTTTTATAGCACACACGATAATCAAATTTCTGTTACTTAAGCAGGCCAATCAAGGAATTTCGTGTCAAAAGAGAGAACTGAGTCGAACGTTAATTTTCTTAATGTATCTTGTTAAGGTCGGGTCGGATCGTGTTCCATTTCTGAATAAATTAAGACAACATTAGCTGCAAAGAGTCGAACACGCTCTTACCTGTCACTAACGAACTTTGCTATGAATTATCTAAAATTGCATGTCTTGAATAATGGATATTACAAAATATTTTTAGATATCTTTATGTCACATTGTTTCATATTTCACATTTATTTATTTCACTCTTTTACATCATCTTAGCATTTCAACTTTAAAAAAACCCGAGACAGCGCTTGTTTTTATGACAAACTTTATCGCATGAAATCAATTAAGCAAAATGGAATTTTAGTAAGATTAAATAAACCAGAACAGTTCAGTTTTTTTATATATTTATTTTCTATTATAAAAATATAAATGTCACTTGGTTCGGCATATCAGGGTAACTAAAACTACAAACAGGATATCTAACGGGGAGGTAATAATAGCCAGTTATGTTTAATCTTGGCCCTGAAGAGCAGAAGATGCATTTAAAGTAATTTAAACTTTATATTTGGCTATTGGTTGACGAAACGTATACCAACAATGTACATATATTTTCCTTTAAATACCTGTTCAGCATTCATCAGGTTTATGTGGGTGATGTTCCATTTCCTTCATTTTCTTATGGTGGCGTTTAATAGCTTCTTCGTGCCTTTTGATAGATTCGCGATGATGGTCGATTTCTTCATCTAAATGCTTCTTTATGTGCGCTAATTGAGCCTTTTGCCGTTTGTAAAAGTAAGCTTCTTCCCGACCAGCTTCCATTTTACCAAAGGCACCTCCAGCGTCACGGATACTACCTCCACCGCCGCCACCTCTGCCAGCTCCACTGCCCATTTCACCAGTTGCTCGTAATAGACACAACCGGGCTCTTGCAATAGACCTCATGATTTTATTCACACAATTTGATTTTGTGTAAATGAAATTATGTAACGTGATGTGGAAATATGGCTGAAATCATATTAAAACTTTGAAATTTTCATGTCAATTGATTGAGATAGGAATGACAGTTAATTTAGAAAATAATACTCTGATGACATCAATCAGTTTTGATTTATAGAGCATTGTAATGTATTTATTGTTACCCGAAGCAAAGAGGTGTGTACACAACTGTATAATTATATCAAAGCTCTTTTCTTGCCTTGAGTACAAATAACAAATAATATCAATATACCATTGCCATACATTCGAGCCATGTTTTAGGGTTCCATAGTTCACATGTCGGAGCCCTTATAGTTTCGTCATGCCCGTTCGTCTGTCCACGACTTACCTTCCAAACGGTTAGTGCTAGAAAGATGAACTTTGCATAGATATGTGTATTTACCATGACAAAGTGTTTAAATAAAATCTTTTTTTGGGGGTCCCTCCCCTACACTTAAAGTTGGGATGTTTTTTTGTCTCGTGTCTACCTTATAATGTGGGGTATCATTAAATAAGTCTAACTCGATAAGTCACGATTTATTAATTTAGGTATCCGTATGCACGAAATTCAACTTTAAAGCGCAATTTTTTGTTGAAATAGGGCGTCCACCGCCTCTAAAAGCGTCAGGCTCGAAAAATCAGACAAAAATCATGATGTTACTCCATGTAATGAAGTTTGAAGGAAAACTATAACAACTTGATAACATTGCTAGTTCAGGAGTTTTAGATGCATATGCCGTTATGGGTGACGACAGAACCTATTCTATGTGTGGCCAGAAACATACTTGGCCGGTTTTTTCAGTATGTTTCAACTTTTTATGGTTCCGTAGCCTAAATGGCTGCTAGAAACCTGTAATTTTGCATAAATATACATTTTAAGCGACGAGTTGACCGCTTAAACAACTATGCCATCTGTGCAATTGTATTTTCTTTTTTAAAAAGACAACTCCCACATTAGGAATAAACATCCTGTGTCGTGGGGGACTTTACAAACATACATGAAACGGACACAAAGAACATCCAGACTCGGGACAACAATTCGTGGATCACACAAAGTGTTGTAGGTACCGCGTGGGATTTGAACCCACGACACTTGGTGCAGTAGCAAGCGGCATGGCGACCGCTGACACCACTCGGCCAACCGTGCAGTCAAATTATTATTTGTAAGTAGTATTATTTGTAGTATTTGTAAATAATATAACATTTTGTCAAGTAAAAAATATGCTAAGAAAAATTTTCATCATCATCTCTTGTTATTGGACATTGGAGGTCAAATCACATAGTATCTCAGAATTAATGTGGCATATAAAATTACAAAGAGTTCTATAACTGCTTGCTCTTAGCAAGATGTATTTGTATGAACTCGTTCAAGCTCGTAGCGGACTGCCAAGCCCAATAATTTTTATTATATTAGAATATTTTTTTAATATTTACATTGAAAAATATTCTGAGATAATATTTGTAACAATTTTTCTCCTTCTAAAAAGTAAGTTCATGATTCATCATATTATTTACTAAATGAGCCGCGCAACCTCGTCTGCGTCTCCTGTTGGAGGTGGCAGCAGTGACCCAATTTTAAAAGATATGCTGTTACGGAATTTATAGAACTTTATATCAATTCTTTTATACATTATTTTTACGTAACACTAATCGTTTATGCAGCATATGCAATGGAAGCTCTCAAAGGGAATAATTTTTGCCCAGTTTTTGATTTTTTTTATTCATATTTAGCTTTTTTGCTCATAGCCCGCTTATATTTAGTCTTCCTCAACAACTGAACTATCCAACACTGAAATCACTAGCACAATTAACCGCCCACCTATATTTTGCGTCACCCCGTTAGTTTATATGAACTGTAGCTTATCTACTGTTTTGTTTTTTGATAAGTGATTACTTTATCAATAAACTAAACACTTGAACCCTAATTTCGATCGCGTTTTTGGAATTTAGTAGCTGTTTAACATTATTACAATTACGTTACCTTGTTTACATTTCATGTTCTTTTCTGCCATCGTGTGCGAATATTATATTATAAGATTATTCTTTGCAATTGAAAAAAATGCTACTCGATGCAACTGGTGCTGCTAGAACAGTGACTATAGCTGACACTAGGTATAGCCAACGTCGCATCGCTCGTACGCTTGGTATTCCTCAAACTACGGGATGCCATCAGACGCTTTCGTGAAACTAGCTTATACACAAAGAAGCCAGGTTAAGGCCGACATCGGTGCACTTCAAATCTGAATGACCACTTTGTTATCAATAACGTGCTAAGAAATCGCTTTTCCACGGCTAGTGAAGCGCGTACACCTCTGTTTGAGATAAGAAATGTCACTGTAAGTGAACTTACCATTAGAAAAAGATTGACTGAGAGGAATCTCAGATTCCTTTCAGCCAGGCTTTTTCTAATAGCTTTTCGCTCAGCTCGCGCTCCACTACTGCTTCCACAGCATCGTATTTTTTGTCTGGATTATGGAGGAATGGAAGAATGTAATGGTTTTAAATGAAAGCAGTACAGGAACCAAAATGCATGGTTTGCTCCATGCGCAATAATCAAAATCGTGGTTTATCAGGGAGAGTCCATAATGGTTCGGGGAGGTATCTCTCACGAGGCTCGTACTGGTCTTGTGGCGTTTGATAGAAGCAGTGTGAAAACTCATAGATACGTGAAGGAAGCCTTACAAAACCACGTGATACCTTTCTCAGTGAGAACTTTAGATTAATGCACGACAATGCTCGATGCCATACCGCAATATCCGTCGCTCAATATCTCGATGAATTCGGATAACGTGAAAAGACATGTACAAGCGAGAACACCAACCTCTACGACCTAAGAAGCGCTCAAGACGGCTGCGATAGAGGAGTGGTACAAAATCCCTCAGTCGGATATGTTAGACATCATGGATGGATTGCCAAACCGGCTATAAGAAGTCATTAGGGCACGAGGTGGTTACATCAATTATTAAAATTTCAATTAAAAACAACTGCAATGTTTTTTTTCAAAATTAAAATCATGACATTTTGATGCAAATTTTTAGCGAAATCGATTTTCGGTATATTTTTATAAAACGGGTTTTCCCAAGACTTCTGTCATTTTATTTATCTTAAATGGCTGCATTTTATAACACAGAGTACATTAAATGTGGCCAAATTTGACGACTACTATAAATTGAAAGAAATACTTGAGAAGAAGAAGAGAAGAAAGAAAATGGGCGGTAAATTATGCATGAGTGTATGAGTGTATATTATGTTGTACAATTATAATAATATTACAAAATTTCAACAAAACAAACGACTTTAAGAACTGGTCTAAATTAAAATGGGACAAAGCGACAAGTAACCAGCTTTCAAATAAAAAATCATCATCAAAATCGGTTCACCCAGTCGAAAGTTCTGAGGTAACAAACATAAAAGAATACTGTCGAATTGAGAAACTTCTCCTTTTTTGATATCGGTTAAAAAAGCTAGCTAGAGGTACAAGTAAGTTGTAATGATGTTTCAGCATCTTCGTATTACTCGAGAAAAACATCTTTGGAACAACAAAATAATGACTAACAACACATAACTGTTTTTCTTTGCCTCTTTTCTAAGGTTCAAGAGCAACCCTTCAACTTGGTCGGACGTTAATTGCTTCGTGAGAACACTGACACCTGTACAGTCTTTATGGGGAGGAGAGTAATAAACAAAATAAGTACACAGGAATTAAAACATTAGACGTTTTACGACAGAACGTGCTTCTCTTTTATCTTCCTTTTTTGAGATATATAACTAGTGGACTGTCAGTGTATTCAATACATTTATGTGCTAATTTAGTTAACACATGATAATTTTAGTGCCAAAGTTAATTCTTCTAAAAATATTTTCAAAAGACCATTAATTTAAATGAGTTGGAAGTTAATATCACATGTAATTAAATTTTGAACAAATATTTTAGAGACTAAGATATTATGATGAAACTTTATAATACGAGATAACTTATACATCAGAATAACACATAGGCTACAATTTATAAAGATACTAGCTTCGCCTCTAGGCATTATTGTCGTACCGTGGGTAGCACCGCGGGTTTCAGCTAGTCTAATATAAAACATTCCAAGTCTAAGCAAGAAAGGAAAAAGTTAACCTTACAAATTACCTTATCTTGCAGCAAAAAATATCCACCTCTTTAGATCAACCATTACCAGATTCTTCAAGTAAATTATCGCAGTGCAGTATAAGGTACCACGCCCCACTTGGTAGATTCCAATTTGAACAAAATTTCTTTTACCACCTCAAGAAATCTACATATACGTCGAACCTTTAATCCTTGATCAAGGAAAAAATTCACACGTAAATCATAAAATAAGTGTTCCAATTTACTCCATATTGGAATATAAATTTTACAAGTACGCGTTCAATTTGTTTAAGTACCCGAAAGAACCTCAGATCGAAAGTTAATGAAAATTCGTATCTAATTTAAAAAGATTAGTGGCCCATGGGCTCTATCTAAATTAAAAATTGGAGGCCATGTTTACTAAGCTACTTAGTTTTAATTGAATATCGTGTTGTCTATAGGCGTATTAGATGTTTAAGTAAAACTAGATTCTGTTATTCCGGTTTTTCTGTTATAGTTAGAATATTTTCTTTGATAAAAATACGTTCAGGAAATCCTAAATGGGTGTTAGAAGTTGAAACTCAACATTCATGTCAGCAGATTTTACTATGGCCTGTATTACTCTTTGTAGTGTAACTATTTGATAAAGCAGATTCTGATATACGTAGATACATTCTTTGTAAACTAAAGAAACTATTTTCAATTGTAAAACTTTTATTTTATTTTAATGTAAAGTAAGATAATTAGATTTAAGTATATTCGACTAGTGGAACGTATCTTTTCATAACACTGTCAAGAACTTTAAGCCTATCATAATTTAATTATTCCTATTAATTAAATCATAATTGAACTCCAATTAGGATATTTAATGTTTTAAATGTGCATTAATGGAATTTGTTTCTTATTGCCAAGTTTTGCGATTTATCTATAACTCAGAAAAACTACATGTGTCCCAAAATACATTTATGTTACTTATTTACAAAAATTAAGTTTCAATGAAAGAGGCTCATTCGTTCCGATGACTGTTTTAGGCAAACCCACCGAAACTATATGTTTGACCTGAACTCAGTGCCGGATTAAGACTACTTGATGCCCTAAGCAATCCACGCCTCTGGGGCCCCCCTATCCATAAGTAAACTAGTGTCATAAATTACGTAACTTAGAATATATATGAAGGTCGAAAGACATACGTGGAGAAGGTATTGTGCGAGGCAAGTCACTGGAACTTATTCTTTTTGACATATGAATGAAACTGTTGAATTTCGGTTTCTAAGTCGGTATTAAGGTCCTGTGGATACGTGTTTACTCAATTACTACAATGCTGACTGTATTCTGAAGTTTGATCGGGACAAATAATTTTATCGACATCGGGTATTTTAGTAGGGAATGAGAATTTGTCTGCTATTTCTTTGTCTATCCCCCTTCTTCGCATCTCTGCATTTAATTTATCAATGACGCCATAAAAACTTAACTTTCATGTGCTAGCAAATTTTTTTTTTGCTGTTTCTGGTGCTGGTGCCCCCCAAGACGTGATGCCCTAAGCAATTGCTTAATTTGCTTAAGGGTTAATCCAGCACTGCCTGAACTGGTGAGTGGTGAAAATCAACTACCCATACAAATCTTTGAACAATATCGGATCAATGTAATAAAATAGAATATTCAAAATATATTACAATTTAAGCCAAGGGGGACAATAATATTAAAATCAAAAATTTACATGTTCACTCACATTACACGGTCAAAATGTTATAATGTTGCCTGTGGGGCGAATAAAGTGAAAAATTTAAAGCAGATATGACAATATTTTAGAAGTAATAGCTTTATTTTAAAAAATGAGCACGGTCATAAATCCCACCCCGCTGCAATAACGCACGCTCGTGTACATGTGCTCTGAATATAAAACATACATCGCATTAAAATGTTCAGCTTACCTATTGACAAATTATACTTATCACTTGCAACGTTTTAGCTTGATGAAAAACACAGGTTCATGAACTTTTAACGTATGCTTTCGGAGTTTCATGCTGTAGTTTGGGCTGTTCTGTACCAATATAATAAAGCTAAAGAGTTTGTTTGTTTATTTGAACGCGCTAATCTCAGGAGGCTAATGGTCCGATTAAAAAAATCTTTCTGTTTTGAATAGTTCATTTATCGAGGAAGGCTATAGGATGTATATCATCACACTAAGAAAACCGGTGTGAAATAGCGTTTGCGCTGTGTTTCACGCAACGCACTTGTGACGCATTTGGTGTTGCGGGTGTCCATGGGCGGGGGTAATCGCTTAACATCAGGTGATACGTCTGCTCGTTTGCCCACTACTCAATAAAAAAAAAAGACCAATAGGAGCGGAGCCCCAATGGAGAATGTTTAAAAAACGGGGTAAAATTATTACGCTACGGGCAATGGTAGACGTAAACGGTTGTGAAGGTCAGCTAGTGTCTAATAAAGTAGGTACATGACAAAAAACCAACAGTACACAAAAGTTTTATAATGGTATGGCAGTTACTCTAGGTACACATAGCTCTCAAGATAAACAATAAAGATGATATCAGCATCATCAATAAAGATTTAATAACAATTATTTACTCGTTAATATTACATAATTACGTTTGATGTAGGCCTTATTAATCCTACATCATATACTACGTTCTGTGAAACAAAATCAGATCATTTTTGGACATCACTCTACCATAACAAACTACATGTTAGCTACTGCAAGAAACATTTGTTTGGTACTGAATTTAACGTATTGATAACTTATGACGCACTTGTCTTGCTCAAAATTAAAAATATAACTTCTAAATGGGGCGAACTATTTACCGAAAACTGTTTCGTTTCTCTCATTACCTTCGAGTTATGTCTGTATAAATGGCCTGAAACGCTAGTTACACTGTAACATAATATTACATGTGCTGCACTAACTGAAAATTTCGTTTTAGTACAATATTCGTGTTTAAACTCTTTTGTAATGAGAACAGCACCAGAATTTGTTGAGTCAAGAATAAAATGTAAACGGCGACTTGTGTAAGTGGTAGTCATGAATAAAATTGCAGTGAAATGTAGATGTGGAACATTACTAACTGTATTACAACTAAAATTTCATATAGGACACAAAATTCCAGTGTAAAAAGTGGGGATTTGTAGTAAGACAGATTTATGTTCTAATTAGTCTATACGCGAACGCTGCAGAGCTGCGTAAAATAAATTTATGCGACCACGTCTTTGTTTCAACAAATTGTTTCATATGATTTAAAAGCGACAGGTAACTGCGGATTTTGTATTCATGAGAATTGATATTCCTCTGAGTATACGATATTGGTGAAGTTTATTACGCATTAGGTACAGTACTTCCCATCCACTATTGTATTTTAGCAATATTTTTGTTAATAAATAAGTATAAAAGCGTACGAGCTATTAACTGGATGATTTTCAGAGGATTGTTTACCAATAAAAGTCTAGCGCGTTATGTCTAACCATAGAGCAACACGCAGTAGCCATACGCAGGCACCCCCCTCTTCCAAAGTATATGCCCCACATGGGCCTACGCATTACACTGATAGGATGCAGATTTTATTTAAGTGTGCGTGAAATTCAAAATGTTTAGTTAAATTGTTATGTGTGAGTTCGTAGCCACAGGCGATTATTTTGTAATGTGAGTCTGAAATGTGTAAGTATGTGTGAAGATTTCCTCCCGCGTAAAATAACAGAGTGTTTTCTATCAGAAAAAGACGCTGTGGCTACTCTCCTCCGTTCAGTAGCCCTTGTGTACTGCGCTATATGTACTTTTACACCATGGTAGAGCCACGCTTCGGTATGAATGGGCCGGCTCGACCGGAGTGATACCACGGCCTCACAGAAAACCGGTGTGAAACAGCGCCTGTGCTGTGTTTTATCGAGTGAGTAAGGACACCTCAACTACTCCCCCCCTCCTCCTCCCCATTTCCCAGGCCGGCTACCCATTTGTGACGCATCTCGTGTTGCGGGTGTACCTACATGGGCGGCGGTAATCGCTTACCATCAGGTGACATGTGTGCTCGTTTGCCCCCTATTCCATAAAATATGTATCTATCAGATAATCTCTATGCCTACATACTTCATGGTACCAATTCCTGTGTACAAATGTGTTATAGTCGATATGTTTTTTTATCAAAAATATATTAGGTCTTTACCTATGAAATTGCCGTTTTGTATGCAATAAGTGAAAGTACTTATTTTTTCAAACTTTTTTATTTCTGTTATTCGAAGTAATCACCCATGCAATCGACGCATCTTTGCCAACGCATTGGCAGTTTATTGATGCCCTCCTTGTAAAAATCAGCTGGACGGGAGGCAACAAATTCTTCAAAGGCATTTTGTACTGCCTCTCGGGAATTGAATTTTTTACCCACTAAAAAGTTGTCTAAATTTTGGAAAAAGTAATAGTCGGTAGGTGCAAGGTCTGGTGAGTATGGCGGATGAGGGAGAGCTTCCAACCCCAGCTCTTGCAGCTTGGAGACTGTCTGTTGCGCAGTATGGGGTCGCGCGTTGTCGTGAAGGAGCAGTGGGGACGACCGATTGACCAAAGCTGGTTGCAGATGTGCAAGCTTCTCCATCATTCTCTCCAGTTCTTCACACACATCTGCATTAATGCCCATGCCGTTTTGTAAAAAGCTGTGGTGAATCACACCCGCACTAGACCACCAAACAGTGACCATCACGTTTTTAGGGGTCATTTTTGGTTTAGGGCATTGCTTTGGTGCTGAACCAGGGTCTAACCAACTTGCTGAGCGCTTTTGATTGTCGAACAGAATCCATTTTTCGTCGCACGTAACTATTCGTTTCAAAATTCCTTCATTTCTTTGCCTGTTGAGCAGCGAAAGGCAGGTCTCGACGCGTACGTTGCGCTGGCGATCGTTAAGGTCGTGGGGCACCCATCTATCAAGCTTTTTTACCTTGCCGATTTGTCGCAAATGGATCAATATTGTTTTGATGCTTACATTAAAAGCTGCTGCTAGCTCAGCTGTAGATTGAGTTTCGTCAGCTTCCACAATCGCCTTTAATTTATTATTATTAACCAAAGTCTCCGGACGACCACGAGCTTCATTTTTCAAGTCAAAATTTCCAGAACGGAACCGGGAAAACCAATAAAGGGTTGTGCGTTCGTTTGTACAGTTCTCTCCGTAAACGTTTTTGATGTTACGTGCCGTTTGTGTAGCGTTGGTGCCACGACGGAACTCATATTCCATAATTACAAGAATTTTTAAAGTATCCATTATGACGAAAAATGTTCAAATGTAATGAAAATACAACGCTAATCAAAAAACAAAAGACTGAGTTTGTAAATAGAATGTCATGGTTTTAAAACAAAATTAATTTGAATTTAGAATACAGAGCCATTACAAACTTTTTTTTATTTGAAATGACCAGTACTGAAGAAACGCAATTTCATAGGTAAAGACCTATTATAATTTACTAAAAAACAAACAGCCTCTTCAATTGTTATTTATTTGCACAAGATAGATAGACAAATAATTTGCCTCTATTCATGGTAAGCTATTCCTATGAGTACTCATGGCACTAGTAATGTCGTTTTGCTGTAATCTATAACAGAATACATTGGCAACCATTCACACCATACAGTAGCAATACTACGAGTAAATTCAATTACGAGTAAATTCAATTCAACATGTTGGTTTAAACTTTCTTCAGTTTTCAATAGAGTGTACCATCATTGTAAATTGTTTTTAAGTCGGTAAAAATAATCATAGTGTACTTTTAGTTAATGCTAAAACGGTATATTTTGAAAGCTGTTACTCGTTGATTTTACTGGTTACATTATTGGAATCATGTTTTGAAGTTTATCTGCAGATCTACACACACACATATAGAGGGTGTAAAAAGACGATTACCGAAAACGAATGGGGCTGATCCAGCACCCCAAAACTTATAATAAAAACCAAACAGTTGTACTTAAAAAAAATTGTAGTCGGAAAAAACAATGTGTCAAGATTTTTAATAATTACACAAGCCAGTAATGTATTTTTGCGTGCACCGCGTAGCTACTTGAATACCTATGCGCCCGGCCAAGGTCATTGCACTCACCCGACCAGCTGTTTTGTTTATCAAAATACATTGCTGTTTTATTGATTTTATTTGTTTTTTGGTTTTCTAAATGAGATAATTAGATAGTTTGGGTCCTATTATGTTGTACTATGTATATGTAAGCAGAAAAATAAATATAAGGACTTAGATAATTTTTTTTTTTTGCGTTTTATTTTCGCTAAACCTATTCAGTATCATGGTCTGATTGCAACCCCCAAGTTTTCGGTAGTAGTCTTTTTACACCCTGTATATATATATATAATCTCTGTCTCTCTGTGTCTGTCTGGTAGAAAGCATGAGCAGAATCCAAGAGTGGTGGTCATCATACTCATTGCGGATGCAGATAATGCAACAATGCAGCATGGTGACCCATACTACGGCGGCCTAGTGAGATGCTTCTGCGTCATTGGGCCTCTGGTCTCGCGTTCACTAACGAAACACGACTCTACTACCTAGAAAAGGTAAGGCAATGTACATTTAACTACATATAAATATTATGCATGCTGTATAAAAATTTATAAATAAACATTGTATAAAACGGCCAATGTCATGGATAACAAATACGCAAGCCATTATCAATTTACAGTCGGTGGTTTATGACAAAGGGTTCGCCCGTGTAGCTTTACCCTGCACCCAAAACGGCAACAAAAGCCCTTTCTATTCTACCGTGAAAAAGTTTGGCAACCCAGTCATATGGCCCAACAAAACAATGGCCTGAAGTTGAGACAAATCTTATACAATACGGGATAGTTTATGTAATACAAATAGATTTTTTCCTTTTTTCTAGGAACTTTTTCCTTAGAAAATGTTTTAGTAAAAGTTTCTGAAGAAATAATGTTACAGAGGTAGAGGTTATTGAATCACTCGTAAATATAGTTTAGGTACTGTAGCTTCGTATTTAGATATGTATAAAAAAGGGTTCATGCTGTAAAACACATTCGTATTTAGAATACAATTAATTTTTGATGCAAAATGTAATACATTTACTTAATGCCTGTTTCCAAAATAAAAGAAACCTAAGCTAATCTTTATAATATTAGTTATCTGAATGTGATACTCTCCTAAAAATGGGTCTACTATAGTCCGGCCACTCAGAGAATGCGTTTCTGACACTTGTAAATTGGTCATGAGTAGTGATGTGCCATGAATATCATTAATAATATTTGGTAACAGTATTTATAGCATTCATTATGCATAATTATTCAATTTAGATATATTTTATATTTCAAACACAATATTAACAAAATTGTTGATGGATGAATTAAATTTAATCGTAATTTCTGAATGAAACCAAGGGAAAGAAAATAAAAATACTGTATTTATAGAAAAATATATATTATGAAATACATAGTTTTAAGATTTCAATAATGTCAAATCAAAATTTAATCCGACTCCGATTCGCTTGAGGACTCGCTGTCATCTTCACCAACATGTATTATCATGTTATTATCAATCATAGTGTCTATACGAATATCGCGGTCAAAGTCATCAAATATCATTTTTTTAGTTTTTTCAACCACCTTCATCCAGTCATCTCTTGTGACTTTTTCGCATGCTTCTTTTAAAAGCGTCTTCATCTTTTTTATGCCATATGGTGGAGAAGTATTATGGCGGGCTGCATAACCTTTAATTTGAGCCCAGATTAGCTCTATGGCATTGTACTGGCAGTGATATGGAGGAATTCGGAGAACGCGAAGACCGTACTCCAGAGCCAGCTCATCTATTTCGTATCGAATATTTGATAGCTTATGGTCGTTGACTAATTTCATCAGCTCAGCTTTTAGCATTGACATATTTGCGTCAATGCCACTTCTTTGCAGCCAAGCCACCAATTCCTCTTTTCTATTAGCTTGAGTAGGTGCTTTATTTATTTGCACCGAATGATAAGGGACGTTATCCATTATTAAAACTGAAGGCTCTGGAAGGCCAGGTAGCAACACATCCTGGAACCACTCCTTGAATACAGCCGCATTTATTTCTTCGTGGTAGTCAGTGGTAGTTTTTGACTCAAATGCTAATAAAACATGTTCCACAAAACCATACTTCGCACAACCAGCGTGGCATATTATGAGACGTGCTCCTATACTGATTGGCACTATCGACGTCGACGCTTGAGTGTCATCTGTCCAAGAACGAGAATGCGCGTGATTGGTGTTCAGCCATGTCTCGTCAATGAAAACGACATTGTCCCAATTATCAATTTTTTTTTGCTTCTCTTAGAAAAGTAATTCTATTTACCAGAAATATAAAGGGATAAAAATAGTTTTTCATTTATTTTTAATTCAGCTGACTGATATCACGACAATTATTTTCATAAGTTTGGTTTGATCGTACCTATATCGTATTATAAACTATATTAAACTTAACTCGTATGTATTAAGTACATTATACACACTCTCGAATAATTTCTCCGATGTCCCCAGGAACTTTAATGTCTTTCGTATAAATGCCCAAAGCATTTCGGCACATTTCCCTGAAATGGTGACAACATTGGACTGTACAACATCCTTAAATACTTTGTAACTCATCTTTTTTGTTTTTTTGTTTTTTTGTGTATTCAATAAAGATAAATAAATAAAATTTTATATTATAAAATTAGAACGTTTTATTTAACAATATATCGACCGACAGAATATATTACGATTCCAAAAATACTCAGTTACAATTCAGTATTATTTTGTCTCATCACTACAAAAACAAACTATTGACATAACCTTGAAACAGCGCAGTTTGACGTCGTTAGACTTTTAAAAATTATTGTTCTTAAATTAATTAATTGATTAATTGTTAATAACTTTAGCCCAAAATAAAAGGTTTATTGTACATTGGCATGATTATTCAATTTTTAATGTTATTACTAATTATTAAGGTTAATAAAAGATATTTAAAATTTTGCCATAAATTGTACACCAGTTCAAAGTTACATCGCCCATTGGATCACGACCTGTCAGGAACGCATTCTCTCAGTGGCCAGACTATAGTTCAGAAGTATCACCAGAATCAACGTATAGACATTTTTTGGAGAATTTTTTCTTTTAAGATTCATGTGCATTTAGCAAAAAGGTAAAATGATAATGTCACAAAGAGATACTATAAAAAAAATTGACTACCCGCAAAGTGTAACCATGGTAACCATGAGTTGTATCATCTTTGATGTTATTGTAATAAAGCTGGCTACTTCCAGAATGCGGTTTAACGAATGTTCGGCCCTGGTGCACCAACGGGAACCTGTTTTGAAGTTAAATTACCAAAGTTTGACAAGCGGTTCGACTCACTAAACTACGCTAGCAATAATTCTGCATAGCGTGGTGGGAAGACAATCACCCTCCGAGTAGGTACTTATCTCCTAGTACAACCGAAAGTGCATTTTAGTGAAAAAGTTGTCGATCGATCTGATTGTAACAGTTTAGCTAGTGAAAATCTATATAAATGCGTCACTCACCTTTTCTAGACTTAGGAAAGAAGTTGTATTACGGCTGTTTTCAATAACCTATCTCCAGTTTTAATTTAAATATTTCTTGAAAATAATTTTTGAAAAATAAATATTTTGCATTTCAATGAAAGAATCAACGAAAGAATCAATGGTATTGAAAAAAAAAACCAGCCAAGTCCGAGTCGGACTAGGGCACCGATTCTTCCGTACAAACCAGTAGATATATTTTGATGTAACTAAAAGTTTATGCTTTTCGCAAATTTTCCTTTATCTG
Source organism: Spilarctia lutea (assembly GCA_916048165.1). Taxonomy (NCBI): domain Eukaryota; kingdom Metazoa; phylum Arthropoda; class Insecta; order Lepidoptera; family Erebidae; genus Spilarctia; species Spilarctia lutea. The sequence goes on along the minus strand of OU696475.1, from coordinate 11,283,911 downwards.
TGCTATAAGACGTTGCTTTGTACCAAATTTCAAGATTCCGAGTTCACGGAAAGTACCCCGAAGTAGCTGATTCCCTTGCGAGTGTCGAAAGTTTGCAGCATAAATGCTGTATCTTTACCGTGGGAGAGACAAGTTTCTCGGGCGGTAGTAATCGCTTACCATCAGGTGATGACGCTTGCTCGTTTTCAACCAAATTCATGATAAAAACGTTTCTGATTTTTCACAGCTCCAAGGGACAGTAGACCTGATTGTTTGATATGAATTTCAGCTTGATACCTCCACGCGCTCCTGAGAAAAAGGGTCTTGATAGACAGACAGACGGACAACAAAGTGATCCTATATGGACACCGTTTTTCCTTTTGGGGTACGGCACCCTATATTTTTTTTTAATAAATAGAATATCTCTAGTTTTAACTAGAGTCAGTTAATTGAAAACAGCCGTTAATCGTTAAGTTTCTCAAACTCAGACTATCTTGTTGCTCAGTTTAGCATCTGTTGAACTATTGTAAAATATGCCTGAAATATCTTAAATCTAGTACAAGATATTTTAGGCATATTTGCAAATATTTCTTATTTGTCAAACAAAAAAACAAAAAATTGAAATCATATGGAAGTTCAAAATACCGTATTTGAGTTTATAAATACACTTTAGAAGTAAAGAGCATTGCTTATATTGAGATAATAATAATAGTGAAGTAAGTTATTGGGGAATGAAATGTAACGAGGCTTTCGTGTTTGGTAGTACATTTGATAAAATAGATATATATATATATCTATGCCAATGTTATATGTAAGTTTTGGTTTTATTATCATGTTCATTTATTAAAATTTGTTGTTGTTAGCATGTTCATTTTCTATATGTTCGTTGCATTTTCTAAATCCTTTGGCTTGGGCGTCGGTTCAGTTGCCGGTTCGAACCTTCGAGTGTGAGACGCGAATCAATCCGAATCAATGCGAAAAATTTATACGATTACTTTACGATACTACCTAAAAATGAAAACTAATATTAAAAAAGATATTGTTCCAATATGCGAACAAAAAGAAATAAAACAAAGATAAAACCAAACTAAACTAAAACTGGCGATAAATTTTAGAACATCGAATTAAAAGTTTGAATTAATTTTATTTCAAAACTTTTTTATATGTGACCTCCGCATTGGGAGTCTGTCTGCCAACGGCGCACAGGTGCTCATCCGCTACCGGGCGCGCCATCTAATGAAATACGTCTCCCAAGACACCCCGAAAGATTTCTCCTCAAATTGATACTGCAGATTATCTCATTCCGGTGATTTCATCGTGGCATTATACTTTTCATTAAATTGAACAGACGTTCCCCACAAATCGTCTTAAGCGGTACGCTTGTCGGTAGGTTTTCACGTTCGAAACACACCTATAAAGTGGTATCGTGAATGTGCTACGTGTCACGCAGAGAGCGTACGTCGTGCGAACGGGCCGACCCACATGATATTAATTTCAAGCCGAGTTCTGGGCTACCGACAGGCTTATAAGATTAGAATAATTTTCTCATTCCGAGGACTCCCCGCGAGCGCAACCAGCAGTTTAATTAAAACTAACAGTTGTCTCACACAGTCTTATCCGGCAATTTGCGAGGTATTACAGGCCGAACTTCGTCCACAAATTATCTTGACTCCATTTAACAAAGCGGTTATGTTAATACAATCTTGCTGGATTTAGAAGAATGTTTTTGTTACAAGAAGCGTGCACCGAATTAGGGTATTAAGGTAAAATATGATATTTAATTTTAGGTTCTTAATAATACAGAAGCACAACTCGGTGCTCCACAACGAGTCGGCGATATGATCATTAAACCGGGCCCAAATGAGCTTTTTATAGGCGTCATAACACTTACAGATGTTGGAACGAACTATTGAATTACTAATATTGTTTAATACACTCACTTTAGTGTCCAAGTGATGGCATCTTAAAGTTGGTGCTACTGTAAAATGTTAAATGCTTTTAAAGACATAAAATTATAATGGAATATGGCATGGTCTCCAAGCATAAATAACTAAGTAAGTTGTGTTATAGTCTTATTAAATGATGCAGATTACAAAAATTATAATTTAACTCTCATTCGCTGTTTGGTTTTTAATGATGTATCATTTAGACGTTAGAAATTACGTTGACAATAAAAGGTGGAAAAGGAGAATAAGAGGTTAGTATCTTTACTAATAGTTGGCTCAGAGGTAGTGTATGCGACTGCTGTGCTTGAGGTCTCGGGTTCAATTCCCGGGTCGGACCAAATGTTTGTATGATCTGCAAATATTTGTTTCTAAGTTTAAGTGTTTTCTATATATAATATGTATGTATTTACAAAAAAAAGTATATATACGTATTCATATCAGCTGTCTAGTACCCATAACACAAGCTCTGCTTAGCTTGGGACTAGATGGCGTTGTGTATTAGATGACCGGAACATTTATTTATTTTATTTTTCTAGCGTGGGGTCAAGTCACTGACAGAACTACTTCTATTGGAGCGATGACTTGTCCCCGAGTTGAATTTGGTCATAATACCGTCTACCACATAACTATTACATAGCACTTCATGATGCCTCTGATACCCGTGAGAGCTTCACGGGTGTCTTCACATTAAGATCCTGATTATACTACATAAATACATCGTAATGGATGTAAGTGTACTTAGAGATTATTAATTTATAATGTCTAATACTGCCTGTTAACATACTTGATATACACATTTAATATATTATTATATTTTTGAAGTTTAATTAGTTTCACAGTATCTGTCTAACGCATATATTGATGATATCGACTATATACTAAAATTAACATATAAATTTAAAATGGTAATTTTAGTATCAAAATTTTAGTAGTAATATACCCGACTACGGCAAAACCAAAAGAAATGATGATAATTTTGGCAGTCTGTATGTTTGTATGTTTATTTACAACACCTAAACTGCTAACCTAAAGTTAATTAATGTAGTGTCAAGATAATCGTAATAATGGCATAGGCGGCATAAGCTATATAAATTTGATGACAAGTTTCAAAGTAGTCGGCTTATAGTTTTTAAACTTTTTCTTGTTAAATATAGGGGTTAAGGTTATTATTCCTTGCCTGTTGTGAATAATATCCTTGTTTATCTGTTGAAACGTTGTTTTTTCCAGAGTTAATTTCTCAGCCAAAAACCCAATTAAAGCTAAACTACAAGTTTTTCCGTGGGAGAGCCACGCTTCGGCATGAATGGGCCGGCTCGACCGGAGTGATACCACGGCCTCACAGAAAACCGGTGTGAAATAGCGCTTGAGCTGTGTTTCACCAAGTGAGTAAGGATACCGGAGGCCCATACCCCGTCCCCTTCACCCATTTCCCTCCCCACTCCCTAAAGACCGGCAACGCACTTGTGACGCCTCTGGTGTTGGTGTCCATGGGCGGCGTTAATCGCTTACCATCAGGCGATACGTCTGCTAGATTGCCCCTTATTCAATAAAAAAAAGTTTGAAAACATTTTTTTATGTTACTTTAGGTTAATAATAAACATATAAATAATAAATATTTCGGGCATCTTACACACATCGCCATCTAGTCCCGAGCTAAGCAGAGCTTGTGTTATGGGTACTATACAACTGATATAACTACATGTATTTTTTTTTGTAAATACATACAATAATATACATAGAAAACACCTAAACTCTAAAACAAATATTTGCAGATCATGCAAACATTTGGTTCAACTTGGGAATTGAACCCGAGAGAGAACAGCAGAGGCAGTCAAGGTAAGGTAGTCTTTATTGTCATGTAAATGCAAGAAGCATTCTTGAAATATACTGCTTTCATATGTCCGAATAAAATCCAGTTGTCTTCATGCATATAAAATTTAGTCGCGCCCGCCGTGAAATATTATGTGACGCAAATGTTGGGGAATGAATCTGGAAGAGGTTGACACGGAACAAGTTAACTCCCCCCTATCGGCTACCCTTTATCTTCAGTAGAAAATAAAAGAAAAGCACCATTCCCCGTAATATCATATGTGTATGAGTGCTTATGAAATATGAATTCTATCTCGCAAAACATATTATTTCGTTATTACTGAATATATTGCTACATGTTTCAAACTTATATAAGATAATATATTTTTCTTTGTAAGCAAAAAAATAAATATTGTTGATAGGTGTGGATAGTATTTCACATGGGTGGGTGAATGTTTAAAATTAAACGTTTTGGTGTTGGTGATGTCAAGCTTTTGTACAGGTTTATTGGCTAGGTAGAATAAAATAGAATAGTTTTGAACGTTACTTAAAAAGATATTAATTTAAATCTTACAATTTCAGGTACATAAATGTTTTACGATTTTAAACACCTTTAACATAACCCAAGCATAAGTTAAAAATATGTGGAAATAATATATTTTTTTCATCAATCGGTATATTTATTTCAACAATGTTGTTAAGAATCTTCCTGAGTACTCAAGACTGAACATATGAACTCAATCATGACCCAATTACTTTTCAAAGAAAAAAACAAAAAGTATTAAGATACATAATATGGTAAACTTATAACACCCGTGACTGAAGCTGAAAAGCGTAGAAGGACACAAAATACGTCGATTAGATACACCAATAAACATATATTTATCTACATAAGTCTTAAACACGAAATAAAAATACGATGACAATAAAACAAATGACCCACCTTGATAAAGATAAAAAAAAATATTTATTTCTGATTTACAAGTCAAAAAGAAAAGAATATAAACGGCATTATGAAAGAGAGGGCCCATTGTGAAAAGTAAGAGATTTAAATAGCGACGGGATGTTCTTCGTCGGTTTGTTAGTAACCGGCCCGTGACGGCGACGCGGCGACGTCGCGACGCCTTTCATCACAGTGGGCAGTTTCGCCGTAGCTGAAAAAAAAATACATTCAAGATATTATATTTACATTAAATACTTTGACATTACGTCCTTCGAGTCTTTGTGTGATTCACAAGCTGTTTATCTGAGTATGAGTTCTTTATGTCCATTACATATATGTCTGTAAAGTTGCTCGCGACTTGGGTTGAACCTTTAGGCGGTAGTTATCGTTAAAAGAAATAATTATATAGCTTAATAAATCATGGATCTGTACCTATTAAACTTGGATAGTAAAATTAAATGGATGCTCATAAAGTTACGTCACACCACTACAATGCAACAACAGCGCACTTAAATAAACTGTCAATATGGTTTTAGCTAAATAATAAAAGTATTTAACTACCTCGGTGGCGTAGTGGTAGCATATGTGACTGCTGTGCTTGAGGTATCGGGTTCGATTCCCGAGTGTACCAAATGTTTGTATGACCTGCAAATATTTGCTTCGGAGTTTGGGTGTTTTCTATGTATGAATTTACAAAAAAAAAGTATTTATGTATTTATATCAGTTGTTTAGTACCCATAACACAAGCTCTGCTTAGCTTGAGATTAGATGGCCTTGTGCGTTAGATGTCCGAAAATATTTATTTTATTTATTTTTTAAAAAAAACTATTTAAGAGTTCCAGGCCATTGTAGAATTGAAAAAATCATAATAGCACTTTTGAAAATAATTATGTGTGAAAATTACGACGTAATAAAGTTCTTTTTCTTTTTTTAAGCCTAAGCCATTCAATAGCACAACTACTTATACTTAAATTAAAGAAAAAAATATTGTATATAAATCTCAAAAAACGAACGCTACAAAAATAAAACGAATAAATACAAAAAAAAACTATTTTGTTTCAAACGAAACATAGACATTGAGCACACTGCTGATCCCTAGCAATCTGTCCTAAACAATAAGTCGCTCTCTAACAAAAGCCGGCCATTTGAACAAGTCGGAAACTTTTGTAAGTTTAGCTCTTTCTCTGCGGGGTCTTGGCAATGCCGTGGTGATCACAATGGGGGGAATAATCGTTAGGGCAAGTCATAAGAATAGCATTACAAAAACAACGACGCACTTAAGCCCGTATTACTCAACATTTCAGTCAATGCCAACTACTTCAATTCAACCCTCGAACAGACGTTTCTAGGCCTTTATTAGATAATATGATTTCTGCACTTGCTATTTGCGAAACTTTCTAAAAGTGTAGACTTACAACTCGGCAAATAAATATTTATCTACTACTTTCCTACTAACACTAACAATTCTCTTTATAATCCTGCTACTGTTGGTATATAGGAAAGAAAATTTAGTAAAATCCTTAAATAAAAACTAATCAATGATAAAATAAAACTTTTTTTATATTCGAAAAATTGATGACTTTACAGTATTTTATTATAAACTAGCTGAACCCCGCGGTGCTACTCGCGGTACGACAATAACCGCGGGCAATGCTGCGAGGCGAAGCTAGTACCTTTATAAATTGTAGCCTATGTGTTATTCTGATGTGTAAGCTATATTATTGTAAAGTTTCATCACAATCCTTTCAGTACATTTTTGCGTGAAAGACAACATACTCACAAACTTTCGCGTTTATAATACATATTAAGAGGATATTAGGAGGTGTATTTTACGTTTCAATAAAATTAATAGACACGATGATGTAACACTTATCTCCACAAACCGTATACAAAATCGTATTACGTAGCGTTACCTCAATACAATCTTGATGAAAATGTTCACAAACTCATAATACCGATACAAATCAGATAGCGATAATACATACGGGTACGTGGATGTCTATTGAATACAAGGAAGGATAAAAGGCTCCAGCGGGTGATGGTAAGACGACATAACGAAGGAACGCGATCCGGCGTCACTTCCGGCGTCCGTCACGTGGGAACGACTTCCGGCAAGGCGCCAGACCTCTACTCCACTTACAATCACTTAGCTCCACAACAACACTCGATCTTTAACAAATAAGATAGCGATTACTGTCTGAATATTCTTTGCTCTTAAGCGTATATTTCTGTTTCTAACTGGCTCAGCTTAATTAATTAATATAATGTCAATAACACGTTAAGTCAGGGCAGACATTGAACTGTCTGTATGTTAATTAATAATAGGTACATTGTAATATATAGTGTTTCTGAATCGTGTTAGAATTGTGTTAGTGTTAAATTTTCAATATTGAATACCAATTGATTAATTTAATTATAAAATAATAGAATAAAATAAAAATAGCCTTTATTTCCTGTAACCTGTTTATACAATTTTCTATATATATTTTTTTATTTAAATTTAAATCTAGTTGATGCAATATGTGATAATAACTTAAAATAAAATGATTTCTAATCAACCAGCATTATCAGTAACCATTTCTTTCGGTCTAGCGCAGTTCTTCTCCATTCTTTTGGCAGATCGTCTTCCCATACTCGCGATTGTGTTTTCATCGTGTTTAATTTAATTATGTACAATAAAATAAAATAAAAGGAACACAATAATACATTATTTAAGCTTTTATTTTGATTTTAGAGCTTAGCATACATATAATTCCAGTTTAAATGTTCTTTTGTAATTTGATTAGGTTAATTACTTTTCAAAAACAGTATTTGAATATAGATGTAATCAGAACAGTTTTGAAAAGAGTTTCATTTCTAGACTAACACATTTCATAGACTGACTAAACACAGCTTTTTATAAGTTACGTAGTTTAAAATTTATTATATTTACTATGGATACCTATATTAAAACATGAAATGGTTTTTATTTAACAAGCTATGGTTCAACTGAAAGCGCTAGCTCAAGTACTATATTCATGGGTTTTTTATGGAGTATTGTCAATTTTAATGTCCAATTTGTTGCATGTCAAAACAAATCGTGTCATGCTGTATTATTGCATTGTCTGCATTCGTAATAAGTATGCTTTCCATCAGCCAGAGTAGACTGGCTTTGGCAGGCTTATAAATGTTACCGTCATATTGTAATAAATCTCGTAAGATTATAAACTATCGAAAGATTGTAAACTAAACCGTAACATACTGCTTTTATGCAGTACGTATTATTTTAAGTTATATTATAATTTAGCGAAGTGAAACCGTCAAATTGTATTATGGTTTGCGACGGATCGCATCTCGCGCGCTGATTGGTTGAACAGCATATGTCCCGTGCCGCCATATTTGTTTGTTACATACATCGTTTGTGGACAAACGTAAAGTATTTTTGTGATTTCATGTTGAAAATACCTCACAGCTTTAGAACATAAACCCACCGGGATTTTTTTTCAATTCTAGTCTTCTCACCTCCAATATTCTTTGGAGCCTATTGCCTACTGTTATGTATATATATTTTACATTATATATAGGGTGTTTTTTTAAGCTAGATAGAACTTTAAATTGTAAAAAGTAACACAAAAAATTTAATTTTGATGAAACTTTTTTTTTTAATTGTTTCAGTATACTCTGACAAATCATCATGAATAGACTCACGCTTGAACAACGCTACGAAATTATCCAAATTTACTTTGAAAATCAGTCGTCGATTCGCGCAACTTATAGACGACTTCGTCATTTGTATGGCGTATAACACGAACAATGCTGGCCTCCAAGGCGTCAATTGTTGCTGGTTTATCAGCATAAATAAGTCGATGGTTGCGTTCGCCGTATGGCACGTAGCGCCATCCTGTTGAAACCACATCTCCTCCGGATCAATGTCATCCATATTTTCAAACAAAAAATCATTGTGGTGCGGTAACGATCTCCATTGACCGTAACGCGAGCTCCGGCCTCATTTTTGAAGAAATAAGGTCCGATGATGCCACCAGCGTGAAAACCGCACCATACGGTGCATTTTTCTGGATGTAATGGAGTCTGTAGGGTCTGTTGTGGATTGGTCTCACTCCATATGCGGCTATTTTGCTTATTAACAAACCCGTTAAGCCAAAAATGCGCCTTATCGCTGAACACAATTTTGCGATAAAACAGTCGTCTATAAGTTGCGCGAATCGACGACTGATTTTCAAAGTAAATTTGGATAATTTCGTAGCGTTGTTCAAGCGTGAGTCTATTCATGATGATTTGTCAGAGTATACTGAAACAAATAAAAAAAAAAGTTTCATCAAAATTTAATTTTTTGTGTTACTTTTTACAATTTAAAGTTCTATCTAGCTTAAAAAAACACCCGTTACTTTAACCAGGGGTAATAAATTCATAGGACCAGGTTATTTTGTTGCTTATCTTTAAATCCTTAATCCCTTTTTTATATTGTATTTGTACTATTTCTTTCTAGATTATAATATTTAAATTAGTTCTAGGTATTATGACTATGATATTAAAAAAACTTACTCTCTACTTTTTTACTATTTTATTTATGATTAGCGATAATAAATACATTATTATGGAATCATAAATTTAACTTACTTTGTTCTTAATATTAACAACTTGAACTATGTTTTACAGTAATCAAGGAATACATTTCTATTTTTACCACTAATAATTTCGCTTAAGTTTGACATTGTAATCTTAATATCTAATTTAAATTCTACTTCGTTTCTCTATTTGCTATACACTGGACAATCCACGATAAGATGGGGAACAGTTTCCTGGACATTCGGGTTACAAATGCAGGATGGGTTCTCCTGACACTCGAATCGCGTCAAGTATTCGGAGAATCCACCATGCCCCGTTAATAATTGGGTAGTAGTGCCGGCGATCTCCACCTTATGGACTATACCGTATGCTGCGAGCGCGCAGGGGAAAAAGAGCTTGGTGACAGAGGCGGCCTTGCCCTCTTTGTACCTTCTGTTACAATCGCCAAGCGAGGCGTGTCGACCCCACCGGGGTTTGCGGCGGGGTGGTGTGTCGTAATCGGACTGACTAAAACCAGATGGTGTGCCACTCTGCGCCTGAGACGGGAGGGATCCGAGAACCGGACCCAAGAAGTTCTAACCTAAACTAACCTAACTCTATGGTCATAGAACGGCATACTGTAAGACCGACCAATCAGGGACAGTCGACAATTAGGCGCGCGACAGATTGTGATTTAATGGTTTTACTTCGATACATCATATAACGAAACATAGTACGTTAACTTGTAAGCATTACGTCACAATTGACAATCTTTCGATATTTTACAATCTCGTTAGGCAGATTATAATCTAACAGTTTTTGCAATCTTACGGTGACATATTTATTAACAAAATTACTTCGATTTAAACACTGTGTTAATATTAAAAGGAAATGAAACCTATCTACCTTACTTTTAGTGACAAAGTGACACTTTTATATAAAGGTGTTATGAAAAAAAAAGGGTAGTGAACATTTTCGGGGTATATATATTTCATTCCAAACATTAGAGGTTGGTAAAAAATCAACAAATTCGGTACATAAATCGTCCATTTCAGGATCCCGCCTATTTTCATACATCGGTTTAATTTCCGCTTCAGCATTGTTTTCAGAGGGAAATTCGATTGGAACAAGAGACGGGTGTTGATATGAGCTGGTGTAATTTCCTTTCATATTCAATTTAATTCTTTGAGGGATGCATGTCAGGCGACCCTTACTTTTCGAGAACGAGCTTGTTATATCGGATCGTAAAAGGAACATTTATTTACGAAAATTATTTCTCGAACGTTGTATTCTATTGTGGAACATGTAGTTTTTTTTAAACCTCTTTAGAAATTACGTTGTGTTGTTTTCAATTCAGTCATTTCAATAGTTTATTATATCTCAATGTTATTTTTTGATAATGTGTGTTCTTTATATTTTCAAACATTTGTTTTAATAAAATGTTGTTATGACTATTATACAAAATCTTTAAATTTTACAAAAATCGTCTCTTTGAATTATTCTGAAATCAATTGAGGTACCTACCACACAATTAATAAAAAGTGTATGAGTATGTTTATTTGAGTAAACTATTGAATTTTTTAAACTAGCTGGGTCCCGCGGTGTTACCCGCGGTTATTGGTGTACCTTTACAAGCGCGGGTGACATCGCGGGGCAAAGCTAGTCTATAAAAAAAAAATCAATAGTTTACTCAGCCTTAGTTACTCCTTATTACATCAGCTGTCTGGCAGTGAAAGTTCCTTCAAAATCGGTCCAGCCATTCCAGAGATTAGCCGGAACAAACAGACAGACAGACAAAAATTGAAAGAAATATTATTTTGTGTATATGTACCTACTGTGTGTGCATACAAATGTGTTTAGTAAAAAGCGATTATATTAATATTATAAACAGACACTCCAATATTATTTATTTGTATACAGTGTGATGAATATTTTCTGTTCCTAAATTACTTGTTTGATAATTAAACATGATAATGTCTACTTCTGTCTTCATTTTCTGTAAATATTTTAATTTAAAATAATTGAATGTTCTTCGTTGAATTACATGTGTTATTATATTATACTTCTAATTAGTATGTACATACAATTTTAAGTTAAAAATCGAGTACGCTTTTAAAGTTCACGTCAGTAAAAACCTTAATAAGATCTTGCGTTTCAAACAAATTTCAAACTTAATTCGTAACAAAGCGTCTTATGTAACGTTAGTTAAAAAGTAGGGCGAACATTGTACGTAGAACACTGAAGCTAGGAAACAATTAGGCGTATGCGCGTGTATTAATTTTATTAAACACTAGCTGACCCACGCAACCTCGTTTGCGTCTTATATTGCCCGTAGCGTGAAAATTTTCCCCCGTTTTTGAAACATTATTTATTGGTGCTCCGCTCCTATTAGTAGTAGCGTGATGATATATAGACTATAGCGTTCCTCGACAAATAGGCTATCCAACACTGAAATATTTTTTCAAATCTGAAAAGTGGTTCTTGAGATTAGCGCGTTCAAACAAACAAACTCTTCAGCTTTATTATGAGTATAGATTATTATAAGTATAGATTTACTTCTATACAAGTGTTTAGTATTGTTAGTGATGTCTATATCGGCTTGTGCGTGCTTTCCTCGTCACGAGCCCTCAGCACGCGACATTGCCTGTAGCACTATCGACTTACACTCTGTTAAATCTGGCCCAATATTTGTACGGCCTATTCATTACCATCGCCTGTTCCATTTTATTGTTTCGTCTTGTAACGGGCACCCTGTTACGTTTCGTGTGCCTGCTAAAATTTGTTCAGTCAAAATTTATAGGCTATTAAATACCCGTATAAATTTAATTTTATGTTAGTATTTCTACTTGTTAGTAATGTTTGAAGTGTACTTAATACTTGGATTTATAATGTAAGGGATTTGTAACGTTTGCTTGTGACTTACACGCTTCTGATTTTGATATAATAAATTATATGCTGAAGTTCTGGCTTTTAAGGATTTACTTCATTTTAATAAAGACTTTTTACCTAACAGTGAAAATAACGGTTTATATTAAGACATAGTCTCATCTTTTGATTAAGTGTATTCTATATGACTTTTAAATATAATGTCAATGTGTAGGTACTATGAATAAACCATAGGTCGAATAAATAAAAATGTTGTAAGTGAATCCAAAAATACTTCGAAAGAGGATGGTTCCAATAAGCAAAATAATTTCTATTCTTTCACTAGCGCTACAATAAACGGATGTAACACAGCTTTCTTTTCTGCCACAAATAATTCCGAAGCTGATAAAAACAAGCCAATCCGACACTATCGACTTAATTTGTAGACTGTCGTCCATTACTTTTTTCCAATTAGCGAGAGTCTTATGGAGGTATTGCTTGGATGAAAGTTAAGCCGAACGACGCGCCGAGACAGCGCGACTCGGAGCGAGATCTGATGCCGGAAACCTGTCAATAGTGAGAGGCAGTGAAAGAAAATCTAATTTGGATTTGAGGGATTACACCCAGACTTGTTTCGGCCTAGTGTAGTTGCCCCGAACGTACCGCCTTCGCTCTCAAATTGAATAAGAAATGTGAGGCTTCCCGACACGGCCCTTTGATTTCAGAATATCCCACGCTAAATTGTTGTTTTAAATGTGTTTGTCGTGTGCACCTTTTTCTTTACTTTACAAATTTTTAATCAATATCAATATACAATACTACAGACTAATGCTACTACTTTCTACGTTATCATTGAGACGTAATAATTAATATTTTTATACCCATGATGTTCTACATTTTTTTTATTGATAAGTGGGCAAACTAGCAGACGTATCACCTGATGGTAAGCGATTACCGTCGCCCATGTACACCCGCCACACCAAAGGCGTCACATGTGCATTGCCGACATTTGGGGATGGGAAGAGGGAATGGGGGAGTGGTTGGGGTATGGGCCTTCGGTATCCTCACTCACTCGGTGAAACACAGCGCAAGCGCTATTTCACACCGGTTTTCTGTGAGGCCGTGGTATCGCTCCGGTCGAGCCGGCCCATTCATGCCGAAGCGTGCCTCTTCCACGAATAAAAACATGCTGACGTATTATTATTTGCCATAAATGACTCAATTGTAAATTCGTATGTACTTATTAATCTGTATTTTTTATGATCGACATGAAGATCTCTTAGGTTTTTTATGAGTTATTATTTTTTTTTTTTTAAAAAGACAACTCCCGCATTAGGAATATGCATCCTGTGTCGCGGGGGACTTTACAAACATATATGTAACGGACATAAAGAACACCCAGACTCAGGACAACATTTTGTGGATTACACAAAGTGATGTCCCACGTGGGATTTGAACCCGCGGCACTTGGCGCAGTAGCAGGCGGCGTAGTGACCGCTTAAACCACTAGACCAACCGTGCATTGAATATAAATTACAGTACAGAATGTTTAAATTTAAAGGACAATGGTATTTATTTGACTGCTAATATCATCGACAATAACATTTTAAATACCATTTACAACAGAGCATGATAAAATTATTTTGATTTTTAGATTACAATAAAGTACATGGATCACAAATAAGTTGTCATTGTTGTCTACAAGATGGCGTATTAACATAAATATTTTGAAATGAAAATCAAGATCTACGATTTTCTTGATCCGTCAATAAAATGTTTTTCTTTTACTAAATATATCAATAAGCTCATGAATATATATCGATTCAAATACTTTATCATTATTTAATAGAATATATATTTTAAAATCATGTGGGGACGGCACAGCGTGGGTACGTATGGCCTTAACCCTCTCCTGAGAAGAGACCCAAGCCCAGCAGTGGGACGCTATGGGTTGTTGATGGAAATATTTGCCCCAATCTGACACACATCGCCATGTAGATTTCAGACTAAGTAGACTTTAAGCATGGCGTGTTTAGAACACGTAGAAATACCTTTACATTTTGTTAATGCAATAGTAACAACTTTCAGAATTAGAATTTAGAAATGTATGAAATGAAAATAATTAGGATGATTTACTTATTGAACGATATAAATCTCACAACCATTGATTACATTTTGCCAGCGGTACAGGATCTATCATTCTCCTTTGTGCACAGTGCAGAACATTGTCAAGCTGTGCAGTGTAAGATTGAAATAGAGAAATTAATAATTTTTATGGATTATGCAGTAGTAGTGAAAACTATTTCAATGCAACTAGAGCCATTTCAAAAATATTAGGGATATAAAGAAAAATTAAAAGTCTGAAGTTTTATTCAAACTTTTTTCTTTTTAAATTTTAAATGTGTGTAATTAACGTGCAGTATTATCATTCAATTTTGTTCTGATGTCATCAGCGACATGTTTTGGTGGTCATCGTTTAACTCAGGGTCAAAGGGGACGGGACAATAACTGTGACTCGTGTTTTTGATATCAGCCAGTCATCTCGTTAATTACTGATCGTACGACAGGCGATATAGATGAAACGTTTTCAATGAATTTTTATATAGATACTGATATTAACAATTTAATCGAAAATCGTAGTTGTGAATTCGGTTCTTTTTTTTTGGTTTTGTAGTGTATCACTTTTGGAAATTATTTTTATCTAGTTTATGTTCATAATAGTATGTTTACAAAAATAACGTTCTTTATTTGAAACGGCCGTTTTCAGTAACCTGTCTTTAGTTTTAAAAGAAACAAGTCATTAAAAACGGTCTGAATTTATCTCAAAAATAGTGTTTGTACTTTAAATCAATCATATGGAAAAAACTAAAAAGAATATGTAAATACTATCTAGACTATCTTTAGTTTTAATCAGTTTTCTTGGGCTGCCTAATATCTAAAACATCCACATTTTATAGTATTGAGACTGCAATGATAGAGCGGTACTACCGTGGTCGCGGTGCCTAAAGGAATGAATTGATTATGAGATAGGAAGTTTTGTACGTAAAGGTTTATATCTTCAACCTATTATCATCCACTACTGAACTAAAGCCTCTCCTAATGAGCACCAAATATCCCGGTCTTAGGCAGTCCACGTTCGCCCGCTGCCAGTCCTCAAATCATCGGTCCATCGTGTTACTGGACGTCTTACATTGTACCATAACAATTCGTAAATCTAAAGAGAACATAAACAACTGAATAGAGACTTGGCTAAAGTTGTATGATATTTAATAATACAATGTCGGAATCCAAAATTAAATATTGGAGAAAATATTATAGTTTCAAAGTTTCGCAGTTAAACGTGGCTCAAATATGACTAAGAGTCAAGAGCGGCCAAGTCCGAACTCAGTTGGCTTCATATTTCATATCGGCAGTAGAACAAGCTCTTTTATTTTTGTCTGCCCGCTGACATGTGGCTTTTCCAATCGTACGCTAGTTTTAATAAAATTTATTTTGTATGTTTTGCTTTTGGCTTCTACATGCAAATTGGTGACGATTAATCGGATGTAGCTTACTTGCTCAAGACTTGCAGTTACCACTTCTTCTCTTCTGAGGATATTTAGGTGGTCTTCCTTAAGGGATATTTTTAGCCTGAATATTTCATGACTGGTAAGATGTCTGTCCATTATTGCCCTTCTTTTGTTAATTTTATCCAACACATCAGGCCGTAGCATACTAATAGCTTTATAGTTTAAAGTTCACTTGTAGAAAGATTAATTGAGGAAATGATAGACTTAATCAAAGGTGCAATAAAAAACAACTATATTTTTCTCTAGTAAAATACCTTCCTAATAATTTATTCGTAGTAGTTCTTAAGGAGGACTGTAAGTGTTATATTTATGTAACCGTGCTTGGTTTGGTAGTATGTATTAATCTAACAAACTGAGTTTAGTAAGGTATGACCTTCAGCAATCGCTACTTTAGTTATGTATGCATAGACAGAATTATGTATAAAGCATCAAACAATCGTCGGCCACTGCTGAACGAAGGTCTCCCCCAAGGAGCGCTAACCATCCCGATCTTCGGAAGTCCGCATCTATTCGTAGTCCACAATTTTTTTCAAATCGTTTGGTTGATTGTCTTCGTTTCTACTTTCAATATTTAGCTAACTTAGATTAATTAATATTTGAAATATTTATCTGCGTAAATTCTGTACGTAATTGTTCAAGAATTTTATTAGTCATAACTGATTTAATCACGAATGAGGGTATGATATGAAGGTTCTTTATTTTCATATTTGATACAATAAAATAATTGTGGTGTATATTATATGTGTGTGTGTGTATATGTATATATATATATATAAATTTTTATGTATGTATGTGTGTTTAAATCGATATATGCAGATATATGTATAAAATGTATATGTGCCCAATTATATGCATATCAATTAAAATTATTCTTTAGAATTAATTGCATCGTCGACTGCTGCTGTCTTTCCGATACATTTTGATCCGTCCTAAGGTTGACTGGACGAGATTGCTTTTAGCTATAAGGCCGCCCCATGTACATTACATTATATATTTTATGTACTCTCTTGAAAATATGTAAAACGGTGTACAAATAATGGGTTAAATAAATTTGTTTTGTTGTAATGAGCTACTATATAGAAACTGGTTTACGAGAGAATAACTTAGCATTTGCAAAGTGTGACAGTAAAGAGACTTAAGACAATAACGGCTATTACAATTTATATGGAATATACGACAAATTGTTATTCAGATAAGGTATCCGAAACTTATTTGTAACCGGTGAAACCTAAGGCCTGAGAACCTAAGTCTACCTAATCTGTATCTTTAGACCAATCACAAGAGGCGTCAAATTACTACCTCCATATAACAGTAGGTAGGGAAGTAAGTTTCTATAAACGTGATATGAAACAAAACAAAAGAAACCATCCACCCAAAATAAGAAACAGAAAAAAACAAGATGATAAATTGTTCTGAAATAATTCATGTAAGAAATGACAAGTTTATATATACGTGGAAGGGAAAAGTCTCGTCTCATCACCTTGCAATTCTTCCTCAAAGCATATTGTACGGGAATGACGAGGGGAGCAAAGATTGAATTAAGTTATCGACGAGAACCAACCCCTAGCGTTATTTATGGAAGAAAGAAAACGTAACTAGCACTGTTATCTGCTAACTATTAATTTCGGCAATAATTAAACCAGACCAACTCATTTATATCTGCCGGTCGTTTCGAAGTAACAATCTATTTTTTTATTTTACGTGGAAAAAACGTTTCTGTACCTAAATACTTTCTCGGATTCATAACTATACATTTTATGATTTTTGTCTTGTTTATAGCAATTTACTGATTGGAAAAAGAAAAAAAGGCTTTGTTATTTGTGACAGTATAAAGTCTAGAATTATTATCTATATATATAGGTATTTGACTGCCTCGGTGGCGTAGTGGTAGCGTATGCGACTGCTATGCTTGAGGTCTCGGGTTCGATTCCCGGGTCGGACAAAATGTTTGTATGATCTGAAAATATTTGTTTCGGAGTTTGAGTGTTTTCTATGTATAATATGTATGTATTTGCAAAAGAAAGTATGTAAGTATTTATATCAGTTGTCTAGTACCCATAACACAAGCTCTGCTTAGCTTGGGACTAGATGGCGTTGTGTGTTAGATATCCGAAATATTTATTTATTTTGTTAGGTAGATACATTGTACTTAGTTCAGTGTAACTTATATAAATCTTTTAAAAATGCGAACAGCTGATGTATGATGTACTTGTAGTATGATATTACTTTTACAATTCAACGATTTGATTTAGATATAAGATGCAGACAGATAGGTTGATTGATTGACGGGGTGCAATTTTTCCACAATATTTGCGCACTAAAAAAATAAATAGATATGTAAGTTTATTTGCAGTCTGATTTGAATTGTACGATTTCTATATAGTTTGAGATCAGACCGTGTGTGAGTTGTTGGTTACAATTATTACATAATTTGGAATTGTATG
The DNA here is from genome assembly GCA_916048165.1 of Spilarctia lutea. Classification (NCBI taxonomy): domain Eukaryota; kingdom Metazoa; phylum Arthropoda; class Insecta; order Lepidoptera; family Erebidae; genus Spilarctia; species Spilarctia lutea. The sequence continues at coordinate 11,265,811 of OU696475.1, read as the reverse complement.
TCATGAAAATATCTTTCTATGGTTGTCTATCTTTCTATGGTGTTATGTGGGCTAGAGAACCAACTACACAGGACAACACTGTAAAAAGAAACGTACTATTTGAAACAAACCTTAAACCACTGACGTAATATGTGTCAGTGCCCTATACGTGTGGCGTGGTACAGTAAGCCAGAACCTTGTGGCGACTTCCACATATAACACAACAATAATCTACTACAGCACCATCTACCGAAGATACACTGAACTACGAAGTAACGCACTACACGGAGTAACTACAAATCCTGAATCGCGCAATAAATAGTTCTCGCGCCGAATATCATATATATAACATCCCAACATCAACTGTTGGGTAGTGGCCCGCCAGGCATGATCACCTCGCCTGGTCGGAGGATCCTCCCTTTGTGTTGGTGGAACATGATACCCGTTCCCCCACAACCTCCTTTATACGAAGTAGTTTATGTTGATCAGTGGACTCTTAAAAGTTTTTGATGAGATGATGCAGGATTAGTAAAACATGTTAATTTAACATTTTGTAATTCAAGGAAACATGTAAAATATATACTTACATACGTAATAAATAATAAATGTTCCGTAACTTTTATATGAGTAACTTTGGATATTTTTATCATAACCGCGTTGCCTTGTCATCCTGTAAGGGGATCTCACAGATCATTAATAGCGTTATTGGGTTGTAATGTGATAAGCAAGAATTATATTGCGGTCGCCTTGCAGGTTCTACTAATATGCGTGATTAACGGAAGTATTGGATAATATGCTTAGGTCAACTTTTTCTTATTGCTAAATTAGATAACGTAATTTTCTACTTTCTTAAAACAAATTGATATCAATAAATTATTTTCAAAGAAAAAGTAAAATAAAGGTCAGATAATGCGGGCGTTAACCCCAACTTAGGAAGAGTCTGTTAAATGGAAGCCACACTGCTTACATAACATAAATTGTATTTTGTTTTTGAAGTGAAAACTTCTTTAGCGGCGTTCTGTAGTTTTTTGGAATGGGTAAAAATGTATAAACTCGCGTCAGGTCACGTGACCTGACCGAAAATTCGTAAGACGGATGGAGAGAGGACGTATAAACTCGCGTCAGGTCACGTGACAGGACAGGCGGCGCAGGGCGCTTGCGCGAATGTTCGTGTGTGTATGTAATATAAATTGTCATGTTTGTGTACGATAGCGCAATAAATGAATATTGTATTCCACCACATAAATAATAGTACTTTTATACTGATAATGAAAGCAATTCGTACAAAATTATTCTCTAACCATTCCAAAATATCAAAAATGCACAACGTTAATTCTCTCTCCACTGTTATTTTCTATTTTTATTAATCTTATCACTCAAAATCTTCAGTGTACGTACCATCTTTATGCCGATGACTTGCAACTTTATTACCATGCTGCTGCAGAAAACGTAACGGAGGCTATAGCCATGATAAACCTCGACCTAGATACCATCAGTGGTTGGTCAGATAGATTCGGCTTGACCGTGAACCCTTCAAAGTGCCAGGCTACCATCTTGGGCAGTCAACATATGACCAGAAGAGTTTATCAAGATACTCTGCCCTCTATTCTGTTTAATGGATCAATTATTCCTCTTAGCTCTACTGTGAAGGATTTGGGCCTGTTTATTGATAATAACCTTAGTTGGCAACCTCAAGTCACTAGTGTGAGTCAGAAAGTTACAGGAACCCTGCGGGCGTTATACCGACTTAAAAACTTTTTACCTGGCGAGATAAAAAAGATGTTGGTGCAAACCTTGATTCTACCCATCTTTGATTATGGTGATGTGTGCTACTATGACCTGAATGCAGATCTTCTCAACAAATACGACCGACTTCTTAACAATTGCATTCGATTCGTTTTTAATCTTCGTAAATACGATCATGTCTCCTCCTTTCGTCTTAAATTAAATTGGCTACCTATTCGTCAGCGTCGTCAATTGCGCGCCTTAACGACTCTCTACACCATCCTAAACTCCCCTTACTCGCCTACATACCTAACGTCCTCCTTCCAGTTCCTGGGATCCAATCATGACAGAACCCTCCGTTCCACAAACAGCCTCCTCCTGTCATGCCCCTCCCACACTTCTGCATGCATTCATTCCTCCTTCCTCATTCAGTCTGTCCTTCTATGGAATGCCCTTCCCAAGGAAATCAGAATGGCACCCAGTCGTAACTCCTTTAGAGTCAATGTGCGGGCTCTTCTTGCCGGGAGGATGGCGGAATCATCACAAAATTGATATTTATTATATATTAGTATGTATGTATTTTGGTATAACTGTATGTGTGTAAGTTTATATATATTTTTGTATGGTTGTGTAGATTTATCGTATTCCATTATATGCAGTATTTTTTGACTATTTCGCTTATTTCTTAATTTTAAGTTTTTAATGTCCATTATAGAATCCCTAACCGAAGTGCACCTTCTAATTCATTTCCGCACCACCCGACGGTAGACTGGTAGAGAATGCCTGTGGCATTAAGTCCGCCATTGTACATTTGTGCATAAAGTTTTTAAATAAATAATATTCAAGTTTTCACTTCTGCCGGCACTCCCGGAGTGCAACCCGTCGATATTTTTTTTTTATGGAATAGGTGGCAAACGAGCAGACGTATTGTCTGATGACAACACCAGGGGCATCACAGATGCGTTGCCGGCCTTTGGGGGATGGATGGAGGGATGGAGGGAGGGTTTGAGATATGGGCCTCCAGTATCCTTAGTCACTAGGTGAAACACAGCGCAAGCGCTACTTCACACTGGTTATCTGTGAGGCCGTGTTATCACTTCGATCTAGTCGGCCCATGCCTGCCGGAGCGTGGCTCTCCCATTGGAACTTATATTTGTTATACTTTCGTGACAAAATCGCTGAACTGATTTAAATGATATTTATTATGTATGCACAATGTACAAAAAGAGTGTGACCGGTAAAATTTAATGAAAACCTTACAAATATCAAACGATAAGTTGTAATCAATTAATTATTTTATTGTGGTTTGATGCTTCATATTAATACGGCTTTTAATCTTCATTATTGTCAAAACTCGATTGGCATCTTCGCGGCATACTTCCCGCCAATTTTTCAGCATAGCTGTCAGCCTAATATCTATTTTATACATCCATTAAAAAATTGGCAGGTCACCTTCTTGTCAAACACACTGTATGTAGATACATTAATTCTTCAGGAAGGATACAAATGAGATAAAAGATTATGTAGTTTCAAAAACAAACCAAAATATTATGTATAAATAACATTAAGATACAGAACATATGAGCGTGTTCATCACAGATAATTTATTTATTAGAACCCACGACCACTCACGACACAGTCAGAGTCACTTACCACTGGACCAATACGACCGCAAAAAGGTGTACCATAAATAAATGTATCTCAAATCCCTCCCCAATTATCCCTAATGGAAAATTAATGGGATCAGTAATTTGCAAAATGTCGACCTTTCAAAATATCATACACGCGACATTTTGATATTTTTATCGTTCAACATAAATTTGCCATTACCACCCTAAAAAAATTGCTGTTTAGCTAGACAATCGATCGTTGACGACTCAGAAGACTGAAAAACAATATAATAACAAACAAAATTTGTTCTAGGAGTTCTGTGTCCATGTCATGTATGTCTGTGAAGAGGTTCGCAACACAGAACATAGTATACTAGCTGACCCACGCAACCTCGTTTGCGTTAATCTCAGGAACCGCTGGTCCGATTTGAAAACTTCTTTCAGTGTTAAATAGTCCATTTATCGAGGAAGGCTTATAGGCTATATATCATTACGCTAATACTAATAAAAGCGGAGCGCCATTGAAGAATGTTTAAAAAACGGGGGAAAATTTTCACGCTACGGGCAATAGAAGACAAGGTTGCGTGGATCACCTAGTAAAGTAAATTATTATCGTCTATCTATCGTTTCATTTTACTTACTTAAAAGTTTTAGTACACCACATTTGGTTTTAGAACTGTGTTATCCTGCAACCACATCTAGTGCCGAATTCAAAGGTAAAATCAACAGCCTCAAATCGGCCACTGCTGGACATAGGTCTTCAAAGCGGACATCCAAAGGTATCTAATAACTTTTTACTTTAAGATCTACCACATTACTGTAAAAACAAATAGAACTGGACGTCCTATGCCATTAAGTCCGTTCATGTGTGTTCATTAAGTTTAAAAAAAAACCTTATAATTGTGTTACTTCGTAATCGCCAGTAATAATATGTGTATGTCTGTGTATGTGTACTTTGTAATTATGATGAAAATGTACAGACATTAAAATAAAATTAACCGATGAGGTTGTATGTTATTGTAACTCCTAATTAACTACACATGTTATCTTATTACGAAAGATTTTCGGGTATTATAAAATTACTTATATACCTATTATGAATGGTGTTCGTAATGTAAATATAATTAATGGAATATTTGTCTAAGAAATCCAAGACAAAGCTATGCTTTATTTACCAATTAATATTTTCTTATAATTTTTATTATACAAAGATGGTTATGTTTGTATACTCTTTGCTCTTTATTAATAATAAATATAGCTACCTAATATCTTATTGGAATATTTCAACTGCGTGGGTTGCCATTTAAAAGTTTTATAAAATTTATTGCAACAAATCATGAAAGTTTCTTTTCTTTATGGTACACGGGGCCATATGAAAAGACAGGTCACCTGATATAAATTGTATATATCTCCGACTAAAGAGTCGCAGAATCCGTAGAATCCCACTTTTCCCTTAGAAACAAAGAACGGCGGAGTTTGGACTCCGGTAACTTTACCGATTCGAAAAAGGCAATGAAAAAAGCAAAGTCGTGATTCTCCGGTTTAGCTGAACCGTTTTTGCCATTTTTTTTGCTGTTGTTGCTTTTCAATAAATAAGGGAAATTAAAGGAGACTCAATCGCTCTTATTCAAGATACAACTGTTTCCCGTCGATTCTCTTTACACAATCGCTAACACCCCTAGTCTCTTGTTGTCTTGTCTTGTCTCTTGAACAGCCTCGATAGAAACACATACATCAGATACACATTTACATTTAGGAGATAGCAAACTAGTAAAACTGGCCCTTATCCTATAAAAGTTATTTATAAATATATGTATATCTGTCATATATGTCTCTATCTAAGACTTGTGAACTTGAAATGTTTAGTTATTTGACAAAGAAATTGACGTTAGTCTGTCGGAGACTTTATCAGCAAGCGATGAACCTGACACAAACTCGCAAACTTTAAACTTAGTAACCATGTCTTGTTTGTTATGATAGTAAATATTAGTTATATATTCAAGCAACTTAGTATAAAGTTCAAGTAAAATAATAAGTTGACATATCACATGTTAAAACCTATTACAGTTTTAAAAAGTTCGTTAAAACAAACATTTAACCGAAAGCTAAAACAAAATTAGAGATGGTAAGAGTCATCGGCTCTGCACCATTTAACATCTTATCCTGTGTAATACATTTTGGTGCACATGTTCGCTTTCCGGGCCCGTCGTCTACAGAGATAGATAACTTCCCGATGATTTAGTTTTATTGTTATCCGCCATCGGAATGTCTCTTCGAACTAAGGCTCCTTCGTGCGTAGCTCCACAATTATTACGAACCAAACTTTCCAATAAATTTTTATTCTTAGCATAGCTCGTATTATGTTTTCTTCACTTAACAAAATAAGTTTAAAAAACAATAACCCGACCATGTAAAACTGTTAATAAATTCATATACATAAAGAGATTTATTATTATTATTATATCCTATGGCACCCAGGCTAATTGTCGCATCATTAAAGCCGCTTCAACCATTCACAGGCTGGTGAAACTAGCCTTTTGGCTTCATCGTAGTTGGGTAAAAGAGAAATCAAGAAAGTAAAAATTCATAAACACTATTCTTATTGCTTACATTTTTTAAACCTATTAAAAAGCACGTGACTTTGTCATATATCAATGGTGAATTCTTTCTGAACTTCTCGCATCACTGCTCTTTTTTTTGTGATATTTCAGCGCTTACTTAATGTAACTAGAAGCCTTCTATCAGGGTTATGACAGTGCTGACGCGTCTTGTTCACGGCTTTAAGTTACATTTCTTGTAGACGCCTACGTGTTGGTTTTATGTCATATGTAAGCCTCCCTAAAAACCCGGCTCAGTTTTATCTCCCTTTGGTTAGTTAATTTTATATAATTAATTTGTCAGTGAAAAATACATATATTTGCCTAACTTTTTAAATGCATAAAATATTATTTAAAGTAAGAGAAAACAAGAAAAAGTTTCAGAAACTATAACTATTTATAACAAGAGCCACGCTTCGGCATGCATGAGCCGGCTCGACCGGAGTGATACCACGGTCTCACTGAAAACCGGTATGAAAAAGCGCCTGTTCAAACACAGCGCAGGCGCCCCCTAAATCCTCACTCACTCGGTGAACTGAGTGAGTGAGGATAGAGTTATATACGGAGCGTTAGAAATACCGGAGGCCCAAACCCCTCCCCCATCTCTCACCAAAGGCCGACCATACACTTGTGACGCCTTTGGTGTTCAGGCGATACGTCTGCTCGTTTGCCCCCTATTACATAATACTAAGTAAAATTTTAAAACATTTTATATAGCTTATGTCACTTGGGCCATTATTACAAATCTATAGAAGCCTCATTCGTTAAAATTGGTTCAGTAGTTTTGCCGCTACAATGGAATATGTAATATAATGCCGAAATGATTACCGCCTAACTCTACCATTTATCTGGCAAAAAAGGCTCAAATTAGCAATTAATTAAAATAGTAAAAATTAGTTCCAATATGAACTGACCCGTTTCATGTGATGACGTTGTGACAAGTTTGTCACGTCCAACAATTTTTACAACTTAGGATACCAGCCATCGTGTTTCGGAAAGATTTTATTGAGCTCCTCGGTCACGTCTCGGGGAAAGATCGTCTTCCCGGATGGAGTGGTGGCCGTTTCACGAGATGTAGGTTAACATCCTCGATTCATCGACGGAGCAGATCGTTCTATGATTTCGGCCGAACAATTTTTATAGCGGGCCGATACAAGACACGCATTTTCGTATGGAAATTCTTATAGGTAGTGTTTATCTAACAGCTATATTTTAGCCAGGTGAAGGTCGTAATTTTGTATGTATAGAATAGCCTATATCATAAATGATGAGTAGTAAACTTTTTTCGGAAAGTGGTCAAGATCCGGACTGGTTACTTTATTATTTTTAAATTATTTTATTATTATTATAACTACTAGATTTTTACATACCCAAGTGGACTGATTGACTGGAGAGCGTGCCCACGGTATTAACTCCGCCAATGTACATAAATGTATAAATTTCGTAAATAAATTATTAAAATTAGAAAAAAAGCAAATATTCAGTTATCAAATAGACTTCACTCAATAAAAAAAATTAAAAAAAACATAGTGTGTGCTTATTACAACATATATAAAATAAATGTTAATATTAAAATTGGGAAATTTTAATCGATTACAAAATAGTTTATATAAAAAGCCTATGGAGAGGTGGCTGGAGGTAAAATTCCCAATACATAAAGTTTTACAAACTGGACTTTACTGGGAATACCCAGTAAAGTCAGTAAGTATACTAAATGTACTGTGTTGTCAAAACCTTTCTAAACTGTCTCCTTTCAAATCGGATACAATCTCCAGTAATTAAAAATACGCAACAGAGTAAAAAATTAAAAATTGTCTATGACTTTTGACAGTGAGTGAGGTTAACAAATTTAGTCATGTCAGTCAACTTAAAAAATTGCTATTTTACACGTCATCTATAGAATCATTATTAGCCAAGAGTTTTGAATACCATTAATCTATGTTCGCCTTGGTTCTTTATCAATGGTTAAATTTTTTTTTCTTTTTTTTCTTTTTATTTATCACTTAAAACAATAGTACAATATTTAAAAATAAGCCATAACACGATAAACTTCTAGGGTTTGCGTTGTGTTACACTGTTATTCGGTATACCATGATTAGGTAGCTATTTATAAATCTAGGTTTATTATAATGACTAATGAACCTTGATTCACAGTGTTCATAATCATCAATAAACTATTTCTTTCCATTTTGACAAAGTTGAATTTGCAGAGGGCAGTAGTTGGTTGTTTCTAACTTTGTTTGGGTACTGTACTTTACAAGTGAACTTCACCGTGGGATATAAGTGTGATATAGTTAGCTAAACAGCAGGGTCGTGTACAAAACGACTGCAGTGTACAAAGCATCTAATTTAGAGGTTCTGTTCGTCTGTTTAACCCGCTGAGACGGCGACTAGCAGTCGGGTTTATACTACCCTTAATAATAGGGGTGGCGTCTATGAAATTACTATTCAAAGGAGTTGGCCAACGCGGAGGGCACATTACAATGCGAGGTAAACCGCTCGTACTCACGTGAAGGTTGTACCATGACCCTTTTATCATCCCTCGTCATGGATGAGTGCCGGGGACATCGTAACAACTTTATCAAACGTCACCTTTACGAGTAAATAGATTTTACTAACAGTAATGACCCTAATTTGAGAGGTCATGTGATATTTTGAATATTTGTATGTATATTTTTGAATAAAGTATATAAGTATATATAAGCTTTAGGTATTGTCAGCATAACTATAGTGATAAAACTATATCACACCTCACGCACAAAGCCGTCTGAAACTGGGCAGAGCTTGGACTGTTGTAATCGAAATGCTGATAAACATGCTAATATATTTCTAAATATATTCATATTATGGCAAAATAACACATAGGTACTGACAAAATTATCATGCTCATCATATAGTTATTTGTACTAGGTGCAAATCAAGCCCACGATATCTGGATTAGCAGTCAGGATCACTTACAAATGGGTCAGTCTAATCAAATCCTACGTCGCATTTATGACGTACTAGCTTCTGCCCGCGGCGCAGTAAAGAGTAGCCTATGGTTTTCCTCAAGAATCAAAGTATCTCCATGACCAATATCATTGAAATCGATGCACCGGTTTGGCAGTAAAAGCGTGACAGACAGACGTACATAGTTACTTCGCAGTAATAATATAAGTATAGATAATAATAATAATAATAGTATATTTATTTCTCTCAAACACAAAGGTAAGTACAATATTTAAAGCCACAATACAGCTTGATTCACTCTCGTTCCTTTGTGAGAGGCTGGTGCCTGTAGTAGGCAAACCCTGTATCACAGATCACCAGGCTCCACCTCTTGGACGAATCTTAGTAACAATTTACAATCATATTGTCATGTACTTAATATAAAAAAATGATATTTTAAGTTAGATATATAGTAGTTGAAGTGTGTGAATACGTGTTTGGGAGAGATAAAAGATAAAAGTATGGATTTCAATATGAATTTTACACAATAATGACATAGTATCACATACATAATTTTATTCATTTGAAAAATATTGTACCTTGTACTTATAAAACAAGTGTTTTAAGCATTATTCTGTATTGTGAATTTTAGATACTGATACCCTCTTAGATCGCGGATCGCTATAGATTTGTTGTCTGTCCGTCTGTTTATACGCCCACCTTTCTGTAGTTAATTTTAGATACATCACAACTACTTAAAATTAATTTTTTTTATTTGTTTCGGATACCTTCTCTAAGTTATTTCAGGAAAACAAATCTATTTTCTCGTTATAATAATAACGTCAATCTTGAGCTTCAGGTAGCACTCTAAGAATTGTTAGTCATAAAACTTTATGATTAACTCGCTCAATCTGAGTTTTGCTTACCAGTGACGTTCTGTAATACGGTAGTACAATATAGTTTATTTTATTTCCGTAGAGGAACAACTTGTCCCCCACATACGTTCGCTTTCCGCCGGCGCCGAACAACGCACAATACATACAGCCTTTAGTGATTTAGTTTTATTGTTATGCACCCTTCGTCGCTACGATATGCATTCAGATAATTCTCAGAAGGTGAAATAGTTCTTTACTGTCAGTTTTGTCAATGTTTTGAATAGAAATTATAGGTGTTAGCACATTTTGCTTCCTTCTAATACTAAATAAGGTTGTGTATAAAAGCATTTTGCACGATCTGAGTCGGTCAAAACCAACACATGCTGCAATGTCAATGAAGATTAAGTTAACTGTTAAAAGTAATTGTTGGTTAATTCTAGTCACAATCAGTGTGACTAAGGGCGTTTTTGCCCATTTAGTGACTGAAAAGAACTTTGATAATGGTTTTGGAAATATCTTAAAACTAGTTTTATCAACAAATTAGTTAGAGTTAAGATACGAATTTAAAACGAAATCTAAGATAATTTAATTTGCAACAATTGTGATTGCTTTGCTTGTATTTAATGTTTATGTCTACTATTTTAATACATTTACTTTTATTCTATGTACACAGTTTTATTATAGTGACTATTTATATATATTAATTGATCTATTTTTAAGTTTTTGGACTATTTCTCTATTTTGGAACATTTACGCACAGCGTATGTTAGTTAGAATAAATTTTATCGTGAAAAACCTTTGTGGCCATAACAGACCATTCGCGAATATTAAAAAATGACAGCACATCACATCACATCATTAACCGCCTTTAACAGTGTCTAGCTTGGCATAGACTTCTCCGTAGGTTTTGGCTTGGCAAAAGAACATAACTGGTTCTATATTGAAATATATTGGAAACTTGTTACAACATAAAATTGTTTACATATAAACAAACGGTTTGACATCGGAAACTCTGTGCACGTTCGCTGTCGACCTGAAACGTGCCCAGAGCTAACGCCACAAAAACGATCATTGCCGCCTTGAATGGCAATACTTATTCTTTGAATCAAGTCCAAATGCTTTGAAACGAAATGTTCACGTAACACTTCAATGTTTTTAAAACTTTTGCGGAGATAAAACCAATGTTATCTTTTCATGACCATGTCTTGATTTACTATTAGAATATTGCCTGAAGTGGTTGGCAGCGGATAGATACGGACTTCGTTAAGCAGTGTACGGCGACTATCTGTGGCGAAGCATGACTCTTCCGTGGTAACAGTAGGTTGTTAGAGATTTTCGTAAAGTCTACTTAATAATTAAATTAAAGCTAAAGCATTTTTTCTTAATCTTTAAATAAATCCTTGATCTTTTTGACACGCTGATTATAAGCTTCACCATGTTTAATTTAAAGAGCGCTCATAGCCCAGTTGCACTCGGTGATTAGAAACAATCACCGAGGGTAAGTAACGACGACGCGGTCAGTACATGGATGGGTGACCGCTGGGGGCATGATACCATTAGCGCTTCGTGATTCAGGTTAAGCAGTCGGTCCCCGTTGATATCATAAGGTAACAGACGTATGGCATTAACCCTCTCCTGAGAAAAGACTCGAGCCCAGCAGTAGGACATTATGTAATGTTGAATGATATGTTTGTTTGTAATCGACTCGTTTGGACTTGATTTTGACCCAGTTCTGATGATAAAATTGCGTATAAACTTAGTAGACTTATCGAGGACCGATGACAATACAATAGTTTGAAAAAAAAAGTATAAAGCACGCTAACAAGCTTTCTGAAAACATTTCAATAATGTTGCCCCACGCTTATTTTACATTAAAATTATTCTTGATAATATTTTTCTATATAATTCTTTGGATATGTGGCTTTTAAAATAGTAATTTTATAAAATCGTATTTGGTGTACTGAACACAAATGAATAAATTATTACATTTCTTGAATTTTATGCCCTTGGCTTTCATCTTGATTTAAATGTGCACTTGTGACTCCTCTGGTGTTGTGGGTATCTATGGGCGGTGGTAATCGCTTACCATAAGGCGATACGTCTGCTCGTTTGCCCTTTATACTATAAAAAAATGAAATTTATTTGAGCTTCATTTAAAAAAAAGCTTATCAATTTTGTGCTGTTATTTGTCATAAACAGGCAACAAATCAATGTAAATGATGTTCACCTCGACAAAAAGCATGAGTCATGAGGCCTACTGAATTGTGTCAACTTAAGCCATTTCTAAAAATGGCACAGCACACAACGAAGACAACTGGAACATAGAAATAATTCTTATATCATTTATGAATTTAGAGTCATCCAACAAGGAACGTAAATAACGCTCTTATTTCAGACAACTATTTTTAGATCATATGAGAATTCGTATCATCACTTCTTCGACTTGATAAATAAATAAATAATTATTTCGGACATCTAACACACAACGCCATCTAGTCCCAAGCTAAGCAGAGCTTGTGTTATGGGTACTAGACATCTGATATAGATACATACATACTTTTTTTTGTAAATACATACAATTTATACATAGAAAACACCTAAACCCCGAAACAAATATTTGCAGTTCATACAAACGTTTGGTTCGACCGGGAAGCGAAACCAAGACCTCAAGCACAGCAGTCGTAAACGCTACCACTGCGCCATAGAGGCAGTTTAACTTTAGATAACTCTTGCACTGTACCTGTAGTCTTTGCAATTTATTGTAGTTGAATGCGTGTTTAAAGTCTTGCCTTCATATAGAAGTTTGCATTTCTTTACGTTTGATTATTGAAGAGTCTCAAGTTCGCATATCGACCACAGAAAGTGGGAATGTCTTATCTCAACAATTAAAAAAAAATGACTTCTGTGGTTTAATACGTGTGGTTTGGGTACAAAGAAATATGTTTAAAATTTCAACTTTCTATATTAATTTACGAGTTTTTAATTTTTATATGGTTTTTTGGCTCTGGTGTAAAGTTCGATATTTCCAGATACAACGTTTAAGCTTTTTGCCATCGATATAAACCGATAAATAGTACCCTATGGTATCTATTCTTGGTGACGCAGTCAGGTCGTACCTAGACTAGATCAGGTCATGTTGAATTTCAGAAAATTCAACGTATTAAATTTGTACGTAAGGTTTAGTGCTCAAAAACTTGGTTTACTCGTAATTCTGAGATTCATGAATACCCCAATATGAAAACTGTTGCTCAAGAAGCTGAAAAAGTGTTGGGGCAGTGGTCCAAACTACCCAAAACGCTTTGTTTTCTCAGAACATCTGCTTATAGTTACTTGGATTGATTGCTGATTACACAAAAAAAATAAAATAATAAGATTGATCGTTCAAGATTTTTAGTGTAATAATAGCAAAAGATACGATAAAGTCATTATCATCTCAAATCATGATATAATATGCTATCCGTATGAATTCACGCTGTCAGTTATAAGTCAGTTGTTAAATAATGGACTTACTACCCTTTGATCCTTAGCACATCGCTTCGCAAAAATACTTCAAGCTTAACGATAACAAAACATGTTAGGTATTGAAACTTCTTTTCTGAGAAAAATAATATTGGACTTTTCCGATTTGATTGAGTTTACTTAATATAACGTACGCACATAAGAGAGTAAGCACCCACGCGTATAACAACTAAATATAATAAAAATCTGTCCTTATAAAACTAGAAAAATTGTAAGAGTTTCCTCCGTTTGTGACCGGAATATCGAAACAATCAATGGAGTTTGTCGCGGGACTAAATTGAATCGTCGGAGGGACAGCTCTCCGGAAACCGGACGCGAGCCCGCGAGCCTCTCTATCTTGAACATTAACCAACTGAACATTGCGAGAAACCTCTTTTCCGAAATTGTTTTACGTTTATTACTTTATTTTAGAACTAGAACAATAATAATATTTAATTCATTAACTGAAATAGTCACTAAATATTCACTGGGTGTAATTTTTTATAGTTCAATCTATCTATATTTATAAGAATTAAACCCTGTCTCACTTGGTGACGTCAAGGGTTAAACTAATTTCGCTAAGATCAATTAAGTGCAGTCTAGGTCATTTCATTGATGTGCCTCCCTATGTGTTGGATAAAAATAACACTCATATATTGGAGCAGTTTTCCGGTATTTACAAGTATACATATTAAGTGAATTTATTGTGCTCTTCTATTTTCTCTCTATTTGTCTGATAATTTATGAAATTAGTGCTTGTTTCGATTTTTATACACAAACATCGATAAATTTTGTAATAAATTTAACAAAAAAATTTTCAAATGATACGTATTTTTTATGAGTTCATTTCGTAAGTCCAAGTAGTTGCTACAAGTAGAAAGGCAACAGGTGAAGTTTGAAAGTTAGACGTCGACTTCAGCTTGACTTCGCTTTATCTCCGTCGCTTAGATATTTCAATCGTTATGTCTACATCGCTTTTAGATCGTCTAGTCGTATTTGTATACTGGCGTTGTACACATAAATAATTTTACACTTTAAAACGATATGAGTTCAATTTTAAATAATGTAGGTGCTTCAAAATAACTTGTATATTTAAGTCTTGACTGCACGGTTGGCCGAGTGGTTTCAGCGGTCGCCATGCCGCTTGTTACTACGCCAAGTGTCTTGGGTTCAAATCCCAGGCGGTATAACACTTTGTGTGATCCACGAATTGTTGTCCCGAGTCTGGATGTTCTTTGTGTCCGTTTCATGTATGTTTGTAAAGTCCCCCACGACACAGGATGTTTGTTCCTAATGTGGGAGTTGTCTTTTTTAAAAAAAAAAAAAAAAAAGTCGTGTTTTAGATAACAAAGTTATAATACGAGTACATTACAGTTAGTATAGTATGTAATTAATAATCTTATCATAATAAGCGTATCTCGCCAACAAGCTGCGTAGCTTGGCGAGTAATTTGTTTATGTTTTATTATTTTATAATTTCGTAAAAAAAAAACTTCTATAAAAGACTGCACAAGATGACTGCACAGTAAGCCTAGTGGTTGAAGTGGTAGCCACGCACCAAGTGTAATTACAAATTGTTGTCCTGTTTCTGGGTTTTCTTTGTGTCCGTTACATGTATGTTTGTAAAGACCCCCCCCCGACACATGATGATTCCTTACGCGGGAGTTGGCTATTGTATTTAATATGCTAAATAAACCTGTAGTTCTAACTATAAACACTAAATATAAAAATTTACCACGTGGTCTACAGATCGAAGAATGTCTTGCCGAAACAAACTCCAAGTGTACCTTCATAAATATATTGAAACTACGCCAGTTCCTGTACTTACAGCAAACACAAAGCTAACATGTTCGACAATCACCTGATTTAGTTTTACTGTGCGTAAATCTTATCAATCATTCATGATTTTTATACTCCACTGCTGAATATAGTGCCTACTTTCGGACCTCGCAAAGGCACATCATTTTTATTTAGGAGTAGTATTTGAAATTAATAAAGTAAAACTTTTAATCTGGGCCGGCTCGACCGGAGTGATACCACGGCCTCACAGAAAATCGGTGTTAAAACAGCGCCTGCGCTGTGTTTCACTGAGTGAGTGAGGATACCGGAGGCCATATCCAATCCCCTTCCTCATCCCTCGAAGGCCGGCAAAGCTTTTGTAACGCCTCTGGTGTTGCGGGTGTCCCTGGGTGGCGGTAATCGCTTACCATCAGGCGATACTTCTGCTCGTTTGCCATCCATAAAAAAAAAGTTTTATACTAAATCGGCTCTTTACGGCAAATACGTAATAATATAGCTTATGTTATACCGAGAAGATGTGCGGCCAAATTATTTCCAGTCTTCAACAAATATCATTATATTTTAAGCAATACACTCAAAAATTTAACAAATTATATGTGTACGAAAACCTTCCTCAATAATCACTCTATCTGTTGGTTTAACCCCGCATCATAATCTGTGCAGTAGCTTTTGAGTTTATCGTGAACAGACAGACAGGTGGGCGCATCGTATGACTTTGTTTTATAATATGATGGTCTCCTAACCGATTACGGCCACGGAGTCGTTTTTTTTTTTTTTTTTTTTTAACTTGTGGAAATCCCCTCGGGCCGTCACCCCGCCGGGGTTTGCGGCGGGGCGGTGTGTCGGAATCGAACCGACTAAAACCACACGGTGTGCCAACTCTGCGCCTAAGAAGGGAGGGGTCCGGGAACTGCAGTTATTAACACGCCGGACCCCTATTATGGATTAGCAGGCGCATACTCAACCGCTAGACCAATGAGGCAGTTTATAATATAAGTATTTAGTGATAGTGACGGTGGTTCTGATTCATGAATAAATTTAACCTTTATTTTATCTAAATTATATAAATATTTTTGTAATATTATATAATTATTGGCCATGGTGATATCTAAATGAGAACGGAAAGGGTTATGAAGTTTCCCTTGGGAAACGTGTCGTGTCAGGACCGTGTGGACTTTAGTAAAACAGGTAAAAGGTACCCCATTACCATTGGTGTAGAGTGTAATGGCGTAATGATAACACAAATAGACATTTAAATTTTACAAAGGGAAATCTTTCGTATGTGTGAGTGGTCTAAAATCAATATTTAGCACGAATAGGTATGATATTGGGTATGTACTTGAATTAAAACAGTTACTTATTTAGTCAGATACCGAACAAATACGAACTTTGAAGTCGGATATTGGAGTGAGTAATGCATTCTCAAATTAAGAATCCTTTCTATTTATTGTACTGCGCACGGATGGTCGTTTAATTTCATACACAGTCATATGGAGGGTATCTCTACCCTCCATACACAGTACGCAGTGCGTGTTGGTACAGATAAGGTGCGGCAACAGTACGGCGTCGCGTCGGTGCAAAGAATTTTCGACAACAGGACGGTAACGTCGCAAAAACAACGAACATTTTCTAGACTTTATAGGTAATGAAAAAGTTTGCTTGAATTTTTTTTCAACCTAGTGTCAAGATTATATAAATCACCAAAATTACAAATTAAGCAAAACGTCGCTAAAGCTCCTTCGTGTTAGTTTGATGTTATTCAATAAGACCATTAACAGTGATGTTTCTTCTTCAGAGTTCATGAATTGGCCGCCATCACAAATGTTAAGACATCACTAGCATATAAGCGAACTGCAGTCAGATAGGCTTTCAATTTAAGCGTTAGGTAACGGACCGCTACCGTACTGTAGCAGCCGGGCAATTAGTTATAACCACGTGTGGCTGTGGTCTGACACAAAACGTCTAAATTGAAAGCGCTCTAAGAGTGGTTAAAGATGTCAGATCCACAGTCAATTCTAGTGGCGTTTATGAAAATGCCTTGTAACTATTGCCTCATTAGAAATTAAGTTTTGATATTGGACATTGATTAATTAGTGATCTTCTATACTGGCTAACAGAGTAAAGTGTCGTGTGTATAAAAAAAAACTAACGATGTGTAGTAGTATACAAATAAATTCACTTCTTCTTCCTGTTAGAATAAGCAGAATTATTTATTTATAACACATTTACTTTCCTTTATCTACTTATATTTCATGCTGATTTCAGCTACTGCGACTGTTTATGTTTGGGGGTTTAAGTTTCGTTTTATATACCCATTTTCTTATCCGTTCCGCACTCCTTATTTTTATGGGCCCTAGTCGCCTTAGCATATCTTATTCGATTTTCGTCAATGCGTCTTCTATAAAGTCACTTTTTGGTATCAACCGTATTCGCACCAAACCGACAAATTTAATCGTTAAAAAATTTGTCACGTTTGTATGAAAGTTGCTCAACAAAAATTAGAAAATCGAAAACCTATTATATAAATTACTAGCTGACCGTCGCAACCTCGTTTGCGTCTTTTATTGCCCGTAGCGAAAAAATTTCCCCCGTATAGTGTGTTGCAGACTTTTTGTAGATACTTATAAGATCTACGATTAATTAGAACATTTTATGGTTCTATCTTTTATAGTTTACGCAGCGTACGCAAAATAAGTAACTTTTCTGGTTGATTTTTTACACCTTGTGTCCGAAAAAGCCCTATATCTTACGGAACCCTATTTTTTTCCAAAATAAAATATAGCCTATGTTACTCGTGGATAATGTAGCCTTCGAATGGTGAAAGAATTTTTAAAATCAGTCCAGTAGTTTTTGAGCCTATTCATTACAAACAAACAAACATACAAACAAAGTTTTCCTGTTTATAATATTATATAGTATAGATAGGTAAGGTAGTGGGAATATCTCATGCGTCTCGGGCACTTTTACAAACATTCATGAAAAGGACACAAATAACGTTCAGACTCTCATGTGGGGATTGAACACACGCACTTGCAGACCAGCAGCCTTGAACAACGTTATTGTACTTTATACGAATACGAATATAAAAATCACATATCAAGATGGTAAGTTCTTGATTTGAAGGTTTATTAAAATTATCCTTCTCACTAGATTTTACTGTAGTTCAGAACTTTAGAAGGTTAACTAAAAATGTTGTTCTTGATAACAATAACATTAAGAACTTTAACTAAAAGCACATTTATATTCGTTCTCAGACAGTGAATAAGCCAAGGGTTGAATTGTTAAACGATGGTCCAACTATGTCATTTAAGAAACTCCTATAAATAACGATTAGGTAAACTGAAGTAACGCAACCGAAAATAGTTTACACTACAATTCGACCATTCAAAGTTCAAGAATAGATTAGAACTTCTACTTCACAATTTAGGACTTATCGGATTAATAGTACTTGTAGACAACACTGTAATTAGGCTGTTCACATATAATGATAAATCTATAGGTATTAATAAATATTATAACAGGTAAAGCTTATGAGGTTGTAGGTGGTAATATCTGGATCTATTGAAACGATTTAAAAAAATCTTTAAAATATATAAAGTCACATTATTAGTGGGACATACGTACGCCAAGGAGGTGAGCACATGTCGTCTATTATACAATATGTTTATTTATATAAAACTATATTTATTTTAAATTTATGACTACTAAGTTAAATTATATTTTTATTTTGTTTGATGATTTGCCCTTAACATTAACAGAATATGAATAAAACTATTTATTTTAATATTTATTAAAGCGAAAGTCACGTAGCTATTTGCCATCTTAAATATATAACAATTGATTCTTACAAACATTATTAAGGCAATATTAATAAATGTTATAAAGAGGAAATTTAAGAAAACTGTTCTTTACTCCTTAATTTTTCTTTTAAATTTTTTCCACTTCGAATTGACAACATCCTGTAAAGGTTGTCTGGAAGAGATCGCCGTGAGCGATAAGACCGCCTATTGTGATACCTGATGTCTAGGTCCGTTTTATGTATCTCTGTACAAATGTTTACTGTAGTGGTGTGCAATAAAGTTTATAAATAAATAAATAAATAAACCCCACGAATAAAAAAATACAAATTAGTTCATAAATGATGGCAAAGTAATAAATTATGTAATTGAAACGAGAGGCTACTAGGTACAAGAGAATTTTTGGAGACAATGTAAAAGTTGTATAACATTTGATTATTAGTCACCACTTAACCTACATTTATATGGTAAATTTCGTGTAATTCGAAACATAACTACAATGAAATAACCAAATTTAAATTAATTCTAAATCCCTGATTCCATTACTTAGTATTATTGGGAGGAACTTAACATCATTAATTGACAGTGACGAAGGTATAGCAAAGAGAGCCAATAAAGCTTTGTTTTTTCTCACCCAAGGAGCAATCGGGAGGCTCTTTGAGGCTTTTTATATATATAAAATCAACCAGTTTCACTTTAACGTTCAATACCACATGTATATGTAATACACTTATTTTGAGTCTGTCTTTATTGCGGGCAGAGATAGGATTCGAAAGCAATTCCGTTTTAATCTTGAATGGTATTTGGTAGGTTTTCTTGCTGTGACGGTAATTTATGCATACCTACCGCTTTCTAATTTAAGGCGTTACTATAAACAAGTTACGACCGACATCAAGGGTTACGACTCGCCGTACCCTTAATGACACCAGCACCCGAAAATAAAGTGAGTTTATAGCACACATCGCTTTATGTCCGTTCGCATCACTTTTAAAAATTTGACAGCATCTTCTTTTTTTCCTTTTCTATTTACATATAACAATATAATATATTGAATAAAACTGGATCTTAATTTTTAAGTTTCATATTTTATTAGCAGTATTTGTACGTATATTCTCACCATTTAAAGTGTTATTGATTTGTAAAAAAACTAGATTTTTATTCATTCATCGCCTTACAAACAACTGAAATGTATAGTTCATGAAATATAAACAAATACTAATAAAAAGAAAGTACAGAAATAAAGTGTTAAAGATAAACAATGTAATATACTAGGTGTATTACAACAATACTAAAGATTTAAATTTTTGTTCGCGAAAAATAATTGAATTTATAAATGTTGTCATTTCTATTCTATCTTTTAATTACTTCGTATGAATTAAACCGCACATAACTCACGTAAATAATCACTAGTATACATCACCATTACAACCTAATAAAATCCAATGAAATTAGTGGTAGTTCATGATTTAGCGTGATTTAATTGTCGCGTCTCGGCAGAACCAGGCTGAACCGGGTACATAAGTCGTCCTGCACGGATTTATTGCCTCAATTATACGCGGTCTGGCCCACAGACCGTCGCAGCCTCCGCCGGCACACCTGCAAGCATCCGCGTCTTTGCACTTAACCAGATTATGCTCCACTAACATATTTTAGACAGCGCTTATCTCCTTCAAAGGATAAAATAATGGAAGCAAGCTTTAGAATATCTCTTTTGTATTATTTTATTCATGATTAACAATAACATTCGTTATTCTGTTTTTGTTTAATATAACTTTGTTATTAGTAATATCTAGACCAACATATTTAATACAACCAACACAAATGTTGAAAACTAGGTAGGTATACCAAGGTAGAAACCGAAGTTTAATAAACTTAAACTAAAATACTGGGTATCTATAATGCAAAGTTTTAAGTACCTAATTATTATAATTTACTTTATAACTTTATCCAGATTTTAAATTACTGTAATGATAACGTTTGAATTTTGTAGTAGTAAAATTATATTTGTACGTAATTTAACGTTCTTAATTACGAGTAGGATGTTAGACTAATTACATTCAATGTTTTAGACACACACTTGACATTATATTAAAGAAAGGAAATTTTCAAGACAAATTAAAAATACTGCCCTAAAAGATCAAATCGTTATAGAAATTCATGAAAAATTATGCCATATTGCAATCGATTTAGTAGCACTTGATATCTCCTGATACCGTTTATTTATTTACTTGTTTCTTTTATTAACATTTTTGAAGGTTGGAACTTCTTTGATACGAGTTAATACAAACTACCTGTTACTACTTGAAGTAACGTGTTAAGACTACTTTGACGTGCCTTTACAGGTTGATTTAATTGTCGCCGCTCGGATACTGGAAGCAATAAGTCGTGATTTGCGCACTGACTGTGGATTTATTACCTCAATTATATATGGTGCAGTATTATGTTCTATTATTACGAATATAAATATATATATATATATATGAGTATATATACGAATAACTTATACTAGTTGTATGTATATCGTAATTGTTAAGGACCTAGCCAATTAGGAGTTTATCGGGGTTAGACTTAGCCGACTTTATCCTATAGAAGGTAGTGGTTTGAGCATTACTTTTGTTTGAAAATTTTCTGACGGTACTAAAGCATTGTTTTAAAAGATATTGACACAGAATACATAGTTAGTAATGAGTGATTGACATAATTAATGTTTCTAGTCGCTATTAGCACCAGTTTCAGTAATCTGAGTAACATCTTAACTCACAAATTTGAAGCTTTTTGCTGTGTTCCCACAAACAACTTGTTAAAAAATATATTAAATACCCTAAAGCGACACAATACCGTATATATTTTTAGTATCAAATCATTGTATCACATTTATTTATAACACGTCATTAAATGTAACTTATCTTTATTAAGTTTCATTGTTTAATATGACTGTAAAACTTTATTCTTTATCTTACTTTAACACAAGATGTCACAGTACATATCCTCACAATGCATAGATATAGGTTAGTCACCCTCTTTGTAATGTCTTGAGTGTTCATAGTGTTCGGTCGGTGCCAAGACATAATCTGTTATGGTGACATTATCTGGATCCCCTGCCAACTACGGATCCGGCCAAAAGTTAAAACATTCTGCTTTCAAAAGTGCCTACATCTACGCTACATCACTCCTCAGTGTCGCCTTGCTATTTCCTTCCTATTTAATTCAACTGGGGTGAGTTACAATTTATATAGGTATATTTCATCTGCGATGCAAAAAATGGTACTTGGCAAGTAGCTAAGCCAGTTTAACCATAAAATTATCTGAACTTTAATGAAATAATAAATTACTATGCGTTTTCAAGTTCTACGATTTTTACTAATGGAGAGTGTCGTTTCTGTATGCAATATCATTACACAGTTGTGACAATAAGAAAAACTAGCCAAACATAAATCCAATCCTGAACTTTGGATTTTGCAATAATAATATAAGCTCTAAATTCTGACAGGACCATCAATTATATTATTGTTTATGAATTGTGGTAGAACGGGACGAAGCTTTTAGTACAAAGGTCATGTTTTTATCAAGCGAAAAACGTAGTTGAAAGTATTTTATATTGTAAAGGTATGTTATAACATGTTGTTATTTCCCTCGGGTGACATTACGGACAAGCTAATGAAGATGTGTCGGTGAGGTGGCGCAGGTCGCGAGTTAGTGTCGATGTTTCGAACTTTGTCGTTATAATTGAAAATTCACATTTTACTACGCCGCGCCGCCGCTACAGTGCGGTTTATTTGAGGGGAGACGGGCCTCACCCAAGTTGCTAATTTGTGCTTAATTTGATTACGCTTCATATGCAATCGATAGCTGATAAATTCAAATGGGTACTAGACAACTGATATGAATACATATATACTTTTTTTTTGTTGTAAATGCATACATATTATACATAGAAAATAACTAAACTCTGAAACAAATATTTGTAGATTACCCAAACACTTGGTTCAACCCAGGATTTGAACCCGAGTCCTCAAGCACAGCAGTCGCAATCACTACTACTGCGCCACCGAGGCAGTCAAAGTATTATATACCTATATTTGCTACAAATGCCATTTAATTTCATAAAATATAGTTTAAAAACTTTAGGTCAACCATGCTTTTTTACATTGTATAAAATAAAGTCGCTTTCGCTGTCTGTGAACTTAGATTTTTTAACTACTCAGCGGCTACTTTTATTGCAGTTTTCAGCAATAAATGTGTAATACATGTAATTATAATAGAAAAAAATCGAGAATTTCAGTGCGAAGTCGGGCCGAGTTGTTAGTGATAAGTCGAAAAAACGAACGTACAGGTGAAGTGACGTGTTAAAATACTCTTATCGAATTAGGCTTCAATAAATTATGACTTCCTACGTATGACCGATGTCAGAAAGTTCCTCATTTTGAGTTCAACTGTGGTGAAGCACCAGTTCACCAGGTCCCGTATACGTTTACTTGCTGCAGAGAACACTTTTCATTAATGTTAGAGCGTAAGACACTCGGCAGCATTATTATTAGTTTAATCTTGTAAAGGCATTATACACTAGATTTCCTATGATAGTGAAAAATTAACGATCAAATTCTTCACTCTGCTTTCTGACTTATATTGAAGCAAGCAATTGAATTGGAAATGTTTTCGAATCAATCTTTAATATATTCGAACTATCTTTCCACATGATTTGTTTCAATTCTCTTCGGTATTTTCTTTTTAATTTCTGATACGTTTTATTCTATCGATCACATGTTACTTTCTCTCTCAATGTTTATCGATAATGATGAAACCCATTGAAGTATAGACACATAATTTCCTAAGCAATAGGACCTTAGTCAGTATCGTCCATTAATTAAATAAATAAATAAGTAAATAAATATTCTAGACATCTAACACACAACGCCATCTAGTCCCAAGCTAAGCAGAGCTTGTGTTATGGGTACTAAACAACTGATATAAATACATATATACTTTTTTTTTTGTAAATACATGCATATTATACATAGAAAACACCCAAACTCCGAAATAAATATTTGCAGATCATACAAACATTTGGTCTGATCCAGGAATCGAACCCGAGACCTCAAGCTTAGCAGTCGCATACGCTACCACTACGCCACCGAGGCATTCAATTTAATTAACTGTTCCATCATCAACATCACCATGAATTTATTCTCGAAATAGGCCCATTGTTCATTGAAACACGATAAAAAAAGTTCGAGTAAAATCTAGAGAGAAATTTGAAGTTGCTATTTTCTGCTTGTGCTCGTATTATTAAATTAAATTATAAGTTTCGATAAATAACATACTTTTCTGTAAAATACCGCGAATCTACCAGTGTGTTCAGATTAGTTGGAATATATTTTATAAACAATCCATGTTAAAAGTTATTTAAATGACTGGTTATGAAATACGACCGTAGGCGTGGCAGGGACCTTCTCCCGCCCAGATTGGCCGATGGTTCTGACAGTTCAAACTTACTGAACAAGCCTAACGCCGGACGGATACCGACAAACTCGCACTCGCATCGACATACTTTTAACCTTTGACGATCCCTTGCAAAAAACCTAAATGCTTTTAATATATTCATTAAAACAGTCTGACTTTTTTATTATTATTATATAGCGGGCAAACGAGCAGACGTATCGCCTGATGGTAAGGGATTACCGCCGCACATGGACACCCGCAACACCAGAGGCGTTACAAGTGCGTTGCCGGCCTTTTAGGAAGGATTACTTCTTGTCTAGCTGACTTTATGACAAAAAGCAATTTCTTCCGAATTTTTGTATTCTGCACAAATAATTCCAGTTATCTCTAACTCATTCATAAATCCACACAATGTTTTTCTTTCCCGTCTATATAATACAATTATTTCATCTCTAATTCTCATTCTATGAGATGAAATAATTGGTAATTGGTTTCTACACTATTACGTGTCTGGGATTGAATGACAAAATTTGGGTACTTAATACGCCTTTGCTTATATATTTCGATACAAGCGTGAATATATATGTACTTACATGTAGTTAAATCTCGTAATAGGTGCTAGTTATTATGCTCGTATAATTACAGTAAATTAACTTCATAACATATTCTTATAACAGAATAAGAGAAAATGGATTCTAAAATTCAAACATCAGTACAAGTTATCGAACATGGAAGACTCACAAGATAACGATGTTAATAATTCGTGAAGCCAAACTTTAAACACGGCGCGTGATAAATCATCGCTCTAAGTTGGCGTACTACACTAAAAATGGCTGCCGTTTATTCATACGAGAATATGAGAACCATATATATTTCTAGCTCAGTAATAACTTGTCGTGTGAATTACCTTTGTGATTTTTTTTATTAAAGCACGCACTCGGCGGCGCCGTATAAATCTGCTGTTGGCACTCTCACTTTACGGCCGTGTGTACCTATCAATTGGCGGGAAATATTTAGGGGTTTTGCTTTTTATGTTGTCTTTTATTGGGATGAACGGTTCCGGGAAAATCGTTTCAGGAAAATATCAGGGTTCATACTGAGATTTGTTGCTACTGATGGAACATTACGATCCCATTATTGAGGATATTAGAGAATCCCGAATTAGAAATGTTAAGATTATTTTGCTAAAGTAAGTTGATAGAAATTATTTTATGACTAGTTGTAAGGAAGTCTTTGAAGCTGAATAAAATATCTCTCAAAAGTCGTCGATTACAAATCGATACATAGTCGATTGTGTTTAATCGGGATACAATTTTTTTTAATAACAGGCTTGCAAATTTCAATGTTGCAAAATAATAATAATTTGATATAAGGT
The DNA here is from genome assembly GCA_916048165.1 of Spilarctia lutea. Lineage (NCBI taxonomy): Eukaryota > Metazoa > Arthropoda > Insecta > Lepidoptera > Erebidae > Spilarctia > Spilarctia lutea. The sequence goes on along the minus strand of OU696475.1, from coordinate 11,240,189 downwards.
GATTTTTGCTCCCTTAATTTTAAAACTTTAGATATGGACCATTTTTTTCAATTGAAATGAATTCAGACAAATAACAAGGGGTAAAATAATTTCATAAAAATGAAATCGGTTTTTAAATGGATAAAATAAAACGTAACACATACATACACAATCCACGCTTTTTGAATAGGTTAGAATGCTTGTTAGTCAGTGCGTACTAAAGAAAATAAAGACATATAGGGAGCAGTTTCCCCCTCCATTACTCTATTCAACCGAGCGAGTGAAAAGGTTAATTTAAAAAGTTAATTTGTCCGTCTGGCTGCGTTCTCCAATTCGCGTGATATCCCATAAAGTAAAAAGCACCACAGTAATACTTGTTCGTGTAGAATATTAATGTCGTTTTTCTAAGAAGTAGCTTACCCTTGGGGGGCATTGCTGTCATCTTTCTGCTGTCTTGTGTTGGACAGCCTCCATTAGTTACGAATTCTCAGGGTATAAATATTCGCACCGGTAGCAAGACAACAACAAAGATACATCTGTTTAATGGAATTATAAATACTACTCCATGAAATTGGAATTTAAACTATTAGTGTACTTACCCGTAAAATTTTTGTGGCGACTTCTTTAAATCTCAGAGTAAAAGTATTTTTTGTCCAGTTAGTTAAATATATGTTTTCAAGTTATATAATAATTAAGAAAGATTCCTCTACAGCACTGTACCTTCAGTAAAAAAATAACTTTAGTATAATTTTAAAACATATATTATGTTAGTTTTGGGGATCTTTAAATAGCGTGGGGTTGTACGAAGCTGTAGGGCTTTTTGACCATCTGTTCAGCTTCACTGATTCTTAGTAATCTGATTGGAAACCTTGTTTTCTCTAGTGACCGGATTTTTTATTTTTCTTATTTTTTTTTATGGAAAAGGGAGGCAATAGAGCAGACGTATCACCTGATGGTAAGCGATTACCGCCGCCCATGGAAACCCGCAACACCAGAGGCGTCACAAGTGCGTTGCCGGCCTTTGGGGGATGGGAGGAGGGATTGGGATATGGGCCTCTAGTATCCTCACTCACTCGGTGAAACACAGCGCGAGCGCTATTTCACACCGTTTTTCTTTTATATTTTCCTAAACAAAAACCTGTTTGAAAAAAAACTTATTTCTTTCGATCCTGATACTTGGCTCATACTGACTCCAGGTCAGGTATTTACTTGATTATGGCTATCTAAACTTTTATTAGGTTACTATTATTTATTTCCCTAAATATAACAGCGCTTTGCCGTACACATTTAGATTTTTTGTAAATCCCAACCTATATACATATATAAATGTACGTAGTGTTAATTATTTAATTCAAAATTAATGTCTAATCAAAACATCAATTTATAATCAAATTTATTCACATACCATGATAAAAATATAGGCGCCACTTTTGTGTTGCAGATTACGGATTCATCAAGTTGCTTTTCACGCTAACCGACCCTTCTTCGTATGCGACATCACAATTCAATTAAACATTTCCGAGCCGGCTTGATTGTGGGATCGATTTTATTTGTTCACCCCATGAATTATTCAGATATCCTATTTCTTTCACCATCGACAGTTTGGAAACTATTTCTATCAGAGAGCATTTGTTGTTCGTTCTTAATTATCGCGGTCGCAACATCGCGAACTTCATGAAAATGCATCGTTTCTTTTTGCGTCAACTGTCCTCTTGAAGATTGTAGTTTCTCAAATCTTTTGTTCAGCTTAGACTCTACCCTCTTTGAATGCTGTATCAGAAAGGAAAGAATCAAAGTTTTAACATCATGAATTTTGGCAACGGCTTTAGTAAAAATATAGAGAAAGAACATGTCACAAATCTTATTTAAATTGATTATACATTATGTAGTAGTAGGTTACGTATCTAGAATAGTGGTTAATTTTTCTTTAATATTTAAAGCCTACACTTAAGATATCTATGTATTAATACATGAAGAAAAAAATATTCAAACGGAGGAGTGTAGAATTAGGCCCAGTTAAAGTTTAACAAAATGTTACGTACGTTTGTCGAATTTCGATCACTAGGCGACCACTGGTTATTCGTAAATAACGTCATTTGTTCATTTCCATTGATATCTTATTTTTTCCTAGCCGATTACGGCCACGGTGGCCAGTCTCAACAGAGCCTCAAGCAGGAGGTATTATAGTGCACAAGAGTGTGCGCAAGCACATGTGCACTATCTGTTGCCTCTCTCTCAAAATCCGAAGGGACGGTTAACCGACACGACGACGGGGAGAGATCAAGCGCAGGACCTCTTGATTGGCAGTCGCATACATCAACCGCTAGACCAATGAGGCAGGTAATTACCGCAAATGCAAACGAAGTTAGAAAGTACTACCAGGAAAATGCAATTTCGTGTATCGTTAAATCTGCTTTCAAAAATAAAAATGATAATTAATAATTACTCTTAATTCTATTTAGAATGGATAATATCAGTATTGATACCTTCATTAAAATGAAAACTTTTATCTTATATTATGTTCATGCAGTTTATGATAAAATAACCGATGATGTTGACGGCTTAAACCGACTTTCCAAGGAGAGGTCTATAACCAGCAGTGGATTACTAAAAGTTGTAGACGTGATGTGAAGTACAAGTGCAGTTTCTTAAAAGATGTAGATTCTCTTATTGATAAATAAAATACGCTTTTTCATTGCAAATCATTGTTATACTTAGTTTGGGATATGTAAGATGCTGGGGTGATACCGTTCAATGCTTAAAAGTTTTACTTGTAGTCCTCTCTAGTTTTTACTCAACAGAGATATAGATTAAAACTAAGATATCAATAATTAAAATAAATTGTTTCACAAAGTGAGGCACTAAAACAATATTGTGTGAATATTGTCAAGATTACCTTAACGTTTTTGTTGAACAGTAAGTTTATGACCAAATATTGATGTTTACTTATCAAAGCAGACTGATTTGATATGACAGTCATCTACCATATTGATTACATACACACAAATACAATGTACAGATATGAATTGCAAATCTATACAGAATGCTTGAATAAGTAAACAATATAGGCGATGCAGCAGCCGCAGGTGTAACTAGTAAGTACTGCATGCATATTGTGTTCACTTTGTTTGGGGATCACCTGCGTACACAGTTTTATAGTTTATTTTGGAAAAAACAATACCATAGACAATGTATGAGTTTTGAAACGTTTGTAGATTTATTATTCGCAAAACAACAGAAACATCATTTTTAGATCCGTTTCTATCTCCGCAAACCCCGTTCACATTCAATTAACACTTTTTCGGAGCGGACGGTATGGTGCTGCCGGAAATTAAAAAACTGTCTGGTATGTACACAGTATAAAAAATCGTTCATATACCGTGGTGTGTCATATTTCATACAAATGTTCAGGACAACATTTGGAATTAAATATTGTTTAAAAATTAGGAGGAAAGGGCACGCTAAAAAGAATAATTTAATATACCTACATAAATAATATTAAGTATATAGTATTCGTGTCTTCCTACAGGCGATTCTTGAAAAAGTGTATTTCTATTTGAAGTTGTGAGTTTATTAAGTACATACATAAATATGTAACAATCATAATAAGTTTTTTTTTGTATCAACAATTTTAACACAACACTTTAAAAAAAGGCCTTTGTCGAATGCCTATAATTTTTTGTCTTTTATTCAGGCTTAGGTAACTTTCAATTATTTAGTTTAGATTTATCTACAAACCAGATTTACATCAGCACTAGTAATTCCCCGCAGTTTTTAAGCACATCTGTGCTCTTTGTCCGGTTTCATACACAATACGTAAGAAAATGAATTTTCTTCATTTTGTTTTCATTGATTTTTTATTGATTTTTAATAACTATTTCGGTATTCGGGGCGAAGACATATTCAAAGAATAAAACATCATAAAATTCAGTCCTGTCATTCTTAAGTTATAAATGATGCAGATAACTCATCTTTGTTTTATATATCAGGATTAGAATTCATAAATGATACTATACTTACTATAAAATAAGACAAATACTCTGACTTTTATATTGCAAAGATTGTATTGTAACCTATATAACAGAAAATTGTATTAGTGATAAAACGTGGGATGTCGTTGGCCTATTGTCCAATTTGTTATCATTACACATAAATAAGGATGTAGTTAATGCGGTCTGCTGAGAATCCAATCCCGGTTACATTGTAACCCTTGAGATTAGATAAGCGTGATGATTGCCAAAGTTTGATTGAGCTGCGTCCGAACCCTTTCGCGAATCTCCTTGATTATGGGACGCGTAATTGGTATCTACGGATTGGATACACAGTTCACGACTTGAGTATTGCCTCTATTGCTATAGAATGTGTCAGATAACGATTGCTTTGTTGGCCATTGCCGATCTTGCGGTGCTTCGTTTAGGGTATAATGCTTTGAGATAGCTTTGTGGGCCAAACAATGCCGATTCGGTTTTGTCAAGGTGTTTTTGCTACAAGGGAATATTTAGCTTGATGTAAATTGACACAATTTCTAAAATGAATCACTCTTTTTCTTAAAAAACTTTATATTGTATCCATTAGAACATTTACATGTACCTAAGTCATGGTATGGTACATTAAATCCGGAGTGTAATGTTTAAAGTGGTTTTCAAAAACAAAACAAAAGCTTTGTGTAATGAAGACTTAACGAGCTCCATGTTTAAATTGCACCAACATAGGACACCATCTTGGTAACGGGATTGTGCATTGTCTCTTAATCCAAAATCCAAAGTGTATACAAAATTTCAGATTAATCGGTTGACAGGAAGAGGGTGAAATTTGAATTACTAAATTTGACCCAAGAAAGAAAAAAACAAACGGGGTGAGCTAAAAAATAAAACCGTTTAAAAAAAAAGACTTCAATAACTGAACCAAATTGAAATGGGACCACACGGGAAGCACCAGCTTTTAAATAAGAAAAGATACATCAAAATCGGTTCGGACTGGGTCGAAAGTTATGACATAGAAAACATAAAAAATTGAGTAGAATTTAGAACCTTTTCCTTTTTTGAAGTCGGTTAAAAACTAGCATAATTTAGTTAGTGAAATAAATATATTGCTAAAGAAAGATAAGAAAGTTTCAACATGTTTTATACCTAATAAACCTATGTTGCCTAACCAAACAAGAATTTTAGGATTTCTGTAACATTAATATGATTAACTACAAAGTACAGTATTTGTGTAACAAAACAAATACGAAAGAATCCAAAGTAAACATGATATAAACACCCTTGTTTTCTTACACGTCATAATCTTGTGTTTGCGAGGCGAGTTCCGGCGGTGAGAAATCGAAATTGCTTTGTTTACAACACTTTTACATATGTATTTGTATACATAACATTACTATAACAAGGTACATATTTATGAGTATTGAATTACCTTATTTTCGTGTTCCATAGCTATGACTTAAATGCTTATAACAACTTTCTCTCATCAAATTGTTCTTGACAAAAATAAGAGTCATCTGATATGTGTCTACCTTTTCTACGAGTATTTTAAGCATTATCATGTAGTATTTAGAACGATTTATGTATTTGTAAAGGACTTGTATTTTGATAAAATAATCACTATTGGTAAAAACGGCATTAAAATCCGTTGAGTAGTTTAAAAGGATCTAAGGGAACAGGTAACAAAAGAGACTCTAATTTACGCTATGTACCTAAAGAAGCGCAAAGATTTAGCAAGCTGCACTCCGGTTCTGAGTTTGAAAGACTGATGTCGACCAAGTTACCTAGCTTAATGCCACAAAATAAATACGTTTCTGAAATCAAAGCTGTCTCCGTTACATTTCTTTTTCTTTAGCTTTTAGCATTGTTACCGTCATGTGTTGCCAGTATCTGCCATGTCCACAAAGAGTCTCTTTTCCCATAAGTGGAAGTAAATACAGAAACACAATTGAAGGAACAAAACTAAGAATTTAAATCTCTCTTTTGAATTTTATATAAATGTAAAAGTCACTACCGTTGCAGTGCAAACCTCAGTGGATTTGTCTTGTAGGTTTCTTAATTTGTCAAGTGAGCACTACTTTATTACTTTAAGTGTTGCGATAGGTATGTATAATAAAGAAACTTACTTTGTAATACATGATGTTGCAATACTACTTTGCAACATACACATTTATATTGCTGTTTTACTATATTATGTTGCACTATGTGATGACAGAATATAAATAATTTTGTAAACAATACTCGAAGTTTTAGGGTGTGTAAATAAACCTAATATACTGATCATTGTCAGGCAACACCTTATTTTCAAACCAATAAGTCAATTGATTTTGGATATGTTCTCTTTTGTAATTTAATGGGAAGTTTGATAAAATGCCTATCTGACTAGAGACTTGGGAAACTTTAAGGATAAAAAATTATGGAAAATAAGCTATTTCAAATTAAAGATAAATTTGTTCTATACTATTCACAGGTAGTAGAGACGCGCTGATGTTAGCACGAACGGGCCGGCTTGACCAGGGCGGTCCTACCCTCGCACAGAAGATCGACGTAAAATTACAGCGTTCGTGCTGTCGATGTCGATCTCGTTGATGAGTGCGAGACCGGAGGCTCAATGATGAGGAAGTATCACTAGGCCGCCATAGTGTGGGACACCATGCTGCATTGTTGCATTGTCTGCATTCGCAGTGAGATAGGGTACAACACTCTTGGCTTCTACTTATGCTTTCCATCAGGCAGAGTAGAGTCATTTGGCAGAGCCATATATAAAAAAATACTTTTATACCCTTTATAACATTATAGCTATATCCGTCTTTGCACTGCGTTAAAGCTTAAATAGCTCTTATGCTGATGACCCTGATGATAAAAAATTACAGATTACTCGCTTTGTATTTAGATCGAAATACTACAGCTTTTCACAGCATAACTTTTTAATTAGGTACACATGTAATATAATACGATTAATTGAGTCGAATATTTACACCTTGTAGGTACATAAACACATTTAATAAACGTATTTTTTAGAGCGATAACGTTCAAACAAGAAGTTTCATTTATTAGCTATTTATTATGGTAAAAGTACACATACTTTTACAAAAAGCCTAAAAGTAATTCCAAATATATATTTAACTAGCTGATCCAGCGAAATGTGCACCGCCATATTTATTTTTTCGTGAATATTGTCTAAATTTCCGAAAAACTCGTTTTAATATTTATGCGTGCTTCAGCTTTCCATGGATAGTATACAGTCGCGGACTAAGAAAATATAGCACCGACGGTTTTCTTTCAATTATCTTTTATACAAATCTTGTCCTGACAATAATAAACACATAAAAAAAGAATTATAAGTACAATTTGGTGGCGTCGATCAAAAGTTATGCGTGTACATACATTTCGGTGATTCATTTTAATTTAGATAGATACTCTTCATGTAAATGTAAATCTCTTGGTCACGATGTAGTTCCAGACAAACGATTAGTAAACAAACTTGGTACATAAAATTTATTATTGTATTTCAAGAGCCACAAGTGTATTGCCGTTCTAGAAGTCCTTCCTAGAATCAAGGGAAGAAAAACTCAGGGTCAGGTTCTCACATCAAATAATTTAAGTACTATACATTCGGTATAACGTAGTAACTTTTATCATCGGCATTTGATTGCTAGCATTGCTTTCAATTGTGCAACAAAAAGTGGCCTGACCTTAGCAAGGGTACCGCGTGCCTTTTTGACCACTCCAAAGTAGTTACTGCTGCTTTTACTCCACCATTCAGAGATTAGCGGATAAGTAGAGTACTACTTCAAATATTTGGGACTGCCGGCGTTGTGGATGAAACCTATGTGAACCATTCGATTTCCTGGTACTATACATATGATAAGATCTAGAAATTGCACGATGTGGAAATCAGTGCAGTGCTAAAAATATAAAAATATATTAATTAGCACTGTAATTTTAATAGACCTTGCATCATTCGAACAATGACTCTAAAATACACAGGACTAATCAAACCTTGGAACAGTTTTCTATGCTTTACAAATTATCAGTTTAAATATAAACTGTATTAATCACGTGTCTGAATACCTGTTCTCGGTAGTTGCACTCAATGGCGAGCGTTGTGGCTTTCTCTATTAGGTACTGTTGTGGTACAGTTAGTATGGTTAGTATATTTCGACAGTGGTTAGTATATAGTCAAACGTTAGATGCGACTGGCATGCACTGCAAACGATTACCAATGTACAGGAAAGGTAAAACACGAATATCTCATATTCTAAACTATTTTAAGTGATATTCACTCTCTGATTTACATTCGTCAAGTCGGAAACTAGCCTCTTATCTTTTAAGTAGAAACCTGCTTAAAGACGTTTGGATAAGGATCATTTTTAATTAATTAAAATGGTTCATATTTAAAGTTTATTTCAGCTCATCGTTGCTCTGAAAATCAACTTTTTATAGGTATCGTGCTAAGGTCGTGGTCATATATTTTATTATGTTAAATATAAAATAATATTATTGCAAGGGTGAAGCGAAGCTGGTAGTTTACTTAAGCGTTTTCGCTTTAATTACCGGGATATAAGAAGAAGATATCTAACTTGCACTATCTGAAATATATAAGGACGTATTTGAGTGGTGTTTCAAAAACTTGTATCATAATTGAGTACCATAAGATAATAGGCAGTTTCCTATAGGTACCCCTTTTCTCCTATACCCCTGACAGCGTGTATGCAATATTTCATGAGGTAATGTCATGAAAGTGTAAAGAAAAACAATGTGATAAATACTACTTGAGTATAAAGATAACAAGAAATGGTCAGTAGAATAGATACATTTTAATATTCAAAAAGGTTTAAAATTTATCGATTGACCTGAATACAAACCACGGACTTTACTACTTTCCAGTTTATAGTTTTAATAAAAATAATCATGTTTCATTAAATAATTCACACGAAGAATATCTTTTAGTATGTTACTGCTACAAAAGCCTATGTCACGTTGCCCGTAGCTAGTAGTGATTCACTGAAATTTGCACTAATATGCCTGGAAAGCATACCGACTCAATTTCTCGTATGAATTTGCATTCGTGACTGGATCAGTCCAAGCTGCCTACGGCGATGACAGCTACATCACTCCTCGTATCCATTCTATGTACCTATTTAGCGCTACGCGACTATAGTTAGCTGCTTACTTAGTTAAGGAGATGGCGGCAGGTTTTTCATTCGAGGTAAAATCAATGCTACAAAACTATTGCACATGCGATAGTAACACGAATATTTACAATATTATTAACTAAATGCATATATATTTTTCTACAAATATTTTCTAAAAACTCATAATTTTATTATCTCAATAAAGTCTATTCAAGCTTATTTCATTCTAGAGTCTTCAGTTACAAATAGTTGTAGAACATAATTTTACCTTGACACAATTTTCGTAAGTGATTTCAAGAGTTCTCCAAGCAGCCAAGACTAGATTAAAAGTTTCGAAAACATCTTTCATTTTACCGCCCGTTAATTTTGTATTTAATTTTACTTTAATAACTCTAGTTTCATATAACTTACGGCTATTCAAATATTTATGGATAAGTTCAAATGAAATACACGGTTTCATTTTGAATTTTATATTTTGTTGCCTCTGGTGTTGCGGGTGTACGTCTGCTCGTTTGCCATCTATTCCATAAAAGAAATATACAGTCTCCTTTGCCTTCTTAGCCTCTCTTAATAACCAGATTGTTTGGGGTTACTCGTTCAACGGGTTATACCTAAATGTCAGTATTTCTACATAGCAATTAGCATCAGACCTCCGTAACCCTGAGGGCGAACTGAATTCGAAGGTTCAACTAATTGTCAATATATTTAGGAACACTGGACAATCGGAACCGACGACTAAACGTGCTCTCCAAAGCACATAATCTCCACGCAAAAGATTTATATACAGTTGAAAAAAATAATTAGAATAATGTAAATAAAAAAGAAACAGTTGAACGTAAAAGTCAGATTATTTATTCGGCGCATTGTCGTGGCCGAAAAACGTCAAAACAAACTATCTTGTGTGGAACTCCGGATAAAACGGAAACGACAAAGAGTACAATTATGGAGTACGATTGCAGTCGCTTTAGTCTAAAACATATGGCATCGTTATATTACACTTTGATCACGTATACTTAAAGTAATGGCAGCCTCCCCATCTACATGCATTAATAGACGATCACGTGTCATCAAATACTTGCATGTATATCTATGACACTATTACAGTTTGATTACATTATAAACATAAATTGATAGCATTGAATTATTGCCATTATTGTAGATGATTGGCAATAGTCGGATTCTTCAAATACTAGCTCCGAACCGCGGTAATACCTTTGGATTATGTTGCTTTTGAATCGTATATATTTTTTACAATTTCATTGATTTTAATTTTGTTCTAAAGCTTTTTCTTTTTTATATAAATAAATGTAGCTCAAGTAACTCTTTATATCATTGGCTATGTGCTAGTGAAAGTCGCATCAATATCGGTGGAACCGTGCCAGGCGAACTTTTTAATAAATTTATATTTAAATTCGTACCATATATACTTTCATACATATTTCGTGAAATATGTTAATTAGAAATTGTACAACTCTGCTTCCTAAACTTCTTTTATATAAGGCTTGATTTTCTATAACTGTGTGTAGAGGACTTAATGCCTTTTCTTATGTTTTTCGTTTTAGCCTTCGGGATTTTATATGTATGTAGGATGGTTTATCATGTCATGTTACTTTCTCTACTACAATGAAACCTCTGCTAATGACAACAATGAGTGGTGTTAAGTATTGACTTGTTGTCTATTGGCTCTAATGGTGTCATTGAAAAAACCTTAATGTACTTATAATAATATCGGTTTAACAAATGATACTTCTAATATATGATATATGGCCTCTCCAAAGACTTTCACATACAAAAAAATATCACATAACTCACCAACCATTACCTACATTAAAATGGTATCCAATTAACATATTTAGTTTTCACTAAATAAGCTTTGTATTTTCAAAGCATTTTTACTAAAATAACAAGTTCAAAATTGTAATGTAGTACCTAGTAAAAATATTTTATTGAAACATTATGTATTTAACCTAAAAACATACAAAATCGTTCGAATAATTTAATTTATTATTAAAACTGAGCACGCTTTTCTTGAAACAGAAAACGAAAGTACAAGATTTATTAAAACAGATATAAAGTTACCTATGTAAAAGATCACTTGGCATAGTACTCGTAAGTTCCAATCTAGTCGCCGAGACAAAGCAAGCGGGGTATCGTGCGATACACGAGCCAAATGCAAAGCTTTATTTAGTTTAAGGCGCCATTACACGGGTCATATAAACTGTCAAAGTTCGAGGGCGTAGAGGGTCGTCGCCAGCCACCGTTCTTCGTTCCTTCCTTATCCCCCTTTTAAAATTACACAACCGGTTCTACTTTTTATCCAGTTTATGTTAGTATTCTTTACACGCACGATCGGTTTAATGTTAGTGTATTGACTTCGATTTTTTTCAATTAAGTAACCTTATTTGGGGTATACAAGTATGTGTGTTCAATGGGACTTTGATTGAAGATTAAGTTTATAGTAATTAGATGAGATAAAAGGTGTTACAAAATACCTGCAATAGTATATTTGGTATATTTTATGAAATGGTTCCTAAACTACACTAATCTTCAATATTTCGGGGATATTTCAAAATCATTTTTGCGATCGAAAACATGAAATTATTATTGCGTATAAAATAACAAAATATATTGTAATAGTATACGTTATATATCAATAATAAATAACAAACTATTAGTAATTTTTGACAATCTATGTATTTTCATATCTAATCTACATAATCAAAATGCACCAATAAACAGCGAATCATAATAAAACATAACATTTTCTAACTCAAATCTACAAGTATCATAAAAATATAATTTCAGGGTTCGTAATGTCATATTCCAAGCGCAAAATAAAATGTCACCGACTAAAAAATGGCATGAGAGGAAAGAAATATTAGTTACTGTGGGCACATAACTGGTGTTGCAATTACGCCTCCTGTCGCGATGTACCGTGCCTTGTCTCTGCCGCTTCTTCACCCTCTTTATATCACCTCCGAGTATCTAAACTCTGACACACAACTCAAGAAATACTTAAACTCACGTACCTTTATTGTAAAATATGGACCATATTTCCTCAGATGACGTTCGTGTTTTATTTACAGTCAAAATTACTCATATCTCTGTCAACACAGAATTTATTTCCGAAATTTTTGTTATTACGAGTAGGGATGTAAATCGTTATCGATAATAATTTTTGTAACTACCAAATTTATAGAACTAAAAAATCTATTTGCCTTTCTATTACACACTATTGAAAGCTGCTAACTAACAAACGTACAACAATATAGATATGTACTAAAATTAACCATTTTACAATGTTAAACAGTTATAAAGCAAGCATATCTCGAATGGTATCTCTTTATAGGTATATGATGTTAAAATGAGTAAAAATAAAAATAAATTAAAATGTTTCATGAAGATATATAATAAAAAGGTATTTGATTGTAACAAAGACATCTTTTAGGTATAAAACGGTCTCCATAAAACGGTGCAAAATTTGATAATGGCAATAAAAATATCGATACAAGGCACAAATATCCGACAGACCATCCCTGACTTCTAGCGCAAACAACTCCTTTCTTGATTTTTCTTTCGTTATATGTTGTTTCTTACAATCCCCTAATCAAGTTTACAACTTGTCTATATATTTGGCTTCTTTCAGCGCATTCGATCTAAAACTATAACTCTTTTAAGGAGGATTGAAGCTCGAAGAATTCAGAGCTTCCAATCGAAAACTGAAATTTTCAAATTATTGGTTTAATGCAGAAAGTAATATTTTTGCAGTAAGAAATATGTAAACAAACAATGCTGAAAAGTTACACTGTTAAACCAAAACCAAGTATATGATCTATAAGGTAAACAGATAGACAGATCTCTTAATGGTAAGTGACTACCGTCAACCATAGGCACTTCTACTTAATTTTGAGAAAAAATACTGAATTAACGAAGTACAAAAATGAAACACAACACGCTGTATAATACGGTCACTCAAAACTAAACATATCCTTAGTGATACTACAATAACATTAGCATGGCTGTTACACAGGTAGGTACTTAACCTTTGGCTGAAAACAATCACCAGAGCCGTTTAAGGGCCGCATCGCCGTCTAAATAGTTTGTCACAGCTACACTAGACAAGGGTGAATAACAATAAGACCCCTTTGTTCCGGCTTACTTGGGCTGTATTCAATCTGGCGGAGACATAATCAAGACGTTGTGGGGTGTCTCTTATATTTAGCCTTTAGTTTGTACACAGCGTAACTTTTTCTATTTGCCTTCCTTTAGTGTTATCCAGAAGTTCGAGATGAGCTTAAAGTTTTAAAGCCATTTTGCGAGGGTAATATAAAATAGAAGACAGGGTAGATAGGGTTAGATACAAGTTTGAATTGTTTTATTTTATACCTCAGTTGGTGTATGAGAGCGCTCATATCAGGACATATGGAAATTTGGACTCTAAAATTATTAAAAGATTTCATACAAGGTCATCGATGTGTACATCTCTTTGCAACTCAAGGTAATGAGTGACTAAAGGTAACGTAATAGCATGCATGTTTTTTCGTTTTAATGTCTGTATTACCCAACCATGTATTTTTCATCTCGGTGGCGCGAGTGGTAGCGTAAGCGACTGCTGTGCTTGAGGTCTCGGGTTCGATTCCCGGGTCGAACCAAATGTTTGTATGATCTGCAAATATTTGTTTCGAAGTTTGGGTGTTTTCTATGTATAATATGTATGTATTTACAAAAAAAAAAGTATATAAATATTTATATCAGTTGTCTAGTACCCATAACACAAGCTCTGCTTAGCTTGGGACTAGATGGCGTTGTGTGTTAGATGTCCGGAATATTTATTTATTATTTATTTATTTATCTTATCTGTTTGAAGTCTCTTTGATATTTTTTATATTAAGTAACTAGCAATAATGTTATCATGAATTTTACTGAAAAGCAAGTTATATACATGAAATAAAATGAATCTGGTGACCATAAAGAGAATATTTAAAATTCAATAATGAGTTTCTACTATTATTTAAATCCACTTATCCGCTTAATATTGCATAGACGCATTTATTAAAATGGATATCATCGCAATAAAGAGAATAAAATATCACAAACAGGTAATAAGCTTCAGCCGAAATAATAGCTCTAACAATAATTAATAGTCATCGAGTGAAAGCCACAAGCATCCATTTTGAAATGATTGGCATCGGCCGAGAGTGATCCAAATGGGTGGCTTAAACACTCATTTGATATTCACATTTGGTCCGAAATGGGAACGTTGCGATGCAAATTGGTACTAATTTGTCCACATTCAATTCGTCCTAGAGACATGTTCGAATAAAATTCTTAAATCACTTTCACTCTGAACTACCTTGTTCATTCAGTTAAATATTGAATGCAGCGGTTTAGCTGTGAAAGCTTAGCAGACAGACAGAGTTTAGAAGAAAATTTGAAGGTTTTTTTTTAAATTAACTAATATAATTTTATGATGAAAGTGTTTTTCGTAAAATCTAGGGAGGTCCAGTATTTATTAGGTTGATTTAATGCTATAGCAGAAATCTATTCAATAACAGTTCGAGTAAACTGATCAGCGATGTAAAACAAAACATTTAACGTTATTTAATTATTTAACCGTAAGTCAACTTCTGTTGGTTTACCTATTTCAAAATTAATGCTTATTAATAACAGTAGCATTTTTCTCAACCGACTACAGAGTAGGTACATTTTTAAAGCTCAATTTGCCGTCCATCTTCAAACCATTTCGACGTTCCAAATTTGTAGAATATTTGAAACACTCTTTAAAGTGTTTTATAAACGGTATAGGTATTAGATTTGTCCATTTTTATGAATTTTCAAAAACTGAACGCATGTTTGGACGTTTGTTCGGTCAAAGCCCTTTGATCGCTTAATAGAAAAAAATACTATTAGTTATGTGATTTACCTATGTATGATTTGTCACTCAATTTTTCAAAATCTGAATTATCTACACCACTGGACACGTAAAAAAAAATAATTGAAATAATTCAGATGGTTCAAGGCATTTATTTATTTATTTATTTAGTAGCATAGGTTGATAATGATGAAAAAATACAGTTTTATGTCATTTTTTTTAGACAGAGCGAGAAAGAGTATGGAAAGTCGTTACCGCTAATAAAATATTATGTAAAATGTGCAGCTTCAAGAAGTTGCCAGTGTATTGCACCTGCAATAATCACTGGACTGAACACGCCAAGTCCTGTGACCTAGTTCCTCCCCTCAGGCCAGTTAGCACTATTTCTGCATAAATTGTATATCTATGACCCTGTCATCGAGATGCTTAATGTCGAATGTTATTGGCACACTACATCTCTATAACTCCGCTAAATTTATTGGATGATTTGTTTGTGTAACTCAAAATCAAGGGCTATTGTCATGTAAATTACTAGTGTGGCAGTGACAAGTGCAAACAGCAATATCTATATACTCGTATATTAATGATAATGATGACGGGGGTCTAATGGAAAACTACGCAGGTCATATGAAATGTTCAATTCTCGTCCCCCTAAAACATTCGAACATCCGTAAGAAAAGTGTGGTTTAAAAATGATAGAATAATAATATTATCTGGACGAAGTTGAGAACAGATGGTATTTCAGAATAAGATTAAAACAAGTTCAATAAGAATGCATGTATAGTATTTTAGGTGTTTAAACACTAATTCCGTTATCAAATTGAATGGAATCTAAATGTGAATTAAAGTTTTTGAGTGGAGACAGCGTCTCGGCAAACGTAGTGTAGGACGTCTACAGGCCAGGTGGAGTGATGATCTGCTCAAGACAACTGGCAGGAGGTGGATGCGAGAAGCCGAGGATCGAAACAAGTGGCGTGCAATTGGAGAGGCCTATATTGAGCAATGGACTGCGATTAGCTTTCAATGTTGTTACTTGAAATTGTCACTTCTTGACGAAGTAATATTTGTGTTTCTAAATAGAAATACTAATGCAGCAAAATCCACAAAAAAAAAATTCTTCCTTTAGGTAAGGTAGATAAGATATGCAGAGATGTAAGTACCCATATTCTAAGAACATTACATTTAGTTGACTTAAGAAATTATAGACGAAAAGTTAATGGCATATTTAAAAAAATAAAACAGAGTTTCGAAGGCAAGAGAAATCAGTGAGAATTGTATTTTCATTTGCATATAGTGGATTAGTAGCAGTAGAACTTCATACATTAACATTAAACATGCACAACATTAACGTATTTTTTTTTATATCTAACCTACTTTATTTCTTATTCTGCTGTTGTTTGCAGGACACAGGATCGTGTTAGTTCACATGTATCTTATGGAGTTGAGTCACAAAATAAATATTATTATAGGATATGGATTAATAAACAAGAATTAATGAATTCGTTAGTCTCTGCAACCGGTAGATATTTTCTAAATTATCTCTCTGTAATCGCTGAGTATTTTCACGCAACGTTCCAAAGCTTGTTAATTAAAACTCATTAAAAGCTTAATTTCAACATTGTTGGTAATTAAGAAGATTCACGATCTACGAACCCTATTATCTTCACCGGAGCTCTTTTAGAAATTATTAAGACGGAAAGCAACAATATTAAAATCCTTATTTTGGCATTTTAGCCTTACTTCGTATGAGGAAACTGCTTCAAGCAGTACAGAAGGAGGTACATAACCTGTAACACCATATTGAATAAGAACTCATCATCTTCATCTATCTAGATCTAGATGGTCCTGTATGTTAGATTTCCGAATATATTATTATTTATTGCCATCACAAACAAAGGTATTAATTTTTACCGTGCAGGCGATTTTTTATATGGTATCTTCAAGAATACAGAATGTATCTACCCCTGTTTCTCTCATGGACTTCGTAAGAGGCGATTAAGGGACCCAAACCAAAATTATTGACGCAATAAGTGTACATCCCGATGAAATAAATGTATTGTGAAATGACTACTATTGATTTTGACAATATTGATAAACAATCTTGAGTCAAATACATCCATACGATCATTTAGTAATTTAGTAGAAATCACAATAAAGTTTGCCCTTCAGAGATACACAATTCACTATTTTAATTTACTAACATTAACTTATACGCATCATAACATTGCTTATGTATAAAATTAAAGTTTCAGATATGTCTGAAATGCGGGATACCACTTAGTGTTTAATTAAACGTTCCGACGTCTGCTCGGGGATCCTGGGGCCCCGCAGAGAGCAGAGTGCGTCGACTCTGTGCGTTGCGGCGCGTCTCAACTGAAAAGCGGTTTGAGACTTTAGTTGAAATGATTTGCGCTTATTCAGTAACATCTTGGGGATTAATTGTTTTATTATAGTAGTTTCGTAAGTAAAGGTCCTGATGATTCTAAGCTATGATTATAATGTATAGATTTTGAGATAGCTTTAAGCGGAAACTGATTTCACAAGAAGGCATGTTTAGTGGTATTTAAAAAACCGGTCAAGTGCGAGTCGGGCTCGCGCACAAAGGGTTCCGTACCATTATCTAACTAACTAGCAAAAACAAGCAAAAATCACGTTTTTTGGTATGGGAGTCCCCCTTTAAATATTTGTGTTATTATAATATAATTATTTAGTTTTAAAGTGAATCAATGAAAGCAATCTAAACATTCTGTTGTTGTTCTGGGTACGGAACCCTAAAAATTATTAAATCAAGTTAAAGTCACAAATTGTCTTTGATGCTTTTCAGGATAACTAATTCTTTGTTATGCAAATTGGTAAGGAATATCAACCTGTCCATTGCAATTTGATTTGATTGATTGCAATAGACAGGTTGATATATATGGTATATATGATATATATGGTTATATCTTGTGAGTTTGAGAGACACTAAAAACTATGATCCATACTCTCTGAAATGTGTGAGATTATAGCAATGAGAAGAAGCCTAAATCCTTCCTCAAGAATCAAATTATTTTAATAAAATTTGTTTTTCAATGACAAATTTTATTCAAATAAGTCCATTAGTTTCCCAGTTGCGATATTGCCAGGTATCTATTTCCAGATTACTTTTATAAGCAGATAAAATAAAACAATCTGACATCGATATGAAAGCAGCAACAAAGTTTGGCATTAGAATAGACGCAGCCTGCTCTTGTTCCCTCAGCTGAAGTTTGATCCTAATTACGTACATGTCACGGACACACCCGTGATTGATTGTAACTCTAATATCTAAGACAATCTCCTAACAATGGCTGACATGTGTGACATTGTACTCGCGATATTTTGCCTCACTCCTATTATTGAAGCCTTTAGTAACAATACACCAATTCTGGTTAGAATTTTCTTTGTTCTTGAGAGATTGCCTTTGTGAGATTGAAAAGAGTGCCTTTCACAAGAATGGTTGTGTGTGTGTTGTTTTTTAAATAGTCTATTATGAATATCAGAACTAGTCATCTTCCTAGCCTTTATTATTCCAGCCAACCCCAAATAACCTTTACTTGGGGTTGGCTACTAGTTCAACCGGTTTTAACTGAATAACAGTTTTTACACAGAGCGACTGGCATCTGACCTCCGCAACCTTGAAGGCGAACTGAACTTGAAAGTTGAACTACTTGTCAGTATATTTCAGGGCACTAACTTCCCCATAACGATTGCCATACATGTTCATGACAACCGGGACCGACGGCTTAACGTGCTGTCCGTGTCACGGGCAGGAAATATCGCCATTTTCCAAACTCCGGGCTAATACTGTCCCCAACTTTTGGCGGGGGCACCCTATGCATACATTTACTATGGGGAGTAGGAATCACTCCGAGGAATTGCTCGGACTGATTCCTACAGCCTCTTTCCGCCATCGTCCTACGCGACAGCAAAACTGTGGAATGTATTGTAGCTTGCGGTATTCCCGGACCTATATGACCTTCAGACCTTCAAGAAAAGCGCGTACTCCTTAACAAAAGGTCGGAAACGCACTTGTGACGCCTCTGGTGTTGCGGTTGTCCATGGGCGGCGGTAATCGCTTACCATAAGGTGATACGTCTGCTCGTTTGCCCCTATTCAATTAAAAAAAAAGCTTTATTAACGTGCTGTGCTAAACGATTTAAAGCCCTATTTAAATAACTTAACTTATGTTAAAAATAATTAAATTGTTGGCATCCAGATTGATGTAAAAAAGGTAACTAGTATAAAAGCAAAAGTAGCGAATCCCAATCTTAAAGAAAAAAAAACTTGTATCACTTAAAAGACGACTGAAAAGGGTAAAGGGGATTATTACCCTTTTAAGTAAAGTGAATACTACTTTAAATCGGTAATCCTTTTTCCCTTCTACCACATGTATTTGAATTTGCATAATTCATTCAATCGAGTTTCTGGTTTATGGACGTTGTTTTTTTATTAGTTTTCCATTTATTGCAAAAATATTTGATCACTATTTAGTCCGGCTTGTCGGCATTCATATTACGTCACAGTGGAAACATGCTAATAATATAATTACGTAATAAAAATACAAAAAGTTATGTTAAACGAAGCAGTGTATAATTTTTGCTTTCACAAATACACATATATTTGTATTAAAATGAGGTTCTAACTAACAACCTATCATTTACGAGTAGAATTAGATAAGACGCCTTCGTTGCTACCTCTTTGATGAAGCACTCAGCTAAATTTAGGTACTAAATAATTTAAGTATAAAAGTGTTTGTAAAACTATGAAACTTAACAGACTATTACTTTAATTACACTTAAAACTTGCTTAAAGGGAATCGGTTGAGACAGTTATTACGCTTAGCTAAGGAAATTTTAACTTAAATTCGGGCTGTCTCTAAACTTCAATAGAAGCAGGGACATCGTACTAAGTAGTTTTATTAGTCACTAACATTGAAGTATTCTAACAACTAAACACGGCAAAGTAAAGTTAAACAGTATAAATCTAATTTAAGCCTATTTCGTGGAGCTAATAATAGTTGTCTAATCGTTGTTAGAAAAACTTGGATTATTTAACGTCATTTTAAAAACAGAGAGGCTATAAAGTAAATTTTTTTTGGAGTTAAAAAGCAGCCTAATATTGTCTGCTGTAGTAAGATATGTACGAGTATGTCAGTCTTCGTAGAGGTTAAATTTAATCACATCATTCAAAATTAACCTTATACTATAAACCCTGAAACCTTCTGTGTGGAAGTGCTAGTAGTATTTTCTTAAAAACGAAATTTGAAAACTGAAAGAGATTAGTAAACGCGTGTCTCCTGACTTCAGTTCAGCAAAATGTTAATATAATCATTCTTCAAATCGTCCGCCAGAAGTTTTGCTAGAAACATCAAATAGTACAAAAGAAATTTTATCGAGCAAGAAACCTAATGTTAAGGTTCAAATAACTCTTATTGATTTTTTTTGGGAACACATGTATAACACATACAACATTACAAGTAATTCAATATACCGTTGGAATGCAATCTTCTCGAAATAAATCATCTTGTTAGGGCATCTGCCGCAACAGAGAATAGATTAATTAAGGTGAGCGCCTTTCATTAATTGTACCGCGCAAAGGGTTCGAATTGAGGTTAATCATTACAGCTTTTCAGCTGAATACCCACTCGTTTAACGAGTGTAAGGGATCCTATGGGATGAGCAGTAGATTAAATAATTTTATACGGATTTTGCTTGAAATCATCGGCTCTGAGAGACAGTACGCGAATCAAGTATTGATCGTGTGTTAAATAAAAAGGTTGTTTGTAGTAGTTGAATTGATAGTACGTAAACTTTTTAACACAAAATCTCACAACTTGTTTGCGCTGTTACGATTTGAAGTCCCTTTCTCAGAATCGTTACTAATTATTCATTCAAATTCATTTGAATGAATAATTAGTAACGATCCCGGGTTCATCAGCCTATATTTTTTCTTGTTTTTTTATGTATCGAATTTAGTAATTTCACATTGTCGTCGTGGTCAACTTCACCATTACGGAATTACATAGTACATTACATATTACTGGACCCAGAGGTCGCTGAGAAAACTAAGTTATTCTTAATTATAATTCAATATTTAAATATTACAAACCAAATTATGACTAAGGCCCGTATTATAGAACGCGTCTCAGTCGTGAATCGAGTTTTAAAACTAGTTTCAAGAAGAGATTGTATTATAGAACGTCTCTTGAGTCAAGATTCACTGATCTTTGATCAAGTGAGTAAAAATCAATGCTTAGCTTATTTTAGAACGACGCTTATGTCAAAATCGTTTCTCAAGAAGAGATTTTGACAGATGTGATCTCCGTTCAACTGAGACAAGCTCAATCTAGTCTCAAGTGGTAATTTCTAATGCCTAATAAAGGAAATTAACGTATTTTATGATGATATTTCTGAATAATTACGAAATATTTATTTTACTTTACTTTATTTACGATAGAATTGCTTATTATACACATTTCGATACACTTTAATTAACACTAATTGTTCAGTACGAACAAGCAAACAAGTAAAAGGCTTTTAAATGTAATATATTTCGTTTTTACAAATTAGCAATGGAGGACGATGTTGGTCGAGTGCTTAGCGAGTAGTGTTTTGTGAAGTGTCTTTTGTATGCGAATGGTTGGCTTGTGTGACGTATTATGTGACGTGTGGATATGATGTATATGGCTCGATACATTGATAAGTTACTTATTGATGTTAATGTAGTCGTCTGTCGAAGTTGCTTCGACACTAATTGATATTCAATTCACTTAAAATACACATTCAACTATTTATTTCAAGTAATATCCTTCAAGCAATGGTAATAACCTTTTGGTTTCTGACAAAAATATTACAATAATTTTAAAGTAAAAACAAAAACAGTTTGATAATTCGACATTGACAAGTATTGAAAACAATTTAAACGTTCCGTTATAGGTAGTATCTAGTCATTTTTATTTTAATATTTAAAGTATTTAATTTAGGGACAATTGCTTCTTTTTATTATATTTAAATTGATACACTAGCCAATAGTGTATTATATATAAACTAATAACCAATAATATATAAATTATACTTGTCAGATATGATGTGTTTAATATAATTAGCTGCGTAACACAGAACAATAATTTCGGCAATGCAGGAACGTAACTGAGAACAGACTTGTGAGTTGAGATTAGATATTGAAACTAGTTTCAACTGAGTAGAACTCAAAACGCCTTCTATAATAAGAGCGACGCTTGAGATTCGATCATAACTTGAAACTCGATTCAGCTGATTGGAGATCAAACGATACTTGAGACGCCTTCTATAATACGGGCCTAAGAGCGTACTCTTTCTTAAAAGGCCGGCAACGCACTTATGACGCCTCTGTTGTTGCTGTGTTGCAGGCTATACGTCTGCTCGTTTGCCCCCTATACGTCAAAAAAGGGGTGATAATTTGACGATGTTAGTACTAAGAATACTGTTAATTGAATCTCGTACATATTTATATCTTCGTAAGGTCTATTGGAAGGGAGATGCGACCTGAAATTCTAATATTCTAGTAGCGAGTTGTGCACGGCTTTTACAAAGCGCATTGTCGATTCAGCATTTCTTAAATTGTAACTAGCTCGGATTCGGTCTTCAGAGTCGGTGTCAAGGCCGAGTTCAGGCTTCCCTATTTGTTTATCCGCGTTGGGATCCTCTTATACACCGTAGTGTAGTAATCCACGTTCACATTTGCGTTTATACACCGTAGTGTTACAACTGTATAAATAAGATTATGAAGAGATATTTGTTTGGGTTATTTTTATCAATCAAATCAAATTACATAATACAATCATTAATTTTATAGGTGTATTGAAGATGTTACTTCACTATAAATCCTCTCAATAGACATATGCATATTTAAAAAAAAATTGTGAATATTAGATATACTAAAAATCCCACTGAACACTTCTTTTTTACTTATAAATATTAAAAACGCGTCGAATGTTTGGCAAATAGTTTAATAGTACCTACTACAGATGCCAAAATCGCTTTCATTCATAATTAAATATATTACATAGTTAGAAGCCAAAACCGTGGAATATTCAAATATAAAACAATAATATGTTTGAACTTTTGACAAGGTACAGTCATAAAGTCAAGAGTAGTCACTGAAGTAGTAATAAATTTTAGCCGGACGGGGTGGGTAAACCGCAGTCGGCGGTTTGACGTATTATCGTCGCGCCGCACCACTTAGTGCCGAGCCGTCCGACACGCTAGCATTGCCAGCGCCTAACGCTTGCACACATACAGTACACACTCCGCTGAATAATATATCTCGCTCATCATGTTCTAACCTATGAACTATAATACATATACGTATCATTATTCCCGAAGGGTCGTCTGCGTTATTTCATAGTCGACCGAAACTGCTAAACCACAAAAACGTTCCGCCGTAGTATATTACCATTTTGAAGTGAAAAAGATAAACTTGGTCCTTACTCTCGAAACGACGCAGAAAATATTCATACATGTAACTTTTTGCGTAAACAAAAAACGGTAAAATCTCGAATGGAGGTATATTTACGGATTGCATGCGAAACAATGTGAAAGGTGTACCTGTACGTATATAAAGCTTCTGATACAGGGCGGAATCTGGAGGATCCAGCGGACGCGCGTGCTGCTACAATATTCATGAGCGCAGGCTAACGGTCCGCCGCCGCCCGCTGGCCTGGCCGCGAACACTATCTCACATTCGGACCGTTCCATCAATATAACGAGTCGCTGACCTGAATTGTTTAGTGACTACCTTTGTACATACATATATTATGCGAATACACGACAATAGCAAGAAAAACCTATCTTAACTTAGGCAGAGACATCATTTTAACTACCAAGTAATATCTCTTCTAAGGGTTGATACACAGAAAATATATAGACCCTAGACATTAATAAAAATGGAAAGCGAAGCCAGTATCCAGTGCAAAGTAGCTTATGTTGACAAGATTACGTTAGAGGACTACTATTCACAGATCATCAAGATGATCAAGTTCGCATTATTTACACTGATGATAGAAAACTATAATGTGCCCATCTATATATCTATCAGATAAGCAAGGATTCTCTGAAGCTATAGAGGTTGGGACATGTGCCTTTGCACAGAACAACTTTTAACTACGAAGAGGTACTGATCTTAGCTGGCCTTTACCGTAGTAGTTACTACTGGAACTATCCCATATCCCTCGATTGTACTAAACACATTTTACCAGTCACTGTGTTTAGAGCAACCTGCTCTGTCTAAGAAAACTATCATTACGAATTACCGATGTTTTAAAACTCAAGAGTTTTACCCAACCTTACTTCCAAATCGGAAGTAACTGCAATCTCTTTAAACCATTAATAACATCAACTTTCAGAATACTTTTCCTAAAAGGAATTAAAATAGTTATGTATTATCGAAGAAATGAATTACTAAATTTATGCCATTTCAACGTTTTGTTGCTATGTACATCGAGGCAGTCAACCCATGTTAGTTAATATCATGCTAATGTATTACCCATTGGAATACACTTTGGAGAACGGCAGAGTGAAACCACAACCCGACAATGACCATTTTTGGTCCCAAAGCTTTAAAAGGACTGCCGGCTGCCATTTAAAGGAGCCTGTTTTAGTTTCCACCTCTTTATTATAGATGGAATTTCCTTCGTTTTTATTTTTATACGACTGGCAATGTGTTTTACGAAAGTGCGTACGGTCGTAGAGTACGTGTCATTCGGTTTACGAGGTTAAGTCTTGATCTAGAAATTACATCATTATTCGAAAATGACGTATACAAGATATATAGGCACGGGTAGGTATATATATCTTTTTTAATTTCTTTAAAAATAAAAGACCTCGCTGAGGTTTCGGCGTAAATCTTTAAGAATTGCTAATCCGATACATTTTATCTCTACTGCCTCTGTTAGCTACCGTAATCGAAAATTTTTGTGAGAGAAAAAATTAGGCATCTCATAACAATCAAGGTATTCATGAAAACTTGATGGTAATAATAGTAATCCTGGACTAATGTGCATAACGATTGGCCAATCCAGTACTGTTTATCAACACTCTTGCTTCAAACTCAAAATTTGAAAAATATAATGAAAGAAACAAATTTAAAAAACAAAATAGATATAAAATTTACGATAATAAGAAATGAGAATAGATACCGCCAACACTGTATCATTACTCTTTCATTATCAGCTACCGTACACCATACCCGACGATGTCAGTTTTGACCTTGCGTCTTAATAGGTATTGTTATTTCTGTAGAAAATACGAAAAGGCTTTCTATTAATCTAATTCGTTTCGCTAAGCCATTTTGGCATGCCTCATAAATACATACGTCACGTGTAACAGTCTCATAATTAGATAACGACTGGAATTCTCACTTTTCTTTCGCATGTAATAGTTTTTATCTGAAACGTAACAATCAATTAGGGAATGTAGATATTCTAGAAAGAAAAAATATATTTATTCGCTATCTGTGAACCCATTACATCAAAGTCATACATAGCGACCGCTCCGAAATTATTTTGCTATGTTCTCGAAAAATATTTTCAATTATCTTTTATAATGTTTCTGTAATTATAGTATTCTTTGAAATAACGGTTTAAATATTTATTATATTAATTAATTTATTGTAGGGCTTTTTGGAATACAATAAGAGTCTTTTCGGTGACAACTAATACTAATTAAAGAGCCTATTTCTTTTTCGTAACGCTTATAATTATCTCGAAGATAATTATATTATTATTATAATATATTATAATATTTATTTTATTTATTTAAATAAAATAAATAAATATTTCGGACATTTAACACACAACGCCATCTAGTCCCAAACTAAGCAGAGCTTGTACTATGGGTACTAGACAACTGATATTAATGCATATATACTTTTTTTTTTGTAAATACATACACACATAGAAAACACCCAAACTCCGGAACAAATATTTGCAGATCATACAAATATTTAGTCCGACCCGGGAATCGAATCGATTTAATCTAGTATAAAAAAATGATCAAGAAAATTTAACAACGTTAAATTTAAACAAGTACAACTTAAAAATACACAAAACAAACGACTTTTTATGGTTTATAGGATTTTAAGTAGGAGATTTTGGGCCATGGTAAAAGAAAAAAAAAGGAAAAAAAATTGCTAATGCGTGACTCTCCCACGATAACCGTAATTTTTATATTCTACCTTTTCTTGTGTTGCTAATTTATTTATTTTCATAGTGAGTGTCGTATAGTTAGCTTTTATACAGTAAATATATTTTCACGTTGTAAGACTGTTTTAATTGCAGCAAGACAGCTATAAAACTTGTGGAGTTGCAGTGACATGACAGAGTGAAATGCACTGTAAGCTTTAAAAACTTTTGGATCGTATTATCTGGGATATATAATTTATATTCCAGTTTAGTTGTTGTTTTTCATTTAATGTGTTTAGAAATATACTGTAATGATTATAACAGTATAAGTATAAGAAACTGCATGAGTACTGAGGAATTGAAATAAGGATTTTATGTCAATACAAACAAAGATACCGATAACTTCTGCACCGAGCAGCGTTACTAGATTGTTTTTGTCTAATCGTGATTTTGATACTTTTTATATAGTGAAAAAAGCGGGTTTCATTCGGCGAAAGCGGAACAAAATTAAAAAAAAGGTCGTTCGTAATACTTATTTTTGTTTCTCAGCTACATCATCCTGAATTCTTGATAGAGCTAGTGTCAGTAGTTGTATAAAGGTGGCAGTAGTACCCTTAATTTTTTGTTTTTATTGCTTGCCATTTTATTCTGATAAAGCTACTTCTTCATGCATCTTCTTCATCTATGGCTAACTAAAAAAATTCACTTTTAGCGTCCGGCCAGTTATCTCACCAAAAAGCGGGACAAAACCTGTCCCGCACGGGACATTACAATTTTGATTGAAAAATCGAGACGTCCTGCCAAAATCGGCACTTCTGACAACGCTCCCACCGAAAAAGAAAATAAAATTAATAATGAGCTGAGTACGCTTACCTAGCTCCTAATTACATTATTAACCTACATACAATTGAGATGGAACTTCAAAGTCCAAGTATTGAAATTGATACAAAACCATTCAAATTTACATTCATGAAATTCTCAAGAAATAGCCTAACCGCTTACCGGTTTTATTGCCTTTTAATGCCGATCAAGTTAAGAAATGTTAATGTCGGAAAATAATAGAACAACGGCATTGTATACTTTTATTTTCACATCCGACACGCAAGGCAACTCGCAGTTACGAACTAGTCATACATAAATAAAATAATACTTAAATCCTTTTAACAAATTGAGGTCTTTTTATGTAGAAAACAACAAAAAAGATTTACGTATCCTCGCAAATACTCGAATAATTGTTCTCAGTATCAGTATTTATGGATTTTTAATATTTATTTTTTATTCTAAGTTGAAAATATCAAGTCTGAATCATGATGATTTTAGTGACTGCTTCGGTGGCGCAGTGGTAGCGTATGCGACTTCAGTACTTGAGGTCTCGGGTTCGATTCCCAGGTTGGACCAAATGTTTTTATGATCTCCAATATTGTTGCCGAGTTTGGGTGTTTCTTTGTATATTATGTATTAATTTAGCTTTCATAATCTGCTTAGCTAGAAGCTAGATGGCCTTGTGTGCGAAATGTCAGAAATATTCATTATTGCCGCTAATATACCGGATGTCTACCACAATGAATACACTTTTCGACTGTGACACGTGTTAATAAAAGGTTGTATATATATTAAATTATAAATATAAAAATAATATTAAAGTTACTCGTTATATAACTACGACTTACACACCGAATTGCCGTTAAATGTGCATCAGACATTAATCTGTCATATAGAACGATATTTTCCACAGTCTGTTCTCGCTTACAGAGTTGCAAAGGACTTTCGTAATGAGGTTTAAAGAATACAACAACAATTAATAAATCTTAAAGAAGTACTTAACGTAATTTTATATGTATAATCTAATTTGGTATATAGTAGGTATATATATATTATACATCTGTATATTATATAGTAAGTATAACGGAAGCTCTGAAAGCGCCAACCTACAAATTTGAAAGTTGGCCAAGTTATATCGACAGGGGGTGTTTGCGGTCGTCCCGCTCTGCTAGTCGCAGCGCCCAGCATCGCTTGTACTACTTAACCTCCTACATCCTATATATATTATCAAGTACACCTTTTTTACCGAAATCCTTGTTGGTCATCTATTAATGCTTCAAGAACTTTTCGTACAATTCTTAAAAGTACGTCTTTGTAGGTTTGTAGCCTTTTAAGATATCGCAGCTGAGGTAGATTTGATTGAATGATGAAATAGCTACCTGGATAATTAACGATACTAGTGGTTCTCTGGAGGTCGAAATTCAACCATAATTCTTTTAATTTTTTAGGGTTTCTGTTGTCTAAGACTATTACACCCCTTTATTCAAATATTTTCAGTTCAGTATCAGTTTCAGTATCTGTCATACTGAATGTATGAACAAAAAATAATCATGTTTTTAGTTTGACTTTGGAGATCGTTTTTTGTTTTTTTTAAAGACGGATGGATGACATGAAATGGGGACCCCCATTTCATGTCATCCACATTTTATATATTTTTTATCATTAATTTCATCACAACGAAGGCTTGACGACTCGAAGACTTAGAATTGAAGACTATAAATACTTGACATTGGCAGAAATACCTGAGTGATCTGGCTAGTTGCATTTCATCAAAAGAAGAAGAATTAGTTTGACTTTGACAAATATACATTTGTGTGTATGGATATTTGTATATTTGAGTTTGAGTTGAGTTTGAGTGAGTGTGCCAAATTTTCTACTCCTCCATTCGCATAATTTTCGTAAATTAGGGGTACAAAGATTATGCTTCACGAATTAGTCTATAAATAGGTTTGCAATCTTAAACTGACAAACAGGTGGGAGTTTTGTATTGTATGTCATTTTAGTAAATCTTTAAATTTGGACATCTATACGAATAAATAAAATTTCTGTCTGTTTGTAATATTAAAATAACTGCTTTTTACTCCACATATACGGTACATATACCAAAAGCATTTTTTTCAATTATTGTCTGTCTGTCCGTCTATCTGACTGTCTGTTTCTTCCAGCTAATCTTTGGAACGACTAGACCAATTTTGACGGGATGAAATCGCCTCAGAGCATAATGTTATTTCTGTATGTATACCTTTCGCGCACGTTATCACTGTTTTCAAACATTACGATTGTATAGTCGTCAAAACATATTAGCAAACATCCGCCATCGATCCAGTAATCCACATCACATTGGCAAACCTAGATACTATGAATTATAATTCGTACACAGCAAAGTCCATATATGAGCATTGTTACAGCCGGTGAAAAAGATGAAAATAGAATATGGTGCAACCTGAGCAAAATTTAGTTGTTGGCGTCTGCGCTCAAGCAAGCGAAGCAACTCCGAACAGGGTCTGTGTAATTGAACTAATAAATCTAACTGTGTAACTGCGCTGTGCTCTCGACTCGCACAGGATCAAGGCGAAACCATTAAACCTACACTGAGATTTTACCTCAACTCAACTTGCATTGAGTCACACGACAATGACGTCACTTTAAACAATCGTGCCATGCATTTTATTGATACAGCCTTTCGTTCTTTTTATAATGAGATATATCCACAACGAACAATAAATGTTTATATATGTAGCGAAAAGAGAAATAAAAAAGATTATCGTGGATCGTAAAACTACAATTGGAAATAAGAAGTTAACACTACAACGTGATTATGGTGTAAGGAAGTACATCTTTTCAATGCTACATGTTGTTCAGTTTAAATAATTTCATGCGCAAGACGTTGCGTAGGCAATCTTTTCTTATTTGCACAATATTGATTTTGAATTTTATTAGTATTATAAGTGCTCAGGTACTGAAATAATAATTTAATAATGTTTTACAGGTAAACATATACTACTGCTTTTTTTTCAAATATTAATGTAATTACTTTATTTTACACGCAGGGTGACAATACTGAAAAATTTTCCAGTGACTTCAAAAATTTTCTGAATGACTTGGGATCAATGGTTTATAAGACAAAAAGAACTGAAAATATAGAGAACCCAAGCCAAAAGTCAACCACAGTCATACCTACAAAATATCGGCGAAAAGAAGTCAGTACTGATCCATCACATTGATATTTTAAGGCAACTTACCGGCTCTAATTTTGAAATGTATCATTTCTCTTTCAGAATGTTCGCAATACGCAGAAGGAAATTCTAGGAGACATGTTGATGATGAAACTGGTATCTTATTATGAAGATAAATATAAACTGACTCACGAAAGAGATCCCGAACAAGTGATCACAGAAAGAATCACTTCGGTACCAATATATTTAAACAGATATAATGAAATTGATAGAAATGATTTAAGAGAGTTGCCTTATAATAGGAACAGGAGATACAATGCTCCGTATTCAAGAAGGGTATGTTATTATAGCCTACTTATGCTTATTAATAATGCTTTTATGGTGTGTATTAGTCCAGCTCAATATCAGGTAGGCAATGATGTCAAGCGGAAAGTACTAACCACTTTTCAGACTGTGGTAATAGCTCCTGGAAACTAATTTTGGCAAATAACATTGAACTTTATCAAACCATAAAATCTGATTACAATTAAGTTAGTAAATGCTCTTCCCGCTACCCTCAAACAGTTTAATAATTCCCGAATTGCCATAGCGTCATAACTATTGTGTTTCTGGCTCTTGATTTTGATGAACAGGAGAGTGTTGGGCGTGTGGGAGATGTTTGTTCCGGCCTGCTCCCAAGTGGTGTTGTTGGCAGAACCTAAGTAAATTAGACAATCAGCTAAAAGAAAGGCTCTGGATTAAACAAAGAAATAATTTAATACGATTTCATTAGCCTTTGATTAGTGTTTTCCACAGAGGCTAAATTTTAGATGCTTGTTATTCTTTTAAACCGTAAGAACTGTTGATTTAAGAGAGTACTGACCATTCTATCTTTTTGTTTCTATCTGTAAACTGGTTACTCAGTATACACTCAGTTACATGTCCATAAAACAATATGATATATTAATATTTATCTTATATGGCGATCCTATATCAGAAAACATTTACTTAGGTCGAACTTAATTTAACATCCTAAGCGTACAATAATTTAAATTCTAATTTATAGGTGTTTGGTAGAATTGAAATATTAAAGTTTTATTTTCTTTTTCAGAACTATGAAGATCCTGTGCCCGATGTCGTCGTTTTGTAACATTATTTTCTACTTTATATTTAATAAAAGAAGAATATAATTTTTACATGATAGAGAATGTTTGAAATAATATTTATTTGAAACATTTGATCACTATAAATAAAATGATTGCTACGTTTTTAATTTTATAATCTAATTAGTATATTTTATGTACTTCTTCGGTGACGATTCATACTAATTAAAGAACCCATTTCTTTTTCGTAACAATTAACGTACTCGTATCTAATATAATGCAATATTGACAAGAAAATATAACAAGATTTATAAAGACAATTAGAACTAAAAACACCATTAGAACAAAAACCTAACCACTAATTCAAAGAAGCTGTTTTGTAAAGAGCTAGGCGAGGCTGTTGATTGCACGATTAATTAAGCTTGTTGGCTTCAAATTATACGTTTTCAATTTCGACATTTGCTTAAAACAAAGAACCTGATACATTTCAGTCCATTTCAGAGTGCTTTTTCGAATATTATGAAGATCGACCCTCATTGGCACTTGCTTAACGGCGTGGATCAAAAGGTACTCCTGGGGACAACTCCATCAGCACTGAACGTCATCTATCAGCGGCTATACCGGATTTTAGCAAAGATACCGTGTCCAACGTAACTCTCGGGATTACGTTACGGATAACTATTAAAATTCAACGGCAACTCAATGGTAAGTACTTTGCGTTAAGATAACATATTAGCTTTCTAATGGGTGGCAGACATTTTAAATGCAATATTAATGTTTAGTGAGTAATAGATAACATTTTAACGGAAGTTTGATAGACAAATAATCTATATCTATACTAATATAATAAAGCTGAAGAGTTTGTTTGTTTGAACGCGCTAATCTCAGGAACCGCTGGTCCGATTTGAAAAATTATTTCAGTGTTGGATAGTCCGTTTATCGAGGAAGGCTATAAGCTATTTATTATCACGCTAATACTAATACGAGCGGAGCACCAATGAAGAATGTTTTAAAAACGGGGGCAAATTGTCACGCTACGGGCAATAGAAGACGCAAACGAGGTTGCGTGGGTCAGCTAGTAATAAATATTCCGGACATTTAACACAACGCCCGCTAGTCCCAAGCTGCAGCTTGCGTTATGCAGACTAGACAACTGATATAAATATACATACACTTTTTTTTAAAATACATTCATATTATACATAGAAAACACCCAAACGCCGAAACAAATATTTAGAGATCATATAAACATTTGGTCCGACCCGGGAATCGAACTCGATACCTAAAGCACAGCAGTTGCATACACTAGCATTGTGCCACTGAGGCAGATGGCTGATGACATATAATATATTATTATGGAGTAATTTAGGCTACTTTTATTTTAGATTACCTTGGCCCCGTGACCCGCAGTAGTTTACGTTAAGGCACAACAACAATCACGTATAACAGCGCGGGGCACAGTTAAAACTTATATAAAAAATAAATTGCAGCATCTAATCTATCTATCTATGTTTTTCTAATCAGAGATTCTAAATTAAAATTCTCAATATCGTATAATTTAAATTCAGCAATTTTGCATATTCTGAAAACTGATGCTGTTTAAACAATTTACAGTCGTTTTTTATTCTATAAATTCAGATAGACATGACATTTACAAAACTTTTACAAACGTCGTTTATATAAACAACGAGATAAGTTTTAATACTGACTGTAACATAACAATAAAATGAAATTTCCGAAATCCTTACAAAAATTACCAACATGTGACAGTTTTAATTAAATCCCGTGTGTTGTACCGGCAACATCGTCACGCAAAACATTACATTTACAACTTTATCCACAAATTATGTTTACACCATTCAAATAGACGTTCCTTGCGTAAATACTTTTGTAACTTAGTCCATTAAAGAAACTCTACACAAGTAATTATCATAACACAAAGTGGTTTGTTTAATGTTCCTCTTACATGACAAACAACACGAAGTATCAGTTAAAGGTATGAAAATAAACGATGCTGAGTTAATCACGTACGTTAACTAAGTAAATTTTACGTATTTGCGTATTAGAAAATTATATGATATTTATTAGACTTGATTTAACAAGAAAAAGTTTAAAAAATTAAAACTCACCTCCTAAAATTTACAGAACCCATATCACTCTGGCCATTATTAAGAATCTATTGATACGTCATTCATTGAAATGGGTTCTGTAGTTTAGACGCTACAGTGGAACATATGAACATACATAGACTGCCGAAACTATTACCATAACTTTTGGCTTCGCCGAAGTCGGGTGAAAACAAAAATCATAAATACCTATCAAAATAACATATGTTCTAAAAATTTTCACCAGTTTCTATCTAGTCACGTTTTTTTATCAAACAATCCATAGTTCTAGCAGCCGTGTGAGCGAACGCGTTATCTTGGTGAATACGAATGCTACAGACGCCGCTTCTTGGGCGCTCGCTATCAATCTCCCCGCAAGCTTGAGGCAGACAAACTTTGCTATACCGTTCACTAGTAACTGTTCTACGGTTTTCTGGCGAAATAACCGTTACTGGTCCACTCTCCTCAAAAGTAGCTTGTAAATTTTCTTGAGATTCTTTGAAGTTAAACTCTTGTTTATAATCATAGCAAGAAAAGCTTTCCGCGTAAAGTCCATTGTTGCATACAAAAAAGAGTGACAGAAAATCTTTGAACATATTTAAAAAGAAAACTACACATAGGTGGCCAGTGATTTTAACAAAGGAGGTTTATGTTGAAATTAACCGTCAATCCAAAACAGTTTCATGAAAGAAGAGACTGTATTTATTCTGTGGCTATAAACTTTCGGAACAGCATAGCATTTTTCGGTTCACATATACAATAATTTAAAATTTAGCCTATAGATAATATTGGTGGAATGCAGAAGGTATCGTCGACACATACAGACCATTTCGTTTATTTCTATTTATTTTTATACAAATCTTTAAAATATAGTTCACGGCAACCATTTTATCTGACAATCTTCCCAATTAGATGATTAATCTGGTCTTCCCTTTAAAGGCATAATTCTCATATGATCAATAGGTACATTAAGCAATATTATGCGTAAATATATATTATGTTCCTCTTTTCTAGTGTGCAACTTTAATTGAACACTAATTACCTCTAATTTTACTTTAGTCTGGGTAACATTTTTTCAAAGCAGTTGTACTTTTGTTATTATCGACCAACCAGTCAAGCGCAAAAGAAGACACCGACACCGCACGAAGAGTACAATTTAACAATAATGTGAACTATTTTTTACATTTTCTGATCAATCCAAATTGCCATCATGAAACACATTTTATGACAACTTTTTGTCAGTAATAAGCTTTATTTCAGTCCTGTTATAAAATGCGTGAGTACCATAAACCTTAGGAATCGCGTGTTTGACCGAGAGGCCATCGTAAAATGCTTCATAAACTTGCGCACATAAATTTGGAAAATCGAAGTTTGAAAATGAATAGAAATTGTATGCCGTTTACAAACAACAAAACATGAAAATGCGGAACAAAATCGAATAATAAGTTCATAGTATAATAATTCC
Organism: Spilarctia lutea; assembly: GCA_916048165.1. Lineage (NCBI taxonomy): Eukaryota > Metazoa > Arthropoda > Insecta > Lepidoptera > Erebidae > Spilarctia > Spilarctia lutea. The sequence goes on along the minus strand of OU696475.1, from coordinate 11,205,391 downwards.
AGAGAATAAACATTTACTCTTTTTCAAAGAATAAGAAAAGTCTCGTAATAATCATCTAGTACAGCTTTGGCAGTGTGCCGGCATTGCAATAAACTTAAATCTCGGCGGGCAACAGGCCCGACGGGAACGGAAAATAAGGCAACTTGTTATGATGCTGCTCCAGCAAAACAATGCCCGAAACATACCGATCATACGATAAAATAATATAGGCCAACGATAATAATATCTGTTCTAACATATCTTAAATAATATTGTGTTTGTTTGCATAGCAACATTCTAGTGCCACCACTAAGTATTTAGTACCAACTTATAGTTTAGCATGTGTATACTATAGTTAAAGGAAGTAAATCAAATTTTACATGAAATATATGTACGAGTATTTAAGATTAATCAGAACATAATTAGCCAAAATGTTTTTTTGTACCTACATTCTATTTATAAGTTTTTACTTTTACCTGATCAAAAAGAGACAACATATAAGTAACAGTTATTTAGAAGAGAACCACGACGTTTCACAAGTTTATTTCATTTTTCATTTATTTACATAATTTTATCGATTACAACCTTTTTTTGTGTGCTTTTACTGCGTATTTACAAGAATTCTGTTTTAAAATAACATTAAAACCAGCGACTGTCAAGTTCGACAATAAAGAAAAGTTATGGTATTTTTTGCTCTGTGATATAAAAAAGTTCATAGCGTTAACCCTTTAAAGGAAAAATGGACATAAAATGGGATATCAGCGCCCCTCCCTATACCGGTCGGGTACACTTTGTTCCAATCGCATTTCCCTTTGGAACGATCTCACGGCGGAAATTAATCCATCCGACAAATGAATAGACTGCACTTGTGCGTGAGGGGAGTGATCTATCTATGAATGGACATTTAAAATTTTAATTGCAAATAACATTTAATTACTTTTTACTATTGAAAAAAATCTGACTAGTGAATTTATTGGATACCCTGCTGCTTTGTTCATCTGCTTTCTACAATATCTCGAAAGGACCTGCTTCGCTCACAAAGTCATTGGTCACATTTTTCTATGATTATGGAGGCCACTAAGACAAAGAAGTATCTGGCTCAAATTCTATGTTTGAGTATTATTGAGTGTTTAAGATTTTGTTCTTTATCGCCCTAAATTTTTAATTCACTAAAAATCTAATTCAATTCTGTGATCGCTTACGATAGCATTCTTTTCACCTCTATTTAGTGATACTAGGTATATAGTATTCTTGATGATACTCACAAGCAAAAATAAAACACCAACCAATCCTGAAACTAAAATTATTCGACCTTTGATATTTGTAGGTTGTTGATATTGAACGTAACGCGGAATAACGGAACCAGACAGAATTCAGTTGTGAAACTATGTAAGAGATTTTAGTAACTGTATTTTCATTAGGATTATGACCAAACACGGTATTTTGTATTACATATATTTTAGTAGTATAACATTTTTATTGATGTTTATAAATTAAATTATTAGTAATTTTGATAGACGACAATACACAAAAACAGTACATGAGATAAACATACAAATAGCTTAACACTTTAGTTAGGTCTTGTTTAATAATTTTTGATTTCAGCTTTAAGAGCGGAGGGTATAAAATAACAATTTATTACAAAGTTATTAAGCGCTAGTTTCATTACCATAACTACGTACAAATGTATGTTTTCATAAACAAAGTTCATTTAGATTAATTCGGAAATTTTGTTACATTTTTATTTAGAACCTAAGAAGGTATGTGTGCTTATTTACTAGAACGTTACGTAAAATTATTGCTAACTTACCCTAACTATATCAGTATTAAAACTTTATCTTTTATTATACGCAATAATCATATGTTTTATAAGTATTATTACATCATAATCAGATTCTAAGGTTTGTATGTGACACGCAAGTTCGCATGATGCGTATTATATACAGCTAACTGTACCTACACCTACTTAGTCAACTTTATACGAACATGCTCTTCGTATACGAAAATTTTCTTGTGACTAATATTAGTATTACTTACACTTACCGACCGACCGAACGTTATACGCGAGCTAACATGTTTTAGTTTCAATGAATGCTGACCATTGTATGATTTTAGAACAAATTACTAAACGTAAAATTTTGAAACGGAATTTGCTAGGAAGTCGAATTATATTACAGAAGTTTCCACGTAAAACAGGCGCACTGAAGTCGTCGAGTTGCGGAGACCCAGCCCACAAGTTTCAAGTTCAAGTATATTTCAGAACTCAATCTCTAAAGTAACACTAAGTTTAATGAATGCGCCGGCTCGACCGGAGTGATACCACAACCTCTCATAAAACCGGTGCGAAACAGCGCCTGCGCTGTGTTTCACCGAGTGAGTGAGGATATCGGAAGCCCATACCCCAACTCCTCCTCCCATCCCTCTCCCCATCCCCCAAAGGCCGGCAACGTACTTGTGACGCCTCTGGTGTTGCGGGTGTTCATGGGCGGCGGTAATAATAATAAAATATTACATAAAAAAGTGTGAATTCAGTATTCTCCCATAAACACTGCCCTGTTACAGAGTAAGTAAGTAAAGCGAATTATTTTTAATTGACTAAAATCCGTTAAAGATCTTAAAAATATATTTTTAAACTACGAGTGGTTATGTTTCTTCTTATAGGCATGTCGCACATAGTCTAATGAAACGTCTTATGTAAAGAACGACAACATTTATAGGTTGACCTATATATAGGTACCTATATAATATAGGTATTTTTTTTGCAAAACCTGATACAATAAGCGATCTATGGCGGGGTTCCTACGATACGACAACATTAGCTTATTAATAACATCTATTCACATAATTAATAACATTTATTGAAACAGCGCCAAAAAATGTATATGAGAATTGCTTTTTAATGGCTAAATTTAATTTGGTATTCTCTAACTGCTTGGCAAAATAGTTTTGGCAAAATAGTTGAAATGCAAGTGTGGAGTAAGGGGAACTTGCGATATTTGTCCAGTGCATTAGTGGAATTAGCAATCTCATATCCGCCCAGCTAATATTTCCGGTGTTCACACAGCGGCCGAGAATTAATCAGTTTGCGCTGGCCATTGGTATTAACAAATCTCTCTTCTCTAATATCATACGAATTTTAAATAATCATGGAGATCGATGACATTGGCTTAAAATAATATTGATTTTTAGGGTTGTTTGTATATAGAATAGGGAGGGAATAGATAGGTTATCTGAGGATGACAAGCACAGCATTCCCCTATGCCCCTCAAATCTTTCTCTTTCAGTGAAAAACAACAACAGAATGAGTTAACACCTATTTTCTGTGAAGCCACGATATGCCATGTGAAGCCATACCGTACTATTTAACTAAGTGAATGTTTTATAATTATATCTTACATTTAACAAAAATTAACCTCAAAGCAAGCTAAAGAAAGGAAAGAAAGACACCTAAACTGTTTAGAAATGTAAGCTGTGATAGGATGTTGTTAACTTTACAAAGTACATTTAAACAACTCGTTTTACATTCTAAGGGACAAAGTGTTCTTGCTATAACTTTTTCTTTTACTGAAATAAGATATTCCACTTTTTTAAAATAAAAGCTTTGTTTAAATGAGATGATATTTTATGTAGTGCGACAATTATATTTTGTAGTAAATTGGAATAGAAAGTGGGCCTAATCAAATTACATAAAATACAGTTATCTTTGATGCTTTCTATCTATCAATGAAACATGAAATATAAAATTCTTTTCATTGAATCGCTGGTTATTCATGTCTAATAAAATAACACGAAAATACATTAAAATACTCGTCTGAAAAAAAAAACACTTCACTTGTCAGTTTCAGATCCTAAAAACAATTTATTTATATTGGCGTACCTTTTGCCTTTAGAAATATGTATATACTTTATTAACTGTAAAAGTAAGTACATATAAGTGTATAAAGGCAAAAGTTAACGAAAACTCATTGGATTATACGGGTGTCAGTTGATTCGAGATGCGTAATTAGGTCACCTTGAAACGTGTACCTGTTTCAATATTTTATATTTACCAAGAGAACATTTTACTGAACACAATTTGTTAATAGGTAAAAATGAAAAGTTATTAAATATGCAAACTTATTTCCTGCCATTGGCTATATACCTTAACGTATGTTTGGCAGCAATAATCGAAAAGCCCAAGTAATAAAAATAAGCCAATGTTTAATACTCATTTTTAAGGAGAATGAACTTATCTCATTAGACTGGAAATTAGACAATTATTCGAGTTCGGCATGCCACCAGTAGGAGGTATCCAAGAGGATTTCCGCACGATGAAAAAAAAGGGCAAACCTTGTGATCAATAGATACATATTATAGTGTTCCTAACAGTTCTTCTGGAGAGGTTATGAAATTTAATTTGTATTTTTTTTTAAATTTTATGGTAATCTATTATTATAAATCACATTCACCACGATATGTGACTATAAACCCATAATAAATTGATAAGGTCTCGCGTCTATATTGAAATTCTGTGTTTGTAGTTAATTTAGCAACTTAATGTGAGCGCATAAATTGGATTGGCTGACACTACTTTAACTATTTATCTCCTGCCTAAGTCATAAAATATTCTCTGATCAAGTTGTTCAAATAGTTGGAGTTAAGTTATATTTAGTTGATCGCGGACAATACATGGAATGATACTCTGAAATCCCAGTAAGCTTGTGGAATCCATCCAATGATCGACACGACGGGACATCATTGGGCATTGTTCGATAACTGAATGGAAACAAATGAGTTCATGATTTAGCATGCGATGTGTATCACATCTGAATATCGGATCGCGCGGAGCTTCGTTTACGTTATGAATCAATAATTCAGTTAAGCTGTGTTTTCATTAGGGATTATTCAGCATTATCAACGCGGTGATGCTGCGATGGTAGGCAATCAGTATTTTATGTTACGTCATTACTGTTTTGTTGTCGTTAGAGGTGCTTTATTATGATGCGTTCTTCATTAGATGCTAAAAGCTTATTTCTGATATTTGAACTAATATACATATAAAATACATTTGAAAGTAACTCTGTCTGTTTGTTACGCTTTCACGTGTAAACCGCTTTATGAAATTTATCATGGATATACTTTGATTCTTGAGGAAGACCAAAGACTCCTTTTTACCGCGAAAACTGATATACACATACCTTATATTGTAATGAGATTATTTTTTAACATGACTTTCGTTGAAAGTTTGAGTCATTAAAGTTTAAAACTATTGATTGTAGTATTTTTTATGAATTCCTTGAATCATGATTTATCTTGCAAAGATTACCGCAGTGACTACCAGTGTGTCGAATGTCGTGGATGTGATATCTGGTTGGAAAATCTGTGTTTGATCTTTTGATTAACGTGTTAATTAACGGCTTCGCCGCACGGCTGAGCTCACACTTACCCGTAATCTCAATCAAATTGGTTAAGCTTTACTCCACATTGTTAATTGGTGGGATATATTCACACTCCTTAATGAACTCTACCTTTAAAATGTTTGACTTTGATTTTGAAGTGAAACTTTTTAGAATCGTTGTGATTTTAAACCGGATGCAACAGAAAAAACGACAGGTACAAGACACAAATACTAAAAGTCGCTTATAATTAGTCAGCCAGAGCGAGAGAGCAAATATCGGTCTCATTTTTTTGTAGATTTAATGAAGTTTCACTTCTATCGTGTGTGAATCGCACACACACCTTTTTTTATTATATCAAGGACTTTAAAGACGTAAAGCTAAAACCTAAAAGATTTCTTATCTCTCTCTTTGCTTTTACTAGAACAAGGGACGTTTCAGAGACGGAATTGAAACTATGGAGATATTCGCCATATAATTCGATAATATCGCCCAAGTTTAAATTCTGTTTCTATGAAAGCCAATCCAAAGAAGGTCATGAAGACACGTTATTTTACATTCTACGTTCTTCAATCCTTCTTCTGCTAGACGAAAAAGTATGAAACCTCTTTCGTTCTTTAACGTTTGTAATCAGAATCATAGTCTGTATTTAAATCTATTATTGAATTCTCGTATGACTCATGGAAATCTAAGAATGTATTTGTAAAAGGTCTACAAGCTTATTTTTGTTCTTTTTTTCATACTTTTATCATTACTTTTCATCTCCAAAGAAAACAATTAAAAGCAGCATTTTAAAAGACAAACTTGTGAAGAAAACATAACAAACTCAATACAGAACAATAGTTAAATTCAATAGGGAATTTTCGACTGAAATAAATCCAGGTGAAATTTCAAGAAATCCCAAGAAGACAAAGTAAAAAAACAAAATAAAATCTATGTACCTACATATTTTTATCTGCCTTGACTGACTAACTGACTGATTTATCAACGTAGAGCCTAAATCGTCCAGACCACAATCTGAATATTATGGTTATGAGGCTGAAAAGTGAACTCCAAATGGTAAAAAAATGTGGATGGAAAAAATAATCAAGCAATCGAAACTGCAAGCAATAGCTAGGACATGAAATAAATTTATCATTTTTATTTATTATGTTCAAGTAATCGCGTGTCTCATTATTTCATTAATAATTCGGTGAATCTCAGTCACGAAAACCATACCTTATCTTATCGTATTGCATAATAATCGTAACAGGCCATTAAGCAGTGTAAACGAGAAAATTATTAATCAACTTTTAAATAACAATGGCATTTATTACACAAATCCGTTGAAGAAAATAAGAAACTAAAGACCCAGTTCACTTGCTAAATGTAAATATAATGTAATTTAAAAGTTGTAGGTGTCAATTTTTCATTTTCATAGCATTTTTAATTAGCCTGTAAAGTCCAGTTGTAATACTCCAAGTTTCCAATTATTTCTGTCGAGGGCAGTAATTAAGCAGCATAAAGTGCTTGGCTGCCGTAATCCAACCACTTTTGTGATATTTAAACGGGTTTCATTACGCTTGGTTGTAAAACCAGTGCTATAGCGAGGAATGTACTGGAAACATAACTTCCAATAGTCGAAATTGTCGGCGCCGGGAATAAATTGAACTGTGTGACGTATGTTCGATTTCAAAGGTATGTGTGGCTGTCTGACCTCGGTCAGTTTGTTTTGAATACTTAATTACACAGATTTGTTGATATTAGAATATATACAATACCTTTTGTAATTTTAAATGTCGCTGTAAATGTTAGATTTATTAGTTAGTTAATTTAGATTGCATCCAAACCTTAAATTACTTTTTACCACCCACCCACAAAATAGATACAATTAACACTGAAATTTAAAAATGTTAATTGCATTAAATCAAATTTCTAGTTATTAACATAAACGCCTCGGTTAATAAATCTTATATTTTCTCATTTTTCCAATTACTTGTAACTACATGATCGTTAAAATTGAAACATTGTCTAAGACACTCTCTCAATTTTAAATTACTTTCATTTCAAATACCTTATATTACATCCTTTCTCATTGTTCTATTAGCGGTTCACGTGTCGTTGTACACAATTATTAACAGCCTATCGTAGTCCACTAGTGGGCATAGGCCTCTCCTAAGAAAGGAGGTTTCGTTGAACTATGACAGCTGGTCGGACAGGTTTGTACCAATAGAGATATTCTTCTCTATGGAGTGCTGTTTCCCTGTGTACTTTCATCGCTAAGTCATCTCTGACGACCTAGGAACAAATAGGGCTGGCGGCACTCCGTATCCTACACAGATTATTCTCCACAAATATTACATTAACCGTAATATTGGCGTAAAATAACGCGCATCTCATCGTGTAGTCCCCGTGCGGTTTCATTCAGACATTAGCTCGACAATAAACATAAATATTTTTGCGTCGTTATGGCTGGCCCGCTAGCGAGTAATTAAATTCCATTGAATCGCACAAATCTTCGACCCACGTTCATACCCAACTTTCCCTTCACAACTAAATTATATACATGTAATATATAGGTACAACATGTATCTGCGTAATAACATCTGCATGTTCACAATAGTATACGTTCATGTTCAATTGTTAAAGCACGTTCTATATGTCCGCGTATAGACGACACATTGATACTCATACATATATATCTTTCAAGGTATAAAATGTAATCATTTTTACACTGCATCGAACACTTAGTTATATTTTATTTATTTATTTTATTTTTATTTATTTATCTTTATTGTACACACATAACAGATAGACAAAAGGAGTTGTAATATACAAATGTGACAATTGGCGGTCTTATCGCTCATGGCGATCTCTTACAGACAACCTTTGTACGGATATTAAGGTAAGTGAGATTATTTAGGGTAGCAGTAGAAGGGTGCACAAGTTTTAAATTTACCATGTGAATATAAAAAAAAAACACCAAATTAAAATATTTAACTTTTACTTATAAGTACTTACACATCAACTCATATTACACATATAAATATACTCACACATACATACACATAAATACACAGACTAAAATAAAATACATATATACATAGCAAGTACATAATTATAATGACAGATAATAATCCTTCACTAGCTTTCTAAATACAGCCAAGGTTTTACCGCGACGGATTGTTTCAGGCAAATCGTTTCAGAGTCTTACTGCTTGCACAGTAAAAGATTTGTCTGTAAACCGGGTGGAATGTTTTGGCATTTCGAGTTTCAAATTCTCTGATGATCTCAGGTCCCTGTAATGAGTGTTGTGTAAAAACTGAAAGCGTTTTTTAAGATAAAAGGGGGTATGAGGATGAAACAGAAATATATTTCAAATAGTATGGAAGTGTGAGGAAGACACCTATAAGAAAACCCTCCTGGTTTTTCATATATTCACCGGTCAAATATCGTCTTGTAAAACAAAAATAATTAAAAATACAATCGTATAATTATAAAAAACCAGATGCTTTTCCGCTCTCAGTAAGAAATATAACCTTATTTTAATGAATAAAACTCTCCCTGTAGTTTCAAGTACTCAAGAGAAAAGGACAGTGAACCCGAGAATTGCACTAGTACACGCTCGACAAACAAAAATGAAAGCGCCCTGTAGCAGTGCGTACCTGAAAAATAATACTTATAAAATTTAATCACTCTCAACAAGCGTCTTCCTTCCCCACACGTTTTCTTTTTAAAAGTTGCCGTCCCTGGCTCGTTAGCGGGGTCTTCCTTATTATTTCCTCAGCGACTGTAATCTGGCCTTTCAGCTACTTCAAACGACTTGTTCTTTTTCTTATGTGTAATTGAAATATATTGCCGTAATATCCGCCGGACTGGAGTGCTACCACTTGAGCGCATCAGCTCGAGTTTTCATTACTTGGCGAAGTGATTTTTTTTCATGAGACAGTATAATAATTCATTTTGTACTTCTAGCCAAGAACACCCTTAAAAACTTTTTGCCTATAAAAGTTAGGTACTTGCAGCGGCTACCTGAAAAATTAAGATTGTTTATTATTATGTGTGTTTCCTTTGTGCCCGAGTGAAAGAAAGCGCCAAGAAAATACAACATTTTCTATATTTTTAAGATAATATTAAAATCTTTAGAAATACCTTATAATTGAGTGTATTATGCGCACATTTTAATTTATGTTGTTTCATTAAAAAAATATCTCGTTATATCTACACTTATATGATATATATTTTTTAATTTATTAGTAATTTTGATCTCAGTAGTTCCTATTAAGTAAGATTTGCTTATATTACATGGGATGAGTATCATTAAGTCAAAATGAAAACGATGAGTAATAAGCTATATTTGCTACATATTGACTTTAAACTTCATCTACAGATTAATGTTTGTTATGCTATGTTAATTTAGTAACATATATCCGATTTTAAATACTTATAAATAACATCCAGCTGATGTACAGTACTTACTAGCTCAGAACCAGAATAAATTACATTATTTTATTATTTGTTATTTATAATAGTATAAAATAAATTTCGTACTACCTTCGGACTACCAAAATGACTGCACGGTTGGCCGAGTGGTTTCAGCGGTCGTCGTTCAAATCCCACGCGGTACAACACTTTGTGTGATCCACGAATTGTTGTCTCGAGGCTGGATGTTCTTTGTGTCCGTTTCATGTATGTTTGTAAAGTCCCCCACGACACGGGATATTTATTCCTAATGTGGAAGTTGTCTTTTTTAAAAAGAGAAAGATAAAAAAAATAATCTTTTATATAACTAGAAAACAAACAAAACTTAATACAAAATACAGCTCATGCAAGCATTCTGGGCATCGGGCGTATCGCGAATGCCCACTTGCAGACCGCATCTTCCGCTTTAACTATTTTCCTACACTCATGAGGTGATTTATTGCGGAAACGCTTCCAGATACAAACATTCGCTTCTCCAGCCTCTGCTAGTCAAAATATTAGCTACTTTACGACCAACCCTATATTTTATAGTCGATCGATACGTTAAGTTTTCAGCTCTATTACAAATACGAACATAAAAAAATAATGGGGCATTACTTTTGCGAAGAGATGTAGCGTCGGAATGTTAGATTGGTTTCTGTGAAAAATGAAATCACAATTCTAAGTGTTGTATAACCCAAAGCCGGATTAGACGATAAATTATGACATTTTTATTTTTTTTATTTAATAGGGGGCAAACGAGCAGACGTATCGCCTGATGGTAAGCGATTACCGCCGCCCATGGACACCCGCAATACCAGAGGTGTCACAAGTGCGTTGCCGGCGTTTGGGGGCTTGGAGAGGGATGGGAGTAGGGGTATGGGCCTCCGGTATCCTCACTCACTCGGTGAAACACAGCGTAGGCGCTGTTTCACACCGGTTAACTGTGATGTCGTGGTATCATCACAAGCCAGCCCTTGCATGCCAAAGCATAGCTCTCTCACGGTAAACAACATCACGTCTAATTAAACGTCAAAAATACAGTAGTCCTGACTTCAGATGAGTATGATCACTTTTATTATGTCATATAACCACAATCTTATATTTAATCGTCATATAAACACATCTTGAATAATATGACTGTTTTGCACAAAAACAAAACAGGTATTATGTGTAGAAGAAAACACACAGCACTGTAGGAGAAGAAACGGTTCTGTGATTCGTTGAAATACATAAATATTTGTCCAAAACATACCTTTTTCCTGTTTTTAGTTTACCAAATTCGTCACCAGAGGCGCTAGCGGCGTCTAGCTTGCCGCGGCTTCAGCTGTCAAGCGTCATAGTGTCTTCATCGCCAGCAAGCCCCTTGAACCAGTGCTGTGTGTTTTCTTCTACACATAATACCTGTTTTGTTTTTGTGCAAAACAGTCATATTATGTGTCTCCAAAAACACACAGCACTGTAGGAGAAGACCTGTTTGATATCTGCTGGTGACTAGAATTATATGCACAAAACGCTATGTGATGTACAATTAAGTTTCAATATCTGATTATTATTACCGAAGGTGTAAATGTAAAATGATTTACTTATTTAACTATTTATATTTGAGTATCCCGGTAGTCAGGACACAAAGCAGTCTAATCAGTAGTCTTAGAACCATATTTAAATGAAAACAAAACTTTCATCTAAAGATGAAATTTAAATTCAAATAAATATTAAAATTCAATTTAAAATAAGTTCTATCTTTCAGATTTTAAACACTGTTTACTTATCTTATATTAAAAGGTCTTAAAGTTATTATTTAACAAATCATTCCTAGATCTGTTCACATCTAGACAGTAATATGTTTTAACACATTTCCCATTTCCTTTCTTCAAGATCTCATTTACAGGCCTGTTATGAAGTCAACTTCAAAATGCCATGGCTGATCAAATACTCCCTAGGGATGTATGTAACTTAGCCTCCTTTAATATTGAGCGTAGCCTTTCAGCAATGACAGCTCTGGATGCTGGTTTTGCCTCACCAGTGACATTTATGAATAAACATTTTATATTTTATGTGCTATTACAGGCCTCCGAGACCATAATTAACTTTCGCATATGAGCCACAGGGTAGATACGTTGATCTTTGTGTTTGGTTAGCAACCACCCTGATTGTCTGCGATTTCCTGTATCAGCCTTAGAACCAAAACAAACTGTGGCCAGACTGTTACACTGTTTTCAGTGCTTGTAACTTTAAGAGCTCCAGAAGGTCTAACCCTTCATGCAATTTATGAACAAATGCCAATAACAATATTAAGACTGTTCTTCTACCTATGTTATGTATGTATGAGGTCGGATGTAATCCCATCAAAGAGAATCTTAACATCCTTTATGGGTAGTTTAACAGGTTGTGGTTTGGAATATTAAAAAAGACTTCTTGTATGAAAATTATGTTATAAGAAAACTTGTTGTATGAAAAAGTTTTTAGAATGATTCTCTACTGTGTAACTCACAGTCACAGTAAGTAGAAATGGTTGATTTATGCAATAAAATGGCTCTATAAGAAAATCTATTTTTTAAATATAAATTAGCTAAAAATCTTATTACATCTTTTCCTTCTGGATTTCTACAATTAATATTCTTATCATGGCCCCAATTCGACCATCTTTGTATAGTAGCCCTGTATGTCTCTAAAGTGGAGGGATGCCAGCTATCTATTAACACCTGTTGCTCATCCTTCTCCTAAGTTGCTATCAGGTCAGCCCCCCCCAATTTTCTCAGCCTGAAGTATTAGCTTGTCTACTCGAAGGGGGCTCATACCTGTTGAGCAGTCCACTAGAACCTTCCGCAGATTCTTTATTGGTAGGGGATTTGCCAATGCCCTCACTAGAAGGACTGAGTACCAAAAACATTGCATCCACTGGGGAGCTATTAGTACATATGTTCCCATCGCCTTATTGAGGTGGGCTAATACGCCGGGGATTAAATTGGGCGGTGGAAACACCCAAGTGGTCTGAAATGCCCCTTTTCGACTGAATGCGTCGTAAAAAAAAAAGAGCAGATTAAATCTTAAATCTAGTGTTAAATAACGTGACCTGACGGCGGTTTCGTTGGCCGCGAATAGGTCTACCTCTGGTATGCCCTATTCTTCAAATATAGTTCGCGTGGTTTGTGGTAGCAGGTGCCACTCAGGCACTTGTTGTGCTCTTGACCAACGTAGCGCGATACCGTCTAGTCTTCCCGGTAAATAAAATGCCGTCATTGTTATGTTGAGTGAACTGGCTACTTCTAGTAGCCGGGTAGTAAGACCCAGAAGATTCAGAGACTGAGTGCCGTCCTGATTCCGGACATAGGTCACTAGTGTCAGATTGTCTGACTGAATAAGAGTGTGCGCCTTCCTCAATAGAGCACTTTTGGTCTTGATGACAGAAAACAATGCATACATTTCTTTCAGGCTTGAGTACCAAGACCTGATTTGGAGCCCATTTAACTGACCTGTGGTCGTAGTTCAAATGAGCTCCCCAGTCCGCATCCGCTGCGACTGTTGTTACGAAGTGGCTCACTTCTTTCTATTGAAGTGGAGCTGGACTGCAATCTACTGCATCCAACCACCACCTTAGCTCCTGTCGCACACCGGGGCACAATCGCCTTCTCGGACCCTTTTTGGGTGAACCTTTAACGATTTGTGACCTGCGACAGTGTAGCCGGCCCTGAGGAATGGCATGAATTGGCAAAATTTAGCATGCCTAATACACTCTGAATAATAATAGATATTAAATATTCCAGACTGAAGTTCCTTTGGAGAGCATTTGTCTTTGTCCAGCAACTGGCACAAAGATCTCTTTATTCTGAGGATTCTGAGTTGACAGGGCTAATGTTAGGTTCTGGGTATCCCAGACTAGGCCCAAATATACCACACTGTGTGTGAGTTCTATCTCAGGTTTTGTGTAATTCATCTGCCAACTCAGTGACTCCAGTGTCGCTAGTGTTACCGCAACCGCAACGCAATCAAACTGGATTTGTCCTGATATGCCAATAGGTAGTCGTCCAACTAAACTATAAAACGAATACCTAGTTTCGAAGGGTTTCCGCAACCCAATTCGATACTGCCACAAAGGTACTGGGGGCTGAAGATAGGCCCAAGGGTAAGGCAGTCAATTGGAGGATTTCTCCGTTGTAAATTACTCGAAGGAATCGTCTGTGCGATTTCACTATGCTTAAAAGAAAAAGGCTTGGTGAATATCTGTTTTGAGTAACCAATCCCCTGCTTGGAGAAGGTGCATTACATCTATTTGAGATGTGAGTTGAAAATATTTGTTGAAATGTAAGTGTTTAAATCCCTGAGATGTAATATTGGCCTTAGTCCTTATCTATTTTCTTTACTAGAAAAATCTTTGAAAAGAATCCTGGACCATGAACTGATGGTCCTTCCTTGAATCATGTTCGGAGAAACTTGAGTAGCTAGTCTTTAAAAAATTACTTAAGTTGGGAATTTTAGATGGGGTTTTATTCTGAAAGGTAAACTGCAATTGGCTATAGATTTTAAAATAAACTGATTGGCTCACGCAATGCCTAATTCTTTTTGTAGCCAATTTCAGACAATCCCCTCTGAACCTCCGCTGAGCCTCCTATTAATTTACTATTATTCTAATTTTTTTTTTTTTTTTTTTTTATTGAGGATCGGCCTTGTTGGCTGTTGCCTTTACTTATTGTCCTTAATTTTTTTATCAAATTTATTCATTATATATGACTTATGTTTAAATTTCTTTTTACAATTTGTAACTTGCCATTCTGATTGATTAAACTCTTTCTTATCTTTCAAATAATATGAAGTCTTTAGCCATACTTAGATGCCACCAAGAGATTAAATAATGGGCTAGAGCATTTCCCTATTAAACAGATATTCTGAACTCAGTGGGACATTTTATAATGTTGCTCTAAGGTTTTGGTCCGGCTTTTGATAGGATTCTGTCCTAACTTTTATACACTATGAATGTTTCCTACAAATAATGTGCATAATGGTCTCAGAATTATTATGACTTGCAGACCCTGGGCCAAACATCTCAGAAACTTTATTATTCTTTTTATTCCATTTGTATATATATACATATAAAAAGGCATTATTATCATTTTTTTATATATAAGGTATTTGTATCTAGTTTAGATTGGCTGTCATAAATAATAGATTGTAACAATGCTGTACAATCAATAGATTGTAAATTTATCTTTGATAATAATCTTAGTTCTAATATCTTATGAGAAAGACCCACTAATAAATATTCTGTTGAAGTGACATAACTCATCATTCACTTTCAATGCAGTGAACCCGGGGGAAGGTAAACTGTCTTGTGTTAAGTGTTATCAAAGTTTGTACCCAGACTTCCAAAGTTTAAAGTAATGGTTCGTGTACTTGATTCTATTGCCGACCTACTCAAGGTCTAGTGAGAAACTGTTCGGAACCACTACTGGTACTAGGTCTAACATAATTATTATTAGTGCACCTATTGATATGAGTAAGTAAATGAGTCAAATATTTGGTAATATAAGACATATGCGATATTAAGACATCGACGCACGGGTTCGAACAAGTCGTAACCTGTTTATAATTACGATTGCGGGCCATTTTTTTGGACGCTTATTAGGCAAAAGTAAAGGAAAGCCCTCCTTATCCTCCGAGGAGGAGGAACTACTTCTCAATCAACTCGCGGTCTGTTCTCCATGCGGAGCAACATCCTCTCGACTTGCCTTTTCAGCGTCTCCTATATTGGCCTCATTATAAGAAAAAATATTGCTTACCCTGACGAAAAACAATGCTGTGTGGGGTAAACCATATACACATAATAATTTCACTATAAAAATTAACTTTTAAGTAACAAAAAAGGATAATTAAAAAATTTTGAATTTACTCGTGAGAATCACAAAAACGCTATGACGCTTGACAGCTGAAGCCGCGGCAAGCTAGACGCCGCTAGCGCCTCTGGTGACGAATTTGGTAAACTAAAAACAGGAAAAAGGTATGTTTTGGACAAATATTTATGTATTTCAACGAATCACAGAACCGTTTCTTCTCCTACAGTGCTGTGTGTTTTTGGAGACACATAATATACATATTCGCCTACCGTTCTCTTATCAGTTAATCGAATATTACAATATTTCTCATTGATATCTTTTTAGGAAGTTCAAGAAACAAAATTAACTTGTAATACAACATAATATTACACAAACACTGGCAAAAAATAGAACAATAATAACAACAACACATTTTTTCCACAACATCAGGATTTTCTAAATTAAGGACTTGCCAAGTGTTCCGTTCGTGTACAACCACTACAAAAAATTTCAGACCTAATAAACTAACTGTATTCATAAATAGGTACATAGTTATAGATGTTTACGTTTGCGGGTAGTTTATAACAACCTAGTACAATTATCTATACTAATAATAAAGCTAAAGAGTTTGTTTGTTCGGTTGTTTGTTTGTTTGAACGCGCTAATAAACAGGAACCGCTGGTCCGATTTGAAAAATTCTTTCAGTGTTGGGTAGTCCATTTATCGAGAAAGGCTATAGGCTATATATCATCACGCTACTACTAATAGGAGCGGAGCACCAATTACGAATGTTTCAAAAATGGGGGAAATTTTCACCTGGTTGCGTGGGTCAGGACCAAATTCGGTAGCATTGTAACTTCTATTCTACATAAATGGTCTTAATGAGGTACTAAAAATTCCGTTAGTGTAACTTACTGGGTATTAATTACAGTAAAGAGGTCGTTTTCAATGCGGCTGCAGTAGTTGACGGCGGGTTCAAAAATACAGTTATTGGCAGTTATCCTTAGGTCAGTACACGGCACCTCACGTGACTAGAACACCCTCCTCGTCACGTAGACTTATCCGTTACCAAATTATATGCTGAACTGCGTAATAATGCTGATAAAGAAACACGCTACAGTTTTGTCCGCACTAATGGTGCAATGAACTAAGTGGTTAGATCAGGACACTAGAAATGCGGGCGTGTTAATAACTGCAGTTCCCTGACCCCACCCTTCTCAAGCGCAGAGTGGCACACCGTGTGGTTTTAGTCGGTTCGATTCCGACACACTGCCCCGCCGCAAACCCCGGCGGGGTGAAGGCCCGAGCGGGTTTCCACAAGTAAAAAAAAAAGGGCTCTAGAACTGACAAGTTATTTTGTGAATTACAATTGCGTTTAATGTAACACATTTCATATGTAGTATAAAGTGTCATAACATTCCAGTACATATTAAGACAATTTCCTAGACTTGGATGGAATATAGTCTATCCCAGATATGTTGATTGGAATATTCAATTTGTATAAAAAAACTAGCTGAGCCGAAAAAACGTTGTTTCGCTATAAAATTAAAAATGAATATTACCCTTATCATTTAGGGGTATGAAAAATAGATGTCGGGCGATTCTCATTCCTACTCGAGATACACATAAAATTTCATGAAAATCGATCCAGCCGCTTCACAGGAGTTTGGTATCAAACACCGCGACACGTGAATTTAATATCTATACTCTATACTAATATTATAAAGAGGAAAGGTTTGTATGTAAGTATGTTTGTAACGAATTGGCTCAAAAAGTACTGGACGGATTTTAAAAATTCTTTCACCATTTGAATGCGACATTATCACTGATTAATATAGGCTATTTTAATTGTAAGAAAAAAAAATCTGGTCAAGCTAATCTCTGAAACGGCTGGGCTGGACAGATTTTGACGAGACTTTCAATGAGAGATGATGATACAAGAAGTAACTTAGGCTTCTTTTTTTAGACTACCTTCGCGATACAATAACTGCAAGTAACACCGCGAGGTTCAGCTAGTATTACGTATTTGCCGGACAAGAATTTGGTCTTGCTTACTTAGGTGTATGGTTAACATCTTGTTAATTGTCTTTAGAAATATATGTTTACTTAAGTTTATACTGGTAAATAAAGTTTTGTAAATTAGTAATAGATATTGTTTTGATTTTTATCGATACCAATATGTCCGGCAAGAATAAACCCTCTTTCTTGGCATATTAAGGGGAAACTAAACTAGAATTATTAGAGTAATGGGAAGCAAACTCCGCGTACTAATGACGCCATAGTGCTATCATCAATTCACTTGCCAATCGCGGTAATTATGGTCATATGTTAAGAGTAAAGTATGTCGTGCATTCACTTAGAAAACAGACGTATAAAGTAGAAGAACAATTTGGCAAAGTATTTACCTACATATTCAATAAACTTTAGTTAGGAAAATAAATTGTATGAAGACCAAAACCGATGTGCGTTCTGCTTTATTTTAAACACTCACACTTTAAACTACAAGAGATTTAAAGTATAGGAAGTACCGCTGACAATTCTGTGATATAAATGACACTTTAATTGGAGGCACACTCGTTGTGTGTGGGAACAAAAGGGTTTTAGTCTTGTTATCGGTAACATTTAATTACAAAATTTATGAAGATAGTAATCATGTGCATGAAGTGATATTTTATACGGACGTTTTGATAATAAATGATAATTATATTATTCACATACCCATCTAGAGTACATATTAGAAATTTTAAATATTATTGATTTTTGAATATCAACAAATATAACACATTTTTTGCTACGGTGGTGACTGGTTTACTTCGAAGATATTTTTAAGCTATTGCATAGCTTCTATCGCGGGCCTTGAGCTCGGAGACCGAAAGACAGAAATTCCGTAACGAAAAAACCTAACACCCCCGATTCCGACCGGGACAGCGGTGATACTTTTTAGTTTTTCCATCTATCGATAAATACCAGAACTTATTATTATTATTTTTGTTTTTTGTTGAAAACGAAAACGAAAAAAAAAACAAAGCAAAAAAATTCTGCATAAATAAAATAAATATATAATTATAATTGCATAAGTTGATAAAAAATGCTATGCAATAGCTTTACCGCGTCAGTCACTGAGTGCCACACGTTTTTTTTTTGAAATATTATAATGGGTTAATATCTTGCTTCTGATTTTTCCTTGCACATCCCAATCATTTCTTAGTTAGATTAGTTGCAGTTAACAATTTGTCCTGAGAATTGGTATTAATATTCTTATTTATTTAAAACGTTGAGCACTTTAGTTCGTCGGCGGACTTAATGCCCATGACATTTACCACCAATCAGCGCAATGTAACTTAGGTTCCTTTATGGTTCTAAAATATACTTAACTTTAAGGCGTTGTTTGAGATAAAACTAAATACCGTTTAAATCTAAAAGTAGCTTTGCCTAAAAGCAAATTTATAATCCGGTCTAAATCTTGCAAATCCTTGTTAAGATGTCCAACTAAATTTAATAAATTTATTTCGTAGAAACAATATTTTCCCCGCTTGTATAATGTTGTTGATGTTTCCGAAGCTGGTCGAGTCGGATATCACCAATACGCAATATACACGGTCAAAAGAGATGTGTCAAGTCAGCAAGGGGCTGACAACAGACCGACCGCCCGTCGAGCCGACCCGTACCGACCAGGGTTGCCAAACTGGTTTACTTTTATTGCTATTGAAAATACATTTACAAATAATATTATTTTACCTTATTTTCCTATTTTGGAATGTATTTCCTGACTTCGACTTATTGAAATGATTCCAGACATATTTTTCATAAAATATTTTTTCACGAAATAGAATGAGAGTAAAGCAGTACTATAGAAGCAAACAATCACATCTTTATAGATCCACCAAAGTTAATTAATTAATCTTAGTAGTTATATTACAATCAATATTGTATTTCGTAATAACCTTTATTTTTTCTTACTTTTTAAAGAGACAAGTTCCGCACTGGAAACACCTTTCTAGCGGTAGACTTTACGAATTTATGTACTTACACGAAACCGTCAGGATTTATTAATTTTAACCACGTGGGGTTTGAAACCACAACGTTCACGTAGTAGTAAGCGGCGAGGTGATGTTGCTGTCGAACCAGACATAAGAATGATGACATAAATTAGATACCAAACATAGAAAATGAGACAACCCTAAGCTCTGCCTATCACATTGTAACCTCTGAACGTCATGCTGAAATTAAGTGCGGTGATATAAAACATCAACTTTAAGTACGGGTTCCCAACATTTTCCTTATTAAACTTAAACACCGGGTAATTAGGGTATCTCTATAACTATATAGAGATTTTTAAACGTCTGTCATAAAGACAATCACGGTACAAAGTGTCATTTAAGCTTAACAACGTTTTTATTGAGCATTAAACTCTTATTAAAAAAGTTTTATTTTGTAGTACGTGTTAAATTTTTATGGTTTCTTCTAATCTGGACTTATTCAGTACCTATCTAAAAGACCTTCATCTTTTTAAATTTTATACAATTTTTGTATTAAATTTTTTAAATTATTTTTTTTTACTAATTTGTTTTTAAGTACCTATGTGTAAGCTTATTAGTTAGTATCACGCTTGTATCCCACGTTTGTTGTGTGATTGTGTAAACAAAATATGTATGCTGCGACAAATTTGCTGTCGTTTATTGAAGAGTTCCATTGTATATCTTCGAAGAACTTCATCAGAACATCACCAAAATAGAAAAGGAATCAACTCGAAATGATATGATGCTCTTCTAAAGAAATCATCGTACACAGTTTTTTGGTTCATTTCATGCACCGACAACATAAGAACATCATGGAATGACCTTATCTTCAGATACCAGCTAAGCAAACTCTTAGGGGTAACTTAAAAACTAATAGTCAAGTCTCTTTAAATTTAAATGGGACAACACGACAAGCACCAACTATAGAAAACAAAGTTATACTATCGAATTGAGAACCTCCTCCTTCCTTGAGAATTCTTTTGAAGTTCTTTAAAAATAAAGACGGGAATATCGTTCGAGCCGCAATATCCTTGCTTTTACCGTTGTGGATTTTAACCAGAAAAACAATTGTTTGAATAACACCATCCTTTGTTCTGTGTCTGTTTCTTATAGCTATATGCGCATTGGTTCACCATCATCTAACCGTGAACCTAAATTTAATAGATATGATGGTTATATTGAAGATTATTTACTTCCTTGTACAAAAAGAGTATCTAGCAGTAGCATATTAGCGAATTGTCAAAAAATTACATAGGTACATTTGCTACCAAAATGAAGGATCAAGTGCTTATAAAACATTGGACTTAAGTAAATGAAAATCTGTGAAAATACCAAATAAGGTTTTAAAAAGCAACATTCGTTTGTATTACTATAACGGTATTCTATAATCTTTATTATTTTATTTACTTATTTTTCGTCTTACCTACTCTTACACCGGACACTACCCAACACTTTTTCTTACTCATGTTTTCTCTCCATCCAATAGGCAACCATTGTAAGAGATTGCCTCCGAGCGATAAGGCCGCCAATTGTACTTCCCTAATTTTAAGCTTACCTTGTAATGCATCTGGTGTACAATAAAGTGATATATAATTATTATTATTCGTATTTTTTGTATAAATAATAAATTCGTCCAAAACAATGGGACACTCAATGAAAAACTTTTCTATTTAATGCACTGAATAATAAATAGCATTATTAGCTAGACATATAAAATGAAATTGAACTTGAAACTTTCAAGGGTGTCATGACAACAGGTCTTAAATATCTGAAAATATTCACTTGTAAATTTATCGTTCACTGAAAATATATATTTTTTACATTACTTTTTATTATTCTTATCGTTCGCGTGATTTTTTACAAACTGCTTTAAAAAACTAATTATGTTACTAGTTCTAATTAAATGCAAGTGGAATTGCTGCAATCATCCATCAGTAAAAAAATACTAAAGTAATATTTTCTTTATATCTACTATTATATTATAAAGAAATACTCTACTAATGTAATTATGATATGTACAGGTGTAGAGCATTGTATTACATTATTATTATTATTTATTTATTTCGGACACCTGACATACAACTTTATCTGGTCTCAAACTAGGCCGAGCTTGTACTATGGGTACCAAACAACTATATTGTAAATACCTATATATTAACATAACAAACACCCAAATTACGAAACAAATATTTGCAGACATATTTTTTTTTAAAGCCAACTCCCGCTTTAAGTATATACGTCCTGTATCGCGGAGGACTTTACAAATATACATGAGACGGACACAAAGGACTCCCAGGTTTCAAAAAAAATTTTTTGGATCACACAAAGTGTTGTCCCACGTAGGATTTGAACCAATAACACTTGACGCAGTAGCAAGCAGCGTGGCGACCACTTAAACCACTAGGCCAACTTTGCAGTCTTTTAATTTTTCATTTGATCCGACCAGGGAAATCACAACAGTCACATATGCTACCGCCACCGAGGCAGTCAGGAAACTAAGTTTCCATTTTCTACACCAATGAAAACAACGTAACTAAAAGTCAACCTAAAAAATACCAAAATAGTTAAAACCAACGCCTTACGCAACAAAAACTCAGCAAATTCATATAAGCATAAGATTTACATAATGATATGGTAGAACTTGATGCTAACTTCTGATTTGCTTTTGTTTTTAGTGATGCAGTGTAAATTAAAATAAGTTCTTTTATATGTTTTGGGTATAACTATAATTGCAAGAGACGATTTATCATTAATACTATTCCGCAGACATAAGCAAACGTTGATAACATTGGTAAATGGAAACGAAATACCAGGGATTCTGAGACAATTCATGGTTTGCGTAAAGGTATTTAATTAGATCTATAAATCAAGCTAACACAGACGGAGATTGGTTACGTACCTGTAGTCTACGAGAACATACAAACGTATAGTAGATACTACCGTGATATACAGCTAGTGATATACGGAAACAGTATCAGCATGGAGCAATAGTATTTTAAGTAGATCACAATAGGCACTTGAAAATCAAATAATAAATAGGTATATTAGTAACTCATCAACGTTATCTATCTGCTGCTTTTCGATTTTTATTTAGGGCTCTAGTTATGAGTTTGAATCAGCTTTGCTTGATGCATAGTGTGTGTTCAGGGTCTTAGATAATAATTTGTACACAGATAAAATAAATTATATATGAGACTACAGTAGCTTGAAGGATCTGGTGTTGCGTACCTTGATTTTCATACTAAAATTATTAGTCTAGTAATTCCTAGGTGGGAAATTCAGGTTACTAAAGTTATACTAAAACGACACTGTCAATAAGCGAGACCAAATAAAGATTTAATTGTAGTTTAGTCCACTTTTCCGGGAACGTAATATAATTATGCGATTTGTTTTATGATTCCTTTTCTAAGTCCAGAGTAACTTAGAAACATCGTACAAAGTTAGTAAGATCACATTATTTAGGAAATAAATATATGAAAGTTACATCAAACTGACACGGATATCTCTCAACAAGAAAAAAGAAGTTATCGCTTGTAAAATAAGTCTCCATTACACAAAACAAAATAAAGCTACTCAAAAGTAAAGCCAGTGCCAACTTTTATTGTCTTCGCAACTTGGAAAGTAAATTACCCGAACAAATTCGCTCAGCGCTAAATCTGGGGCTTATCAGAGGGCTTGGCCGAGATCCTTAAATTGAGAAAGAGCTATCTCGATGAGGCGAGAGGCCTCGAGGCGTCGACACCTTGCTGCCGTTGCTCAGATTAAAAAAGTTTAATTAAAACGCCTTACATATCCATTCCAAATACAAAAATACTTGTTAGGCTTGTTCTAAATAATTAATATAATATGTAACAATTTTGCTAGAAGTATGAAGTAGTTATGATGAGCAAATGACTGCGAACACGTTATTTAACCACTGTAAAAAGTAAAGGGCAATTCTTTGAAAATGCGCATATTGCCCTATGTTAGGAGAATGCATAAAATTTGTGAAAAAAGGCATTCTTTGAGTGAATTTTACATTGCTGTTAACATACCCTTAAATAAACTCTACAAGGGAAATGAGTAAGATTTTTACTTTTTAACTGACAACCGTTCAAAGTTTTGAGAGAATGGTAATGATATTTACAGTAAATGGTAATTAGAAAATGGTAAAGGTAATGAGAAATGGTAATTATAAATGTTTGTTTCAAAATATATATCAAAAAATATTTTTAATCAAACTAAATATAAAGTACTTAACAGTCGTAACAATATATATTTTTCTTTTTAATTGTCGCAAAAACCAAATTAGCAATAAATTATTACTAAAACACATGTTTTTCTTTATATTTTAATCAGTCTTAAACATGATTTCTTACTTATTAGATATAAAATAACATAATAAAATTTTAAGAAACAAAACTTAATGAACTTAAAGTAAGTACAAGCGGTAAGGTGCCTCCGTAAGGAGTTGTAAATAAGCGGTAAAAATAACAAAAAAATTACACGAAAATGTGAATCTCAGAATTTTGCTCTAAGTAAAGATTAAATCTGCAAACAAAATTATCTTACTTGTCACGCGTCGATTAAAACAAATAAAAATCAATATAAAAGAAACAAAACCAAAACATTTTAACAATTGGAGATAAACATCAACTCAATATAAATAAAGACTTATTAAAAAAACTGACTTACAAATAGGCTCACAGGACTAGCATTATTGAGACCTTTATATCAAAAACTTACATATTGCAAAACTAATTAATAAAGAGTATCTATCATTGAGGGCTAATTCATAATTTAATTGAAATACCGTTTTTTAGTTAGAAAAAATTCAAAATCATCATCAGAATCATTATTTTTGTAAACTGGTGGCTTATAGTGATGAGTTTCGACCTCTAATCTTTTTGCTACATTAATTTTGGAAGTCGAGGGAGTCAGCGGGTCTAAGTAATTCTGGTCATGTCTTCTCCAAAAACTCGAAAACTGCTTTGACTGCAGCTTCAAATTACCACTAGTTGTCTTTAAGGCTAGTATAGATTCCGATAATGAGATTGAATCAAAATCATCTTGGGAATTTGCTTCAGTTTCAGATAATGCTTCTATCAGGGTGCTTGTATCAACAAAACTTTCAAACATTCTGGAGAAATTAGTACTGCCACTAACGTTGTATAGACTATCCATTTCGTCAATGTTACGGTCAGGTGTTAAATGCAATTTGTTGTCAGGCTGCACATCAGAGAGCTTTGTTACATTATTATTTTCTTGTGCAGGCTTGAGTATTATATTTGATGTTATTTTAATATTCTCTTGTTCATTGCTACGCCGATGAAGAAAAGCAGTGCGCAGTGGTTTACTCAGCAACATTTTCTTAGGTTTCACTCTATGTTTAAAAAAACCATCTTTGCAATCATTATGACTGACTTGAAATTTAGAGCGCAATCCTGTAAATTTATATTATTTATTATCTTTATTAATTTTAACCAGATTCTGCCTATCTTCCATGACCCCTTCACAGGTTTCTCCATAGCTAAGCTCTCCGACATGTTTTACATGACTGCAATAACCGCTCAAACAAATAAAGCAGCTTACATCTCTAAAAATTAAATTTGGGTAGTATTTCCGCCACAAAACCTGATGCACCTTATTTGTGCCCTTTAATGGCTTTAGTTTGTCTGAAGGAATTAGTAAATCTTTTTACGAAAATTTTATAATCGTCAACAATTTCTAATTTGACATTCTCCGCAGATTGTGCCACAATTGTAATGAAATCATCAATATTATTAATATCTTTGCCTTTAGCCACCGCTGCGTCTGCGACTCTTTTGACAGTACCACCTACACCATCAGCTGCTACATTACCATTTACTTAAGAGTAACGGAAAATACGGTAATTATGCAAATGGTAATTAGTATTCAAACACTTTGTTGATTAAACAGTTCTTTATAAGAATTATGACCTTTTTACCTACTTTACCTAAAATTAGTTCTTATAACAACTTAAATAAACGTATCAATGAAAAAAAATAATCACTGACTTACCATAAAAATAGGAAATGGTGATTAGACCATATTTCGACAAAACCCCTACGGCGACAAGAGATGCTTGAATATGGCGCAAAAATATCAGTCTTTGACCCGTGTAATATTCTCAGACGCTGAGCGAAGACTGGTGCAACTTGTTAAGTCAGTTAAAAGTATGAATTTTCAAATTTGAAGGTAGTAAATAAGAGCGAATATTTTTTAAACGGTAATTATAAAGTTATCTGAGGACATTTGTTAAGAGCATTTATTCTTAATAATTTATGTTCTTTGGGTAAAACAATTTGTGTATAGGGCTAAGGTAACTATCCCTTTTTAAGAATATTGGACTAAAATTACATTCTTCAAAAGGGATTTAGCTATATTTAATAAAAAGTTAACGAAAATGTAAAATGGGACATGGATGGTAATTAGAATCTGGATGCTTGAAACCAAATTTCTATGAGTTCTATAAACAAAAAATATTTCTAATAGTCTAGTTTAGATCCATAAAACTTATATTCATAAGGTAGTATCATTAAAACAACAATATTTACTCTGTAGAAGATTCTTTATCATCCGCCGCGTAATATGCACATTCTCAAAGAAATGCCCTAAATTGTAATAAAGCTTGAGACTTTTCACTTTTCCGTCTTGTCTTTCTCTGCCCGTTTGAACCGATGCCTCTTGCTAGTTTAAGATTAGACGTGAGTAAGAAGTGTTAACTTATAGTTATTTTATTGTAATACTTACTTTTTATTTTTTAAATAAACTCCCAAAAAGATGCATACATCCGAAAGCAAAACCGTATGGACTTTATTCTTTTCGTAATTACTTCGAAGTTTAACAATTCTAAAGTTCGGGTGAAGTCACAAAATTTAAGAAATAATTAAAAGCATTCGTGATCTTATCAATTTATTATCAGTTTACTCTAAGCAAGTTGAATTGTATATTTCCGAGAAGTTCGAGCTCTTTCGATACAAACATTTAAATATTCACTCGCTTACACATATATTTCAATATTAGCATATTTACAACATCTACATCTTGTATTTCTAACCGATTTTCACTTTTTTTTTAAATACATAGGTATATATTTTCCTGGCGTGTCTAAGAGAGGATAGTAGTAATCACATATTTTTTCATCAATCTAATATTATAACAGTACGTAATATAATAAAGTCGCAGCATCGTGCGGACGGGTCTGTTAGTAGTAAATATTCAAGCATTTAAATCCCTCATTTAGTAGTTCAGTTGATCAAATATGACCCAATTAAAAACCATACTGATTTGAATATTGTCTGCCGCCATTTTATAATAGAGGCCTATCGTTAACAACAAATCGGGCTTAATAGGATTAAAGAACTCGATCCGGTCCTAATCCAAGATGACGTATTAATTTACATTTCATTATTTTATCCCTTCCCGAGATACGGCCTATCCCGAGAAGGTTTGTGTTTGGAGCGAATGTTCTTTGTAAATAGAGTATGGCCGTATCTTATACATGTTTGTTTTATATATATAATCTAAACCGAAAATCAAAATTAGAGCATCAATTTGTAGTTTTAAATTAACAGTTTATCACTAAATGGATTGAGTAAATACGATGTTTACATCAAAAAAAATTTTTTTTAAGTTTGCCTTTCTGTGCATCTGTTTGTCCTGGCATTTTAGACCAAAATTAAAACCAATAAAATAGTGGAGATTCGATTTAAAAAAATACTCACTAGTAATAACGTGGGGCTCAGCTAGTAAAAAAGCAGCAACTGACCATAGGCTCTTTTCTAAAAACTGGTTATTGTTTTGGAGTATTCCTCTTTCGACACCAATATCTGCCATTCAGCACCTAGGATGTGGCAGTTGATAGAATGTATATCGATTACAAATTTTCATCGACAATTTTTCTAATAGATTCACAAAATAAATGAAATATCCAACAAGAATCAGTTTTCAACCATTTTGACCCCTATCTAAACTGGAGGTATTATTATACGCACAGATGGTTTCAGGTACGTGCAATGCTAAAAAAAAAGGTAAAAGTTTGCTGGTAAATCTAGGTCAAAAAAAGCTACCTAATAAGTCAAAATTACGTAAGATTTTATCTTTTCTTTTATTGATTGAACATACTTCCTGCGAAAAGTTCTAAATAAATTATTTGACTTCGTAGTTCCTGATCTATCTATGGAGACATTCTTTTGGCAACGATAAAACTTTATGTTATTTTTCAAGCTTAATATTTATCAAATGTACAAACTCAATATGAACTTGAGATAAGAAATCTTCTGAACAAATTATTAGTGGTAAAGAACTTTCTTTCCAATATTTAATGTGCTGTATTTTTTAAAATTCTTGGATTAGAATCAAAAAGCAGCCATAAGTTAAAAATATGTATACATTTTACCATTAAACCAGAATATGTTTTATGTAATCCTTAATAAACAAACCAAGATATTTCGAACAATTTCATTAACAGACTAAAAGACAGTACTCGTGTTGTACATCTACTAGTAAGCCAGAGCTTAAATTTATCCGTAACTAATGCGAGTACAAAAATAAAACGTGTTTTCATATGTTTCTACCATTGAAGACACGAGAAACAAACTTTGTCACATGCGATGAACTCACCCAATAAAAATATCACATGAAATATGAAACAAGAACATCGTATCTGTTAAACACGTGATGGCGACACGGCCGAGGGTGTTCATTTGCCCCGGTTGGATTATACACAGTTATCAGACTCAACGGTATAAGTTCGGATTAAATCTGTGTCAATTTGCATTTTATTATGATGACACAGCCTCTAAGCCTCAACTGTTAAGACGGCTTTGTAAACGTTTATTTTGATTCTGTGATCACACGCGTAAGGGCTCGTTTACATTAGAATAGTTAATTGAAATACGTCATGGTGTCTTTATCTATTTAATATACTTAAAAAGAGATAGGTATATCATGAGGTATTTTCTAAGAAGCTTAATGGAATTGGGCTATTTAAATTTTGTTGACTTCAGTTAATTTATTGATGTTGACAAAGACTAAAATAGAGTGTTTTCCATATTTATTTTTAGAATAGGACAGACAAGGAGATTCTTAAAAGATACTTTTATCCTAAAATAATTAAGTGTATGTTTTTGCAGATGTATTGTAAGTAGCGAACATATAATTTTTATGACGATCCCTTTGTGCGATTATTTTTTGAAGATATTTATAGTTTCAACTTGTTTAAATATATAAATAAATACTTAAAAATAAGGAATTTTAAAACTAACGTACAGAAACATTCAATCATAATTTATTTAAGAAAAGACTCATTCAAAAAGTCCAAACATGCCAAGATTGTTACAGTTCGTTCAAAAATAATAGCTACGTAAATAAGTATTTGCAGCCGATATACATTTGTTTCTTTAGTTTTACTTTTTACTCGACCATAAATTAAGTTGTTGCTGTAGAACAAAAAATAAAAAAGTATACGACGAGTCGCAGGAAAGCGGTAATTTATGCGGTTCGTTGAGCGCGGAGAGAAATAAGAATAAGAAAGCAATGCGTTTACAAATGTACCTACACATGTCGTCGGTATGGGACAAACGTAAAGTAGGCGTAACTTTGCAGAATCTATTTAAAATTGTAAGTATTTCAAAGATTATATTATCGAAAGAAAAGTTAAGAACCTTCTTTTTTTTGTAAATATTATGGTAATCCATTATGCGTCACGGCTTTTACATTCATACGCAACCCAACCGAAAAAAACGAACCCAACAAATAAGTATTTCACATTCTTCTACATATATTTACACAATGTTTTCAGAGATTAATTAATTTAATTCAAATAATTTGTTTAATTTGTCCATAATTTTTTTTTATACATGATTTTAAATTTTCACACTAAACACTATTAGTAAGTTCAACAAAATTAAATAGTTTACTAAATAGCATTTAGAACCTGGTAGTAATTTCAAGAATTTACGAGCACAATAAACATGATACTTTAATCTAATCTTCTTTTTTATAAAAAACTAGCTGTTGCCCGCGGCTCCACCCGCGTTTATGTCGGTTTTTTCGTGTTTTTTCGTGGTCGCGGATATGTGACTGATGCAAAAATTAGATAAAAGCAATCCTTGATGCGGACTATATATCGTTCTAAAATTTCAGCTCGATGTGTGCAGAACTTTTTGAGTTTTTGAAGCGTACACAAACCAACATAACATTTTTATATATATAGATTATGTACACTATGTTAAACATTAAAAAAATCGTATATACGCTTCGAAATAAATTTATAAGACGACGATGTTTTTACCAACTTATGAGTATGTGTCATTTTTGCATGCAAAAAGGAAAAGCAAAATCACAAAAATAATTTTTAACTAGAAGAATGCTTCTCAAGCGGTACAAGTTTATTTTACGTAAATGAAAGTATCAAACATTATAATGTAAATGTAATTTCGCTTTACAATCCACATTACTAATCCATTCATTCTGCGAAACCAAAACTAAATAGGCCGCAACAAAATAAATGACTCGTAAACAGAGTTATCCTTATTCACTAACATTCTGATCTATGTAATATCGATAAAGATATATCTCATGTTCTTTATTTATGAATGTAGGCAACCGTTACAGAAAATAAGATAAATAGTTACTATGTCCTAGCATATTGCCCGTAGAGCTTCGGCTGGACTTTGCCAATTCAATAAACGATGAAATAAGATATCCGAGTAAAGAATATTGTAACAACACATTACTCTTAATTTGGTATTCAATATTTCACAGTATTTATTATTGACATGACTCTGCTTTTTTTGAAAGAAGATATGAAAATACAACTGAGAGAGGTTCTAATGGTAATGGTAACAGTTAGCTATTGTGCTTTTTTTTTAACACACATCGCAGTCTAGTCCCAAGCTAAGCACAGCTTGTATTATGGGTACTAGACAACTGATATAAATACATTTATACTTTTTTTTTGTAAATACCTACATATTATACATAGAAAACACCCAAACTTCGACACAAATATTTGCAGACCTTACAAACATTTGGTCCGACCCGGGAATCGAACCCGAGACTTCTAGCACAGCAGTCGCTTACGCTACCACTTGCGCCACCGAGGCAGTCAGTGATGTGTTCTGATACCTTGATAGAAATAACTAACTGAGAAGAAAGCCATTTTAAAACTGTGACTGTGAGCATTAATTAGACAAGGTAACCGCAGGCTTTGTTCTTGCTATAAAAAAAGTTTAATCTCAATAATATTAAAATAATTTTGTTAATATAAATAATATTGACATAGGGCATAGATTGCTTAGATATAGGTATAAATTTCATGGTACAAAGTATCAAAATATACATAACTGCAATATACTGGAAGAATATCAACATTTTACGCATATTGTAGTTTATATTTATGATAAATACTACTTTGTTCGAATAAAGTCACGACTTTGCAGTAGCAGCTGCCTTTCAAACTCGTTCAATCACTGTTTACAATGCAGTTTCGAATTCGCGCCGACGTTTATGCGTCTTTTCAAATAACCACTTTATATGGCCTGAACTGAACTTCATAATGTGTCTAATGTGATTATTTGTGACGAACAAGGGTCGCTGTACCCTTAAAGAGTTATAACTCGAGGCAAATTGTGTTATTACGGATAATCGACGTAATTTTGCAACAACGAGAAAATTGCATGAACGTGTTTGTATTTTTAACGAATGTAAAACCAGTAATTGGAGGTAATATGCGTCTTCGTAGTTCTGATTTCATTAGCTGTCTATTTGACATGTAGATAAAAATATGGGAACAATACAATGGAGTTTTTATATAAACTAATGCTAATTTATCTGTAAAATAACTATAGATTTCAGTACGACAAGTCTTAAATAGCGACATATTTGTTAGATATACACATATGTATTTATATTTATATATATATATATATATAAATACAAACACGTTCATGCAATTTTCTCGTTGTTGCAAAATTACGTCGATTATCCGTAATATATATATATATATGGCTAAAAACAGAACTAATTATGACCACACGCGCATATATATGTATATATATATATATGCGCGTGTGGTATTGCCACGTTAAATGGCAATGCTGATTCTCTGTGCTAGAAAAAGGCCTACCTTCTGATCGCGAGAAGCGTCAATCAAATGCTTAACTAGTTGACTGACTGTTTACAGTTTTAAAATGGCTTTTTTCTCAGTTAGCTATTTTTAGATCAAATGAAATCAATATAAACAACAAGCAAGTTTCATTTTGGGTTAGTATATTCTCTAAGCTTCTAGCGACAGGCTTTGACAAAAAGTTACAAAACAGAGATATTTATATGCGCGGCTCCACCCGCGTGTTTGTGTGTTATCGCAGCAAAGAGTAGCTTATGTCCTTCCTCAAGAATGAAAGTATCTCTATGCCAAATTTCATTAAAAACGGTACAGCGGTTTGGCCGTTAAAGCAGGACAGACAGACAGAGTTACATTCGCATTTATAAAGTAAAATATAGGCATGGATTTCTGGTAACTGATTCCCGTTTTGTCATTGCCATTCTAGCATTTCACACATATACTATCTTTTAAATGTTACTTTAATTTTTTAAAAAATTAAAAATGTAAAGTAACAAATAAGAAGTACCTACCTGTGTAGAATAAGTTGTACTTTGTTTTGCAATTACGAAATTCAAAAGTTGTTTAGGCCTTTTGCGCAACTGCAATAAGCCGTCTTCATACTCGCAATGACTTTACGAATTAATTATTCTACATTATAATGAAAACTTTAAATGAGTTCGACATGCCTTGTGTGGTTTTAATTTTAATATTTCAGCCTGTACTGTAGTGGCTCGACTACGCTAACTTATTTAATTTGCATACTTTAGTGTGTGTACGTAGTCTGATGTTACAATAGCCTTGTATAAAAAACGCAATATCGTAACAACAAATTACTTTATTAATAAAAATACTACACGTTTTTGTCTGTATTTTGATATCCAAAATTATTTATTTAAGTAGCTCTTTCATAATGACTTGGGCCGGAAAAGAGAACTTTCTTGTAGGAGATAAAAAAAGTATAAAAACATAACCATATTAAAACTTTTGATAAAATTTATATACCTAGCTTATGTCGATGTAGTGTAGTGTATAGACTTTGTGGTATATAAATCTGTCGTCTTGGGATAAGCCACACGCAGTGCGAGGGGCGGGGGGACTGGTCTATCGACCGCCGCGGAGTGAAGACGTGTGCGCTTGCTGCGAGCCGATATCTATCAGTAGATAGTACCTCAGGTAAATAGAGAACATCACATGTGTACATTACAGTCACCAAGACTATTATTACAAACCTAGACACAACATAGATTAAAAACATCTTGCTCATATCCATTATTGTTTAACTTCGTAGAATGTCAACTTAGCTAGCGCAGCAGTACCACCCTGATTAGATGATTAATGACGCTGTGGTCAGTAAATTATAATTTTACATTCGTATTATTATGTTCTTCTGTAGATGTATTCAGTCAAGTACAAAATGGTTTATGCCATGTTCTAAGTTTGACATTAGTTTGGACACGTGATATACGTCCATTCAGTGTAGACAGAGAACACTTCTAATAATAATTCAGTTGTTCTTAAAATGTATGTTATGAAAAGGTATCGTGTACAGAATGCATATCAGAAAAGTTTATCTAAAGTGGTTACTAAAACACGTTGCGAACACTATATGTGTCTCTTCTTAATACATTATATAGGAAGGTTAACTACCTTCTTTATTAACAGTTTTTAACAATATATAGTTTGAAAGATGCATGAGAACCATTAGACCATAGTGATATTTTGAAAATAATTGTAGGGTTTAGTAGTTGGCTTCAAACAATTATAGAACTCATGAACTCATTCGAGTGTAGTCTCTCAAATCTCTCAAATCAGCCAGATATCGGAAATTATCTAAAAAAAATTAGGTAGCGTGACTACAGGTATTTAGTAAAGAATTCATAAAAATACTTTTTGATAAAAGACCCCACAAAATCGTTTATGTTATTTAAATCTACGTTTCTCTGCAGTGAGTAACTCACTGTAACTACTCTATTATATTTAAACATTATTAGCGCTGATTTAAACAGCTGACAAATGTAAACATCATGGCATTATTGATTTGAATATTAATGAGGTGCCTATCAACAATGATGTTATTAGTATGTTCAACTTAAGTAGGTAACTTACCCAGTCGCAAAGTACCTATACTTTCCCATTTTCAATACCTTTAGACATCAAAGTTAAAACTCGTTCATAAACAATACTGAAAATATATTTATATACTTATTTGATACGACACTAATAACTGATTCATAGGTATTTGTTCATAATTCAGACCCATCATAATAGTTCTGTTTACCACATAGCGGCTAATATAATTAATTAACTTCTTACTATGGATTTGTTAGTACATATGTTCAATAAAACGGCTCCTGAAGTCTCGTCAATCCGGCGCCAACTGTCTTACCAATAGAATTATTTATTGGCTTTGGGTAAAAATACTGTCTGACCTCTATTTGTTCTAGATTTAGTCAAATATTTAAAATATTAATTAATATTATAGGCAGACGTGACAACTCTCCGATTCCGTATCTTGACTGTAGAGTTGGGACAGTTAATTATTTATTAGTCATTTCAATTATTAAAGTATATGACCGAAGTGATTTTAGGTCAGCAATTAATACCAAACCGAGTTCAGTAGAGGTTGAGCGGGTCCCGCAGCGGAAATCTATTAATTTGGCCGTAAAGCGCTGCCATTACAGGCAAGTCGCCAATTATTTCAGTCTCCCTCAGTAATGAAATTCTATGATGTTCGCCAATCTAAGACAGGCGCCGTTTACGATACCCAAATTACGGTTTCATTGCCCGTAAAAAGATACAAGAATGGCTTATTACTAAGAATTCGGATTATAATTGTAGCAAATTTTTTTAAGAACCATAATTAGTGGGAATAGTCCTTGTCTTTTAACATACTTTTGAACATTATTTTTTGACTTTGTTTTTTTTACAGGTCAATAATATTATTATATCTTGTCGTTATTATCACTGAGATCTCCGAATTTTAATGGCATACGGATCCCAAAAATATGCTTTCTAATGAAGCTTTCAGAAATAGAGAACTATTATTACAATGCCATTAATATTTTTAAATAGTAACTTGTGACGAAAAGAAAGTAAAACAAAATGATAGATCTAAAATAATTTATTTTCTTGTTTCTTTTATAAAACAATTGCTTATATTCTAACTTAGTAGTACATTTTTACAATAAACATATTTCGTAGCGTTTTTTCTCTACCTTCATAATTATTTACAATATGTTTATACAATAACATTTGGGTAATACAAATAAATGCTAACATACTTCTTTATAATGCAATTACAAAGAATAAAAAAATCAAAATAACCTTAACACGAACATTAATAACAACATGCAATTCCTATACAATCGATTAACGCAAGGCAACATTTGAGATAATATGATTGCTAGGCTTATCGATTTGCGAATTATTCCTTCTGATCTATCACTTAACTGATCTAAAGAAATCATCACAGGCTACCTCAATAGTAAATAATGCATCCAGAAACAAACTAAGCAAGAGCTCAATTATAACATCGATATTTGAATCGTAACTTTCGATATCTTAAGTACTAACAATTTTCTCGAATACATCACTATCTACTCTCTGCAGATCATTTTTTATAATACTTGTGTCTAATAAATTAGTGGAACATTATTGCTTTATTTACTTAGCTATCATTATCAATTTCCTTCGCTGGTACACAAAAATATTATCTACTCAATAATTTTTATAACTTTTTTTAGTATAATGAAAGCATGCTTCACAAGGCACTATTCTAGCGAGATTATTATAAATTGAACTGAAAACACGACCACCTATTAAATTCGGTTTCGAAGTCCGAAGTCGGGCCTAAAATTACATTTTATGGCGATAAATCAATAACAACTTTTTGAAACATAAACCGCATAACTGTACGATGTGGAACAGTGGTTAAACACGCAACAGTCAACTTAGTACAACACAAATGTAGGTGTACAAACAAACAACCGAACATATTATTTTACGCGTCAAACTTGACCCGATACAAGTAAGCATCTCTTCTTACAACATTTTCTTACAACTAAGTTGGCGTTTGTATTGCTCTTTATTTAAAATACTCTCATAGTTCCTATAAATAAGTTTTAGTTACCTACTTGTCGCGAACTTTCGAATCGATTGCACCATAACTTAAAGTTAATAACTTAGTTAACACAAGGAACTGTCACGCTTTTAATTGCTGTTAAATGAACTGGCGTTTGCAAACTTACTTAATTGTTTTTGAAAGTTGGTGCAATCTATTTTGTGCTCTGTGCCCCTTTGTAGCAGTTTTTATAGATTATGGATGAGCGTCTTAGAATATCTACGCACTTTTTTTTTAATTTTCATCTTCGTGTGAAGTTTGAAGAATTCAAAGACACTCGCCTTTACGTCGATAAAATCTCGCACTAGATGATGAGATGAAATAAAATCAAATCCAATTTACTAAGTAATAAATACAACATACAATAAAAATATTTGCCAGCACAATGATCCAATGAGGATTGATATCACAGCATTTAATATTGGTGGCATAACATCTGTATAGTTTGATGTTTACCACATATTTACAGAAGTATGCGAAGGCGAACGCTAATATACGTTCTTCAAAGCGCTTATTTTTTTCACCGAGACAATATTATCGTACTATATTTTACTCAGTCGCTTTTGTTAATATTTTAATTAATCTTGTTTACTTATAACTAATATAAACTATATGATACTTTATCTGATAACAAAGGAAAAAAGTTATAGGCGAAAGTTGAACAGAAGTCAGCAATCCATCACGGAGCAGTCTTCGGAACGGACAACAAATCTATTTTAACAGATCATCCCCTCACTACATTATCATTCCCCTTTTAGTTGAGCTCCTTTACCACTGGTACTCGTCACTCAACTCGCTTTGACTACTCGCTATTTAAAACCATGATTTATGTGAGTGATTCGTAAGTACATTCTAAAACCGACTTTGTTACAACTTCGCTTGAGAAAATGTTTAGTTCACAATGACGACTACAAAGTTTATTTTGGTACAAATTTTTTGTTATCTTTTTTTTTCTTCGTTAACGTTTAAAAATACTGTAAGAGAAAGATTTCGTAGTAAGGGTAAGCGAGGGTTGTGTCTGCGAAATATCGGCTAGTTTACGTTAGCGCGGCTCGGTGTGTGTAATCGCTCATTAATCACTAGCGAGCTGTGCCCTATCACCGTAGCGACGCCACGATCTCGTTCGACATACTGTTTTGCTGGCTCGATGCATTCAGGCTTTTGGAGCATTGCTGAAAACACAATATCTATTAATCTTGGACATCACAATTTCGAAAAGTAAAACGTACAGTTCGGTCTAATGCCCTAATTATTAATATAGGAAACAGGAATTACAATGTAACTACAATTTTAATAGTTGGTTTTCATCAGTGTAAAGTTTTTTACAAAATTTAAGTATTGACCTAAACAGTTGTTTCAAAAATAGTCACAATATTTTGTCCTGCGTAACTTATTCATTCTGAAACAGTGAAAGAAAATTGTTTTATATTGTCTTTTCTTTTTCCCAAGAATTTTTTACAATGTCTTGGCTGAATATTCAAAAACATAAAAAGAGTGTGTGTTTGAAGTTAAATTCTATATAAAGCTACGCAATTTAACGAATAAACAGAAGATATTTCTTGAAGACTGTAGGTTTCGTCTTTGTAAATGGTAATAGCCTTTGTTTTATTTTATAAAGGCTTAATCCAATACAATGTGTGTTACAATTAAATAGGTTTTCTAATGCAGATTCAAAAAGATTAAAAAAAAATTGTTACACAAATCAACTATGGTGTATCAAAACCCGTTTTTTTATGGGCCTGCCAAAGTAAACTATACTCTGCTTGATGGAAAGCATGAGCAGATTCCAAGAGAGGAGGTAATGACCTCAGCTCTTGGATTGCGGGAAAGAAGCAAAATCACTTTTTTAATTTTATCAGTTTATTTTTTTTTATTTTTTTTTTTTTATTGAATAGTGGGCAAACGAGCAGACGTATCACCTGATGGTAAGCGATTATCGCCGCCCATGGACACCCGCAACACCAAAGGCGTCACAAGTGCGTTGCCGACCTTTGGATAGGAAAGGGGATGGGGGGAGGGGATGGGGGGAGGGGTTGGGGTATGGGCCTCCGGTATCCTCACTCACTCGGTGAAACACAGCGCAAACGCTATTTCACACCGGTTTTCTGTGAGGCCGTGGTATCACTCCGGTCGAGCCGACCCATTCATGCCGAAGCATAGCTCTCCCACGGTCAGAAAAACGAGATGGAACGGAATTCAAATATTTAAACATGTAACACACTTTCTGGCGATTAAACTCATACATATGAAAGATAATGACATAAAAAGTTTTTTCTAAAACAATGTCAAGGATTCTCCACATAACTACATAGGAACCAAAAATCGTTTGATTCATCATCATTATAAGTTTTTTAGGCCGAAACGAATTAGGGTAATTACACACTATAATGCTATTAACTATTCGTTTGAGAGTAGTTAGTTTAAATATAGTAAATTTACTACAATAAAATTGGAGTTTTTGATGAAAAACACGTGGTGAGTCATTTGATAACAACCTTTAGTAAATGAACTTAAAAAAAAACATATCAAAAAACATATCATTAGTATGTGTGTTCATAGGTAGGTGCTAAAAAAGTTAAGACATTCTAAGCTCTTGATAAATAAATTTAATTTGTTTATATAGTTAATTTACACAATTTTTTAACTTGTACTAGTGCTAAAAAGTGCAATAACTTATATCTTAAATAGTGAGCGCATTTAATGTAATCTAAGGACTTTTCACTATTCCACCTGCCAGTTTAACACCCACACTCACTTAACGTTTTACAATGTCTCAACTAATGGAGATAGAATCTGCACAGAGAAGCCTAGAGGAAAGCTTCAACCGAGGGATGACTGAACTTGAGGCCCAGCTGCACAGCGGAGTGCCTGCAAAAGATACAGTGGCCAGAGTGGCGGAGGAGTTTCAGACATTTCGCGAACTTATGTTTAAAATGCTTGGACTCCTCCGCAAGCAAATCTCGGACTGTCACGGGCTAGTTGACGGCTTAGAGTCAAGGCACCGACGTAAGGATCTTCTCTTCTTGGGCGTGTCGGAAGCTGAGAGTGAAGATTGTTCCACATCTGTACTCAACTTGGTCCACAACAGGTTGCGCATTGAAGCTGTCTCTTCAGAAGACATTAGAGTCTGTCACAGGATTGGGACCACGAGCAAAGACCGTCCCCGGCCCATTTTAGTGCGTTTCGCAGACGTAACAACCAGGTCTTCTATTTGGAGAGCGAAGTCAGCGTTGAAGGGCACATCTGTCTCGGTGCGTGAGTTTCTCACTAAGACACGACAAACGATCTTCGGTAAAGCTCGACAGCACTTTGGTATGAGAGCCGTTTGGACGCAGGATGGTACCATCGTCATCAAAACTCCGGATGGACATCGCCATAAGGCAACATACATGGAGCAGCTCCTTAATCTGATAGAAAAGCATCCCAGGGCGGTTGAGGTCATCTCCTCTGCAAACAAGAACAGCGGTAACTCACGTAGATAACTTGTAGTATAGTGTAGTAAAACCTTGTAAATTTTGTTTTTAAGTATTATTGATGATCTGTATTATTTTAAAACTAATAAGGCGTAGCTATTTGTTTTCTTCACTTATTTTATCTTTAGATCGGCTATACTATTTATCAACTTGCTTTTATTAACTGTATTATATAGTATTTATAATTTCATAAACAATAACAAATAACAACCCACATGACAGTAATTATTAGAAATGACGTTTCTAAAACTACCTACTATTTTGCTGTCATACGGCCGACTAGTACGTTCGGAAACTAATTTCGTCATCGATATTCTTTTGTTTCGACTTACTTCAGCTAACTTTCACTTGTTTTACAATGTTTATATTTATTGTGTTGTATTGTATATTTGTGTGGTCGAGACTGGTGGGTGGTGTAGATATGTTAGTTTGTTGAAGTACGCACTAATACAATCATTTTGGTATTTATGTTAACCAATATTTTGCATCTCAACATATATTATATTTTTATCTATTTATATATATATATATATATATTTATTTAAATTTATAAAACTTTGTGTCCCATTGTTGTCATTCGACAGTATTATTTATTTTTGTTTACATATTCTATGTAATGCTCTCTGATGATGAATCATTTCATTCCGCTAACGAATCTGCTAGTGTTTCTGGTGATGAGAGTTTTAACTCTTTATCTGACACACTTGGCGACTTTGTGCGACGCACGTTTAGTCAACCATCGAAGTGCTGCTTGAATGTTTGCCACATTAACGCTCAAAGCATTCCTAGCCATCACAGTGACTTACTCGAAGCTTTCACCGACTCTGGATTACATGCTATTCTGGTTTCCGAGTCCTGGTTAAAACCCCACTTACCGTCTACATACTTACTCCATCCCTGGTTTTATTCTCATTCGCAATGACAGAATTGATAGAAGAGGGGGAGGTGTCGCGATTTATCTCCACTGCTCGATCTCATACAAAATGTTAACATCTTCGTCTCCCTCCAGTTTAGCATCAGCAGAATTCCTTTTTCTCGAGGTTATCATCAATGGAGCCAAAACTATCTTAGGCGTCGTTTACTGTCCCCCAAACATCGACTACTTCTCCAGTCTCGAACCGATTCTGGAATCTTTAGGGTCTGAGTATACACACCATATCATCATGGGTGATTTCAATACCGATCTCCTCAACTCATGTTCCCTTCGTTCCCGTAAACTCATCCAGGTTGTCGAATCATCCAGTCTCCATGTGCTGCCATTATCAGCCACACATCACAACATTGACGTACCTGACACCTGGTTGGACTTAATCCTCACTTCATCTCCTTCCTTTGTCCGTAGTCATGGTCAACACCTTGCCCCCGGTTTTTCCCAACATGACTTCATTTACCTGTCCTATGCCCTGAAACCTCCTAAACCTCGCCCTCAATTTCGCCATATTCGTTGCTTCGGACGGATAAATGACGAAAAACTGCGCAGTGATGCTTTAGAAATTAGTTGGAAACCTCTGACTGAGGCACATACAGTAGACGACAAGGTCAATATTTTTAATAAATTAGTAACTGACCTTTACGATCATCACGCCCCTATTAGGAGGGTAAGAGTCAAACGTGCTCCAGCCCCCTGGATGTCAGCGGATGTTCGCGAGGCAATGAAGCGCAGAGACAAATCGTTCCGTAAATTTCGTAAACATAGAAGCGACACAAACTGGTCACTTTATAGGGTTGAAAGAAATCGGTGTAATCAGGTGGTGCGTAATGCTAAGCGCTGCCATATTATCAACAATCTCAATTCTTCTTCTGCCTCCCATATCTGGAGATTCCTCGGCACCCTGGGTATCGGTAAATCCGGGAAATGTATCTCTTCCACGACCTTTGATTTGGATGACGTTAATCGTTATTTCACCTGTCTACCACAATATGATCACCAAACAAAGTGTCGCACTATAAGGTACCTGGCTGACCTACCTCGCCCGAATATTAATTCCTTCCAATTTTCTCCAGTCGCACCAGATGATATCAAAAAAATTATCCTCTCCACTAAATCCAACGCAATGGGCAGTGACAAGATTAATCGTCGCATGATCATTCCTATCCTTGACCAACTTCTTCCTGCGCTTACGCATATAGTGAATTTTTCACTTGATTCAGGGACGTTCCCTTCACTGTGGCGTAACGCGTTTGTTATACCTCTCCCTAAAGTCCCTAATCCTACCCTTATGAATCATTTGCGCCCAATTTCCATACTTCCCTTCTTATCCAAAGTGCTCGAAACGTGTGTACATCAACAGCTGTCACAATTTATGTATCGAAATAGCTTACTAAGTACGTTTCAATCGGGCTTTAGGCCCGGGCATAGCACAACATCCGCTCTCCTTAAAGTGACTGGTGACATTAGGACAGCAATTGAGAACTCCAAAGTTACCGTGTTGGCTTTGATTGATTTCTCGAATGCTTTCAACACTGTCAGTCACGATGTTCTCCTGTCTATCCTCTCGTATTACATGATATCACCTGATGAACTGGAATGGTTCTCTTCATATCTTCGAGGACGCCAGCAGTCCGTCCGTGTCAACGAATCCACTTCCGTATGGTGTGATCTTGACTCTGGTGTCCCCCAAGGCAGCATTCTCTCTCCACTGTTATGTTCTATATTTATTAATCTTATCACTCAAAATCTTCAGTGTGCGTACCATCTTTATGCCGATGACTTACAACTTTATTACCATGCTGCTGTAGAAAACGTAACGGAGGGTATAACAATGATAAACCTCGACCTAGATACCATCAGTGGTTGGTCAGATAGATTCGGCTTAACCGTGAACCCTTCAAAGTGCCAGGCTACCATCTTGGGCAGTCAACATATGACCAGAAGACTTTATCAAGATACTCTGCCGTCTATTCTGTTTAATGGATCAATTATTCCTCTTAGCTCTACAGTGAAGGATTTGGGCCTGTTAATTGATAACAACCTTAGTTGGCAACCTCAGGTCACTAGTGTGAGTCAGAAAGTTACGGGAACCCTACGTACGTTATACCGACTTAAAAACTTTCTACCTGGCGAGATAAAAAAGATGTTGGTGCAAACCTTGATTCTACCCATCTTTGATTATGGTGATGTGTGCTACTACGACCTGAATGCAGATCTTCTCAACAAATACGACCGACTTCTTAACAACTGCATTCGATTCGTTTTTAATCTTCGTAAATACGATCATGTCTCCTCCTTTCGTCTTAAATTAAATTGGCTACCTATTCGTCAGCGTCGTCAACTGCGCGCCTTAACGACTCTCTACACGACTCTAAACTCCCCTTACTCGCCTACATACTTCAAGTCCTCCTTCCAGTTCCTGGGATCCAATCATGACAGAACCCTCCGTTCCACAAACAGCCTCCTCCTGTCATGCCCCTCTCACACTTCTGCATGCATTCATTCCTCCTTCCTCATTCAGTCTGTCCTTCTATGGAATGCCCTTCCCAAGGAAATCAGAATGGCATCCAGTCGTAACTCCTTTAGAGTCAATGTGCGGGCTCTTCTTGCCGGGAGCTTAGCGGAATCATCACAAAATTGACATTTATTATATATTAGTATGTATATGTATTTTAATATAACTGTATGTGTGTATGTTTATATGTATTTTTGTATGGTTGTGTAGATTTATAGTATGCCATTATATACAGTATTTCTTCCCCTTTTTTTTAGCTTATTTCTTAATTTTATGTTTTTAATGTCTATTCTAGAATCCCTAATCGAAGTGTAGTGCACCCTCTAACTCATTTCCGCACCACCCACGGTAGACTGGTAGAGAATGCCTGTGGCATTAAGTCCGCCATTGTACATTTGTGCATAAAGTTTTTAAATAAATAAATAAATAAAATGTTTTGCTTACTTAAAAATGTCGAATCGTTTTAATCTCTTTAGAGTCAAAAATATGTATGTATATGTTTAAAAGGCTGTATGTTTTATGTGATTTGATCAATATACGTAGTAAATAGGTATGTGTATTGGTCACTGTCTGCATTGCATGCTCCTTACTTGAAAAAAATTGGACCCACTTAATCCAATTTCTGTATTGTATTTTAAATTCCATTTGTATTGTATTTGATTATTCTTTTGACCAATTATTAAACTAAAACACAGTTTTCCAGCCAGTTCTCACAAACGAAGCGTAGATGATTATCTTTCGTTAAGTTACCCAATATCAAAGTGAAGTCTGTATTTAGAAACAAAAAGTTTTAAACTTTGTATTTATCTAATTTACGTAACTTTTTATGCTTTGGTAAATAAAATCAGCTCTGAATCTGAATCAGATAAGACGAATCTTAATTTAGAGATTAATAACAAAGCTTAAATTAAAACGAATAAGTATATATGCCATTTTATGTTTTAAACATTTTAAACATTAAACATGAATACACGCTTGGGCAAAATTTGACAGTATAGTTATTTTGACTCTAAATAGCAAGAAGATTTAAAACGATAAAAAAACAAATTAAAAAGCTTTCTGTATAATATATTCTTTTAAACTTCCTTTATATCTATTCAAAATAATGCATAGTTGTCTAGACTTGGCACTCAAATGCCGTATGTCACGTACACCTGACAACTTAATGGTGTTTAAAAGCATAAACTACGAATGACGTCAACTTTAAGTATGTACCT
Organism: Spilarctia lutea; assembly: GCA_916048165.1. Classification (NCBI taxonomy): domain Eukaryota; kingdom Metazoa; phylum Arthropoda; class Insecta; order Lepidoptera; family Erebidae; genus Spilarctia; species Spilarctia lutea. The sequence goes on along the minus strand of OU696475.1, from coordinate 11,161,400 downwards.
TAATTGGACAGAAGTTTTATAATAGAAAGCAGCTAACATCGATGAAATAATAATTCAAATAGGTACATTTTAGGAAAAATATAAAAAATTACAAAAGAACATAATAGGATATAAGTAATGTTTAGTAATAGTTGAATAACCAGGATTAAAGTGCAACTAGCCGTACGAAACTGTGTACTGAACACTGAAAGAGCCTGAAAGCAAGATTAACGAGTTTGGGATACTGGCGCCGGATAAACATAGACATGTGCCATTAATTCCCATGGAAGTCGAATAGGTAAGAATGTTGGTGCAATCAATCGCTATTAGAATTAAAGGTGAGTAAAACAAAAAGAAGACAAGCCTCTAAAAGCCAGTTTTTCTGTAACTTAGTAATTAAAAAGCCAAGGACATAGATTGGAGATGAATTAGATCTTAGAGAAGGTTTCAAGGTCCAACCATCTCAATATCGAAACCCATCCAAATCAGTTTAGTGGTTCCACCGTAACCGAAAGCGTAAGAGAAACAGATAGACACAAAGTTGCTTTCGAATTTGTAATATTAATATGGATCATATAATCATCATTAAATAAATACGTAAAATTAACTTTCAATGTATTTTAGAAAACAAATAAACATTATGAGTCAGTTATATTATTACCTAAGTTGAGTGTGTTGTGACCTATAAGATTAATAAAATATTATTTCAAATGTTAATTCTATGAAACCCTCAGTACATACAAGTGGTCAGGAGTATGAAAAAGCTTACCATTTGCCGCGATTCCCAAGCCTTCATTGCGCTTTTATATTTTTCGAACTCGTGACACCAGTCTGAATACACTTGCTTGTACTCTTGAGATTTGCTTGGTTGCGTACATCTGTAAAAGAGTCGGTGTCTATACATTATAAATAACCCTCATACCAACATGAAATCTTTATTGAATTTGTATCCAACAGAGGTCTCACTTCGGTAAAGATTACGAACATTCACGTTCCGGAAACTGACAAAAAATTTACAATTTATTGGCTAGTACTTGGTGCATAAAATGGTGTTTAGAAGTCGTCTCTAATTGCAAATACCTATATTTTATTTTAGGAAAACTTCTTATTTGAACATAATAATAAACTTAAATTAACCTTCACCATTTGTTTGTTGTCAATATTTTCTTTCAACAATAAGTAGTATGTTACTGATTGAGATGCGATTTCGTGTAATAAAAGCTATTAATCTGAATAAATAGGCAGTATAAATAGAGGTGACAAACTGATTAGAAGACGGTGAGCGTCTATTAGATGCCTAGATCGATTACAGCGATAATTGACAAATGCTCGATGGTTAGAATTCGATTAACGACTTTTGTTTTTTTTTTATTAGAATAGAAATATATTCACATAATATAATAATAACAAAATCGAAGCAGGTTTGTTCGGACATTCCTTAGCTTAAAAGTCATCAAATGCCTATAAGGGCACATGGGCTTGCGGTTTGATACCAATTCACACAATCATGCTACGAGTATCATGTTTATTACAAAAAACCATTAAATAACGTAAATAAACAATGTTTCTTCACTATGAAGTTATGCTTCTAATATTCTAATAATATATTTGACTTTCTGTTCCTAAGTATATTTTCCCTGTAAGTAATTAATAAAATCTTTTGAGAATTATATGACCCCGTACCTCTCAAACATATACCGTTATTCACCAACTAATTTAATTATTACAAATAGCAAAATCTATCAGTTATAAATAGCACTTAAAATCTAACGTATTTCAAAAACTTACCTGTGTATATCGATGTCTAAGTTATACGAAGATGTCAAGGTGGGACCAAAGTAGCATTCATATCGACCGCGGTCAGATTCTGTCACTGACAACAACACCAGACCACGCTCTGACGTCTGCAGAACACGATCCCAACTAAGGACAAGGCAAGATAAGATAAAATACATTATAATAGACTTGAATGTATTATTGTAATATATTTTTTATTATTTATACTTTATCGTCAAGTTAGAAGAAATGAATGAGAAATATTGGAAACATTATATGTATTGTAGTTGTGTATCATGGATTAGTCATTTAAAAAATATAAAAGGCAAATAAAACATAACTTACTTGTAACTTATTTTATAACGTCCTTTTTCTCTTGAATGATGGTACCAAGTCACGTGTTGATCTTTTAGAGCTTCAGGTGTTTTTCCAAAAGCTGCTAAATGAACGCTTTGACCATAACCAGCTCTAACAGTTTTGATAGGGGCACTGGCTTCACATATTGACGGTGTTGAGTTCGTTGCGTCATGAAGCAAACCAGGACTGTATGGGCGACATGCTCCTACCTCTTTATCCCAACCACAGTAAGGATCCAGAACGCAACGTACACAACTGTCATATCTGTATGGGGGAAAAACAAAATCTCTGTTAATTAACTTTAGTGATAACACATTACACTAAAATGCCACTAAAACACTAAAAAAGACTACCAACAGTTTATTGTTTCTTTTTTAACTTTTGTGTTCGAATTTAGATTGGATTGGATTAGATTACGATTGGAAAGAAAATAACTTTTTACTAAGAAATTATTCTTGTATTAGGTACCATTTTATGATATACACTTTCATTGGAGAGAGATGGCTTGGACTTAGGTTCTTTTGCAAACTTACCGATGTGCGCACGCTCTGAGTGGCAGTTGTCTCAGTCGGTTATCAGTGGCGAGGTATAGTGCATATATTCTGCGTGATAACGCAAGAGCTCTCACAGGCTCGTCTCCGGCAGCCCGCCAAACATCTGCTACTCGCGATCCGTAACCTCCACCGCCAGCCCACTGTACTATTTTGTACACTTCTCCGGCACCTAAACATAACATTTTAATGAAACAAGACCAGAATATTTCTATTTTATTTCCAGATAAAATGTTTACAAATAATAATATTTCTAACATTGACACACAACGCCATTTAGTCTCAAATTAAGCTGAGCTTGTACTATGAGCTGCATACGCTACCACTGTGCCACCGAGGCAGTCAAAACATGTGTAAATAATAATATTGAAAATAACCATGTTATTTTTAAACTAAACATGCCAACTTACTGGTGCCCGCATAGAACACAGTGTATGTGATGTCATCTCCCAACATGTCAACGAACTGTCGATCCGCGACAATGGTTGTGAGCACTAGATCTCGCTTGTAGAAGGCTGGTGCATCGCCTTCATGACGCACAGCTGAATCCATTAGTGGATGAGACCTAAGTGAACAATGATACAATAACAATAATGATTATCATTAGTATTCAACGCAATACTTAATTAAAGAGTAGACACTTTTCTCACAAAGGTATTCTCATTTTTTTTTATGAAAGCATAAGCAAAATTAAAGAGTGATGATCACCATACTCATTGCGAATGCAGATAATGCAGCATGGTGACCCATACCATGGCGGTCTAGTGAGGCTTCTGCATCATTCGGCCTCCAGTCTCGCACTCACCAACGAAACACGACAGCACCAACACTGTCATTAAGGTGATACCTTGTAAAATGCCCAAAAATTGGATTAAAATTTCCTTTAATTAAGGTTCAGATTACAGAAGTAGCTTTTCTTTCCAGACATTTTTTTTTTCTTACATAAGTGGTCGAGAACATAAAAAACACATGACTTTCCTACAGGGGAACTGGTATATTTAAATTTCTCAAGTTTTTTTCATGATTTTCATACTAGACTGCCTTGCCTGTCTTTGCCTGCTACTCCGCCTGCTGCGCTGCTGCTGCGTGTTTATGGGTTATCGTAGTAAAGTTTGCCTATTTCTTTCCTCAAATTTCATTGAAATCGGTTCAGTGGTTGAACCGTGAAAACGTAACAGACAGAGTTACTTTCGAATGTATAATATATTTTCTGAACTGGTTTTATAATTGAAAATGATTAAGAATCTCACGTTTATTAGTTTTATATAAGTCTGAAAAAGTTCGAAGTATGACATACAATAACTTCGAAGGCTTGAGTTATTCCGAAATTAAACATTCTCCATTCTTTTACTCTCAAAGTTCCAATGTAGTAAAATTGTTAAAGGTGAAGTCATACATGTACACGTTATCGTAACGTGTAATATTCTAGTACCTACATACCTTTATAATATATCGCTTACAAGTTTTCCGAACAATGACCGAGAGACCGTGAGATGTTTTAACGCGTAAGACAAATAATTGTAAATTTTTTGTTAAGTTTTCTCTAAAATACTTAGATCTAAAGAATTATGTAATCATGCACTTGCAATCGATGGGACCGATAGGTATTGTAAGTATGCGACGTGACCCGAGAGCGAGCAAAAGGCTTACGAACAAAGACAAAGGAACAAGAGTAGATATTACATTAAAAGTAAACTTTCTTACAGTAGACTATAGCAAATAATCGAGTTCGTTATGGTGTAAGTAAAGTTCGTTTTAATCCACTCTCATACGCTCGGTCTATATAATAACAATAAAATTTATACATTTTTTTTAAATTTTTATCTAATGAAATAGGGGGCAAACGAGCAGACGTATCGCCTGATGGTAAGCGATTACCAACACCAGTTGCGAGGGCAGGGGTTGGGATATGCACCTCCGGTATCCTCACTCACTCGGTGAAACAGCACAGGCGCTGTTTCACACCGGTTTTCTGTGAGGCCTTCGCATCACTCCGGTCGAGTAAATATGAGTTAAATGTATTTTTAATTACACAAAGAGAATAAAAAACATGTCAAACACAGCACATGTCAATAGGTATACGTACATATTATAGATAAATTACACTCAGATGCAGAGCAACATACTGTGTTTATCACACAATATGGTGATACATACTTTGAATCTTAACCGCTATAAACGATATTCACGCGAACGGGGCCGCGGGGAAAAGGTAGTATTATATTATCTAAAGTTAATTAGGACCTTCAAATTAGAATGGGATTCAAATCTCGTGTGCTATCAAATAGTCTGTGACCTAATTCAGAGGTACGTCAAGTTAGTACTTGACGTACTACGTGCTTAGTAGCAGTCATATTCAGATTACGGTTTAGAGAGTTTGATCAAACTCCCTGATTGCTGCCATCTTGAAATTGTTTGGCATTTCATCTATATACTTAATCATACAACTCTACAGTATGTTTACAATACAAGCTTGGTTAATAAGTACCAAGTTTATGCCAAAACTTTTCAGGACGAGAATAATGAATGGCAGACTAATAATGACAGTGACAGTTTACGGTAAAATAAATATTTGACAAATGTAATATACATTTGAATTTGTCATAAATGTGTCTTACGTACAGTTAAGAAACTAAGGCAAGCATCAGAGATAATCGTAGAATACCTTTACCAATATCTAGGTGCAAGTATCCATAATAGTACAGTCGATTTGTGCTCTCAAAGTGCTCAAAAATATGTGAAAATCAATTTATAAATTGGCAGGCACGGCACTCAAATTGTTGGACGCATTCAAACTGGTCAAAATATGTTAGCTATCAGTTGTCAATATTATGTTGGCTGACAGAGTGTTCATATTAATGTTATCAATCAAATGGGTTATTCAATTGTATCTATTCACAAAATTGTCCTACAACAAGATTCTTTTACCTCTCTTCTCCTCTGTACCGTTATCATAAAGTAAAATTCAAGTCGCACGGTTATCACTTATACTTTAAATTCAAATTTAAAAATTAAAACTTCTATTACTTCCTACTACGTGTTACAATTTTGCAGACCTAGGGCCAGTTTCACCAGTTCCTAATTAAGCTTCAGATAGTTATATGCCGTATAATACTATCTAATATATTAAATTTTCCTGTCGCGGTGTTTGTTACTAAACTCCTCAGAAACGGCTGGACCGACTTTTATTAAATTTTGTATGCGGATAGGTCTGAGAATCGGCCAACATCAATTTTCATACTCCTAAATGATAAAGATGATCCATCCACCTTCAAATATGTATTTTTATGGTAAAACAACCTTTGATGGGTCACCTAGTTTTACATTATGTCGCTACCCAAGACTGGTAAATCCAAAAACCTAAGTATTTGACAGATAAGTTGACATTTGTCTATCTAGGAATTTATTCATACGTGTCTGGCTGGCCCGAAAACAATTAAATTTTAATTAATTATGAAAACATTATAACTTACCTTATAAAATTTAATACATTGTCTGGTAGTGCCTCAGTGTTATTGACACATGTGCCTGGCCTCGGGACTGGCACCCTTGCTCTTAGGACTGGTAGCCATGCTGAGCTGGATGATGCCTGTTGGGAACATATATAAAATAAGAACACCGGACACCGAATACCACAGATTTAAAATTAACCTAAAATTAATGACATCTAGGCCCAAAATAACCAAAATTTGTAATTAAGGTACGTTTTTATGTAATACATACATAATTTAAATAGAAACACTCAGATCAAATGAAGTCAACTACTGAATGTTCATGCACACAAATGTTTGACTTCGAGCGCAAATCGAACCGTTGATATAGCAGTCCGTTACACAAATCATGTCGTGACTGTTTATTAACGTTCAAAGCTTTAAATTAATTTAGTATGATCAAGAGATCAAGCATGCTCAATCTTTATAAGGTCTCGTTATAGTGATTCTACGCACTACTTCTAAGCTACAATAACTCTGCCATGTGATTACAAAATGTGATTGTTAAAACCAACGTTAAACCTACGCATTTTGTTTTTTAATTTCATTTATATGATTTATTTTATAAATATTAGCATTAGTTTATTTCAAAACTAAGATACTGTTCTTAGGTTAAATTTCAACTAAATTATTTGCTATACTATTTTCGAATATAAAAGAAACTGATGGGAACTGTGTTGTTTATGGATTTTTATTTCCAAATTTAACCAAATAATAGTTTCATGATTTAAAAACATTTCAATATTTACCAATGCTCTAGACTCGAATAGGACTATCATCCAATGCGATTGTTGTTAACGCTATAGCAGACATTATATTATACAGAACGGGAAATTAAAGACGATTTACAAACACTACTTACTCGAAAATATCCCCTATTAGTTAGTTACTTCATAAATTTAGAAACAAAAGATGCAATAAGGAAACTGCTAACCTGTTCTTTGAACCTGCCAGCAAACGCTTCTTGTATATCTTCCATAGCATACGTGCATATGGCGGAGCCAACCAGTCCGTCGCTGGCACCCGTAGTGAAAGCCGCATAGAACCTATTTGGTTCACCCGGCATTTGGTACACGCTTTCTGTATCAAACATTTATCCTTTAAATACTGTTTAGTCTTTATCCCTAGCTTTAAAACGTTTAAAAGATAAATAACACTCGAACTGTAATGATGCCATTGAACCTTATGAAGGTAAAGGACTATCGCCAATCTTTAAGTTTTAAGTAGATACTTAAAATGTTGCTACAACCTTATAGCCTGTAATAGCAGTTTATAACTTTTGCAATAAAATTAAAGTCTCGAATCATTATTTATCGTATAAAAGTTTGAACTATAATTAATATTATCGGTAGTTTTTTTATAACTGTCAAAATTCAATGATCGTTAAGATATACGTATTTTTTTATATAATTCCACTTTCTGACATAAATAATATTGAATAATTAAAAAAAAATGAAACTTCTCAAATTTATATTTATATTAGGAACACTCTGTAAATATTATATTACTCATCATCACCGTATAATCTGTACATCTAATTTATATCCATCATACTTATATTCACTAAGTTTTATACAAAATTTAAAAGTTTTAGTCATAAAAATATACTTACGAATTTCATCAAAATAGAATGGGAACTCTCCTGGTATACTACAATTGAGGCGTGCTTTGAGATACGTGGCCCAGTTTTGGCTCAAAATGTGTTTTCCTCCAGTATCATGTTTACATACTCTTGCCACTCTGGAATACACCGCTTTACCGCAGTTCATGAACTCGACAGCAGTCTCACGAAAGAAGAATAGAACATACTCTCCAACGTCGAATGAACCAACGAAGTTAGTTTCTGGGACAAAACAAAACTGTTGTTTTCAAAGGATGATTCGTTCAAACAATTTAATAAAGATAAAATCGCATAAAAACGTTTACTTATTGCAAAGTATTCGATTATTAAATTCGTGTCAGTGAAAGAAGGCACAAGGAACAATATCTGTTGAGAGCATACTATTTCAATTTGCAATTGTGTATACCGTTTATACCTTGAAACGGTCTGGAATATTCTCTCCGATGAATTTTCCAATAACTAATAAAATGTAGGCTTTTATTTCGGGTCGTTTAGCTGACAGGTCAGACATTGTACAAGGTTCTTCTTTATTTCCTTTTATGCTCCTACGATAAAGAGTAAGCACCTATAGGTTTTATCGTAGTCTCATAAAAGAAAGTACGGAATAAGGGACAAAGACCAAATATCCCGATTAATATAATGAACGTACCTTGATTTATGTACATATATATCCAGTATATTGAACGTAACTCGGTTTACTACCACAATATACCTAATTAGAACATTAAAATATATTCCAAGAGCACAAAATTACAAGAATATAAAATAATATTACTGCATAAGCTCGCACAGTAACCTAGTTAACAACTAGTCTAGATTCAAATATTTAAAGTGACACCAACTGTCCAAAACTGGGACCCATTGAACATTAAAAGCTAAGTCTAGCGTTTAGAATAGCGTTACGCGGATATTATTGCGATAATTACTCGTCGTAATATCGACATATAAATAAAATTGACGTCACTTTATCTCATTTCAATCATGTTTATTATAATTTTACTTACTATCCAGCCACTTCGAATCATATTTCAAAGTTCTTTTAAAGTTAAACTTCTTTTGGCCAGTTCTGTAGTCATATAAATCATTTCGAAATATGACAGGATCTGCCTTAGTAAACTCCGCGTTAGTTCCTGCGTATAACGTCGGTAGACCTCCAGGGTTGCCTTGAGTCACCCATACTGCTGTGCTGTTATCAGCCGGGTCGTAGGGACACTTCGCCACTCCTAGACCTACGCCCGGCACGTACTCGTGTCGGGGTAGGTGTGTGAGATTCAGCTGTATTGGAAAAAAAAACATGAACATTACTTATTTACTCGTAAGATACGACGTAATTTTTAAATATTCAATTTCAAATGTTTAACGTCTGAACCTACATACCTCTAAAATTAAAACTTTGCCTGTTTATGTAGTGTCTGTTTGAAGATAAGACACTATTATCAATGACACTTGAAACTAGATATTTAAAAACTGATTTGTACTGCAAACAGGCGGAAAATCTTTTCTGTAAGGATAACTCAACAAAGCATGGCAACCAATACTCCATTTTGGTTGAAAATTTTGTAGTCGGGTCATATATACAGTAAGGTCTACATTGCATAAATTGTTTCGTTGTTTAAAAACATGTTATAAAAATTATTTTGCTTTATGTAACTAACATCAAACATGTTCATGAAATCAAATAAGCAATATCTGTCAAACATGCCCAAACACAATGGAAACAAACAATGCTAATTACTAATTAGGTACCTCTATGTGAATGATTAATGTATGTAGACATAGTAGTGTCGAATAATATTGTCATTAGAAATAACATCATATTGTCATGACATTGAGAACATAGAGGATAACTTCTTAAATAAAATTAATTAACCTTTAAAATTAATTGAACAATTATGCAAGTTAGCGTGAATCATTGATTTTCATGCACCGATGAATATATTTCTACATTTGTGACACTCTTACTTTCTACTAGTTATAGCCGGTGGCTTCGCTCGTTTCAACCGTTCATCCTTCATTTAACCCCGTTAGAGGTGAGAATTAAAACAATAAAAACAAACTGACATAACTTCGAGATTGTAACCACAATGGTTTGGGGTCTCCGTTAATGAAGCAGTTAACAAGTAATATATGCACAGATCTAAACCCTTCGAGTATTCTATTCTACTAAGTTAATGATTTCAGCGACAATTATGGACTGTTATCCTGAGTTATTCAGTGATTTTAAAAAAGTGTTTAAAGTCGCTTTTACATGTCAAAAGGATTTTTTCTCAAATCCATCGAACCCTAACACGTTACAATTTATTACAAGATTTAATGTAGGTTTTGAGACTAGCTTAGTGTTAATCTAGCTGTTCCCCGAAGTCTTGCCTAATTTACTTCATAATCTTGACTGATGAAGTATTATCAGACAAGACTATAAAATTATACTATGCGGGTCGTCAAGACCTGTTGCTGGTCAGTCAGTAATATTATTATTATTATCTTGCCTTTCTTAAAAGCTTGCTCAAAAAAAATGTGAGCCATCTAAGCATATTTGTCACTTCGACGTTTTACTCTAGGGTTCCAAACGATTAGCCTTAAAACGTTTTTAAAATAAAAAGAGGACGTCCGAAAAATATGTGTTTTACCACATAGTGCGTCTTAATTATCAAACTGAACTAATCAAATTAGAGAATAAATCGCTGGTACATAAAACAGTATTTACATGTAGTATCTCCTTTAAAATATGGATAAAGGCAAAACTCTTATCGTAATGTTGGTTTTAGTACTAAAATGAAGACTTAAACTGAGACTAAATCTTTGAGACGCGAACTTTAATTATCTTTATGAATTCACTGACCGGCGGGGAAATTAATTGCTGTAGTGATTAAGCTAATCTCACAAACACTTCATGAATTCCAGATGAAAATCGAAAAGATTTGACTAAATATTAACAGAGTATTTAATTTTTTTTATTGAATAGGGGGCAAACGAGCAGACGTATCACTTGATGGTAAGCGATAACCGCCGCACATGGTCACCCGCAACACCAGTGGCGTCATAAGTGCGTTGCCGACCTTTGGGCGATGGGGATAGGGTATGGGCCTCTAGGATTCTCACGCACTCGGTAAAAAACAGCCGTATGAATGGGCCGGCTCGACCGGAGTGATATCAGGGCCTCACGGAAAACCAGTGTAAAATAGTGCTTGCGCTGTGTTCCACTGAGTGAGTGAGGACACCGGCGGTCTATACCCTCAACACCTTCCCCCAGCCCCCTCCCCACCACCCAAAGGCCGGCAACGCTGTTGTGACGCCTCTGGTGTTGCGGGTGTCCAAGGGTGGCGGTAATCGCTTACGTTTCCTACCAATTCCATAAATAAAAAAAATACTATTTTTCTATAACCTATTCCGCGCAAAGATCACCCTATTCGATTAGCTATTATGACGTAATTGAGTAGCAAATATCAATAACACCTGTTCTTAACAACATTTTCACGCGTTTATAATATTAATGAGATAAGCTTCTACTCATCCTCTTGATATACACACACTTTATCAACATATTTATATAAAACACGTAATAAAATAGTCTATTGCCTACAACAATATCTTGCGTAGTATAATAAGTAGACAAGCTGAGATCAACTACAAAATATTAGTAATATTTATAAGTAAATATTTAGAAGAAACGGACACAGTAACCCGCATTTTAAGCTTAGTGAATGTCACATATGTGCTTAGATAACGTAAGGACATAAATAACGTATTCCTTCTTTCATTTGTTTAGAGGTCAATAATCTATCCTATTTGTGATACTAAGTTAAGTAATGTATTTATCTGTGGTTCTAAAATACAGGTAAAAGATTTGTCTTTGCTATGGTGACCAACTATGAACTGAATGAAATGAAAGTTATTAAAACTAAATAACTTTTCAACATTTAAGAGTCAAGACTTTTTAATTACTTAATATTTAATTAAATAATATTAAGTAATTACTTTGTTCTAATTCTGTAAAATCGTTTTAGTATAAAAAATACTGAAAATACCTACATTTATCCAAGAAAATCAAACAAAAACTTAACTAAAACCGTATTTCTAAAGTAGAACAATTCAAGTGAACTCATCTCCGTAATATATAAAATGAAAACTACCAGAGAGCGCTTTTAAGAGAAACGGCCTTCACCCAAAACTGGAGCATATGCAAACTTTTTGGTTCAACTGACTGGCAACTGTGGTAATTTCGTAGTTAAAATTCATAAAGGTACATATCGTTCATTAGTTATAGATACAAAAAGAAATTAAATAAAAGATGATTAAGATATTTTTGATGTCTACTTACATACACTACCCAATCTTTAGGACTATGAGCGTTGGTGCCACACACGTAGAGTCTCTCTCCATCCCCTAGGGGTTGCAGCACGCGGATATGATTGCGGCACTCGAAAGGCTCCGACTTGCCCTTACTCACGCATCGCGCTACATTACTTGCTTCTAATAGTAACGTGTCTCGCTGTAAAGGAAATACAGTAGTTAGAGTAGTTAGTATTTTTTGCACCTTAATGGTACTAGATACATTTAGGATGGTAATATTATTAATATAATGAAGAGTTATGCGAAACTCATTATGTCCTATTTTATATAACTAGCAACACCCGTTGCAAGACTTGCAAGCTGCATTAACAGACTGGCTTATTCGCTGCTTTTGTGTTTCGAATGATTTCGATGTAAAGCAATAACAATTGATCGTGCAGTTTGATATGCGTTGTAACTAGGTTGCCGTTCTCGGCTTTTAAACACTTAGTACTGTAGGTCGAAAATTGATCCCTATGAAGGTCTGTCTGTGTCCATCTGTTGTTTACTCTGTCTCACACAGTCTTTTATAACAATTCATAACGACGGAGAGCATTACTTTTGACTGAATAGCAGCTCTCTTACTATTTTACTGCCTATCAATCATTCAGTATCTGTAGACTAGTAATTATGGTTATGACGGCACTGACTCCGTACGACTATCGTACGTTTTTACGAGATATTTGAATTTGACAGCACGCGGCACTATTGAGGTTTTTACGATGTCAATTTATCGTCTTTAATTTACTACTAGTATGACATTTTAAACGTATATATAATGCATGCAAAACATTTGTAGAGGTTCTTTTTACCACGACGTACTACATATTGACGGCAAAATTAGTATTATGCATTTTTTTTAAAGACAACTCCCACATTAGGAATAAACATTCTGTGTCGTGGGGGACTTTACAAACATACATGAAACGGACACAAAGAACATCCAGACTCGGGACAACAATTCGTGGATCACACAAAGTAAAGTGCTGTACCGCGTGGGAGTTGAACCCACGATACTTGGCGCAGTAGCAAGCGGCATGGCGACCGCCGAAATCACTCGGCCAACAGATGCCACGATTTTTTTAGATTAGTATTACTTTAACTTTTTATTTGTTTTTGTTTTGGTTGGAAAAATAAAATACCAAAAAAAATTACATTTTGACTATGTACCAGCAGTGGTATCATTTTCAATTAGAATCCTTAAAGAAAAGTAGGTATGTAGTAGTACTTAATTCTGGCAGCAGTGACAAAACTATAAGAAAATCTAGGCCTAATCTACCGGTATCCGGCTACCTCGGTCCGTAGTATTTATAATAAATAAATGCGTTTATACTTATGATTCATACCGGAGTTATTTTACACCTAACCAGTTTTCGCTTCTCCGCAAAATTTTTAAAAAGAGTTTCACTCGTAAAATAGCGAAAAAATATTCTCAAAGTAGTATAATATTCGCACTCTAAACAAAGAACACAGTTGTAACTGTTTTCATCAATATAAAGTTTACGATGAATAATATAATAAATACGTTTCAAACACGTTAAACACAAATCGTATTTCCGATACTACATATACCAAACAATTTCTACTCCAAATAATCCTATTTTCTCCTTTACAAATCGTGGAATCCAATTTTTAGTTGAACGAAAATAGATATTAAAATAGTACTACAGTCTTTTCCTTTGTGGTAAGAGGGTATTAATATCAAAAGATTCTATGACACTTACGTGTGAAAAGGTAGAAAAAGCGTAAATGTACGCATGTTGCATTTTATAAATCTAGTGCAGTATCGTTAAAGAGTACCTCAGAATTCAGCAACCGTCAGTGAGTGGTTAATTTTACTTTACAAAATGTCTTTGGTGTTAATTGTAGGGTTGTCTTTGAAGATACGGTATGGTATACAGTTTGTATACTCTAATTTGTTGAACTTTCGGGGAATATTCAGTACCTTTTTTAATTTAACGTACCTAAATAGTATTTTCGTGCGCTGTAATATCTTACGAAGGAAGTCTTCTATCTGCAATATTGATTAAATACTTACTACACGACGAAGGTGTCAGGCGTCATACGAGGAAAGACGTTTTATCCCAAAATATAGACATCTGCCTTGTGCAGAGTAACAATAATAAAAATCATTATAAGAAATTGGAACTTACCTCACAATGTGATTGACTAATATCGGACATATTTAACTTGAACACACGATCCCTGAAACAAAGATAAAAAAGATTAATATAATTAAAAAACTGTTCAAGATAATATCTGTAGTAAACATAAAAGAAACAGCATTAGGTAATAATAGTTTCTTAGCTTACGTATTCAAATAACACGGACTATACACGATGGAATTGAACGAACGCCAGACGTCCTGGCTGGTAAAAGCATATGCATAGACTGTTTCTATTTTACTTCTTTTTGCGTCCACTATCCGCTGAACGAGTCGTTTAAATTATGCAGAACTGTTGGCCGCTTAACATTAATGCTTTTTAGTGCCATAGAGTAGCGCATGACGGCATTTTAATTAAGACATTGCCTGTTGACCACCTACTGGCAATCCGATTGAAACTGGAACACAGTTAAATTTTTTTGTATTAATTAATACAGATTGACCTTTGAGTTTTACGAAAATAATATTAAAGAAGCATGAAAATTTTAATTTACAAACAAATATAATAAAATTGTTTTAGGCTAAACTCATTTTATAGATATGTTACATGTATTATTTTTACGAGCATAGGTTCTGCCTTCACAACGGTATACCTACGAGTTTCTTTTGTTTGGGGACCAACAATGTTTCAAGTGCTCAAAGTTCACGAAAATAGAAAGTAAAATTTGTCTTTTAACTGCTGTGTACCTTTAGTATTTTACATATTTTTATAAACATTAAACCTGTATGCCCTTGCACGTGTTAGTACGCAGCAGATATAAATTACAAATTCATATTTCGCTACCATACTTTTATCTTGTGAGGTACTGTTTGTTTCGAAACATTGTGAATTTGCCGTTAATTTGCCGAAATTTATTATAACACGAAAAGTACTTCATGTATGTACAATATACTTTATAAAAATATTCATAGGTTCTTATTATAAACATGTCAGTTAATTACAAACTCTAAATATATTCGACTCCTTAGAAACCAACAAAAGTAATGCTTAAATAAATTGAAACTCTTCGCATTTGTTAAGGTTGGAGTATTCAGTGCAGGCTAGTTAGTTAGACAAGATTTATAGACATTTCTGTATTGGCACGTGAAGTTTTTACGACTTTTGTAAAATACATTTTGTTTAAGAATGTAACAAATCCTTTAGATCTAAGATAAACTGTAAACTTAAACATTTATATCAAACCTGTCACACTTCTTTTAAGTTTGGAATAAAAATCTTTTTTTTTCTCTGAGTACTAAGACGGCGGTAGGATGCGTATTGTGCAAGACCAGGACAATTATTGTTCTTTGGAGTAGGCCTCCGTTCCTCAGTAAATAGCAATAGGCTTATGTATACTAAGGGGGCAATCCATTGCTTTATCTGAACACATTCGATTTTTGAAAGTAGGTACTATTTGCATATTAATAGAGTAAGATAGAAGTTGAATTGTAGGCAGTAGATTCAGTTCTATTACAAATTTGTAATTAACTTGTAAAACCTGTTCAAAATCAGTTGTTACAAAAATTCCAAACACACAGAATTCACAGAAGAAAAAAGAATTTCATTCAGTATACTACCGCCCGTAACGGTCGGGAGATTGCTGCTTTGGGACTTACATAATTAGGTACACAAAAATCTTGGGTCAAAAAAGAAACAATCTTGAAATATTAAGACCTTTCGTTAACTTAAAATTACATTGAGTGTCATTCAAGTGCGAAATTACAAGTCGAGCGTAAAATCTACATGTTTAAATAAATCGAATTTAGAAGAGATTTCGACTAAAATAGGATAATAATAAAAAAGAATTCGTTTAAAATTATTCAAATAAGATTACAAATTCTGTAAAAACTAATTTCAAATATATTAGTAATTCTGGGTTTAGTCTTTTATTAAAGCAAGATCAACATTTATTTCTATACTTAGATTATTTTCTGACGTCGGAATTTCATTTTAATTTGCAGGCATAAAGATTCTAATTATTAAGTAAGAAGCCGAGGCTTCGGTTACCACCCAGGACAAATAATTGTCTGATAAGCAAGCAAGGTCTTTAGTTCTCTCTCTAGGTGTACTTAACATATAACATGTATGTTGAACAATAAATAAATATTTCGGACATCTACCATACAACGCCCACTAGTCCTAAACTAGGCAGGGCTTGTATTATGATACTGATTTCATCTCGCCCTTGTTGGGGGTGGGGAGACTTCGTGGAGCGCTGGGCTCCTTAAAGTGGCTATCCACGCCGCTCATTACAATGAGCCGGTCATTGTGGTTAACCAGCCTTGAGGATCGAAACGCCGTTCATCTCTCCGGAGAGGGCACCGGTTGTATTATGGGTACTAGACAACTGATATAAATAATATTTTGTGAATACACATATTATACGTATAAAACACCCAAACTCCGAAACAAAAATTAGGAGATCATACAAATATTTGGTACGACCCGGGAATCAAACCCGAGAAATAATGAATGCATTTATATAAATGTAATATTACTGTGGAATCACCTGTGTACGAATTAGACTTGAATTTTTCTGGTTTCTTGTACTACAGAAGCAAGAATTTAGTCCACATTACGATCGGTTACTACCTACCACGGATGAAAATTTTATTTTTACAACGGTTTATATCCCTCTAATCAAAGTCCATTGTAAAGGTAACCAACACATGATAGACAGCTGTCAAAATATGTACGACCGTCTAAAAAGTTATTGAAAACATCCTAAATGGTGTACACGTGTGTGTGTGTGTTCGTAATTGAAGACTTAGAAATATTATAAAGAAAAAAAACAATATTAAATGAATGTAACTTTATTTATTTATTTATTTAAACTTGATGCCCATTTTGCACAAAGGCTGACTTAATGCCATTTGGCATTTTCTACCAGTCAACCTTAAGGTGATGTGAAAATATGATGTGGTACTTACCTTTAGTCTTAAGGAATTATTTAAATCTATGTACGCCTGTTATAGCTTTGCATGTCTATCTATACTAATATTATAAAGAGAAAAACTTTGTTTGTATGTTTGTTTGTAATGAATAGGCTCTAAAACTACTGGACCGATTTTAAAAATTCTTTCACCATTCGAAGGCTACATTATCCACGAGTAACATAGGCTATATATTATTTTGGAAAAAGTAGGGTTCCGTAAGATATTGGGGTTCAATAAAAGTTTCAAAATCAAAAAAAGTTCAATAAGAGTTACTATCATTCTCTTTATTATCATTTGATATAAATGATTAAAAATAAAAGAAAAAGCAAAAAAATATTAAAAATTATTAATATGTTACATAAAATAAACATTTACTTTCTGTGATTCAAGCTGCTTTATCTTATAAATAAAAATCGTTTAAAACTCGAGAACAACTGGGCCGATTTAGATGTTTTTGGTTTTGAAATGTTTGTCGTAGTCCAGGGAAGGTTCATACGGTGAAAAATTAAAAATAACTTGAAAATCCAAATGTCACGTGTATGAAGTAGCGGCTATGGCTCAGCTAGTATAGTCTAAAATTAGGTCGCTTCCGCTGCCTGTATGCTTAGATCTTTTAAATTACTCAACGGATTTTAATGTAGTTTTTAACAACAGATAGAGTAATTCAAGAGAAAGATTTATATATGTAATACATGTATATGATAGTAAAAGAAATCCAAATAAATCAAAGACTGGTGGTTTAAGTTCAAGTTCTAGGTGATATTAGTCTAAAATTATCTTCTTTAGGGTGTTATTTTTGTATAGTCTGTCTACTCTTGTGCGTTTTTTGTATTAATTTTAACTTTGTAACGTGTCTACCTCCAGGTTTACCAATTAGACACGAGAACAAAATCGGCCACCAAAGGATTTTGACAACTAAAACCTTGCTTATAATTTAATTCCAGCTCCATATTACTTCAAAATACCATGTTTTTTTTTTTTAAAGACAACTCCCACATTAGGAATAAATAAACATCCTGTGTCGTGGGGGACTTTACAAACATACATGAAACGGACACAAAGAACATCCAGACTCGGGACAACAGTTCGTGGATCACACAAAGTGTTGTACCGCGTGGGATTTGAACCCAAGACACTTGGCGCATGGCGGCATGGCGACCGCTGAAACCACTCGGCCAACCGTGCAGTCAGTACTTATCTTGTAATAGTATAACAATAACAAGTGAAATAAAACTAACAAGAACAAACAAAAGTTGTCAAAAATTGGTGGATAATACCATTTCATGTCTCGAGCCCATTTCCTTCGGCTAAATCATTAAAATGATGCCAAGTAGTTATACTAATATACCACAATTGTAACCGCATGTTTATAGTTCACTTTCTGATAAAGCGTGCCAAGTATAATTTGAGCAATTAATAGTAAAATGTATACGAGTAAAAGAAATCATTTCGTTTACTCTTTAATTAGCTGGTTTATATAATAACAGGCACAATGTACTTTGATACGTAGTTTTCATGATGTAAATCTTTAATAGGTCTAGCAATTTATTTTTATTTATAACACACTAGCTCAACTCGCGGTGTTACCTGCGGTACAACGACCGCGTTAAAGTAGTAATCCTAGAGAGTGGAGCTAGTCTAGTAAAAGTAGACAAAGTTACTCTTATATCATCAGTAATCTGCCAGTTAAATTCCTGTCAAAATTGATACAGTCGTTCGAGAGATTAGCCGCAACAAACAGACAGACCGACATAAACATTTAAAATTGCTTTTTTGATGAAGCACTGTATATCGACGTTAAGTGAAAAGCTGTTTATTTAAACCTACAAATAGATAATTTTATTTTATTCATTTGTATAGATAAAGGCCTGTTTGAATATGAGTTTCGCTCCAGGAAAATGGGCAAGATACTTATTATCCGCACAAACCATACACTAATGCTGTATCAGAATTTATGTAGCGATATTTATGCGTATGAAAAAACTTGTTAGTTATGTCTATGATAGAAGTACGTACTCTTGTTTAATAAAAATATGTGTATCATATAGTAATAATAGCTTTGTTATTAAAAAGTTGTAAGTTTTCCTTCTTAAATCAAAAAATATCAACACGATATGATTGAAAATATTAAAATGCTTTTTGGTAAATGAAATGGTGTTTTTGATTTTATTGATACTTTAAGTAAAAAAATTAAAAAGGGCATTTATAAAACATTTATATAATATTGAAAATAACTGTAGAATGCAAGTGTAAAATTGAATATATATGTTACGTAAAAAAGGAATACATAAAGAGTGAAGGGAGTGAAGGAAGGAATAATAAGTAATTTTATGGTGAAAGGAATGAGCGAGGAGTAAATAAAAGGACGAGTAGAGAGAGAAAGACGACAAATGGCGGAAGGAAATTGACAAAATTATGAAGAAAGAATAAACCCCGAGTTGCTGTACTTTGTTGGTTTCATTCTAGCTATCCCACTCCCGGTTTTTACATAACTTTGTTTTTTATAATATTTAGAATCCTAAACTAATTAACCGATTTTTATTAAATTTTTCGAAAAATATGGTACTTAAAAGGACATAAGGTTTTAACTATAAGTTTATATAAATGGAAAATGTATACAAAATTGCCTCCTAAATTACTCTGACCAAGATTTTTCAGAAAATAAAATCTTCATGCGAGAGATCCAACCCAAACACAAAAATCTTATCTAGATCCTACAAACCCCACTCCATTTACGCTATTAGCAGAGTTTACTTATTTATCGTCAAAGAACGCAGAGTAATTCAATTTTCCCAGAGCTTGCGGTATATAAACATTTTCCATTTACGTACATTACGAACATATGTGTGCAATTTATGTTAGAAACTGCATTCAAGGAGCAAATATAACTTACATAGCACCAACATAAAGTGTGTTTCTCTCCTCATTCAGATACAAAGTGCGGTAGAAGAGACTCCCACAAGAGAATTCTCGTATATGATCTGGAACAAACAAAAATATATCTTAGTATATTTGTTAAAGTAGATAAACGTTGTACATTTACTAATAAATGTTCTTGAATAGTGTTATTTACTTTATAGCTATACATTTATTGATTTGGAATAGATTAACGATGAAACAAAACTTCGATCGGGGATGAATTTTGTTGTCATTATCGCTTCAAAATTCATCAAATCAGTTGAATATACATAACCAATGTGCATTTTAATATATATCTACACAAAACAATAAAAGCGTGTGCTAATCACACCTTGACTTAATAATCTAATACTTTTAAATTTTCAAAATGGCTTCAATAGGTTTCACGAAATTTAGTATGAAGGGGTTACGGCAGCGATAAATCGAGCTAACTAGAATTCATTTTGAAAAAAACAAGCAGAGTTCGGTCACCCAGATATATTACATAATATAAACAAGAAACATACACGTATCATCAACAACCCATAACGTCCCACTGCTGAGCTCGGGTCTCGTCTCAGGAGAGGGTTAAGGCCATACACGTATATATAACGTAAAAATATTTGATAAAATTTATATAGATTATGTCATCCGGGCCATTATAACGAATCTATTACGGACATACATAGACTACCAAAAGTATTATCCTTCCTTTAGGCTTCGCCGTAGTCGAGTAAAAAATTATATTATTTAAGCTACCACTTCAAATAAATTTTTTGATACAATTAGCGTAGCCGAAACGTTGAGACCATTACTGTTAACTAAAAGCATAAAAGTAATACTGAAAAAGTATGACCTACATACATCAAACTTTTTAACTTTTCAATCTTTCTTTATTTAATGTTCAACCGAGGATCAAGCCACAATCGTACCATTCGTTTCTTCCACGAAATATATTGTGCTGCAATTGTTACTACGATTAAGTCTCCATTAAGTTAAACATCTAACCTTTAAGCATACCCGAATATATCTAACGATTACGTTGAAAGATATCCTTTTTCTGTTGAATAATAAGTATAACCTAAATGTTCTAGTTTTTAGTCTGAACCGGTTCGTGAATATAATAAAACATACAGTCGATTTAACTTATAATATTCTAAATATTTCCAACGAAGCTATTTGGAGAATCGCAATAGAATTTAACTTCAAATGAATTTAATTTCGAAGAAACGGTCTATTATTTATTTAATAACAAACATTGTTGAATATTTTATCTTAATATTCCAAACGATTGTAATAAACACAAAGCTGTAAAATTTTAAACTCTATTTATGTAACTGGTTCGTAAAACGGATTTTTAATCACCAATGCATTTACATATGAATTGATATTAAATACAAAATCGTTTCGTATATTACATCTCCAAATACGTTAAATTGCCTCCATTGATTGTGTATACATATTTTTTTAAACAATTTTTCGGTATTCTGTATATGTGTAGAAATACCTAAATGTAGTTAGGTAGACAGATGTAGCTTACGAATGTCTATATGTTTGAGCCTGGCAAAATGACTCTACTCTGCCTGATGGAAAGCATAAGCAGAATCCAACAGTAGTGGCCATCATACTCATTGCGAATACAATGGTACAACGCAGCATGGTGACCCACATCATGGCAGTCTAGTGATGCTTCTGTATCATTGGGCCTCCGGTCTCGCACTCACTAACGAAACACGACAGCACGAATGCTGTCATTTTAGGTTCATCTTCTGTGCAAGTAAAACCAGAATTTATGGAAAGAAATACTTATTACTTCGTTTTTTAGTGTTATGTTTCTATAGTTATTTTTGTTTTAAATTATATGCTGTTGACTTGACATCGACCCCGAAGTTCGAAAAGTTAGATAATCTGTTTTATAGTAATGAGTTTCACTCACTCGATCTAAACTCTAGGGAAAAATAGTTCTAAAAGGTTTTTGTACTTATTCCAAACTAGCTGTACCCCGCAGTGCTACCCACGGTACGACAATAACCACGGGCAACGGCGCGAGGCGAAGCCAGTATCTTTATAAATTGTAGCCTATGTGTTATTTTGATGTATAAGCTATATTATTGTAAAGTTCCATCAAAATCCAGACAGTAGCTTTTGCGTGAAAGAGCAACAAACATACTCACTTACATACTCACAAACTTTCGCGTTTATAATATTACGAGTAAGTAGGATAATTCCAAATGTGCACTAGAGATGCACGCTCAAAATCTACAACACACAAATCGCTCCTTTTTGGATTAAAACTAAAACAGTGCCGTTTAGAAAAAAATATTTGTATTATATGACATTTACATACTGAAAAATATTTTATTTGTTACAAGTTCTGTTTCTAAAACTCAACAAGTTTTTAGCTCTCTGAATTGCTCAACAGTCAGTTAGCCGTTAGTTCAATTTGTCAAGTCGACTTCAATGATATATTAGTTATTCGTATTACTGAAAGTAGGACAGTAATCTGATAAGGCTGGAGCTATTTGAACAGATAATTTCCATAAAGAAAACTGTAGGACGTATGCAATTTCAGACGGCCGGTAATTATATGTGGCGCGCCGCTAGCAAGAATAACTTGACTATTGGCAGGTGGTCCGCGTGGCGCACACGCAAGATCACGTGACAATAACGCCAGTTTCATCGTAACATTTACTGCCTCTACTTAACTAAATTAGCCTTCAGGTCTATATCGAAATAAATGAATAAAATAAGGCTAAATTATACATTTAGTAAAACGTACCTACAGAAATTAAGTCAATGATAAAACCCAATAGGCTTTGCGCCCGAAAATTGATGGGACTACCAGGAGACCTTTTTAGAAAAATACAGGGGCATAAAACAATAACATTCAGCACGCCGTCACTTGTAAGCTATCCAACTGAGTACAGGTGAAGGGTAGGGGGTAGCAATCCCCGATTTTTCTCGCTTGTCACATGATTTTTGTATGGAGTTGCGGAATAATGAATTAGAATAGGTATTGAAAATTTCACACGACCCATCAATTTTTGACACGGGCCCGTAGTCTAAAAGTCATGACACATGAACGTATTTTACATATCGCTCGTTTTATTACTCGAATATAATAACTTGTATTGTAAATTACTTATAAACTGGATTTTGTTGAACTGTGACCCAATTGGAAGTTTTAGAAATATAACCAAATGCAACCAGACTACAGGCGATTAAAACTGTTTGGGTTTAGTTCACAATAAGTGCATGAGTTGTTATCAGTTATCAGTTTTATGACCAGAAATTTCCGTGCATTTGTTTTATACATATAGTTTGTATCAAATATAAAAGATTTCAATTTTTTGCCTAAGCTCGAGCTATGGCGATCACTCAGCAGCCACAGAACTACTACTACAGTCATAGAACTACGAAAGTGAAAATCAGTTTTTTCTGTGCTCTTAATCTTAGCCGTCTTTGTTAACTTTATTTGTAAACTGGCTTAAGAAATAGGGATAAGGCCTGAGATCTGGGTAAAGGGCACCACAAGTATCGAATGGGGAAAAATGAGAGAGAATAATTTGGAGAAGCAGAATCATTTATCCGAAAGCACTTGGATTACAAACACGTCAACTAGGTAATTTCATGTAGGTACTCCTTAACCTTAATAATTCTTGTTGAAAGATAAGTGAATGTTAATTACTTAAGTTTTATTTTCATTGCTAGTTTAATTTCGCGATTTTTGAATAGTAATGAAGTAAATTTAAAAATAACATGAAAAACCATAGAGGTCTTTACTCATTACCTACATGCATAACTTATAAATATTATAAAGAGGAAAACTTTGTTTGTATGTTTGTTTGTAATGAATAGGCTCAAAAACTACTGGACCGATTTTAAAAATTCTTTCACCATTCGAAAGCTACATTATCCACGAGTAACATAGGCTATATTTTATTTTGGAAAAAAATTGGGTTCCGTAAGATATTGGGGTTTTTCGGACACAATGTGTAAAAAATCAACCAGAAAAGTAACTTATTTTGCGTACGCTGCGTAAACTATAATAGATAGAACCATAAAATGTTGTAATTAATCGTAGATCTTATAAATATCTACAAAAAAGTCCGCGACACACTATACGGGTGAAAATTTTTCGCTACGGGCAATAAAAGACGCAAACGAGGTTGCGTCGGTCAGCTAGTGTTCTATAAAAGTGGGGGAAGATAGCACCATTTGAGTGATATATTTACCTGAATAAATGTACAAATCCTGTTTGAGGTTTCGAACTTCTTGAGAAATCCAAGACAGACTGCTTTTAACTTTCATGCAACCTTCAACTACTTTGAAGATGACAGACAATATAACCTTATTTGACTTCTAATTAAAATAGCATATTTAACTAGATTGTATTTTAATCATTATAATTGTAGTGTAGAATATTAAATAATAATTACAACTGTTTTAGACAACAGTTACTTAGAAATGGTAAGAACTTACACCGCAGTTCATTTTACTTCAACTATCTGTACCATTTAACTCTTAAGTAACCTTTCAATATCGATACTAATAAATAAAAGTCGTTTAGTAGTATTTCAATAAAATAATGAATACTAGAGGTAGTCGACTTTCGATCGCCTCGTACCAACCGAACCAAATATAACTTGAACTATCATTTTAGACTTCTATACGTTAATTAAAAGAATACTTTCATGCGCCATATTTGTTTTGTTTGTAAAAGAACCACGAATAAATTTGTTTAAATCGGAATATCCTTTTAGACGACGTCATATGGACAAAAACACACAGATATGTCTTGATTAAAACGTTCTTGTTTGTGTGCAGCGTTAAAAGAGACGTTTAATAGACGAGCCATGATAAATGACTAGAATATTTACATCGTATACATGGAAATACGACAAAATTTATAGATAAAGAATGTCTTGATTAGCTTTTGTAAATGAAATTCACATAACAATTGTTTATAAAAAATAAACTCTCATGAGTAGTCAGTGGATCTTATCATGATTCTTTTGTAGTCTGTTCTGATTCGATCATGCAGAAAAACTCTGAGGATTGCCTCTGGAGAAACTGCGGTATTTTGGACGAGAAAACATTACGCAGCTTCCTGAACGCTGTCCAACCTAGTTGGATCCGACGATTGACCTCCTTTTCGAAGTTAGACTTACCTAGCTGGATTCCTAGGTACATTTAGTCATCAAGAACTTCCACTGTAGAGTCTTCAATTTTTAATGGGTGGGTGCGATACCGCACTTGACATAATTGTTAGACTTAATTTCAGAAATTAAGCAGTACCTTTAAACAATCAGTCGGTTCCGTTGCCATACGAAAATAAATGGCAATTGTTAGGAGTAGTTGGAGCAGTAAACAGTCTGACAGGTCTATTAACAGAATTCCGATATGCATGCACATAATAATAAAGTAGTATCCTTAATAAATAAAGGCTAATTATTACACACAAGCATGATTTGATCACTGAATAACATGATATCTGTGTCGACACCTACTTGTCGAATCAGCTGGAGACCGCAGCAATTACAGCGCTAATGAAGTCATTGTTTGCTCCTCTAATGAACTGAACACGCCATTGTTTTGCGGACACAAACGATCATCTTATAATTAATTTAAAACTCACGCCATAAGTATCACAAGTACCGTAAACCTCAATACTAAAGCGAATAACCAGTATGGAAGCATGCTTTTGAAAAACATTTTATTAGAGCTCTTTATTAATATAACTTATTTTTTTCGCCATGTGCCTTGAGTTATGATAATTGATAAATTATAACAAAATACTATCTATAATATTTCTGTCTTTCAAGAAATATTTTCAAATTTATGAGTCATGAAGGAAAACCAGAAACTAGTTTATTGACCATTAGGACAGTTTTGTCCAAAATCGACTTTGATTCAGCAAATACCCGACAATATGCAAGATGCCCGGAAAAAAAAATCTCGACACTGATGAAAACATCAACCACTTTTCCAAAAAACATCGATGTTAAAATCTGTAGGTGTTAAATTAGTTTACATTATAATTTTCGTGAACAAATAGATTGTCATACCTACAAGTCATCCATTAGATTTTTTTATGGATGACATAAACACAAACTTCTACAATTAACTAGCATGTCGTGCTTTATTGTTTTTTTTGTCGAGGTAACGCTGAATTACCTTTTGTGTTACCATGCCCTTATCCGGTCTAGAAATTTTCAATTAACCTATTTATTTTGTATTTATTATTGTAGTCATAGTTTTGTTGTAAATATCTAGCTAGGCGATTTGTTTTAAACTGTGTTAAAGAATCTGAATCCAACTGGTCCCCCCTTCTCCCTTCCTCTACAGAACAACACGTGCCGGTCTTGGATGTCACCGCTTCAGAGTGGTAGACATACGCTCTCGTACTCACCGCTTCGGTTCTTCCTTCCTGTGCCGAGCGGTCAAAACCTGGACCTCACTACCTGCGTACGTGTTTCCCTCCCAGTATGAACCCGGGTCCTTTAAGCGGAGCGTGAAGAAGCATCTCACTAGGCCGCCATAGTGTGGGTCGCCATGCTGCAATGTCCCTATTAGCATTGAGGATGGTGACCACCACTCCTGGATTCTGCTCGTGCTTTCCATCAGGCAGAGCAGAGTCATTTTGGCAGCTAAGACATAAAAAAAATAAAATATCGATAGGTGTTCAGCCGAGCTTTGCCTGAAGTAATTAAATAGCCTTTGGCTATTACTAATGTACAAAACTTGGATAATATAAAACAGATGTAATTTTTGTTTCCAGCTAGACATCCAGATGTGACTACCGGTGTAGCACTCAAGTGACAGCACTGTAGTGTATGTTGCTATTATCACTTACAATAACTTACTAGTCACAATCCATACTAATACTACAAATTCGAAAGTAATTCTCTCTGTCTCTATGTTACGCTTTCAAGGCTGCACAAATTTCAAAGAAGTTTGACGCTCTTGATTAAGGATATACGAGTACGCTATTCTTCACCGTGATAGCCGCCACACACGCGGGCGGAGCCGACAAAACCTACTTGTATACATTTCTTTGACCATCAGTTTTAATATAAGGAATCACATAGATGCAGTTTTGTATTCCGTCGAGAATATACATATATTTATATTCGTATATAAAAATATATATACGAATTACTATTACTATATTTTACTTATAAAAATAAAAGACAAGAAATAGGTATTTATTGTTTTCTTTATAACTTTCGCACTAGGAATATGTGTCGCGAGGGACTTCGCACATTATAGTTTTTCCATTTGGGGTTCGAATTCACAACACTCAACGCAGTACAAACAGGAAGGCCACCGTTTAAACCACTATGCTATCCGTGCAGTCTTGTAATAGTACTAAAGTTAGAGTTTAGGTACACGTCTAATTAACTCAATATTCATTATTAGTTGAAGTGCTAGCATTGGCACGATTAGCATCGAGTTTAGTAGTAACAAGTAATAGTAATAGGATACGAGATATTAGTCAATAATGGTCTAGGTACTGTATAATAGGACTCGCATTTCACACTACGATCACGTAGATGTCATTCAGTATCGCATTAAACAATATATGCCTACGATCGGCTTTGTTAAATGATCATCGCTAATGTACTACTCGTATATTCCCAATATTCGTTTAAATACTTTCATACTATTAATGACACTTTATAAGTATTACCCTTTTTTTTCCGTGCGGAAATCTTCTAGGATACCACCTCCTGGTGACATGTCGAACCGACTACAACCGCACGACCGTCTTGGGTACTAGGAGCCGGGGAACAAGGAGTACCCTAGTAAGGAAAACCCTGGAACCCCGACGTACCTCGGGCCACCTACAGTTTGTAGGTGGCCCCCTACTGTGTGAGAACCCCGATGTTCCCGTTACTGTCCCCCGGGTCGCGCACGCTCCGTAGCGTTCGCGCCGCCACCTGGGCCTGCTTCTGCTGAATCCCCACCCCAATGGCCGCCACGAGATCACGCCTCGACTCCCCCTAGCCGGACATTCTGCCAGAGTGTGGAACGCCGTGTCCACGGTCTGGTCATATCTAATGGGTATGAACAACTTGTTCTTCTTTTTGTTTAACTACTGAGAACTTGAATACCTGTCAACACTGGAAGGATAATAATAATTAATGTAGGAATGAATATCAATCATTCATTTCTTAAAATTTTGCACATATCACATATGGACAGCCTATAATAGTCCACTGCTGGACATAGACATCTCAAAAGAGGTTTGGTTCTACTCTTCGAGGCTGCCAGATGGGTTGTTCAGGGTTTGTATCAAGTTTTCCTTCTTTTTACATCTGTTATCATACTAAGTTTTTTCTTTCACTTCGTATTCTCAATCTGTCACCTCACCGTTGTTGTTGATTGGTGACAACCTAAAAAGTTGATTCTTTTTACATTGAAAAGGTATATAAAACATTTAAAGTTATGAGAAACTCTAACACTATTTACATCCGATGGTATGTTAACGTCATACTAATCTTAAATTTAGATTAGACTTTAAACCGCGCTACCGAATCGCTACTTTTCATAACAAACATAGTACCATCGGTCTTGGTTATTCAGAGTTAGTTGTAGCTTAGTACAGATGAAACTTAGCAAATGAGACTTCTAAGCTATTTTGAATTACTTTGAGTCTAGTAAGGAAACGACCATAAATCCTTGAGGAACGAAGTTGCTCCTAAAACTACAATATGTTTTGAATTTATAGCGACCAACTGTATACAAGACGTGATTCCTTAACCAGTGTAAAGCGAGAAGTGTTTGTGTTCCATTGTGTTTTTATTATAGTATTAATTCAAAGTGGCTGAACCAAAAGTCTGTTGAAACGAACAGAAGTTTAAAAACATAACTTGATTATTTTCACTGCAAAACAAAGGCGCAGACAGCTGCTCCAGAAAAGCCTCTACTAATGTTGTAAATCTCCTCTTACAGTGGCCTCTTATAGTGTAAATGTGCTAAACTTAAGGGTTGTAAAGCTTTCTCTTATTTGTAGACGCAGCAATAAGCATATAATTTTACAAATAACTTATTGACTATAGGGTCTTTTAAGTATCTTCGTACAAATACATTTAAGATGGAGTTGAAATGTTCATGAAAGGAAAGGAAATAGTCATTTTCCTTAAGTAGATCCATATGTTCCTTCACTCGTGCGAATGAAAGAAAAAAGTATATTATGAAAACCGTCTTATTGTTTAATTTTTCTCATAATTTGAACTCAAGTTACAATTTTCTTATAACGTTTAAGTATATTTCCAGAGCTGCAGACTCCCGTAGTCTGATAAATAGTAAATAAAATAAATCAGTAAATATTTGGGACATCTAACACATAATGCCATCTAGTCCCAAACTTAGCAGAGCTTATATTATGGGTACTAGACAACTGATATAAATAAACATATACTTTTTTTGGGAATACATACATATTTTGATCTATCCTAAGGGTGCCTGGAAGAGATTGCTTTTGGCAGTAAGGCCGCCCTATGTACATTACATCTTAAATTTTATGTACGATGTAATAATAACTCTGTAATATTATGGTGTACAAATAAAGAGATTTCTGTCTATAATACATACCCACACTCCATGTACCCAAACTCCGAAACAAATATTTGCTAATCATACAAACATTTGGTCCGACCCGGGAATCGAACCATACACACACTACTACTGCGCCACAGAAACAGTCAAAAGAACAGAGAATAGTGATAGAGAATACCTTAGTTATAAATCAAAATATCGATTACAGATAATGTAATAGTTTCTTTTGACAAACTTTTTAATTCTGCACATCACTTCATATCACATCAACAGCGTTTAATAATCCATTTAATACTTATTCAGTATTAAAATATTACACAAACACATGCATCGAATAAGTTTCCAAATGTATGCATAAAGTCTTTAAACCAAGTTTAAAATGATCCAATTATGTCCACGTTAATAAATTAATTTATAGCAAATATCCAATACGGGTAACTGCGGTTAAAATGTAAATTCATAATAACGAGGTGAGGTATAGCAACGGCGGCAGTGACGACCGCATTATGCAGATAGCATCAGGGGGTTAAATACCGCAACAAGTAAACGGCTGAAGCCAAATGTTTGCGTGGAAACATGCCCGAGCCTGTTTATAAACCATATTCCTCCTGGAAAATTGGTCCGCATTTTGTCCGCCTACATTCCTTGTAATATGCATGCAGTTTATTTCGTTGAAGTTTTAATTATATTAACGTATTCATAGTAGTTGCTTTCGTACCTATATAATAAGATTATTTATATAAAATTTGGATGAAGAAGAGGAGTGCAATAGAAACAAATGAAAAGTTTACAATATCTATCTCTCTGTATTTCTATGTACCTCTTAAGATAATTAAACGATCCTTTTTAGGGGTCCGTACCGAAAGGTTTACCATTTACTATGGGACTTCATTACTGAGACTTCGCTATCCATCAATCCGTCCGACTGTCACCAGGCTGTATCTCATGAACCGTGATAATAGACAGTTGAAATTTTCAGAGATGATGTATTTTTGTTGACGCTATAACAATAAATATAAAAAAAATATTTAAGGGGACTCCCTTACTACAAACGTGTTTTTTTTCTCGTTTTTGTTTGTTAGTAAGATAATGGTATGGAACCCTTGGTGCGCGAGTCCGACTTGCACTTTATATTTGAAATTTATAAATAAAATCTTAAAATAATTAAAAGTTGATTAAAATTTACTTATAAAAGAAACATGTTAATAATCAATATACTTTAGAGGCTATAACTTTTGTCTTTCGACTATATTTAAATTGTGTCGTACACTAACGAATACATGGAATATTTGAATTAGTATTTCTAAGCAAATTTCCAAATTATTTTAAAAATTAATGAAATTATAAATATGTATTTACTTTGCTCTCATTGTAAATAATATTTTTTTAGAAAAACACTTTTCCTTTATGTTTTAGCTTGTCTGTGAATTGGACAATTTTACACCACAAGTCTGCACCTGCAAAGCTAAGTTGTTTACAGTGTCTTTTAGTTCTAGATACAATCTGATACGACCACCGTGCACTATTCAGAATATTGCTGAAAGAACAAGAATTGTAACACAATCCTACGTGTGCGGAGTATCCAAAACATATCCCTAGTGACTGCAACAGAGACCGGAACAGTATAAATGCTACAACTACATATAAAGTACGTATAACACCACGCTATAAGCGTACCATAAACGTATGTACCTTCTACCTAAATAAAAGTCATTTGATACTCGTACCTATATTGGATGACGACGACGCCATATTGTTACGGTGGCCATTTTGGATTATTAATAATACAGATTATATAAAATTTAATTGTCATCAGAACTAAAGATACATTTTAAATTTCGACATTGGGAAGTGGATCAATTTTACTTGTAAGATTTGATTACAGAAAAACATGGAGATAGGTGAAACTAAATAAAAGCTTGTGAAATAGTAGATACTAAGACATTTAGTATGTTATTCCGAATTCGAGTTCTAAATATAAATTCTTTTTTTATTTGTGCGTCACAGCTTTTAAGTTGTGGATGAATCTCTAAACTGTTTAAATGAAAAATGTTTAGTGATTGTTATCATCAAAGTTGTCGCCCTTAAATTATACTTAATGGAATAAAATGTTGCTCATCACATTTTATTACCCGATTACACAGTGAAAGCCATTTTTACCCGACTACGGTGAAGACAGATGGGAGAGTAATCGTTTTGGCAATCTACGTATGTTTGTATGTTCCACCGAAGCGCCTTTACTACTAAACTGATTTTAATTAATGAGATAGCAATAGATTCGTAATAGTGGTCCGGGTGATATCGACTACATAAATATCGTAAAAAAAATTACGTAGTCGAGTTA
Source organism: Spilarctia lutea (assembly GCA_916048165.1). Classification (NCBI taxonomy): domain Eukaryota; kingdom Metazoa; phylum Arthropoda; class Insecta; order Lepidoptera; family Erebidae; genus Spilarctia; species Spilarctia lutea. The sequence continues at coordinate 11,129,410 of OU696475.1, read as the reverse complement.
TAACTTTGAAGTTTTTTCTCGTTATTTAAAATAAGGTTAACGAATTCTTGTCCGCCACAGACTGCTACAACTAGGGACAATGTGATAGCGATAGTCAATAGACAGAAGGTTTTGTAGCGGTGCAATGAAGAAAACTACATAAAATTACTTGTGTGGAAAGGACGGCCTACGAATCGATCATTTCTCCGGGGACAGGATTTGAAAGGTCACAGACAAAAGAAATTCCTAAAACTAAAAAAACGAACAGCATGCACAGATAGTTTGATATAAGACAGTTGGCAGTAGGTACGAGCTCATAAACAAATAAATAAAACTCTTTTTTTTTTCTTTTCTTTGCTTATTTAGAGTGACAGGATAAAGTATGTGTATAGAAGTAATTAATATATTGGAAGGTAATCGTTTAGAATGCTTAATAAAGCTGATAATGATAAAATATTTTGTCCGTGCATAATTCCAAACCAGCTAAATGAGTTTGAATAACATTGAGTTCATTCGACGAGGTAGGGCATTACTTCTATTTGCAAAAACACAACTGAACAGAATGGGATCAAGGTAAAATAGTTTAAATAGATGACCATTTTTTGCAAGTGTAATTATATGAATTCTAATATTTAGAATGATGACCTTAAAAACGAAAATAGTAGATTTTTTTCCAAAACACGATAATTTTTTTTGGTTTTCACGCGCGATGAGCTCATAGCTTATAGCTTATAGCTTAATATATATATAAACCCTAAGACCCAAACTACCTCTGCAAATAAGTAACATTCAACTGTCTCAAGTGTACAAAACTCCTTACTGTTTTCAATGACCGAGGTTGGAGGTACATGCCGAAGCAGTGTTGCTCCAAAATTCTTCCCTCGTCTCAACATGGCGTCTCACACGCGAGTGTAAATGCACACTTTAATTAGTTAAAACAAGAGCTTACTGGTCGCTAATATATCACAGTATCATTGGTCACATCATTTCACAACTACCAGAAACAGCTAATGAAGTTTCTCATCCTTTATTCTATGTATGCTGTACTAAGTAATCAAAACGGCGTTACTTAATTATTTTTGTTACAGTATACGTTATGAAACAGTGAAAGCGAGGGTCATTTTTGTTTTTGCCATAGTCCACAACTCTTTTGAGTAATAACCATAATAAGATACTCGTAATAAGTTATTTTACAATGCAGGTCATTGATTAATTCAATAAATTGTTTTACTTTGAAATGTACTTTTAGACACAACATGTAACGTTTGTACTGCCTGAAGCTAATTTTCAAATAAATTATCAAATACTAAAATTGATCAAATATGGACGTTTCCGAATAACCGAATAACAACATGAAAATATGGAACATCAGTCGCTCAGAGTCCACGCAAAGCGCAGCTGTGGAGCTGTAGTACATATGAACAATATGAACATACATTACTTTTTGTAGTGGCTGTTTCAACTGCCTAGCCTCACTAGTTGTTAATACCATTGTGTGTTTCAAAACGAGCGAATTAGGGTTTATTCGTTTATGTATGCATGCTGGCATTAAATGAAATAGTTTTTGCCGTTGGTTTTGTTGCAGCGCACAAACAGTACATTTAAAATTGGATTGAATATTTTCTGTACTTATATAACTTTATTATAAATATTTATTTATAAAGTAACTGTGTGTTATTATAATCTAGAAAAATGTGGTAAATAAATTCACAATCCACTTGAGTCACTCCCTCTTACTCATCAATTTTACGCCGAATTTGAAGCAATGAAGCCATTTTAGTAAAATACTTCTGCAAGCTTTCAAATCTTCTAACGAACAATAGTTTCTCGAACAAACTTGTATAAATGTAAATACATATCTTCAAAAGGGTCATACAAAGGAAATTCATAGTGGTAATAAGTGCCAGAGGCTTATTAAAATAAACATCCATTGACAGCATAAAGCGTCACTTTTATAAGTACAACGAGCGGTATACACACGAAACAAAAATTTACATACGTAATAAAACAGTCCCCATAACTCCCGGTTAACGTTCCAGTACACGAAACCCGAAAGTAAATCAGCCACCAGCGTAGTGTTCAAATAAAGTCTACCTATTTACAAAGAGCTCACACGATGTCGGCGACTTGCAGAGAGAGTCGCTTGTGTACTTAAAAAGAACAATTTTCCAGTAAACGTTTTACTAAACGCCAGCTATACTGTCCCCTATCATTGTTTAAACTCGAAGGTAATCCCATTATATTCCGCAGGTGGTATTATCTGCGCTGTAAGATTCTCACTTATTCCAGTGCTCGGGATTTCGTGGTTGGAATACCTAGGGTTGAGTTGATTCTTTTGTGTTTCAGTTGCCCGCTCGTCCTGTCTAAGATGTGGTAGGAGATAAGAGTGGTCTTCGTAAATCTGTCAGAGTCGAGTGCCCGCACGCTGGCTACAGGATTCTACATTGATATCTAAAAGCAAATGTTGCGGAGAAATCGCTACGAGTGTGTTTTGGTAAAGTACGGTGATTTACGATCACCCAGGTCACTAAACTTGACAGAAACGTAGATATCTATTTAGTTACGAGTTTTGGTAAATGCTGTGTCGGTCTCAAATAATTTTGGTATCTCCAAACTGGGGGCCGGAATTCGCAATGGATTGGGATGGAAATTGTCATATTTATAGCTTTGCTCCTAACTTTCACTTACGATAAAATGGGTAGCAACAAGGATATGGTAATGGAATGTACATATCTAAAATAGTGTTTATTTGAGATTTTGCTGTGAACTTATTTTATGAGACTTACTTGGAATCACAACTTATTTTTTATAAATTCGTTTTCTTTTTATAAGTCTATTCTTTATCACAAAGCAATTCTGTATCCATTATTTTGTAGTGTACACGAAGGTATTACTTTTGAAAGAAAGCGACAGCTAAATATATGAAAAAGGGGGTAGGGGGTAATTCTAATAATATATCTGTGATAATTTTTACAATTTTTTATCAAACCTTTTCTATTAGAATCTACAAACCTATCCTATTCAGCAAATCTTACGCTCCCTACTTAGTGCTATCATTTAATTTGTGTCGATTAAGAAAATGTTATTAACTTTATAAATAGTAAAAGCATACCTATGTATTCTCGAATTCCGAGACAGAAAACATTTAAACATAACCGACGTTAATACTTTAAATCATCCTGCGGCATTTGCAAATAGTATTTTAATTAAACATTAAGTTCACGATCCGAAACTTCAGTTATGTAGTAGACTTGGTCTTCTGAAAAATAAATCTATGTTTCTCTTACTATTTTATTTGGGCTGCTATAATCTTCGTAATGCTGCAAGACAACTCGAAAATACCTGGAAATTTCTTGGAGTTTGGATATATACCTAATATAAGATTACAAGACATGTAATTTAGAGAAACTATTAAAACCTGCACAACATGTACGTGCCACCATAGCGAACTCTAATTAAGCTCAGTACACGTTGAACGCTATCCCATAACGAGGATCGTACCCGCAAGTCACCACAATTAGCACCGTGCACTTTATCTATTAAGAAGATGTCGTGCCTTTCAACTAATAGAATTTTTAATCAAGTTGCTTGCGGCGGTGCGACGCCACGGCACGAGCACGCCAGATTAATGTAATTCGACGACGCCATCACAAAGGCAAATTGTAATCCCCCCTTTTCATTGTATATTCCCGTAACGTGGCACTCACACAATGTGTCGTATTTTTACTTTATTCCGTAAGACGACCATGCATTATTTACAATATCCATGACATTGCACCAAGATTTCATTAGTTTGAAAGGAACAAATGTTCGTGGGTACATGGGGTTTCGGTGACAATGATATTTCCCTCGAGTCTTATTTTGTGTCTTTACTTATTAGGCGTAGTCATGCAAGTCATGATCAATTATGTACGTTATTAAAATAATACTGCTATGAATACGGAACTGTAAGGAGTCCCAAAAACATCAAGAAATTTTAGTTTGCCAACTATCGGAAAGGTGTCGACGATTTGTTGATTTCAAGCAGATATCGGTCACTTGAAAGACCTTTAGGTCCAGTGGTTAGCGAACCTAACTGCTAAGCCAAATGCCTTGAGTTTAATTTATATATATAAAATTAATATCTAAAAAACTCATGTTTGCCATAAACATGACCATTCCTATCGCATGTTTGATGTGTGTCATTTTTAATTTGTTTGTTTAATATACATAAATCCTAATACTAGTCTAGAATCGTACAATTTAGATCCGGCTGATTGTCATCTCATCCAAAAAACCGTAGGTGCCTATTGTGAAGTTTCTTTTATAAAACTCCGTTTTAATTTTATTTAAATGCAGGTATTCAGTTAAATTAACTCCAACCAAAAAATCTATACAGGACCGTTAAAAGTCCGATGTCACGAAGTAACTCTTAACTAAGGACGTTAGTTGCTTTCGTGAGCGTTATTAAAACGAGTCAATATCCTTATAGATCCCACGAGCAACACTTTTTACCATTAAATAAAGTTATCTCTTTGACTAACGAGGCGTTCAGATAAGGTCAACAGGTAGAGATATAAAGTATTCATTATTTTATAAAAGTAAATTACTCGTTCTAACCCAAGAAGATCTATAAAACATACTGATAAAACTTTCTGTATGGTTTTGTTTTTATGAGCTGATCTACACTTAAGTTATGGTCTGTACTACATTTGTATTTTAATTGCATTACAAACATATTACGTATTAATGTATCCATCTTTATTACATTTATGACCGTCACCGACTGAAACTAAATCTTAACAACAACGTAGAACTTCGGAAGCTTTTACAGCAAAATGTATGAATGTATTACGCAGTCATATCTCTCCAGGTAAGTGTTTCCCTAACAAACCAAGAATTGCAACAAAGCTATAATTTGCATAACGTCGCCATCAATGCGCCTGTTCTTTGACTCGGTGTCGGATTGATGTCGACTGACCTGAGTAGGTTAGCAGTCGTAGTGTTCAAAACGCCCCTTAAATCGGCCGATTGCGGCACAGTCGTTAGGAAGGCCAAAGTGTCGGGACAATTAAGTTGAAGCGGTGATTGTGAACGGTGCCAAAGCGGATGTAGGTCAGTAAGCGCAGAGTGGACCCGTGCCGCTGAGGTGACAGCAGAGTCAACTGCGGTGTGTCATGACCTCCGCTCTCCTGCATACCGCCTTACTTGGCAACGCACATCGCTTTCATTTACTTACAAAGGAACCGTTTTAAGCAGCCGTACAAACATAACTTTTTTATTTATAGACTGACTGATCTTTGATTTCTCTATATGCTTTCTTATATATTATGCTCAAACCATTGATTTAAAGAGTTCTTTACATAAGTTTAAGATATCATGCTTCTTAGGAAAGTACAATTTTTTTAGTCACATGGCAGTTCTTCAACAGTTGATAAATTTATAAATATTTTTGGAATAATTTGTAAATATGATCAATAAGTTATGGTATATAAGTAAAATGCCTTTACAAGCTAAACTTTAATACTAACCAGATCACAGAATCAAACGTATGGCCTTAACCCTCGCCTGAGAGGAGACCGTGTTTTTTCCGTGGGAGAGCCACGCTTCGGCATGAATGGGCCGGCTCGACCGGAGTGATACCACGGCCTCACAGAAAACCGGTGTGAAATAGCGCTTGCGCTGTGTCTTACCGAGTGAGTGAGGATACCGGAGGCCCATACCCCAACCTCTCCCCCATTCCCTCTCCCCATCCCCCAAAGGTCGGCAACGCACTTGTGACGCTTTTGGTGTTGCGGGTGTCCATGGGCGGCGGTAATCGCTTACCATCAGGTGATGCGTATGCTCGTTTGCCACCTATTCAATAAAAAAAAAATGACCCGAGCCTTGCAATAGGACGTTATGGGTTGATGATTACACAGAATAAGAATTTCAAGATCGCAGAAAGACTAATCTATGGCTATTTACAGCTTTCCTTAGACTTACGCATTGTAACCGACATTATTATATGCTTGTTAAATATCTTTTTATATTTCTTAACGTCATGGTATCCACTTTAGGCAAGAGTGGTCAAGAGTTTAAGGTCACAATAAAATTACTGTTTAATAAAAAAATTTTGGGACGATTAAAAACAGAGATAAACACAGAATAACTCAACATAAAATGTACTATAATCCCCAATTGAGCAGATGTATGTACGTTATTTTCAACATAAAATCTTATCTTTGAAGTCCTTAAAGATGCATTCTACGGAAGGAGCGGGCATTTATCTAAACAAGTAGGGTAGATAAGGCGGTTTACTGCACTCTTCAATATGATGCGACCCTCGTTGCACGAATTTAGAGATTTTAAGGCTCTCTTTATGACACGACACCATAATATAAACCTTTGACAACGTGTATCTTGAGTTATACGCATACACACATGTTTTATCTCATGTGGATGTTTTACGAATGAATGTACTTGAAGACAAAATTTGATTTGTTTGTTATCTAACGAACAAGTTAAAATATTTTAAAGTTTGTAAGATTGTAAAGGGCCAAGGTATGCTTACCTTATTTACCCTTACTACCCTTTATAAATGTTTGAAATAGTATGTGATTTGTATTAGTGATAGTAGATTGTTTTAGATCTGCGCAATTAATTTAGTATTTATTTAACAGATCGCAATTTTTAAATAGGTAAAGAGGGAGGGAGAGATGCTGTTAATAAAATGAACTGATAAAAGCGGTGTTGAGTTTGCTTAAACAATTGAACAATTCGTATACGAACGTTAAGTGTTGTCACTTGTATTTAAAATTATAAAAAAAACTTATTAGGATAGTTTATTTGTAAGCTTGTTGTGCTATTACGTCGTTACAATTAAACCAATGATATAAAAATCGTATAAGATATTGCTTTAACGTTGTCAGATACGCGAACAGAATTAAGTAATATTTATTTATTTTTTAAATCTGTTTTCAAAGAATTTAGGAAAACATTTACGTGAAAGCTTAACTATTTTAAAGTTAGTAACAGAAATAGCATGTACTAAACAGGAAATAATACAAAACTAGGAATGACAAAAAATGACACTTAAGTGCTTTTCAAAACAGTAATTTTATAGTGACCAATGCATTAAGCCTACTGTAGCTCCTAAATCCGAACGGTTTATGTTACGAATTTTAACGTGTTTACAAACGCGCATACGAGTACGTTATAACTAAAGAACATAAATTGTTGTATGACATCGCTAAAAGCCCCGTATATTCACTACAACTCTTTTCAAACAAAATTCTACTTTAGAACGGTGCGACAAAGAATGTTTGTACAAGCGAGTAAACAAGTTTTTCTCGCCATTTAGAATGTCTATTTTGGATAGTGTAAAATATGAGTGCGGCCGCCGTGAAATGAGCTTTGGGCTTCCTCTCAGCCGGTGTCACCGGCCACTCTGCTGAATTTTGTACAAAGCAATTTTCGTCAGACGGGAAAGCATCGAATTAAACCATTAAAAGTAATGAAGACGGAGGTAAGAAATTATTGCCTCATTACCGACGGCGATTGTCATAATTGTTATGAAGGGGTACGTGTTACGGAGTTTTAGTGGTCAAGGGACAAACGTTTACTTTTAAAACTACACTTAAAAGGTGCTTAGCACCATAATACTCTAAAATTTAGGTTAAATATTTTAGCAAGCTGGACATGTGATTGTTGTATTAATAGGTTTCTTCAATAGAGCTACAAAGAACACCTACCTATAGTTCTCACCCTACTTTTGCTAATTTCAATAAACAGTTTGCATAACAGTGGTTGTACCTATATGTATGTACTAGCTGAACCCTGCGGTACTATCCGCTGTACGATAATTACCGCGCGCAACGCAGTGAGGCGAAGCTAGTATCTTTATGAATGGTAGCCTATGTGTTATTCTAATGTATAACCTATATTATTGTAAAGTTTCACCAAAATCCATTCAGTAGTTTTTGCGTGAAAGAGCAACAAACATACTCACTTACATACTCACAAACTTTCGCGTTTATAATATTGGTAGAATACATATATATATGTAATGTAATAAATATTGAACAATTTAAGTACCATGTCTGCTAACATAAAATTGAATTGTAGTTCTTCATATAATTTTGAGCAACCTGGGAGCACAAATGGTTATGACGGTAACTGTACGTGCGATTTCATTATTAAAAAGCTGACTTGAACATAATCTTTAACTGCTACTGAACCGTCTCAAACAGGCCTGAAGGACATTGCACCTAATATTGTGCCCGCCCTTTACACATCATCGTTCATGCAAAGGGCAACATCTATACAAATATGTGTCTGACACATGTAGGTATGTATGATATGTCTACTATTGTAACAATATTATACAAATAAAGTTTTATCAATAGATGTAGAAACATTAACTTACTAAACAAAAACATTAAATATTTAGTATTTACTTTTTATAATAAATATTTAATAAAGTTAGGAGAGACTAAATACGACCTGTTGCCGGTTTGTTTACTTTTCTTTGTCCTTAGCCTAGCTACACCAGCGTAATATAACGCCTTTCACAAGGAGTTTAGGTACTTTCTGTTTTGGACATTTCTTATGTATATTATGCTTCGTAAATAACAGTCGTGTACCCATTAAGATTTGAACCCAGGTTTAGAATAATTGAAACATCAGAGCAAAGAATGTGCAAGAACAGCTGATGGTCCATCTAAAATCGAAGTTGAAGCATAATATAGACTATATTAGAAATACTATTTCGAATTGGAACGAATTTCTGAATTTGAAAAATCAACACCTGAAAAGTGTTATTGTAAAGCTACACTCTTATTTGAAAACTTTGGCGAAAGCTCATTATAATATTTTCATTAGAATTAAGCGCAAATTTTGTATTCAATGTGGAATCATGGTAGTGTGTGAAATTAAATAATAGCGAAAATGGATATGCGAGCGCTGTGGTGTCACACCTGGGCAGCCAAGCGTGATAGACTGCAGTGCTGCAATCGTGTCACTCGCACTCCTATGCGTCACATTCTCACCACTCTTAGTTGCTTAACAATATTACCGTACCGACATTCTGTATATTACCATAAATTAAAAAAATCTTAATACGTGTTTCTATGTTACACAAATGCCACATTTGTTATTTTTGTAACGTACTAGCTATACCAGCTTCTTCGTACACGTAAAATTTGGATTTTCAAGCTATTTTTCATTTTTCACCGATTAAACCTTCCCTGGACTACGACAAACATTTCAAAACCAGAATCAACTACATCGGCCCGGCTGTTTTCATGTGTTAGCGAGACAAACGAAAAGGAATTGATTTTAAATATCAGGCTAGCTGACACACGCAACCTCGTTTACATCTCCTATTGCCCGTATTGTAATACCTTTCCCCCGTTTTTGTAACATTATTCACTGATTCTCCTATCAAAAAAATATTTTTAAAATTTATTAACCTTTTAAACCTTTCCTGGACTAGAACAAATATTTAAAAACCAAAATCAGCTATATCAACGGAGCCGTTCCCGAGTTTTAGCGAGACTAAAGCAATTCATTTATATATATATATAGAAAAAGATAAATTAGATCATCATCATCAGCCTATCGCAGTCCACTGCTGGTCATAGGCCTCAGATAAGATTACATAGCATTGTTAAATTTGTTGAAGATATTTTCCATGTGATAAATAAAGTCTGTCGGTTTTTTATGCTTTACTGAACTTGCCAGTACTTTAATTTTAAAAGAACTTGCTTCGGCCGAGTTTCATTATTAAAAAGGTAAAAATAGAATTTTCAAGGTATTGCACATATTTGTATTTTATATTTAATTTCAGCTAGCCAACGTAACTTTGACAGGCGAAGACGAAAACGGTCCTGACATATATTTTTTTTCCTTTTATGGAATGAACCCTTAAAAATCATTAAACCTGCATCTGCTACTTAAAGTTGAAATAGATGAAATAAATTAAATCAAAAGGATACTGGAATGTGATGTTTCCTATTTAGACCAAACAGATTAAATAAGATCGGTAAAGAGAGAATTGCACATTCAAAGAGAGAAAGATTAAAGTTATTTTGCGGTTAAAGCTGCCAATAAACTTGTACCGTGAAAGATGAGAGATTATATTCAACATATAGCTATTTCTACACATAAAATATGACTCACTATATAGAAAAGACACACGAATCATCTAGCCTTATATCAGAGTTACCATATCTGACCAAACTTAGAAAAGATAATTATGTTAAATCTACGGTCGTATACAAAATATAACCATTTGAATCAATTACATTAAACTGTTTCATATTTGACATAGATTATGGAGGAGTAAGACGTCGTCCAACACTACGTGTGCAATAAAATTCAAGTAACATAGTCTGATAAACGCAGGGCTACACAAATTACTTCAATAAGCACGCATGATGAAGGACGAGGTTCCCGCGAAATGGCGAAATTCCATCCGCCGTGGATGCGCTACTGAATACAAATTCACATGTACTCCAATTATAGGAAAACGATTTGGTACGAATATTCTTGGCAGACTTGCAAATTTCGTCTCGAATCAGCAAAATATACTTATTTTGTTGGGAGTTAGAATGGTTCCGTCATGAGTTTGTAACTTTCGTTTTCTAGATGAGCCGCACTGGTGTCTCCAGAGCAGTCCAGGAAGGTGAACTGGAACATCTCTTACGTTGTCGCTAACTTATATAGATCGATGTTACAATTCACTTTTGTGATAACCAACCGATCCGTAACTGTGATTGTGTTTTTTTTTTAGACTTAATCATATATTTTTACAAGAACAAGTATACTAATTTATTAAATACGTTTATATTACATATTAAAAATAAACTATCTGACATCAAAAAATGGGTCTTATAAGTTGAATTTGGACGGAAACAAAGGCAGAATCGACTTGTGATAGTAATTAGAAATTAACCAGTGGATTTAGGAGTGCCTTGAACAAATATTCAAATATAGGTACATATCAGTGTACTGCTGAACTATTTCACAAAAAAACGTTATACCCAGATGACACTTCCAGAAAATTTACATGCAAGGATAGCTGTTATGAACCGTGCCATATTTGTGTGTTAGCAAAATAAAGATTAATAAACAAACAATATACCTATTGCTAAATGTATGTAGGTATATTATTTCTCATGTTAATCGATTTATGTAATGAATTAGATAATGAGATAAGAAGACATAAAGCAGACAACGAAGTGGGCATGTTAATAACTCAACAAGATGAGTGCTGGTGACCAGAAACAGCCGATGCCGGTCAGTAGTAATGATTACATTATGCCTTCAACAAACGTCCGAGGTTTTAACAAGCTATTTTTAAATACACTGTCTATGTGCTCAGTGTACGACTTTCGGGACTACACCGGCTCGCTTCCTTAAAGCGACCATAGGAATTCCTTTAGTCCATTTCTTTGCTCATCCTTTCACCATGCCCAAAGTATTGTATCATCATATTCAAAAAAGCGATGGAAAACTATTCATATAAAAGTACATCTTAAATGTGAAAAGCTGTGAGTAAGACAGACAGACAAATCGAACGATTAGTTGAACAATAAATCAACAATAAATGAGTTAGTAGCCTAATTTTAGGTTTTAGTTTTTAGGTTTTAATTAGTAGGTCACATGAATTCGTTGCGATATATGTCACGTGTATGAGACACGTACGAGTACGATGGACGGACGCAAAACGAGTTCTAATTTTAATTTAAATGTTAACTTTTGAAACTGCCACATAGTTAATTCAGTAAGGAGTTTGTTGTGCAACTTTACATTGTATTAATTTAAATATTTTATCATGATTAGAGGTTTCTTTCACCCTCAAATACTACTTGAATCATCATGAGTTTGATCTTTATTTATGTACTGTGTTCACAAATTTAGGGATGATCAGATTTTAATGGTTCACGATTTACAGGACTTAATCTACTAAATACGATACGCGCATTTGTACTTAAGTAAGTTGATGATTTTTCGGAGTCATGTAATTCATGTATATCACTGAGGAGTAACTGAGAAAGTATTTTTTAGTTTTTTTTGTATACTAGTTGAGCCCCACTGTGTTACCCGTGACATAACATCGACCGGAGATAAATCCGCGGTTTGAGGCTATGTAAAAAAATCCTTATATCATCAGTTATCGGCCAGTGAGTCCCGTCAAAATCAGTTCAAACGTTCCAGAGGTTAGCCGGAAAAACAGACAGGCGGACCAAAAATTGAAAAAAAATTATAATTTTGTAAATGTACCGTGTATATATACGAGTATTAGCATTTAGTAAAAAGCGGTTATTTGATTACTACACACGGACACTCCAATTTTATTTAGGGTCTGTTTCACAAAGTCTGAGTAAAGTGTTGGTTAACTAATTAACAAATAAATTATCTGACACATAAAAGTCCCTGTTAAAACAGTTTGCGTTTCACAATCGTCTAACCGTTAAGTTTAGGTGTCAGTTTGTTACTTGTGAGATAGAACTGGCAACGTCGCATTTTGACGTTTCAGTTTACGAAACTTAAAAGAACATAATGTTTTTTTGATTAAATCCATCTCAAAAATATGTTGAATGCATTTTTTATGCATTATTTTGTGATACGTAAGTATTATATATACTTTATATGCAGTCTACAACAATTTTATTAATACAAATGAGCAGTTTTAGAAATCGGTTATTTTTATATGAAACGAAACGTGAGGCAAATGTCACAGAAAAAAAACAACACTTGACTTGAATGATCTTGAAATTCTTGAATATTTCTTTGGCTTGTTTGACTTCAATTGGTTGTAGTTTGTCCCTTTTAACGTTATTTTTGCCTCAAACAATGTCTCAAAAACGTGAGAGAAGCATTAATTTTACGCGGGAGGAGGTAGATATTTTAATCAAATTGGTGGAAGCGAAAAAAAACATTTTAGAAAATAAGAAAAGTGATGCAGTTACCTGGAACCAGAAAGAAGAATGCTGGAAAGCTATTGAGGTTACTTTTAACGCTGCCAGTGGGAGTTAAATATCTCCATGTGATTAGAGCGTTGTCGAAACACTGGATCTCTTCGTGGTTCCGATAAACGATCAAAAAAGTCATCTAATTCGTCGTCCAGGGCATTAAATAGATCCATTTTTAATATGTTTCGATTTCAAAAGACACAAAAATGATCTGTCAAGTAACTTACCCATCAAATAATTTCCTTATTTGACAGATGATCTAACCTATAATTTACTTAGCACTTTATCTATCAGTTATGCTTATTTGAAGATTGTGAAACGCCAACGAACGAACAAGCAAGTTAGTTACAAATAACTTTAAACCAAACACATTAGAATTACTAAATTATGACTGCTATATGTCAATCCACAAAACCTCTATCTCAAATTCATGTGGATAAAAAATGACGGTAAAGTTTTTTTAAATAAAAAGATGAAAAAGTGTTTTGTTTGCGTAATGAGCATTAAGACTGCTGTATACAAAAATTTAATGATAAATTAACGTTGTATATAAACGAATAACAATGCTATCACTATATTTATTAATTTGTAAATAAGTAGAGACTGTTAAAAACTTATATTTTGTATAGATAATTGTTCGACGGTTCACAATACAGACATTATTATTTCCAACTCAAGGTCGCGGAGTGCTTACAATTCGGACCTAAATTTAAATTCTTAAAGCAGTTAAGCCTCTTGTATTAATATTAATTTTGTCACAATACTTGAAGGTAAATTTAGCATTACTCTAACGTAATTTCATAACTAAAATCGTGTTTATCTTAACTAAGGGTTAAAGCGTTTTATACTATCTACAAAATTGTTTTGATTTGTGTTTAAACATAAAATTATAAGGACAGCCTTTTAATTGTATATAATCAAGTAGTAGTAGTTAGTATACCTAATATATCTTCTTTCTAAGAAGAGGCCTATGTCCAGCAGTGTACTGGTAAGGGTTGTTGAAAATGGTGACAATATCTTCCTCCTATATATAAAAATAAATTGCTGTTCGTTTGTCTCGCTAAAACTCAAGGACGGCTGGGGAGATTTTATGATTTTGGTTTTGAAATTTTTTTCGTACTCCAAGGAAGGTTTAAACGGTAAAAAATTAAGAATAACTTGAAAATCCAAAAATTACGTGTACGAAATAGCGGGCATAGTTAGTAATTATATAATTTTCAGTCTATCATGGATAATTTTAAAATGGATTTTCAATTTTTTTGAACTTTCCAGTTTTATTGAACTTTCCACACTACTAGTTTTGATACATTTTTAATAATATATAGGTCATACGGAGACCGGTATATTTAACAAGTTTCATAAGATATGGTCAGTTGATACATCCTTGCAATTTGCTCAATAATGTAGTTGTATAAAACCGCATGAAATTTTAGACTTTATTATATTAAATTTAGGGATATACATAATTAAAATTATAGTAGTATCACATTGATCATTATCGTCATCTCACTTATACTAAGGCTCTTAATAACAGCAAAGTGAATCGGAAGCATCACTTGCCTCCTCAAGATCGACTCATGATGATTCATATTTCAAAAATTATCGTAAATTAAAACGCACTAAAATACACCAACGACATGAGCATACAGGTTGTGGTGCGGCTGTACATACAAAAGGAGTGGCTGTTTTACTAGTACTCGGTGAGATTGTAAGTAGGAGTATGAACTGAAAAGAGCAATAAGCGGGAGCAAATAGCTCTCAGTGGCGTCTCGTCAACCCGCTGTCGCTACGTCGACCGGCCCGCCCCAGTCACGTTCCTGGCTTTTAATTAGCATTGCTCGGAGCCTGCCTACTCCTCACGCAGTGTCACCTCACTGAAGGCAATCTTTTTAAACGAAATTGTAACTTCGAAATATTTACAGTTTCGTATGTATTTAATCTTACAAAACTCGAAAGTTTTTATACTCATAGTTAGTACGAGTATAAAAAACTTTTAAACCTTTCTGAAAAGCTGAAAAATGTCTTATAAATCTATACGTATATTATAAAGCTGAAGAGTTTGTTCGTTTGTTTGAACGCGCTAATCTCAGGCTGGTCCGATTTGAAAAAATCTTTCAGTGTTGTATAGTCCATTTATCGAGGATGGCTATAGGGTGTATATCATCACGTTTATACTAATAGTAGCGGAGTACCTACCAATGAAGAATGTTTTAAAAACGGGAGAAAATGTTCACGCTACGGGCAATCGAAGACGCAAACGAGGTTGCGTGGGTCAGCTAGTAAAGAATAATTCTACTTATCAAACTAGTAGAAGTTTAATTTTTATTTGTTAAACGTACATGCGGTAACTAGTCAAATGATGGTAATAAAAGTTAGCAATCGTAATACATAACCAACGGTACGCAAATGCTAGTGGCACAAAATAAATTGCATTTATATTTCAATAAATAATAGATGGATCACTTTGATAAAATTAATTAATTTTACAATAATGACTGATATTATTAATTAGCGATTCATTGTTTTGGTATAATGATTTATAATAATATTCTAATAATATACGTAATTTGAATATTATGTTATTGTTGTACGTGGCAGTTTAAAATTCGTACACGAATCAATAATAATTACAATGTGCAAGAGGTCAAGGTGTAACTGGTTTTCAAAAACCTTTCATTTACAGCAAAGTCATAGACAAATATGTAACGGATCACAGAATAATTTTGATTCGTGGATTCCCACGTACTACTTCAATATTAACCCCGATGAAGTAACGGGCTGTGGATCACTAACGCAGACACCCCACAGTAATAAAATAATCATAAACCTTAAAGCTGAGCTTTTTCGACAAAAGAAAGGGATCTTGCAAACAAATTTATTTCAATTTTCTTCACCTAGTTATTTCGTTAAGAAGATCCTGTGAATCTAACATTTAAAGAAAACAAACAATTTATCTTATGCTAGTTTTGCTTTAATTTTTTTAATGGAATCTCGTTACTAACCACACAAAAAAGTAACAACTGACATATTCTTTTATGCATAAGGTGTGTAACAATACGCTTGCTAGATAAATCTTGCGAATAGCCTTGGAACAGACGTGACCTTTCCAGCGACCACAAATCTCCAGTGGAGTATGTTGAATATTGGCTTAAAAGGGCAGGAATATATTTAGAGTTAGTGTGTATTTTTTCTTAATACCAGGGTCTCACAGAAAACCGGTGTAAAATAGCGGTTGCGTTGTGCTTCACCGCAATTCCTCCCCCCATCTCCCTCCCCATCCCCCAAAGGCCGGCAACGCACTTGTGACGCCTCTGGTATTGCGGGTGTCCATGGGCGGAGATAATCGCTTACCATCAGGCGATACGTCTGCTTGTTTGCCCCCTATTTCATAAAAAAAGTATTACCTAACTTTATGTAAAATGAATATTTTACATACAATAGTATTTTCATAAAATGTTTTGTTTTGCCAATACTTTTGATTGTATGTTTTGTATCACAAATCCATATAAATGATGTATTTAGCATTGTTGAAACAGAAATCATTAATTTGTATAAGTACCTTATTTTTTTAACCCATTTGTGAGTAGGCAAATCTTGATTGACATACTTTGACTGCATCAAATGTTTGTATGATCAGCGAATGTTTGTTTCTGAGTTTGGGTGCTTTCTATTTATAATATGTATGTATTTAAAACATAGTATATATATATATATATTTATATCAGTTGTCTAGTACTAACATAACAAGCTATGCTTAGTTTTGAGCTATGTAGCGTTGCGTGTCAAATGTCCGAAATATTATTAGTATTCTCTTCATTACATTTATATACATATCAATTACATTTTTAAATACATAGAAAAGGTAAACAATTATATATATTTACAAAATATTATTGAAGTGAAAACTTCTTTAGCGGCGCTGTGTACTTTTTGGAATGGGTAAAAATGTATAAACTCGCGTCAGGTCACGTGATAGGACAGGCGGCGCAGGGCGCTTGCGCGAATGTTCGTGTGTGTATGTAATATAAATTGTCATGTTTGTGTACGATAGCGCAATAAATGAATATTGTATTCCACCACATAAATAGTAGTACTTTTATACTGATAATGAAAGCGATTCGTACAAAATTATTCTCTAACCATTCCAAAATATCAAAAATGCACAACGTTAATATTCAAGTTTTCACTTCTGCCGGCACTCCCGGAGTGCAACCCGTCGATTTTTTTATAATTAATACTTACGTGAGTCTCTACAGATGGTTTTTTTTTTAAAACGTTTTTGTAAGGTCTTAGGTTGAAATGTTTTACATACCTGTAAAAGAAAAACAAATTTTTTAATCCAGCCTTTAAACATATCTTGTACTTATAAGTTACATACGTATCTAAATAAAGTATAAAACTTTGGGATAGAAAAGTCAATGAACAAGGTGAGGTTATAACACGTCAGGCGTTCATTCCCACTGAATATAAGTTCTATATATACTTACGGTTAAAACTGAAATACCTACGTAGATAATTAAATCGTCATCTAGCTTACACAATTCAAATATCTCGGCGTTAACAAAAAGTGAAAAGAAGACAGTACAGTTAAGGCAGAGCGGAGGTCGCATCTCACACAAGAATTGCATTGTGGAGTCAAGGCACGTACGAAATCCGACACTTCGCACAGTTTACATTCCCATCGCGCTTTCGCCATAATACAACTTTTAAGTTTTAATTACGACTCTGCAAACTTACGCCCGACGTAGCTGTATATTTTAAAAAACCCTAATGATTGGCCGCTCGTGGAAATGTCGGTATGACATTGTAATGTAAATCAGCTCTGATTTTCTTTACTCTCCTACATTGTATTTTTTATCATTAGGACCCATCTTATGTTTCTTTACTTCCATTGATTTTATATTTCTTCCTTTTCATCGGAATACTCTCAATAGCTTTTATCTTATTTCGTTAGCCTGTTCTCATTGTACTGTCAAATGGATTATGATACTGCAGATATAAAGAAGATTTACGATGTATGTATTCGTATAAACTTGAAAGTGGAGCTATTGCGGAGACTCTCAAACTAACACAAATACATGACCAAGTCAGAAAATATAATTTAAGACAATGCGACAGGCATATAAAAGGCGTTTCTTAGAAGTTTACTCAAAGTTATGTACCTTTATCATAGCACTAGGTCGGCGTCGAGAGCAGAAATCGCAAAATATGTATTGACATACAGAAAATTAATTTAAATTAATATTTTTGTGTTTATTGCAAAATTGTCGACTGCATTATTATTGTGGGGGAACGTGACATATCCCACCAACACAAAAGGAGGATCCTCCGGTCAGGCGAGGTGATCATGCCTGGCGGCTACTGTGTACCTACTCTGTGTAGTGCGTTACCTCGTAATTCAGTGTATCTTCGGTATATGGCGCTGTAGTAGGTCGCTGTTGCGCTTTATGTGGAAGTCACCACATTATGATTTTTATACTTTTTCCAACAAATTAAAACATAATGAAGAAAATCACGACCAAAGTGATTTTTATACTACTTAGTACATATTTGTAGAAGATCGAACACGACGGTTACGACCATCGTAGTCCAGAATTCAACAGTTAATCACTCAAACACAATTTATTTCCCAGCTAGCAAGACATCCTAAGTACATGTCTAAATTTATCATTAATTCTATTGAGATTTATTTCTTTAAGTGTGTGTCTGAAACTACATCATTCATGAAAAATGTATCTATCATTATGCATACAACACAGTTTTCAAGTTAAACTAAATCATATCCTGCCAACAATGAGAACAAAACCGACAAATAAATAAAAGAGTAAGGTCCAAACTCAGACAATTTCAACAGCAATAAAACGCGAAAGGCGCTGTATTTAAATTGAATACGCCGTAAATAAATGCTAAATGAGACAAAGGACTGGGAGAGAATTTGCAATCTAAACAAGAATAAAAGGAGTAATGTATCTATAATAGCAAGGAAGGCCGACAATGCGACGCTTCACCGCAATGAAGGGCCTGAGCAATGTCCATTACACCTCGCCTGTTTTGCTACAGTCGTTATCACAATTAGCTTTATGTTTCACTTTTACCAGTACTTCTTTTTTTTAATGTTTAGGGGCAAATGAGCGAACGGTAAGCGATTACCGCCGTCCATGGACACCCGCAACACCAGAGGCGTTACAAGTACGTTGCCAGCCTTTTAAGAAGGAGTATGCTCTCTTCTTGAAGGTTTGGAGGTCGTATTGGTACGGGAATACCGCAGGTGACAGTTCATTTTTAAACAATTTCTTAAACTTATAATTTTAATTAAAAGATTTTTAAACCTCCAAGTTGATTTCTATGTTTTGACACATATACAGTGAATTTATACGTTTTCGACGTTTTAACATAATATAACATCGCCAAACTGTATGATTTTATAATTGTATCAATCAGTATCTATAATTAAAAATGTACGATATATTAAATCCCATTAAGAAACTTCGGCCTTAACTTACTTTGTATTTTATTGTTGTTATTAAACAAAAACAATTATCCACTGTAATTTATTGTTTTGATAAAGATATTTTACTGTAATTTGAATGCATATAAATACATTACAAATAATTAAATATTCATTCCTAAAAGCTATAGCATTTTTTTTATGTTAGAACATAACAGTGTTGGCCACCGGATGTCTCACCGAGATAATGTATTGGATTACAGTGAATAATATAGGAGATATGTCGATCGAAACCGGTTAAGGAACACCGCAGGGACAATTCGTATAAATAATAAATACAAACTTAATACATTACACTTATGCTTTACACGTTCCAAATGATGATTTCTTTTCGGGTTGTAATAATCAAATAAAGGGATCATATCTACACTAGCTCTTGGCCCCGGCTCCGCCCGCCTATCTCGATTGTCTCAGTAATAGTAGCCTATGCGTTATTTCTACGTTATATTCCTATAAACATTATTTTTTTTTTTTGTGAAAGAGAAACAAACATCCATACATCCATTCTTACTGTATACTGTACATGACTGCCTCGGTGGCATAGTGGTAGCGTATGCGACTGCTAAGCTTGAGGTCTCGGTTTCGATTCCCGGGTCGAACCTATTGTTTGTATGATCTGCAAATATTTGTTTCGAAGTTTGGGTGTTTTCTATGTATAATATGTATGTATTTACAAAAAAAAAAGTATATAAGTATTTATATCAGTTGTCTAGTACAGATAACACAAGCTCTGCTTAGCTTGGGACTAGATGGCGTTGTGTGTTAGATATCTGGCACATTTGTTATTTATTATTATTACAAGTTTTCACATTTATAATACGAGTATTAGAAGGATATGATTTACCTACATAAAGAAGAAAGAGACAAAATATAGAAAGAAAAAAGAGTAGGAACGACTGTTGTGTCTCACTGACCACTACAAAACGAAATAATCCCCCGACCAAAATAGATAAACATGGCTAATACATGGACATATTTGGCCTCACAGAAAACCGGTGTGAAATAGCGCTTACGCTACGCTTTCACCGAGTGAGTGAGGATACCGGAGGCCAATACCCCAACCCGTCCCCCCATCACCCTCCCGTTCCCCAAAAGCCGGCAACGCACTTGTGACGCCTCTGGTGTTGCGGATGTCCTTGGGCGCGGTAATCGCTTACCATCAGGCGATACGTCTGCTGGTTTGCCACATATTCAAAAAAAACAAAAATATCATTCTTCTTACATGTAACATTATCATTGGTTTTTATTTCCTAATATTTTAATTTAATTTTAAAGTCGGTTAAAATTTATAGAGATATATATATTATAAGGTATTTTTAAGTTTATCGCATCGGAATACATAATAACTTAAAACTGGCCAAAATTAAAACATTTTTTCCAAAATTTGCAGTATTAACGATTCTACTTTCTTCACTTTTTAGAAAAATAGAAGAGACAATTAAAATATAACTCACTTGTATGGAGAGAGAGAATCGAGTGTTTTAATTCGTAAAATTATCTGTAACTATCTGGTGACACGCATACACACACAGTTACCATTCACAAAAAAAACGGAAACAAAATCGTACTACAAGACAAGACAAACTACGGAAAAAGATATATTAAACACGAAAGAGCACAAATTGATAATTCACTACCTAAGAAAATTAAGGGCACAGAATCTTTCAGTTTATTTAAAAAATATTTAAAATGTCACATCTTGAAATAATTTAATCCAATGAGTGTGAATAGTCGCTAACTGGAGTTGCGCGAATTGTGCCTCACTTTTGTCGCTTCTGACGATCTCTGAATTATGTACCTACTTTTATTAATTATGTTTATTTCTTATGTGAAGAGATTTGTAAACTTTAAGAAATAAATAATTCTAATCTTGATAACTATCATTAAACTATAAGACTACCTTCATAGTCCAAAATTTAACAGTTTATCATTGATTTTTAAAATCAAAATTTTAATGACAAGCATTAGAAATAAGACAAGAAAATTTTGATTTAAAGACGGTACAAAGAAGATTTTACATAAATTTTCGTAATATTGATTCCACTTTCATCATAGTTTTATCAGCATTTAAAAAAATCTAACGAATATTATAAATGCGAATGGAGTTTTCTTGTTTGTCTGTCTCACTTTCACGCATAAACCACTTAACTGAACCTTTAAAAGTTATTTATTTAAGCTTCCTGCAATTACATTGCGTAAGGCGGACTTTATGCCATAGGCATTATCTTCCAGTCAACCTTTGGGTGGTGCAGAGCTGTGTGTAGCAGGTGTACTATTGAGTTATCTTACTTATGCAAACCTGAATCATCAGCGAGTAAACGGAGACTACTTTTTACCACTGTATACGTCGAAATAGCCACGGGATAGCAATATTTTCTTTTTTTTTTATTGAATTGTGGGCAAACGAGCAGACGTATCACCTGATGGTAAGCGATTACCGCCGCCCATGGACACCCGCAACACCAAAGTCGTCACAAGTGCGTTGCCGACCTTTGAGTAATGGGAAAGAGGAGAGGGGGAGGGGTTGGGGTATGGGCCTCCGATATCCTCACTCACTCGCTGAAACACAGCGCAAACGCTATTTCACACCGGTTTTCCGTGAGGCCGTGGTATCACTCCGGTCGAGCCGACCCATTCATGCCGAAGCATAGCTCTCCCACGGTTAGATAGTCCAATAGTTAGTAAGTTATATTTGCTTGGCCATCTCCATATCTAATTTGGTTATCGCAAAACTAACCTAACAAGGACCAGTTGGATTCGATATTAAATTTTAGACACTTCGTAAACGAACCAGTACGAACGATAATAGGGTAAATAGGTACTAAAATAGTTGTGGAGGGTTAGAATTGAACTAGCAGAAGTTATAATTTCATTATCTTTTGAGCCACAACTCTCAGTGTTCTATTAAAATACATATATTTACTACTTGCACTTACAAACTTTTATGTTCCAGGAAAGTTTAATAACTACATAATTAGTGAATCAAGTTTACAACGGAAATTAGAATTAAATCTCATGTAGATTTTTGTTTTACCTGTATAATCTTCCTACACTTTAAATCTTTTTTCTCTATTTATATAAGCTAACATTGTTTTATTCTAAAAAAGGTTTAGTGTAACCTAATTTTGTTTCTGCCTTTGTTCCTAAATTGTAAGTTCAATAACATATTCAATGTTACGCTATCTAATTATCATTTGAATTCAAAACAAAGTTCATAAAGCCCAACGGTGCTTTTAAATGGTTCACAGCATTAAAACAGACTTATAATACCACAGAATAAACAAAAAATACAAAGAACTTTGTTCATTAACCTACTTTGTTAGCACTTACATAATTGCTGTAAATCTGATTAGTGTGAAATCTTGCGCAACTTTACAACTGAACCTTTTTTGTTTCTCACTTTAGTTTCAACCGTTATATCGGTGCACGTATCGCGATCAGGGTCGTGCAATAAATCTTTCCAAAGTCATTGATACGAAATAAAATAAGAGCAATTAAGATCTCTAGTCTGTGGTCTCCACGCATAGACAAAAAAGTTATAAATTCAGTTACAACTTGTTTTTTTTGTGGCAGTGCAGGTAGGAAATTGACTGCCGCCGTCCATAATTATCTGCTACTCAGAAGCCACAAGCGCATTGCCGATCTTTGGGTTTGAAGGTGGACATGGGCCCGAAAATATCGCAGAGGATAATTTGTTCCACTGAATGTTTAGAAGCAGAAAGGTACCTGAAAAGTACACAGCGGGGAAGCGCCGATGAGTGATACACACTGACAGGCTGACGTCACGATTTAAAGAGTGTGACAGCGGTAAAAAGTTTCATTACCAATTTTCTGTCATATGTAGCACTCTCAAAGCACCAATCGGTCACAGCTTAAAGTAAATGCTATCATTTGTTTGGTTCCCACTTAAAAACGTGAAGGCTTTATCAACACTGCTTGAGGTGTCAATATTTGAAAAATAGTTTAATGCACATGTTACATTTCAGCATGATGACAGTCGAATGATTTATGTGAGGACTATCATATCCGTAAATATAGAACGAGAACAGATTTGATTATCAATATGATCATTTTTCACCTTTTAAATAAATCACCCGTCGGTAACAGTCTGACGTTTTGATCGACATTATATTAAATTTTATTAGAGTCCGCTTAAGTATTTCTTTTAGTTTGCCTTTAGACATTTCTCATCGCAAGCGTATCTAACTCGTGTCTGGACCCACAAAAATAACAATCAATCAAATAATTAACAATTATCGTCAGATAGAAATTGCGAAGACTGTTTGTTTATTCTCATCTATATCTCTCTAGAAAGATACTTTACTTTTAAATACACATTTTTAGTAGTTACTAATTTACATGTGTATTTCAAAGCGATATTAATGTTAAAACAACCCTTATTTAATATCATAGCACTAAATTGATAAATTAATGAAATCTGAAATATAGAATAGAATAGAATAGAAAACTCTTTATTAAATAAAAATAAAAACAAATATAATAAAAAATAAAAAAAAATAAAAAAATATGAAATATACTATTAGACTACTGGCCCGTGTAGAAAAATGATGGGTCATGTGAACCACCGGGTGACCTATCTAGAACAATAGAAGAGCATAAAATAATAAGATTCAGCACTATGCCGTCACTTGTAAGCTGTCCAACTGAGTGCAGGTGAGAATTCAAAAGTACCGGTAGAGTGGGTACATTTTGGTCATATATTTTTGTACGGCATTCTTACCATCGATAGATCCATGAAAAATAATAAGAAAACGCGCAGTGCCGTAAAAAAATGGTGCGCCATAAAGTCGGGTTTTTATTTTTATTTTCCGACAATTTCGAGGGTAAATTTGGTCATTTGATTTTGTACGGCATCAGTTTCATACTATTTCAATACTGCTTCTAATCCATTATTCCGCAACGCCGTACAAAAATCATGCGACAAGGGGAGAAAATCGAGGGTTGCAACCCCCTTTCTTTCCGTGGTCCAGGGGGTAATTTGAAAAAGTACGGCTTCGGTTCCAAAACATTATCTAGCATTCAAAAATACTATTAAAAATAATGCCGTCAAAAAATGATTGCTCATTTGAATATATATCAATAATTATCTTAATTTCATCGTATCCTTGATTTATAAAGCTGTAAAGTCATTTGATCCTGTACGGGAACTTTTTTTTTAACATGATATTGTAAAACTCAATTGTTATATAGTATTGCCGTTTAAAAGAAACTGTTCTAAATAAAATATAGAGAAATACAAAAACTGAAATTTTGCTAATTATTGCAAAAGTTTAAATATCATAAATTAATGAAATATAGCAGTTTTCTACATTTTATAACTTGTTTTAAATAGTATTAACATAAATAAATTAGGAAAAAATGATGCCGTACATTTTAATGCAGACCATATCTTTTAGGCTGATGAAAATGACACTACCATTTTAAGGGTACTTTATGGCCATCTGATACAGTACGGCATTAACATATTTTTGAAAAGAACAATTGATAATATGATAAAATCACTATGACGTCTAACTGAACTGAAACGGTGTGTAATATTCAAGAATTGAAACTGTCAATCCCAGTATCAACAGTTTTGTATACTTTTTGGTTTAATATATACTTCAAATATTATTGATACATTGATATAATTGATTTGTTCCATTGTAATGATGTAAATAAATCAAACAATCATTTCTTTAAAAAAATCGATATATTTAATGATGATAATAAAAAATATAGTTTTTCTTTAAATTATTCAGTATCGGAATCAGCCGCTAAGTTGTTATCGGAATCAACGTCTTGATCGACGTCCGAATTATCTTCTCTATCATTTTCTGAAACATAAATATGTTTTTGTCAAAACATAAATATAAATAAAATACTTACAGATTAAAGATTTATTTATTTACCTATGACGTCTTCATCTTCTGCGCCTGATTCCTCATCCGGTTCCGTTATGTCACAGACTTTTTGGAGGCATTCCTCGCCGTGGAACCAGTCGAAATCGTACTGACCGTCATTGACAATCCATTCATAGGTTATTGGTAACAAGGTCGACGTTATTTGTTTGTAGGCATTACACCAAATCTGTGCTATGTAGGTACTTCTCTTCATATGTTGTTTTAACTCCCGGAAACAAGGGGGAAACGACGTTGCTTCCAATTTCATAGTTGTCTTATCGTATATCGTGATGAATTTCACCTTAAATTTCGTTATATGGATTATTTCTTTTTGATTTTTTCTTTTTCAGTTTTTTTCCCCTTTGGACCAACGAAAATGTACGGCATATGAAAAAATATTATCTATGCATAAAATACTTACAAAATAAATTAATTTTATGTTGTGTCAAATCACCCCCTGGACCATGGAAAGAGAGGGGGTTGCAACCCTCGATTTTTTCTCCTTGTCACATGATTTTTGTACGGTGTTGCGGAATAATGGATTAGAAGCAGTATTGAAATAGTATGAAACTGATGCCGTACAAAATCAAATGACCAAATTTACCCTCGAAATTGTCGGAAATTAAAAATAAAAACCCGACTTTGTGGCGCACCATTTTTTTACGGCACTGCGCGTTTTCTTATTATTTTTCATGGATCTATCGATGGTAAGAATGCCGTACAAAAATATATGACCAAAATGTACCCACTCTACCGGTACTTTTGAATTCTCACCTGCACTCAGTTGGACAGCTTACAAGTGACGGCATAGTGCTGAATCTTATTATTTTATGCTCTTCTATCGTTCTAGATAGGTCACCTGGTGGTTCACATGACCCATCATTTTTCTACACGGGCCAGTAGTCTATATATTTAAAAAGAAAAGTTTATAATATTTATTTTAGAATTCAGATTTGTATCATCCCTATTTAAATAACGTAAACGCCAGCGACTGTTAAACGGTATTATCCATATATTTATACGTTTTTCCGTGAGAGAGCCACGCTTCGGCATGAAAGAGCCGGCTCGACCGGAGTGATCCACGGCCTCACAGAAAACCGGTGTGAAATAGCGCTTGCGCTGTGTTTCACCGAGTGAGTGAGGATACCGGAGGCCCATAACCCACCCCTCCCCCATTCCCTCTCCCCATCCCCCAAAGGTCGGCAACGCACTTGTGACGCTTTTGGTGTTGCGGGTGTCTATGGGCGGCGGTAATCGCTTAACATCAGGTGATGCGTCTGCTCATTTGCCCATTATTCAATAAAGAAAAATAAACCTGAAGCAAACATTTTATACTTCTGCTTACGAAAAATGTGTATACGGAACAGTTTGAAATTTTGCATAGTCAAAGTTTATTATGAGGAGTGCGTAAAGCAAAAATATTATACCCCTATCTACGAAAATTGTGTGTACGGAACAGTTTGAAATTTAGCATAGTTATATTAGCAAGTTTATTTGGAGAAGTGCAAAAAACTAAAAGAATAACAAAACGAAATGTATTATGGTCAAATTTTGACCACTGCACGACCACTAGTATATTTTTTACATGTACCCATACATATAAAGTGACTCTACTCTGCCTGATAGAAAGCATAAGCAGAATCCAATACTGGTGGACACCATACTCATTGCAAATGCAACAATACAACTTGTGATGCTTGCTGAAGTGCTGAATACACAACTCACACATTTAATCCCATCCTAATCTTTAACTATGAAGAGAATGTGTGTGAATGGTGACCAGATTGCTGATAAACACACTAAATACATACAAATCTATATATATAAAAAATAATTGCTGTTCGTTAGTCTCGCTAAAACTCGAGAACGGCTCGGCCGATTTAGCTGATTCTGGTTTTAATGTTTGTCGTAGTCCAGGGAAGGTTTAAAAATGCTCGGAACTAAAAAAAAGTCGAGCGGAGCACCAGTGAAGAATGTTACAAAAACAGGGGAAAGTTTTTACGCTACGGGCAATAGGAGACGTAAACGAGGTTGCGTGGGTCAGCTAGTTATAGATAAAATACACCTAGATACAGTAAAAATGAACGCACATCTACTTTTCTAACAGTTTTTTTTTTCTAGATAATTAAAAAACCCACAACCTCTGACTTAGCGGTCCATAGGGTCATCAAATTATATAATAATAGACTAAAAAACATTACTCACTTATCTATTAATAAGAGATTACTGATGTCATCTCCACTAAGCCAGTAAGCGCATTATATCATAGAAGAAAGTTTTATTTATTTGTTGGGGCAACAAGAAACCTTTCCTCGGATTAACATGAGCCCTTTTACATGATAGGTATGTAAAATCCACACAGAAAAGGTCGTAACAAATCCTCATCACGCGAACACTTTCCCAAGAGATTAGGGTCAGCTATAGTCTAGTACGCTACCCTGATGCGGTTGACTCATACAACAACCAAGCTGGTTTTTTTTTTAATATGAACCAATTTTAATTTTTGTGACGGCACTGTTTTAGACTACTCAATTGAGCAATATAGTTCAATGTATATTTGAACAAAGTTTGTAATGGAAATGATTAGCTGTAATCATTATATTTTCTGAGATGTTTTATAATATTCCTTTTAAGGAGGGAGACATAGATATTTATTTACGATACAGTCAATTACCCTATTGGTGTTTTATATCTATAAAACTACACTTTCACCAAAAGCGTTCCGATCCTATTTTCGACTAATTTAGACGTCTGTAAATTTCTCGTAAAAGTAAAAACATAAAAAATTATCAAAACCGGATTTTTCACAAGTGTTAAATTATCACTTTTAGGTAGTTTCTTCATACGTTTACAACATTTTACATAACAGTTGTAATTCACCTTCAATTAATTTTCTACTAGACACAAGTTAAGTCATCAACACCTCTTAGTTTCTATACAAATGATAAGTTACGATAATACCTACTAATTTCATAGATCGTTTCACAGGGACAGTGAACAATCGCACGAGGCTGAGTTTCGGCTATCCGAATGCCGAAACTTGTTCGCAATAATTCGGAGAACTTTTGACAAGTTCCTAGCCACTGTTATTAACAGTTTCAAGCACTTACGTAGTACCTATCTATTGTGTGCAATGTTGGTAACGTTATGCTTCATTTTGTTACGTTAAACCTTACCCAAATACGGCGGCGTTTATGTTAAATCTTGACATGTTCAAATTAAATTTGCTTTTAAATCTGAAAGTGCATATCATTGTCTGATATAGGTTCGTATATGGTAATAGGTAGGCTAATGCAAAAGATATTGTATCTAAATTATTCGACAAATGATCTTTATTATATTTTTTTAATATAACTACGTCAACATTTTCATACTAATTATATGAGAAAGCTAACTTAGTTTTCTCTTTTATTCTAATAAAATATTTGGATTATTACCAATATTTTGAACAGGTATTTATATCTTTATATCTACCAGTGAACTGTTAAAGGCTGCTCCTCTGCCTCTTATTATTTTGATACGTTTAATCTAATTTACTTTTATATTATAGCAGTACCATTTTAGTAGATCAAATATAAATTTCCAACGTGCAACAAAATATAATAGAACTAAGCACATAACGTTGTTTGTGTTATTTAATGTCTTAACTTTACGCCCGTCAAAAGTTAAGACATTAAAATTTTAATAGAACAATAATAAACCTTTCTAGCTTAATAAATGAGCTATTTGCTTTCTTATATTCATCATTGATTAGTTTTAAATATAAACCAAAAGACAAGACTTATTAGCCAGACATATAAAACCGACGGTATCGCGAAGATACCGAAAGATTAATCATTCATTAAGCAGTGATCGGCAAACTTGCAATCCGAGTCGATCTAATACAAAGTTTGTTCATTTGGAGGAATAAAGTAGATAGAGCCGTATATTGTTGAACAAAATTATCAATGATAAGCTTTAGACAGCGTTATTTAACTCCACAAAGTGTTTGACTTAATACGTCGGAAGAGTTTTCAGCAGGCTTTCAACGAAACGGTCGTTTAGTAAACTTTAAGTGCGCAGCACTACCCGTATATACCCATAGTTCACGTTTAATCCTTTCATATAAATAAACATCATTCTTGTATCACTGTGAAACACCAAAAGCAAAATGTTAAATATGTTTTGCGAACTGTTATCGTGAACCAACGCTGCCAGCTGAATGTACGTACATTTTTATTAAAATTTTCAACTCGACAACTTTTGCCTCTTAAAATGAAATAAATGGAAGGGTATTTTATCGTTGCAAGTGCTATTTTGTACATAAATTTAATTCAAAATATCGTAAATTGATTGTCGAGAAACAAATGTACCCCTTGCATATTAATGAGCGTACGCGCCGAACCTTTGATTGATTTTAACTCGTTGTTAATGTTCTGATTTGAATTCTTGAGAGATATCACTGGTTGTTCATTCTGTACAAATTATTCGAAGGAAATTCACTGTACAATAATGGATTTCTGGAATGTCCGTTAGATTTACATAGTTTCTAACGATAAACTTTTATATAAGTACTATATATATAAACATACTTTTGCCAATACATAAATAATTCACAAAAAACACAAAAAACAAAAATAGGATATCTTTTTAAAGGGAAAAAATCCAAAGGGTCATGCCCTTTGGATTTTTGAACAAACGTGTAATATATACAAGCATCGTTACTTGTATATATTACACGTTTGTTCTTTGTTTTATGGAATAGGGGGCATACAAGCAGATGTATCGCCTGATGGTAAGCGATGACCGCCACCCATTGACACCCGCAACACCAGAAGCGTCACAAGTGCGTTGCAGGCCTTTGGAGGATGAAGAGGGGTTGGGGTATGGGCCTCCGGTATCCTCACTCATTCGGTGAAACACAGCACAAGCGCTATTTCCCATCGGTTTTCTGTGAGGCCGTGGAATCACTCCGGTCGACCCAGCCTTTTTATGCCAAAGCGTGGTTCTCCCACGATTGTTCTTGTCACTACGATTGTTGTTGTTTCACGACTGTCAAATCATCATTATCATCAGCCTATCGCAGTTCACTGCTGGCTTACTTAGGCTAGACTAGTTAAAGTACGGGTGGATCCGGTCGTGTTAATAACTGCAGTTCCCGGACCCCTCCCTTCTCAGGCGCAGAGTGGCACACCGTGTGTTTTTAGTCGGCCCGATTCCGACACACCCCGGCGGGGTGACGGCCCGTGGGGGATTCCACACGTAATAAAAAAAAGGCTACGTAAAGTACGGTACGTTGACGCTTTTATAGGCTTCTCCAATTGCACGCCACTTCGATCAATTAAAAAAATAATACATAAATAAATAGGTTTCACAAAATGCACAAACTGAAGTTTTACGTCCTGGAGAAGAAATTTAGTATAAAACTTAATAAAACTAATGTATTTTTAATGATGCACCGTCGTTTCAGAATTGTGGGCTCGAGGGCCCATTAAATGTTACAAAATATACATAACTCGCGGGCACATTTCAATTAGCAGCTGGAACTGAGCACAGGCGCCTCGATGCCGTTCTCTATCTTTAACAGTCCCAGCGTCGTTTCTAAATTTAGACAAGAGATGACAATCTTCTAAAATTGATGTCAACGTGACCTGGCTGATAATTTTAGGGTCAATTAATATAAATTGAACTTCAAACACCATTATCATTTCATATAATAATATATAAGGATGTATAGCTAATGTATGACTTGCATTGCCGGCTTAATATCCGTTATCGGTAATAATAGTAATAATGAATATTTCGTATATCTAACACACAACGCCATCTAGTCCCAAGCTAAGCAGAGCTTGTGTCATGGGTATTACAATTAATGAAAATACTATTATTTTGTAAATACATACATATCATACTTGGAAAATACCCAAACTCCGAAACAAATATTTGCAGATCATACGAACATTTAGTCCGACCCGGGAATCGAAACTAGTTAAGTGCTAGCAGTTTGGCGACGTTTTCTGAGTGTAGAATTTAAAACGTTGTAAGTAAATATTATTTAATGTATCATTTTTGCATGTTTTTAAATGCATTATACCTCTTAAAGCTATAAAACAAGCATTGTACGAGTACGAACCTGCGTAAATATCAAGTTTATTTTCTAGACTCATATATTTGAAGCTAAAGTTAAGTGTTCCATGTTCGATCTCAGTGAGGGCAAGCAAGACCCACCGCGTCGGGTTCCTTTCACGCTGAATCGAATCGTAAACTATGGATATCCAATTTATGGACCCAATGCTGCAACCCATTCCGGTCCAGGCAAATTTACGACAGCAGTTCCTCACGAATACGACCATCAAGTCGGCCACATCTAATAAACAAGTCACGAATGTAACTTGTATGTTATACAAAGTATTTACAGGTAACGTGTCAAAGGTATAGCAGGTGATGCTAGGTCTGGTCAAATTCGATTTATAGGCGGTTGGAGCCAGCTTTTGTGATTTTACGACACCCTAAAATCATCAAACTCCAATAAGCATTACTAATAATGCAGGGCTACTCATAAAAATACCTCCTGCGTACTAGTGAGTGCTTCGCCCGCGTGTATGTCGGACTTCGCAGTAATAATTTTTCGGGTAATTACTTAGCCTATCTCACTCTTAAATAATGTGACTGTCAATTGGTAAAATAATTTTCAAAATCGTTTCAGTGGATACAACCTGAAAAACTCACAAACTTTATATCTTCATAATATTAATATAGCGTAACGTTGTAAATATCCCATGGTAGAATAGGGTTTAAGAAATAAAATAAATGTAACGTTGTTAGCCAAATGGAAAAAAAGGAAAAATTGTATCTTGGTGTCATGTTACAAAAAAATGCAGAAATAAATTATTTTGGATATTAGAATATAAAGTAAATAAGTACACAGCAAAGTGATTCCTTCGAAAAATCCAGCCTTTATACTTTTGATTCGTTATAAACACTACCATCCTAATGAGTTAGTAAGTAAGTTACCCAACTTGTCTCTGACAAAAATTGACACTGAATAGATGTGTCAGTTACTGCTCTCAGTTAGTACTGTTTAACTGCTCCCTAAATAACCTTTATTTTACGACTTCGTAACGAATTGCAGCTTCCTACTGTTAAGTCTCTAAGTCAAGTCATATACGGACAAGCAAACCAACAATAAACGTACAACACTTTGGTGGCCATACAATCAGTATTCTCATTCATTCAATCTAAATTTATGTCCCGAGTGATATTAATAAATTAATGTTTTAAATTATCTTATTGAATAACCCAACATCGTGTTAATGTGAAAATTATACAGAATATTATAGATATAAGTTCAGAATACAATCACAGAGTATCCCATTATGGTAATACTTTAAATAAGCCATTATATCAGAGAAGATTGCAATTAGAAAATATAATGATGGCCATAAGATCATGATGAAATCATGGTTCACGACGATATATCACACCCACGATAGAAAACTAATTATTGTATTAAGTCCATTCTATCAACAACATTCAATCGTATGAGCGAGGAATGCGTAGGTTACACGTTTAAACTACAAAACATAATAAATAAATCTATTATATTATGATGCCTTTACACTGAGGGGGTTTCCATTTAACATTTTGTTTTAACATTGGCCATTATACGCAGTGTTCGGATTTATAATTTTATATAAATAGGCGATTATTATATAAATAAAAGAGAAATAAATGTCAGGATAGCTTTATAAGTCTGTGGATTAGAAATGTTATTTGTTAATGTAATTTTTTTACTTCAATTTGCCATAGTGTGAATTTACCCCAACTTTGTATCATATAATGTGATAATTTATTTTAACACAGATGTCCATGTCTTTGTAGTAAACTGGCACGGGCCAGATCTGTCTTTAAATATTTAGACAGAAAAAAGTAATCCAAGGCAAGCACAGTTTACCGAATTCCTAATTTAAAAGTTTATCTTTTCGTGCTGGCTTCGTCACTGATTAAAAGGAAAAATTAAGCCATGTAACCTACTTCACGACATTTTGTCATTGTTGATTTTTTATAGAAATACTTTACGTGGAAGGTAATTTTATCTAAGAAAACATTAGTAACATATCAATTCACCATAAATTGCATGACAATTTATCATTACCATCCTCACTTTTGAGGGGGGACGCCATGACTTCCAAAAAGACCAGTTGAAAGCACCCTGTAATCATGATTGATCTTTAAAAGAACGTAAGCTCATCTCGTTGGTAAACTTCCTTCGATATTTTCCTTTAATACTTACGGCTTCTATAAAACGATTGTTTAATAAAAGGAATGATTTTGTCCTTGGCGATTTCGGCCACAGCGGCTAGTCTCAACGGGGACTAGCCACAACTCAAGTGTGTGCGCAAACAGGTGCACTCTCTGTTCCTTCACTCTCATAATCCGTTGGAACGGTTATCCGACACGACCGGGGAGAGGTCAGGCGCTTTACGACGGCGACGGCTTTACGAGCTCTACGAGGGCAAGGGGGTTCAGACCCCAACTTCCAAACTCCGAGCTGTTATTAAGCATTTCTTTAATCAGAAAAACTCAACACTTTTTGGTCCGACCCGGATTGAAAACCGAGACCTCTTCATCGGCAGTCGCATATGCCAACCGCTAGACCAACGAGGCAGTCATAAAAGAGAAATAAATCTCAGGTTGCTAAGTCTGTGGATTAAAAATGGTATTTGTGGGTTATGATTTTTTTTTATTGATTATGATGAACAACTTGTCCTAGACATAAAAGTTAGAAGATAGAAATAAAACAAAATACGGAGGTGTAAATTGTACAAATTAGTAATATCTAGTTCTAGCCACGAACTGACGATGAGTCTTATCGTTTATTTATAGTCATGTGGTGGAATAGCGACACTACGGCGCTAATGGTTCTAAATCTGTTGTTCGAAAATTATATAAACTACACTCAAAATCACTAAAATTAGTTTTGTCCTATCTAAAGACGTTCTAAATGTTAATAAATATTAAATAAAATTTAGACATGTCACACTAAAATAAACATTACCTAAATACACGAAAACAAAAAAATCATTTTAAATCGCTTTACTAAATTAGAAGAATTTAAGATAACTTGAAAGAAAGAAACAATTTTAAATTAGGTACAATTATTAGGTTATTCTGTTTGCACTCAGATGATCGGATATAATATTGCATTTGGACAAAAGAAAACACACGCCTCATCACAAATTATTGAAATACATATTAACTAATGCCCTGATATAATATATATTCTTTAATTCTAGAATTAAACTAATGCCCACTTTACTTAAAAAATCTAAATTAATTACACATATTATTTTAGAAAAAATAAATCTGAGAATAAATATTTGTTGTTATGCAACAAGTTATACTTAAATATGAAACAAATATGCCGTTTAATATTTAAAAAAATACATAAGTATTAGGTATAAACAAAATTTTCAGGGATGAATATACTAAATTTGTTTTTTAATCAATGATTTTTAAACAATTTTCAAATACCAATACCTACTTTCGAGACAATACAAGATATAACAATAATGATTTTAGTACAAATAGGAATTCTGCTTCAAATCACAAACATGCAAATAAAATGCATCTCCGTTTACATGCCGTTGACATACTGCTCTAGTATATTGACCCACCTTTTCAACAATGACTGAACTGAATAGCTTGGGGTTGCTATAAGCTTCACAGTTTTAGATGATACCAGTTTCGAACCACAAACTACTCACACTAAAACCAATTTCCCACCTCATTGTTCTAAAATTGCGTCCTGCTACGTTCCGTCGTCCAATCGACTCGCACATTGACAAACATTGAAAAATAAAATTGATATTGGAAAGAATGCTTCGAAATATATAGGAACATTTGGTAATCTTTATAAACTGTCATATTTTAAAGGAGGATAATAACGCACCAGATCTCAATTGCCCGATACAATTAGGACCTAAGCAATGGCTTTAAATCCGGGTATTACGTCTCATTTATTAATAAATATAAATTATTTTAACAGTAGGAAACCAGCACACTCTCGTTATATCAATAATATTAAGCAATAAAACGTATTCATGTCTAGTTTATTTAAAATTTCATGAGCGTCCAAATAGATATATTTTAAGATTTCAAAACTAACTAATAAAATTTGAACCATTAGTCGTCCGAATATAAATGACATAGATACGTTTTACTAGAAACAGAAGTTTATAAAAATAACTATGATTTACATTTTTAACGTTCGGACATAATCGGGACGGAGTAACACCTGACCTTCGTCAGAAAACACGACAGGCCGACAGGAACAGGACTCGATGTGATAAATGAAAGTAAAGCTATTTCAATTTATAATCAGGAAAGGAATTTTCTAAACGAGTTTCATTTTTAATCAGTAATGTATACAATACTAAAATGTTATGATCTCAGTTTTATTTTCGGTTGGTAAAACAACTTCAAATTAGAAGCGAACAAATAGAATGATTTGCTCCATTTGAGTAAAATAGCAGTTGAATTTTAAAATAGAGGTAAAGATTTTCGTCCCAGGGCAGCCATTTAATGTGAGAAGTATCTAGCTAGACGAAATAACAAAAAAGAAAACACGAACTGGTTTCAACCTACAAGCGGAGAAAAAATTAATGAACGAACGATAGCCAAAAAAGAATACTAAACTAAACGTTTATTTTATATAATAAAATTTGTTAACATAATAGTTGTAAGGTCTCCTCAGTAATATAAAAAAAAAGTTGTAAGAAAAAGATCTCGGCTTAACCTCTGCTAAATGAAAATTGACGAAAATATCGGGTACCATTTAAAAAAAATGCTGAAGTTGAAATTAATCCTTATAATGAGTAAACTCCTAACAGAATTGTGTAAAAAGTACCAGTTGTAGAGCGATAGTTGACCTCATAGCAAT
This sequence comes from Spilarctia lutea, assembly GCA_916048165.1. NCBI lineage: Eukaryota > Metazoa > Arthropoda > Insecta > Lepidoptera > Erebidae > Spilarctia > Spilarctia lutea. The sequence continues at coordinate 11,093,161 of OU696475.1, read as the reverse complement.
ATACAGACGATTCCACATCTAACCACCGCCGCCTCTGTTCAGAATGGAATCAATTTTACAGTACAATTTCATGAAGCCGGTCTCGACAGGCTGACAGCCACTCGACTGGACTATGAATACAAGTTAACGGATCACTAAAACGACCAAATATTCCTGCTCTATATCTATGGTAGTTTATGGGGCGTAACTTTTTGTCAGACATGAATATAATAATTTTACAATCAACAGCTCTTAGATAAAATCATAAAACATCTATATAAATATGTATATATGAATCGTCAAATGTGTTGCTAAGCGAAATTCTCATGAACCGTTTGACCAATTCGTTTATTATTTTTTTATTTTTTTAAGGCACATAAAATGTTCTTATAAAGAGATAAAACGTAAAAATTGCTTGGAAAATAATAAAAAACAAAGCTTATTTATTTTTTCAATTGGACTTTGACCGGCCTATATTTTTGGATAGAACGAAGTCTGTCGGGGGAGCTATTTTAATATAAAATAGTTGACACCAAAGAAATAGCGAATCATTCGTAATTAAAACAACCACATATTATAAAATATAACTAACTCCGATACTAATAAATTGGTATTATCATCATCTTCCCTCCTTATTTTCAATGTGATTTTTTTTTCCATTCTCTTTGATCCTCGACGACTGCCTCGGTGGCGCGAGTGGTAGCGTAAGCGACTGCTGTGCTTGAGGTCTCGGGTTCGATTCCCGGGTCGGTCCAAATGTTTGTATGATCTGCAAATATTTGTTTCGAAGTTTGGGTGTTTTCTATGTATAATATGTATGTATTTACAAAAAAAAAGTATATATGTATTTATGTCAGTTGTCTAGTACCCATAACACAAGCTCTGCTTAGCTTGGGACTAGACGGCGTTGTGTGTTAAATTGTCCGAAATATTTATTATTATTATCCCTTGACATTATATGTCAGACAATCCCACATTTCATTATTCAAAATTCAACACCAGCCTACCATGAGAATATAATCGTTTCTTTTGTTTTTCTAGATTGAACACACACATACCTACACATGATGATGTATGTGACCTGCAATTGAAGACATAACATAATATCATTGCAGCTTTTAATCAAGAGAATGCAAAGCAAACAGTCAGACAATTACATATATACAACTGTGCAGCAAACGTCAGTTTAATTGATATAACTCCCACATAACTACTTTTATATGAGAAGTGGCGCCAGTCGGATAAAGGTTCTAAATAGAATAAATAATTATTATACCTATTCATTTGTATCGATAACGGCGATCAACATTAATTAATACATTTTAGACAGAGAAGAGAATAGGTTTGCGAATAGGATCTTCATGTAATTTTGGATACAGAAGTATTAGTATACGATCAGGGAATACTATACATACAGAAAGAGAATAATAACAAAATATGAGCGAAACTGATACAAAAAGCAAGCCCTAAAGCCAATAAGTGTAAGTTTTTCTTAAGTAACAATCGTATTGTACTTAGATACATCCAGTACTTATGTCAAAGAACTGTAGGTATACCTCTCGAGGGAAAATAGGCTATACATTTCTACGTTCTATATGAGGATTAAAGCGCAACGTTGCCCTCCAGTTCACCCGCCTTATACGTAAATTAATTTTGTGCTGTGGGCTGTGATCAGCCAACCGTGAGCCTCACGATAATCATTCCGATCTTGGGTTCCACTATATATACACATTCGCCGAATAATGCCGAATAATTATTAACCATGTTGGGCATTACAAAAATAATACGAAATTAGTAGGTTTTATCCTCATCATTTGTTATAGACTTAGAAACTTTAGAAAGAAAAAGGTCAATAGGTAGTATAGAAAGTGGTTGGAAAGTCCCCTAAGCTGGCAATTACGAATAGCGCGGTGCAATGCCATTTGCAAGAGATTTACGATTGCAATCAAACATCATACAGCGTCATTTTTCAACATCAATATCCTAGGCGATACAGTTTGTGACACATTAATTTGGTACCGGGTGCGGGGCGAGAGTAAAATTTCCGACTCTCGGTCCGCCTAGTTTGGGGTCGTGGCAATCCCGTGATCGTTTTTTAATAACGAAACCGCACCACGTCTTAAATCCGAGGGGCTTAATGCACTTAACAACATTACAATCAATTTATTTCACATGGCTTCTCAATTATTAAGTTGATTATAAGTCAGTCCAATCGTTTGATTTCAGATAAAGATAAAAAACTGAAAACGTTTTGATTGTTTCTCATAATAAAACAAAGTCACACATTTGCCCTTTTTTCCTTTTTTTTTCTCCGTGCGGAATTCCCCTCGGATACCTCCTACTGGTGGCATGTCGGACTCGAACCTACTAAAACCGCACGCCGTCTTGGGTACTAGGAGCCCGGGAACCAGGTGTACCCTAGTAAGGAAAACCCTGGAACCTCTACGACCTCGGGCCACCTACCAGTTTGTAGGTGGCCGCCGACTGTGTGGGAACCCCGATGTTCCCTTTACTATCCCCACACATTTACCCTGACATAAGATAAACGGACACATATCTACTCGTGGAGAAAAATGATTTTTAGTATTCCAAAAGGAAGTTCAGTTTAAACCGGTTATGATTAACGATTTGACTTATTCATTTGTCTTTGTTTGTTTTATCAAAAACAATCAAAAATAAGCTTGTGTTCCGGCGGCGGTCGGCGACGGAAGCGTGGTAAACGTGCAAAGCAGTGATTAACGATCAGACCACGCCAGCTTGAAAATGAACCCTATTACTGAACCAAGTTATCGTCGATCCCGAGAAAGTAAACCCTCTAATTGCTGACCTTAAGTCGCCCCTAGAGAATTTACAGCCTTATAATGTAGCCGACTGTCTCACTGGGGAGATGTGCGGGGTACGACAAATATTTTAAGCATGTCAGTCAAATGGGCTGGCCTACAACCTTAAAGGCGTTTCCAGTATTTTATTTCGAAGCTCTACTTTTTATGTATAAAATGTTCTAGGTTAAGCTTCAAGGTAAAGTGATATTACAAAAATATTAGTACCTACATTCTTTGTATAGAGGTGCCTCAAACAACAAAACAGAGGTGGAGTCCAGCTCAGATTCTATCATTCAATGTTTTCACGTGATTCATTATACCTGCATCGCAGCCAACACTTTATAAAATAACTCTGAATGTATTTATTTGGGTATGGAAGCGCATTCAGCGCCGGACACAATACTTTTATTGCGCAAGATAAATCTTTGTTACAATCGGATTTGTTTAATATGAATATCGAATGAACAACGTGTAGTGACTCAGCGATGAAACAGCAGTATTTTCGTAGTCAGCAGAGTGCGGACTTCCAACAAGCGATTACACACCATAATTTTGTTGTCAGCCACAACACAAAAGTTCATTGTAAGGCTTAATTGAGTGGGTCAAAGCAGAAACACACATAATTGTACCTGCAATACAAAGACAAAAGCCGTTGGCATATCCCAACATCGCCGTTATTTAAAGAACCTAGTTAAAAATACAATACTCGATATACATATGATTGCCTGTTCTTGAAACATGGTTTAATTCTACAAAAGGCCTACTACGACGGCAATCAAATTATATTCAGATAAAATTCGTTTCAGAACAAAGTAGGTACATTAATTCACAGCTAGTGAATGATAAAAGTTATATTATAAGCTACATGTGTTTTGTACTGAAAATACCTTATCTGTTTGTTTGTCCGAACCAGATTAGCGAATTCTAAAATAATAATGAGTGATATGTAAACTCTGATAGGTAATGTGATAAAATGTTAAACACTGCACGGTTGGCCGAGTGGTTTCAGCGGTCGCCACGCCGCTTGCTACTGCGCCAAGTGTCTTGGGTTCAAATCCCACGCGGTACAACACTTTGTGTGATCCACGAATTGTTGTCCCGAGTCTGGATATTCTTTGTGTCCGTTTCATGTATGTTTGTAAAGTTCCCCACGACACAGGATGTTTATTCCTAATGTGGGAGTTGTCTTTTAAAAAAAAAAAAACTTGTAGCTTTACTAGCAGACCCACGCAAACTCGTTTGCGTCTTCTATTGCCCGTAGCGTTAAAATTTTCCCCCGTCTTTGAAACATTCTTCATTGGTGCTCCGCTCGTATTAGTAGTAGCGTGATGATATATAGCCTATAACCTTCCTCGATAAATGGACTACCCAACACTGAAATTATTTTTGAAATCGGACCAGCTGTTCCTGAGATTAGCGCGTTCAAACAAACAAACTCTTTAGCTTTATTATTAGTACAGATTATATTTTAAACTACCCGAGTCCCGCGGTTATTGTTGTACCTTTACAACCGCGGGGCAAGTTTGTCCAAAAAAGTAGCCCAAGTTTATCCTTATTACATCAGCTATCTGCCGGTGAAAGTCTCGTTAAAGTCAGTGCAGCCGATCCAGAGATTTTTCATCAGTTGTCTAGTACTCATAACACAAGCTCTGCTTAGCTTGGGACTAAATGGCGTGATGTGTTAGATGTCCGGACACTCCAATTTCATTTATTTAAATATATGTATGTATAGATAAAAATAATGTACCAATCAAAATTAAAGACTTTAAAACATCGTAACGACTATTGTTATCGTTAGGTAAAATGAAAACAAGTTAATGAGAAAACCCATTTTAAAATAAAATTATAAAAACCTTCTATCCTTTTTGTTAAGCGATCTTTTAAGTTCCAGACCGTTTGCCGGTTCTAAATGGATACACCATTTTCTTCTAGAGTCTTTACTGTATACCGAAAAAACTATTTTTAACTATTTTACCTTGTTCCAACTTTATAATCAGAAGTGAGGTGCGGTTCAAATAAAAGCAAATGTTATTTCGTGATGCATAGGTCGAGTGGATAGTGGGAGGTGGGAGTGCACCGCACTTGGCTCCTTACCAAAATGTATCAAAGCTAGATTTATGTGGGTCTGCGACGAAGGCTGTGATGGTATCGGCATTCGACGCGAAAACTGCGCGAGCCGAACAGCCGCTTCTCCCAGCACGTATTACTCTTCATAAAATTCTCAAGATCAATAATTAAATGAACAGCCTCCATCTGCTAACTAAATACAGTGCATCAATATCTCGACGAAAAGTAAAACTGTTTTTGGAAATGTTAAAATAAGCTCTCCGATTACACGCCACTTCGTTCGACACTCGGATTCTCGCATCTGGTTGTGACACAAATCAAAATAAGTCACAACTTGCTCTTTTAAAATCCTTAGAATAGTATTATTCATATTTAAAAACAACTACATTATTAATTAATTAATAAACCAATCGGGCATAAAATAAATTAAAGAACATTAAATTGTTCATTAATTGATCTATGTTGTTTCATTTCAACATCAGGCATGACCCATTCTCGATAACTCTTAGTTAAGAAATCTAACTGACCACTAACTTTGGAATATCTTATTTGTAGCGGAGAGTTCCAACAAAATGGGAATTAAATTATTAATAACAGCAATTTAGGGCTAAACCCAGACGTATAACGCCTGCCTAATTAAACCGCTACAATGTAATAAAATACTTCTTCATTCAACTCCCTTAATAATCTTAAAAAGCTTTACATCTTTCTAAGGATTAATAAACTTTTAACTACTTATAAAAAACTTCATAAAGGCAAGCAATATAACTGCTGTTATCTGTTTTTATTGCCGCAGTAATCAAGCTTTCACGTTCCAAACAGCGTTAATAATCCATTTCTAAGTATATAAAAAGGGTATATTCAAAGTAGGAGATAGTTTAAAATATATCAAATATAACATATTGTTACTATTATGGCAGAGCGTGACCTCATAAATTTCAAATATGAACGTTCTTCACGCTCCTATGATCGAGAAAATAAATGGATGCACAATTTTTCGTGTTTCGTTGGGGCGTTAAATTATGCGTTTATCATTTAGGGATGTTTACAGTGAGCATCCCGCGGGTTAAAATTGAAACAACTGGAGCGGTGCCAGGAGTTTGGGACTGTGACTACTGCGAATCATACATGTCACAATACTGTTCTGTATAATCATTTTTAAGCGAGTTTTTAGTTTAGTTTCTTAGGTATAACTCTGTGTTTGTGGTATGAAGCATGTATTAAGTCATTTTGTCTTTGCTGGCTAATAGTTTCACCATGTTCGTCCGTCCGTGCGTCGTAGAAAGATGAATCTTTGCATGTGTATTTATCATTTCGATAAAGTGCTAAAACAAAATCACGAAATACATTTTGTTTGGGGTAACTTTCTACGCGTAAAGTGGGGATGATGATTTTTCTTGTCTCTACTTCATAGTGTGGGGTATAATTACATAGGTCTTTGGGGTTTTTGGTGGTTTTCAAGATGATTCTTTCTTCTTATATCATCAGCTACCTAACAGTGAAAGTCCCATCAAAATCGGTCTAGCCGTTCCAGTGATTAGCCGAAACAAACAGACAGACAGACAAAAGTTGTAAAAAATGTTATTTTGGTATATGTACCGTGTAAGCAGTTACCGAGTTAATATTACAAACAGACACTCCAATTTCATTTATTTGTATAGATAAGACATGGTCTCCATAATAAAATTAGAACACGGTTCTTAGTTGGTAAATATATATATTGAAAATGAACATCAATGATTACCGTGTGTAGAATTGAGTCTTATATAAACAAGTCAGCACTCAATAATGGTCTATTGCGTATTAAGTCTATTGTAAACCGTCTTTTTTCCAAAGTTCAACGTCTTTAAATTAATATTGCGGTTACCATCGCGTGATAAAGCTATTAATAACCGTCAAACGAGCGAGACAATTGATGCCAATTATAAAACTATTCTATTTGAAATTCCAGACAATTCATCCTCAATAGACAGATGACAGTAATATTGCATGTACTGACTCTGAAACTCTCATATTACTACTACGTAATTGGGATACTAAAACGTTTACTAAGTGCTGAAGTCATTGGAAAGATCTATTAAATATTCTAGGCACGGAGAAACAAACGACAGAGCAAATGTGACGGGTTATCTTAAAGTAACTATCGTTGACTCTATCATTTCCGTTAGATATCCCTATCGTTTTGCGAACAAGTAACAAAACCCGATGCGGAATGGCACATTCACCACGAACGTACATACACAAACCAGTTCTCGGAAGAAAGGATCGCGAAACAGAAATAACTTCGAGACACTGTTCATCGAACTTGTGTCATGTCCACTTACTGAGAAAAAAACATAAGAGATTCGTTATAATTATTGCGATGTAGTGAAGTAACAGTTTGTTTGCAATATTTATGAAAAATTGGCTTTCGTAAAATTTGTAGGTAGATAATGTCTAAGTTATCCAAAGTCTGATCAATTATATAAAATTAGCTGAACCCGGCGGTGCTACCCGCGGTACGATAATAACCGCCGGCAACGCCGCGAGGCGAAGCTAGTATATTTATAATTTGTAGCCTATGTGTTATTTTGATGTATCCTAGGTACTATGATATTATAAACGCGAAAGTTTGTAAGTATGGATGGATGGATGGGATGGATGGGTGTTTGTTACTATTGGATTAAGCTCACAAATCAGAATAACACATAGCTACAATTTATAAAGATATAGCTTCGCTTCGCGGGGTTGCCTGCGGTCATATTCGTACCGCGGGTAGCACCGCGGGGTTCAGCTTGTAAGTGTAGTATTTGCGTGAAAGAGCAACAAACATATTCACTTACATACTAACAAACTTTTGCGTTTATAATATTAGTAGGATATTTAATGCATTTTTAATACTTACTAAACTTGACGTCGACAGGTTGCTTTATAATAATAACATCATCACAAGTAGAATAAACGTAAATCAAGCTTGAAGGCATCATATTAAAGTTACAAACTTTTGGAAACTTAGTAAGTTTAGTATAATGCCTTCAGTTTGCAAATTTTATTACAAATATCATTACCATCGCATTAACCTGTAATGTGTATATTAGCTATAACCAATTTAATGTTAGAGAGACATAGAACTCGAAAGCGTATAGCATCTAGCTACAAACCTGTAACAAATGTATAATAATAGGTTATGTTTCAATGGAATCTATCGAGTACGCGTATATGATTCATATCGGTATTTCATCACGGTCCAATAAAACACTCGAACCGGGTGCAATTGCAGCTCACAACAATTCTGCTAGGTTCACTTATTTGACTTTATTTGTGGCGTTTGTTTCTCGCGCGGTGCACCCGGTCGTTGGAGCACGTCCAACAGTTTTACACAATCATTCCACTCAACTAAGCGTTCCCATAAACACAAGCCGGCGGGTATGAATTGCACAAAAAATTCAAAATAATTGCCAATTTATTGTTTGTGTTGCTTTTACGCATATTATAAAACAATCTTTTTGTACTTTATTTTAGTGAATAAACTTAGTAGCTACCGAAATTTGAGATTTAAAACGAATTAGGAAAGTGTTAGCCACCTTACATTATAAACATATTTATTGTTAAGCAAATTTTGTAGTTTTATTTTGATTCAACAAATCTTAATTACAGGTTTAGAAAATCCTACTATGCAGGTAAGAACTAACCTTTTAAGCCATTTAATAATGCTTAAAAAGTCAATTCCTAATTTATTATGAATTATAAATTAAAGGACCCGGGTTCATAGTCGGAGGGAAACACGTACGAAGGTAGTGAGTTCCAGGTTTTGACCGCTCGGCACAGGAAGGAAGAACCGAAGTGGTGAGTACGAGAGCGTATGTCTACCACTCTGAAGCAGTGACTTCCAGGACCGGCACGTGTTATCCTGTAGAAGAAGGGAGAAGGGAGGGAAATGTAACTAACAAACATAGGTACAAACAGGTTTCTAAAACAACAGAACTGTCATATTTAGATTTGCAAGCGAGTCCGTATACGGTTACTGTTTCACCCAATAGTTAATACCAAATTGTAAATTTATTGTTCAAGCCGCTTTTACGCATATCGAAATTTAATTCGTTTGGGGGAAATTGTGAAATATGCGTGTAGTAAACTGGCGAGAACAGAATATGCGTCGGAACTGATGTCTATATTTGTGGCACGGAAGCTTGGCCATTTAATTTTCACCCGCCGCCGACACTACGGGAATTCGGAACATCACTTACTTAATTGAACGATAAATAAGTTAAACCCTTACCCACTTTTGTTTCGTTAAGTTGGTTGATACTTTTTTCTAGTCATCAAATTAACTGGAACGCAATAATGTCACATTGTTATTTGGAAGACCGTATTATCTCAACGTAATGTAATTTAGCAAACTATTTGCTATATCTCTCTGAAGATACTTGCGCCATCACTATATTAGGACATGTAGACATGTACAGTCGTAAGAAAATATAGAAGTAGTAGTTTTATATGCCGGCCATTGCGACTACAAGTAGACTATGTCTTTCTCCATTAGCGGTTTAGCCGTGAAAGCATAGCAGTCAGACAGAGTTAATTTCGAATTTATAATATTAATTGGTATGGACTATGGTCTAAAAGTATTAAGTACTACCTGACCCACGCAACCTCGTTTGCGTCTTATATTGCCCGTGGCGTGAAAATTTTCCCCCGTTTTTGAAACATTCTTCATTGGTGTTCCGCTCCTATTAGTAGTAGCGTGATGATATATAGCCTATAGCCTTCCTCCAAAAATGGACTATCCAACACCGAAAGATTTTTTTAAATCAGACTAGTGGTTCCTGAGATTAGCCGGAACAAATAGACAGACAGACAAAAATTTTAAAAATATATATTTTGGTATGTGTACCGTATACATACATATATACATTCATATGCATCTAGTAGAAAGCGGTTATTTTAATATTACAAACAGACACTCCAATTTTATTTATTTGTATTGTATAGATAGCAAATCATGTTACTAAGTAAGTAAGTAACTGCAATTTTGGTAAACTGTACTTTTTAATATAGTTTAATACAACAGCTTTTGTATTTGTGATAGAATTATTTATTTTATACAATAGGTTGATACCAACTATAAAAATAAATGGTAAATGTTAAAAAAAATGTTAATAAACTTGTCATAAATAACAGACTTTATTACGAATGGTATAATAAACTTTATATATATAAGAGAATGAAATGTTATGCATGTAGATTAGTTTGTTTCTCAATCTAATCAAAGCCATAAACAATTTATTTTTTATTCTCAATTTTAAAAGCAATTACTTGACCGATAAACTAATAAATTTAGCTAATTCAGTCGAAAATACATTTCTAAGATGTCTCCCTAAACCGGTGTGAAGTATTTCGGTAGCCTCGATTACTAGCATTTAACGTTATCTCCAAAACTAAAACGGTTTATTTAGATAGGTCAATTTTCGTCGAGATAGTCGATACCTATTATCCGGGTTATTTAGCACTTCCATTATTTTGACCATTAGTGGTCATACTACGAAAATAACAACCAAATGGTACCACAATAAACGTATTTTTTTGTATTGATAAATTTGAATCAAAATTACTTATATAAGATTTTATGTAATAGCGGGCAAACGAGCAGACGTATGACCTGATAGTAAGCGATTACCGCCAACCACGGACACTCGCAACACCAGAGGCGTCACTCACTCACTCGGTAAAACACGGCGCATGCGCTGTTTCACATCGGTTTTCTGTGAGGCCGTGGTATCACTCCGATCAAGCCGGCTGTGGGGAACAAGTGTCATGTCCATCCAACACAAAGGGAGGATCCTCCGACCAGGCGAGGTGATCATGCCTGGCGGGCTACTGCCCAACAGTTGATGTTGGGATGTTGTATATATGATAATCGGCGCGCGAACTATTTATTGCGTGATTCAGGATTTGTAGTTACTCCGTGTAGTGTTGCGTTGCTTCGTAGTTTAGTGTATCTTCGATAGATGGCGCTGTGGTTATTGTTGTGTTATATGTGGAAGTCGCCACACCGGCCCATGCATGCCGAAACGAAGCTCTCCCACGGTGTAGGTGTTTATAGTAATAATTAGAAATATCTTTATTGTACACCAGATAACTAAGTATATGACTTAATGCTAGGTCAGTAGGTACAATTGGCGGCCTTACCGCTGAAAGTGCAATCTCTTTCAAACAATCGTATAGTAGATATAGATGCTGTCAGTTCATTCATACTAATATTACAAACTAACTGACCCACGCAACCTCGTTTGCGTCTCTTATTACCCGTAGTGTAATATTTTTATCCGGTTTTTGTAACATTCTTCATTAGTGTTCCGCTCCTGTTCTTAGCGTGATGATATATAGCCTATAACCTTCCTCGATTAATGAACTATCCAACAATGAAATATTTTTTCAAATCGGACCCGCGGTTCCTTAGAGCGTTCAAACAAATAAATAAACTCATCAGTTTTATAATATTACTATAGATTCGAACGTAAGTCTGACCGTCTGTCTATTAAGCTTTCACGGCTAAACCGCTGTACCGGTTTTATTGAAATTTTGACTTAGAGATAGTCTGATTCTTGAGAAGGAAGAATAGGTACTCTTTACAAAACCTATTTAATACATAAGATACGTTAGGACAAGTTATATCCATATCTAAATAGAGGGATATCTTTTCTACTAATAATTTCAAACCCGAAACCTTATCCCAAATCACAATAAGATTTTTCTAGTATATATGTATAAATCCCGTCCGTAACATTAGGGATGTTATCCATATATATGTAGTTCATTAAACGCCCTTCATTCAAAATCACCTAAATCGATATATGTGTGTATAAAGATAAGTAAGTAGGAATGGATTTAACGGTTTGAAAATAATGATACGATATTGTATAAAGATTTATGAGTATGAGACAATGAATAACGAGGTATAAGATATCAGATAAACAGATTGGACGAACACAAACGAATTATGGTAGAGATGTATGCCACAGTACAGCTACAATTTGTCACAAGGCTCTCACAATCTTTTTAAGAACATTTTTTAAAGAAATGTAATTGAGGATAAAAACCCATAGCAGAGCTAATGTGACATTTCTTTTTCTGTTAACGGTACATTCTTGTAAGTTTATTCCAAGAACCCTACAAGCAATAGCAATGACAGGTTCTCAGTTATTAGTCATTTGGGCTGAGATTCCATATGTTGACAATTCTACTTCCTACTAATATTATAAACGCGAAAGTTTATGGTTATGTATGTGAGGATGTTTGTTTCTCTTTCACGCAAAAACTACTTAATGGATTTTAATGAAACTTTACAATAATATAGCTTATACATCAGAATAACACATAGGCTACAATTTATAAAGATACTAGCTTCGCTTCGCAGCGTTGCCAGCGGTTATTGCAGTACACCGGGTAGCACCGTGAGGTTCAGCTAGTATACTATAAATGTTAGACCAATCTTGATGGTTGTTGTGGACTGATTCATGTTTAGCGATGGCCTGACCATGGATGAAATAATGAAAATCATTCAAAACACTAAGGGCCCCCGCAGACTGCAGACTTTTTATCGGCCGATAGTTTGGTCGGCTTCTTAATCATTATGGAGAGGAATGCATATGCGCACACTACAGCGATTCAGTATCGGCCGATAAAAAAGTTTGATGGGCTACCCGATTACATTCAAACTAATCTGTCGGCCAACTATCGGCCGACTGTTTAATCAGTATTGGCGCATACACGCCTGCGCATACATGACGATTGTTTAGTCGGCCGATAGTTTAGTTCGCTCTGTGATTTGGCGTCATGTTCGTATATTTTGAATATGGCGTCGCCCAAATCACAATTGTTGATTGTAGAAAGTTCCGTCGAAAAGTTGATTGAAGAAGTTGAGAAAAGACCTGCGCTTTATAAAAAGTTCATTGAAGCTGGTAATGCTCATTTGATAATAGGCGAAAAATTTTTTCGGGTAATCAAGTAATGTGGAATGCATATTGAAAATTTTCCACTAACTAATCTATCACTGAGAATGGGATGCACCCAATACTCTCGGAATCTCTTCTGATTTTCCTCCTCCGAAGTATGATGAGAGCAATAACTTTTCTGGACAATATTTTCATTGTGCGACTGCTTCAACAGTCAGTTACAAACTAGTTCAAAATAGTCGGCCGGCTGTTGGATAGTCTGCGCCCTGTTCACCAACCAAACTGTTTAGTTGGCTCGGTGTGCGCACTTTCAGCCCAACCCGACTAAACTATCGGCCGATAAAAAGTCTGCAGTCTGCGGGGGCCCTTAATAATTCAAACAGTTTGTTATTACTTTAAACTTTCAAGACGTATAAAAGTAGTCTGTATTATTTAATGTACAAGTGTGAGCTATATAACTAAAGTTTTATATAAATCCCTTCACTAGTTTTATGTTGATTGAAGATCATCATGATTAAAGACGAAAACGAAAGTCCTTATGACTATACTTAACTTATAATATCAAGGATACAAATACTCCACTTAAAAAGCTTCCCAACTTTTTGAAAAGCATCCCAATTTATTACAGACTAGCTGAACCCCGCGGTGTTACCCGCGGTTATTGTCGTATCGTGGGTAACGCCGCGGGGCGAAGCTAGTCTAAAAAATGTAAGCCTAAGTTACTCCTTGTACCATCAGCTACCTACCAGTGAAAGTCCCGTCCAAATCGGTCCAGCCGTTCCAGAGATTAGCCGGAACAAACAGACAGACAGAAGCCCAGACAAAAATTAAAAAAATATATATTTTGGTATGTGTACCGTATATACATTCGTATGCATGTAGTAGAAAGCGGTTATTTTAATATTACAAACAGACACTCCAATTTTATTTATCTGTATAGATGAAGATCATCATGATTAAAGATGAAAACGAAAGTCCTTATGACTATATTTATATCATAATATTAAGGACACAAATACTATATTCCACTTTAAAAACTTCCCAACTTTTTGAAAAGCATCCCAATTTATTACAGATTTATAATAACTTTAGCAACTCCATATCACTAAATTTAACACAGTCATAAATACACGTATTAAATTATTATAGTAGGATAGTAGTAAGTTATAAAATCCCGCACTAAACTCAATCCAATAACCGAGTTGTATCAGGAATGCCATAACTTGAAGATAAGCAGCCCCAGTTTACCAGCCACAAACACTGCTTACTTACATGTAAAGCGATTTAGATAAGTCCCGACTCAGCTATTCAGAATGTTAGCATTGACGGTAACAGATAGTGTCTATTGAATATCTTAGTAATAAAAGCATTTCTGTTAGTGCGGTGTTTGGAACGGATTGTGGGAGATCATGGAGTCAAAAGTAGTGTTACCATATATTAGTTCGGATTTTATGTATACTCATTTGAATTTCAAGGTCATTGTGCCACTGCCACGGTGGCGTAGTGGTAGCGTATGCGACTGCTAAGCTTGAGATCTCGGGTTCGATTCCCGGGTCGGATCAAATGTTGATACGATCTACAAATATTTGTTTCGGATTTTGGGTGATTTCTATGTATAATATGTATATATTTACAAAAAAAAAGTATTTAAGTATATTTATATCACTTGTCTAGTACCCATAACACAAGCTCTGCTTAGCTTGGGACTAGAAGGCGTTGTGTGTTAGATGTCCGGAATATTTATTTATTTGTTGTCGTCATCTAATTGTGTGACTAATGTCACAGCGATAGGGTTTTAACCACTTTACTCAGTTAGTCTTCAATACTTACAACCTACTTCTTAACATATGCCATCGCAGATGGTTAACTTAAGAATGATACAGCCGACAAGTTGACTATAACGGGATCTACAACATCTTTGGGTAAACCAAACTAAAATGCAATTATTACTTCCGAACCAATTTCGCCTTTGGGCAAGGAAACGACTCATTTGGTGCACTGGTTACTAGGTCAAGAACGTTCGTTAAGCTATGTTTCAATTTATACCGTCAATACAAACGTATACCATAATATAATACCATACTAAGAAACTACTAGCAAGAAAGCACTTTAGTGGTGAGGTTGTTTTATACTAAAAGTAACGTAAAAACGTATTTTTCAAAAGCATTATAAAACAAATACTATAATAATAAATAGTATAATGGAAATAAATACCAGGCTGACAGCAAATTATAACTACATATTTAGTACTCACAGTAGGATCAATACCATGAATGTTAATAGGTGTATACGAGAGTTCTAAATTTTTTAATACGCGTGATCGATGCTTACAATGAATATACAGGTCTTAAAATATAGCTTAAACTCTGTTGAAGACGACTATGAAACGACGAAGTAACTTTGAAGTAACGATTTTATTTTGTACTAGCTGACCCACGCAACCTCGTTTGCGTCTTATATTGCCAGTACCGTGAAATTTTGCCCCCGTTTTTGATAAATTATTGATTGGTTCTCCGCTCCTGTTAGTAATAGAGTGATGATATATAGCCTATAGCCTTCCGCAATAAATGGACTACCCAACACTGAAAGATTTTTTCAAATCGGACCAGCGGTTCCTGAGATCTCTTCTCACTCTTCAGCTTTATTATTAGTATAGATTACCTATATTTACATTATTTATGTGCCAGTTTTATTACAAATTAAATACAATGTACCTCATAAAAACTAAAATGATGCTAGTGAAAACTATAACAGCGATCAGGCTATATTTTAAGGACTATAGGTAGCAGTATGTAGGTGATTTCGACGGATAGAATCACAGCAAGTGTTTAATTAAAGTACATTGTAATATTCTGTCCCGAAAGTAAAGGACAGCTGGCAACACTAGTCGCAAGTCCACCGTCCGTTTCACGGACTTCCACCGTCGAATACCGGTAAAGTGTCATGTTACCCGCTTTATCTGTTAGACAGCGAACCCAATATTTGAATACCACACTCAATAGTCAACCGTCTTTGTAAATAAACGATATCGCTTCCATTAGGCTCAATAATAAAGTGAAAGTAAATACATTAGCTTTATAATTTGTAACATTGATAGATATCTATGTTACACAATCGATGTGGTTTTTATTTCAATGTTTTGGTATTAACATCAAGGTTTATATATATATCATGCGTAGGTGTTTGAATCACACATTTGGAAAATAAAATGCAACGTTATCTAAGATAATCTTTTTATGAAATAGCTAATACCATAAACGGTAGGGTAAGCTTCTTATGGAAATCGTAATTGCATTAGCCTAAATAGAGAGAATAGTTTAAAAAAAAGTAAATCATTTTGACATCAGTATAACGAAAAATATTTTGTTTTGTTTTACAATAAAGTGCAATTTATAAAAGAATGTCTGTGTAAGTTAAATAAACTCTAAAACGAATAACGATTTAATTACAGCAAAAAGTTCCTTCAACTTATTTTGAATTATTTTCTAGAGCAACTTTATAATCACAGAATGAAAATATAAAAGTTAAGGAACCTCAGACATCATTATATATAATGTTAAAACAACTTTTGAACAAAACTCGTCACTCCAGACTAAAAATAAAAAATCTAGAGGTCTATATTTCATTGCCGTTGAATTCCAACACTATCTCATTGAAATAATCCTCATTCAACAATAGAATTAATAAGAATTTATAACAATATTTATATTTCTTGTTATCGAAAATATAAATATGAAACTGAATTTTATCTTATTCGAACCGGTCGGCCGTGATCGGCGCTGGTGATAATTGCGACTTGGTAGGGTAGTAGAATAACATAGATTGCAATGACTACCCTCTCTAATTTATAATTGACTGTGTATATTTCGGTTTAGTTCTTCAATGCTGTTTATTGTACTTTTCTTCTAATAATTGTTACAAAAACGTAGTGTTTGAGAATGCTGGTTTATTTTATAACCATGAATATGTATGAAGTTGGCAATAACAGCGTGTAAAGCAATTGTAAGCTAAATATGATTTGGTGATGATACGGATGCACGGAAAAACTCAAATCAGTTCATATGGCATCTTGTATTTAATAAAGTGTGTACCTTATATTGTTTGAATAAGTAAATAAATAAAAAAATCTTAAACTCCTAGCATTTCTGACTGTAATTGAATTTAGCGAAATTTCCACCAACGTCTATATAATAAAAAAAAATAATCATCGATCATGTTACAATACGTATCATTCTTTAACATATAATATTCCATTTAAAAAAGTTTGAACTTTCGCATCAACACAATTAAAGGTGTATAAGCTTCATTTATTTGTTCTTTTACTGTTCACTAATACTATTTATATTTATTTATATTAATTTCCCAATATTTACATTTTATTACTTCTGTTGTTAGAAGAGTCATAATTTCTAATCATCATAATTCATTTTAAATACAACTCAGTGATTGGTTTTTTGATCTCTAAACGCGGTCATAAACTTTTAATGGCACAATTTAATAGTAGTCTCTCAACGCAGTAGTTTTGTAATACTTTAACTATAAACACAGAAGCGATTTATAGATTATGCCCGTCGATATTTCTATTAGCCATAAAAGTAAAATGTGTTAGCTTTAATAGTTTAAATAAAGCATGAAATTTATTGTGTCAGCCCATAGCTTCGAGATGGCAATATCTCCTTCCGTAAAACTTTACGCCACCTGCCGTCATACAATTTAGATGAGTTCTAAAACTTCAGAGTCCAAGGCATAATCGTGTAACCTCGAGACTTTCATTCATATATTATTTACATTCACTGTATTACTAAGTACCTACCTTATTTGGCACCATATTTACTATGTTTGTGTATCAGTCTTTTGTAGTTCGTTTCCAGATTATATACTGTAGAATTCAATTTGTATCAATCATGTATTATCTGTAAATATACTTCATTCTTATGCCACTTGTTCTATTAATGGCCCTTTATGTATACTGCACTCCACATACATAAGCACCCATGCAAAGGCCTGTGGGATTCGAATCTGAGGTTGTGCTTATTGACCACGAGCAAAACAAGGACGCAGGATGTGTCTTTGCAAACACTCGGACTAAATTAAATATTGTCGGACTAAGCAGTAAGTATCACTAATCCTTTAACTGGTCTGTTGGTCTAGCCATATTGACTGCTAAATCAGAGATACTAGGTTTGATTTCATATTTTTTATAAAAGTTTATTGTACACCACCACAGTAAACTTTAGTACAGAGATATCAACATCGGGTATTACAATAGGCGGTCTTATGCTCACGCCGATCTCTTCCATACAACCTTTGTACGGATATTATGAAATAGGTATTCTGTGATGATCTGTGGTATTCTAAATCCTACTAATATTAAAAATGCGAAAGATTATAATAATGTGTGGATGTATTTTACTCTTGCACGTACAACTAATAAACCGATTCATATAAAACTAAGGTAAAATCCTACTACTATTATAAAGGCGAAAGTTTGTAAGTATGGATGTATGTATGTATGGATGTTTGTTACTCTTTCACGTAAAAACTACTGAATGGATTTGAATGAAACTTTACCACAATATAGCTTATACATCAGAATAACACATAGGCTACTATTTATAAAGATATAGCTTCGCCTCGCGGCGTTGCCCGCAGTTATCATCGTACCGCGGGTAGCACCGCGGGGTTCAGCTAGTAGCTCATATAACAGAGTAACACATATACTACTTTCAATTCAAAATCAAATCAGACACTAAATATATTTTGAGTTACAGTTTCAAATTAAAGTAAGAAACGATGTAGGTAGACACGATTTTACATGGGTTAGAGCATTTAAAGCTCCGTCAGTCAATCTGAGAGAGGTCTGTCAGTTCGATTTACACAAGGCTCGACTCGGTTGCTTGCGCGACGCTACACGCTCAATAAACCTCGTTTAACACTGCCAGGAAATCCTTACACGACACTGTACGATATTGGCAAGACTTTACTTCGAACATACCAGATATACGACACGATAATATAAAGATAACAAAGCTATAACCTACACTACAATACGACTCAACAAAAGGTTTAAACAAAGTCGTTAAACTGTCTCTTTATTGTAACGTTTTAAATTTGTCAAGTTATAATTGCTTTGAGAATGCACATACTTGAAAGTACTTTAAATAGCTGGATTGTCGCCGACTAAAATTATTCGCGTCGTAGAGATGAGACGTGATAGTATGACGTGAAAATTTAATAACGCCTTGTGATATACTTCACTACCCTTGCATCAGTCTCTATACTGCTAAATTATTATACTTTTCAAGAACATAAGACTAAAATAACCGTATTTTAAAATAGGCAACAATGTATAGCCTTTGTTTGCACTTATGTTACATAGAAATAGTAATGCATTGGAGTAGCTGGAACTGGCCAACATTTTTTTTAAAGACTACACCCGCTTTTTTAAATAAACATCCTGATTCGCAGGGAAATTTAAAAACACACATGAAATGGACACAAAGGACACCCAGACTCGAATAACAATTTGTGGATCACACAAAGTTTCCTCTCATGTATTGCACAGATGATTGATACTCGTAACTAACATGGATAAGCCGTTGAGGAGATCGTGAACGAATTGGAGTTCAGCTGTTTCGTAGAAAACTTACAGCCGACCTCAACCTTTATTAGAACAAGGCTAAAAGAAAGAAGGTGCATAATAATATCAAATCAAAACATGTTCGAAAGATAGTAGAGTCATTCTGATTTCAGCACAAACGGGCCGCCTCGATCGGGGCGGTACTTCTGTCGTGTTTCGTTGGTGAGTGCGAGACCGGATGCCCAATGACGCAGAAGCATCATTAGGCCGCCATGGTGTGGGTCACCATGCTGCATTGTTTCATTGTTTGCATTCGTAATGAGTATATAGACGACCCCTCTTGGATTCTGCTTATGCTTTCTATCGGCCAGAGTAAAGTCCTTTTGGCAGGGCCATATATAAAGCCAGATGTAAAACCACAACACCGACTCGGTTGAACTGATTGTTTTGATAAAAAATTTAATGGCGTAATTAGTTGATAGCGCAGTGGTATTAAAAACATTACATTTCAAAAAATAACAGTGACGCATTACTGTGAAAAATCCTTCAAGAACACAGATTTTATAAACTAGGTGAATAGCAGTTCTGATTAGTATATTTACGATTATAGGTATTATTTGTCGGGACACAAAGGCCTGAGTGTGGAATACAATAAAATCTTAAAGCCCTTTTTACTTTCCGTTTATTTCGAACCGTCTAACCAGGTTTACAACTGTTCGGAGTGCATTGTAAATTATTGACACGTTCTTTGATGTATGAGTACGTTTATGAGCTCAGCAACTGCCTCCTCGTCACCACAAAACATCTGCACTTCCGGATTACATTAATCTATTTTAGAAGAGCCAAGATACAATACGTTCATTCTTAACACTATACAATTGTGTAGTTTGTGGTTATTCTATTTGTGCAAGTTATTGTCAAAGGAGTATTAAAGAAAATATTATAAACCATATGAGATGAACAAATACATTTCCTACGCATGAATACTGTTTTTGTTATTTCTTTTTAGGTTGCAATGTACTAAGATTGAAAAGATTTACCTGACAGTTTTAAACTTTAATAGCATTAAGGATCGGTTTATGATAAATTATGAAGAGCTAAATGAATCTAAACTTAAGTTTAGATTCATTTTGCACGGTGAGTCAAGTCCTCACCATGTGTAAATGCCTACCAAAAATCAAATTATGAAGTTTTTACTGGACTGTCTGTGTGTATAGGTATGTCACACAGAGACAGTCCGCATAAAACCTAGGATGGACAGAATATCTTTCACGGAACTTTACTCGATATACTTACTCAGATTTTATTTAAATAAAATGAGTGCTGAGCATAGTAGATCCAGACATAGTCAGTGGGTAAATTTAAAAAGAGTACCATTTATGTGTCTGTTTTTCTTTTGTTACTTAAGTTTTTAAAAGTCAGTTAACATTGTAATTACATATTTTTCCGGTTTTACATATTAAATGATTGGTGAATTTATTTATTTATTTAACCTCATGATGTCACATTAATCATTACTGTTGGGCTATTGTGTCTATAAAGTCCTCCGCGACACAAGATTTATATTCATAATTCGGGAGTTGCCTTTGTCTTTAAGGAAAAAGGATTTATGTGATTTATAACGTAGTATAGTTCAAATGTTATGTTCTACTTGTTGAGTATCGAATAACTTGCATGCATTGAATCAGAAGCCTGAAGTTGGGAGATCAAGAGTTGATCAGAACTGAATTGTGACCAAACTTTTATTCCAAAAATTGACCTTCTCATTATCTAAACCGGACTTGCCCAAATTTCTGATAACCACTCATTATTATTCAATGAGATTAAATTAAATGAATTGAGAACAACAATTATTCATAATACAATATGATCATTTTACTTGCCTACGCCATGTAGATAATACATTCATATTTAAAATTAATATTATGGATCATATACTATTCATATGACATACGAATACGTCAGTATCTGAAATTCAATTTTATTTTCTACACACAAAAAATAATTACTAGTTAATAAGAGAAAGAGAAAGAAAACTTTGGGTTCCTATGTGAAAACATACCATCTCAAGGTCATCATTATATGTCAATGAAGTCCCTTTAAAATTGAATAAAATGTACTATCTTAATATATTTACACACGATTAATAATACTATAGTGCTCAATATAGATTTCTGTTACGTAATCATGCATATTTAATGATAATAAATTTATGATTTTCTATCTATTGTGATAAGTATATACACTTATAACGCCTGCTTAACTAACAAAAAAACAAACTTCAAGGACTAAATTGAAATGGGTATAGTACACAGTACAGAGTTATGAGGTAACAAAAGAAAAAAAAAATGCAGTCCAAATGATAACCTCCTTCTTTTTTGAAGTCGGTTAAAAATTAATTCCGTCATAATCGTTTACCTATTCATATTCACTACTTTTAACTGAACTATTAACTCTATTTTCTTTTAATACAACCTAATTTGAATGAAATGAAATGTTATCAAAAATAATGAGAGTTCTTGAATCAAAAATCTTATCAAGCCATGAAATTGCGTCAAGCCTAAATAAAGCAAATCAAATATCTACTTCACTCTTTGAGCGTTATTCAAAGAGTAGATAATGCCTTTAATAATAAAGTTGACAGTATAATTATACCGTCTGCGTCCATTTTATTTGTGTTACTCCTAGTTTGTTTACTGTTCAACATCATGTTAATAGTTATCACGAAGCTTTTAAAAATAACGAATGCAGATGAACGTCTAAGATTCATTAAACTATAGTGAAACAAGTTTTCTGCACTGTTTAGTCAACGACTGTCGTCTAATTTCTAATCTATACTAATATTATAAAGAAGTAAAGTTTGTGTGTTTGTTAAATTGTAGGGGGTAATCTCGGGATCTACTGAACCGATTTTAAAAATTCTTTCAGTGTTGGATAGTCCATTTATCGAGGAAGGCTATAGGCTATATATCATCACGGTAATACTAATAGGAGCGGAGCACCAATGAAAAATGTTTCAAAAACGGGGAAAATTTTGACGCTACGGGCAATTGAAGACGCAATCGAGGTTGCGTGGGTCAGCTAGTGTGTATCTATTTTTAAAACTGCCTCGGTGGGGCATTTGTACTGTATGCGACTGCCGTGCTTATATGATCTGCAAATATTTGTTTCGGAGTTTGGGTCGTTTCTATGTATAATATGTATGTATTTACAAGAAAAGTATGTATGTATTTATATCAGTTGTCTAGTACCTTAACACAAGCTCTGCTTAGCTTGGGACTAGATGGCATTGTGTGTTAGATGTCCGAAATATTTATTTATTATTCATTTAATGCTGAACGAATCTTCATTAAAGATGAACAATCAGAAAATAATAAAAGTATAAAATCATTGCTAAGGGAAAACGCCTATACTTAGACAAAATATAACTTTGACAAAGAAAGGCTACTTTTGCATTAATAAGTGTAGAGAATTCTTTGTAATTAATTTAAAGCTCGTTTGCTCTTGGCTATGAAATTAGAAATGTAAGGTAAATTTGATGTGAGGACCTAAGAAAAGAATCTTATTGATTATTGTGTATTATGATTTTAAATATTGGAAAAAAATAGCATAGAATATAATAATATGCAATATCATGGTGCGACCCCTAGGGGCGAAACAGTAAACATAACTGTCGTGTATACATCGTACATGCATTAAAATCTGTTAAGAGTCTGCATTTGCTTTTTTGTTTAAATAAAAAGTTAGCCTCTACTTAGTACATCTGTACATAGCTGTCAAACCAGCATTATAATTATGTATATGACTGTTCTAACCGAAATGTTTAACTATCTAAGCTTACCCAGACAGGTGTCATCCTTCGGAAACTTATCGCATTTCGGCAGGAAACTTTGAAAGACACAAAGCGCTGCTCGATCGCAAAGCTAATTGACGATAATATGAGTTTGGATTGATAACGATATCTACCGATGAAGTACACCCTACAGACGAAATCTACCAATCAAAATTACAAGTAGAGGTAATTTAGAAACAATGAGGTGCTCATCAAAGAGATAAGTGAATATCTAAAAATATTCACTTCGGTGTATATCACAAAGCTCAGAGTAATGATCCTCAAGGCTTTTAGCTATTTCCCTAAGCACAGAATTACTGAGCCACCTAAACTATAGTATACCACACTATGTACTTATCGTAACCAACAATCGTAACAATCACAAATATTATGTAAGCGTTACAATGTACAGTCATGTTCAGTAAGATTCTAAAGCTGCGTATAGCGGTACTGCCCGAATACAGGCTGGTTGTAAATAGGTTTATATTAAATAACGATAAGATCAGCGGCCGGGCTGTCAGAACGATTGCGCGCTCTCCACGATGAGACCACACGCCAAGCGGACCTAGAAACGCGAAGTTCAATCGCTTCATGGGCTATGTAGCGTTCCGTGGAATAATAATTGTAGGCTATAGCTATCTTATCTGATAAACTTAGTATGTGAGAACCGTTGAGACTTATGAAATGGAGAAATTAGAACAAAGTACTGTCTTTTATTTATTTATTTATTCAATTAGGGAACACAAACAGTAGCATATAAAATGTACATAGGGTTGTTATTAAGAAAACTAAACATAATAAATATACTACCCACTACGTTTTCCACAGATTACTTATGGGGGTTCAAGTTCATAAGCGAAGTTGGTAATTAACAAAAAAAAAACACAAGAAAAACATGAAACTTTCGTTGTCTATAATATAATATACATAAGTAGTAATTTGCCACCAGCGACATATTAACCGGAACCTCTCAAGAGTGTGAGACATACCAGTAACAACAGTACTACAAATATCAACAGCATCCTGATCATTGCATGCTTAATATAAAAGTGTATATAAATATGCGATAGAATATTAAAAAAAAAAACAGCAAAAAATAAACATCGTCAATAAAAATAATCTAAAGCCGTTAGGCCCACTACCGATTGCTTAAAACTTAAATTACATATTTTTTAAAGTCTTTGTCTGAACGAAGGTCGTTCTGTATTTTTAATGTTTTTATTTATTACAAATGTAAATAGGTTCCATATTTACGGTCTACTTAATCTTTATTTTGCCTCTTTCAATATTAATTTGTGAACACCTTTAATATAAAACCTAAAAAGGAGTGTTGGCCACTATCCGTCTGGTAAGTTTGGACATCTCATGAAAAAAGTTGACACACCCAATTGTGAAACTTGTGGAGTCCTTGATGATGTCCAACACTTACTAGAGGATTGTGTCAAATATCGAAACCAAAGGAACTCGTTGATGTGCAAATATAACTTTAATGTGTACGATGTAGGACTTTTCATCACTATATTAAGTAATCCTAATACAAATGCGGCGTTAGACCTTTTTAAGATATTTGCACAACATCGACTTCCTCTGTCTCCAAGGTAGTTATATCATAGAATAAGCCACGATTGGGCTAACATATTACTTTTTAATAAAAGCCCCTAAATTAATTAAGATAAAAAAAAATGAGTGAGTGTTAATATGGTACCATTTCAATACAATTTTGATAACAATTAAGGTAAAGTGTAAGCTAAGAATGACTGCAGGGATGCAAGCTTGTAACAATCTCGTACATATAATTATTTTGTCCATAGGTAATATACTAAACTAATAAACGCGCATCGTTAGCGTTGTTCTATGAGAACCGGCCTCTCGTCATGAAAACCTTAAGCAGGAAATCCTAAGATATCCCAACAGAACTTTATCGCATGTTATGCAAGAGCCGGCCTGGCGGCTACATCGTTTTATAGGGCCACAAGTTGAGACAGATACAAAACAAGTCGTGCCACTGTCTATTCATCAAATGGCAAATAGTGTCTAGACCACCTTTTATTCTAAGTTATGTAGTTTTTAAGTAAAATAACATATTAATTGTGTTTGTGAGGCACGAACCTCACATGATTAGAATTAGAATTACTTAGATTCATACCTATCAAATTCAATAAGCTTTTTAACTTTTTTATGTAATAAATATAAATCAGATTTATTAATAATTATAGGTAGGTAAATACTAGATATCCCATAGTAATAGAAAAACAACTAATAACAATTATAAATTGAATAAATAAAAATCTTTTATCACGCAATCTTATGAAAAGAGAACATTACAAAGGTGTTCCAAAATTATATTTAGAAACATGAAATTAAGGTATAAGTGTAAACCAGTGTTTTAATATTAAAAATATTTTATAAATTTTTAATGCATATTTATTTTAATATTTTATGAGTAGTGATTATTTTGACACGTCTACCATTTTAAATTTTAGGTTTATCCAATAACAGTCATCAAAGTCACATTTGAACTCGCGACCTTTAATGAACAGTCATTTAATTCACGTCGGCTTACACCGAAAGTTTATCATGGTGTATTCTATTGGATAATACCTATTCCTGTGATTTCTAACGGTTTATTAGAATACTAGCTGACCCACGCAACCTAGTTTGCGTCTTATATTGCCCGTAGCGTGAAAATTTTCCCCCGTTTTTTAAACATTCTTTATTGGTGCTCCGCTCCTATTAGTAGTAGCGTGATGATATATAGCCTATAGCCTTCCTCGATAAATGAACTATCCAACACGGAAAGAATTTTTCAAATCGGACCAGCGGTTCCTGAGATTAGCGCGTTCAAACAAACAAACAAACTCTTCAGCCTTAATATATTAGTATAGATTTTGTCCTGTACTGACATCAAGGTAGTAAAGCCACGCTGATTTCAGCACGAACGGGCCGGCTCAACCGGGACAGTAGGTACTACCCACGCATAGAAGATCAACGTAAAATGACAACGTTGACAGTCGTGCTATCGTGATTCTTTGGGGAGTGCGAGACGGCAGGTCCAACAGTGCAAAAGCATCAGAAGACCGCTATGGTGTGTCACCACGCTGCGTTGTCTCCATTCGCAATGAGTATGGTGAATAGTGACCACCACTCTTGGATTCTGCTTTTGTTTTCCATCAGGCAGAGTAGAGTCATTTTGGCAGGCCCATACAAAAAAAGTTGATGCGAAGTTTAGGTTTAATTTAAACATTACAATATATCAGAGATTAAAATTGTTTTTCATTCATAAATCATGTTTCATCATTGACTCGAGCAGAGACGAAAAAACTCAAATAGAACTTTCAACGATGTACAACAGCATTGTTACTTGGCGATGTAAAAAGAATGACCGTTAGTTTTTAGCGGTCTTTTTATTTTCTTGTATGTTTCTTCATTTAAGCATGTAATATATATATATATATATATTAAAACAGACAAATAGTTTGAAATATGAGTTCTAAAATATTTAGAAAAGATTAAAATGAGATAGAAAACGTTTATGAAGTCAGTGAGTTTCTTCATGAGGGAAACTTCCCGTCAGATCCATGGCAAACAAGCGAGACCAGTTCATTAGCGTAACGTGTACAAACTGACTCCATGGAAGACCTCGCTGAGTGTTAAGGGCTCACAACACTTTGTGTGATCCAGAAATCGTTATTCGTATTTTTGTAAAATCCCCCGCTACACAGGAATTTTTCTAGAGGGGAATAATATTTTTAAAATAAAAAAAAACTGATTTAAGCAATTTTGTTTTAATAAATGTTTAACGAGAAATCAGTTTTCTCACACAGTTTTATTCTTTTTAATCTTATTTTATCTGTGAACATAGTGATACTTAATCATACCTATTCATGACAGGTAAAGGTAAAAATTTTAAAAAAATATAATTAAATGCGATTTCAGACACGCGTCTACCTTAATCGTTACTATTATTAAGATATATTCAAAAGGAATGATGAGGCACGATATCCTAATAAAAAACCCGCAGTCATAGCTTATGTTTCGATTACGTTGGCTCGTTTATAACTTAATTTAGTGAATAGGGATGCCACTGTGCAAGTAATAAATGGATTAGTGCAATTATAAATTGTCTGGTGCCACTATTCACTTTGACAGTGCGACTCAAATAAGAATAGGAACGTCAATGACCTCTATCTGCCAAATGTCCCTTGAAAAGTACAGTCTGCAACGAAACCTTATTTGCTTATCAATAATGTTTTTTCAAGGTTTTCATAGGTTTTTAATAATATTTTTTCAAGGGACAAGGTGTTTTTTTAATAATGTTTTTTACATGACATTTGACAGACAGAGGTCATTGTGGTTCCTATTCTTATTTGAGTCGTGTTGTACAGGATTTTTAAATACTATTGAAGGTACACAACACAGAAAGTCTTTTCAAGTTTGAAATGCTAACTAAAAAAAATCTCTATTAATTTAGTTCGGTTATAGAACAGTGTTCTGAGTTCCAAAGTTTATAAGAACTAATTTCATATAAAAAGTATTGTCGTCTTATTGTTTTTAAATTAATTTAATTCACCGCCTTCTTATCAATTACAAAGGCGCTTATTAGACAAAAAATTTGATAGACTTCAATCTAGTTTAATAAATAATATAGGCATAAATAATATTAAAAAAGCGTTCAGTGTACATATTACAACTATGCAACTGTATAATCACATTTTATATTGAAGTTCAATGTAAGACAAACATTTCCATACAACACAAATAAAACATGTGTATAATCCAGTAGCAACCCTAAGCGAGACAAGCGCGAGTCGTTTACCTGCGCGGGCGCAAGCTAAACCGGTTCACATGATCCGCCCCTCACACCGCTCTCCTAGCACCCATCGTGCATAATATTTTTTGCTCCACATTGTAAGGTTAAGGGGCCTCACAGTCGTGAGAAGTTAACCAACTATAAATGGCAGGTACAATCGCTGCATAAAACCTCAGACAATGAATGTAGGTTGAGATGTAAAATTTTAAAGAATCCATACATTTCACAACGATCATCATTATTTACGGTATTATCGCAAATAAAAACCAATTTACACATTTCTTAACATTGAATTCTTTGGATGTGAAATAAAAAAATCGCATACGTAGGTAGGCATACGTTGCTTACCTGGGTCGACTCGAATCGCAATCATACTTCATTCGGTTCATATTCAACCATACTTTATTAGTAAATCGTCGTCATAGACGTTCCATATTGTGATAGGTTAACATACATACTCGACCACTGACTGATAAAACAGAAATTCAACTTTTTTATTTACATCACCTCTACGTAAAATTTACCTAAAATTAAATACACACATTGAACTCCCTTCTTTCTTCATGGCTATAAAGATACGTAACAGAGAATTTAATTTAAAATTCGTGCTGCAAGAGGTGACCACCTAAAACTGACGATTGTGACGACTTGATTTATTGGTTGATCTCTAAATTACAATTTTAGTATTAGATTCAGTGAAACTAATTTATCAATAAAAAATAAAACTCAAGATAATGAACACTGCGTTTTATATCCTTACTAACGAGGCAATATAGTCATAAGTAAAGAAATCCGATTATAATTTACGTACTCACATATAAATAAGCTGGTTATTAAAAGGAGAATAAATTCACCACTTATGGGCGGGTGCTTGAACGGCCTTCGAATAAAATTGCTTCTTTATAAATAACATAATCAACTAACAAGAGATCATAGAAACGATAATCGCCCGAACGAAATATAATTGGATTATTATCTCAATTTATTCTCATCGACTATTTTATTGCCCATTAACACTGTGTAATGTATGTATAATAAGACTTTGGAAACTACTCGGAATATTATTTCTAAAATTAAACTTTCTTGAGAAAATATTAATATGTTTTTATGTAGAAAATGAATCCGTAATCCCTCCGGGAGGTCTGGAATGGTTGATTGGAAAGGCCCCGAGGTCAAATGTCAGTAAGTCATGTACATTTTCAATTTAGGCTTAAACTCACTTCAGGTAACTGTTCTTCTGTTTTGTATTGAAACTTCTGTAATAACGAGAAAGAGTTTAAAAACTATAACCCGACAACGTTAAAACCTTTATTGTTTATATAGCCTATGTCATTCATTAACATCGTTGGAGTAGCTTAGGTGCAATGGTGGATTCAAACCAGCGTTGCCAGATTTTTTTTAAGTCAAATCAGGATTTTGAGACGTTTCGTGAAAAAAGGCGAGATTCTTTCATCGAAAGCGGGACAAAGCAAAAAAATGTATAGGACACATGAGTGAGAGTGACCAAAAAAAAAGGTCTTCGCAATGTTTCTGTTTTTCTGCTAAATTATCCCTAAGCCGTGAAAGAACTAGTGCTATTTCCTATTTTTTATTCGGGCGTCTGGCCAGTTATCCCCAAAAAGCGGGACAAAACCTGTCCCGCGTGGGACATTACAATTTTGGTTCAAAAAGCGGGACGTCCCGCGAAAATCGGGACGTCTGACAACGGTGATGCAAACATACATCTTCCTTTTTTCTTCCTTGGCACTAGTCGGGTAAAAAATACTTTGAAC
Organism: Spilarctia lutea; assembly: GCA_916048165.1. NCBI lineage: Eukaryota > Metazoa > Arthropoda > Insecta > Lepidoptera > Erebidae > Spilarctia > Spilarctia lutea. Next base: position 11,063,365 of record OU696475.1, on the reverse strand, counting down.
TAAGTATAATGTCCTAGTAATTTAGCGATCTAAATATTCAGGCTTTCCAGCTTGGTTTTTAATCCTGGAATAATGTATTTATGTAGGTACCTACTTTACCTACTAGCGGAAGTTCACGGTTTTAGCGTGTATTATAAGTAGGTACTTTATTTTGCTTTTGTAGTGTAGTAATTTAAACTCTAACTTAAGCACCAGTTTCGAAAAGTTGGAAAACCCAGTGCATTGTAAAGGCTTTCAAACTAAACTCATTAGTCGTAGTCGCAGTATGTCTCTGTTTCTTTGTTGTAAAGTATGTGCATGGATACATACTGTATTTGTTCTTAAACTTTAATGTAATTGAGAATATTATGCCACATTATATTTTTCTATCATCAACATCTTCCTACGAGTATAAGACATACAAAAACACTCCGTAATGAAACTTTTTCAACGTTAAAATTTTGCGGAAAATGAGCTAATATTATCAATATACTTTATACAATCTTAACTGGTCAATGTCTGGAAGATACATATGAAATACTATTACAGGTGGGCGTTATGAACGCAATGATTTCTTGAATTTTTGTCTGTTTATGGACGCTAATTTCATTTGAATGCGGCTTTCACTAATACGTTGCAGATTGCTCCACTTAATATTTCGTGGTTGTTTCCTTTCAATCGAAGGATAAATAAAAAAAGTTATATAAGTTTAAAGAATCACTGCGATATAACCAACATATACGTGGGTGGAACTGCAGGCAAAAGCTAATTATAAATAAGTACGGGTTTGAGTTTATTTATTTGGTGGTCACACTATCACGCATAAATAACTGAACTTATTTTAAAAATGCTTTCACCAATGACTGCATTGTCATCAGTGGGTACTCTTAATCACGCATACACGCGGGTGAAACCGTGGACATAAGATAATAAATAAATAAACACCTTCAAAATGAAAAACATTTGCAGCTTTTATCAGTATATCTGTATTTGAACATTATTAAAATATCAAATTCCGTTATCGGTTCAGAGTCTAATAGGGTGGTCCCAATTTTATCAGATTAGCTCGACGGCCAAAAAAACGAGTTGCTCAAACCTCATTGCCATGTTTAACCATATTGCTTTTTTAATAGCTTGATAACAGCTTACAAATATTGCTATTAACTCTTGATTGAGTATATTCAAGTTTGCATGGACTTCATTTGTATTTATTTATATGTGTGTGTACAAAGAGTGACTCAAAGTATCAATCCCCTTAACTTGCTGGTTAAAAGGAATAGAGCTTATTTTCAAATGTTATGCCAGTAACAGAATGATGATGTATTTTATAATGTTTATTTTACCGATACTTGACCGTGACTGCTCACGACAGTGACGCTTGAGAAGTAACGGTTTTTTTATTATTTGATCCGCTTGGGTGCTACTGTGTACCAATGAAAAAGTTTGATAACAACATTTAAGTACTGAGTATGATGACATTTGTGGGATTCTATATCACGAAATGAAAATGTAACCTTCATGGAATATTTTCGTTGTTAATTTGTCAGTTTGTATGTCAAAATTTATTTGGCAAATAATGTGACTCAGGACGTATGGAAACTACAATGATATGCTTACAGCTACAGTAAAAAATTAAGCTTCTAATTCAATTTACACAAGTGTGAAAATCAAAACTCATAGATTACTTTTACACTCCTAACCTCATAATAATATTATTACGATATGAATGGATATCCATTTATCCATTGTCAACAAAAAATGGACAAGCTAATGACTTTTAAAATCTTTGTTTTCGTTAGTGCAGTTCTACCTTCTTCGTTTTTATTCATGTATGTGTTAAGTTAATACTGATGTATACTGATGTGTTACATGTCCCTTATCATCAGATTAGGTGTACGGGTCAGAGTCACGTTACTATCATAAAAATACACACAGTCCCACGCAGTTACAAATATAGTACGGAAATCTGTGCGACAAAGGAATCACCTATACAATTCCACTGAAGCACAAACCCATATATCAGTCTGTAGCAAATAATACTAGTATTTTAAGTAACCTAATACATTCTTTTGGGTAAGCTTACGCGTCACTGAGGAATGTTTGTTCCGTGCTAATGGCGCCGAGTTATTACTCGTCCACGCCTAGATGACCGTAAAGAATTCGGCATTGGCTATTTACCGAATAAAATTAAATGTTTACTATGACAAATGAGAAAGTATAGGGTTAACAGTTAAGAATACATCGCCATACAATTCGAAAAAGAAATAAAATTGAAAACTGAGACACCAAACTGAATTTTGCTGTCAACCATTACATGTTCTAAAATATGGAAAAATACATGCATGGTTGGACATAAGTATGAAATGATGGACAGATTGACCATTTGTACATTACACAGTGATAGCAAAGAAATACTGTCCTAATTGTGGCTGCTTTAATGAATGTCCTAAACGCCTAAACCTAAAAGATCCCTAGAGTTTCTATTTAGAAACATAACATTGCCTTATTACTATTCAAAGCTGTGTAATCAAAGTTAACTGTTGTAAAAATTAACGAACTTATTCTGCTTTAGGTTTAAGTAGCTTTATCGGCATATGTTTATTATTTCTTTTAATTATGAAATTACCAGTACCATTACCAGAGGTTATATCGTACGTATTTTGAAATAACAACAATACGTATAATTTATTACTTTCAAACTTTTTAAAGGTAAAAAAGTGGTCTAAAGAATTATGAAAAAGTAACAAAATGGCAAATTAATTTTTACTTAGGTGTTTTAAAACTTTTATCATTGCCGGTAACTTCATGTAACTAGGGATGAATAAAAGATGATGAAAGGTTCACCCTTTTTATTATTAAAATTATATCATATTTGTTTAAAAATTAGTAGGTATTGAAGTGGCCAATACCGGCATCTAAATCAACACAAAACTTGTATACATTGTAATATTTGCAATACGAATAGAAAAGTAATAAAATTACCTATTGAGATGATTTCCGTATATGGATTATACCTTACATATTTGTTATATCATACCTATTTATAACATATTATCTAACATCCCTCATAAATTAAATCAATTTATGTAGTCACCATTACATTATAATACTTACTTAATTCGTCAGTAAACTGGCATTTTAACAATTTATTTTGGATTGCATTATCCGTAAATAAATTGTAAGAACAAGAAATTCTGTCTTCATTTCGTCGGAATTTGTTTGTTTACAATTGTTTGGTATGTTTTTTATTCATTTATGGTGTTTTTACGATAGTCGTAGAGGGTGACTGTTCTGTTTGAGACTAGTTATTTATGTTTATGTATGTGTTTAAGCCTCATTTGGTTTCTTTTCCAGGTTCGTTATGTCTCGACATACCATTTACATAAGTTTCGTGACGGGTGACTCGAAATTTTTCATTGTTTAGAGTTCGAGCTGGATAATATTATTCTCAGTACCTATTCATTCGATATTTTTGTAGCTCTTTGTGTGCACAACACAACAAAAAACACATCGTTATTAACTATACAATGTGTTTTTATTACTTTTATTAAGGAAAATTTAATATTTAAATCTCATAATTGCAAGAAGTGTTAATTGTCTTTAAAAAAAAACAAAAAAAACAGTTTGAAGTTTAAATTAAATATATATATACGAGATTTGAGAAACCATATCAAAATTCTGACGTTTTACTATCTACATACAGTTTAGACAAATATTTGAGTTCTAGGTAATAATGATATATTTGTTATTTCACATGACGCTGTGTTTAATGAACTCGGACGATGAACTGCTGCAATGTACCTATTTGAATTACCTACATGATAATTATTAATGCACACAAAAGTTGGACCAGTTACTAGATAACTAAGCCAAACAAATTATGACTCACCTCTGTGGTGTCTCACACGATGATGTGACACCGGTCGACAGCATGGCTGCTCCTGGTAGGCAGTCCAGGAGTCTGCCAACACTGTTGCTAACATAGCCCATAGCACCCCTGCAGTCCACTGTCCACCAAGTCCCATCATGATTGGATTGAGTCCTACCTATTCACACACATCCACGACGCACACAATCCTACACCTCAGTCTCGCAACCGGACATCACAGCTCTCATCAGTCAATCAACGTTTATCTAGAACTGTACCCCCGTACGTATCGTTATCCTCTAGTCTAGTCAAAAAATCCGGAAAACTTCAACAATGTTCTGTTTACATTACGCACACCTAAACTGTTATCGGTAAGATTATGTTTCCGCTTAAATCATTCGAGTTCAACGGACTATAGTGATTAATCACTGCGATTCTTGCCGCGAGCCTGTTATCTCATATCGAGTTATAATCTCTTCGTGAGGGTTTACTTCGTTTCGCTCGCTTGATTTATTAGTTGGTAAAAAAGTACGTTACGATCGTGGTATCGTAGTCGTCGGCGGGCGACAGACCTGACGTGCGCCACCGGCATCGCAACGACGAGAACTGAAAATGTTTCGAGTCAACGAGACGGACCGGCCCCGGCTGGAACCGGCACACGTGAGACAACGGCTCTACCGAAGCTTGTGGGCGCCTTCTAGCCGTGCATAGAGCTGGTTTGCGTGACAAGGACAGAATGAACTCGACATGAGTCGAGCCACAAAGCTCCAAGCGAATGAAAAAGCTCGCTCCACTCGTTTAAGGAAAAGTTGTAAGTTAAAAAGTTTTGATAATTTTGCCGATCCGGAGCCGCTTCAATTCTTGCGGGGGAGATTTGACTGCGTATTGACCCTCGGTGTCGTTACGAACATATTGTAGCGGAGGGATGACCCTCTATATAAATTTACCTAATTTATGTTTTTGTTAGGATACGCATGAAGAACTTTTATGTCTACAGGCACGCGAAAGGAAGTCGGTAATTTATTTTTTGAATGTTTATTAATAAGCAGTATAGTAGAGCATGAGTCAGGAAGACATAGACCGTAGTGTGTTATGTCATGAATCAAAGACTTAATTGTAAACAAGACTGCATGAAATTTTAAGAGATACGCATTTGCATAACTTATAATTAGCCGAGATATTTATGTTCATAAAGATATTATAAATTAATATGTACGAGTACCTTTGAATTTATTTGAAAACAGATTTATTAATACATGTCTGACATAGTTACTGTTGTTTCATTCTATTAAATACTGTTAAAACTTAAGATTTATGAACGCACCAGCAAAATAGGATAAAATAGTTAAATTTAAATAGTATTAAAGTTATGTTATTAGTCTTAAAATGTCCTTCTACAGATCTTCGATATCGACTGCTTCTGTGGTAGTGTATGCGACTTCTGTGGTTCGATGGTCTCAGATTCGATTCCCGCATCGTATCAAACGTTTGTATGCTCTCTAAATATTTGTTTTCGAAGTTTGAGTGTTCTCTATGTAGAATATGTATGTATTTAGTAAATACTTTTTGTTTGTAAATAGTATTTACAATAAGTCAATTCAACTTTCATAGTGCAAGCTATCATTATTTTGAAGCTAGATGACATTGTTTGATGGTCTGAAGGCAGTCGGTCCCTGTAAAAAAAAGTTGCGTGTACTAGCGTACACTCGTAAGAAGTGAAACTTCTTTATGACGTTATTTTTCAAAAAATAAATATCATATGTCGACGTAAGGTATAACGACAAAAGACTTATAAACCAGCAATATTCGTGACAATTCTTATTTCAAGTGCAATAAAAGTTAAGGAGCGAGACCTGAGTAAATATTTCGCGATCTGTGGTGTGAATGAAGTAAGTTTGTGGAATGTGATGTGTGTAGCTATTTACATTGTGGACTAAATAAAATAATATTGTTTGTAATGTGATATTTCATTGTAGTATTAATTTGGTCCTGTTTGTGTTTGAAAATGTTTTTTGTTTTATTTTATAAATTTGACGCGTAACGTAACGGATAAATGTTACACGTAACGTAACGGATAAATGTTACACGTAACGTAACGGATAAATGTTACGCGTAACGAAAAAATGTTACACTAAATTTTTTGATAACCCCGATAAAGAAGTTTCACTTCAAAAATATTTTTCCCACTGTCATATTGTGTTAGACTTAAAACTGGACCCTACCTAATTTGGGTAAACAGGGTTCGTAAGTTAACTAATTATATTTCACTTTCTCTATGTATATATTTCTGTTGATAATTTAAGTACGTTTGACAAAGTAGAACACCGCATTTAAATTATTCCTTGTAATTATCTTATATTTAAGTGGACTAAGACTTGTTAATAAGTTCTCAGACAACTTAATAAATAACTATTTATCGAGTTTAACTTTGAGCTGACCGTGATTAAGGGTGTAGGGTTAGCTTTATCAATTACTCAGCCGCTCTGCGGAGAGTTACTGAGCCCTTCACTCCTCGCCGCCGAGCCAGGCAGTAAGTTCTGCCACCCTGCTCGACGTTAATTAATCTTAAATAACTTAATTATAGCAGAAACCCTTTAACAGAATTCGATAAATATTTTATTACTTTATCTAAACTAGTTGAGTTACGTCCACGTAATTATGTTCATATTGCAACACAAATTGTTTGTTATGAAACTGGTTACGTTTAAAACATATTAAAATTAAAATTGTACTTTCGTTTATTTAACAGTAACTTTCAGGTTACTGTTTTATAATGAGATGTTTATTAATATTGTGTAAATCACGATATAATTACATAGATTGTTGACGGTATTAGATAGTTGACAAACGACAAAAATACAATATTATTTAAAAGAACCAAAGACTTCTGATCAGTACGTTGTAATAAAAATAATGTAGTGGGCCACTGATATAAAGCAGTAACTTATGCAGAAGTAAGAACATTCGGGATTCAACGGGTACATTCATAAAACGGTCGGAGATCTAAAACGTCGCGGCCCCATTTTCATCAGTTCTTCAAGTTTTTCAATAAAAACTTTCGAAGGCGTCCGATTTACATACGGTATGGATTCATTTATTTTCCAAAAAGATTTTTCACGTAAAAGTGAAGAAGGTTTTCGGTATCCATTAGAGGAGAAAGGTCGCACTCGACTCGACTCACTCCCACCGAGTGCCCGTCATCGGCCCGCCGGCACCCATCGGCCACTCCAATTACAATATTTTAAATGGCATTTTTGTTAGAACGCCCTTTTCTGAACCAATAGCTCCAATTTCTCAAATTGTAATATCTGACAGAATTAGAATAAACTAATATACTTTTTCGAATAAATTGCCTATTCAAATACCAGGTGTCGTTTTTTGAAGCTTAAGGCTTTCTTTCAAATTTATCTGTAAGTAGACATTGACTATATTTAGTGTTACAGAATATTGACTTTTAATACATAATTTAAAAGAAAAACGCATTCCTCACTTTTGGGCCAAGAATCTTTTTAGTTTTAGTGTTAAAATTTTGTATTAAACATTTTGTTACAATAATTATCTTGTTCAATGCACAACCGTATAGATTAAAGTACGCACAACCTAACAAGAACAGCAATACACATAAACACTTAGATTTTTATTTAAATAGATATATTTATGCATACAAATATTTTCACTGAAACTGAATTGAAGGCATTGCCTCTGCACCACATATCTCACAAATTGATAAGGTCGTAGTCAAAAAATTACACATAAAAAAATGTATCAAATTTTGGCTGCATAAATGTGATGCTGCTTTCTTACTTTCAAATCGTACCCAAACGAAAAAATAATCGACTAATACACATTATATCGAATCCAAATGCTGACGAGTATAATAGCTACAATAACAAAATTATACGTACTTCACTAATGACACGATTACTTCTAATGATGTTCAGATTAAATGGAGACGACATTCAAAAAGTAATCAATATATAATTTAATCTAAATATATATCTTATCATGTGTGTAGTTTTTGTCATCATATAAACCAATTTGTCAAAAACATTGCCTTTAGATTTTGGATAAGGTTAGTAGGACAATACATTATAACTCTTTTGAATTAGACTCTTCGAACTGATAAGGCCGTAAATATACTTAGTCGCCCGTAGTTGTATCCAGCCGCTCAGTATATCTGTGTACCTATGGTCTAAGATATATTGGACTCTGCTTAATCGCTGTAAACAGGAGACATGGCATGCCTATTCGAATAAATGGACGTAGGATTTCTAAACCACTTTTATTTGAGTTTCTGCAATTACAAGGTCTACAGTAAAAGTTTAACCAAACTACTTCATTTTATATTTATTACATTAGCCAATATAACTTGAACCGTTATAATGTTGTGAAAACTGTCTGCTTTTTTGTGAAATTAAATTAAGATCAGATGGAAACATCAAGTTTAATGTCGCGGGACCAAAGGCAACATTTGATATCTTACATAATAGTTAGCATGGTCAGTATTTTATTTACAGTTCTTAACTCGGTCAATTACCAACATATAGACGTTCAGGGGAAGGTACTTGACAAAAAGATAGCACCCACGGCGACAAAGTATAGAGCCGAGCAACATGGTACAATAAGTAAGTAGTAAGTAGTAAGTAGTAGCCATACGCAAGCGTTTCCCTTTGCCAAAGTATAAGCCTAAATGGGCCTACACTATACATTAAACTGTAAATTGTTAATGTTTTGTTTTAATTGTTATGGGTGTGTACGTAGTGACACTCGATTGTTTTTTTATTTGAGTCTAAAATGTGTGTGAGTGAAGATTTCTCCTCGCAATAAATGATGACTGTTTTGTTACAGGAAAAGACGCTATGGCTACACGTCTCCGGTCCGCCGGCCTATGTTGCTTTATGAAAGCCATGTTATACCCAGGCGCATACTCAACATAACTGAAGGCTATATGATGCATGCAACAAGCAAGCAAAGTAAGTCTGTAAGTCTGATTCTAAGGCTGAACCTAATTGAATCCAAGAAGAATATGAAAAAGATGAGATCCTGAGTTAAGACAGTGAAAAACTGTCAATATTCAAATTTAAAGATTACCCAAAATATAGACCGACAGTTTAGTGGTTTATTGTAAACGTTATACCAAGAATATTTGGGATGTAGGGCAGCTATCTTGTACTGACGCGCTTGTACCGCCTGTCTTATTCCTCACGAATTGTTCCGGAGGTTTGGCAAACGTTCAACCAATCCCCAAAAAGGGTGACCGTTCAGAAACGGCTAATTACCGACATAAATTCGTAACTTCCATTCTCTGCAAGGTGCTCGAATCGATCATCAACAATTAATTGATCCTATACCTGGAAGATCACGCCTTGCCCAATGATCGGTAATATGGCTTTAGGCCGAACCGATCCACACGGGTGATCTTCTAGCGTATGTCACTCACCTTTGGGGTGAAGCTATTGACAGGCTTGGGGAGTCCTTGGCCATCAGCTTTGACATGGGCAAAATGTCTTAATACACTTGTGCCAATGTTTTGATACCTTTTTCACAAACATATGGCTCAGTCACTCCTTCATAGCTAACACCCACCAAACCGTCACTGAAGTCGGATAATGCTCACGTTGTACTCTTTTGACTAGTTGGGAAGTTTTTTTAGAGCTTTCAGCATAAATACAATCATTTTGTTTGTTAACATAATGCAGAATTGTAAAAAAAAACTTATTCGTAATAAACAATTTCTGTAACCTCCTTTTTCGTACCGCTTAAGAAGTTTTTTTGATTTTATCATCCCATTCTTTTTTAAATTATCAGTTAAGAAATGACCAGTGCGTCACTTATAGACTGCAAGTCTTAAGTCATCTTTTAAAACGCGACATGGTTCTAGGTGCTATCTTCATCTACCGAGATAAAATCTTGTTTTCAATCAGGATTTCTCCGAATTCTTTCCCTTACTGCTTTGATTGTCTTTATCGTACGAACACTACGTGGACGGCCAGATCTTTTTCGTCACAAATAGAGGAGGTTTTATTTTACCTGTCAATAGTCTGCTACACAAACATTTGACTAATACTAAGCGTATGAAGGATTCAAAAAATTATATTTGGCTCCATACCTACTTCGGGTAATACAATCACAGCGATTCGGTTCTCTTTATCACCCCACTCCATTTTAATATCACAAAATATTTTACAATATATTGGCGCGAGAAAAAGAAAACACAATGAACAATCGTACAAAAATTACAGATTCCATATTCAAAAGTAATATTTTTTACTGGAACTCGGGAGACTACCAGCAATAGTACCAGTCGTAGTATTTTTACCGTAACTCCCACATAGGTATTTAAATGACAACTCAATTTTCTGACCATTATAGCTCAAAAACTAATTCAAGAACATTGTTATTGTAAACCAAAATTGAACAAACCGTTGAGTTGTTAGTTTTGTCACCATAGCAGAGAACTGCAGGAACACTAACTCCAACATAAAACAAAGTAACACACGTTGTACCATAAAACTGTACTGACTGTATAAAGTCATATAAACCGTATTAAAAGTGGTACGGGGAGTTTAGTACATTCAATTTGTTTTGAACGCCAATCCAGTCATAATTGTACGATGACAAACAATAGAACAATGAACACTCAGTGCTAGCCATTGAGAGACAGACATTTTGCTAGAGCTAGTGTTTTAGAACGTATTCTATGGATCATTTAGTGACCAATAGTAGGACACATTTTTTTTACGTCCCCTTACGAATTTTGTAATTAGGATTGGATTTACTTACCTTCCTTACTCTAAACTCTAATCTTGCAACTTACATAGTAGTAAGAGGATAGAAGAAATAAAGAAAGAAAGAAGAGAAAAAAGATGTATATAATTCCAGCAACAAGTAAGATTGATGTATATGCATACACAATTATACACATTCTATTACACAAAAGAAAACATAGGCGCATATTATTACTGTAACTGATTACTTGAAATTCGCTTTTAATAAATACCATTCGGTGAACGTTCTTTTTTTTAAACTAACATGTATGCAGTATATAATAATGTAAAATACGTTGTAAGGAGATCAATCATTCACAAACTACAAACGGTTTTCATCACAAAGCAGATGCTAGGAGAGGCGTGTCTTTAGTTCTGGACGAACAAGGGCCGAGGGGTCAGGGGGGTGAAGATAATTGATGAAGTCGACGCAAGACCTCGGTTAATCTCCACCCGGACACCTTCGACAGGACAAACTTTATCTACTCCCAAGGCGACGAAGAGGTCACCGCTTAATTTTTTCTCGGAATGAGAAAAAGTATTAACACTTTTTATTACCTTTCCTCTTACAAAAACCTCTACATGGAAAGGAAATTCCCAAAGTACAAGAGAATACGAAAGTATAAAGTCTTATTATCCCAATTACGAGATCTCGACTCAAGGTCTCGCAGAATTATCCATTTTGCAGTAAAAACAACATTGTTTTCAAGATTACACACACACATTGATATTTGTTTAGTATCACAGACAGAGTAACAAAGAGAAATAAATACAAAGACCTACATGTAGCTTAGAATGGAAGAAACCGTAAAGTGGGTATTCATTAAATACTTCAGAAGCTCATTACTGCACCAAACGTTCGCCATTCATTCGTACTCTAAACAATCGCCACCAACGATCCGTCATTATTTAACGGCCTATTGTGTTCGCGTTCTCAATTACAATAAAAATTATTTTTGCATCTCAATACCAATTAAAATCTTTTGAATAGTAATTTCCTGGTAACTATTGCAAGTAAAAACCGCATTATAAACCGCATTATAAAAACTTTCCTGAAACGTAAATTAAAGTTTTAAACGCAAGGAACTTAAAAAAATATTATTGAAGTACAAATAAAAATAACTCTTATGATTATTTTTTATCGCCAAAGATGATTTCCGAAATGTTATTTTTTATGGAATAGGAGGTAAACGAACTGACGTATCGCCTAATGGTAAGCGATTACTACCGCCCATGGACACTAGAGGCGTCACAAGTGCGTTGCCAGCCTTTGGGGTATGGGAAGAAGGATGGGGTAAGGGTTGTGGTGTGGGCCTCCGGTATCCTCACTCACTCGGTGAAACACAGCGCAGGCCCCATTTCACACCGGTTTTCTGTGAGGCCGTAGTAAAACTCCGGTCGAGCCGGCCCATGCATGCCGAAGCGTGGCTCTCCCAAAATAGATGATTAGTCAATATAGAGAGAAATAAATAAAAACCGTTTATTTTCACACAAAGACAAAAGAAATGAACTGTTATCGTTAGGTAATCACATTGACATGCTGTATTTCATAAATTAAGTTTAGACTAGCCTGTTGTCCTAGTCGTTAGAGATCCTGGCTGCTCAGTTAAAGGACAAAGGTACCATTCCCATCCTGAAAAAATAATCTGAAATCAGCATTCTTGTTCTCACAGTACCAAAGCAAGGAACAATGTTAAATACACTTTTGCCCGACACGAGAATAAAGATAGTAATATTTTAAATATCGCTTCAGAGGTGGTTTCGAGTTACGGTTAACGATATTTACATGACTAATGGCCAACAATTTTACATAAAAGTGCAAAAGCGAGTGAACTTAGGCACACCACACTGGTGAAGTGGTCCAATTTGCATGTTTTATGCAACAGCGAGTGATGCGGTCGCGGACACTGCACACGCATACAGGCTCTTTGAAATTTTTATATGCTATTTCCACAAATCGAACGTGGGTGCATTTTATGAGAAAGCACCGCTGTGTAACCATGTTGTGTAGTTTTATACCAGTTTTACTATTTTGCAATATACGTACATAACGAAAGCAATATTCGTGACACCACTGTTCTGATCTTTTCATTTAAACCTTCAATATAAATGTCAATCAAAGTCTAAGTAACAATCATAGTTGAAGCAGGTGTATATGGGTTATGATATTGTTAATCTATCGCTATATGTATTTAAGTGAAAAACTGTTAATTTGAATTTAGAAAGAGACACCTCAATTTTACTAGCAGTTACTAAGTAAATCATCGCATATCGCAGTATTGAGTATTTATATAATAGTTATAATTATATCACATCTCACTATACTTTAGACAAGTGTGTTTAATAAATGTATAATTTCGATGTGTTGCCATAGTTGTAATAATCGAAAAAATAAATTGTATTTCAACATGGTTTCAAAATATGTTTCTCCTTACGATTTATTAAATAACTGAACTCAGTTTATTGATTATTTTGTAATTATTAAACTCTAACACATTCCACACTACTCCTACTCCTTACTCATTAACTTCGTGTCTAATGACCATCTCTCTCCCTTTATCTGACCGACATTATTATTTCTGGGCATCCCATAACAATATTAGTTTCGATACATATAAAACGCTAAGATCTTACTAAAACAGATATACTGTCGTGCCCCTAGCTTTATTATATCCTATTAGGATGAGCTGACTAGGCATAGACTCGGTGCTAACATTATTAACTTTAACTTTATTATTAACCCTTTTTTACGTTAGGGTTTCGTTTAGTGTGGAAGATCTACGATTTAGCATGAATGGGTCGGCTCAGCTGGAGTGATATCACGGCTTCACAGAAAATCAGTGTGCAACAGCACTTCAGCTGTGTTTCACCGAGTGAGTAAGGATACCGAAGACCCATACTCCTACAACTCCCCTCCCCCCCATCCTCCTCCCCATACCCCCAAAGTCCGATAACGTACTTGTAACGCCTCTAGTGTTGCGGGTGTCCATGGGCGGCGCTAATCGCTTACCATCAGGCGATACGTCTGCTCGTTTGCCCCCTATATAATAAAAAGATAGATTCTAGATAGAATAAATTGGTGTTACGCATCTATATATATGTAAGTCAATGGTTTTACGTCACTTTAAAGAGAAGGAGGTACGAAGATAAAACATTTAATAAATCCCTTCGTTACAACTCCATGCGATAAGAAGCACTGCACATTAAAAATCTTATGTATATCGGAAGAAACACAAAATTTTAAATTCAACGTTAGTTCGTTCCGAAATAGATTCTTCTCCGCAGTTTCTTAGATATAAAGTATGTATAAAGTGTAACTGTCACAATACGTGTTGTGATTCCCGGTATTTTTGTTTTAAATTTAACGGTGGATGTAATCGAGAACCATGCACGATCGCAACAACCAACTTTAACAGTGAAACCATCGCATGAATGCAGTACTAGCTAAATTGCATTGTTCGTTTTATTGCAAGTGCGGATGGCGTGGCTCCCGCCAGAATTATTTACTATGTTACAGCACATGCACTTTATTCCATTCGTCGATTTTAATATTGAAATCTTTCGTTTTGTTCGCTTTAAATTTCGAATTTACGAAACTTTTGTAAATAATATTTAATTCATATCGACAATACAGCAAGATAAGAAACGGGTTCGTATGGATTGTAAAAGGTTTTTAATTAGTCGTGCTTCGTGCCCTTTATTGGTAAAGAATTCCATCTGGAGTCGGGTTAAATTAATAATGAAAGACAAATTGAAAAACTATAATACAGAAAAAAGATAACATTATCATTCTAATAAAACAGTTTAGTTTAACCGCATCAAAATTGTGTATTTCGTGATAATTTTATTTTAAAGCCTGCCAAGCCTGGGTAAAATATAAGACCAGGGGCCATAATTCTTGCTGCAATTGCAGACAATGCAACATGGTGACCCACACTATGGCGGCCTGGTGAAGCCTTTCACCTTGCCCCGCTCAAAGGACGCGTAATCATTGTGGGAGGAAAAAACGTGCGTTGGTAATGAGTTGCAGTTTTATACTATTTACTGTCGGTACATTATTGCGATACGATTTAGAAACTAAATCTATCACATAATACAGTATCTTTACAGTGATTATGCTTGGGAGCAATTTGCCAATGAACTATTCTGACCTCGGAATTTCGTCCATGCTCAGAAGCTCAAGAACTCTTTGCCCGAGGATGAGAGCAATCGGAAATTATGTGTCTGACGCTTACTACGGGACGATGATATGCATGACAAATGTCGATTATATCGCACTTCACTTTATATCTCCGATAGTCAATCGTTACAACAATCTGTTTTCATCTGTAATTTCGCAAACATATATTTAGTTTTCCGAAGAGGTCACCAAGTCGCTGCAAAGTGTTGTTTTATAAATATGGTCCATTTTGACATGGATAATTAAATCGCATTCAAATTGAAAATCAAAATAATTTATTAAATTAAAACACTAAGTGACATTTATGAACATTTAAAAAAGCTACAGTTAAAAATCATAGATCGACACTAACAGACGTCATATAAATCAAAAACACCAATATCTATTGCTCGCTTGTGTCGATCTATAACTACCAGTTTCCAAAGTGCGTAGGGCCTTACTAGAAGAATACTTGCAAAGAAACTCATGGCCACTCTTTTTAAAAGTCTTTTAAATATGTATTATAGTTGGACTTTTTAAACATAATAATATTTTCATAAAGAATAAATATTTTAAAAAAGTTTCAACGTTTGTTAGTTGCCCGTAAATTTATTTAAGTTTGTTACTTTTTAGCTTGGTTTGGGTGGACCTTGATAAGGGTACAAATGATCAACATAGCATAACGTCTTTAAGTAGTTGAAAATGTCTCGGTCAAATTTAACAGATGACACATATTTAGTTTTAATAATAATAATAAATAAATAATCCTACTAACATTATAAACGCAAAAGTTTGTGAGTATGTAAGTGGGTATGTTCGTTGCTCTTTCTATCAAAAACTACTGAATGAATTTTGATTAAACTTTACAATAATATAGATTATACATCAGAATAACACATAGGCTACAATTTATACTCGCGTCGTTGCTCGCGGTTATTGTCGTACCGCGGGTAGAATCGCGGCGTTCAGCTAGTAATTAAATATTCCGGACATCTAACACACAACGTCATCTACTCCCAAACTAAGCAGAGCTTGTATTATGGGTACTAGACAACTGATATAAACACATGTATTCTTCTTTTTTGTAAATACATACATATTATATATAGAAAACACCCAAACTCCGAAACAAATAATTGCAGATCATACAAACATTTGGTCCGACCCGAGAATCGAACCCGAGACCTCAAGCACAGCAGTCGCATACGATACCACTTGCGCCCCCGAGGCACAGTTATAAAAGTATTGTTTTCATCATAAATACTGAGATAAACTCCTTAACTCTTATTCTTTTAAACCTTTGCTGGTAATTTGTTTACTGAAGTATAAAAAGTAGCAAACAATCCTTCTCCGATTTAGAACACATTTAAACTTAATATTTTTTTCTGCAGAAGCTTAAGTTGTAAGTAAAATAAATAAATAAAATAAATATTTTCGGACATTAAACACACAACGCCATCTAGTCCCAAACTAAGCAGAGCTTGTACTATGGGTACTAAACAACTGATATTAATACATAAATACTTTTTTTTTGTAAATACATACATATTATACATAGAAAACACCCAAACTCCGAAACAAATATTTGGTTCGACCCGGGAATCGAACCCGAGACCTCAAGCACAGCAGTCGCATACGCTACCACCACGCCAGCGAGGCAGTCAGTAAGTAATTCATACTTCGATGTAAGCAAGTGGAACTATCTCGTATGTTGGCTATGCTTTATATTATATGTTAGAAGACGGAGTTGCCTGTTTCTCTCACATTAATGAACTAATGTAGCTAAGTGACCGTATCATCTCGTTAATAATTGAATCACGCGAGAGTTCATTCAGACGGGATACATAATGAGACAGGTACGCAACAAACTTTTCGACATGCTAACATTATGTTCTACATCGTATACTGAGCACATTATAACAACAAAGGATCAGGAATGTTGTTATGTTTGTTGTCTTTCGTTATAAAAACTCAGATATCAGATTATGTAGGTAGGTGCTAAAAAAGTAAAGACATACTCTGCTCTTTATAAAATTTAATATAGTTTATTTAAATGATTTTTACAAGTTGTTTTTAATAATTTAAGTGCTAAATAGTGTAATTAGTTGCTTGTTACAAAGTTATTACATTTAATGTAATATAGTAGCATTTCACTGTTCCACCTGCCAGTTTGACACCCACATTCACTGCTATCAAGTATGTCTCACTTAACGGAGATTGAATCGGCACAGAGAAGCCTGGAAGAGAGCTTCAATCAAAGGATGGCGGATCTTGAGGCCCAGCTACACAGTGGAGTGCCAGCTAAAGATATCGTTGCTAAAGTAGCTGAGGAGTTCCGTACGTTTCGCGAACTCATCTTTAAAATGCTTGGACTCCTTCGCAAGCAAATCTCTGACTGTCACAAACTAGTTGATGTCCTGGAGGTAAGGCAACGACGCAAGGATCTTCTCTTCTTGGGCGTATCGGAGACTGAGAGTGAGGATTGTCCCAAGTCCATTCTCAGTCTGGTCCATAGTAGAATGAGCATGGATAACATCTCTTCCCATGACATTAAGGTCTGCCACAGGATTGGGGTTGTGAGCAAGGATCATCCCCGGCCCATATTGGTGCGTTTCGCCGATGTGACAACAAGATCTTGCATCTGGAGAGCTAAGTCGGCGTTAAAGGGCATAAAGTTAATAAATAAATAAAATAAAAATATCAGCAATACAATTTGAAAAGAGAAGATAAAGTCAAGGTACACAGCAAAACTGTGGAATGAGCTGTCGCCTGCGGTGTTCCCAGACCAATATGATCTTCAAACCTTCAAGAAAAGAGCGTACTCCTTCCTAAAAGGCAGGCAACGCACTTGTATCGCCTCTGGTGTTGCGGGTGTCCATGGGCGGCGGTAATCGCTTACCATCAGGCGATACGTCTGCTCGATTGCCCGCTATATAATAAAACTCAAAAAGTATATCCCATCTATCAGCAAATCCCAACTAAAACACACTCATAATAAATTCATCCATCTACGAGTACTAACATAAATAGAGACTGGCTTGTAAGATCTAGAAGGGTGGTCTTTTCACAACTTACTTTTCACATACTAAATTTAAACTCTTTCCACGAGTAGTCTACCATTGTATAAAAAAGTAGTTTGTCTGGTGACAATGAAATATGCCTCTACAACTGTAATTGGCATAACGTCCTACTAACCTTTATCTACTCATTGTTTGGTTTGCTTGTATTTCCCTATTCTGATCCGAACTATTTCCGATCTCTTGATTGGACCATTTTTTTTTTTTTTTAAAAAGACAACTCCCACATTAGGAATAAACATCCTGTGTCGTGGGGGACTTTACAAACATACATGAAACGGACACAAAGAACATCCAGACTCGGGACAACAATTCGTGGATCACACAAAGTGTTGTAGGTACCGCGTGGGATTTGAACCCACGACACTTGGCGCGGTAGCAAGCGGCATGGCGACCGCTGACACCACTCGGCCAACCGTGCAGTCATTGGATATGGGTTTTGTCATCTTCTGACTCCAACCATCCTAGATCATCCCAGAAGCTTAGCAGCATTTTCAGGTGACTACATGTTTCCGGGAGTGATGTGTATTGGAGTATGTCTACCCGTTGATCTGCTTCTACTTTCTTCTTCTTCTATATTCTGTAAGAATGTGCTGCAACGTTTATTCTGCTTCCATGCATCCCCTCCACAGAGGGCTGTCTGTTGCGCCTATAGTGAATATATCCTGGTTTAGGGGACAATGTCTAGTTAGGATACCTATAACCTTCCTAATTATTGTAATTTTTCATTACCTCCTCATTGGACATACTCGGATCGGAAATGGAAACTTTGATTACAAATTTTGTACCACTATTTGTCAGTATTTTCATTTGAAAGAATTTACTTTTCCTTTGCTAACGCGGTGATTATAAGGTCATGATGACTGTTTTCAATGGACTCATTCTACTTGCTTTATTTAAGGAAACCTAGTACAAACTTGTTGTGTTCAATATTATAGATAGTAGAGAAATATTGAAGAGCAAAAAGCCACAACTGTGGACGATTTTATCGGGCCTGAAATGGGCCCAAACATACATTAATCATCATATTTAAGCTATTCGGAGAAACTGAAGATTTTATCTGCACAATTACTGATAAAGGTGATATCGGGAATAGCTATTGGAGACATATCCTCAAAGATGTCAACAGACACTCAAATTCAATTAAACTTTTTTTTGTTTACAACTTCACCCGCTTCATCGTTCTTTCTATTTATTGGGTACAAAACTGTTGCTGGTTGCTCACTATGAACTCTGAAACTATCTAACCGATTTTCATGTTTTTGTTTAAATGTGTGTTTTGCTGAAATGTAAATTTGTTCTCTGTATTTATAATTGTATGTTTGCCAATAAATTCAAAATTTCTTGAGTATTGGGAAGCATTTAAAATGAAGTGTAACGAAAAATCTTACTTCATAAAAGTCGTTAGGATTATATCTAGCTCTTGGACAAAAACCCTCAGACGGTCAATATTTAATCTTGCTTCAAATTATTACTTAAGGAGTTGAATGACGCGGCCCTCGTGCGTGAATAAACAGAAGTTTTTTTAAACTTATTTCTGAATGTTTTTAAGGTACCACTTGTTTCTTACCTACGTTCGCATGGCGTGCTAGAGCATGCCTTCTTCTTCGCTTCGGCATGCATGGGCCGGCTCGACCGGAGTGATACCACGGCCTCTCAGAAAACCAGTTTTAAATAGCGCTTGTGCTGTGTTTCACCGAGTGAGTGAGGATACTGGCGGCCCACACCCCAACACCTCCCACCATCCCCCAAAAGCCAGCATCGCACTTGTAACGCCTCTGGTGTTTGCGGGTGTCCATGGGCGGCGGTAATCGCTTACCATCAGGCGATACTTATGCTCGTTCGTATCACAAAAAAAATTAAAAAATTTCTCTAAACATGTCACTTTAGGTGGGTGATGAATAAAATGCTCGGCTAAACACACTGTTTTGCAAAAAAAACGGGCACTTAAGCAAAGAACTATTTTATAGTTACTATTAGTTTGTTTGACAATTTTAGGTATTGTTATCCTCAGAATTTCATAAATTAATTAGGAAGGAATAGGTATCATCAGTTTTATCATAACATTTTGATTAAATTATTGAGAAATAATGTTTAAGCTCAAAACACTATTATTGTACGAGCAGGTACTAAATAAAAATTAAACGCGTTAATTTCTTTGTTTTTCTTGAATACATTAAAAGCAGATAAAAGTTTAGTATTGAGTGTGACCCCCTCTTGCTGAAATCACGGCTTGCATTCGTCTGGGCATGTTAGCGAGTAAATCTTTTATGGTTTCTTGGGGAATACGTTCCCACTCCGCGGTAATCACATTCTTTAGCTCTCTGATGGTCTGCGGAGCCGGCTGCACTGATGTCACTCGTCGCTTCAGAACGTCCCAGACATGCTCTATGGGATTGAGGTCCGGACTTCTAGCTGGCCAGTCCAAACGACGAATTCCGACTTCTAGCATATACGCTTCCACATCGCCAGACCGGTGGGCGCGAGCGTTGTCGTCCATAAAAAATGAGTTTTCGCCAAGAGCGGTTAAAGCGGGTTGTGCATAAGGAATTAGAACTTCCGTTATGTATCGGTGTCCAGTCAGTGTACCGTTTTCGATGAAGACTAACTCCGTACGATCCATGGAATTTATTCCTGCCCAAAACATAACAGAGCCCCCTCCATAAGGTGTGATTTCTTCAAAACATGCCTCTGCAAAGCGTTCTCCTCGTCTACGTAGCACTCGCCGACGTCGGTCTTCACCATGCAGAGATATCCTGGCTTCATCGGAGAACAATATCCTATCCCAGTCTTCATGAGTCCATGACACACAATTTCGAGCGAAGCTAAGCCTAGCAACTCGATGTCCACGGAGTAATTTAGGGCCGCGTGCCGGGCGATGACTGTGTATATTAGCAGCGAGAAGCCTCCTCCTTACCGTCCATAGACTAATTTGCACATTTCTTACTTCTTCGAGGCTGTTCTTGAGGTCCACATAAGAAGATTTGCGATTTCTCAACGCTTGACTAACTAGAAAACGATCATCCCGTGGTTCGGTACATGTCTTTCTGCCAGAACCAGGCCTTCTCTTGATGGAACCGGTCTCTTGATAGCGCTGCCAGGTCCTTTAAACTGTCGACCGACTCACATTTAGCCTCTGAGCCACGAAGCATTGGCTGCAACCTTCTTCAAGCAGCGCAATAATTTTGCTCGTTTTTATCACTTTATCTACCATTTTCGAGATTGCTAAACAGCAATAACAATACTTTTAAATGTCAAGGACATCAGATAATTTAATAAAAATTGACAAAAAGTTAATTAGAGTCGATATTAACTATAGGGAATTCGCGCCACAAAATGTAGTTAAAAGTTGTTTTCTTTGAAAACCAGGCTCAGTCAAAAATTTGAATTTGGAATGTACTCTTATAAACATTATGGCACTTCTATAACTGGCCAGTAACATGTTCAAATGATTAAAACCTTTTTGGTATTTTATTTTTTTCAGCCAGGAAGAAAATCGAAACCGCCCGTTTTTTTTGCAAATGAGTGTATTTAATAGCTCGGTTTGCTAATTAACCGAATGTTTAGCTTCAAGTTAAGACAATTATTCGGTCTTATGCAAAACAGCAATTCGATATTATCCAGAAATGTAATATCATTATTAATATTATCTTACCAAGAAATCTCTATGTATAAGTAAGTTTATATAACTCTTGTAAAATAGACTAACTAGTCATAATTCATTCACCACGAATAGTTCAATTAATTATTATGATAGTTCATTAATTAGTTCACCTGTTATACTAATACAGAGAATCATGTAGGCAAATAGATCTTGATATTCATTAATTAGTTATAATTAAATTATAAGCTAACTGAAATTACCGTGTCATATCCAGTTAACACTAAACATAGATTAAGTGTTTATTAGTCTATGTCTGTAAAGTTAATTAAGTAATATATAGATTTAAAAAACAATATACTGTTAAAATTAAACTCTAAGTTTTTTGCTTTATAACATACAACATCTGAGAGAGTAAACAGAATTAAAAAATAAAAAAATTTTATCGTTATATTTCAGCAACACCTCCTTCACGCCAGGTGGATGGCAGAAGCTGGATGCAAAAAGCCGTGGATTGAACGAAGTGGTGTGCACTTGGAAAGGTCTATGTCCAGCTGCAGTGGACTACTATTGACTGATGTTGATGATTCCATTAACTAAACATACTGTAATTTTAGAAAAGAAATGAACATGAGAAATGCAATAAATTTATATTGAAGAGAAAGATAATTAAAACTGTAACCTAAATTTTAAAACATGTTAGCATTAAGGTTAAATTTCATTCTTGTAGCTACAAAAGAATGAAAGCTTTTCGATAGAATTGAATTTCTTTTGTGTACTATTTAGGGACAATGGTTCTCCGATTGCAGTCCAGTTTTGGTATTTTATTTTCAACGATTACGCCATTGCAACAAAATGATTGTATCAATAGAATACGGACGCGATGAAAACGTTGACACAAAGTCCATGTAGCAAATTCTATTTTACACACAGTGCTGCAAATAATTTACGATTAAACATTATTATCGATTTCACAATTCATATATTTTTTTAATATGTATATATTTCTTTTTAAATATTACCAAAAAATATATTTATATGGTTTATATAGTATAACTAGCTGACCGTGAAAATTCGTAGGCTTCTCTCCAAAATAAATATTATTTTCCAGTTTCCCCAACATGTTGCTTATGCTTCCTAGTAAGTAGTAATTAAAAAACATAGATTTCAAAAAAAAAATTGAACAATGAACTCAATTCTTTTTTTAAATTGTACACACCAAAACAAGAGGCAATTGTGAAAAAGTTTTAATATGTTAATTAGGACAGTTATGAAAATTTGCAAAACCAAACATAAAATTGTTACTTAATACATTACTTCCATCGACGGTAAAAAAAATCATCGTATTAGAGCAAAGAAAAAAAATACGCAATTTATACTCTATAATAACGTCACTTGGTAGAATTTGTTAAAATATATTCTAGAAATAAAACTCGCTTATACTTAAATCCACTTTTTAATTAAAATAATTGGTCTCCCCTTATCATATTATTTCTGCACAATACCACTTAATTTTGTTTCCACTTAATAAGATTGTAGGACTTCCATTTTGAACCTTCTAGAATGGAGTAAGCAACACTAACATCGACAACATTATTATCATGGATAGATAAAACTCTCAACAATTTAAAAACTTATGAAGTGCAGCACAACTTGAGACATCCTACACACTGCAAAAGGAAATTAAAGTAACTTTTATACAAACTCAAACTAAATATTTACGGAGTAAAGTCAAACTTTTAATAGAAAGAAAAATGTTTCATGAAACTTTATCATCAAATCGATAAAAAAGATGATTCGAACAAAACTATATTTTTTATATCTGTGTCTAAACTTCAATCCTCATCGAATGATACGTGTACTAGACTTTTTGGTCGTTTGCGAATGGCAACTGCACACCGCTATGCAAAGAAGCAATTTCCTTTGTGTCACTTGCTACCCTAGCCGCGAGCTGCATGTGCTGTCACGTACCCCACGTACCTCTACTGTCAATACATATGCTGAATAATATTCATATTTGAGACTAAAGTTTAACAACTTTAAATCCCTTCTGAAACAGACCGTGTAACCGCAGACTAATAATGATATAAGTGTAAACATATATTTTTTTTTAATTTATTTATATTTATTAGCTCACCAACAATGAGGGTTAAATGTTCTGCAGGAGATAAAAGCCGATTTTTTTTCAGTTCAAAATTCAGTTCGGCAACCTTTCTGTGGCTATTATAAAATTAATAACACTTCCATATGTGTCAAATTTCTCTAAAAAAGTATACATTCGGTAGAAATCTGTATTATCTGACAGCTGTTTAAAAAAGAAATCGAAGACCCTAATTGTTTCACACATTTATGTTCTTAATTAACTTACGCCTAGTGTAATAATTTATAATGTATAACAAACATTTTACTAATCATCACTTAAAATATACAGTACATTATAACGCGTTAAAATCCCCCTTGGATCATTCGTTCACCTGCTCGCTTCACTGTCAACCTTCACGGTTCGATTACCACATCTGTACTGTACGGTGTTCGGTCGTAAATAGGTCTAAAGCAACTAATTCAACGGATATTGTCAATTGTCACACAAGAGCTACTTTTCATTACTAAATGGGATTTCGTCCTCATTCTTCTCATTGGCGTGCGTATATAATAATGGCAAATTCATCGAATGCGGGCTATTAAATAATTGTATCAGTACATTGGGTTACAGATAACCATAGTTCACATTTTAAACTCAATTATTCTTCTCTTTGTAAAGGCTTAAGATAGATAGAGCTATCGGGGCAACACTAGTAGAGAATACACATTTTTTCACTTTCCGACTAACAAAAATACAGCCAATGAAAAATGAAAAATTACACAGAGGACATCATCTGACCCAAACACAAATTTAAAGTTCTTATATGGGACTTAACACGAAGGGTATATACTCGTATGAGCTATCATTTTAAAACGTGTACAAGGATGATGTTCTTCAAGCGGGAAAATACTCTACTCAACCTTATATTTACTTGTGAGTTCAATACGAAGTCACTTGTTCGGATTATTGATTGTCCTCTTGTGCATAAAGTACTATTATACTGTTTTCATTGAAATCCTAAGCTTGGTTCAAATTCAAAACCTATTAGCATTCCACGTTTTAAGATTTTTCTATATCAATTAAATTACGTGTCATTCATACAGACTTCTTTTGTCGAATTAGATTATGATGTCGTAATGCATCGCAATGCAATCATGAAGTAAAGACAAGTTTAAAACTGAGCTGTTGTTGTTTCTGTAAAACGAATATTGCAGCGATTAAAGTACCAAATTAAAGTAAGACATGTCTTCATATCTTCGAATAAACCTATAGGTATTTATAATCCTTGGTAAGTTTTCTTTAGTCTATTTCTAATTTCTTAAAACTTTCTTCTATTCCTGGGAAAAAAGTACTCATCGATTTAGGACCTCCTGGTCGCTTCGATTCGTCTACTCTCTGTTTAGACTCGTCTTCAAAAAAATTTAAATTTGCTGCCAATCTTTTACAGATAGTATCTGAAATAACATAAAAATCTAAGAATCCCTTCTATTCGTATAGCCAGTAAGTACTTAAAAGCTAGCAGTGGGAAATTGCGATATATATATTATATATATATATATTACTACTTCAAATCTGTCATTTGAAAACTGTCTAAACTGAAAAGAACATTAATTTGAAAATTGACACAAATAAAATCATTTTAGAAATCTGAACTCCACACACATCGTTGTTAATATATTCTTGTGTGAATCGCAAAAAATTATGATAAAATATAAATGTGTAGTCGACATATTTCAAACATATATCGATAAACATGTATGATTAAAACATGTGCTCGAAGTGTGGTTCAAGGATGTCTATATGGCTAGTAGACTTATTATTACAACCTCGATCGGTTTCTCACGTTTACAAAGTCTTCTAAATATATACAAGTAATTATTTAGTTAAGTCGGATGTTGATACCGTTTATTACTCTATAATAATTGTACAAATAATCGTACAGAGGTGCAAGAGACTGACGCAGACGAAGATCTTCTGGTCAAAAAATACTGGGAACTTTAATGTACCCATATGAAGATAATCCAATAGCATAGTACGTTTACCATTCCAAGAGCAACATACCTTTTAAAGCTTCTTTATTCCCTTTATCAGCTCTGAGCAAATCATTTGTCGATATATATTCATCTAAAGTATTGACATCTGTTTGATGAACCTTCAATATGTCAAGCAATTCATCTTTCATAAACGGTCGGACCATGGCAAGCAATTTATCAAAGAATGTCGGAGCATTTATAAAATGGAATTCTTTGAGGCAGACAAACATTGCTTCCTGGGAACAAATAAAATGAAACCGTTAATGTGAAATCTTTACTTTTGTCTTAAAATTAATTTTCTGTGTAATTTGTTTATTGACGTTAATTCATTATATAAAACAAAGAAACGTAATTCACGATGTACCTAGACTATTTTTTTATTAATGTTAGTGGTTTAACATATCTATGTATGTATTAAAATAAACTAGTGGTCAAGCAGTGGTTGAATTTCAACCATTTTTCATTTTTTTATTATTTATTTTAGCTTTTTGCACTCTTCCTGCATATAAACTGTGCCAAATTTCATACTCCTTCGTTTGCTAATAATTTTCGTAAAAAGAGGTAAAATGTTTTTGCTTTTTGTATTCTAGTATAAATACTGTATTGTTACTATGAACTTCACTGCTCGTTGGTTTAGCGGTTGACTTACATACGTAAGTGCTGATCAAGAGGTCTTGGGTTCGAATACCGGGTCGGGCCAAAAGTGATATTGTGTTTTTCTGATTATGGAAATACATAAGTACAGCTCGGAGTTTGGAAGTTGAGGTCTGAACCCTCGGAGAGCACGTAAAGCTGTTAGCCCTGCGTCTGATCTCTCCCTGATCGTGTCGGTTAACCATCCCATCGGATTACGAGAAAGAGGGAACAGAGAGTGCATCTGTTTTCGCACACACTTGTACACTGTGATATTGACTGCCTCGGTGGCGTAGTGGTAGCGTATGCGACTGCGACTGCTAAGCTTGAGGTCTCGGGTTCGATTCCCGGGTCAGACCAAATGTTTGTATGATCTGCAAATATTTGTTTCGGAATTTGGGTGTTTTCTATGTATAATATGTATGTATTTACAAAAAAAAGTATGCGAGCATAAGTATTTATATCGGTTGTCTAGTACCCATAACACAAGCTCTGCTTAGCTTGGGACTAGATGGCGTTGTGTGTTAGATGTCCGGAATATTTATTTATATCTCCTACGTAGCTGGTTGGTTTCCGTTGAGACAGGCCGCCGTGGCCGTAACCGGTTAGGAGAACTTCAATAACTTCAAACGTCACATTCAGCTAACTGATCCCAAACCGGACAGAGCCTGTGCCTGTGCTATGGTAACCAGACAGCTTACTGAAACATTTAGTGATAGTATAATAGACTTCCTTTAAACTTATATGTTTTTATGGATGGAAGGAGAGGCAATTATATATATGAGAGCGTGGGAGAGCTATGCTTCGGCTTGAATGGGTCGACTCGACCGGAGTGATACCACGGCCTCACAGAAAACCGGTGTGAAATAGCGTTTCCGCTGTGTTTCACCGAGTGAGTGAGGATACCGGAGGCTCATACCCCAACCCCTCCCCCCATCCCCTTTCCCATCCCTCATAGGTCGGCAGCGCACTTGTGACGCCTTTGGTGTTGCGGGTGTCCATGGGCGGCGGTAATCGCTTACCATCAGGTGATACGTCTGCTCGTTTGCCAACTATTCAATAAAAAAAAAATCGACGGGTTGCACTCCGGGAGTGCCGGCAGAAGTGAAAACTTGAATATTAACGGTGTGCATTTTTGATATTTTGGAATGGTTAGAGAATAATTTTGTACGAATTGCTTTCATTATCAGTATAAAAGTACTATTATTTATGTGGTGGAATACAATATTCATTTATTGCGCTATCGTACACAAACATGACAATTTATATTACATACACACACGAACATTCGCGCAAGCGCCCTGCGCCGCCTGTCCTCTCTCCATCCGTCTTACGAATTTTCGATCAGGTCACGTGACCTGACGCGAGTTTATACGTCCTCTTTCCATCCGTCTTACGAATTTTCGATCAGGTCACGAGACCTGACGCGAGTTTATACATTTTTACCCATTCCAAAAAGTACACAGCGCCGCTAAAGAAGTTTTCACTTCAAAAAATATATATGTTAGAAACCTGCAAAAAGTAGAAGAATTGCTGTGCTACAGTCAAGTTTACTTTGGATATGTGACCAAGTGATACTCTGTCTAAATTGACTATCAAAGCAACGCCTGGTACCGTTCCTTCTTCATTCTGCCATAGATCCATCACCATGAAGAATGCTCTGAAATTAAGCGTACGTTATGTGGCAATGCGTTCAACTCTTACCTACTTCTAGCGCTGGCGATTAAAATAACTTTTTTAAGATTAAGTATGTTATATAACAGAGAACTAAAATAATATTTATCGACCTTGTTTCTGACATACAACGAAATATAACCATCATATCAACAACAGCTTATAATTGCCCACTAATGAACATAGATAGGATCTCTTTCAAAAAGGGGTTTAAATGTTATTATATAAATCATATATTTTTCAGTTACTTTTTTAGCGTTGCTGATAATTCTTTTTTAATATTTTGAATTTTAAAAAGGATCGTTTTTGACATCCTAATATTTTATATTTTGAACTTTGACGGCAAACTTGCCACACGACTGCGTGGTACTAACGCCGGGTACCTTGTGCCTTGACGAGGAATCAAAAAGGGCGTCAATTTTATTCTGAAGATTTCATTTTCTCGGTAAAGACGGAAAATTACGCGTTCGATTACATCTGAGTTATATATACATTATTTTAGAAATAAATAATAAGTCATAATTACTACTGCTTTTTTAAATTAAGCCGATTAAACTAAATAAATTAAAATGACATTATAAAACTTTATTAAGTTTCTTTGTTGTTAATATTTTAATAAAATACATAATTTAAAATCAATGAAATAGAACTGAAATATGATCATCTTGGAAAACAAAACACTTACTTGATCACATCAGCGTAAACAAATTTTTGAGGGTCTGCATCCAATAGTTCGCAGTAAATAGGTTTATAACCTTTCTTAGTGGCATTCGATAGAGGCACTATTAACCTTGAAATACAAAAAAACTCATTTACAATTCAATACTAAAACGCCAACACATTTGTCAATAATCGTTAAATCATTTGACATTGAACTGTTACTAGTCTATTATCCTGCTGTTATTTTAACGGCTTGCATGCATGCTCCTATTGATTTTACAAAGCAATTTTTCCCTTCTGCATTTTATATAATTTCATGAATCTTTCGTTCTGACCAGAGTAGATATGGGTACGTGAACCATAAAGGACAGTTGGCTATGGATTAAATGTACTTATATTTAACTGAACCTGCCAAAGTGGCTCTACTTTGCCTGTTTAAAGTTTTCAAATAAATTTAAGTTATATTTATACACGATAATGAATATTATATATTTTATGACAATGGACAGAAATACAGATTTATTTGCATGGACGGCGTAGTGATATTACCTCGCCGTTTCTTACAGCGTTGAATGTTGTGGTTTCAAATCCTACATGGAACAACACTTTAAGTGTCAATAATGCCCGTATCATAAATGTTTGTAAAGTCCCTTCGGATAAGTTCCTAGTAGTCTGTAGCTAATGTTATGCGATCTCAATTTCCTATGTTATCAAAGTTACAGCGTCCTTGTTTGTTACGCGAAATAGCGTATTACCCAGCTCTACGTGAAAGCCAGCTAATCTATCAAAATAGCTGAGTAAGCATTGCGTTCGCATTCAGATTAGGTACTATCTAATACTAAATCTAAGATGTTGTAGTCAAGCTTCAGTTGTAATAAATCGTAGTTTAGTTGGGGAATTATCATTTACATTAGTGTATTGCCATTAGTGGAAATTGGTATTTTTATATTGTGACACCTTTAATTTGAGTGTATTTTCAAATATGAAAATATTACATATACTCGTATATTGATCGATTATCTAATCGATAGTTTCGTGAGAATGCTTGTGGAAAGTATACATTCAGAAAAACGATTTCATTTTGAAAATTTTATTGTCACCTACGTTTCTAGTCTATGATCACATGTTATTTATAATAGTACCTATAAACGATAGACACTGATTTAAAAAAAACGGAGTATGATTATGCGGGATGATTTTATAAAAAAAATTAATTCAGGAATCAATAAAATCTTTGTTCTTATACTTTCTGTGATACACAATTTATATTTCGAACGAACCGAAGCCAAACAAACCAGGGTGATGCATTAAAACTGTAATAATATGCAAATAATGCACGTAAATTTCATACGGAAACAAGGATTTCGTTAACTACTTTCGAAGATCTCTTTAACAATAACACTGAATATCACAAACCAGGTTTGGAAAGCGTTTTCCAGACACTTGTTCATTTGTCTGTTGTGGTAAAACGGGAACAATGTTCTTAGCGTGTAATTGACATCGATGACCCGTTTCGTTATTTCTGTGTCGCATGAACAACTGTGGTATGCGAGTATGATGTCCAATTCTGAAAATTATATAATATTTTAATTGTACTGCATAGTGATTACGTGCATTACAATTTCACGCAACAGTTTTTCTACGAATGAATAATATAAAAGCCATAAAACTATTCTGCATTTTTATTTTAATGTTTTATTTTTTATTTTTTGAACCATTTTAATTGCCTTTTTTGCTTTTTACTTGGTGCATTGAGAGACAATAGGATCAAAAAGAATAAACATACTCCACGACCTTAAAGGCTAGCAGTGCATTTGTAACTATTTGAGTTGCTAGCGTCAATTTGCATCAGCAGTCGCTTATAAAATACTAGCGACCCGTCCCGGCTTCGCACGGGTGCAATGCTGATACTAAATACACGTTGTATATAAAACATAGCTGACCCACGCAACCTCGTTTGCGTCTTATATAGCCCGTAGCATGAAAATTTTCGCAAAATAAGTAACTTTTCTGGTTGATTTTTACACCTTGTGTCCGAAAAATCCAAATATCTTGCGGAACCCTATTTTTTTCCAAAATAAAATATAGCCTATGTTACTCGTGGATAATGTAGCTTTCGAATGGTGAAAGAATTTTGAAAATCGGTCCAGTAGTTTTTGAGCCTATTCATTACGAACATACAAAAATAGGTACAAATCTTTCCTCTTTACAATATTAGTATAGACTAGCTTTTGTCCGCGGCTCCACCCGCGTATTTGTCAGTTATCGCGATAAAAAGTAACATATGTCGTTCCTCAAGAATCAAAGTATCTCTATACCAAATTTCATTGAAATCAGTGCAGTGGTTTAACCGTGAAAGCGAGACAGACAGACAAACTACTTACTTTCGCATTTATAATATACTCGTAAGTACGGATTGTAAAATCAAGAACCATATTAAAATGAATAAAACTATAATTTTATCTAGATTAAGGGATCAATCATTTCTATTTTAGTTATTGGCTTTGAATTGAAAAAAAACAAAAGTTTCTTAAACTAACAGCGACGCCACTGTTGTAGTGATACTAATGATGGCTTAAGATATATACCTAGTAGTATATATTTATATATATATACTAGCTATCCGGCAAACGTTTTATTGCCATATAAATTAAAAATTAAAAATTTTTTAGAGGTATGAAAAATAGATGTTCGCCGGTTCTCAGACCTACCCAATATGCACACAAAATTTCATAATAATCGGTCCGAAACGTCGTTGGAGTTTTGTAAAAAAACACCGCGACACGAGAATTTTATATATTAGATATATACTCGTATGTATATGATTTAGATAATAGTATTCAGGATTGTAAATCATGGTATCTACTTCGTGCCCTTTGGATACTAGTAATGTAAGTATTATATCGAACAAAGATGTCATCACAGCATTTATTACAAAAGTGAATACACAGTAAATTATTGTTGTGATTTCTATGGTTTTTCTTTACTCTCCAACTTTAATATTTAAAAACATTTCTAATCAGTGATCTAGTCATAATACATAGTAATTACTAAATAGGCAATTGAATTCTTCTTCATTTAAATTACGTAATTATAAATAACGTTACATGTTTTTGTTTCGCATCTTTTCAGAAAAACCAACTACTAATTTGTGGGTAAAGAATTTATTTTTCTCAAAAATAAATTTATATTTCACTTACTTGAGAATATGTTTTGATTCTTGATACATTATACACTACAGCACTCAATAACAAACAATTCAACAGGCCAAAAACTCGCATTCTTAACATTAAACTGTCTAACATTAACATTTTGATACTTTTAACATTTAATACATTTTAGACATATTTTGGAGAACACGTTACAAATCCAAGAACATACCCGTGATATACTGGTGTGGAAGATGCGGTTGTGTTCCTAGCCACGCCATTATTTCTTTAATGTCCTCTTGCTTCACATTACGTAGTTTTTCGTATTCCTTTTGTACAGAAATAACCGAGACTGCCATCATAAATATTCACAAACACAGTATTTTTTATTTATTACTTTATGAGATTTTGTAAGTACGTATCACGGTATATATCTCGGGGAGAACCTAGGAGTTAATGGAACATAAATTGAACTGACGTGGACGTCGTGCCTCTTTGTAGTCAATCGTCTCTATTGACATATATACAAGGCCAATAACGCTGCATTAAGTCAAAATTTGCTTGTGTGCTTCACATTTTTTTGATTCTATTGTTATGCAGACAATACACTCACACTTTATTCCAAGTCTGATTTAAATATATTAGATTATTTATAGGCAAGACAGCAAGTCTTAAACTCTCTTAAATACTTGAAACCACGTGATCTGCTACAATTTCTAGTAAGTTTGCGTTTTTTTAATAAATCTATTGTTTTACTTTTTGGTTACGTTTACATGCATTTTGATTTTGTACGGTTTCTGTAAGTGTTAAAATGAACATATAAGTTAAAATTACTGATATACTCACTTACTCTCTACTACTAACTAAGAAAAAGCAGAATTATTAGCAACTTATGGGTAAAGACTAGATATTGTATAAAAAATATTATCATTAAATCCACAGAACCTGAGTCAATGGCCTTCTATACGTATCATCCATACCTCCTGGGCTGAAGTGAATACAAAAAAATCGAAGGATATATTTTTAAGTATATGTACATGTATATACGACCCCAAAACTGATCAATAAAATTCTTACATAATATAAACGAATAAAATGCGAAAAAGAAACATAAAACAAAATCTCCTCAATTTTGAAACACAAAACAAACCACTACTTTATCTTGTAGTTGCGTAGTATCATCCCCAGAATTACGAGAGACCAAACTTTCAGAAAACTACATCATTATAAAAATATTCATCAAAATGACTTCATTACCTCACCGCAGGTTTAATGAATATATTTCAGCCTAACAGGGTTATTCATGCAGATATATCACGTACATTTTGGAACCAATTCTGTTGTATTAAACGTACTCTCCTTTTTACTTTACAATAAAATCGTGAGAACTGTCTGTAACGTTATTCATTTATTTAGGTATCCTTTTTAAATATAGGGCCTTCCAAAATAATTCTACTCTGCTTGATGGAAATCATGAGTAGACTCCAAGTGTGTTGGTCACACTACTGCATGGTTATTATTTAATTTATTATTCCATCATGCACATTTGGTTCATTAGCGTATTTAATATTATGGCGTTCTCTGGCAGTCAAACTTTGAATGAAATTGTTAACATAAACTAGGTCTAATTTGGTTCGAGTTTATATCGAAATATGTATTTATATACATACTATAAATACATATCGATAGCAACCTTAGACGAAAATCATGGCAATCTAATATCACTAGTTGTAGTTTTATTTTTAAATATATATAACAAATTAGAATATACACATATGTCATATATAACAGAAGTAAGTCTTTTTAATTATCTATAAAGCCGGATTCATTTGAATTTCTTTAAATATTTTACGAAACATGTAGTTACTATGTGATATTGGTGCTAGAAAGTGTAGCCGATATTACACTTGTATAAATATGCCATATGCCATAATGTTACTACTATTATAATACACCTCTTCTAAATGCGTGATAATAACAAAAAACTTCGTTTATTAAATTATGGATACTAAAAATAGAGATATATTAATGTGAGTTACAACTATTCGACTTTTGCTCCCAGAACGGATTAGCAAGGATGAGAGAAGTGGCTTACTGTAACAAGACAATTTAATAAATATCAGTAATCCCTTGAGCACTAGCCGTAATACTCGTAAGTGCATTAGTCGCCTATCATTAATACTGCAAATAATACATTTGTTATTATTATTAATCTCAAAACCAATTCTAAAGACACACTACAGAATTAACACCGATATATTGCGGCTCTAATCCGACAGACTAGCAACTTTGATTGAACGAACGCAGAATGCAGGACGCATCGTAAACCTTTACTACCGAGTGCCGGCTCAAAAGCTTCTTATAACTATTATTAGTTCATTGACTGAATAACCACGGTAGTTTGTATAAGAAGCTGTTGTGGAGTGGCCACTACATAAGTAGTTCATTCGTGTTTTTCATGATGCGTAACATGTTTATTACGAATTGAGCTCTGATTCGGACGTAAAATTAACATTCGAGTAAGTATTGAACCCTTCGCTTACTTGACCGTAACTATATGTTTAATAATACTAAAATAATGCCACATAGTGATAAAAGGTATATATTTACACTAGCTGACCCACCCTCATTTACGTCTATTGCCCGTAGCGTGAAAATTTTCTCCCGTTTTTTGAAACATTTTTCATTGGTGCTTCGCTCCTATTAGTATTAGCGTGATGATATGCCTTTTATAATATTAGTATAGATTCCAGAACTAGCGGTTGTGTTCCGAATTAATTCACAGATTCTGAATTTGGGCAATAGTAGGTATAGATTATGAAATTGACGAAAATCGGAATAAAAATAATACTTAACAAATAAAAGATAGGGATGGATGTTATTTTTTTATGTATTTGAATGTTGTAACTCTGCAAAACACAAAATTCTATTTTTTTAATTTAATGGACTCTCTCTCTCTCTCAACCTATTGCCGTCCACTGCTGAACGAAGGCCTCCCCCACAGAGCGCCAACCATCCCGGTCCTGGGCAGTCCGCATCCATCCGTTGCCAGCCATTTTCTCCAAGTCGTCGGTCCATCGTGCCTCTGGGCGCCCTACATTGCGTTTGCCTAATCGTGGTCTCCACTCTAACAATTGTATGTTGTATTGTCTAACAATTTAATGGACATAATACAAATAATAATAAAAAATATAACATAGAAGAATATCAAGTTGAATGTAATTCGAAACATCGTATTTTTTTTATTTGTCGCAACCGTTCATAACACCAAGTTTCATGTGAATGAATATACGAGTACTAATAATATATTGACAGTTGACAGATATCAGTAAGTTCTATTAATCATATTTATCTTAACCACAATACACTGACCTTGTTAAACCGCAAATTATTAATATAATCCAATTTCATGGGACTGTTGTTGTGTCTAATAAATATAGATGCGCCCTTGCCCGAGTTTCCACTACATCGGCGATGTATGAACTTGTTAGAACCCATGTTCACTATCGGCCGACTGGGTTCCCATCACGGTCCACCAAACGCTTTCAAAGTGTCCTTAGTGTGACGGTGTGACCACCCTCATATCATATACAGCATCTTTATTCTATACCTCTCTAAATAGATACTCATTCTAATACATAGATACTAATATTATAAAGCTGAAAAGATTGTTTGTTAGTTTATTTGACTGAACGCACTAATCATAGGAAGTACTAGACTGATTTGAAAAATTCTTTCAGTTTTAGATAATCCAGTTTTCGAGAAAGCTTTCATTGATGCTATAGCCTATAGCTATAGCATCAATGAAAAATTTTGCAAGAATGGGGGTAAATTATTCATTTTGAGAGCTTCTTTTGGTTCCGCTATGTAAACGGTTAAAGTATCAAAAACATTGTTTGAAAGAATTATTCCCCAATAATAGTTCTAACATAAAATACTCGCTAGTATATGTCTATCTTTTAACTTTTTTATTGTAAAAAAAAATTGTCTATCATACTATCACGGTCAATCGGAGAGGCAGACGAGGTTGTGTGAGTCAACTAGTTATTCATATACCTTACAGTTATACTACCTTGAGTCTCCATCGTGCAAGTATTTCATAACATGCTAAAAAACATACAATATTTACGCTTAAGTGCCTGACGGCGTAGAGAAACCCGTGAAATCAAGTAAGTATTAACAACCTCTTTGCCAGTTACTCTTGGGGCCAATCGAACAATGAGGTATGTACTTACATTTTTTTTTCATTTACCGTCAACTTTTGAAGTAAAGTAGAGATGACAGACAATAATACTTTGACTGCACGGTTGGCCGAGTGGTGTCAGCGGTCGCCATGCCGCTTGCTACTGCGCCAAGTGTCGTGGGTTCAAATCCCACGCGGTACCTACAACACTTTGTGTGATCCACGAATTGTTGTCCCGAGTCTGGATGTTCTTTGTGTCCGTTTCATGTATGTTTGTAAAGTCCCCCACGACACAGGATGTTTATTCCTAATGTGGGAGTTGTCTTTTTAAAAATAAAAAAAAATAAAAAATATATAAAATACGACTAGGCTCTCGTTGTGATAGGTACTGATTTTGCGATAATCTAGTTTATAGTCGTTCCAATAGTTTATTTAACTTTTGATAGCTCTAATACTTAATCAAATAGTGATACCCTGACCCGTTACCTATTCGATTTCTTTCATCGATCGATTTTATGCATTAAGAAGTTTTAATCGATTTAACAAACTCATTATTTTATAGATAATTTCGTACTTCATATTTCTATGTGTTTCAATGTGCGACCTCCTTTGTCAAAATAAAGAAGAAATGGATTAAAAGAATGTTGTTCAAATATGACGGTTCTATGTCATGAAAAAATATATAAAAGGAACTGAATTTTCAAAATGTATTATTGTATTGTGTTGTAATTCAGTGGTTAATATTGTATTTGTTAAACTATTGATGATCTTTATTAAATCTCTCTATGTCTATTTTAAAATAATCTACAGTATTTCAATGAGTAACCTTCAATATAGTTGAGTATTTATATTCCTCCGTATTGATTTATTTGTGAATTCTCACGTTTGGTTGAGTTGAGCGTATCGTTCCTGCCTTCGTTACTGTCAAAATGCCAAAAAAGAAAGTACTCAAAGGACAAACAAGAGAGTTTGTCTTGCGACTTCGTGAATACTTTGAAAAGGAAAGCCGTAATGGTGGGCCTCTTATACCAGTGACTCAAGTTAGAGACCGTGTTGCAGCAGCATTAGGTATTAGTGCTCCAACAGTGGCAAAAATAACAAAAAAAGGCTACGGCAGCAGTGGCATGGAACAGAATAAGCTATCTACACCTAAGAAAAAACGTCCGCCTAGTAAAGTTACAGCCGTTGACAATTTTGACGCTGATGCTATTCGTCGTCATATATACGACTATTACCAAAGAAAAGAGAGTCCAACATTAAAAAAACTAACACAATCTCTTCGAAATAGTGGTTTGTTCCGTGGTCAAAAATCTTCTCTGACAAAGGTATTGAAAGACATTGGAATGTTATTCCAAAAATGTGACAAACGAAAAATTTTAATGAAACGCAATGATATTGCTTTGTATAGATGCGATTTTTTAAGACAAGCAAAAAAAATAGAAGATTGGTCGAATGTTGTTTTCACAGATGAAACTTGGCTCAATGCGAATCATACGCTGTCAAAAACTTGGACTGACAACACCGTTGGCTCCACTTCTACAGTACCAATGGGAAAAGGCGAACGACTGATTATTTGTCATGCAGGAACAGTAAAAGGATTTGTGCCAGGCGCTCTATTAGCTTTTAAATCCCAGAAAACAGGAGATTATCATGAGGAGATGAATTCGAACGTGTATGAAAAGTGGTTCAGAGAAATGCTTACATCACTCGAAGAGCCATTAATAATATTTATTGATAATGCACCTTATCACTCTCGTCAAATTAATAAAATACCAACACAGGCCAACAAAAAACATGAAATTATAAACTGGCTCCGTGACAATGGCGAAGAGGTGAATGAGTCCCTACTAAAAGTAGAGTTAGTAAAGATATTAAAAACAAAGAAGCTGCCAAAACGATACGTCATAGATGAAATGGCAGCAGAGCATGGGCATACCGTCCTCAGAATTCCCCCATATCACTGCCAATATAATGCAATTGAAATGATCTGGGCACAAGTTAAAGGATATGCTGCGAGGAACAATACAACTCCTCCTTTCACCGCAAGAAAAATGCTGAATTTACTGAAAAATGCGTGTGAAAAAGTAACTCCAGAAAACTGGGCGAATGTTGTAGAAAAAACAAAGAAGGTGATAATGTCGGATTGGGATCGGGATGTTGCATTCGACAATTTATCTATCCAAGAAATGATAATCAATATTACTGAGAACTCAAGTGATGATGATTCCTGGTCATACGAAGAAGACGATTCTTTATAATTAAAATTAGTATTACAGTACCTCTTTTGGTTGTTTTATTTTTAATCCGTAAATTACTACGAATTTCAACATTTTGTAGCTGTTCATTACAAGTAGGTACCGCAGGTAGTTTTTATTTGAACCAACTATAGTAAGTCTAAACAATTATTTTAGATTCATTAATTTGCGGCGAATACATTCGATCCCATTACTAGGTAGGTACGAGTACGATGGAACTGTTTTCATTACGCAAATTATTTATGCATTGAAACAGAGACATTTAGGGCATTTTAATGCAAAATAATAAAGCTTTTTACGTGATTTGATATAAAATATAATCACAATAATTTTATGGTATGTTTTATTAATATAATCGATAATCGATTTATTTCAAAACCGTTTTTATAGTCTGTGGTCATTAATTACGAATGACACATCCCTAAGTAGGCGGAGCCCGCCCATAAAGTACAGTATTATCTGTAGTACATTGTATCAAAAATTATTACAAAACTTTATGTGCGTGATCTGTCAAAAGTTAAATAAAGTATTGGAACGACTTATAGTACTTTTACTATTGTACGATTAGCCTAGTGGTTGCGCTGAGTTTTGTAGCTTCAAAATCCACTTGGACAACACTTTGTGTTATCCACAAATTATTGTTCTGAGTCTTGGTGTTCTTTGTGTCTGTTTCATGTATGTTTTAAAGTCACCTGCGACACACTATATTAAGTGCTGGTGTTTTCTTTTTTAAAAGAAAAAAATACTTAATCAATAAAATACCAATATAAGTGGTTACGTTTATAAAGAATAACGTAAAGCGTAAACGGTAAACGGTTATCAATTATTATCACGTTTACAAAAGCTTCAAGCTTAACTTTATTCATGTTATTGAACTTTGACTACAAAGGGGAGATGGTTTGAGTTTAAACTGGTGACAATTTGATAGTGACGTCATTTGAATGTTAATTATATGAGCTGAGTATTGATCGATATTATGTTTATAACTAGATAGTTATAAGTAGATACTTTTGGTCTAGTCACGTAACAAACCTTTTTGGTATATTTCTACTATATTTGCTTCTATGAATATACTATTGCTCATACCGTGGTTCACGTGGTTGTAGATAAGGACCTATATCCAGCGATGGATTGTTAAAAGCTTTTGATGATGTTAATGACAGCAAAAAGATTTTAAATAGAAGTCTAAGTTAAGGTTTTGCATTTTATAAATGTTGCACATTAAAAAGACAAACCAAATTGTTAATTTTAAACTGAAAACAAACCTGATTTATACATTAATTGATACGAACTCGACTGCTTCGTAGTATTTGACACATTTAGCTGACCAAAAAAAGTAGGGAAAAGACGTTAATATTCCATTTTGAATATTACACGAACATTATTGTGCTCTAATATCCTAAATGCCACTCTTTCCTGAACCTGTCAATGCCTTTAGAAGTTTGACGGCTTCTCAAAAGGCAATTATCGTGTCATACATCATCAAAGTAGTTGTTAGGAACTTATGAAATAAATTATTACCTGTATAATCAATAGGTTACTGGAATATTATATATATTCGTAATTGAAATCAATAAGATACTTACTGAAGTATAATACAACATCAAATCCTTCAGTAACTAAATTATACCAAAACTTAGAGCTTGCATTTTCTGATGGTTTTCTCTGAATCACACACAAACTGCCTCGGTGGCGTAGGGGTAGCGTATGCGACTGCTAAGCAAGAGGTCTTGGGTTCGATTCCCGGGTCGGACCAAATGTTTGTATGTCCTGCAAATATTTGTTTCGGAGTTTGGGTGTTTTCTATGTATAATATGTATGTATTTACAAAAAAAAAGTATATAAGTATTTATATCAGTTGTCTAGTACCCATAACACAAGCTCTGCTTAGCTTGGGACTAGATGGCGTTGTGTGTTAGATGTCCGGAATATTTATTTATTTATTTATTATTTTCTGATGGTTTTCTCTGAATCACACACAATCAAAAAGAAAGTACAAAAATCTGATAACAATACATTTATTAAGCAAAACCATTACAGTATTCATACATACATACCTTATTTTATAAAACGTCCTATAATAAATATTTCTTACAAACTCGGTATATGTTCTTGAAGTAAAATACCCTAGAATACAAATAAACTCCGTCCGCTTTACCATAAACGTGGACTAACTTCAGCCATATCGAAAACAATAAAAAATTATAACAAGTTTTTTATGGTACAGTAATTTGACGGTTGGCGTGAGACGTCCTCTTACATTAGTTTAAAAAACATACACATGCATATTTCCTACACACGTTGACATCAGTAAACTGGTATTGCTTGAAGAATAACTAAACACATTATCTGATTGACATAGAGCAATGTCGCTTGGTTACTGTTTGATTTAATTTGTCAATGTGCTACATAATTTCAGTATCGGATTATCAAAA
The DNA here is from genome assembly GCA_916048165.1 of Spilarctia lutea. Classification (NCBI taxonomy): domain Eukaryota; kingdom Metazoa; phylum Arthropoda; class Insecta; order Lepidoptera; family Erebidae; genus Spilarctia; species Spilarctia lutea. The sequence goes on along the minus strand of OU696475.1, from coordinate 11,022,809 downwards.
TAAAATCTGACCCAAACGTAATCGAATCGAACGTTTCTAATCATGTTTTGATTAATTTCGAATAGAGGCGGAATCTAAATGAGATATGTCTTGCAGAGTTTTAAGTATATTTTTGTGCCAAATTTAATTACACTTAACAATAGGTAATCATAATGATCACTAAGATAGTCGTTTTTCTCATCGTAGTCGAAACTGGTGATTTTAAACATTATTAAATCATATTATCTATTTGTTATAAATATACCTAAACTATATGTATTAAAAATACATAGTGTGGCATTTAACAATTTATGTTACCTTAACTACCATTGTTCGGCATAAGTCAAGTATGATTAAAATTAAATTAAAACCCTAATGTATATTTAATATACTTCTTTATGTACTTATGCTTTGCTTGATTCCAAAAGCTTCATAAGTCTGTTCTGCCAGCGATGTCGCTGAACATTATTGACGTGACTTGGAGGTTCCGTTTTGTCAGGAAAATTCAAAGGAATACCCGCACTGTTTTAGAAAAATAACATATTAATTAAACACCAAATGACCTAAAATGTTGATGCTTAACTGTTTTTTTTTCAGAATTTCTTGTAAATAAGTGCACTTTATTGAGCAAAATATTTGTTGCGTATTGCACTAACAAAATTTTTGTTCTTGTATTCGAAAAAGTACCCACCTAAAAGTTATTTTTGTACCTCTTGTCAACAGTAATTTTTTTAAAGTGCTTTTTTGAACTTTCAAGGCACATTTTATCATCATATATGTATTGCACAATTGCACTTAGTTTTTTGAAGTGAAACTTCTTTGCGCGCATAAAGGTAAATTTTTTACGGATGAAACTTAACAAAAGTGACACGAAAATGTGGAGCGTTTTGTCCAAAAAGAGGGAGAAAGTGATTATGACCGATTGAGAAAGAATAAGGAGGGGTTTAGTTTGCCAAAGAAGTTTCACTTCTGACATGTGTCAAAGTACACGTACGCACGCAATTTTTTAATAAGTAAAACTGGAACGTAAAAATTAAAATAGGTGGTTCAAAATAAAGTTTTGTAGCCATCTGCCAAAGAAATTTAGCTATATTTTAGGTAGATGAAAGGTACGAACGAACTTATTGCCTTCTTTGTAAAATTATGATTAAGTTAAGACGAATTATCGAAAATTATGATTCTACATCTATGTACAAAATAAATAAATTTTACAAAATGTCTAAATACTTTCAGTTAAGTCTTATTGATTATTTTTGTAGATAGAATTATAGTCAAAGTCAAAGTCAAATCATTTATTTCCATAGGCCCCAAAAGGCACTTGAACACGTCAAAAATACAAACATCAAACATTATTTATACAAATATAAAATAAAACTCAAGTACTGAATTGATCAGTGATAAAAGGATGTAACTCAAGTAATCAATGATTTGAATTACCGGAGCTTAGATTGATTTCGATTCAACTCAAAGGTTTAAATTGAAATCAATCCAAGTACCAGCTCCGATGGGTATTGCATTCATGAGAAGAGCTGGTGAGAAACTCATGTGCACCATCTTTTCAAATAATTTATACAAAGTTTGTTTGGTTTTGACAACAATACTTATATGTGCAAGTTAAGGCAACCAAAACACAAAGGCTAGAAAACAGTCTAAAGAAACATTTAATTTAGTTTTTTGTCTAATAAAATAATAAAAATTAGTCCATAGCATATAAGGTTGCAATCACTTACACATCAAGGAGTAAAAGCAATGTGTGCATATATACTGGTCCCAGAAAAAAAACTAGCGTACACTCGTAAGAAGTGAAACTTCTTTATGACGTTATTTTTCAAAAAATAAATATCATATGTCGACGTAAGGTATAACGACAAAAGACTTATAAACCAGCAGTATTCGTGACAATTCTTATTTCAAGTGCAATAAAAGTTAAGGAGCGAGACCTGAGTAAATATTTCGCGATCTGTGGTGTGAATGAAGTAAGTTTGTGGAATGTGATGTGTGTAGTTATTTACATTGCGGACTAAATAAAATAATATTGTTTGTAATGTGATATTTCATTGTTGTATTAATTTGGTCCTGTTTGTGTTAGAAAATGTTTTTTGTTTTATTTTATAAATTTTTTTTGAAGGATTGTATATAACTACTCTCAATAATGATAAAACATTTTATTTTAACCCTGATAAAGAAGTTTCACTTCAAAAAGATAGCGTAACGGATAAATGTTACGCGTAACGAAAAAATGTTACACTAAATTTTTTGACAACCCCGATAAAGAAGTTTCACTTCAAAAAAAAAGTTCAAAATGTAATAAAATAATAAATACTAATTATTTATGCTCCAACAATGTAAACACAGATCGCCTTAACTTAACAAAATTCAAATGTCAGGTAATAAATGCAGTATAAGATGTCAAGAATTAATTACAATCAAATAAATTATATTAAGGATTGTAAACAAATAAATACATTGCTTATAAATATAAATTACCTCAACCAGCACCCAACAAGTCCATACCAAATTCCCACTCACATCCAAGGCACGTCGGTCAAGAAATCATCATCATCATCAGCCCATCGCAGTCCACTGCTGGACATAGGCCTCTCCAATTGCACGCCACTTAGTTCGATCTTCGGCTTCTCGCATCCAGCTCCTGCCAGCCGTCTTGCGCAAATCATCACTCCATCTGGCTTGTGGACTTGTCCTACACTACGTTTGCCGAGGCGCGGTCTCCACTCAAGAACCCGCTTACCCCAACGATTATCGGTTCTGCGGCAAATATGGCCAGCCCACTGCCACTTCAGCTTGCTAATCCTGTGGGCTATGTCGATGACCTTGGTTCTCTGCCGGATCACCTCGTTTCTAATACGGTCCCTTAGAGAAACGCCGAGCATAGCCCTTTCCATAGCTCGCTGAGCGCTTTGAACTTGTGGACCAGCCGTACCGTAAGTGTCCACGTTTCGGCCCCGTATGTCATTACGGGTAGGACGCACTCATTGAAGACTTTTGTCTTTAGGCACTGTGGGATCGATGATGAGAAGACCCGACGAAGCTTCCCAAATGCTGCCCAACCCAGCCGGATTCTCCTGTTCACCTCGTCCTCAAAGTTGTTCTTTCCCAACTGCAAAATCTGCCCGAGGTACACGTATTTTTGAACAACCTCGAGAACGGCACCGTGTACCGCAACCGGTTCCGGTAGTACATGTTCATTGAACATGACCTTGGTCTTATCCAAGTTCATCCGTAGGCCGATGCGTACAGAAGAGTCAGCGAGGTCGTTCAGCATCTGTTGTAGGTCCTGAAGCGTCTCTGCCATGATGACGATGTCGTCTGCAAATCGCAAATGAGAGATATATTCGCCATTGATGTTGATGCCGCGTCCTTTCCAGTGCAGCGTCTTGAAGAAGTCCTCCATTGCATTAGTGAACAATTTCGGGGATATAACGTCCCCTTGTCTCACTCCTCGATGCAATGGTACGGGTCTTGTTTGCTGATTCTGTACTTGTACGGACATTGTGGCGGCTTTGTAGAGACATCTCAACACTTGTATGTATCGCCAATCTACTTGGCAACGCTGCAGGGACTCCAGAACAGACCAGATCTCTATCGAGTCAAAGGCCTTCTCATAGTCCACGAATGCCAGACACAGGGGCTGATTATACTCTTCGGTCTTCTGTATACTCTGCCGCACTGTGTGAATGTGGTCTATGGTGCCATATCCGCTCCGAAACCCAGCTTGCTCCGGAGGTTGAAATTCGTCGATTCTTCGCGCAAGACGGTTCGAAATGACTCTTGAAAACAGCTTGTAGACGTGGCTTAGAAGGGAAATGGGCCGATAGTTCTTCAACATGGTCTTGTCACCCTTCTTGAAGAACAGGATGACCACACTTCTACTCCACGCCTCTGGAGTTCTCCCTTCGAACAGGACAGCGTTAAAAAGCTTTTTGAGCTCCCTCAATACGGGCGTACCCCCAGCCTTCAACAGCTCTGTTGTAACGCCGTCTTCTCCAGGGGCTTTTCCATTTTTCAGCTGTCCAAGAGCCATCTCGATTTCATCAGTACTGACTTCTGGCAGATCTTCGGTGTCGTGGCGTGTCAATGTAGCTCTAGGGTCCCCCTTTTTGGGATCAGATTGAGATGCATGCGAAGCGTATAAACTGCCGTAGAAGCTTTCGACTTCCGAAAGGACGGCCGGTTTGGAAGCAACGACTTCTCCACTTGATGTGGTCAACTTTGTCAGGTGGCTTCTTCCAAGAGATTGTACGAACACACCCCCGATTCCGCTCGATCGCTCTTTCAATCGAAAGAGTATTGGAGCATCGGAGGTCGTGTCGTACAAGTTTGGTGATCTCTCGGTTTAGAGCCCGCTTTGCCGACGAAGTGGCAGGTGGGTTCTCACAACGTTCCCTCATTAACCCTAATGTCCTCTTTGAAAGCTTCGACTTCCTGCTTTTACGTTGCATTTTACAAAATCCCGTACCTTCATCCCTGAGAATCCGAACCACATTTTCATGGTTCCGGTTTACGTCTCCTGTAGTTTCCATGGCAGCAAATCGGTTTTCCAGATTTGACTGGAATTTTTCAGATCCCATCGTGGCTTGGAGCAGAGTTGGTCGGAGCCTGGATTTCATCAAACGTACACGTTCAGCCTTAAAGTCGATATTCAGAGAGCCTCGCACAAGTCGGTGATCACTACCGGTGTTAAACCTATTGATCACCGAGACGTCTCTGAATATGTGCTTTCTGTCCGTCAAGATGAAATCAATCTCATTTGTAGTCATAGCGTCGGGGCTTCGCCACGTCCACTTCCTTTGGGGCCGTTTTTTGAAGAAAGAGTTCATCAAGAACAGCCCCTCTCGCTCGAGAAAATTGACGAGCATTTGCCCCCTATGATTCCTGCTTCCAAAGCCATGGGATCCTATAACTGATTCGCTGCAAGTTTGTACTCCCACTTTGGCGTTGAAGTCCCCCATAACAACGCTGTAGTGGGTTTTAGTAGTGAAGTGGAGAGCCCTCGATATGTCATCGAACATATCCTCCACCTCATCGTCCGAGTGAGCCGAGGTCGGTGCGTACACTTGTACTACCTTGAGGCTATACCTCTCGGTAAGTTTGATAATGAGGTACGCTACCCTGTTCGACACACTGGACATTTCTACCACGTTGTCAGAAAGGGACTTGTTAACCAGAAACCCTACGCCACCTTGGGATTTTTGGTCTCCCTCGCGGAAGTACATCAGGTGGCCTGAGTCGAGAGTTATGGTGTCCTCCCCCTCTCTTCGGACTTCACATAACCCTAAAATATGCCACCTAATCTTCCCAAGTTCCACCTCAAGCTGCGCCAGATGCGAGTCCAGCCGTAACGTGCGGCCGTTAAAAGTTGCCAGGGTCAGTCGTTTACGGTGGCCTCCCGTAACCCGGTGATTCTTAGCACCCCCTGTCACGCCGTTACCGTGGTTGCCACCATGACCAGGAATAGCGGGACTGCCGGGAACTGGTGGCCGTGGCTTTTGTTGCTTACACATGGAGGATTTAGCCCATAGTCACCACCCTGGGCAGGCGGGTTGGTGATCGCAGTGCGTAACTTGTTGCACCGAAGACGCTGCTGCCCGTCTCAAGAAATCGTTTATTGTATAATAGCCCCTTTCCATAAGACGATTCTTAACGGAACTCTTGAACTTTTGTAGGGGTAAGTTCAAGATTTGGACAGGAATTTTGTTATAAAAACGCACACCAAGTCCTTCAAATGAATTGCGGACTTTTTTCAGGCGATAATATTGGCCTACTAATTTGTGCTTATTCCTTGTGTTTAGTAAATGATGATCACTTTTGCTAGTATATTTATCTATGTTTTTCCATACAAACATAATATTAGCAAATATATATTGAGACGCCACTGTTAAAATACCTATTTCCTTAAATCGTTCTTTCAGAGAATCTCGAACTTTAAGTTTGTAAATCGCACGAATTGCCCGTTTTCGAATTACAAAAATGGTTTGAATATCAGCTGCCTTGCCCCATAGTAAAATACATGACACTGTGAAAATAACTAAAATAAACTAGTCGCGCAGTTTCAATATTAGTTAACTGGCGAACTTTCCAAACAGCGAATGCCGCGGAGCTCAGTTTCCCTGCTAGATACGATATATGGGCGCCCCACTGAACTTATGATCCAAGGTTATTCCTAAAAACATAGTTGACTCTACGAGACTATATATTTCTACATCAATGCTAATAATTAAAATCAATTTAAGTTTGTTTGGTAGATTAGACAAACAGCACACTGAGATAACTAAGTAAGATAGGAAATCAGAAAATTCCAAAAAAAAGATTATCAGATTTGAACCGCCAAAAAGATGTCAATGCTTATCAATGTTGTTAGTAAGACGTGAATATAAGATTAAAGGTGTATGTATATTCCAGTGTTGAGTTAAATGAATGTTACAATAAACCGTGATGTTAATAAATGTATATTAATATTTTTGTTTGTCGACTTAAATAATACTAACTCTCTGGAAGATTTCGCAGGTATCACTATGGGGGGATATATTTCAGTCTTTGTTATTGTCGATTTAGTTGGATCCATGGTATTGCCTCGACTCGATCTGCAATTGGAAAATAAGTTGCAACATCATCATGATCAACAGTTATTAAAACAATAAGCCGTTCGTCAAATCTCTTTATCATCTTTTTCTTCATTTGACTGCTTAAAAAGCCTGTGTTCATACATTATACATCTATCCTTAGGAAAACTGGTCAATAAAAGTAATAAAGATAACACACATTACAATTACTGAATTATTGTTAGTCCAAGTGACCTTCGTAGACAAGGCATGCATACGCGAATACGCACAGAAATAAATCAGGATAGAATGGAGAAAGAGACGTGGCATGTGTCTTTGCTTGCATTGGGAATAAGTAAATTAGTTTTCAACCATCTGGCTGTATCTTTAAGGCCCTCTTGAGCCACTTCAACACCCTCTTTCTAATTTTGAAAAGGAAAAACCAAAGCAGTATTATTTGCAAATGTAAAAATATTATCCTGTGGCAGTTTCAGAAAGCAGAGAGCGTTGATGTAGATCAGAAAAAGAGTGGGACCTAAAACACTACCCTAGGGTACGCCGAAACCAATATCTGCATAACCGCTTGTGAATTCTCTGCTTTCGCTCACTTAGGTATTGGTCGCGAGACAGTATCAGAAAAATACCAACACATTTTTGTCCGTTATTAATTTTATTCGTTATAAAATCAACAAGACTCGTGACGGCATCCCCCGTGGACCTGGCAGAGCAAAATCTAAATTGATTAGGAGCAAGAAGCTCATTCACCTCAAGATATTTTAGTAACCTCAGATTAACTACTTTTTCAATTAATTTAGACAATGCACTTAGAAGTGAAATCGGCCTGTAATTTGCTAGTTCCAGTGGATCACCCACCTTGAAAACAGGAATCACCTCTGTAATTTTCAGGCTATTCGGAACTATACCTGACGACAGACTAAGATTAGATAAATAGGTCACAGGTTTGGTAATCACATGTTTGTTAAGTTTAAGTCGTTACTGATATTATAGTGTCCCGTTGATTGACTGGATTTTAGCGTACCAATGAATTTGACAACTTCAACCGCATTTGTTGGTTGTAAAAATGGTGAGTGGGCTGTGCTGTTATATTTGAATTATAGGTAAGACCTATATTATTGCTTAGCTCAGATTCTGTGGTAGCTAATCCATCTAAAATCTAAATTACGAGTATGTTATTACATAACCGATAAATATTAGAAATTTAGAAAAAATGAGCTATTCCAAAAGTGTATCATATTTTTTTTTTAAATAACAGGTTTCTAATTTTCGAACTTACTTTATATACTTAACTGTGAAATATTGTCATTTAAGATATAGATAAGATAAGATTAAGTCGATTTTCTGTTTTCCAAATAATTCAAATATCAAAGAAAAATGGATAGACGCCACGAGACGTAAAATCTATTCCAATATTAAACTTTCCGTTCAAAATAATATTAATAAAAAAAAAATTGTTGAGTGATATTTACTTTGATCAATAAACAAGAAAGTATTACACTTCGCTAGTCGACGCTCGCACATTCACCAATCGTGTGCGCTTGGATTGCTGGTCACTATTCTATTTTGATCTAATTCCGGGCGGGTACGGGTATGCTTCCCAGGTGTCCTTGCATTGGTAATCAGTCGTGTTTAACCATTCGAATCTTGAATGGTATATTTTATAGTGGCTCTCACAGCCTACCCGTTTTTCATTATGTCTGCACGTTTGTCCCCAATACATAAACAAAATTGACCATTAATCTAAATATATATTTAAAATTAATGAAAAACTGACACAGTTGGCTTGGATTTTACATCTGTTACTTCCGGTAAGCGCTTGAGCATAGTATCAAATTTTGTTCGTGGCAAGCCAATAATACCTAATGTCGCATTAATATTGGACAGGCATTCTTCTTTACCAGCTATTAAATGCCAAAAATATTGTTGCCTCCTCGTTTTCCTGCAAAAGTATTTAGTGTCTCTATACATTATTATTTACTTAAAAGTTTACTTTCGTAAACTACCATTAAGCAAGAGTTTTGCGTCATACATATAGCATCAATCAATCAATGTGTGTAGTATTTTGTAGAAATGACTCCACGTATGGCCTAGCGGTCGCCACGCCGCTTCCTACTTCGCCAAGTGTTGTGGGTCTAAATCCTACATAAGACAACATTTTGTGTGATCCACAAATTGTTGTTCTAAGCCTCGGTGTTCTTTGTGTACGTTTCATGTATGTTTGTAACTTCCCTCGCGACACAGGATTTATTATTACTGCGGGAGATGTGTTTAAAAAAAATGAAATGATGGCTGATTTGAAAAAAACTAACTCACTCAGGGGGTTGGACAACTCCAAGTCCCAACATGCGGTAATCGATTTCTCTATAACAAAACACTTCATTGCCCAACGGTGAACGAGTTTTAAGTTTTTTGTCGTATCTTACGCAACATCCTAAGAGTACAGCACGTTCTTGAGGGGTCATATTCGCTATATATCCTGTTTTCATTGTGTGTTCCACTAAGTTGAATATTTCTGTTTTAAATAGACGATTAATCTCCAGTTCTAAAAGCATATCACTCTATGTACTTCAACAAAAATATCGCTCCGTCCGTCGTTATTGTATTAAATTAATTCAAATATCTAGCTTGTTACTAGTCATAACTGATATTATTAGGGCATTCAAATATATATTTTTATAGAGCCATAAGCTGTTTTAGTCAGGTACAGCTCCTGATAAGAATATCTATATTTTATTTTTTTATGATATAAATTCAGAAGTTGATAAAATTCCAAAAAAATTTAGATACATAATAATATTCGGCGGTAGTTCTAAATACCAGAATCTTGAGGACCCAATGCAAGTAATAGAAAAATGAAATATATTCACCAATTAGGTGAAAGCTCTTTCGTGCCAATGCTAACCAAACAATTTGGACACACATGCGTATTAACGTTTCGAATATACGAGCATCTTTATCTGATAAAGATTTTCTTTTTTTCGCTGGTCCCATGTGATGATATTTTCTGGTATCTGCGCCACCTAAAATAAAGATTATTTATAGTTAAGATAATATGTATGCTAAAATCAAAATATATAATCTAAACTTCAAAAGTGAGACAATACGAACCAATAAGCATGACACAATATGCCTTGCCCACTAAGATACGTAGATCAGACAAATTTTCTCGTAAATCATATTCCACTATATCAGAAGAAGGAGTTCTTACTTTAGTTTCCAGATCCAACACACGAAATGCCATTTCATCACTAACCTATCAACAATTTAAATCAATTATTATAATTATTATTCCCCTTTCGTAGTATTAGTATTAGGCTTTATAATGGTACTGGGTTTCATAAGCATTTAAAATTTATTTAAATAAATAATAATAAATATTTCGGACATCTAACACACAACTAGTCCCAGGCTAAGCAGAGTTTGTGTTATTGGTACTAGACAACCGATACTTTTATTTGTAAATACATACATATTGAAAACACCCAAACTCCGAAACAAATATTTGCAGATCATGCAAACATTTGGCCCGATCCAGGCATCGAACCCGAGACCTCAAGCGCAGTAGTCGAATACGCTACCACTGCGTCACCGAGGCAGTCGAAAAGTCGTTAAAATAATGTATAACTTAAAATAGCTGCAATATAATAATCTATAATAGCTGTGCCCGCAACTTCGTATACGTGACATTTGGATTTTTAATTATTTTTTTTATTTTTCACCGTTAAAACCTTCCCTGGACTACGATAAACATTTCAAAACCAAAATTAGCTAACTCGGCCTAGTTGTTCTCGGGTTTTAGCGAGACAAACTAACCGCAATTGATTTTTATATATAAGGTAATACATATATACAATATACATAAATAAGTTTATCAGTAGTCTGGTTACCATAGTACAGGCTTCTCTAGTTCGGGATCACACGGCCGTATGTGATATTTGTGAGGATATACATTTAAATGAATTGGACTTAATTGGATCAATATCTAGAAGACCACGTTAGACCTCTTTTATAGCGAAGTTTTCTTTGTTTCAGCTAATAATCCAGAGTTAACTGGTAGCCAGAGCTCCATTTAGAAGGCCACAAGTGCTATGAGTATTTATAGGTACAGATTATCATTAGACAAGTCATAGAAGTTGGAATTGAGACTGTAAAAGTGTGATTTTTTATATTCACGTGTGACTTTAACAACTCAAATGATCATCATCAAATTTTACAAATACTTTGCTATCATCAAGAAAATATGTAATTCTATGCACGAGGGATATGGATAAAGCTAGGAAAAAGAAGGTTAAATATCAATTACCTGTAAGTAATATGCGCTGCAAAGAATCAATGCTCTTAGAAATCTGGCCATAGTTGGTAAATGCAACATATTTATCAGAATTGGGCTCAAAATTTGCAAAGGAGCTGTGTAAATTGCTAAATCGATTACGTCCTGGAAGAATAGCGCAATAATTACACAATCTTAATGCATACAATTTATTTTAAATACTAATTAGAAATAACATGCATTATCTGATCAAACAATGATGATGATATTTTTGTTTTTCTAATTCGCCCAGTTAAACCAATTTTTTTTTGCGGTGTATACAGTGCGGCATTAACGAGTTAAAGTACATTAATGGAAGCCCAGGTCTGCAGTACAAGACAATTTTTAGTGAGCCTGCAATAATAAACACAGATATGAAGTTAAAAATAACCTGCAATGTAATGACGTCTGCCTGTCCAGGTTCCAATTTCCTTCGATAGCGCCGTCGATAACGTAACTAGAAATGGAAAAGAATCGTATATGAGTGTGCATGCATAAATCATGTAAGACAAAAAATAAATAATGTCTTCACAAGTATCACACACGGCAGTTTGATACCTAACTAGGCAGACCCTGTAACATGGTAAAAACCCTTCAGATTAAAATACTTATTTAAATATTTCTAAACGATCTCTGGCTTTCCTGTCATGCCACTAGATCAATAGATCGGCCCCTTAACCAAGTTGAAATTCTACAAATGTGAACGTTAGTAGAACATTAACAAATGCATGAAGGTGACGTCATCTCAACGCTAAGTCACGTGGTAAAACTCAAAATAGCTAGAGGTGCTAGCGATTGTAGAAAGAGACTCGCTTCGAAACAGTTGCAACTTGGCTACGGATGCAGGAAAAAGAGACGGAATATATATTTTTTTTATTGTATAGGGGGCAAACGGGCTGACGTTTCGCCTGATGGTAAGCGATTACCGCCACCCATGAACACCCGCAACACCAGAGCCGTTACAAGTGCGTTGCCGGCCTTTTAAGACGAAGTACGCTCTTTTCTCTCTCTAAGAGAATAATTAGTATAATAAATATGATTTTATTTTAAATGTCTATAACATAACTCAGTATCACCTGTTCAATTAAATCCAAGTCATCTCTAAATATAATAGCTCCAGTAGGAACTTTAGTAGTTGCTTTCTTAGTTTCTAGTATCACGGAAGGGCGATCACTGTAATATTTTCAGTTTTAGTTATTACAAAATTAATGTATAGTACTAGGTGCTACCCTATTTCATACGCAGAAAATGTATCATTTGGTATTTTGAGGAAATAACTGTATTCATCTTAATATTTTTTCATAATTTCACCTGTTAAACTTTTCAGAACCTCCACAAATATTTCAAAATCTAATTCAGCTAAATCGATCAAACCATTCCTAAATTTAAGTGTGACAAATATACAGAAGTTTATTTTTATAAATAAATGCTAAAAGATTATAATCTACTTAGCGAGATTGTAAACTATCGAAAGATTGTCAACTGTGACATACTGCTTACAATTTAACGTACTATTTTCGTTAGATTATAATATATCGAAGTAAAACTGTTAAATCACAATCTGTCGCACGTCAAATTGTTAACTGTCCCTCGGTCTTACAGTATGCTGTTCCATGGCCATAGAATTAGGTTAAGTTGGAACTTGTTTGATTAATTACAAATTTATTTTACTGCCTCAACAATTTAATGTAAGTTTCTAAAGCTGTGAGGTTTTCAACTTGAAATCGATTTACAATCACAAAAATACTTTACTTCCGGCAACAATTGAATTGGGCGCGGGACACATAGTCCACGGGCCCACGTACAAGGGATTTCAGTGATTAATAACAGGCTGAAAGTTTATACACAGCTTCGTTTTGACGAGACCCCCAACTTTTATTATTGGACCAAATTCTGATAGTGGCAGGAAAAAGCGGGATAGGGAGCGAAACACGTCGATTTGATGAGTGTCCCAAATTAATAAATAACAGTTTCTAAAAATCAATACTTCGAGAAAATACGATGGAAAACTGAGAAAAACTTGTGGCATACAAAGTGAAAAATCCCTTGTACGTGGGCCCGTGGACTAATATGCTGTTCAACCAATCAGCGCGCGAGATCCGATCTGTCGCATACCATATCACAATTTGGCGGTTACAGTTCGATAGATTATAAACTAACTAAAATAATACGATAAATTATAAGCAGTAATACATTCTAGAATCAAACTCACTTACTTACGTACTTATTCCACTATTTTAATTATGTTTACACCTGACGGGTTCGCCTTATGGCATTCTTAAAGGTTACACCTCTACTTAGTATTCCTTAGCCTACATACCTAATTAAAAGTATTTACATTTAGCTTAAAACCACCTATACATACCTGTTGATAGATTTATAGATTAATTTTAATATATGCCATTATTTCAATACCTATAGTTATATTTTAGGCACAAACAACGGACATAGTTTTAAGGATATTAGCGATGAAAATTAACCCATACCTCACAAAAACCAAAGCTGCAGTAACTTCATCCCATACCCAGTGGCCATCTTCATACAAACCGCCAAAAACACCTTCTTCATCGTCTTCGGCCATTATTACTTTTGTATAGTACTGACAATGTCCTCACAAAAATTGTTTACTTTATATTTATAACAAAACGTTTATTTTTTTCCTACACATGTATTTTCTGTGTGTTATTAAATTTTACCAATTTATCGCAATTTTTTTATACACTCACACTCTATATGTAAAAGTTAGCTTAATACATTAATAGTTCTAAAACTAAAAACTAAATAATATTGATATCAATTATTAATATACTAATGTATTTCGTTTATTTGTAAACGTTAGGAATTGAATAGCTTTAAATCTTTACAAAATTATTAAACTTGAAACTTCAGTCAACATATTGCTTGAAACATATTGTTTATGGTATAAAATGTCATTTTGTAATGCGTACTTTAATTAAACTAAGGTTTTGAAAACCATTGATTTAGCTACAATCAACTTCAAAAATAGCTGACCATTTTTTTTTTCAAAAATTTATATACAACCGTAGCATATATAAAAAGCTTACTAAGCTTAACTCCAGAATTGAATGATCATCTTAAAAGTTAAAAAATAACTGAACAACATAATATCAGAAGTAGCTGAACGCTAAACTGTCAAAAGTAACTGAACAATATTATACATATTATGTCATTCATATTCATATTCATTGCGCCCTACACCGCTCTGATACATGAAGCAAATATATAAAGATATAAAATTTTATAAATGTTTTAATTTTCCTACAATTACGTTCAATTGAATTTTAAAATCAGTAGATTATTAATGCTTTTGTTTTTCTTTTTTAATATTTTACATTTGATTAATTTCTTAATAAAGGCTAACATATATTCACCCGTCCATATGGTGACGCATTAACAAATGTTGAATGAGCTGTTGATGATGATGGTGGTATTTTCATTATTTTGATATGTCACAGATCAGATTATTATAATTAGATACATTCTAGGAAATAATTATAAAATTATTAATATTCACATACAAACGTCAAAAAATTCCGCCGCTTCATCGCCTATTGGTAGCGTTCCCAAAAGACTGGCAGCATTGCCTCATTAAATAGCAATGCTAATTAGATATATTTATTTGAAAATTTAACGTATAATATTGAACTTACGTAAACAGGCAATTCATTGTCAAAAGAGGTTTCGTTTTAAAGCAAATTCGAATGATTTTATCTCATTGAAATACCTATTCATACTCCTTTTCTCATCAAGTATTTTGAATAGTATACTTTGTTTCTTTTCTACAAAAACAATTCAAACAAAATACAAGACATATAGGTACGTCATGCAAGAAATGAACGGGATGGGTAATTAAAGATAGGGAAGGAAAACATTTAAAAATAACTATTAAACACCGAAGTATACTCTATCTACGGGTATTAACGTTGATTTTTCTTTATAGTAAAGACACATTTGACATGTTAAGTACTTTTGGCTACTGTTGTTCAGTGACTTTTGCCACTATGTTACATAAGTAATGCCATAGGGCATTACGTTGTTCACTTAATTTTGACTTTTAATTTTGATCATTCATTCAATTCTGGCGCTTGAGGACGTAAGTGATTTAAGTGCACTAAGTTGTAAATGAGTTTTGGAAATTCAGATATAGTCAGCTACTTTTGAGGCTGACTGTAGATAAAGAACGAACCCAAGAAGAATAATAATAATAACTAATAAATATTTCGGACATCTAACAGCCAACGCCATCTATTTCCAAACGAAGCAGAGCTTGTATTGTGGGTACTAAACAACTGATAGAAATACTTCCTTTTTTGTAAATACGTTCATATTATACATAGAAAGCACCTAAATTGCGACACAAACATTTGCAGACCATACAAACATTTGGTGTGAACCGGGAATCGAACCCGAGACCTTAAGCACAGCAATCGCATACGCTACCACAGTGTCACCGAGGCAGTCAATGGATGAAGTTGAAAATAAATGTTGAACAAAATAAAAAATAAATAAATATATAGGTCAGGATATTTCCCCAAAGCGTTTCTAAAGATAATTATTACCCCTATTGATCGATTTAGCTCCAAAGAGGTAGTCACGTCATATAGTTTACTATATGATGTGAGCTCTTTGTAGCTAATATATAAAATGTGATTACCCCTTTGGAGCTCATATATACGAGTATTATATGGTGTGCCTACCTCTTTGGACCTAATGAAAAATATTCAACACATGCTTATAAACAACAAAGTTTGGTGTAGTATTTTAAGAACTACGTTCTACAAGGCTGATATTATTTGAACTCTGCCATTGGAGGCGCGTTCATTCACTGTTCTTTATCTGGGAACCCATTCATATCTCTTCACTTCAGTGGAAGTCTCCGTAATTTTGCTATTCAATACAGCTCCAACAATTGCGATAATCGTTCTTTGTTTTTTCGGAAGACGGTCCCCATTTCATGTCATCCACATTTTATATATTTTGACGTGACAACGTCTTATAAATTGGTTTGCCGGGTGACACTTCAAGAAACTGCGTTACGCTCCGCTCACGTTATGCGCTCACAATGAGAGCGAGTGAGGGGCACGCGTCCCTTCCACTCGGGCATGGTTAGCCCGCCTAAGAGCGAGAGAGACAGACATAAAAAGTGAAAGGCACGCGTCGAATTATATTTAAAACGTTAAAATTAATGTTTTAAATATAATTCTTTGTATAAATAAATGTTTTAAATTGTTACTATTATTTCATCCTTCTTCCTACTATACGAATGAATATTCACATTAAAATTATTTTACCACTCAAAGTCGTTGTCACGTAAAACTTTCGCCCGTATACCGACTTTACAGGCAACCAATTTTTTTATCATTAATTTCATCACGACGACGAATTGAAGATGATAAATACTTGACATTGGCAGAAATAGCAGTACAGTATACACGGTACATGTACATAAATATCTTTAGTAATATCGCGTATTATTCTAAGACTATCCATAACTGTACTATATTGCATATTCATAATAATAGCATAAATGGTACAATGTACAATTATTACAAACCGACATGCGGCATTGAAAAGAGTATTACCATTTTACAAGGATTTGACGTGTAAAGTGTTTGAAAATAAATTTATTTTAATATTTTCTACATAAAGGTAATGACTAAATTGTAATGATATGAATTTGTTATTTCTATACTACTATAATTTTAGAATGCATTTGATGCTTTTCAATTGCGATACGATGGCCCGACAACTTAAGTCGGCAGCGAATAGATGGTACTGTCCAAGTACGAGATGATTTGTATCTCGTGAAGAAGGTATTCGTTCGGCAGAAAAAGCAATATACTAATAATAACGACATTCCAACTTTCGATAGTTGCGATGCTATAGGGCTTTAGGCAATAATATTTTACAAATGCAGTATTATTATTCTGATAATAATTCGCCTTATAATTTAATGAGTAAAAATTTACATACGTGCAACATAGCAAACGAATTCATAGCTGCTGAATACAACACTTTACTATTTATTACTTTTAAACTCGTTTAATAAAGCAATATCAACTTTTATAAAATAACGGACGTATAGAACAGAAAGTACTCCTTTCATTTTGATCCTGGATGAAGGAGTTTTATGAGTCTATTTTGCCAACGCCGCCGTTGAGTTTCACTAACTGGTCGAAGAGGCTCAGTTTCGTCAGGGAAATGCGGTGGAAAATATGGCCTGAAAGAAAATTAAATAACTATAGGAATCATAAGAAAGCCAGACTATTATTACAAAAAAAAGGAAACTAGGCGACATGAATCCCACTCATGCAAGATTGTTCGTTACAAACTTAAATCAAGATTGTCACTAACTTTGAAAATTTTCTTAAAAATATAAACAAAACTAGACATTAACATGTAAAATTCATTTCTACTTGATATCTTCACATATACTTTTTTTATGGGCCTGCCAAAATGACTCTACTTAACCTGATGGAAAGCAAAATCAGAATCCAAAAATGGTGGTCACCATACTCATTGCGAATGCAGACAATGCAACAATGCAGCATGGTGAACCACACCATGGCAATCTTGTGATGCTTTTGCATCGTTGGGCCTCCGGTTTCGCACTCTTCAACGAAACACCACAGCACGAACACTGTCATTTTACGTTGATCTTCTGTGCAAGGGTAGTACCGCCCCGGCTCCTAGTGCCCAAGACGGCGTGCGGTTTTAGTCGGTTCGAGTCCGACATGCCACCAGTAGGAGGTATCCGAAGGGATTTCCACACGTAGGAAAAACAAAAAAAAGTATAGTATCTCGACAGACATACAAATAAACAGAGCTGCTGCGTGCTGACCTTTGTGTATCTCTGCTTGCAAGCGAACTGTATTAAATTGTTATAAATAAATACTAACTCTCTAGTTGATCTTAGTGGTAATACGATATCAGGATAAAGACGCTGAGCTACCGTGGTACTCTTTCGCATTGAACTGCCACTACCTGCCGAGGTGCTGTATCCACTGCGAGATGCCCTGTAGGTGGATAAACATTACTACATGATGGTAAGGTAAATGTGAACGTGTTTTCGAGAACAACATTCCTACAATCCCTACCCCTATTTTATCTAACGTTTCTTCGTACCGTGCTACTAGAAAAAGAAGGAAGTTTACCAGTTTTTGTAATAAAGAAATTATTTTCATTAAATACGGTATGATTAATTTTAGTCCCATTCTAAAAATAAACCATAAAAAAAAAAATTAAGAGACAAAATAAGTGGCGCATATTCAAGCGACATAATTTCCATACATACGAATTAAGGATACCAAATATGTACTTACATAGATCCTTTAGATTTTCCATCAGTAGCTGTCGGCAGTGGTCTGAGCATAGTATCAAAACGAGAACGTGATAAGCCAATGATGCCTAGTACTACATTGCGATCACACAGAACGTCTTCTGGCCCAGCAACAGCGTGCCACATGTACTGATGCCGAACAGTCATCCTATAGAAAATCTAAGTATTTACTACATATACTATTTATATTCCATAAAGTTACATTTTCCTAAAGGGAAACGCCAAGACGTACGTTAAAATTACGATATACGATAGCTTGGTGCTAGTTAAGCTTTATAATTTGAGGTCAAAGCAAAAAGTTATAATTATTATTTGCAACTAAAAACAAAGTATACTTAATAAAGACACAAAGGTGCTTGATATTAAATCTTAATAAAAATATTTTTAATTGGTATTCTTATTAATTACACGCAAAATCGATCAGAGTAGTGTGCAATGGTTACTGCAACATCATATCAGTCAATACAGACCAAACCCAAAGCAGCTCAAACAAAGACCAAACCAAAGCTGGCCAACAATTTATTCATGACAACTCCCTATGTACTAGGAATATTCCTGTGTCACAGTGGGCTTAACATACATGATACGTACACAATAAAAACACCCGACGCAAACCAACAATTTGTAGATCTCACAAACTGTTGCCTATGTGGGGTTTGACCGATAAAACTCTGCGCAGTTGAAGGCGGTGAGATGAGCGTTTAAACACTATAGCGAAATTATTATGTGAAGTGAATTCCATGTCTAAAATATTAAGTTGCTTACTGTGGACATTTGACAACTCCAAGTCCCATCGTTTGGAAATCAATCTCCCTGTGACAGAACACCTCGTTCATAAGAGGTGAACGTGTGTTAAGTTTTTTGTCGTGTCGCACGCAACTGCCCAACAAGACCGCGCGTTCCGCAGGCGTCATTTTAGCTATGTACTCCGTTTTCAAAGTGTGCTCCACTGCGTTAAATATTTCTGACTTAAATATACGGTTGGTTTCCAATTCTGGAAGAATGTTTTTTAACACAATATAACACATATCACACACACGCACACAGTAAGTACTTGATTTGTCTTTTGACCCTCAAAGTATTTATTAAGAGATCTTATTTTCGGTTCAAATGATGTATAACTCAAGTCTTGTTACGTATCATAATTTTATATTTTATTTCTATTGCAGTGTACTACGGTAATATTTTTAAATAGCTGTAGTTAGCCGCAGGCAGCCGCCGCAAAGAACCGATTGTTGTGGAGAGCCTTGAGGAATGCCTATGTCCATCGGTGGACGTCTTTCGGCTGAGATGATAATGCTGATGATGAAAACTGTATTTTATTGTTCTGCATCATTATGAATAGCTTTTAATAATCCACTGCTAGACACAGGCCTCTCCTTAACTAGGAGGTTTTGGTCTATTATACCACAATGGCGGACGGTAGGTAGAAGATTGGTTTGTTGGTTCTCAATGCAGTGATGTTATCCTGCGTGGCCTGTCCCTGTAGGGATGGTGACACTCGGTATTCACCTACCACCGAGTACATCACGTGTTTATTGATTTAAGATGCAATTTTTTGTTCCGTCATTGCTTCGTGATCTGATTATTTCGTCTTCATCACTTCCGTGGTTCACATAAGTGAACCAGACAATTGCTCAGCATAGAAATGTAATAAAGAAATAAATCTTTTTGTATGTCTACATGATAATGGGAGTTTAAAATGTTCAAATACATACCAATTTGATGAAAACTCTTTCGTCCCAAAGCTAGCCATACTATTTGAACGCTCATACGTAAAAGAGTTTCAAATAATCGTGCATCTTTATCTGAGAGGGACCGCCGTTTTTTTGCAGGCCCCATATGATGAAACTTTTTCGTGTCCGCTCCACCTGAACAAAGGTATGTGAAGCTGCGTATTACCTTTGATATATTAGACACAAATCAAATACCTTAAAGGGTAATTTTGTGTGATAAAAAATATACAACTTCCAAATGAAAGCTTGTCAGGCAAGTTAAACGAGGATCGGACTAATTTTATGTCTATCTGTCTATCCCATCCACACAGTATCCGGTGATGGCGACTGTTCAGCACGGGTTGTCTCTTTGATGGGCTTTGATGTAAATCAAAATAATAGAATTTTAATGTAATAATGTTTTAATATTGGCGTTTAAGATAATTGTCCCTGGTAAATAGGAATTATCCCACTAAGGCCAAAGTCTTCTTCCTAAAGAGAGGGTTATACCCAGCAGTGGTCAATTAAAGGTTGTTAATGATGATCATGATCGCGGACAAAACACAGTGTTCTCACAATTTTTCAGTTATTATGGCAAAAGTTGAGATGGCTATCAGTGAACGTCATGAAAAAAACACTAACCAATCAACATAATGCAATACTCCTTGGCGGCCAAAACTCGTAGATCTGACAAGTTATCCCGAAATTGTTTCTCCAATATTTCACAATCTGGAGTCCTCACTTTAGTGTCTAGATCCAACATGCGGTGTGCCATTTCATTGGCCACCTAAACGTTCCCCCACAACACCTTTAATTTTTTTTATTTTCTAACGAAGTAAGGATTTGCGCAAGATGGCTTGCAAAAGCTGGATGCGAGAAGCCCAAAATCGATGAAAGTGACATACATTAATAGAGGATTATGTCTAGCAGTAGACTGTGATAATTTGATAATGATAATGATGACGTATATACTAACTTGTAAATAGTATGCACTGCACAAGATCATTGCTCTCAGAAATCTCTCCGTAGTTGGTAAATGCAACATGTTTATAAGCGCCGGGCTCAAAAAGCTTATAGGTGCTGTGTAAATTGCTATATCTTTTATATCCTGCAATATTTTATTATTATTACACACTTTTTAAATAAACACTACCAATAAGGCAAGCCTCGTGTAATGCTCTGATGGATTTGAATGGATGAACTTTACATGATACTTGAATCGTGTCCCTAGTCCCCACATCTGCAAAATGGTGTAAACGTAACATTAAAGAATTTGTTCTCTTATTTTAATCACGAACTTAGTAGACATTTCGTGTTCTTTTTATCAAATAAAGTACCCTATAAGCCATGTTTCTGATAAAATTCTACCGGTTTACGATAAGTTGCCGCAAAACGATTTATTGGAACATTACGGCATGGAATTATAAGAACGTACAGTAGTTTATTGAGCAATTAAATATATTAAGTACAAGTTATTATAAATAAACCTGTAATGTTATTACGTCGGACTGGCCAGGTTTCAACTTTCTTTGATATCGACGTCGATACCGAATCTAAAAGAATAATAATGTATTACTAAAATATAAATACCAGGTTTAAACATTGATTTTGTAATAATATTCTAATAAACTACCTGTTCTATTAAGTCCACGTCATCTCTAAATTCGACGGCTCCAGTGGGAGCTTTTGTAGGTATTTGTATGGTTTCTACAATTTTTGGAGGAAGATCACTATATAACACAAAATAATAAGCTATATTATAGTGACTAACAACACCCATTGATTCTTAAAACTTAAGAGATACAAATATTATAACTTTGAAGATAAACTTCTACCTTAGATAACTCGAGAGATACGTAGGGGACTGAAAACTTGATTTACATGAAAAGCAACGAACCAATCACTTTTCAGCCGAGAAGCTATATCTATCATTATCTATGTCTGACAATAATCATTACATTATTCCAACCTCACAAACACCAAAGCGCCACCACTTTCGTCCCACGCCCAATGCCCATCGTCGTACAATCCTCCAAAACCTCCCTCATCGTCATCATCAGCCATAATTGTAGTAGATGATAAAAATAAATCAACACAAAACTTATTTATGTATATTTATAACAAAATAATATTGTTGACACCCATCCCTGTTTGGGAACTTTGACATTGTGTTTTAATTTGTCATTGCGATTGTATGCCTAATGACATAATCAAAAAGTATTTAACACTTGGTTATGGTCATAAGTTAAAGTAAAAAGTATACAAACACTATATTACAAATTTTAAATATAAATAAATGAGATAATCTCACAATAATCGCATTCAATGTTGTGTGTGCACTATTTTCTCTCAAATTATTAGTGCACATTTCGCCGTATTTATGTTACATACCTTTGTCCCATCACATGATGTGACGCCTTCAGATCACAGACAAGTGGGAGGAAAGTTTACTCATCAATAAAAATTACATAATTATCTCGAAGCTTATTTAAATTGAATTTTACTGGTCTCGCTATTTTGTTAGAGAAATACAGAGCTGGCATGAAAGATGCTGTAGATATTCAATTCTAGGGGTAATCAGGTAGGGTCTCAATAATAAAAAAATGCAATTGAAGTTGGCCTAAACATTCACAATTGAAATTTTATTTAGAAATGGTAACATAAAGATAAGTATTGGAACAAAGGAAATTTTTAAACAGTTAATTTTCCAAATTCAGTATTTACAGAACACTCAAAATGCTTTAAAAATTAGACTACATCTCTTTGTTTTATCCATGTTTCACATCTAAGCATTGAATATAATTAGGTATAAAATACTTAAAATGTAACTAAGGTCTAATTAGTTTATTTGAAGAACGAATTGCTACTTCGTGATTCTGTAGAATGTAAGATACTTAAAACTGTTTACGTAACAATTTTTGCTATCTCCAAAATTCATGACTGCCTGACTTATGATCTTCAATGTTTCAAATTTTTATCGATGATTATAATTCATGGACAGCCATAACTTGCAAATCTGAATCTCTACCGAGCGTGTTTGTAAGTTTTCAAGAATTTACGATGTCATTGGTAAGTTTGCTTTCAACGCCACTGAATATAAAGTTATGTTAATGTTAGTAGTGCATCCAACTACGAACCTTAAAACTTATAAAATGTTCTAAGTTATCTCCAATTCGGGATAAAAGCAATGGTATGGAGGTACATATAAACGGAGATACTGCATTATTGTGTTTTAAGTAGCAAGTGAATATGGAATCTAAATTCATACCATTTGAATAGATATAGTGACAAACAAAATAATAATAAATAAATATTTCGGCCATCTTACACACAACGTCATCTAGTCTCAAGCTAAACAGAGCTTGTGTTATAAGTACTAGAAAACTAATATAAATACATATATAGTTTTATTTTGTAAATACATACATATTATACATAGAAAACACCCAAACTCCGAAACAAATGTTTGCAAATCATACAAACATTTGGTACGACCCGATAATTGAACCCGAGACCTGAAACACAAGTCACAAGATTTTGCTCTTATTTAAGAACATGCGTGTATAAAGTTGTTAGAGTAATTCAAAAGGCATTGATTATCAGCCAGTTTAAAACAAAAAATATTTTAAAAGTAATTATTAAAATGTCTTAAAGTTTTAATACACAGATAAAAATATATTTAATATTATAAAAAATATGTTGCGCAATCCGTGTCAGTGTATTACCCACTTAGTATATATCCGAATACATATGCAATAACGCTTATAAAAAAAATCCACATGTGGCGATTTCCTCATACAACACAACAATAACCTACTACAGCGATATCTACCGAAGATACACTGAACTACGAAGTAACTACACAGAGTAACTACCAATCCTGAATCGCGCAATAGAAGTTCTCGCACCGATTACCATATGTACAATAGCCCAACATCAACTTTTGGGCAGTGGCCCGCCAGACATGATCACCTCGCCTGGTCGGAGGATTTTCCCTTTCTGTTGGACGGACATGACATCCGTTGCCCAACACATATTATGTTTAAATTTTGTAACCCTTTATTTAGTTCCTAAGTGAATAGAACAGACATTTTTTACATGAATACCTTGTAAATTTTGAGCATGTATGTCACTTGTGTTAATTCATTGAATTCGCTGTCACACACGATCGCACATAAGGCTGCGATGCCCTGCTTTGATCGTGTTCGCTCTGCCATGTGATCAAATGAGTATCTACTTAGTTTAGCAACCGGCTGGAGATTAACGCGGTTACTAGAAGGGAATCTGGAAAACATTTTAAAGTAACTCTATTCACTTGTATAGGCTTTTCAATAATCCATCAAAGAAATGAGTTATATAATGTATTCGACGCCAAAATTACGCCTGAAAATATTAAGCTTCACAGTTGGTTCGTTTTAAACATGTTGTGACATTTATGTTATCTACCTATATCTTGAAATAGGTCAAAAACTGTATGGAGAAATATCTAGTGGTAAGAGATTTGATAGATTTTAAATGTATTATAATAAGTACATATTTCTTAAATATAAAAAGGAATATTAAATTGGATACTAGAAAACAATTCATTCTTATATAAGACTAGCTGACCCACGCAACCTCGTTTGAGTCTTCTATTGCCCGTAGCGTGAAAATTTTCCCCCGTTTTTGAAACATTATTCATTAGCGTGATGATAGCCTATAGCCTTCCTCGATAAATTTACTATCCAATACTGAAACTTTTCAAATCGGACCAGCGGTTCCTGAGATTAGCGCGTTCAAACAACCTCTTCAGCTTTATAAGCGTAGTAAATTGATAGTCACATCATTTTTTCGATAAAATTTATTGAAAAGGATAACAACTTGTTTGATACTGGTAGTAAGAGAAACATTTCGTTTTTCTTTAAAGAACACTTTTAAATATATTTGGCAAGAATACGATGATAAAACTTTTTTGTACAGAAATTCGAGAATCATTTGCTAACAGAAACAAAACTGTGTATAAGATGTCTTCCATCGATTTAGTAATGTGGCTCCAACGTTCTATAAAACAATCTCACTCGTGCATACGACCAGCTATAGACTCAAGGACTCCACTGTACATGTTATATTATTCATCAATCCATTGATTTCTAGCAATGAGACATCTAAATGATTGATGGTAATATGATCAATAGGATTTAATATAGCAGTATTGGAAAAGAGTATTTAATAAATTCTAATTTTTTTCACCATGACTGACCATGATGGAATAGATTTGTTGTAGAATGGATTACGATCCCAAGAGTACTATACTTCAATTTTTTAACATAGAACGCAATAATTCCTGGGAGACAAACCTGTGGAAATTTATAAAATCATTTACATATTTACTGGTAATGTTTATCCGATTAAGGCGAAATCAAGGGAAAGGATAATGGTTTTGACAGTCTATGTAAGTTTGTATATTCCATCGTAGTGCCTAAACTACTAAACCGATTATTGCATGATGTGTCAATATATTCGTAACTAGCTGATCCACGCAACCTCGTTTTGCGTCTTATATTGCCCGTAGCGTGAAAATTTCCCCCGTTTTTTGAAACATTCTTCAATGGTGCTCCGCTCCTATTAGTAGTAGCGTGATGATATATAGCCTATAGCCTTCCTCGATAAATGGACTATCCAACACTGAAATCGGACCAGCGGTTCCTGAGATTAGCGCGTTCAAACAAACAAACAAAAAAACTCTTCAGCTTTATTATTAGTATAGAAAACAAGTGATATAGGCCATATAAATCTTATCAAAGTTATTACATAGTCGGGTTATAGTTTTATAAACGTTTCCTTATTGTTTTAATAAATAAAGTACTGAAGATATGTTTAAAAAAGTAAATACATACCTACTCGTTGATAAAAAGTTCTTATTTTGTAAACGTATTTTGTATTGTAGGAGATAATAGTTTTCACATTTTATGTCGAATTTCGTTTCACGAACTGTACTTAAATATTTAAATTTCAGTCACAACACACAAACGCGAATAACCGGACATATTTCTAACCCAGTGAACATTCTTTACAAATTTACTCAACTGTAAACAGTTATCTAAACAGAAATTTAATTATACATACATATGTTAACAGTAGTCCTGACCACTGGTCATAGCTGTTGTTTGAAATTTGTACTTTGCACAAGTTGCTGTGTGAAATGAGACAACAATATTTTAATTACTTGTTAAATACAAACACTAAGCAAAAAATTAAAACAAACAGTATAGCAGAGTATTGCAGTGTAGAATAATTGAATTATTAAAAAGTTGATGTTTTAACATGTGATTATACATGTTTATTCAAGTGCTCAAGTATGAGCTTTAAGAGATGAGGTTAATGTTATTTCCACTGCTAGGAGTGATTGTACAAATTTCCTACAAAACAAGACACGGTTAGCGCTTAGACAAACTGATTAATCTACGACAAAACCCTAATTTTAAAATAAGAGTCATTTTTCCTTTAGCTCTGCATCGCCCAAAGGTCGACTAGTAGAAAATGTCTACGGCATATCGTTATACGAGTATATGTATATATATATATGTGATGATATGATTAAGACAAAAATATTCCAAAAATGTATCATTGTTACATCTAAACAAAACAAGAATATAGGCAATAAATATTTTAACCAAATATGCTTCTACTTTTAGTTGAAAGAAAATAGGAAATCGATGATCGTAATATAATACAAAAGCATAGACCTTCAGAGCTGATGAACTAAGTAGGTAAAATTGCATTGGAACATCTAGGTTAAAAGCCAAGAAAATTTAATAAGAAAGTCGATTGCATGCGATGAAATCAAAAGCTACTCGACATTGATACAGAAATGAAGTATACCCATTCACCTAGGAGCACGTACCGAACGGGCATAATCCTTCGCCGGGAGCGGTGTTCAATCTACTCCTTGGTCATAAACCGGTGTTCCGCGAACGTAAACTGTACTACGTGAGCTCGCAAGTGGATGGGTAAGACATTCGTTGCATAGTGTTGTGTACGGTTTTAAAAGATTCCTGTTTGCATTACATACATAAATAATATGTAAAATTACAATGTACGTGTTGCGAAAATTACTAGTTATTTTACCGATGTGTGCACAAATAGAATAAGATATCAATTTTAGTTCGATTATAAAGGAATTTAGAATCAAGTACCAGGTACTAGTCATGTTTTATTATTAAATGAGCCGTTTGAATTTTTTCTATGATTTAGAGGAGAGCTTCCATTACGAAACACAGTAAAAATCAGGATGTCCACTAATCGCATCAATTTTTTTTTTGGAGTTGGGGCCAAACGAGCAAGCCTATCGTCTGATTGATGGTAAGCAATTACCGCCGCCTATGGACACCCGCAACACCACAGACGTTACAAGTGCGTTGCCGGCCTTTGGGGGATGAGGAAGAGGATGGGGGAAGGGTTTGAGGCATACGGCCTCCGGTATCCTCACTCACTTGGTGAAACATAGCGAAGGCGCTGTTTCACACCGGTTTTCTGTGAGGCCGTGGTATCACAACGGTCGAGCCGGCCTAGGCATGCCGAAGCGTGGCTCTCCTCCTTATAGTCGCTCTCTTCTTCTCCTCCTTATAGTCTACCTTCTACAATGTACGATTATTATATATATATCTATTATGTATTTATATTTATTTGTATGCATTTTTATAGTGATTAGTTTATGTTGATTGCAGCGTCTATGCCTGTTGCTAATTACAACTGTAAGCTCAATGCACCTACCTTACCAGATCTACTCCAAAGTTACAACTTAAAATCACAAGCAACAAAACACGCGGGTAATACCGCAGGGCGCAGCTAGCTTTTAATAAGATAAATGAACAAGTAATAGTTTGCTTCAGTAGTTCGGTGTAGCATTGAGTTAAAATTCCGGCTTACATTGGGCGAATCAATTGCAAGTTTATCGAAACGACGAATCCGATAATGATTCGGCTCACCGTCTATTGGAATTAGAAGTTGAGTATTGACGGTTTAATTAGAATTGTAATAGAACACTATTATACATTTCAATCTTCTAAATGCAATTTGTATACCTAATTGAATAACAAAACAGCTTTGAGGATGAACTAGAAACTGAATATATCTATTCAATAAGAATGCATTGAATATCTAACAAATAAAACATATTATATAGGTGCACACTTGATTAATTAATATTCAGCCGTTTTCGCTAGGTTTGAAATGTATATTTTATGAGGTCTCTCAGCGTTGTATAGACCTCGTTTCTGAGAACAGGCTTATGTCTGGCAGTGGCCTCTCACTCACTGAACACTCAACTACAATGGAAATTTTGATAATTTTCGTTCTGGATTAAATCATAACATTAATTCGTTTTTAGATCCGTTCGATGAATGTATTGCATGGAAATGTGACTCTACATAGTTCAAAATCCTGAATATTTTTTATCGTTAAAGCTTAATATTATTTAAAATTTGATATAAGGTGTATAATCACAGAAAACCGGAGTGAAATAGCGCTTGCGCTGTGTTTCACCGAGTGAGTGAGGGTACCGGAGGCCCATACTCCCAACCCCTCCCCCCATTCCCTCCCCCATTCCCTCTCCCCATCCCCCAAAGGTCGGCAACGCATTTGTGACGCTTTTGGTGTTGCGGGTGTCGAAAGGCCTCAGGTGATGCGTCTGCTCGTTTGCCACCTATTCAATAAAAAAAAAATCAAGGCAAAGTCAAGCCAAATAAGTGTGCAGCACAGTGGAGTGTAAATATCTTGTAACAGCGGGGTGCAGGCTGCTTCTAGCGACGTTATGAGAAGCTTACTTACTACCCATTATAAATTGTCGATACGACCGAACTGTGTGGATATAAATAAGATCATAAAATGTATTTATTAAATGGTGTGTTGTTCAGTGTTTCAAATGTGTATGTGTAGAGTCTCATGTACACGAAGTTGTATTTAGGTGCGAGCCGATAATGGCATTCTAGTTAGCTATTTTTCTATACGCAGACTTTCGTTTTGACTAGTTTATTTGTTTTGATTGAAGAACTGGAGATACTCGTACTTTACTATATTATGCATTAATGACTATAGGGTCAAATAGCTAATTGGTTGTTGGGATATATAAATTGAAGGAGTTTTTTTTTTCTATACATATTACGTAAGTAAACAGTTTTGATTGGGTCCGGGTACAGCATGAATAGTACTCGTATGTACTATATAAGACTAATAGTGAATGCAGATTTTCTTGATTTCGGTAACCCATCTGATGATAGAATAAGTTAGTATCTACCTACCTAATACCTAATGCGTACACAACTGTGCACTTTTCGCGAAACTTTCTGCCTCGCACAACAAAACTGTAGAATGAACTATCGCCTGCGATATTCTTAGATACTTTTTTACTTACAAAGCTAACAGTTTTTATCAATAACTATCTATGCCCGCTATTTGGTAACACGTGACATTTTGATTTTCAAGTTACTTTAATTTTTCACCGTTTAAACCTTCTGTAGCAGTCATCTTTTGAATACAATAATTCTATCATCATCATTATTCAATATACTCCTACGAACACAACATACGTTAGTGGCTTTGGTTACACAGCCTTTAACACCTACACTGGTGACCCAGCGACGTCGGGATACAACAAAAGTAATCCCAAGAAGATGACCAGCACGGGAGTATCAGCTGCTAAGCAGAGCATCAGCCAAGATGACAAGAAATCATCTTAGGAGCAACCTGCCGCGTTGGTGTGAAAACACCCCCATTCAACCCGGATGACCCAGAGCTTTGGAGCCCAGCCTCAGGGGTCGTACCCTGCACAAACACCACAAGGATATCCTCCAAATCCTCAGCAGCATATGCAACAAACACATCAACAAATGCAACAAGCTCATCAGGTTCAGCAATACCAGCAGCAACAACAACAATAGCAGCAGCAACAACATCAACAGATACATCATCAGCAACAACAACAGCAGCAGCAGCAGCAACAACAACAACAACAACAGCAGCAGCAACAACAACAGCAGCAGCAGCAGCAACAACAGCATCAGCAGCAGCAACAACAACAGCAGCCAACGGTCTCGTAGAGAGACTTCACCGACAGCTCAAATCCGCCATCACATGCCACGCGTCTCCGAACTGGGTTGAGACTCTACCTTGGGTCCTACTCGGCATTCGCAGTGCATGGAAAGCAGATATCCAAACGTCCACTGCAGAACTAGTCTACGGTGAACCACTCCGTCTACCTGGACAGTTCTTTTCTTCTGCTCCTAACGACGAGATGGACATGACCAACATCATCAACAGACTTCGTGCTCATATCGGAAAATTAACCCCACAACCAACATCCTGGCACGGCACCTCTAGCCGTACCTTCTACATGCCTAGTGACCTTAAAACTGCCACTCATGTATTCATCCGCCAGGGTCCTGTACGTAGACCACTCCAACCACCATACCTTGGTCCGTACAAAGTACTGCAACGCGATCAGAAGACATTCGAAGTAGAAATACAAGACAGACCTCAACGTATATCGGTCGATCGTTTAAAACCAGCCTACATCACCAGAGACACATCAAATTCAGCACCGCACCCCTCAAGGACTGAAGACCAGCTAGCAACCAAGAAAACAAGAAGCGGGAGAACAGTCAGATTTCCAGACTACTATCAACCGAAGCTAGCTCCGGCTTCAGCGGGGGAGTAGTGTAGCAGTCATCTTTTGAATACAATAATTCTATCATCATCCTGCTGTCTTATTCAATATACTCCTACGAACACAACATACGTTAGTGGCTTTGGTTACACAGCCTTAACCACTACACTTCAAACATTTCAATACCAAAAAAACCTAAATCCCAGCCAGGTCCAGCCTGTTTCGAGTTGCGCTAAAATTGTTTTTTATATATAAGAAGATTATTACGGTTTAGATTACGTAAAACCTATTTAACAGGAACAAAAAAGTTTGAACCAGAAATCCTATGACCAATAAATTATTAATTAAAAAAATATAAATACCTAAATAAACTAATCTTATTTCTATGAACTTCAAGTGTGTTCAGCCTACCTCAAGAGAAGTTTGTCCCTTAACACAACAGCATTACGGATTATTTCCCTATGCAGGTTTCGCAGTCACGAACACGGTAAGCTTAAAGTTAAAGAAAATGTAAACAAAACGTAATGTTTGTTTCGTCACGTCTTTTCCATTGAAGAGTTCGCCTTCGCCAACTATGTCAATACAAGAAGCGTTAAGAAACGTTAGTGCCTCATGCGACCGTAAACATTCAATTACACCAGCCATGGCATGGCAGCCATATTTAGTAATGAGACCAGACGCGTCGAAACTAGGCATTTGGAAATATGTGGGAAATATTAGATGCAAATGAACATTTATAGTCTCACAGCATGAACAGTTTGTTACTTTGATTGTGTTCTACTCCTATTACTTGTATTGGGTAATAAATAAGACAAAAACAATGCCAGCTATGACGTATGCGGTTCAGTAGTTTCGCAGTTAATACCACCGAAAATTCATCGTATAACACATTACGATATTTCGATAAGCATGAGATAGTTACTAAACTAGTATTAAACAAGTTCTTTAACAAAGCCAAGTGTTTAATGCAGACCTGAGACATTACTAGTTGACTTGAACTTTCACTGAACAATTTCCTGAGAATCTACCTAATTGTTGTCGTGAATGTTCACTCATGTCAGTCACCGGAAATTGCATACAATTAGTAGACAAGTCACTTGAAATCTACCGCCATCTATGAACAACTGAAACTCATAGACATAAGTGCTAACCTTTGAAATGCTTTTTATCATCAAAGTTTGAAAGTACCGCATGTATTATTGAACGTGTACGCAAATTATTGAAAACAACATTATTTATTTAATTGTAAAAACTAACAGTACGGCGGTTAAGTATCAAAATAACAAAGCGTTGATTCACCAATATGAATGAACAACTCCTTCCACTCCATTTCACTTTTATTTTCAAACTTCCAATTCAACGAATCGAGCGATTGAACCTATTACGAATAACTTTACCTATCTGTTCACGTGTGAACGGGAAAAATATTCAGATTTACTGAGTGATTATTATTAAGGCAATGATTATTTGAGAATGTTAGTATTTATTTAGGAGCTCATTACGTAATTTACTTAGGTAGGTAGGTATTTACCATTTCACTTATTGTTAGATACAATTTTTACAAAGTGAATCAGAGGTGAAACCAACTTTTTGTATGTTGGAAAAATACTACATATATAGGTTTCTTCACATGGTTCTTATTTCATTTGCAAGCCACAATCTATACACATTAATAAATTTGGAGTGTCTGTTTGTAATATTTAAATAATCGCTTTTTAATAAATGCTTATGCATATTTACACGATACATATACCAAAACATTTTTATTTTTTTTAGGTTTGTTCCGGCTAATCTCTGGAACGGCTGAACCGATTTTGACGGGACTTTCATTGGCAAATAGCTGATGATATAGGAATAACTTAGGCTACTTTATTTTAGACTAGCTTAGCCCTGCGGCGTTACCCGGTTATCGTTGTACAGCAGGTAACACCGCGGGGTTTAACTAGTTAGTAAACATTAAGGCGCATCAGCTATTTCTCGAATGCTCTTCTGCGTGTAGCTCAAGGCCTACTACATTAGAGTCCATTACCACAACACTTAATGCATTGTGTGAACAGGAAGAGATTGATGTTATTCAGAGCATTGTAAGTGCCCCATTCATCTAGTGGCATTACATACGTTTGAAAATCTTACCGCGACAACGGAAGTTTTGTAGCTCATTGAATTTATAACGATGTGTAAACTGAAAGTAGGATCAGAAATATAATAAACTTGTGGCGACAGCGCTCCCGCGCCGTCACGTCGCGCCAGCCGCCCCGCCAGTCACAAAGCATGCGCCGTAAATGAACGGATTCTCGGCGTGCGCTCATATTTACGCTAAAGTTCCTTCGCTCCAATTGGCTGAGGTTTTTGTGTAGTTTTGTAAGCTCGCTTTCACTGTCCTATGTTGTCGGCCAAAATGTAATTATAAGAAAATGCATTTGTGTAAATAAATCAGATAAGTCGTAACCTCCTCGAGTTTCACTACTATTCTAACTACGGTACGAAGGCTAACAGCTGGGCCGGTTAAAATAGTTACCATCACCTTTCCCTGGTATTAAGGCTACGGATCGAAGGCTAATCAGCTGGGCCGGCCAATATACCTATTCCAGTTTCTGCTGTATTTAAGCCAGCTGGCATAGTGTAGGGCCGGGTCAGTACACAAACCAACGGGTCAGCAAGCCTCTCAGCTGTCCCGAAACTGGTGACCCCGGACGAACGCTCCTAAGTATTCACGGCGTCGACTCAACATACCCACGACAGTCCGCGTGAATACCTACAGCCATGACGAACGAAGCAAACACAGAATTTAGCGAAGCCCAGGGAATGGAAGTTAAAAGCGACGTAGCCACAATCTCGCTGCCTGCGCGTCTACCACCATTTTGGCGCCAAAACCCACGTCTGTGGTTCGCACAATTTGAAGCCGCCGTCGCTGCAAGCAAGATCGGAGAAGAACATAAATACAACTTAGTTATCCCACTACTCGGCTGCGATGACCTTGAACAAATCTCCGACATTATATTAAATCCGCCTGCTACAGGGAAATACATAACATTGAAGAACAGACTTATATCCACTTATCAAGAGTCAGATCATTGTCGGTTACAGAAACTACTTAGAGGGATCTCAGCTGTCCCGAAAAACTGTTCGGGCATATGAAACGATAACGGTTTTAATTAGTACTTATTTAACAGTATTTTATTAATGAACACAAACAAGGTACCTACGACAATGTAGTTTACATGGAACGTGTTGGATTGTTAGTACTAATGTCAATGAAGTATGCATGCTTATGCAGGTATTCGTGCTTATGTAGTTATGTATACTTAATACTTCACTACTATAAGTTCACGGTACTTTGTACATCTCAACAGAAACGCGTATTTTAAAATTTTCAATACCCACATTTCTAATTGGACCAAATTCTTAATTAATCCCTTGCGCTATTTCTAATTTCCCTTGTTGCCTTTCGCTTTTAAGTGGGTTGGTTTTAAACCTGTTAACTTAGAGTAGCCTCATGTCCAGTGTATATTATTATGTTTAAACAATTGTAAATCATTTTTTTTCATGTCATTGCCGTCCAACATATCCATCAGTTAGTGATATTATACCGCACAAAAAAAAAGGTAGATTATTGCCTCAAGATTTTTTTATTTTCAGATAGTTAGCTAGGGGTTAGTGAGCAGAAGGGTCATCTAATAGTAAGTCATTAAGCCTATAGCCACATCTAACACAAGAGTTCTTTTAAACCTTGGCCTGACTCGGAGATTACCAACAACGGTATTTTAATACCAGTTAAAATATAACTTAGTATTCTTAGACCCTTAACATACAAGCAGCGAGAAGCAATGTGAACAAAACATTGTAGGACAGGATATTTAACAAGATTGCAAATGGCTAGACTTATTCTACCCACTTCACAAATTGTTTATTTAGGTATATAAAGATAGTCGTAGTTAGAAATGTTTTTAATTAAAATGTTAGTTACATATGTAACACTTGGCTTCGCACCTCAAGCCGAATGCGCGTGTAATAAAGGACGCGAAGCCTGTCTTTAGCCCCGTTTGAATATTCATGCCGCGATCGACGCACGCCTTCTCTTTATTTTGTGTAAACAGCTGTACGTGTCCTTTCAAGTTTGTCTTGTATTAGACAAATACAAGATGTCGTTCTTTTTTTTGCATTTACCATGCATAAATTTAAAATTGTATAAGGCTTTATGGTGGCTTTCTCGTTAATGAAAAGACAGAAATCACCATAAGTAATGTAAAAAAAAAATAGTTTTGTTTTAGTAATAGTTTTAATTTAAAAACTACATTTATAAACCGTCGGAAAGAAATTATGAAAGTTAAATGGGGTGTTATCAGAAGGATATTATATAAATAAAGGTATTATATATAAAAGGTAGTATGTACCTTTTTTTATGCGGGGAATGTTTTTCACACCATACCCTTCGTGGGGGAGGACGCACGAAGGGCGTGTGTGGGACTCCCAACGAATCGGAATCCACTAAACCCTGCGGCGGCCTACCTCGGCAGTCAGGGGGAGCTCCAGGAACGCTTCAGCGGCTTCTGGAGTCCCCCCCGCCGTACCTCACGACTGAGGTACATCCCAGGGTAACTAGTCACCCCCAGGGCGGGTCGATGTCCCACCTCTCACCGCACTACGCACACACACCCGCCTTAGATGACACCCCCCGGCCACACCTGGGTGTCACCGGACTCGGGCCGTTTGCAGCGACCACTTCTCCCCTAGATGTGGTTACAACGACCCTTAAGCGACGATTGGGGAGCTAGCGGCCTTTACCGCGCCCCCTTCGTCGCCTCCCGCGAGCGGGATCGGCCCTTTCTCGATCCCGCTCTGCGGACTCCTTCTGAAGCATAACGTCTTCACAGAAGGAGACCGCGGCCTCCCATCCCTCACTACTCACCAGCATTGCCGCTATCAATGCTGGTGGTGACAAGTTTCGTCCGATTTGCCCGACCAGGACTCGACGCTCAGACTCCCACGCAGGGCAGTCCTCCAGTGTGTATTGGGCGGAGTCCTGGTCGGATCCGCAGTGGTGGCATTGTGCCGTAGCCTCACGTCCGATTCTGTTCAGATACTCTCCGAAGCAACCGTGCCCGGTGAGTATCTGACTGAATCAGTAGGTGACACAGTGGGTTCTCTCCACCCAAGCTTCGCAGTTCGGCAGAACGGCTCCAACAGCGCCTTGACTGGCACAGCCCTGGATTTCGAGCCGTGCCCGCCAAACCCGTAGGGTTTGCGTACGAGCGTTCCGCCGAAACATTCCGAGCTCATGATCCGGCGCTGTCTCTTCGCCATTCCGACCGACAGAACGAAGTCGGTTGTAGACCATTGTGGCCATATCGGCCAGAATGTCGAAGGGTGGAGATCGCGCCAGGATAGTCGCCGCCTCGTACGAGATTGTACAGTGGCTCCGTACGATCCGTATGACCATCAACCGCTGCAAACTCCCGAGTTGAGCCTTACAGCGGGAGGAAACTGCCAGGTCCTTAGACCAGACGAGTGCCCCATAGAGGACCATGGATCGCACGACGCCCACGTAGAGGCAGCGGACTTCTTCCCGTGGTCCTCCGAGATTGGGCAGCAGGCGATGTAGAGCCCCTGCGACCCCTTGTACTCGGGGGACTAGTCGCCCGAAATGCTCTTCAAAGCTCCACCGACTGTCCAGGATGAGGCCTAGGTACTTCATGTACTGTCCCACCTGGACTTCAGTGTCATCCACCCGGAGGCATGAGCTGGGTGGTTCCTGGCGCTTACGTAGGCCGTGGAACCATATTGCCTCAGTTTTTTGAGGCGCCACTCAGGCCCAGCTCACGAATCTTATCCACGACACAAGCCACCCCTTGCTTGGCTAGCAGAAGCACCTCCTCGAAGCGTGACCGTCTAGCCAGTATTAGGGTATCGTCTGCATAGCAGACGACACTTAGGCCAGAGGGTAGATTAGGACGAAGGACCGCATCGTATGCAAAGTTCCATAGCAATGGGTCCAATACAGAAAACTAAGGAACCCCGCAACACATTTAACGATATCAAGGCTAACTGCCAACGCCCATTCATATATTATATTGATGATCGTTCATTTGTATTCGTAATCGAATATTTTCATTCTGAATTAAACATCCACGCACTAAACGTCAACTGTCATAATCACCCTTATAGATTTGTGTCAGACCGATGTAAAGAAAAACAATTTAATAACGACTGTACAACTTTATTATACTTATTGTTAACTCTAAACATTAGAAATATTAATATTATAACAATAAACCTATTATAAAGTAACATAACAATAACTATGTATATTTAATCATTTCGCAGAAATTATCTAATTAAGCTTACAAAAAGAAACATTACCTATTGTAACTTAAAAGTAACTATGGAATGTCCATGTGCAACTTAGCTCCTTTATAAGTACCGTACGATTTTGAAGAATAGGTTTCATTATTCAACTATTTTTCACACAACACCTTGATCGGAACCGCACAACATAACATTTCATAATCCCACGTTATACCTATTTTAATTTTTTGACCGAACAATAACAGTTGAAATACTTCGGGCCCATAGCATTTCACTTTGGATTTCTTGGACAAAAATACTAACAAAAAAGTTAAGGTGATTTTAAATGTAGGATCACCTTAATTTTTTTAACACAATTACAAACAAGTTCCAAGATCATCCAAAGATTTCCATTCAAAAATTCCAAATTTAAAAATCTGCATTATTTTTTACCCAACGTAAATGATACTGTTGGTAAATGAATTGTGAAATAAGAAACGACAGAATTTTCTCTATGTAGAATCGCATGCCTGCTGAAGATACTGTAACTCGCACGAACTTACTGCGCGAGGCACTTGCCTACACTCACAGATCACTCCCTATTCAATTTAAAAATCAGTGAAATATTCGTACCTGTTTTTTTTTATATGTTTCTAATAAATAATTAATAAACATTAATCAATGTATTTATTTATATATAATAAGCAAATGAAAAATAGAATATCGACTATCCTGATCCAAGCAAATGTATCGATCAACATCCTTACCCTGTCCCATCACTATGGTTCGGTGCATTACAAGTTTAACCTTGAACTATCCAATCACAGCATATTTGTTTCGTCCCCCGCATCCCTTTCATACCTCAAAATTTGGTGAAGTCGAATCGCAACAAATATTCAATTATGCGGTATCTATTGGGGGTAATCTGTGCCTACACTTAACTTCATAGCTGACGATGTGAATATATTTTATTGTATTCTTAGACAATTCAGATTTATATCACTTTGCAATTATTTTTACTCTTAGGTTTAATTGGTTTTTAGGAATAATATAATACAATATTGCATTGGATTTAGTCTGTAAGGTAAGTCATAAATAACATCTTGCAAGACAATTGTCTTTAGTACGTGTCATGGTACTGTTGCGCCATAACCAGATGGAACTCAATTATACGAGAAGAAGAAGAACTATCGAGGACAACGCCATCTAGCTTCGGAAAGCGCGCAACTGTGGGCATTATGACGATTACTCGACGCTAGATGGCGCTACAAGAAGCTCTAGAGTAATCTATTTAGCCTAGAAACATCGATCGAATACTTTCGTACTTTCGAGTAATTTCCACGGCCATATAAAAGCGAAACGAGTTGGCCGTAGGGGCAGTATTGATTCAAGATACAGCGAATAAACATCGAAGAGATCTTCTAGTGCGACTAACGAGTGATTAAGTGATTTCTTATTGTAAAAAGTGTGGTTAATAAATATTGTGTTATTTTTGGTAATTAATCGAGTACTTTAATTTATTTAATACCCAGCTCGTAACAGTACTTACGCACTACAGTTTCATCACTTAAAAAACCATAGAACAAAATTATACTTAAAGTTATAGTAACAAATTTTTTTAACTTTAAATATTATGCAGTCTTTTTATATTTCTGTGCCAAATTAACTGTACATAGTGTAGGTACTCTACTAACATTGAATGTTAAGAAATAATGGTAATAACTTAACCAAAAATATATTACACCTATAGAACAATAAACCGACGTTAGCATTAGTGGTAAGAAAGGTAATGTTTTATCTAAGCCCCACACTACGTGAAGACCGTTTTCATACACGCACAACACTATTAGACCATAGATATATAATGACTCAGAATGTCTTAACATCGGTAATCGGAACACCCTTCGTCTTCTACCACCCTTTATTTTCCCTTGTGGCTCATACAGGGTTGGTATGTTCACGAACGAGATCGCCA
Organism: Spilarctia lutea; assembly: GCA_916048165.1. Taxonomy (NCBI): domain Eukaryota; kingdom Metazoa; phylum Arthropoda; class Insecta; order Lepidoptera; family Erebidae; genus Spilarctia; species Spilarctia lutea. The sequence continues at coordinate 10,983,966 of OU696475.1, read as the reverse complement.
CGTGGGTTAACAGTATAAATATTTTTATACATAATAAATTCTTTGGGAATAGAAGAGGAAACAATGAATAATTGCCTACAGTTGTCAGGATCAGAAATTGTCTCCCATCGACGTCGCCAAGTACTGAAAGAAAACTGAAACAGAAAACATATATTTATAGCACAATCTTCATATAGTATATAAAATTAATTCACTTTCGCTGTCTTCGCTTAGATTTCTAAAACTTCTCAATTGATTAATGGATTTCAATGCGCTTTAACACATATAGATAGTCATTCAAGAGAAGGTTTTTTTCTTCTTATGGAATAGTTGGCAAACAAGCAGATGTGTCGCCTGGTGGTAACGGATTACCCCGCCCATGGACACCCGCACACCGGAGGCGTCACAGTTGCGTTGCCAGTGTTACGGGATGGGGAGAGGGATGGAGGGAGAGGTTCGGATACGGGCCTCCGGTATCCCCACTCACTCGGTGAAACACAGTGCAAGCGCTATTTCCCACCGGTTTTCTGTGAGGCCGTGTTATCACTCCGGTCGAGCCTGCCCGTGCATGCCGAAGTGTGGCTCTCCCACGGTAAATTTAATGGTTATATGTGTAATACATAAAACACTTCTGTGCTAAGCCGAGCCGGGTCGCTATTATTATACTCGTATAAATAACTGTTAATTAGACAAGAAAACTCTAAAGATAATAATAATTTTATTTTACTTTAAAAATATTATATTAATTATAATAATTTCATGTGATATTATTTTTTATTAATTTAATTATATTAGTACTTTAATTTAATTATTAAATAATCACTTACCTGAGTGGAATCAGTATTAACAAAATGGCCTTCTCGTGCACATGCCAGCCAAATAGGAATGAGCAAGTCGCGCAAACCACGAGGCACCTGTAAAAAATGAATATTTCTTACTATATCGCACTAGCACTGTTTGATCACGTTATTCAAGTACCTACTAACGTACGGCGATAGTCTATCGATTGCCAAATAATGAAAGGATTAGTACGGCGATAGTCTATCGATTGCCAAATAATAAAAGGATTAGTACGGCGATAGTCTATCGATTGCCAAATAATGAAAGGATTAAGTTGTAGCAGTAGGTATATAGTGTTTGTATGATCTGCAAATATTTGTTTCGGAACTTGGGTATTTTTTATGTAAAACTTTTTTTTGTTAATACATAGATAAGTATTAACAAAAAAAAGTATGTAAGTATTATATAAGTCATTTGTCTGTAAAGTCGGTTTAAGGACGATAATTTTACGTGATAACGTCAAAAGAAAACATTAATGAAAAATATAAGTCACAAGCCGAACGCTTAGGCCGATCGTGCCTCTCCATCGCTTGTTCCGCGCTCTCACTTGCACGCTCGGATCAGGCGGAACATGACAATATAAGTTATCCTTTTTTATCCGTGAAGCTGGCGTTCGGCGAATTATAAGACTTTGTCTACACCCATGTTTTAAATCACTTTAAAAAAGTTCTGACACAGATCCAAACAAGTGTTATAATGTTGTACTAAATTTTAATAATGCAACTCCTTTTTCAAAAAAAGAAAATTGTCAGGCACGCGCCTTTCACTACCACAGCGCCGTATTTAAAAAAAGAACTGATATTCGAATTCGCGTCGTATCCCGCCATTTTTGTTTGATAATTAATATTGCAAAAATAACTAATATAGAGGATTTATATCATGGGTGTAGATAAAGTCTTGTATGCTACTGTACATAATTAGGTATTAAAACACTCATGTGATACTATTATCACACTCGACTTCGCCTCGTGAGATAAACCCACATTCGACTTCTCTTATGCTCGAATTATTCACGAAAAGAGTGTACTTTAAAACAAATGTTAATCACTTACCTTACAAAACTTAATACCCTGTATCTACTATCAGCGCCAAGGTGCCATAGCTTAACAAGTGCTGGTACCATTGTTGCGAAGGTTATAAGGAATGTCACAGTTGGAGTCACTGATGGTAGAACAGCATGTTCATACTCTTGAACTAATCCCCCTGTCATGGAAGCTTCTGTTTTTGTTACTATTACTCCAAACTTTTGCACTGTAAAGACAAATCTGATTACGCAAAACCCAGTATGAAAACACTGTAATAAGAATGAGAAATGCTTGGATAAAGCTTAAATACATGCGTAGAAATAAATGAATTTATATAATCTGTATCGCGGAGGACTTTAAAAAACAATCGGACTCAGAATAACAATTTGTGGATCGCACAATACAATGTCCCAAGTGGCGATCGAACTCACGACACATACCGCATTTGGAAACTGCGAGGTGGCCCCTGCAACCATTACACCATTCTATTCTATTTACCCCAAGTGTCCAAAATATCATGAAATTTAGATTTCAATAAAAATAATGTTTACTTACAGACATTTTGCAGCACCTTATCAACGAATGTATAGATAGCCCAAAAATTTGGCGCCCAATAAGCGTGGCACAAACCCCTTTTGAATGGAAATAATCTCGTCAAAACCTGAAAAATTATACAGTCACTTTAGTACTTTATCATTGAACTGTCTACAGTATTTTATATCACGCAGATACATTTTATTAAGGTTTTGGTACAAATTATTGGATTCAAAGCCAGTATCTGGTTTTGTCCAAGCTATAAATTTGTCTCTAAATTCTATGAAATCCCTTTTTGGGATATGTGTGAATATCCCTCCCTCCTTCTCTTTTGGAATGCGGTAAGACGATGGTTCGGAATCGACTTAAACAGTGAAGCCATACACTGCACCTAAAAGTTGACTGCCTCGGTGGCGTAGTGGTAGCGTATGCGACTGCTAAACTTGAGGTCTCGGGTTCGATTCCGGGTCGGACCAAATATTTGTATCATCATCAGCCTATCGCAGTCCACTGCTGGACATAGGACTGCTCTCCAATAGCACGCCACTTAGTTCGATCCTCGGCTTCTCGCATCCAGCTCCTGCCAGCCGTCTTGCGCAGATCATCACTCCACCTGGCCTGTGGACGTCCTACACTACGTTTGCCGAGACGCGGTCTCCACTCAAGAACCCGTTTACCCCATCGGTTATCGGTTCTGCAGCAAATATGGCCATTGTATGATCTACAAATATTTGTTTCAGAGTTTGGGTATATTCTATGTATAATATGTATGTATTTACAAAAAAAAAAGTATAGAAGTATTTATATCAGTTGTTTAGTACCCATAACACAAGCTCTGCTTAGCTTGGGACTAGATTGCCTTGTGTGTTAGATGTCCGAAACATTTATTATTATTATTATTAAAATAGAAGTAATCAAGTAACACCTTTTCCATTTCAATATTTAGTTTCATTACAGACCACCACCTGGAATCCAAGTTGTTTTATTGACATCTAACACCCAACACCATTTAATCCCAAGCTAAGCAGAGGTTGTGTATTTGTTCTATAAATATATTATACAAAGAAATCACCCAAACTCTGAAACAAATATTTGCAGATCATTCAACACAACATGATCTGCAGTCGCATACACTACCACTACGCCACCGAGGCAATTTTAACACTAACTCAATAAATATCCCATAAATAACCAAATATGTGACTAGAACATAAAACAAAAGTTAAAGATATGTATTTCTTACCTGTGGTATATGTTGTATGAATGGCCCAAATGAGAGTCCAAATACACTAACAACAGTAATTCCAAGTTTGAACAAGTTGGTTATAGAGAATGAATACCAAGGCGTGTGAACTCCATCCTCGGATGATATGGTGAAGCAGTATGCTCTTAGCAAGTAGATAATGTAGACAGGTGCTACATATAAAAATATATGTTTCATATTGAGCAATACTGCAAACCAAAATGCTGCTGTGATATTGTTACTCTGAAATTAATAAGAATAAAAAGTACATATTGATGAACATTTTGCCATTTTATAAATTTATTACAATAAATAAATTTAAATGTCTGTCAGTAATTTCAAATTTGAAGTAAACTTAATAAAGTTGAAGAGACTGTTTGTTTGAACATGCTAATCTCAGAAACTACTGCTATGATTTGAAAAATTATTTCAGTATTAGATAGCCCATTTAAATATTAATTACTACGCTACGGGCAATAGGAGGTTTCGTTGGTCACTTGGTGAAGCTATATAAGGTATCTATGTAGATAAAAACGTATTGTCTTTCTGTTTGTTCTTGTCGCTGTAAAGGCACACCATGAGGTTCAGTTAGTACACTAATGTTGCTAAGTCGCCTTTTACGACACCACGAAAACTAAATTACATATAATAAACTTACTCTGATTATATGTGAAATGGAATACAAAAGTATTCCATATAAAAATCCATTGTACTGAAAATGTATGTGATCTACCATCAACAAGCCAGGACTAGTCACCAGCAATATAAATACAAGCAGTTTCCCATTTCCAATAAGATTTGAACAGCTAAAAAAGAGAAATTGAACTTAAAGAAAAATTGAAACTAAAACATTTTTTAACCTCAGAGTTGACAAAAATTGAATCTTCAACAGCAGTAGGATATATCTAAATCCATACTTATATTATAAATGCGAAAGTAACTGTCTGTCTGTCTGTCCGCTTTCATAGACAAACGGCTGCACCATTTTCAATGAAACTTAGTTGGAATATAACATCTATGCAGGTGAGATGTAGTTTACTTTTGTGTTATGTTCACGCTAATTTTGAACGGGTAGTGTACTAGTACAGTAAAAATACAAAAATACCCATTCAGAGGGTTAAAAGTGGAGTCACATCAGTAATGCTCTTTTCGTATTTGTGGGTTATCCCCTTTTAAGTTTGTAATGGAGTACTGTGATGGAATTGAATTAACTAAACCAGACAGTGTGCCACACTGGCCCCTAAATAGGAAAGAGCTAGAACCAGCTTTTTCCAGAACCAAAAACATGGGTTCCACATTTAAGTAAAACTCTCCTGTAGGTAAAATCATCACTATCAGTAGTTTACTGGAACAAGTTCAATTAGATATGAGTATCTAAAATTATATTCAACTAATTGAAATCATACAAACCTTTTCACACCATATATATATAAAAAGTCCAAAGCAATTACTGAAACCCTTTGAAATAGCACAGTCATATCAGATTTATAATTCAAGTTAGTTAAATACAACATTTGAGGATCAAAATACTTTGCAATAAATGATAGAACAAACTCCAACCAAGCAAAGAAAGGTGGGTAATCTAGTGTCCATTCTGACGTATCTTCGTAATACCATTTATCTAATGTTAAATTGTGAGTGATGGCCAACCAATTTCTATGTACTTCAAAGTCTGTTGAATGGCTGAAAAACAAAAGATTGTGTATAATACTTATAGTACTCAGGTAGTACTTATTTACGTAGCACTATAAAATCCCAGAGGATGTTGGTGTTTTGTCATCCAGACAGGACATATTCCTCTTCTCTAGACAAATTTAACACATAATATTAGTAGAGCTTACTGTTCCGTGGAAAACTAATATTCCTAAAGACCATACAATAAAATTAAATAAATATTACGATCTAACAACTGAACTAAACAAAAATGGCTATGTGGTTAATTTATATGCGGTAGAAGTAGGAGCGAGAGGTATACCAGCTAAATCTGTCTATAACCTTCTGAAAGATCTTGGCCTGTCGAGATCTGCAGTAAGTTCTATTTTAGAAAGAGTATCCAAGGCTGCACTAACAGGTTCCTACCAAATTTGGCTAGGTAGGGCGGGAAACTCGAGCAGTGAAGGTAAAACCTACACCTAGGTCGTAAGTCCCGGGAACTGCTTTGACTTTCTCCCTCTGCCACACGATGGACCCGGCACCCGCACAGTGAATCCATGGAGTGCTAAGAAGTTTGTCTCTAATGCAATGGAATGAAATTGTTGTTTTCATATTTACTATCTTGCATTTTAAAGTAATTTTTATAGCTTAAGGTTGTATTTTTTATCTATACAAATAAATAAAATTTGAATGTCTGTTTGTAATATTAAATAACCGCTTTTTACTAAATGTCCTAAATGTCCAGCACTAATTCAAATAGAAATTGAATTTTGTATGTGACAAAAAGAACCCTAGAAGCTATTTACACTAAAATCTTTAAGAGTAATTCAGTTGCTGTCGATCGTAAAATGAAAGTAACCAATATTATCTCTACTTACTATAAAGGTATGAAAAGAAATTTAATAGTAGTCACTATCACAACAATCTGGGGAATCATTTCTTACGACCCGGTGTTCTTGATTACTATGTCTTTTACACAAAATATACCAATAACACTTTGAGTTTTAACTTATTTAATGAAAAGGGTGAGTGTTATGAATTGTGATCATTTGTTTATAGTTTATACGATATTTTATTACGAACTGTTGATTTCTGAATAAACAAGACACTGCATAGTGCAAACTGCAACTTGCGAGTCTGCTCGACATTGACAGTTTGGCGCTGACGTTCTTGGCAAGTTGACATTCTCAATTTGTCATCCAAAAAAAGACATGTTATATGGCAACATTTCTCAATTTGCAAAAATTGCCATTTCCTTTCCTATGTCCGTCTTTTCAGTTGTTACATATACGGTTTGAAGTGGGTGGCCTTCAGGGGTGCCCAAAGGCCGTCCTGCATTTTGCGCTTTACGCCTCACATTATAAAACTAACGTCTCACTATTAGAGTCTGATTTACTTTTGGATGTTCTTCTTCTCTTCATGTTTCATTCTACCTATTATTTTCAGAAACATGTGAATTGTCAAAATGTGGAAAGAAATTAAACCTACTGAAAACTTCTTTAGGTTACTGCTACAATTATTACGGTTACAATCTAATTGAGAACCTTTTCTTTTTTAAGGCAATTAAAAACGGGAAGTAATGGGTCGCAAACAATACATCAATGTTATTAGAAAAATTAGAGCTATTACTAGAAATCTTAATTATTTGATTTAATTCCTAAAACCACCACTTCTCACTGAATGAGTGAGGCATATATACCTCTGTTATATCCCAAACTAACAGAGTCGGTTGACTAGCTACTCCCGTTCCAGTTTTAACTTTTACGCAGGTGTACCTTCTACGTATAAGAATAGAGGCATAATTTTTTTTTAAAGGAGGATTGTATGTTAAGACGACCTATTCCCATTACACCTCCGGCCTAAGTAGAGTAAGTAGTTCTGTGCAAAATAGCGCACAAGACAGTAGATGGTATTTGATTCCCTCCTTTCTTGCTTTCAGAATATATTTTTTTATAATTTATGTATTTTTATTACCTATCGTCAACAGTATGACATTAGCTAGGTGCTTAAGGTGAAATAAAATATAATCTATGATTGGCCACAGTATTATTATTACGTTTTACTTTTCAAAAAATCAATGAAACCGATATTGTTTTTTTTTTTCATTTCTTTACAAGTTTAATTTGCACAGCAACAACTACAGAAGTACTGATTGTTAGATAATAAACATATTTACATTAGTAGTTATAAACGCTTATTGTCTACCTATTTGATAACTTAATTAAAAGTTATCTATGCAACTGTTGTTTAAAGGGGTATTAAAACACGAATGTGAGTTTGTCACATGAGGAGAAGCCAAGTGTGACAATAGTGTGGGAAATTTATATTTTAGATTTTAGCATGGGTATTGATAAAATATTTCAAAACATTGTTATACCTTTTTTCAAATTACAAACATCCAACTACATAAAACTGAGAGTGGAAAAATTCTAGTAAGAAACATGTACCTCCAAATCACATTTGAACAAACATATTCAGAAGAATAACCAATAAAAAGTTTGGTAGGTACAAGAATAATGTAAAGTTTATTTGTATAGTATAGCATTATTATAATTATTGTGGAAACAGTCTTAAATCTATTATTTAAAAATATTTACCAAGTCAAATGTTGTCAATGAAATCAAATTATGTGACTACTGCTCAACAAAAGGTTTAAAAAGTTTTATAGTTCTAATATAATAAGTAATAGGTTAGACAGGACATCTAACCAATTGATTTTTTTTTTGAAATGGCAAGAGCCAATGATACTGTTTACAGTCATATACATATATCATATATCTGTCTATTTCTTACTTATATACATATATCTGTCTATTTCTTCCATTTACTAAATGGAAGAAATAGACAGATATATTTCTCAATAAAACTGAACTACAAAAGAGACTTGGTATTAAGTTTCGTTTGGCGCTTCTTTTCAAGGCTATAGCAAAACCAGCTTCATCTACCTTAAAAATTTATTTAACAAGTTAATGTACCTTTGTTTGTTGTTAACCTTTCAAAGAATTTATGAAAGCCATATCTTGTAACAACAAACTTCTGTTTAAACTTTATTCAGTTCTTAAAATTTATCAACATAGCTTAACAAGTTCTGAACTATAAACTACTCACAATTAGTAAAAGTTATGAAATCATTGCACAAAAATTCTTACCCGATTGCCGTACATAAATATAGTGAACTGGTAGTTTCAAATTGTATATAGAATATTTAAAAAAATATAAAGTATAAAAAGTTATTTAGTTTACAATAGTAAACATATAAATATAATAGTTATGTACTAAAATGAAATTAAATTCATAAGGTATGTCAAGTGTCATGGCATAACCCAAATAAATCATTAAACTCATGGTTAAGACCAAGCTCATTCATATACATAGCAAGACCTTTCTTACTAAAGTTGAGTTCTTCGAAGTTTGAAAATTTTTTATAGGTTTTTTCTTTAGATGAAGGAAAAGTTTCAATTTGACGCAGTGTAATTTTTTGCCAGGACATTGTTTTAATGTCCTTCCACCAGTTGTTACAATCACTGTGATGGCCTTCAACACAGACTATACCAGGTTTACCAGGTAGTGAGAATCCTGTAAGCTTTAATTCTCTTGCTTTTTTCACAATGTCTTCTCTCTTACGCTTATTATATATATGGTGAGAATACACCCAAAATCTGGCATATTCCTTTAATTTTTCTGGCTCTTTATTCTCCATTTGATTTAATTCTTGAGGTTCAAAATTTAATGTGAATTGCTCAATATTTTCTTGTAGCCAAGAAATTGCTGTATAAACACAAACTTCTCCATTATAATTTTCAGCAATATATTTGAATAGATCTGAATTAAGTTTTGATTCACTTGTGCGATTCATCTGATTACATCTCACATAAAGATCTGGTGCTTCATTTGGGTATAAAGCTGGCAAGTTAATAAAAACTTCTAGTTTTAAGTTATTAATTACGAGGTTAAGTTTAAAATCAAGATGAGCTGGTTTCTTTTTGGTTTTGTTGTCTTTATAATCATTAATTTCAACAATAATATTTTTTTTATTAAGCATGATTTCACCTTGATTCGGATACATAGATTTCAGTAATTCATATTCACTAAGTTGTTGTGATAAGCAGTGAATAAGGGTATCCCTCATTGTAATTAATTTCTCGTTTAAGTCCATGATATTTTATTTCTTGAAATTTTTTACTGTAAATTCGAATTAAGATGCTTGAGAATGTACCATTTGTTCAACTGTAAATAAAATTACTATGGTATAAAGTTTCAATCAACAACACCTCGACTCTTGAAACCTAAGTATACTTTCCAGCACAAAGTAAAATGTATTTAAATATTACTTATATAATTATGAAAAATATTAGACTTTCCAGTTTATTACTGTCAAAATATTTTGTTGTTTTGTGCTACCAAACTTCACTACTGTGTTGCCCCTTAAAAATGACTCCAGTTCTTTTATCACTACATCTAAAATATCCTAAGAACTTTAAAATGTAAACGGAATTTTGAAACAGTTGAAAATTTCACAGCTATCTTTTGTTCTTTTTTTATTTGTTATAGACATTGCAATCTTGCAATCTGCCCTATTATTTGACATTAAGCTAGAGATCATGTAATTCAATTTGTCATGAAATGGTATCAATCTAATGTCTAATCCATTTTACTATTACTAAGTCGTTATATAAGATCTTGACGGGCTTTTCTCTTTAGTCTGCTGAAAGAACTTTCAGTCATTAGGTAGGCGAGCGCGTTTCGGTGATCTTTAATTCTATATCTTGCAATCTGCCTAGAGCTACCTACCTACAGCTTATTAAGTGTCTACTGTTTGACCATTGGTACCTTCAGGTTGCGATGAAGTTGATTACTGGTGACATACCAAGGTGCCTTTGTTATCATCCGTAACATTTTAGACTGAAAGCGTTAGAGGATTTCCAGATTTGAGTTTACTGCAGTTCCCCACAGCTGAATTCCATAGGACCACATGGGCTTGAACATGCTTTTGTAAAGGAGTAATTTATTATGCAATGGTAATTTTGAATGTCCGGACATTAGCCAGTATATCTTTCTGAATTGTATGTCAAGTGCTTTTCTTTTGCTGAAAATATGTTTTTTCCATGTCAGCCTTTTGTCCATTAGTATACCCAAATATCGCAACTCGTTATATTCATATTATTCAGTGTGACTGGAGCTATGTCTTAGTTTGAAGGTCATATGTGCAGATTTGGATTCAATCGCTTTGATGCGCCAGTCGCGCAGCCACACAGATATCTGGTTAAGGCTTTGTTGCAGCATATCGAATGCGATTGTCGGATCTTCATCAGTAGCTAACACTGCTGTATCGTCTGCAAAGGTGCCTACAGCTATCTAGAAGTATTTTTACAAACAGAGAATAAGCAAATTCTTTTTTTAATCTTCTATACAACTTTAAAACCATTTTTCCTTTTTTTTATGATTAAATTTTCAGAAGAGACGTATGTCATGATGACTCGTATAGTTGGCAACACTGAAATTCAAACGTCACTACAACTACAGCTACAAACAAACCACCAAATTTGACCAACAAACTATAAATAAGCTCAGTTTATCTGAATTTGAATTAGAAGTAATGAATTAGTACCTACCGTGTTAAAAAGGTATTTACATAAAACTAGTGTATTAAAAGTTGATCTTTCAGTTCAGAAATGTATCATTGTGGAATGCGACCAGTAGGAGAGAGGCATATTCCCTACAGAGTGGATTTGATGGTGTGGAGCAACCGGCTCGACTTATTGGCTTTAAGCAATTTCAAAGGTACCTAGACAATTGTCGAAACTATTATTATTAAAGAAAGTAATAGACCTGTATCTTTTTTTAATTACATTTGGCTAGTAATTTATTAAATTCTTTGTTGATTTTAAGGTGAAGTTCAAGTACATAGGCTTCATTGGCAAAAAGTATGGAATTTACCTCCTCCTAAGGAAAATGTTACTGTCCAAGCAATGGCTTGGCGCCCCGATGGAAAGGTATTGTATGAGAAAAATATAAAACTGAATTTTTACCCAAACCAAACTCCAAAATATTAGTCAAATGGAACTTCACATATCTAAAATCTATACAGAACATTGAAGTGTTCACTAATTGATTAAAAAAAAACTTGTGAAAGCCATCTGGAGTTATTGAAAACTTTGTTATTAGTTTGATAAAATTTTTGTTAATTGATGTCTAAATAACCATGTATTGTTTTATTTTTATTGGCTATTTAAATATGTTGGATTACTTATGGATTGTTTAATTTAACTGACAATTTTAATAAAAGAAAAAGAATTTGCAAACAAACTAAATATCTTAAAAATAAAATCATAACCATAAGGTTCATAAACCTGCATGGCCACAGCCCTGACTGTAAAATATATATCTAAAGCAGCGAACAACACCACAACGAGCGATGTATGTACGTGTCAACAGAAATACGTGTCCGATCACTATAAAAGCAGTTTATTACGCTACAGCTACACAAAACACCTATCAATAACCAAAACAAAACAACACAACAAAGGGCTCCCACGCCGCGCTGGTGTGGATATTACAAAGAAAACTTGTGCGCAATACATTGTGTAGTAAATTTCAAAAACGAACCGATTTTATTGAAATTTTGTAGGTGGACTTGTGGCATGTGTAGGTCTAGTTAAAAAAAATGTCATATTTTCATATCCATTCGGTATTCATACAGCAAATACAATCTATCTACATAACTTTAACATAATAAATACAGTTTCATTAATGTGAGTACATTATCATTTTCAGGCTCTAGCAATTGGCTACAGTTCAGGGGTTGTATTTATCATTGATATAGAAGATAAAGAAGAACTCGACAGGTATGAGTTGGAACAAGAAGATGAGGATGCATTTGATCCAACTAAACATGGTATTACATGTCTATCTTGGGCAGTGAGGTCACAAGTTTTGGATAGTGCTACAGAACCCAATATTTATGTATGTGGTATTATTTTTCTATACATTAACAGTCTTTAATAGTCAACTTCTGGATTAGAAATGAGGTTTTGGCGTACTAAACTATGGTTTACAGAAGAATTGGTATGGGGTTTGTGTCGAGTTTTCTTCCTGTGGAATTGTGGTATGAGTAGTAGATTCATGCATAATTCTTTAGTTGGCTTTTCTGAGACCTATGTGATGAATGGCACGAAATTTTTAGGTAATTATATTTATACAACTGCTATAAACAAATGACTGAAGTTGAAACATTAGTTTTGCTATACTCTTTGCGCTGTAGCATAGTGCGGGTGACAGTTGCCTGTAGTTCTTATAATTGTGACTATCACTAATTTAAAACAATGTCTTAAATTATTTCAGGATGATGCTTCATTATTCCTACAAAGCTTACCAATGGGTGGTGAATACAAAAGCCAAACAACTGATGAAAGCCCTAAAGACTTTAAAGAGGTACCAGCTGCTAACCAGCTGAATATGTTAATAGTTGGATACGGATCTGGATACATTTATATGAACATTTTTGGTAGATATCCATTTGGTACCATCCATCTCGCTCAAGTAGCCAAAGATGAATTTGGGGGATACAAGATCCTAGACATTTGCATGTCAGATGACTTCAGCCTAATGCAAATAGCCTACATTGATTGCTTGACCAATAATCTGTTTATATCACTGATGAACACAAGTGTGTTGTCCGCATATGCTGAAGAAATGTACATAGTGGCAAAAAAACACAGTGAAATTGCACGACTAGTGTCACAATTAGACCAAACTATGGTATCAATTATTGAGGCATGGGAGCATATATTACTAGAAATGGATACCAAAATGGCTGATTATGCAGCTGCAGTTCCTGAAGGTGGTGTTTCTGCTGATTTATTGGAATTACTTATGTTAGGTTTGTATACTGTTATTTATTTTCATTAAAAAACTTTAAGCGAAAGTGAACCTCCCATTATAGTAATTATATCATGGAATAAATACCCAGTAATAATTTGAAAAGGAAATAAAAGGGTAAATATACTTGACAGAAATAATGTAATTCTATAATATATAATATAATATATAATAGTAATATATAATAGTATAATATATAATATATAATAGTCTATTTCTATTTACTATTTATTCTATCTACACCACCCAAACGTTGACTAGTAGGAAATGCCCTGGGCATTTAGTCCACCAATGTTCAAAAGTGTATAAAGTTATAATTATTTATAAAAACTTAGTTAATTGTCCTCAATCTCACATAGGATTATTGATGATCTTCCAGGAACACCATCAGATGAATTAGAAATTTGCTTACTCCAGAAACTGACAGTTAATGACTTGAAAAAATTTGGCAACTCAATAGAATTGAGTTACTCAACAATACAGAAATTAGTCCTGAAGCAACTCAATATTGTTGGTCAAAGTCTGACTTATTATCTTTCTGAACTCAGAGGATTAACCAGAATACCAGATAGATATAAGGTAAGGATTTTTAAAGTAATTTCGAAAGATTTTTTTTTCGTTGTAGTCGTTCAGATGCCAATTGCGTTTTCGCCGACGTGCACTTGATTATTGTTGTGTTGTTCAAATGCCATTTCTACGCGATGTTTGATTTAATAAAAGAACTTGCATCAAAAGAACAATATGTATGAAGATACTTTAATTCTTGAGGTGGGGCGGGCATTCTATTCTTTCCCGCTAACATATACCAACCAACAGCCAACATATACGAGGACGGATAAAAGCTACTATATAAATCCAAGTGACTAGCGACCTACCCCTGTTTAAATTAAAAGTGTACGCAATTTTGTGAATTAGTCTCATTTCCCGCAAAAGTAAAACGTTACAAGACTGGTAGTTCATGCTGCAGGCTGTCAGTTGTTGGTGCCCAACGTAGCCTAGTGTTATGATCAGCATTTCAGCCGACATGGGCCTCCCTTAAGGTTCGACTTCTGCGACCTTTATCAGGACGTCATAGCATATTTTGGGATGATGTGATCAACAATTTGTCTTTTGGTACGATGTTTTGGCAACCTTTTGACCCCATTGGCCTACAAATCCGAACAGTGTGCCCCGCCCACTCCCAAAGTTCGACATGTCTCCAGACGTTGTCGTTGATTTTGGCTTGTCTACGGATCTCTTCATTTCAGACTAGTTAGACCATTTTAAGCTTGTCATTATTCACAATAGCTGTTGATAAAATCGATTATTTTGTGGTTGACGATATGCCAATATATGACTAAGTGATATATTTATCTTTTCAGGTGATTGGCATAGATGAAGGCGATGTTACAGAGACCATAAGAGCATGTTGTGCGTTTCTGAACAAATGCCTGGAATTGCAACAAGTAATAGACACATCAATGCGTAATTACAAGGCCTTCTTCAGATGGCTTTTTGTTGTAATAGTCCGATTACTTGGAGAACAAACACCTAGTGAAATTGTTAAAATCACTCAACAAGAACTTGGCCACATTGCTGAATTCTTATACAATTTTGATAATGTACAAGTAGAGAGCAGTGAAAGTTTACCTGACAAACCTGTCAAGTTTAATCTAGAAAGACTTGGACAATATTTGGAAGACCAAGAATTAACAATATTGCCTGACGATGAAGATAATCCATGGCACAAATTCCTGAAAGACAATGCATGTCTACTAAAAGACAGTGACACAATTTTCTCTCTGTTCGAATTTAAAAAGTTCTCTCTTGTTCAACAACAGAATCATTTGAAAACGACTATAGGGCAGATCTTTGATGTAGCGAAAAAGGACACGTGTAAATATTTTTCTTTACTGTATAACGTTAAATGTTATGAGGACCATAGCAAAGGCAAGCTCATGGAAAATTTGCGACTTTGTCAAACTTATCATGCTGATGCAAATAGATTTTTGATGGCATTTATGGACAAAACAATTCAAACAGAGGGACTCCATTTTATGACAGTCAATATTAAAGAAAAGACGTGCACTGTGAATGCAATGAAGTACTATTTCTCATCGTCTTTGGTCGCAGACAATGATACCATGGACAATGATAATATTCCTATTATGGATTTACAGTTTTATTCGTCTGAATATTTGTCTGTACTTACACAACATCCACACAATGATGCAAGTTCAATATTCATTCAGGTTCCAATTAGAATAGCACTAGAGAATTCCGTTGAATGCAACATAAAAACAAAGTTGTATTTATTCAATGATAAGATCATTAAGAAGAATATGTCGCCTTTGCTAGAACCAGGAGTACACAAAGTGTTGGATAAGCTTGACGGTTTTCGGATAGCTGTATCTGGTGGTCGCAAAGTAGCCGTGGTATTAGCAAAAAGTCTTAGAAAAGCACGTGTATTCGAGATGGAGGTTGATGGCGAGGATGAAGAAGATGAAATATTAGATACGACACCCCAATCACTTAATACTACAGATCAGTCTATTTCAGAATCACATAATGTTACACCAGCTGATGCAACATTTTAAGCAATCTCAGATCAATAAGTATATATGAACGGCTATCTAGGTTGAACCTAAATATTAAGAAAGACATGGGTGATGTGATGGTAACACTACTGAGCATGTGATTTCTATATCATTAGAAATGGATCACATCATGTCGCTGTCTGCAATTTTTTTTATCCTAAAATAGTTATCAATGCCTGATAACTTTAAAAGATAAAGCTTTGTATAATAAGGCAGAAAATATTAAAACAGTTTATTAAGTAACATAAAAAATCTATTTATTTAACATTAGTCTTATACTATATTCTATTTACATTTTATACTTTCTACAGTATTTTTTTTTAATATGTTATTTTACTAGTTAAGTAAACTAATTATGATTTTAGTGTTATTGAAAGAAAGTACTTTTAAATCAAACTTCTTTCTGGTGACTTAATTTGAATATTCTCAAACACTGAGTTGAAATCTGTGTCTAAGCCTTGATTGTCTATTCCAAAAAGTTGTTCAGAAGATGGATTCCTGCTGGGTCCAGCTTGATTAGGCGACGATTGCTGACTAATGGAAGTAGTTGTACGATTATAAACCTCATCACCTGCATCTTCATCTTCCTCTACTTCATCCACTAAAACATTTTTTATATTTTAATCACATTTGATAATACCTATCTAAGGGCCGATTTTTAAATGGCCAGATAGAAGAAGTGCCTATAATTGTGCCGTCTTGTAGTTTATTTCTCCGATAATTTTTATCTGGTCATTAAAAAATCGGCCCTAAAAGCAAATATACTTATTGGGGCATGTATATGGTTCAGGTGAAAAGTAGGTTTTTAAATATAAGGTAAAAGTGGGTTACCGGAGTATATAACAATAACTGGACACATATGACACTAACACAGCCTTCTGATTGTAGCTTGTGCCAGTAACCAGACTGCTGAGCATTGAACCCACAACCTCGAGCTTAGCAGTTAGGATTTAACAACTAGACCAATGACAACGGTCATACAAGCTTATTAATGCATTACCATTTTTTGATCATCTCTCCTAGAAACTTTTTGTGGTTTACATGAAATATTTACCTGGCGATACCACAATCCTACCATCATATTTCCTCCAATCTTGCTTCAAATGGAAATACAGTGCCACAGAGCCAATTAATACGATCAGAGATAAGATAATGGCAATTAATTTTACTACATCCATTGATGTGAACAATCCACCGGTGACAATCATGTCCACTTGTCCAACTGTGTAGCCCACACCATTAAGCTTCTTTGAAATGCAGTGATAGTAACCAGATTCTTTAGGGGATACATCCTAAAACAAAATTTAAAGTAATTAAGAAATGATATTGTAGTCTTGGTGTTAAATTTTTGTAGAATATAATGTAAAGAAGTCTGGGGGCTTTTCAAGTTACATAGTGGGGGAATGAGTAAATTTTTCTTCACCGTCATTGGCCTATCAGAGAACAGTACTAGACGTAGGCCTCTCCAATAACATGCCACTTGGTACAACCCCTACTTAATTTTCTTAACACTATGAGTTAGAAGTTAGAAGGTACACCTTAAAGGTGATCTTCAAGAATCTTGATAGGCCTATTGTAATTTAAAGAAGTATTCTGGATTATGTAGCACCATATTCTCAGCCTAGACTTAGTTATGAGGTATTTAGATTAATCTATGTTATTAGAGAGAAAGTAAAAGAGGCATGTAAAACAAACATTCTATTTTTATAGCTGATGCAAATGACAATATTTAAGTTTTAACCTTGACAAATATAAATAGCAGTACTTACATAAATATGCAGGTTTCCAGATAGCACCTCATACTTATACTTCTGTTGGTTGTAAGGATTGCCAGGACCAATCACATCAGTTCCATTGAACAGCCAAAACATAAAATTATGGTCCAAATCATTACTAAGGCAATTTAATACAGTAGTATTCCCTTTTGGCACTTCCTTTACCATAAAACTCTTAATTATAGGTAAAGTTTCACGCATTGAAGGCATTGTTGATTATAATATGTATCAGTTCCCTTCGATAGAAATGTTATATCACCAAAGAGCCAACACAAACTAATAATTTTACAGATACAAACTTCAATAGTCTCAATGAACTTGTGCCAAGTTTAAATTTATCTACGCTGTTGTTATTACACTGTCACATGTTACTGTTACAATTCACTTCATTTAAAGCACATCTTAGAAGTAAACAGTTTGTATATGATTTATTAATATCGACTGCTTCCACTGGAATGTTTAATTAAATGCATAAATACTTCAACACATAATACAGGTAGCAACATCCAAATAGGGGTCATAACGACGTAAATAGGTAAAGTCACCCTAGAGCTTGTATATTCCAATTTGATGCAAATTATAATCTGAGCTGCCATTTTCAAACCTATTGCAGCTATATACCACACATTTTTGTTGATTGTTCCTCGAAATCTTTCGATACCATTTCTACAGTGTGAAACCATATGAAACAACACGTAAATTAATAAAATACTATCATAAACCCACATAGGTATAAAAACTATAAACCAATTCCAATGGGTTCTCGACTCGAGGCGAAGGCATAGCAGTATTAGGAAAACCAAAAATATGAACCAAGTAAATAGGGCTCTATGTAAAATAGCCATCTTTCTTTCAGTTGTTTCAAATTCTTATTTTTGTATAAATATCAATTCTATTTTTAGAGATCGTCTACAAAATCACTGTTTTTCTGGTTGACATATTTGACACTTGACATTTAATGTACTCTGTGCTTGACATTATTTGACAGCCATTGATACTGATTGACACACCACCAGTTATGTTCGGAATTTCGGATAATAAAAGTACCTAGATACAATTAAATGAAGATTGAAAAAAACTATAATTTATTAAGCTACGATCTACAGTATCAGAGCGATGGCCAAAAAATTGTTATTGAAAGAACTTTTGTATAATTTCAGCGTAAGATGTTTTAGTAGTAGAAGCTGGTTAAAGGTACCTACTTAAGCTGTATTGATATTAAGTAAAAGACACGCTAAGTAATAAAATTAAAGAAGTCTACTAAACCACCAATTTTTATTTATAAAGCTAACATCTTTCTCGACGTATTGCATACAGATGGCAGAGTGCTATTTCATAAACTTATTTATATTGTTGTGCATTTGAATTTTCTGATCAAATACAAGAAATAATATTGATTGTATAATGCACTTTATCCTATTCAGATTCAGAGATAAAGTTAGACAATCGACGTAATCATGATTTTGTAAAACCAGTACAACACTAGCAAATTGACCCATAGTTATGAATATGTACAAAGGACCCATCAAATGTCATTTTTGTGATTTTACTTGTCAGTTGTACATTTTCACAATCGTGTTGCGGTGAAAAATCAAAAGGTGTTTGAATAATAAAATTTATTAAAAGTCTAGCGATAATACTACTTATATTACAGTTTCCAAAGAGAATATTAATCTGTAGTATAGAGTCTAAGCGTGATGGCTTCACCTTTAGAACAATTTGTAAACAATGTCAGGACGATGTCGGCATCAGGCAAGTCTTATGTGATTTGATTACTAATAGAGCTACATAATTTAATATAAATGGAATCTTAATATTGAATTGTACATTTTAGGATCTTTCCGTGATCTATGTGATGCGATTACCAAGGCAGACGAAGTATTACAACGCAACAGTGCACACCTTAATACAGTCCTCGAAACCCTTGATATTCAACAGCACTCGCTGGGTATCTTAGCAGTACTTGTCGCAAAATTTACTGTTCAACAGGTAATACGAGAGTATACTGCAAATATTCTTCTAATTTCTACTATGGATAATACTGTTGTCACTTACACTTTTCAAAGACTTTCAGTCTTTTTTAAAATGGAATCTTAAAGTCACGTCAAATGTCTGTACTCATATTTAAAAAAGTAAAAATAATTAAAAAAATGGGAGTCTGCAATAAAATAGTCTATAAATTATTTTTTAAATGGTTTTATAATCTAAACCTAAACCTAATTTTGGTGAATGTAGCCTAGAGGTATAGTACAAGTTTATTCACATTTTTATTATGTCTACCCACTGACCTATCATCCAATTTCAGCATCGACATCTTAGACTTGCTTGTGCTTTAAATACACAATAAAATAAAATAAATAAATAAATGAATAAATATTTCGGACAATTTAACACACAACGCCGTCTAGTCCCAAGCTAAGCAGAGCTTGTGTTATGGGTACTAGACAACTGATATAAATACATATATACTTTTTTTTTTGTAAATACATACATATTATACATAGAAAACACCCAAACTTCGAAACAAATATTTGCAGATCATACAAACATTTGGACCGACCCGGGCATCGAACCCGAGACCTCAAGCACAGCAGTCGCTTACGCTACCACTCGCGCCACCGAGGCAGTCAATACAATACACCTAACACATTATTAAAAATACTGTATATAGCCAACAAGGCAAAATGCTTTTTGTTTAAAGTTTAGTAGAATCCTGGTTATACAAAACAGTTAAAACCAGAGGTATTTTGTATAATTCAAAATCCAGATTATGAATTTCAAAGGTAAATTAAACAAATTGAAATTTTAATATTTTTTTGTTATGATGTAGGCTTTATATGCATTATTTAGATGTGACTATGTAATTTTAAATTATGATTGAAAATAACTTGCGAGCTCCTATCTACAGTCTGAAGTGCTCAGGTGAATTTCACTATGGAATCAGAATTCTTTTTTAATGTCTGATAAAGTGGAAGTCTCTGCACTATACATTTGTGCCAACTTTCTGCCAGATTTACAATTTTTAAACTTTCAATTATTTTTACTTTTTTTTTAAGAGGCAAGACTATTTTTCATACACATTACACACATTAAACAATCATTTTTTAATGATAACCTGTCACTTGAAGATTATCAAAGAAAATGAAAAAATAAGAAACACTATACCCACTATACGCGAAACAAATGAGAGCTGAGAGTGGGAGTACACATTTGGATGCAGAAATAAACTTGCCGTAACAAGTCACGTTGCGCCATCAAATAATATTTAAGTTGAGAATTAGAGCCGAGACGGATAAGTCCGCATAATCGAATGTTCGGATAATCGGGATTCTACTGTATTGACTTACAGCACTCATAGATTAACCATGAGGATATTTCTTTGTATTTTTTAGGGAGCTACTGATGTTGATAAGTCTACAATGTATCAACAAATCCACGATTTCATTATAAACTGCAATGGAGAACAAGTGCGGTTTTCACCAGAGTTATGTATGTATATATAATAAACACTTATCATTTGTAATACACATTGTCATACACAATACACACCGTCTGTGTATTGACAGATTAGGAATTTAGTGTTTCACTCCCCATTATCATTCTGCAGGTGTTGTAAGAGCCAACAAAGGTAGCAAACAATCTAGGATAACAGGACAGCACTCAAAATAAACCCAAGGTTGAACCAAGAAGGTTGTTGGTGATGATGATGGTGCTGACAACACACAACTTTAATTACATTTTAACCTTCACTAGTCTACTGGCTGGCCTCTTAGAAAAGGTTTTAGTCAAAGTACAGGGTTGTCAAGACTTAAACTCCCATATTATATGATTATTAGGAATGTTAGAGGTATTAGGCAATAGTTAGAAAAGTTTTACTGACTTTTAACACTCCTTTTTTGTTGAAGTTGTTTATAAAATGTGGAGCTTAAAAATAAATATCTATGTAATATAAGCTCAACGGTTTTGTTTTTTTTTTTTTTTTTTTTTATTTATTGAATAGTGGGCAAACGAGCAGACGTATCACCTGATGGTAAGCGATTACCGCCGCCCATGGACACCCGCAACACCAAAGGCGTCACAAGTGCGTTGCCGACCTCACTCACTCGGTGAAACACAGCGAAAAAAGCTATTTCACACCGGTTTTCTGTGAGGCCGTGGTATCACTCCGGTCGAGCCGACCCATTCATGCCGAAGCATAGCTCTCCCACGGTTTGTAAAACTCTAATTCCGGAAAAAGGATACTTTGAATGTCAGAATTTATGTTTTAAAGGCGTTTACATTTGAGGATAGCAAATATGTATGTTCTATGTATAATATGAATGTAATTATAAAAAAAAAAGTATTTAAGAATTTATATTATCAGTCAATGTGACTGTCATAGTACAAGCTCTGCTTAGTTTAAAGATAGTGTTGTGTATCAAATGTACAAAATAAAAAAAATAACATTACTAATAATTTTACATTTCCACCCCTTTCAGATACAGAATTATGTCACCAACTTACAAATTATCTCATTGAAATAAAACAACCAATTAGAGGCATAGAAATTCTCAAGAAAGCAATTAGGAAGATCCAATTGTTTGATTCTTACCTCACATCAATTCATGCAGATTTATGTCAGCTTTGCTTGCTCTCTAAATGTATGAAGCCAGCTTTAGAATTCTTGGACACAGACATTACTGGGATTGGTTCTGAGGTATGTTTATTATTATTCCATTGTTTTTAATTTGTAATGAGATCTCACATACCAAAATGAAGATTTAAAATTTAATAAAATTAAAGATGTATATCATCAACTACCCTAATGTTGAGCTCGGGTCTCCTCTCAGGAGAGGGTTAAGGCCATACATCCCCATGCTGGCCGAGTTTGGGTTGGATCTGGCAAGACAATATTGTAGCTCCTCCTCCAACCAAGCTTCACGATTGTTATCCTATAATAACAAACAGGTCCGACTGCTTAACGTGACCTCATAATCATGGAGACACTCATAGTATTGTGCCATTAGCTGGTTTGTTGCTTACCCTCGGTGGTTGGGGGCATTCGTATTGCGATGTCAGAGGTGAAATTTTTGGATTGTCACAACACGAACGTCAGGGAAAGCATTTACCAAAGTGTTTTCAATTTCATCCATCAAGAACGAAAGTTAGAGGTTCGAAGGCGATTAGATACCGCCCTAATTCTAACCGTAAATACTCCGAGGCAAAGATGAATAAAAAAAATGCAAAATGCTTAATAATAGAATGCAATTTGGGTGTTAAAAAAATTCTAAAATATAATGAGAAAACTGTAATGATCGCAAAACTTTAATGACTTCAAAGAAATACCCAGTGGTTTAAATAAGTACAATATATATATGTATTAGCAATTGTCGTATACATAATATATGTCGTCGTCTTTGTCGCAGTTGTAGCGTTGACCAAATATTTGTATGATCTGCAGATATTTGTGGAGTTTGGGTTTCCCTGTGTGTAATATTCGTGTATATAACTGTTAAGTCTAAGCCTTTAGGTAGCCTTTTAGGGTTCTAGTTAGGTAGCGAAATGAAACACCACCGTACCGTTGATAGTATAATGCAGAAGACAAAGTTGACGGTAGCGTAATATTAAAATAATTACTACTACCGTCATTACATACATCACACCCCTTCACTTAACTTAGTTGTATTATAAAAGACATATTTCTAACTTATGATCTATATTCTTATGAACTACGAGTATGATCTACCTACATCGAAACCATATCTTATGACTGGCTTACGTACTCGCCTGGAACGGCCTACCGGTGGTGCAGCCTCGTTTGTTTCTACGCTTGCTGGTTCCAGCACGGTGCGCTCTTGCGCACACGACCCGCTTGCCGTTACCTCTGATGCACTTGTTTCTGAATTTTCTACCGACTCCGGACTAGGACATGGCCAATCCAACCCTGGTATTGATCTACTTTTTAACTGATTAACGTGTCTCTTGACAAGTGAACCGTCATCCCTTACTATTGTATAGTTACGAGAACCTAACTTTTCCCTTACCTGTCCACTACACCACTTATCTCCTTCCCCATAATTTCTCAACCATACACTATCACCTTTTCTAAAATCCCGTGACACACCCTTTGCACTCTCTATTTGCCGTTGTTTTACCCTCTGGAGTCGGTCTACTACTTCTCTTTCTCCCTTTAAAAGATCTAACCTAGTCCTAAGATTCCGTTTTTGTAATATCACTGCTGGCGACACCCCCGTGGTACTATGTTCCACATATACGTATGGTGCCGTCTTTCTTTACCACGGGTACTATAGGTGTGGCCCAGTCCGAAGTCTCGACGGGTGTAATCACTCCTTCACGCAGCAACTCCTCTAATGCGGTCTCGACAGGCTCCCGCAGCGCGTAGGCAAGGGGCCACGCGCGCATGTACACCGGTCGGGAGTCAGGCCGCACTCGCAGGCTCACCTGCCCACCGGTAAACCGTCCCAAGCCAGGAGAGAACACCTCAGAGAATCTGGAACTCGTCACTCTTACCCGAGTTTACATTACCCTCGCCTTTATCGTCTATAAAATTGTGGCGTGCTTGATCTGCCGTCAACCTCTTTGTCCATCTAGGGCACATCCTCTTGAGGTGCCCCTCCTCGTTGCATACTCGACATACATAATATCGAAATTTGCAAGTCTTCGTATCATGCCCGCCTCCACATCGTTCGCAGTCCCACTGCCGCTGTCTTTCTGTCCTGTCCGCACCTCGTGAACCCCTGCTCGGCTCCTCTGGCCGACTGGCCAAACGCCTAATGGGCGCGGGTCCGCGCGACCCCTCCGCCAGTGGTGCTGTCGCTCCGCAGTTACCCCACTGTTTGTAATTTCCCGTTCGCCTGACGCCTATCGTAGCTTGGTGCACTGATGCCGGTTCCT
The DNA here is from genome assembly GCA_916048165.1 of Spilarctia lutea. Lineage (NCBI taxonomy): Eukaryota > Metazoa > Arthropoda > Insecta > Lepidoptera > Erebidae > Spilarctia > Spilarctia lutea. The sequence goes on along the minus strand of OU696475.1, from coordinate 10,959,569 downwards.
GATGGTCCACATCTCGTCCTTCCACCAAAGCTGCGCCTGTTTTAGCTGCCTCCATTATCACCGCTAACTTATAAGCCTTTTCAAATGAGAGTTGTAAATCGTCCTCTGCAAATAACCGCTGTCTAATTGTCTCGTTATGTAGGCCGCACACTAACTGATCCCTTAAGTTATCACGTAATGACTCATTAAAATTACACGTTTTTGATAACTTTTTTAGTTCCGCCATATACTCAGCAATCGTCTCGTCTTTACTTTGTTTACGCTGTCGGAATTTATAACGCTCCGCTAATACACTAACTTATGGTTGCAAATGACTTTGCATAACGTTTATTAACTGATTAAACGTTTTTGTAGCCGGCCGCTCAGGTGTACACAGATTCACCATCAACTCATAAGCGTTACTACCTATGACTGTAATTAATGTAGCCACTTTTATAGCTTCTTTCACATCATTAGCAACAAAATATTGTTCTAACCTTTCCACATATGACCTCCAATTATCTTTGCTCACGTCGAACGGTCCGATCTTGCCAACTGACATTTTTCTTTGTTATTGTCGAAACAACAAAAAAAACTATTTGCACACGTGAAACGATGCACTTACTCGTCGCCACTGTTAAGTCTAAGCCTTTAGGTAGCCTTTTAGGGTTCTAGTTAGGTAGCGAAATGAAACACCAGCGTACCGTTGATAGTATAATGCAGAAGACAAAGTTGACGGTAGCGTAATATTAAAATAATTACTACTACCGTCATTACATACATCACAATAACAAAAAAAGTATGTATTTACATCAGCTGTTTAGTACCCATAGTACAAACTCTGCTTACTTTGGGACTAGATGGCGTTGTGTGTCAGATGTCCGATATATTATTATTATTTTCTTATTTCAGCTTGGTGGCAACAATGACTCCAAACACTTCCTCCTCTATTACTACTACGGTGGAATGATCTACACAGCAATGAAGAACTACGAGAGAGCCCTCTACTTCTTTGAAGTGGTTGTCACTGTCCCAGCATTGGTTGTCTCTCATATTATGCTAGAAGCCTATAAAAAATACATATTAGTGACATATATTCTGCATGGCAAGGTGAGTGGAAGTTATTATATTTACATACTAGCTGAACCTCGCGGTGTTACCTGCAGTTATTAGTTTACATATTGTTATTATTATTTTTTTATTTTATTTTTTCTTACAATTAAAATAGCCTAGGTATATTAATCAGTGATAATGTAGCATTCAAATGGTGAAAGAATTTTTAAAATCCGTCCAGTACTTTTTGAGCCAATTCGTTACAAACATACTTACATATAAACCTTTCCTCTTTATAATATTATGGTATAAATATAGATATAACTAAACATACAAATAAATAAAATTAAAGTGTGTGTAGTACACTAAAATGTCTATAAATATAAATGTATTTACATATATACAGTACTAGCATCATCAAAAGTTAATTTTTAACATTTTTGTATGTATGTTGGTCTGGCTGCCTGTTCCAGCTAATCTCTGGCACGGCTAGACCGATTTTGACGGGACTTTTACTGGCAGATATAAGGAGTAACATAGGCTCCTTTTTTAAACTAGCTTTGCTCTGCGTTGTTCATTCATTCATCATCATTTATCATCAGAAATGGACGACTTCTTAATATTCTTCGATTTTCAGGTATTACCCATGCCGAAATATACTTCACAAGTGGTGTGCCGCTTTCTTAAACCATTATCGTCAGCTTATTATGAATTGGTCACTAATCGCCGCATAACCGAACAACATAACCGCGAGATATTTCTTAGAGACAAAAATACGGGTTTAGTCAAACAGGTAAGAATATTCAATTTTTTGTCTGTCAATAAAGAAATGAGTGTAACTATACATACAACTAGCCCTAGTTAAAATTTATCAGTTTAGAATCCTATTTTTTTTTTTAACAAAACCAGTCTTACCGACAACAACTTGCAAATAACAATGACTACCTCGGTAGAGCTGTGATAGCGTGTGCGACTGCTGCGCTGAGGTCTCGGGATCGATTCCTAGGTTGACCAAGCGATCTGCAAATGTTTGTTTCCTAATTTTGACGTCTTTTATGTATGATATATAATGTATGTATTTACAAAAAAGTATATAATTATTCTATCAGTCAATCCAGCTTTCATAATACAAGCTCTGCTTAATTTGAAGCTAGATGGCGTTGTCTCACATTTCCTTTAAGGTCTGACGTTCTTTAGCCAGTCCAGTTACTCTGAAAAAAGTTTTTCTTGTCCCCATTTTATTAAGTTGTGCATAAATTTTATTAAAATAATTACTTTTATTTTTCAGGTGCAAAGTTCAATGTACAAGAAGAACATTCAAAGGCTCACAAAGACGTTCTTAACGCTATCGCTGAGTGACGTCGCGGCTCGTGTACAGCTGTCCGGCCCTGCACAAGCCGAGAGCTACATACTTAATATGGTTTGTACAACTTGTATCTTTTTTTTTTAAAAGACAACTCCCGCATTAGGAATATACATCCTGTGTCGCGGGGGACTTTACAAACATACATGTAATGGACACAAAGAACACCCAGACTCAGGACAACATTTTGTGGAGCACACAAAGTGATGTCCCACGTGGGATTTGAACCCACGGCACTTGGCGCAGTAACAAGCGGCGTAGTGACCGCTGAAACCACTAGGCCAACCGTGCAGTCAATATTCATTTAAATATCTATTTATATTTTTTGATGGAAAAACATGAACCAATACTAGAGGGCTGATATTTCGTCAACGTATACCTTAGCGTACGCATATTTTATAGTGTACACACGTACATCAACTGAAGCATGAGGTGGACAGTCTTGTATTGAAAACTATTGCTTGCGACTCTGTCCGCGTCATGTCGGATATCGCGGTTATAATTTTTCTAGTTAATATATAGCTTATGTCAGACAACAAATAATGTCGCTTTCTATTGGTAAAAGAAGTTTCAAAATTAGTAGATCCAGAGATCACCTCACAAACTTTACCTCTTTATGATATTAGTATAATGGGGCCGTTCAAGTATTACGTAAGTACATTTACATATCTAGCTTGTTAGGAAATGTAAGTAGAGCTCTTATCCCCCCCCCCCCCTCCCATGCTAACGTAAACATTATGTTATAAGTATGCATTTTTCTTCTAATATATTCTGTTTTGGCTATTGATTCATGAGCAGTAGTTATAATTCTAGAAAAAAAAACAGATTTAGGTTAACTAATTTCTGTAGATTTTGTACTTTTTAAAACGTACAATTCTTGGTAAAACTTGGATTCCTCTATTTGAAACATTTTTCAATGAAACAATTTAACTATGGCGAAAGCGGACCAACTGAAACGCAAACATTAATTTGCTTTTCTACAATACGTCAAATCGTCAGTCATACCGAAACGAAACAATTGGTTGAAGGAAAAAAAATTGATGAATGAAAAGCGCGAATGAGAATCCGTTGTAAAAATACGTTTCGTTATAGAAAACGTTAAACCGTCGGTCTTGCGCCTGATATCTCTTCGGTCATGTTAGGTAGCCGTCCCAAAAGGACTGTGAGACTGAAGGAACAGACAGTGCACCTTGTTCACTTCAATATCTTCTGCGTAGTTAGTTGGTCTCCGTTAAGCCTGGCCGCCGTGTCTAAAATCGGCTAGGATATTAGGATGTTATCATCATAATCTTATTAAAGCTGCTTTTAAAAAGCTAGTATTTCTGCAATTAATACTGATGGTTAATATATGTGTATGTGTTGACAGATTGAAGAAGGCGAAATATACGCAATGATAAACCAGAAAGATGGTATGGTAGTGTTTCTGGATAGCCCTGAAAAGTATGCATCACCTGAAACTTTGTGTGTGCTAGAACAACAAATGGCTGTTTGTACGAAACTGCACCAGTATATTCAGGAGATGGATGAACAAATTCAAGTTAACCCACAGGTAATACAGTCATTAATATACTGTTTATTATTTATGAGTATATTATTAAACTTTGAGCAATGGTTGTTATTTTCAACTTTAAGTCTGTTACTCAAAGTTGAAAATAACACGATTCTTTTTTGTATAATGGGCAAACGAGCAGACGCATCACCTGATGGTAAGCGATTACCGCCACCCATGAACACCCGCAACACCAAAAGCGTCAGAAGTGCGTTGCCGACCTTTAGGGGATGGGGTATGGATCTCCGGTATCCTCACTCACTCGGTGAAACACAGCGCAAGCGCTATTTCACATCGGTTTTCTGTGAGGCCACCATACCACTATCACTCCGGTCGAGCCGGCTCATTCATGCCGAAGCGTGGCTCTCCCACGGAAAATTGTGATTGTTGCTTCAAGTTAAATAACAGTTACTAAGAGGCTGTGAGACAGTTTCTGTGGAAAGTGATAAACGATATAATAAATACCTTCTCGAGATATTACTCACAGCTTATAATACTGAGTGATACCGGATGTCTATTTTTCTTAAATATGTGCTATTTTTTACAGTATGTCAAAAAATCTGTCGGAAGCCATGACGAAGATATGCCAGCTACAAGCCAGAATTCAAAGACTACTTACTCGATGTAAAAACTAATTCACTCTTATTTAATTAATACAAGTAAAATGCTATAATAAATATGTAATTAAACACTTACAATTTCACCATAATTTTATTCCCATATACATTCTATTAAATAACAAAACATAAATAACAAAAATTAAAAAATAACAATCTACAAAATGTAAGCAACCTTTCATGTATGATGTTCACAATAATCTTAATATCTGGAAGGAGTATAAAAATAACACGCCACTCAATAGCCATGATGACATTAACCAAGAAACAATCAAATTATGTATTTATCTGATTAAATGGGGTTTATAGAGTATAAAAATCGTATTTATTTTTATATTTAGAATGAGATTAATAGTTAATTAACAAAAATAAAACTACAAAATACAGCAATCCGCCATGTTAAGTTGAACACCATACTTCCGAATGTCATTAACAATTTTTTAAAATTAGTCACCATGCCTATTCAACTTCCTAGTAGGTACTCGGAAGTTGTTAAAATTTTTCTTAAAAGATTTTTTTTTACATTATATTTAAAGGTTTTGAAAAGTTCAACTGGATCCTTACTTTTAAATTTATGGTTGATCTATGTTTCCATTCATATATTAGCCAGTAACCCTCTTCCACTGTGGGCATTTTCCTTTTTTTTTTTTTTTTTTTTTTATTATATAGGGGGCAAACGAGCAGACGTATCACCTGATGGTAAGCGATTACCGCCGCCCATGGACACCCGCAACACCAGAGGCGTCACAAGTGCGTTGCCGGCCTTTTAGGAAGGAGCACGCTCTTTTCTTGAAGGTTTGAAGGTCGTATTATTATTATATTTATGGGGGAAGGAGGGGACAGAGAACTTGATAGAATGTACTTAAACCTTAAAACTTAGAAGTAAATTGCAAATAATCATTGCAAACATTTGATTGATAAATCAAAGGCATCTAACATAGGACTAAAAATATTTTGTGTAGTTTTGTGGAAAATTATAAAGCTTCATGAATAGCCTCTGTGAAAGCTGTCATACTCTCCAGTGGAGTTTTTGGAGTGATACCATGTCCCAAATTACAAATGTATCTATGTTTGCCAAACTTTTTCGCCATTTCCGTTGTCAACTTCTTAATCTCTTCCTGTAAATAAAAATAATATTTCGGCCATCTAGTACCAAACTAAGCAGAGCTTGTACTATGTGTACTAGACAACTAATATAATTACATATATACTTTTTTTTGTATATACATACAAAACACCACAATTCCGAAACAAACATTTGCAGATCATACAAACATTTGGTCCGACCCAGAAATCGAACCCGAGATCTCTAGTACAGCGGTCGCACACGCTACTATTGCGCCATCGAGGCAGTTATAGGAAAAGAAATAAAAATTTCTAGTTATACATTATAGTTAATTTAAATAAAATAAGTAAGTAGTCACCATCAATAGCCTTTTGTAGTCCACAGTTGGACTTAGATCTTTTCTTAGAAAGGAGCTTTTTGCTTACTGCGCCACACTGGTGAGACCGATTGGTATAGGGTTTGTTTCAAGTTCTCCTTGCAGTCCAGTAGTCTTGCAAAGATCGCTCCCTTGGTAAGATCTTGCGACACCCATGGTCTACTCTATTGTATTCTTCACTCCCTACTTATACTAGTGCTAATCATACTTACTGGACTTTTATATAAGTCTTGTGGATCCAGATTTCCTTGCAGTGTAATGTTCTCACCAACAATCTTCCTAGCCTCAACTGGATCAACAGTCCAATCCAGCCCAATAGTTTCATATCCTAATGTGGATTGTATATCCAAGGAATGACCTCCACCTTTAGCGAACACAGTCTGTGAAGAAAATATACATAACATCAACCTAGCGCCGTCTACTGCTGAACGAAAGTCTCCCCCAAGGAGCGCCAACCGGTTTTGGGCACTCCGCCTTCATCCACCGCCCAGCCCCTTTAAATCCTTGGTTTATCTCCACTCTAGCACATTTCGCTTCCAGCGATCATCAATTCGTAGTGAGAGATGAAATGATAAAATTTTGCCTAATTAATGTGTTTAAAGACAATTTCTGGCGAGAGAAGGATTGATCAATCAAACATCTCACACAGCCAGTAGATGAACATGTCTTTAAAAAACAGAGATGTAGAACGCAGCAGACATAATTTAAATATAAAAATCTGTTTTTATGTAGATGTAAACTAAAATTTGTTGTCGAATTATACACTTTAACCTCATCGACTTACAGTCCATTTTTCGATATCTCACATCTCAGCTGTGTGTAGTGTATAATCTGACAACAAATTTTTGTGTAGTGATGACAATACCAGAATCACCACCAATATAAATTTTATATAAAACTTATAAATGCATTTCTGGCATTATTATTATTTTACTTTTACATACCATCGGGACTTGTTCCAATGATTTTTTATTGAGTGATTCCGTAACTCCACTTCTAATATCTTTTAGGTATGGAGCAGAAAACTCAATAAACTGTTCTCTTGTCAAGTGATCAGCACTGGACTCAAAAACTTGTAATAACTGTGCACCACTTTCAACCTAGAAAAATAAACACTTCAAACATTCTTGAAACATAATACACAAATGATATTTTACTCATTTTTTTTCTAGTAAACGCCTGCACTAAGTATATTCCTGTGTCACAGGGGACTAAAAACATGCAAGCCTAAAACAACAATTTTTAGATTGCACAAATTTTTGTCCTATGTGGGATTTGAACCCACAACACACAGTGCAGTAGAAAGCAGTTGAGTGGCTACTTCAACCACTATACCATCCGGGTGCAGTATAGTAAACAAATAACTACATAAAATTTTTCAAATACACCATTATGTTATAATAAAAATCTCTTTATTATACACCAGATAACTAAATAAATGACTTAGTACTAAGGTGGCCTTATTGCTCAAAGTGCAATCTCATCCAGGCAATCATGGGCATGTATGTAATGATTTAAATGAAAACATGCTATTGTAATAACATTACATGCTGTTGAAGCAGAGTATAAACATGATTAATTCATAGCATTCTATAGAATCAAAGAAACCTGATTTATACCACACCTGCATCACCAAATAGTCGATTATAACATTCGTCAATAATCTGAGCAACTTGTGAACATCTTTAGGGAATTTACTAATCCATTGTTTTGTTTTTGACATTGTTGGGCTTCCTCCACCTTCAATCATGTATCCCATTAAAGTAAACTGTAAATATATAATTAACTATTATAGTCACAATACAAGTACTTGTTATGCTTATTAAAATCTAAATTATAACTAACTGCTACCTATAGAACATAAGATGCATTAAAACTACATTTTTAAAAATGCCTATGTTATTCCAAATTTCCTGTTTGAAAGTGAACATACAAATACTCATAAACTTTATAATATTTGTGCAAAATAAGTTCTATCAAATTTTCAGCCATTTGCAATTTTAGACAGAATTTATTTCAATGTTCAAGTACTCACTGGAGCTCCCGTAAAACCTATTAAAGGCACCTTGCCTTCAATTTTATGCCTTGTCAATGTTATAGCTTTACCAACATACAACAGTCTAGATACGGCTCCTTCTTTTTGCAAGTGATCAATTTCTGATGGATCATGAAGTGGTTGTGGGAACACTGGACCCTGGAACAACAACATAATATTCTTAATTGCCTGGATGATTGGGTCACAATCATACACATATCTATTTGAAATTTAGTTTTTTCCCTATCTATGAAATTTTATCAAAATATTGCAAGTCATGCTATTGATGCATTATTCATAAGTAATGTTAAAGTTTGTACTCACCTTTCCAGGATGCATTTCCACAGTCATTCCCAAAGCTTGTGGTATAACCAGAATATCACTGAATATAATTGAAGCATCCAAATGTGGATATCTTCGCAATGGTTGCAAAGTTACTTCGCAAGCTAGCTCGGGTGTCTTACAAACTGTAAAAAAGTCGTGTTTCGCTCTAACCTCTTGAAATTCCGGTAAATATCTACCGGCTTGTCTCATAACCCATACCGGCACTTTATCAACCTCTTGACCGAGTGCGGCACGAAGCAATCTATCATTTTTCAATTCTGGAAAATTCTAATAAGAAAATATAAGTAATAATATAAGTTTATTTCCAATAAATGTTACGAAATAATGCAACAAAGTTTACCTTGGTAGTATATTCCATGTTATATTCAGATCAAATTGAAATAATTACAGTTAATTTAATAGAATAACACGGATAATATATTGTTACAGTGAAATCCCTTTCTAATGTTATCAAATGCAGGAAGTACTGAATTTGCTTAACTTCTATTCAAATCAGCTGGAAACTGTTGTACGTCAAAAGAAAGAAGTGTCAGTTTTGATATAACAATAATGACAGTTTTGGTTTTCAACATTTCATTGGACGCATTCTAAGTTGAAAACGAAAAACCAGAACTCAAGTTGATCACTCATTGTTATGAGTATATTTTTTATCACACTTTAGTGGAATACTTCAACATCAACAAATTTATATTACTACACTTAAATATCCAAATCGTAAAAAGGGTAAGAGGTTTGTTTAATATTTTGATTTCATTGGTGTAAAACAGAGGACGCTACTTGCTACTAAATATTATTTTTGTGCAAAAACAGACTCAGTGCTCCGCAGTGTTTGTACATTAAATTACCTTGTATGGTTTTTATTTAAATTATTTTTCAGAAAGTTTTATTGCTTAGATGCGTCTTACAGTTCCTTTTGATAAATAGAAAATATTATCTACTTTGCCAGTAATAACTGTAAAATTTTTGTGTTTTAGATTAATATAGTACATTGTGATATATTATTATTATTTGAAAGACCACTAAAGCATTCCTTTTCCACAACGTACCAAATTACATAAGGTGAAAATTAGAAAGACAACTTAATTAGTCTAGAACTCTAGAGCAAGCCTCTAAAATCCTTTAATCGACTGTTTCGATTCTCTGTTCTTCCTTTCACCGTACGTCGAGCTGTTGAATCGCTGTGATTCTCCAAAGTTGCAATAGATTTTATGAAAATATCGAGAATTTCCGCTTTGACTGAAAATTAACGTAGCAACGTTTACCCCGAAGAAGTCGAACAAGAATGCCACTTTCTTTACTTAACATGCACTTGACAAGCTTAACTTGGAAATAACAATGCACGTTCTACCCACCACTGACTCAGTATTAAGGCTCTACGTTTTAATCTCTTAAAATTATTATTTATAAATTATTTTTATAGAAATAGCTTACAACCTTAATAAAAAAAATGCAATGCGATGTGGTGTGGTCTATTTAGCGAAATTATTTGCCAATTTGTTGTTATGGCTACAACTTAATACACATCTTAGTAAGCAAATCTATAAACTAGGCATCAAGAAAAAGTATTGTAATGATGATGATGTATTATATAGTGCGTGTAACGATTTTAATCTGTATTTTTTTTCGTCGTATCGTTGTATTCATTTAATCAAAAGCAACACAATTGCGCTGTTAAATTAAATGATCGATGGAAAATAGTGAATTAATGTTAGCGAGAGTACTCGTCTACCTGACTCACACTTTGATCAAAGTCTTAAAAAATACAAATGAACGGACGCCTACGATAACGCTATGGTTTTTGTGAAGGGACACAAGGCGACCTTTTACAATGTAGCCTTTTTTGTATGTATCAAACCTTTATCCCACTTTCTTAATAAAGTTTATTCGCCTTACATAAAAAACGCATCTCGATTTTGAAAGGAGTTTGAATTTCGAATTCATGTTTTATTACACCCAAATTCTTGTAGATGCGTACTATGCGTAGTGTGTATGCTGATGTTTAAGTATTAATTATTAAATTTATATTGTATTTCATGTTTTGTATATATTTTTACAGCTTTATGAATTACGTAAAAGACATAAGTTTTAGACTAAAAGGTAGGCTCATTTTCTCGAAAATTGATGACGTAGGTTGGGAAATATATACCTACACAAAATTTAATGTTCTACTTTAAGAGTAGGCAAGGGTCAAAATGAAATTCTAAGTTTTAAAGTTTTTATTGTACTTCATATTAAGCATATTATTTTTATCACATATGGATAATACTGGCCAGATGAACGTTTAAACATAAATATGAACAGAGGTATTAATTGTTATCAAGATCCCGTAATCCCAAAGTTAGACTGTTATTTTGTCATTTTCTTCCCAATATAATAATCTGATCTTATATTTTCTTATTGGTCCTTTTTGGTCCTGGTAGGAAGTAGGTATATACGAATATACCTACTTCCTACTTTATTTACACAAACTAATAATTATGTAAATAATTAAAACCAGACGGGAAAAAATCATAGGATGAATGCAAAATTTAAGTATTTTATTTAAAAATACTTGAAGTTTGGCTTTTGATATAGGTAGATCTTTATTTTGTTCTTGCCGATAACTTAATATTTTGCATCCACTTCTGCATTTGAATGACACTTGTTATCTTCTAATATTCTGTGGATCGTTTTTATTGAATCGGCAAGGGACACAGGTGCTGTGACTTGTGCATTCTTTGTGCCACGTCGTGGGATCTGAGCGCGACCTTTTCATAATATTTATTTTAATTTGCGTGTAACGATCAATTTATAATATTTTAAGAAAAGATTTTCCTATGATGACAGTAACAGTGCTTCTAAATTAAAAAGTTATTGGCACTTCGACAACAGATGTGCTAATTCGCAATATAGTAACCTTTTTAGCGTGTTTTCTTTTACTTTTCAATGGCATAAATCAATGTGGTAGGTAGATTAAGGTAGCACAAAGATAAAAGCACTTAGCACAACCTTTTCGAATCAAATCATAAAATAGTGTGGGAACAAAGCTTTTTTTATAAACGCAAAAACAAAAAACTAAGGCAAAAGATTATACGCAATAATTTAGTCGGTCCCGTTATATCTGAACTGTTTTTTTAGTAAAAAAAAAGTTAATGGCCAGTGTATCTGCGATTTCTTTACGAAGTTTTGGGGTTTTTTGCAACACGCATTTTGTTTATATTCAATGGGCTCAGTGGGGGCTATAGGAGATGAATTCTTTATCATATCAAATACAATGACTATTAAAATTTAGATCTATTCGATTTTATATAATACTAGCTGAACGCCGCGGTGTTACCTGCGGTACGTAAAAAAACTTAGCTTAAGTTACTACTTATGTCATCCTAGGCTAGGCTAGTCCTTATATCATCAGCTACCTATCGGTGAAAGTTCCGTCAAAATCTGGTATTTGGATTGATTTCAATTTAAACCTTTGAGTTGAATCGAAATCAATCTAAGCTCCGGTAATTCAAATCATCTCAGTGCATTTAGTATTAGGAGTTTTGTTTTATATTTTTATGTTTGTATTTTGGACGTGTTCAAGTGCCTTTTGGGGCCTATGGAAATAAATGATTTGAGTTTGAGTTTGAATCAGTCCAGCCGTTCCAGAGATTAGCAGGAATAAACAGACAGACATTTTTTTTTAATGTTAATTTCGTATACGAGTATACCATCATTGGCATTTAGTAAAAGCTGTTAATTTGTAATTACAAACAGACACTTCAATTTTATTTATTTTAGATTTGCTTATTATTCAAGCATATTTTTAAGAGATATTAACCATATGAATAAATAATATGTTCATTTTTTTTTTTTTTTATATACTTGAGCTACCAAAATGACTCTGCCCTGCCTGATGGAAAGCACCAGCAGAATCCAAGAGTGGTGGTCACCATTCTCAATGCAAACAAGGACAGTGTAGTATGGTGACCACTATGGCGGCCTAGTGAGATGCTTTTTCACGCCCCGCTTAAATTGCTTGTGATTGTCAACTACTATATACTATATTCCCCATGTGTTTATGACTCAGATAAAAACCCTACTAAATTTATATAATACTAGCTGTCCCGGCAAACGTTGCTTTGCCATAAAAGGGAATATATGTTGTAGAGGCGGGTCAATAAAAATCGCGATGGAAAAATAGGGGTTGATCGTAGAGGGTTGAAAATCTAGGGTTGTATGTATTTTCTAATGCTGCATCATAAAAAAATAGAAATTAAAAATTTTGTCAAAAAAATAAAAAAAAAAATTTAGGGGTGGACTACCCCTAACATTTAGGGGGATGAAAAATAGATAAGAACCGATTCTCATAGATACCGGATAATCACAAAAAATTTCATCAAAATCGGTCGAGCCGTTTCGGAGGAGTTCGATTACGCACCAACACGACACGAGAATTTTATATAATAGATATAAGCGTCTCCTCATTAGATGTTTAATACACTGCACAGTTGGCTTAGTGGTTTAAGTGGTCGCCGCGCCACTCTCTACTGTGCCAAGTATTGTGACAACATTTTGTGTGAACCATAAATTGTTGTTCTGAGTCTGGGTGTTCTTTGAGTCGGTTTTATGTATGTTTGTAAAGTCCCCCGCGACACAGGATGTATGTATATAGCTAATGCGGGAGTTTTCTTAAAAAAAAAGTAAGGCGGCGTTGTACCTTATTTGGCATACAATAGTACCCCTTGGAACATTTTAGTTGTGATACCCTTAATTCGATTTCCAGGTCGGTAAAACCTTGAAATCAGGTTTACTCGATACCCGATAAAAGAATTGTAAGTGTACTATCACCAACATGCTTTCTCCTGCATATCAAAGGTTTTTGCAAATCAGTAGCATTCATTACCGTTATCTCATAGTTAGGTGACTATTGACTTGCAGGTGGACCGCGGCAGTCACTGATTATCTTATTATCACATGAGCTATCAGTTCCTTTGTCCCTATAACGAAAAAAAGTTTAGTGACCTTACTAATAAATCGTATGTACTAAAATTAAAACACGAAAACTGACAAAGAAATTAAACGTCAAGTCAGGAGTCGAAAAGTGATTTTGTTCGTGAGATAATGCGGTCTGTAACTTTAGACCAACGGCTAGGTACAAAGTGATTTTATCTTTCTCAGACGCTATTTTATACACACTCACTTATACACACAAACACACAATGTAGTTCTGAAAAAATAATTTAAGTACAATACATTTTATCCAGACTGTACCTGTGTATAACTTGGTCTCGTGACTCTCGTGGCACTTCAAACATTTTCAAAGGTCGTTCTTTAAGGTATGATACTATATGACACTAAGTTACAATTATTATTATTACTTACAATTATACATAAATCATTTGACCTTTGAGTTCGTCTTCTGCAATGTTTAAGAATTTGGAATTTAATATAGGTGAGTGACGAATGCATGCCAGGTTCTTTGACAGCTCGAATACGAATCTCTACAACTGACCTATTCTATATATCGACCTAATATAAGGATCACGGTCTTTATACTTTTGGTGAGTAGAGTAGATTAAAGCGTTATCAAATGAAGGAAATTATGAATTAAATTAAAGAAATATGGCAACAAGCTATTGAAATCTTTGTCTGTAACCGAAGCCTACGAAGTATGTCGTGTACTGCGTGCATGTTTTTAAGAATTACGCTGTTTTATGCAAATTTATTTCATATAATGTTCTTTTTAAAAAACAAGTACAGTTTAATAAGTTATTACTCCTTTCTATTTTGATAAGTGCAAATTAAAAGACAAGGGCTTTATACTTGTGTGTGTGTTTACAAGGATTTAGTTTTCTGTTGTTTCATAAAAGTGGGTACGTTTTCCAAATTAGCAAACTGTCCTATATGCCACTTATAGGATTCTCTTTCTCTACTTTCCCTCTTTGCATATTATTAAGACGATATGCATGCAATCAAATCTAGAACAGCATATTTTACAACCTAAAGGCAAATTAAATATTTTTTATAAGAAGTTAGAAAGTGAAAGTTACTTACGGACGTAATATCCATTTTCAAAAAAAAATACACAAGTAATGTTTATCAACCGAACACTTAAAGTTTATAAAACTTAAGCGTAGTAGGTACTAGGTATATGGATTATAATAATAAAATTATTTTTAATTTTTTTTTAAACAATGACTACAATTTTTTCGCGAGACTACTCGAGTTACGCCCTCAAATGGCTTAAAATACCAATCTAAGTAAGTTAAAAAGGATCAACTAACTATAATACGAGTTTACCTCTTTATCAATGTAAAGTCAAGATTTGCCACAAATGTTTGTTCAATGTTTCATAAAAAATGATGGATACAAGCTGTGTTCGGCCCATAATTTCTAGTGACGTGTACATGGTACTAAGGTGCATTCGGCGCAGCGTCGGGCGGCGGCAATAGCGAACAATTGCCACTAATGCAGGCTCAATTTATTTACGAGCCCGTCGCTAGGGGCGAGTGGGAGCATAGACAGTGCTCTGCGTTGGAGTCGACTTATGTTAAAATTTTTGGGAAACTCTTTTGTTTTTAGTTGGAGATTTATTAAATCTTAATGTTTACAGTGAGAATCTCGACCTTAAGATCTCTTTTTTTTGGTTGACTGGGTGAAAATTCTCCAGCTCAGGAGTATGTGGTGTTTCCACTAAATACACCCCGATGACCAGTCTCTGGCGCCCTACTCTCTTTGTCCCGGGAAAATTATTTTCCCCCCTCAATACCAGTGTGGTGGACTGATTGCACAATTATGCAATCTGCCACCAGAGGTCCCCGTGGTCCCGTCGACGGTTCTTATCACCGATCGCTGACGTCATCTTCGCTCGGGCCTTTCACGATCCCGTTCAGCGGTCTCTTTCTTGAGCATAACAGCTTTGCAGGAAGAGACCACTGCGTCGCGTCGTTCTTAAGACCAGGGAACAGGGTTTTGTTGTTCGAATAAAAATTGATTCGAAATTATAAGTACATACTGTTTATTTCTCCACACTACGGATATAAATTTTAAATTCATGCTGTGAATGTTATCATTTCTGTTTATTTTTGTTTTTAAGAACTAAGTACTTTTTCATACCGTATTTATAAATCGTAAGTAGAACAATGGAGTAAATGTTTACATATAAATAAATTTATTATGAAGAATGAATTTGAATGCGGTTAGATTCATTTACGCATATAATCGCATTGTTAATGTCAAGTGCGGTATTGATCGTCTGTAATTATAATGGTAATTGCGTATTTATTTATGTAAGTACATGCAATGGCAATGATTAGATCAACGCCCTCAAGCGGCCGTTCTGTTTAAAGGCGGAAGAGACGACTCCAAGGTTTTCCTAGTGAGTACACAGGAGGAGGACATTGACTCAAGCAATGTAAACAGTTCCTTATCTCAAGCTTCGCTGCGGCGATGCCGACGACTCGCAGCTTTTATCTAAAACATAATTGTAGTTAGTGAACATTTACTTACGATATTGCGTTCTGACACATATAAGCAAGTCTATAAGAAAGCAAGGTTTTAGTTACAGTGTATTTGCATGTCAAAAATCTGAGGATTGTGCCTGTGATTTCACGTTGTTTTTCACGTGACAATATCACAAGGCGTCATTCTTAGACAATCGTGAAATGATGCATTTAATTCAGGTTATTTTAAACACATCATTTGTATTGACTTTACTTCCCGTAGCACTAGTCGCATATTATTGAAATTGTGTGTTTTGATGATGATAATTTCTATTTCTGCCAATGTCAAGTATTCAAAGTCTTGAGTCTTCAAGTCTTCGTCGTGATAAAAATAAAAAAAAAATGTGAGTGACACGAAATGGGGACCGTCTTTCGAAAAAACAAAAAACGATGTCTACTAATATTTATTTCAGTAAGAATACTGAAAACTGTCAAAAATCTGTCATTATTAGTATCACTTTGGCATTTTTTATCTGTCATTATTTGTCAGTAGAAGGAAATATTATTTGTTAGAGAAACGTATACCTATAGTTACTATGAGTATTTTTTATTTAAAGCAACACGAGCGAGCTTAACACTTATATGGTTTACTGTGTTTCTTGACAGAGTTTCACTGCTGTATCTACGAATTAACGTTTAAATTTAAAAAACTACTAAATAGCTTCAAAGCTTTTGGGAAGCAATAAGTCTTTAGATTCAAAATGATTCTTTATAATGTCTGAAATGAGGTAAAAACTGTATGATCTACGGGTAGCGTTATAAGTAATTATCGCACTTCTAATTTATATAGTTATTTGATTAGATGCCCTTTCGTTTTAACTATTGCACGTAAGTAGGTATATTGTTTGTACTACAAGACGTCATATACGTCTCAAGTAGGTTCGTTACTGCACTATTTGTCCTAACGTATATTTTATACACGGAAGTATGGTTTTGACTACGATTATAATCTCAAGTAAGGCGGGTGCACACTGCACACGAGACATAGGAACACGGTAGATAGTTAGAAAGCAGTTTTTTCGCCGCCACGGACAGCTGCTCACCAATCAAAATGTGCAGTTCGGTTGGGGTAGCTTCGTTAATTGACGAGTCATGACCGAAATGTTTTGATGAAAGAACGTAGACTGACCGGTGCGGTAGCTGCTGATGTTTGAAGCTCTATTGATTGATAGTTTATCAATGTTGTGTAATGACGTCACTATTAACGGACTGCAATGGCGGTCCCTTTAGACACTTGGAGTGTGTCAGTAATGCGTAATTTTCTTACTTTTTTATTACATCTTTGAATAATGAGATTTATTTTTACTAGCTTAGGTATGCGGGCTTCGCCCGTTTGTATATCGGTTATCGTGGTAAAGAGTAGCCTATGTCCTTTCTTAAGAATCAAAGTATCTTTCTGCCAATTTTCATTGAAATCGGTGCAGCGCTTTTGCCGTGACAACGTAGCAGACAGAGAGACAGATAGATAGTTACTTTCGAATTTATAATATTAGTATAGATTAACAGTAATATTATTGTCTGTTAAAAATACTAAGTATAAGTACTAGGTTATGTGTCAATTATGTCTTAGGTACTTGTTTAGATATGAAGTTCTAATTGTAGTGTCAAGGACAGGAGGAAAAGGGACGAGGGGGGAGGGGTACTTTCGACATAAAGGGGTAAGGAAATCTACTTGTATTTATAAGAATATAGAAACATTTTTATTCTTAAAATATTTTAATGCATTGACTTATTAATGGAAATACAGTTTTTTTTGTAAAAAAAATAAAATTTCATAGTCAAATGACTATCTATTTAATTAATCAACTTTAAAGAACAATAAGTGTGGGTTATAATATAACCTTCCAGTTCTATAACTATTTCACCATAAAAAAATACTAAGCAAAAATGGATGAATTACCAAGAGGCTCATGCTACGCCCAAGACCTTCCTTTTGGGCTCTGCAATATTAGAGTAACTAACACACTGATACGGCATTCATCTACCTACTGTCAGATTTTTTTTTCTACCATTTATTAAAAACTGTTTAGACAAGCAACTAGACACAGAAAGGATAAAAGCACAACCCGCAAAGTAATTATCATCTCTTTGTAAATAAAAGTCTCTGTGCCAGGGTATAAATTGTTTAGAGGGCGTTATTCGAGTACGCTAAATGCACGTGCTCGTGCATATTAGGTACACTATTGTACTTATTGTTAATATTGTATAGGTACAGCTGTATTGTATTCACTTGTAATTAAACCTCACATCCGATAGCCATTTTGTTGTTAATCGTTTCGATACGACTTTTATATTTTAACATATTGCTGAGCGAGGCCGACCTGTTGCGTGTGCGCAATTTTTATCGTGTTTTCAATTTATGCATAAAAATAAATAGGTTCTAACTTACTAAAGGTTATTTAAATTTCTAACAATATAAGTTGTTTTAATTTTTCGAGCTTTTTAGAGAACCTTTTTAATTTATTTAAGCCTATAAATAAACTTAAATTACACTAACTAAGATACTGAGCCATTATGAAGTAGTTTATAAATTGTTGTGCTTATCTATATTTTTTTAATAGATTTAAAGATTAAGGAAAGTTGAACTAGACTTTTTAGCGTACCCGTACATCAACCTAAATATATTTACGAAAGAGAATCAACTCGAGCGAACCTATTTAGAATTGAATAATAGGCATATTAAATCCCCCAAGTAAGGCGTGTTACATTATCTGAGCTGCACAAGTATGGCTTGCATTTTATAATGAGGATAGAAGAAGGGCGGTGCCGCTCGCGGTTGTATCGCGCGCTCACGTAGGCGGTAAACTCGTTGTTTTATACTAATACTTTTTTGCCCTTTTGCCCGACTACCCTTCCTCGCAGTCCCGCATACATGTAAGCTGATCAGGTATTTTTTACCTCTCACTGTAATGCAGGTAAATACTGACCCTCCGCTTTCTTGGCTATGCTTTTTAGCGGTAGGTTATGCGATGACCGGTTATCGAAGCACTGTCTGTAGTGTTTGAATTAACTTTACAGATACCAAAATGCACATTTTGTGTTCACAGTTAAATATGTAAAATATAAATAATGTTTCAGAAAATAATGGCACCGATGTTCAACGGTGTCGTAATAGACTTAGAACCGACTCGAACCGTACCTAATTTGGGAAAAAGGCTCGGTATGAGGAAAGAAAAAAAAAACAGATCCTAATGATAATAAATATCTACACAAATATGTATGTGCCTATATATATTCTTGATTGTTTACAAAACTGAAGTAACTGAAAATATACGTATGTTTACTTATTAGCTAACTGACTTAAGATTTTTATAATTATAATACCTATATCACCATATGTTCTATCGTGATCCTGACACATAACGAAATTTTCTAATTTGCATACAATTTTTGGTAAGTTTGAATATCTAATATTGTCTAGTTACTGAAAGATGAAATGAATTTGGTACATTTACGGTAAACAAATAGTAGGTATATCAACTCATCGCTCCATATAAGGTATTATTAAGTACAACCTACATGTTTTAAACCTATATGCTAGTATGCCATCTTTCCAGACGGTACAGGGGAGTGTTATTCAATGTCATCTTTACAATATGATTGGCTATTTACATCGCATCAAAATTCCTCAGACGAATTTAAGGTACAAAGAATCACAAACAAATCCCGACAGCAACCGCTCAACTCACGACTTGCCTAAAAAACTACATAGTCAAATATCCTTTGCCTGTCGCGGTCCGCGTAAACTCACTGCAAGCGGCCTGCTCCACACTACGCGATTCGTCCAAATCCAAACTCTTTTCTATTAGAAAATAAGTGATGCGAGGAGGACGTGACTAGTGTGCAACGGACCTCGGAATTTGGGTTTGGGGTGAATACCCTCTAGTCGGTAAAAACTATTTTCAAGGTTAGGCCCGGGTTGGAGGGGAACGTCGCGGGTAGTGAGGTGCAGGGCGAATTCGGCGCGGTGCGGGTACCGGGGGACGGGACGAGAGGAGCGCGGACGCGCCGAAATGCTGATAGCCCTCCGCCTCCCACACCTCACTTCGTTCCGCTGCCACTCCTGTCTAGTCGCTGCACCCCGGCTTGTTGCTGTCTGGCGATCAACGCTTTGCACATCGTGTGTTGTCGTTGCAGCTATTAATGACAATAGTAGAAGTACTAGTGTTCCTTATCTCAGTGTCATAAGGTCACGCAAATAAGTGGTTTTAGGTGTTTTTAGATAAAAGAGAATAAATCTTTATGACTAACAGTCTACTACAATATTACATTTGACTTAACGGAAAAAAATCTAACTACTTAGGTACTACACTTCATATTACTTATTCAAGTTGAACAAACTTGAATTAGTAATTATTTTCTTCGAACACGTTACTAAAGATTCAATCGAGGCCCTGAGAGGAGTTTGATATCGGCAAACAACCCTCAACAAATATTTAAGAATCCAAGGAAATCGCAAGAAATTAAGTTGCGTGGTGTGTAGATATTTAACTCAATCATTATTTTTACTTTTCAATACTGAGAAAGGTAAAACTAAGTTAATATTATCTGCAGGTTGCACTAAAATATAGTATATGTACATCTAAATACCTAGGCAAAGTGTAACACAGTCAAGTGTACATATATTCCAGCTATCGTAGCAAAGTTACCAAAAACTGTAAGTTGCCGGTCGAAAAGTCATCGACTATGGTTCCCCTTCGTGTAATTCGCCATTAGCAGCCGTTTGCACTCGGCTTTTTACCTTAATGAGCTCCCCCCTACCCCTCACGCACACGCCACAAATACGCATTTTTGTGCAGTTACCCTAAACAACATTAAAAATGTCAAGGAGAAAAATGTACGCACGAAAAAAATGTTGCAAATGGCTAACGGACGTACGGTTAAAGTTTTTAATCAAACTAATATATTAATAATCCACGATTATGTAGGGGACATAAGTGCCCAAGGGGGACACATCCGTATTTTTAATGACCTTCATATTTCCGGTAGATAAAGTAACTTTTTTATTTATCTTAACTATAATAATTACATTCTTAAGAATAAAGGAGAATTCAAATCTTAAAATTTTATGACAGTTTTTTTTTTTTTATGTAATAGGTGGCAAACGAGCTAGCGTATCGCCTGATGGTAAGCGATTACCGCCGCCCATGGACACCCGCAACACCAGAGGCGTCACAAGTGCGTTGCCGACCTTTGGGGGATGGGGAGGGGGAATGAGGGAGGGGTTGGGGTATGGGCCTCCGGTATCCTCACTCACTTGGTGAAATACAGCGCAAGCGCTATTTCACACCGGTTTTCTGTGAGGCCGTGGTATCACTCCGGTCGAGCCGGCCCATTCATGCCGAAGCGCGGCTCTCCCACGGTTAGGTTTTACTAACGTAGATGGATTTATGATATTGCTTTCTATATTTGAGACAATTATATTTTTGGTAAGGAACATTCGTAACGTAGAAGTAAGAGTACGGCCGATATCTGCTCCATTTGATGCTACCCAAACAGGTAACTACATTAATCTTAGAGAATATTGATTTTGATATCACTAACTTATTATTTATTTATTATTATTATTTATATTTATTATATATATTGAATAATAATATTTTTTTTAAAATAAATAAATAAATATAAAAATAAATATTTAGGACATCTAACACACAACGCCATCTAGTCCCAAACTAAGCAGAGCTGGTACTCGTATTATGGGTACTAAACCACTGATAGAAATACTTATATACTTTTTTTTTGTAAATGCATACATATATATTATATATTATATTATATGTGTAGGTATGTATATTTTTTTTATGTATACTTAGATATATTCATATTACTTAATTTTTATTTCTTTTTGTCTATTTTCAAATAATTTAATCAAAGTGTAGTGCACCCTTACATGCATGTCCGCACCACCTGAAGGTAGACTGTTAGAGAATGCCTATGGTATTAAGTCCGCCATTGTACATCTTGTGCATAAAGTTGTAAAATAAAATAAAATAAATATTATACTTACATAGAAAACACCCAAACTCCGAAAGTAATATTTGCAGATCATACAAACATTTATAATGCTGCATATACCTAACTTAAATTTCTAAATTGACATTCTTAATACCAGCTTTAAGGAAGTAGGTCAATTTTAATCCAGGATTTATGAAAAAATCTATTTACTTTGGAATGCAATGCACTTTTACATAAAAATTACATAAATGAGCCAGCCAGTAACATATTTAAAGGGTTAGTGAGAGTTTTTGCTGTCATTTTGGTTAGAGAACAGGTTGCTATGAAACCACCTGTCGTGTCGTCTGGTGCCTGCTTGCTTGCATGTATATGTTTATGTGAATTTATTTTATTAGACCTGTTTGCTAGGAGCTTGCGACTATCGTACTGAGATACCAATAATGATCAACGTTGACGTAATAATCATTGATATTGATTTACTTAGATTGTATTGATTTGAAAAAGAGGAGGAGATACTAATGAACACGCTACTGAGAGTTTTTGAAAGAAAAAACAAATTCTCAGAAGAAACCGCAATGATAGCTTAGCTCGTCTATTCATTATGGCATTGATAATTTAGCTTATATGTTATGTAGATATATAGACTGCCTCTGTGTAGTGTATGTGTGCGACTGCTGTTCTTGAGGTCACGGGTTCGATTCCCGGGTCGGACCAAATGTTTGTATGATCTACAAACATTGTGTGCTTGTGATAATTACAAGAATAAAATGTTCTGCTTATTAAATACTACTAATAATACTAATAACTTAAAAAAAAAAATATTAAGAACATTCGTTTGTTCATTTACTGATATTAATACATAGTAACATGTAATAATAATTTTCTACTAGCTGATAACAGCCACGGCGTCCAGTCTCAACGAAAACCATAGCGCACAAGTGTGTGCGCAAACACGATGTGCGAATCCGATGGGACGATTAACCGACACGACCGGGGAGAGATCAGGCGCAGGACTGACAGCATTACGTGCTCTCCGATGCACGGGAGTTCAGACCCCAACTTCGAAACTCCGAGCTGTTATTAAGTATTTTCATAATCAGGAAAACTCAATAATACTTTTGGCCCGGCCTGGGATTCGAACCAGGGACCTCTTGAGTAGCAGTCGCATACGTCAACCGCAAGACCAACGAGGTAGTAACATGTAACAAGTAGTGAAAATTAAAAGAATAAACCGAGCTTGAATGTTCATCACGATTACTCTAAGCCCGGCGATTTATGAACGTTTTCCTGAAAACTTTCTATTACTTGTCCAAAAAGTAAAGTGAGGGCGAAATTTTTATTTAGACTTCGCGTCATACATAACAATTAAGTGGCTAGCTTTAGGATAGTGCGTGCATTGGGTGCGTGCGATAGCGATCTCCGCGCGCCCCTCGGGCCCTGCCGCCCGCTCTCCACTCTCCTCCAAAACAACATTCTAAGTATTTGTGAAGCAGAGGGTTTTTTGCGCGAAGCCCGAGGGTGGCAGAGCGCAATCGCCCGCCACCGCACAAAAAAACACTATAAAATAACTCAACAGAACCGCGGGGCGGATTCGTGATCGCGATACCACTCAAATTATAATACCTACGGTTTAATTAACGCTAGCGACAAAATTTTTACATGTTTTATACCATACTGGTAGGTGCTTTGTCTAAACTTATGATTTGCCGTGCGATTAAATTATGCCAATTAAAAATTCTAGGATTAACTGTTGTATATAACTGTTGTTTGTGTATTTTTTATCGTAGAAAATCCGAATGAAGTTTGGGTATGTTGAATTTAGCAATGTCATGCGACCCAGTTCGTCTCTGTCAACCTGACAGTTCGTATCCAGACGAGTAAAAAAAAGCGATAAAAACTCGCGACGTATTGGATGCAACAGCGAGATTTCCCTCCAACTCGTGTGTGATTTACGAAAAAAGTTAAAAAATAAACACTAGCAGAGGTCAGAATCCGGTCAGCAGGTAGACTATTGTGATAAAGTCATTCATACGAGTAACGTGATAACGTCTAACGTCTCGAAATATTACTCTTATTGGAGAAAAATATAACTATAGTGAGCTTGCAGTATAAATGGTCGTAAAATATTTGCAATGCATAGTATCCTATTTCGGGTAATAACTACAGGTCAACAGAATATAATGTTGAAAAACTTAAACACGAATAAATAATTAAAGGCACATATCTACATGTACGTAATGCTCTATATACTTTTGTATAAGTGCTAATATAACTGTAATAATCCAGTTTTAACAAAGTAACTTCTTCAGTAAGCGGTCACAACTTTTCTTTTGTCAAAAATATTTCAGTAAGTTTTTAAAATGATTTTGTTTAAATACACCATCATATTCCATAATCATCAACAGCTTTTTATAGCCCACTGCTGGACATCACATTTACATACCTAATATACACAAAGACAATTTATAATGGCATAAAATCAAAGATTGAATTACTTATTACGATTCACTATGTTAAAATATTCCTCTGCATAACAAACTACGTTTAATATTTTCTACGAACTTATAACTAATTACAGAATAACTGTTATATAGTAGGTCTGTCAAGTTTTAATCAGATTTTAAGACCCTAAACTGTATAGCATTTCAGCTTATTATTGGCTATAGTAGGTTGTTTTTGCGTTTTTACAATTTATGATTAATAAAGTTTAGCATTAATTGCGTTCTGGTATGTATTACTGGCATGCATGATAGACAGACAAGCAAGGCTGGGTATTGCTTTTTGCATTGTTTGCTGTGTCATTTGTGGTTGCATTGATGGTACGCAAAAAATAGATAAATAAAAACAATCTTTGTAGCAGGTTGTGTCGAAATTTAAGCTTAACCAGTGTAGAAACTTTTGAGATTTGGAAACGTACGTACGTACAATTATTCTAAACCATAAATTGCTTTGAACTTCAAAGACATTGTTTTAATTTTTCATGTTATTTACTTGATTTATTACAGTACAATAATATAACTACTACAAGTTGTTTTATTTCTGTAATAATGGCCAAAGCTAAGCATGTTTTGTTTAAATAATTTCACGAGTTTATTAATTATTTTGATTTTTATCGGTAACACATGGAGTCGGTAGAGGTAATCCCCGCCGTAGTTAAAAGTATGAAGATTCATTTTACGATGTTTTTACACCTTGAACGGGTTCTGAATTAATATTGAGCTTATATGAGTGCAATATGACAAGACGTGTTACTAGGGGAAATATGTTTTACTACGTCTTAAAACACTTTATTGGTTCAATCATTATTTAATTATCAACGAAATAAATTGATGAAAATTACTAGTGGAAGAGCATCATGGGTATGTTCGTAATTATTAGGCTGGGGTTTCAAAAACCAGGATAAAACAACTGACTGCATTGATAGCGTAGTAGTTTAACCGATCGCCACGCCGTTTTCTAGTATACGTTGAATGTTGTGGGTTCAATCAAACCCCACATTGAATAGCAATTTGTGTGATCCACAAATTGTTGTTCTGAGTCTGGGTGTTTTTGCGTCCGTTTCATGTATGTTTGTAAAACCATTCACGACGCAGGATTTATTCATAGTGTGGAGGCTGTCTTTAAAAAAATCCTTCGTTGATTTTCTTCGAGTGTGCAAATGTACTGGTGGCCCAATCTCTAGCCTTAAGTTGCAGGTGTCTAGGCGGCGGTGGACACTTACTTTCAGGTGACCCGTCTCCTAATAGCAAATGGCTCTTGACATACGTCGTTTTAAAAGTTTACACAATTTTAATTGATAGCTATTAGTAATAATATAATAACACTAAGCTCTAGCCAGACAGGTGCACTTGGAAATCAACTTGAATCATTAAAGTTAAAGAGCAAACATATCTTCGAGAACCACTGAATTAATTAAATTAGCAGCCGGTCACCTGTTTATTTCTTCATCAATTTAATTAGGTATGCATTAGTTTGTAATTCTGAAGGAAATGCGTTGGAAGTATTCGTGCATTCGGTCACGCAAGATCGGAGGCGATTACTTTTAAACATTACTTGTCACCCATTTTTTTATACTACGAGTTTAATTTGGGGTTTAGATTATATTTTTATGTGCGATAGGACATTTCTATACTAATATTATAAAGAGGAAAACTTTGTTTGTATGTTTGTTTGTTTGTTTGTAATGAATAAGCTCAAAAACTACTGGACCGATTTTAAAAATTCTTTCACGAGTAACATAGGCTATATTTTATTTTGGAAAAAAATAGGGTTCCGTAACATATCGGGATTTTTCGGACACAGGGTGTAAAAAATCAACCGGAAAAGTTACTTATTTTGCGTACGCTGCGTAAACTATAAAATATAGAACCATAAAATGTTCTAATTAATCGTAGATCTTATAAATATCTACAAAAAAGTCCACGACACACTATACGGGGGAAAGTTTTTCGCTAGGGGCAATAAAAGACGCAAACGAGGTTGCATCGGTCAGCTAGTCATTAATATAAGACGTCGAGATAAAAATGACTAAAAGTCATGAACAGTAACAGTGTTAGATTTAAAAATAAGACGAAAATGAATTCTATAATAAAAAAAAGATTCGACCTTTTGTTTTATAAATTCAATTAAGTATCTGCGACTTACTTAAAAATAGTGTCATTATGAATCGAACTTAAATAACTCGGTTGTTGTACAAGGTAATAAATTATAACAAAATTACAAAATAAACTAAAAAAGTGACATAAGGTTCGAATTATTATATTTATTTTATATTTTTTTTGATTACCAAAAACAAGGTTGCGGATTTTTTTTTAACAGCTGTATCTGTTACAAATAATGTTGTTTTAGTAAATGTAACGAAAGCAAAACTCAAACATATGCTAGACGGATTCCTTCAACACCTCTCCAACAAGCCGTGTCAAATGTAATGGTTTGAAGTTCATAAATCACTTGATTATATGTTTCTGAGTAAACAAAAAATATCGCAAATCCTAGTTAGCTTAAGTAAAAGAGATCATTAATCATTACGGCTTCACTTCGGTCGAGGATGGTAAATTATTCGGTAGCGCTAATGATTGAAGGATGCGTTTGATGACGATAATGATAGATCTACAGCTACGTTTGCGTTACTTTCTATAGAATATTCTTTATATTTGAAAGAACACACACAATTTACATGTGGAAGACTGATGTTTTATCAGCCCCATTAAGACTTTCATTAAATTAAAATGAAAAAATATTGTAGTATATTATTGTATAAATATTATTGGATTAGCTTTGATTAAGACACTTTTTGCTAAAAGTTTATTTATATGCGTTAAAAAGCTAACTTTATAAAAAACGTTGTTGCATTCTCCTTATTTCGCGGGATAAATTTTCGATCGTTTCTAAACTTACTAATCAGTCAGTAATCTATCATTGCGATGTACGGGATAAGTAGGTAGTATTTTATTCGTTATTGCTTATTTTAGATGAAGTTTAATTTTGTAAGGGATGCTTACAATATCGTGAAAGTGAATGCAAACCTTAAGACCAGAATCTGGTAAAATTGGCTAAATCGTTTCGTAATATTTTTTATGACATTTTATTTTATTTTATGAGAGTCGCTACAAAGCCTTGATACTGTACAGCCTAAAAAAATTGGTGTAAACCCGCCAACTAAAGGTGCGACACTTTGTTGAGATACTGTTTCAATTGTATTTATATCTTGAATAACTCTTCGTTGCATGTTCGATACCTTAGAAATTATCAACGGCTGCCAACTAAACGCCGCTGATGGTTAACAGTTATTATTGGTCACTATGTTACAACCCAGAAGTACTCTGGTAACACGATCTTTTTAGGGTTCCGCATTTAAAAGTTGAAATGAAGCACTTATTTTTTTATTGAATAGTGGGCAAACGAGCAGACGTACCACCTGATGGTAAGCGATTACCGCTGCCCATGGAGGCGCAACACCCGCAACACCAGAGGCGACACAAGTGCGTTGCCGACCTTTGAGGGATAGGAAGGGGGATGGAGGGAGGGGTTGGGGTATGGGTCTCCGGTATCCTCACTCACTGGGTGAAACATAGCGCAAGCACTATTTCACACCGGTTTTTATGAGGCCGTGGTATCACTCCGGTCGGCCGTGGGAGAGTCATGCTGAAGCGTGGCTCTCCCACAATTATTACTCGAGTGTCAGTGTCTTTGTATGTCAAGCCTTTTTTCTCACAACCACTTTGTTTTTTTAATTAATATCTCGATAATGCTTCTGCTTTTGCTATAGTAGTTCTATAAAATCTAACTTTTAAAAAAACGCACGAACGAAAATATACACCGCTTAAGTTTTACATTTTAATCAATTTTAATAATTTCCATTCAATAAATAAAAATCCATGAGATCCACATCATCATTCACCTAGAGTTTGTTGTTTACAATGATCATTCATTTTTTGCTTTCGCTTTTGCTTGACCTATTTAGCTTTCGGTGTAATTAAAAAAATATCTTCAGGAATCGAGTAATGATATGGACGAACTATCTACAGTATATCAGTGCTTCAATCATACTCGCACTCGTTCGCTATTTAAAAATAAAAATAACCTAATATCATAATCCAAATATCTACAAAATAAGCGCTGAGTAAAAAAGAACATATCGTCAGTCTCTGTGTGGTCGCATATACAAAAGTTGAATGTATTTATATATAATACTAGCTGACCCACGCAACCTCGTTTGCGTCTTATATAGCCCGTAGCATGAAAATTTTCGCAAAATAAGTAACTTTTCTGGTTGATTTTTACACCTTGTGTCCGAAAAACCCAAATATCTTACGGAACCCTATTTTTTTCCAAAATAAAATATAGCCTATGTTACTCGTGGATAATGTAGCTTTCGAATGGTGAAAGAATTTTTAAAATCGGTCCCAGTACTTTTTGAGCCTATTCATTACAAACAAACATACAAACAAAGTTTTCCTCTTTATGATATTAGTGTAGATTTACACAAACAAAATAAATATTCAACAAATAAATTATTTATACTATTAACTACCTATCTTTACATTTGTAACTTGTGTTTTAAAAAAGTATCAGATCAAAACTTGAATTTATATGGGTGGGTTATAGTTTTGATAAGCAGAATGTTTCCACTCGTATCTAGATGGCAGACATAGGCCAACGAT
The DNA here is from genome assembly GCA_916048165.1 of Spilarctia lutea. Taxonomy (NCBI): domain Eukaryota; kingdom Metazoa; phylum Arthropoda; class Insecta; order Lepidoptera; family Erebidae; genus Spilarctia; species Spilarctia lutea. The sequence goes on along the minus strand of OU696475.1, from coordinate 10,930,602 downwards.
AATAAATGATAACATTATGTTACAGCACGTGTCCCCAACTTCGAATGTGTGGGATCTGAAAGTATGTTTTCAATTGCATATTAACATTTTAATACCCTAAGGAGAGAAGATGCAGAGGAAGGTATAGCAATAGAAAGGTGGAAATATCATCTTCTTAAGAATTAAAGAGAGACTGTTTCAATAGTAAGGCATTGATAAATATGGAAGGAATTTGAGAAACCCGTGTTGTGACGCTCCGACCTAATAAGACAAAAAATATGTATAGATTAACATTACATTTAAGTAACCAATATTTAATTTATTTTTTGTTATTTTTTTTTATAAATTACTAATTTATTTTGAGCAAACAATACTTACCTCTTTTAAGTTATTTTAACACAGGTATAGTTCGTCAAAACCTCTGTTCTGACATATAAGGAGATGTTTATCTCCACAGTAGACTATTAAAGGTTGTTGACGAAACGAACAAACGAAACAATTATTTCGTGATTGTATCATTTTCGAGACATAAACCTAATTCTAAGAACGCAAAAGCTTTTCGTATAAGGTTAAAAAAGTAGGTGTTAAAAATTCGTGACAGTTAGGTATTTGAAGTTAGATGTTCATTATACTGCCAACCGTTGACGCTAGCACGCTACTTACCCTAATTATCTGATATATAATGCAACACGTCAATGTCTATAAGACAAGCAAAACGGTAAGGTCATTTTGCCTTACCGCTTTGATTGTGCCTACTGCACTTATTATTTATTCATGATTCGCTTTCTTCTATTAACTTGAAAATTGTTCGCAGTTTACCTAACTATTCTCTACTTAGATAATATATTACTTAGGTAATAGATTGTTAAGCGATTTACGTATATATATGTTAGGTTTATGCCTATTTATTCATGAGAAATATTTAAATATTGAACTCGTGTTCTTATAATGGCCGTTTTAAACTTCCGCCGGGAAGATCTGCGAACAGGCGTCAACGTAGTAAGTGTGTATGACTTTAACACGTAAATTCAAAACCCCTTTACTGAGTTCTAATTCAGGACACTAATGTGAAGCTATGAAAAAGAAAAACTATCCCAATGCTGTTCACAGGAGTAGAAGAAAGGGTAATTTAAAAAGAGGCGCGGATTGGAGGTTCTTGGGTATTTCAAATCATAAGTTGATTAGTTTTTAAGAGTTTTTGTTCGCCCTGCGACAATAGTACCTATGTTATGTTAAATAGGTATTAAAAACTTAACCTATAGACCTGACATCTAGAACACAGTGAGACGGCTTACCCTCCCAAAATGTGTGTAGTACTAGAAAATTTAATGACCAAATATTTCACAACTTTTCGCCAATCAATGTAGGTTTGTCAATACCTCTAGAAATTTGTGTCACAGGATCCTAACAACTAAATTACCAGATTTTTTAAATAACTTAACAGTAACTTAAATTTAAGTTACTGTACAACGATTAGGTGATAGTGACTTTTGTAAATAGATTTTACGAGAGATTTTACACATGTCTTTTATATCTGGAGGACTGAGACTTTTATATTATTTTATGTTTTTTTAATAAAATATATTTTATATGATATAAGGCTCTATCTTAGAGTACCTACTTTAATTTATCCTTTTGCTCTTTTATTGCGTTTTGTTATTTTACGCTTTATAATGTTAGGCAGAGGGTTTTCGTTCGATGTTTTTCTGAAGTCATTTTTATTTTTAAATATTTATTAATTGTTTGTGTCGCATGATTAATAAATTCCCGGTTCGATTCCCGGGTCGGACTAAATAAATAATAATAAATAATAAATATTTCGGACAATTTAACACACAACGCCGTCTAGGCCCAAGCTAAGCAGAGCTTGTGTTATGGGTACTAGACTACTGATATAAATACATATCGTCCCTTAGCTTACAACACCGCTTAAGTCATTTTTATCAACTTTACAGGAGACGAAAAAAACTGTATATTTTAAAAAATCTGTGTTTTTTTTCTATTGCTTCCTAATACATACTCTAGTTAGCGGTTAACAAATAATTAATTATACTTATTTTGACGATTTACTTTATTTTAACATTTATTTTATGACTTGAGCGGTGTTGACTGATATTTTATTAGATTTAGGCGGTGTTGTTTGTGAAAATGTTAGGGATTAAGGTATCAAAGGATGATTTGCAAATATAAGCTTTTATTAAGAAATATTTCAAGAAAATTAACATTCTTTATAACATAGATATCTTAACTTAAATCTTAAGAATCACATTGTTGAGATCAATTGCTTCAAGTTATTTGGTAATACACAAACCTCTAGTTAGAACGTAAATTAAATAATATATTTTTATTTTAATAGGTAAATATTTCAAATATTAATCTTAGTTTACTCAGTCTTTAATAAACTCCAAAGAAATAAGATATAATAGTATTAATAAAATGATAGAAGTAATAAGGAATACTCAAAATCTCTAGTCTTTAGTTTAGTTGCAGTCTTTAGTGATTGCTGTGCGGAAGTTCATCATAAAAAGAATGGCAATTAGATGGCAATACACTTTTTAAGTCTTGCAAATCTTGATACTTCCGCTTTGTAATTGGTATTCTAGCTGCGTACAATTTTTGCAAGCTATTTATTTGTTTAATGCTGTTAATTGACGTGGAACGATGTGGTAACGGGTGAAGCTCGTCATCAAAACTAACTTTATACCAAATTGTGCCATTTGGTCTGTATTCTAGCATACGTAAATCTGTGACGACAAGGTCACCTGCTTTTTTACCAGGCCTTATAGATTTATAAATTAATTCTTTCGAAAAGTCTGTAAAAAAAGTATAGTCTAAATAACGAGCTTCGTAGGGCATAGGATTACTCCTAGCAGTTTTACTTATAGCCATGTATTGTTGTGGAAGGTAAATTTCTTTACCTTTTAATTTACACTCTATGGCACTATGTACCGAATCACATTCCATGTGAGTATGGCCTTTTTCCAGGTACTTTTGAACAATCACAATATTTTTTTCAATCGCTAAACGTAATAAAGCATTGCTTAAGGTAACATTGCGATTTTGAGCACAACAACCATCGGAATATAAAACCACGGGCAATAATTTCCGACTCAAAACCTTCTCTAGATGGTCTACTAAGCATGAAGCAAAAACAGAGGCTTCAAGCGTACTATTTGACTCATCGAACCAATAACACATTACTTCCTTAGTTGCTATATTATATAATGTAAAATTATGGACGCATAATTTAGTTTTATAATAAATTGCACTAGCTTGAAGATACGGAGCCAGTTTTACCGATTCAACATCCTGTGTGAACACGTGACAAGCTCCGGACTGTGCAATTTCTTTGTCAGTATCTTTCTCTTTCCTGGCTCGATCTTTCTTCAGAACATGTTGAGCGTATTCTTCATCAGTAATGTTTCCAGTTTTATGACTGCAACAAACGTCGCATTGATCTTTCTTTGGGTGGAATAGGCTCAGATTGAGTTTCAAAAATAATTTGTCAAATAATTTACGGCCAAGGCATTCTCTACCCTCTAATTCACAATTATCTTTATATGCATGATAGAGATGTGTCATGCTCGAGAAAATTGGTTCTAAATATTCTCGTGATGTTTTAGCACGACAGTAATGTGACGGCATCTTTGGAAGATCTGCTAAAAACTTTTCAACATGTTTGTGGTCTTCAATTTTCCCTGGATTTCTGCGATTACTGGTTGAAGTAGACACATCGGGAGGCATAGCACAATCGGTTTTTGTCAACCAATATCTTATAAACCAATCTTTAATTCCAAGAGTGGCCAAGAACATTTTTTTGCAGACTTGGTGACGTACATTATCAATCGTCAAAACGTAAGTTCGACTATCAGTTCTTTTGGATGATTCTGGATTTTTTGTAACTTTCTTTGGTACTTTGTTAACATGAGAAGTTATAAATGATCTTCGCTGCTCCCAGTTCATGTTCTTCCAGAAAATTTCAAACAAATATTTTCGCTGTTGCTCGTTTATGTTGCCACATGACCTGAGTTTGGATTTCTTGCAAAACGCAGAAGTGCACGGTGGTTTCATGGATCTTGCAGGCTTAAATACGTCTTGTTTCACTTTAAATGTTTCATTAATCTTTGCTTTTCTGTCTCTTCTGTATCCTAAATAATTTTCACCTTTCATCCGTAATTCTTTATTTATATTGCGTTTATATTTATTTGGATCTTTTGACGCCTTGTTCTGTCGTTTTTTATGACTTAACAAATCACCGTGATAAGGAACATTACTGAGTATGACCACTTTTGAAGAACATGATGGAGTAGCAGAGACACTGGATTGCTGTATATTGGTTTGGGTTGTTTTATTTTCATCTGTTATATCTGTATCTGTGTTAATTACTATATCCGAAACTGGGTCTTGAGCATTCGTAGGGAAAGCTTCGATGTGAATATTTCCTAGTTCTTGTACAACGTTCTCACTTTCTACCGAGATATTGACTACATTCAATGCAGAAGGCTGAGGGTATTCGATGGTCAATGTAACAAATTCGGGTGGTATATGTTGCAGATTAAAGAAGTCATTACCAGCTTTTTCTACAACTTGTAGATTGTGAATGTTAATGTTTTCAATATTATCCAAGTCTATGTTCTGGTCAAATATTGTGTTTACATTATCCTGGCTACTTATAATACTTTTTATGGACTCCCCGAAGTTTTGATCATTTATTGATGTTGCAATAGTTTCATGTTTTGTTGGAGAATTGCATGCTTTGGTGTCAGAAGAACTAGTGTAATCTTTTTGATTCACATCTAAAATAAATAATAGGAATTATTGCATTAAAAACATAAATAACAAAAAAAATAATTCGTACCTCAAAACAAACCCATACTACTAACCTAGTTTAATTCTTTTTTTATCTTCTTTGCAACTTTGTTTACGCCGTTTATGTTTTGACATCAGTCCTGATTTTTGTAATTGGGCACATAACCATTCATCACGTGAACTCGAACTCAGATCACTCCAGGAATCAATTTCTTCTCCATCCATAGCGCATTAATTTCAATTATTGAGTTTCCTAAAAAAATAAAATAAATTTTGAAACACCGCCTAAGTTAAGAAAAAATTGTTAGTAAACACCGCCTAAGTAAGTAAAGATATTATTTTATCATTTATTTCTAAATTAATACGCGTAAATCAATAAACATTACTTTATTCTATAGCTTACCTCTTAATCTTCTATTAAAACTTCTTGCATAGACGTTTCAGCGATAAAATTCACATAAAAATTGAATAAACACGGAGCGCGAAGTATTTTCGCGCGAACATTATGACAGACTAACGACTTGTGCGGTGTTGCGACGCCAACCGACTTGAGCGCTGTCACTATTTTTTGAATTACGGCTTCTGATTGGCTGAAATCTATTTCATGAGACCGATGGTTCGACGCGCAATGCGCAGCTTCATCCAATGGCATTAAAATGTAAAAACCGCCAATTTTCGACTTGAGCGGTGTTGTTAGCTAAGGGACGATATATACTTTTTTTTTTTTTGTAAATACATACATATTATACATAGAAAACACCCAAATGTTTGTATGATCTGCAAATATTTCTTTCGGAGTTTAGGTGTTTTCTATGTTTAATATGTATGTATTTACAAAAAAAATATGTAGTATATAAGTATTTATATTAGTTGTCTAGTACCCATAACACAAGCTCTGCTTAGCTTGGGACTAAATAGCGTTGTGTGTTAGATGTCTAGAATATTTATTTAGAATATTTATACTTATAGGTATAAGGATACATACGTGGGTATACCTACATGCTACGTGTTACCTCGAAGTGTCACTATAGGTAGTAGGTACGATGTCATAAAATCTATACTTCGACAGAAATGGGGCGGCTCAACAGGAATGAGACTACGACGTACTACAAACCTACTATCAAGCAAGTCAGGAACTCTTAATTCCGGTAACCGGGGGGAATCCCGTATAGAAAAAAGGTGTATACGGACGGCTAGTGTAGTCAGTCACCATTAGGCGAATCGTCTGCTTGTTGACCCTCCTTTTTATATGATACCGAAGCACATTTTATCCATGTGGTAACTGATTAAGAATACAATAAATAAATACTCGTAAATATTCCAGACATCTTACACAACGCCATCTAGTCCCAAGCTAAGCAGAACTTGTGTTATGGGTACTAGACAACTGATATAATTACTTTTATACTTTTTTTTTTGTAAATACAAACAAATATTTGCAGATCATACAAACATTTGGTCCGACCCGGGAATCGAACCCGAGACCTCAAGCTTAGCAGTCGCATACGCTACCACTACGCCACCGAGGCAGTCAATACAATGTCACCACCACTACTCATCTCGTTTCGTAAGAGCCGACTAAGGGACTATTGAAGACTGTTGATGATAATACCTTCTTTTTTTTAACAGTCTTCTCTATCTAACGCTGAATTCTTCATTGCATTGATCGTAATTGGTAATTGTTAGCAGGATAAGTCACGTGGTTCAATATTGTGTGCCGCAAACTAGGTTAAAAGGAATTGTTGAATTGTCGCAGCATTTTCCTGTCCCTACGACGTATGTTATTGGAGGATGAGGTTTTTTACAGAATTATGATAATTACCGACATGTTTACACGGATAGAATTTTTTTGTTGTATATCCCTAGTGAAATACTTAAACGGGGGCAGAAAATCTAGTAGGTAAAGTAGGAACAACGAGGTTACAGTTGTAATCAGCAGTTATATTTTTGAAGTGAAACTTCTTTAGAATCGTTGTTATTTCAAACCGGATGCAACGGAAAAAACGACAGGTAAGAGACACAAATACAAAAAGTCGCCTGTAATTAGTGAGCCAGAGCGAGAGAGCAAATGTCGGTGTGTATGTATAAATTAATCAAAATACTTTCATTTTTAAACAAATAAACTTTGTAATTATCCTACCCTTGTTATATATTTTCATCTCATTTTTTTGTCGATTTACTGAAGTTTCACTTCTATCGTATGTGAATCGTATACACACCTTTTTTTATCTACAAATATTTATACAAATATAATATACAAAAAAATATTAGGTATATTCTTTATAATCTTATACTGTAAATAATATTAACTGCAACGTGGTTATACTCAATAGTATAGCCTATTATTTTTAGAGTTATAACTCCGCCATCTCAAGAAGTTATTACGGTGTTTAGTTAACTTGACACTATCCCGAAGATACAAAAAAATGTTTGAAAATGTTTAATTCCTCCATACTCGACAGGCTGCCGCCTTTGGCATGATTCCGAAGTGCAGTGGTACTTTTCTTTATACAGGGCTTGAAGAATTATGGATTGATTGTCCAACATTAACAAACCTTTAACACCTATTTCTTTTTAAATGTGATACGCGGATGACGTCAAACTGCGTCCTACTAATTTAATCTGTAACTTCGTAAGTGGTAAAATAAATATAGGATAGGTATCTACCTATATTAAAAGTTTTTGCATTGTATTTAAAACTCATATCTTTACTTTAAATAAATGCTTAATTTTGCAACTAGTTGATAATGATCTGTCATTATTATTATCGTGTCCCTGGACAGTACCCACATAAAATACCTAATAACTTAATAATTCATACGGCATTGTAGCCCATTGGACGTTTGCTGTAAACATGGCAACGCTGTTACTCAAAAAGAATCACGAAATAGTAGCAATTTAGTATCCGTGATAACATTTCGAATGTTCATAACTATTCCGTTCTAAACATTATTTCGCAACGTGAGTGACCTTTCGTGCTGTGGGCGGCAAATCGCGCGAAAATATCGATTATTCTTATCTTATCGGCGGCTATCGGTGGCGTGTCGCCACGAATAAATGGGAATCAAAACGCACGCATCTAGTGCCCACTGTAAACAGAAAGTACTTTAAGCATGGCGCATGCGTTTTGCAGGCTCTTGCATTGGATGTCGCGGACTCCGCCCCCGATAGCATTATTCGCAATTTGCTTTGCAAATCCGGTTCGCGTAGGCTACATTCTTTAAGCTGATAAGACAAATGATTACTGAGTGCTTGCGATATGATTAACGCGGATACGATTACCTACTTGTTATCATTACTATGTAGACTATGAACTGTTTTAACTTATGTTCGCCTGGTAGTAACAATAGGCATAATAAGAATGTTTTTAATCAAGATGACCTAATTGAGATAGATTCTATACAATTTTTCGGTTGTAATAGGTTTTTCTCATTTGCTTAGGTTTAAATTTTCCCTTTATATACAGGTGCGTACAGCTGAAAGAAAGATTCTGCGTCTTTGATTTTAGTTAATTGTAGTAGTGAGAGCCGTTAGCAGCATTGAACATAGGTAAATATATGTATCTATTAATTAAAATATTGAAAATAGATTGCATCGTGTTAATCTGTTTATATATGGAAAGACGCGTGAAAGCAGTTACTTAAACTCGTTTACGGCACTATCCACCTGCTATATAATCCGCGCTGTTTCGCAACTCGCCTGGTATCTATGTCATAGTGTTACGAGACAGATATAACGTATTAACGCGGGAGTAAGCGAGACGTGTGTAAAACACCGGATTCTGCGAGGACGGAGGACGGAGGGGCATCGCTGTACATACCTACTACGTTATCTGTTCGCGAATATTCTTGCGCAACGTACACCCGGTCAAATAAGTACTGTCTTCGTTCGAACAATTTACGTTATTTCCAACGCTCAAATCAATAATGTAAATATCGATTTGGGTCGAATTTTTCCTTTCGTACTAAAGTATATCATTGATTGTTCAGAGCTGTGCTACAAATCGCCTTGAAAACCAGCTTAATCGATGCGACACAGATTATTAAATTACATGTTTGAGTTACTGTTAGCGGCGGTAGAAATATCGTCAATTTTGGAGTTTTGGCGCATTTTGACTTCAGTAAATTGATGATAATAGCTTTTTGTTAGGCAAGACATGCATTTAAATAACAATTAGAGCCCAGTGTGATCGTTATTGGTATATTGAGAATGTGAACATTTATCTACCTATTTCAGACAATAAATACCTATCTGCTCTGTGTCTTGTTCTTAAGGTAGATCGGGCATTTCTCATAAGTTAGGCAAATATTACAGATAGGTATGCAACCAGATTTTGCAAAAACACAAAAATAAATTTACATTTGACTAATACCTAGTGTTAGTCATTCTTTTCTAACAGTAGAGTTGTGAAGAAATGTGGTAGGTATTTAGGCAACTCCTTTGGACAAGCCTACTGCTGTCTGCTAAATCAAAGATATATTTTAAATTCCTGCTATTTCTCTGGTATCTTAGGTATGTTATCTAGCAAAAGGCGACAGTTTTGGCGCCGTTCAGGCGTAAACAAGTGATTACGACATCGTACGGAACAGAAGTCGCTGGATTCGCGCTTCACTACCGCGCCCGCGCCTCGCTTCAACATGGCCGCCACGTACGAGTCAAGTCAATGGCCTCCAACGAGCGCTTGCGCAACTGCACGCGCGAATCTCAACAGCAAAACAAAGTCTTCGACTAAACACGTATGTGTGCATGTTCCACGCATACAAATACATCGTTTATGTCGTATTTCTGCGCTAGTTTCACGTATGTGTGCATAAGGTATTGTATAAACATGATATAGGGTGTAGGTAATATGTGCATGTGTGTGAAGGGCTTCAACTGTATAGCAGTTGACCGCAATGCTGATTAATTTGATGATAAATAGTTGTTTGCTTTGAATTTTCCTTAATTGACGTGAGGAAGGATTTTGTGTTTATTTTTTGTTTATATTTTGTTGTTCAACAGAATAACAATATGTGTTGCAACATATTCGGTAGGAACCAAATAGGGTAGGCAAATCTTAGATAGTGCAAGCTTGCTGATTGAGATATTTTAACATTTATGGTACGGCAAATTTTTTGACAAACGATTTCGTAGTAATTATTGGGTAGGTAGGATTAACAGCGACAGTAGCAGTTACTGCCATAAGGATATAGGTATATGAATTTTATGTACCTTTGGTATCAGGTTGACCCCGTGAACACTAAGTTTTCTTCAGTATTTATAAAAATAGAGTAAGTGACTCCTAAACTTTCCGTCACTACACCAGTTGTGGGCGACTAAACGAACACGTTGCAGAAACTGCCTACTGGTTTTAGTTCAATCAAGTCGGCAATGTGGTATGGTCCCGTTATTTTGCCGTGCAGTTAACTTACACGCACATAGCATTGGCAGACCTCAATAAACTTGAGGACAAATGACCTTAGCAGCCCATGACGGAATGTGAGAACGTTTTCGACGATTGACTAGAAATTAATTACTGATAAATATTCAGCGATTTAAGAATTCGTTAAAACAAATGACTGTTGTATAAGTATTTTAAAAGTTAAGCGACCCGAATTCGTGTGTAGGCGAATTTTAAGTACCTACTTACGACATTTGTGTCGCGACGAAATTTTCATTGCAAAGTGATCTTTTGAAATCTGCCTTTAGAAGTAACATTCATGGACATTGCACATTCCGTTCGTTACAGTTTTGTGTTTCGTGTTAAACTGTGCTATGATCATCACTATTTTTTTAAATCTGCCAACCTCGAATCGCAAGATAATGCGTAGAGGAAGTGTGTAGGTACATAATTGTTTGGACTTGAAGTATGATTAATTTAGTTTGATTGTTAAACTGCTGGCACAGTAATTTCCTGTAAAATAATGTGCGTTAGAGGTCAATTCTCAGGTTTGTCGGCCGATTGGTGACTTTACTTTATTTCCCATACGATATACGACAATTGTTAGTTACCAACTCAGATGATGTACTTTAAATCCATACGTTTACATTAATATGCATGGATCATTATGCTATAAAAATGGTAACAGTAAGGCAGACAGTAAGGCAGACATATTTTGCGGTTTTATACACGGAAAACCTCTTTTTTAATGGGTTACGATTGATAATCAATATGGGTTTCCACACCAATAAAATAATCCTTTTTGTCCAGGAAAGCAATAGTTAAAGAAAATAGGTAGGTACTAATATTTTATAACGAAGTTAAATAACTATAGATAATGTTATGTTAACTTTTGAGTTATAGAGACAGTTTGAATCAAACCGGTGCTTATGCCATTGTGACGTTTAGGCTACAGCTGCGTAACTGACACTCCCGGTGTTGAATGTGGGTCACCACACTTAGATTTGCATGTACACCAATAAAACTTTTCCGTCGTGTTTTCGAACGAGAGACGGTAGTAACAGACTCGATGTATTGACTTTTAATTAATTTTTCGAATTTTAAAACTACTTTAAAAAAGGAGGAGGTTATCAATTCGTCTGGTTTTGGTATATGTACCGATCATACATGCCTATGCATTTAGACAGACGCTCCAAATTTATTTATTTGTATATATAAGACGTTCACACGCAGCAAATTTCAAAATTCTGAGTTTACGGGAAGTATCCTGTAGGTTTTGATGCCCTTGCAGCATAAAGGGCTGTATCTTTTGAGTAGAAGTTAGAATTTTTTACAGTTTTAAGGGACAGTAGACCTAAGTATTTGATATGAGTTTTAGCTTGATACCTGTGGAGGTACGCATTCCTGAGAAAAAGGGTCTTGACAGACAGACGGACAACAAAGTGATCCTATAAGGGTTCCGGTTTTCACTTTGAGGTACGGAACCCTGAAAATCGAGAGTAACGAGTTCTTTAACTTTTTATGTTTGGATTTCTGTTGTGATTTGACTGTGTACTATTATTAAGTAGAAGGGTAGCATAAAATGTACCTAAAATTTTACATTTCCATACTTTACATTGTATTCTAGTGGACACTTGAATGCAATATAGTAGGTGTAATTAAGGTATTTTAATTTAGTGCACGAACGAAACCATACAAAGGACATCTACAATGTTTATGGTTTTGTAGCGGTCACGGATTCGTACATTATAGGTATCTATAATAATAATATATTATTATATTATATATTTTTACATTGGGTCGTCACGCTGCACCACCTAAAAAGTGCAACAGAGAGGGATGTCATACGCCTACATCTACGCATGCTACCTGACTCACTCTCTCCTTAATATTAGTATAAATACTGGTGTTGTTTTTGTATATAGTTAGTCATCTTTTGAATACAATACTTTTATCTTTATTCTGCTGTCTTATTCAATATACTCCCACGAACACAACATTTGTTAGTGGTTTTGGTTACCCGACCTTAACCACTACAGTTTGAAAGAACCTTCCATAGAGTGTAATGAGAACGAATGTAATAGAATATCGCATATTGTTATAAGGGTATAAATTATTAAGGTTAGTAACCACAGGCTACGACAATTACCAGATTTGTCAAAATTATACAAATTTTAAAAGACCTTTTCTAAATCTGTAGAAACATTACCGAGCACCATTTGAAGATTAAGGTTAACAATTAATTTGCGATACATGTCTTGTGAAAATGATCTTCGTATATTGAAAAAAAAAAGCCTTTAATGTACTCCAGGAACAGTAACGGCTTTAGAGAAGAAGAATTAATTTTCTTACACAAAGCACCACTGTAGAACAAAGTAAAAAAAAACATTCAATAATGACGGTTGTCAATTTTTGATGAAGAAATAATGACATTGGAAGTGTAGATAAGCTGGTCTGTAGTTGTAATCAAATGAATGGTATTCGGTTGCAAATAGTGTGTTTTGTGCTATTGATGTTTATCAGTGATATAATTTATTACTAGGTATCTTTATAAATTAAAATGAAACGCCAAATGTGTTGCTAAGCGCAAAACTCGAGAACTGCTCGACCAATTCGGTTAATTTCTTTTCTCGATTTCTGTTAAGAGCCCAAGGAAGGTTCTTATGGAGAGAACAACCCGGCCAAGTGCGAGTCGGACTCGCGCACAACTAATCACCAAAAACGTGCAAATAAATCACGTTTGGGGTATAGGAGCTTCCTTAAATAGTTATTTTATTCTGTTTATTACCATTTCTTGTTATGTTATAGCGGCAACAGAAATACATCATCTCTGAAATTTTCAAACTGTCTAATTATCACGGTTCACGAGATACAGTCTGGTGACAGACAGTTAGACGAACAGCAAAGTAATACAGTCTCGTTTTATCCTTTGGTTACAGAACCCTAAAAAACTTGAAATTACGAGGAATATAGTAAAAACAACACATTTGTTTTCTCATACACAATATAGAGTAAATTAAAACTTCTGTAGATAACGTGAACAGAATGAAGTCTGTATGGTATTTATACAATGGAGTTTGACCGAATGTTATAGGAATGGTAAAAAATAAAATTATTAATTATTCTGGTAACACAGCTCCGTGTTTCCGTACGATGATCACCTTCGACTTTCAAAATACTTAAGTTGTTGTGCATGCGAATCGGAAGTGTTTGGAAGAGGTCGTTGCGCCGAGAGCGACACGTGTAACGCTTGAGTAATACAGCCTTGTAGTTGCGAATAACATGAAACACGGTGCCGAAAATCCAGGACATAGGTTACTATGTAAAAGTGTATTTGCTTTGAAAGAGATACAAATAAATTAAAGAGATACAAATATATACAAGTAAATATCTGTAATTGAAATTGAAATGAAAGAAAATATTTTCTTTTAGTTTGAAATTCTTTTTGAATTAATATGAATAATGAATGAATAAATATATATTTTTTCCGACATCTGACATACAACGCCATCTAGTCCCAAACTAATCAGAGTTTCTACTATGGCTACCTGACAACTGATATAAATATATATTTACATTTCTTTTGTAAATATGTATGTACATGTTATACATAGAAAAAACCTAAATTCTGAAACTAATATTTGCAGATCATATAAAGTATAAACATTTCGGGAAACCCGGGAATCAAACCCGACACTTCACACAGCACAGCATTCGCATACGCTACCACTGCGGCATGGAGGCAGTTTTTGTAGTGGATTAACTGACTTAAGAACTTTCAGATCTGAAAGAACCTTCTGATCCTATGAAACATTCTGATAACATTTAGGCAAGGTAAGTAAAATTAAAAATCGGATCATAGTCCTTGCTATTACAAGATACGAACAGCCAGATTTTTCGAGTCAAAGAGAATATGTTTCTATCTGCAATTTAAACACAAACGATAAGTGTTATCGTACATTTTAACATTGAATAATTCAGTCAACTCAAGACAACACGTATGCTGAAGGTCTAGTAAGATAGCTGTGAAAATCGTGCTATCAATATCAGTAGGTACAATTCTTACATAGCAACACTATTACTTCAAAGCGTATACGACTGTCGCTAAATATTGTCTGAGTGATGTAAGATTAACAATCACGTAATACATCAAAAGTACTCACGAGCAAAATTGCGTCATCGATGAACTAGCCAGAAGAAGATCTGGAATGGCGGTAATAAGTTCTAACCGTTTCGGGGACGATTAATCGATCTAGCTAGGGTTAACACTCCAGGGTTTTCCTTACTAGGGTCCACCTGGTTCCCCGGCTCCTAGTACCGAAGACGGCGTGCGGTTTTAGTCGGTTCGAGTCCGACATGCCAGTAAGTGGTATCCGAGGCGATTTCCGCACGGAGGGAAAAAAAAACAAAAGAAGGGTTAACATGGTTTAATAAAGCTTAAAAGCTTAAAGTTTTAAATATTAATAAAGTTTTGTAAATTTTCCATTACTGTTCAATAATTTCTCATGAAAGTCAATAGCTTTGTTCATGGTCAGTTGGCAGTTTCTGTCGTATTTTTACGAACTTAAATAATATTAAATGTCAGGCACGATATTATCACTCTTTCTGCACATACTCATATCTATAACTTTTTAATAAAAAAAATTACACATTATTTAGCTGAGCTTTGACTCAAGGCATTACGAGAGCATTCGTCAGGGGTCTCGGAAAGGGATTTTAATCCTAAACACCATAGAATTATGATTTTATGTATCGGAGGCGAATTCAAACTTTAAGTTCGTTCTAAAAAAATATTTCATTGTACTTACACAAATAGTACGTACACAAAATTTTCCACAGCAAAATTTTGTCGTACCATAACTTTAAGTTTTTATTTTTAACAATATTTATTCAAAAACATTCGAGCTATTTCCACAATAATTTATCGCAGCGATAAGTGGAGTCATGGCAAATCAAAGGGCCTCGCTTTAGCGGCGGAAGGTCGCTGAGACCTTCTGTTCATTGCTCACGAGTTAACATTGACAACGGCCCTTATGCAAATCGTCTTTGCGCGTGCTTGTCTCATCCGCACTACCGGCATGATAATTATAAATCCACTGCCCTTAACTTTACTGTACTGCAATCATACTTGTTTCAATGAACCTTCATTATGGACGCACCATCCGTGACTATCAGCTACTTAAACATGATTTCCTGGTCTTAGCCTCGATTTAGCTGCAGGAAAATTGAAATAGAGTCCTTTTATACATTATTTGGTATTCAAATGATATCGATAAGTTAAGTACATTCGGTCAGAAAGAATGAAGGATTTGATAGAAAAAAAATCCATTGATTTATATCATGTATTCAGTATCGCAAAAGAACAAGAATTGTAATTTTTTTTTAATGATTTCATTGTGAATGTTAGTTTTATTGTGTAACACATGATCTTTATATTCTCATCTCAACCTTGTGTTTTGTAGATATGAGTGATCTTCCTCGTAAATTTTTATTTTTAACTGAATGTTAACAACTAGTTAGTTGAATAGGATATGAGATGAATTAGTATTTATTTTTTACAGTTAAAATATCACTTTTTATACACAAATGGAGTCTATTTACATAAAGTAAAAATAATAAGGTAGGTACATACAATAAATAAAATGACTCATAGGGAATTGGTTTGAGTTTTTGTGGATAATTCATTCATCAACTTATTCCGTAATATGAATTATGTCATATTACGGCATAAGTTGATGAATGAATTCTTATGACTTACTGCACTTTAAATACCTTACTATTACTTTTTTCGTACTTTGGTAATTGCGAAAATAAAGCATTTACTTTATTGTATTAAAATAATCTCTTTTTATGTAGGTATGG
The DNA here is from genome assembly GCA_916048165.1 of Spilarctia lutea. Taxonomy (NCBI): domain Eukaryota; kingdom Metazoa; phylum Arthropoda; class Insecta; order Lepidoptera; family Erebidae; genus Spilarctia; species Spilarctia lutea. The sequence continues at coordinate 10,914,572 of OU696475.1, read as the reverse complement.
CCCTGCCAAAATGACTACTCTGCCTGATGGAAAGCATAAGCAGAATCCAAGAGTGGTGGTCACCATACTCATTGCGAATGCAGACAGTGCAGCATGGCGACTCACACTATGGCGGCCTAGTGATGCCTCTGAATCATTGGGCCTTCGGACTTACACTCACGAAACACGACAGCACGAACGCTGTCATTTTACGTTGATCTTCTGTGCGAGGGTAGTACCTACTGCCCTGGTCAAGCCGGTCAGCTGATATCAGTGTGGCTCTACTACCTATGAAAAAAGATAATCTATAAAAACACATAACAACAGTGGAAGTGTATTTAGGGATATATTCCTCGTCATCATTATCAGCCTACTGAACATAGGCCTTTACCGTATTTTCCTCATTTAAAGTAAAAAGTCGACCTACTAACTATAACTGGGCTAGTTAGGCTACAGTGTTATAGAATTGCTTATTCTACTATTGCTTTTAAAGGGACTATCTTTGATGTAATTTTTGGGCAAAGTACATGAGGAACAATTTTAATAAATTTGGAATGTTTTCTTGAGTCGTGGCCTAGACTTATTTTTATTTTTAGCAGAAAATCGAGCGCAAATTAATAGAGTCAAGCTGCCGGTATTAGTGGGACGGTTCAAGGCGAGCCCTGCGGCTCGCAAAGGGCCGCGTCAGCGTCACGCGCCGCCATTGACCCACTTACACATACCTACGCGGCGTGTGCGCACCGTGTAGGTACATTCGCCGATGAAAGCCCTTCGCGATAAAGTCTGTCACGTACACATATTGTCGACGCTTGCAGTGGTTTTCTGCAACATTTTAGCAGATCAGATAGACCATCGACTATTCTATTCATATTAAATTTACCTACATTTTTTTCTCTTCAATTTACAACAAAAACCAATTAAAGAATCCGCAAAAATAATGAGTACAGGTTTCGTTCGTTTATTTAATTGTGTAACATTACTAGCTGACCTGGTAAACATTGTTAACCCATAAAATTAAAAAATTAATTTGCGGTGGGTCACCCTTATTATTAAGGGGTATGAAAAACAGATGTTGGCCGATTCTCAGACCTACCCGATATGCTCACAAAATTTCATTAAAATCGGTCTAGCCGTTTCCGAGGAGTTTGGTAACAACACCACGACACGAGAATGTTATTTATTAGATCTTAAAATATTTTGGATAGTAAAAATAAATTGGCACCTCTACATAATTGTAGTAAGAATAATGTTTAATTAACTTTACTTAAGAATTTAAACAATTAGTTACTAGATGAGTATTTTCGGCACAATTTTTTTTCAAAATTGTTATTTGAACTCGCTTAATCGTCTTGCATAGAGTCTCATTTTGAATAAAGCAAGTTTAATAATATATTTTGACAAATATAACCACTCTATTCTTTTAGGAAACTAGTTCTCCTTTGCACTGGTTTCCTCTTTTACGCCGGGACCACAGTGAATACTCGTACCTACCAAAATCTAAAATGGTATCTTCACATCACTTGTATGCCCGACTGTAATATTTCAGCGGAGCACGTTCGCTACAGTTGTTTGTGCGCGCATCTCAAGGCAACGTTCGGCCCTCCGCTCCGCCGCAAATAATTCTGCTATTGTGAAACACCAGTCTTATCATCCAAGACCTTCGCTACATCACACGAATTACGGTCAAGTTGACGATTTCACGATTAAAAGTTTTATATGATGATAAGAATAAAAAGGATACAATGTTTAAATAAATACAAATAAACATTGAATTCCTTTGTTGGTTAAAAATTCAGACAACTTATAAACTCAACTGATTTTATTTTATTTTTAAAATATTCCTGGTAGTCTTAGAAAGATATTTGAAGGAAAAATAATTGTAAAGTATCCCGGAATATTTAAAACTTAAATATATTTTTTGATATCAAATAACCGCACATATACAAACAGAATATTAAACATATTCACTTAATTAATGCAAGATTAAACTTCGATGTCGTATATTGATTAGTTTGATCATCCTTGTAACGCTAGAAGGTTCTAGTACAAAGATATAATTTAATAAAAATGATGTGCTTAGGTGTGTTTATATAATAAATGGGTTTATCGTGGTCTACTGCACTTCTTCATTAATGCAGGTAATTAAACATATTGTGTATAATGAGTTCGTGAATTTAAATGAAGGTGCACAAAAGTACACCGTTTTTAATTTAAAATACGGTATTTTGTATTTTTTGGGAGTTTGGTCTCTAGTTGCAATAGGCAATTTTTGTTCGAATGGCTATCTGATACGGAAAACATTTCTGCGATTATTTTGGTAGGTAGGTATATATATATGTATTAGTAGCTGAGACACGTTGAGAGAATACTGGTGGACTACATAAGAACTATATTAGTGTTAATAATAGCCTATATATATAAATAATAGTCTGCTAGTGTTTAAAAGTTTTTAATAGTACATTTAATTTCGTGTTTACGTAGGTATGCATTGTAATTATAAATGTGAATATAAGTTTGTTAGTTACGCTTTCACGTGAAAACTACTTAATCGATCATCATGAAACTTTGTACACATATTACTGTTATTAAATGCGAGTGAAGCCGCGGGCAAAAGCTAGTATAGTATATTTTGCTAACTCGTAAATAAAAAATGTGTCGCCAAATTCTGTTCAAAGTTCAGTAGACGTACATTAATTATGTAATTATCTATATCTACCTACCTACATTCCATTTAAATGAACGTAAACTTTACACATAAATTCTATTGAATTATCTGTAAAAGCATGATACCTAGTTTCAGTATTAGAAAGCAATCCATCGTAGTTATCTTTCTGTTGCTATGCAAATTTTAAAGCCATGAATCGGTGTGTTATAAAACACCTTCCAACATTCATTCCGTCCCTTTTCATGCCATTGACTGTGATTAAAATCATAAAATCAGACAGACTACGCAAACACATTTGTTCAATGTTGTCTGTTGTGATAAATACAATGTTTTTGACCTTCAAATATTATTCTACGCAGCCAGGGGCGCATGTGTTATTCATCAGTCTAAGGGCATGTTCTAAACATTATCTTTGAAGAGGCATGCAGTGATAAGTGCGTCGGTAACAGGCGTCAATGCACTCGGCTGCATGCCCGTAGGTCAGTTCCCTGTGAGTCAGACATCATTGCACCGTTACTTACATAGCGCATCGTGATCAGCACTTCCATTATCGAACACACCAAAATCAGTTACCAAAACTAAGTTTACGTCCATCGACACTTTGACACTCGTTAAAAGAAATCAAACCTTAAAAAGACAGCAATGTAAAACGAAAACAATTTCCGCTCGTTGTTTGAACGTTTTTATAGTACGGTTGCCAAAACAGACAGGCTAGTTGCAGTCTAAACGTAACAATCGTTACCTGGTGCTCTACTTTAGTGACTACAATAATATAAATCTCTTGCTTTCTTTACGACTTTCGTTTTCAATTATTGAGTAATATATTTCAATTGAAGAGATGAGACGCAATTGTAGGTTTAAAATAATAAACCAGTTCAGATTTGATTTAAAGAGTTATTGTTAAAAGGAAAAAATACTGTCGAGCGCTTAGCATCTGAATGGCATGCTGTTCTGGGTGTTTTTCTTGTCGATAGAATTCGTAATGAGACAATTCGAAAGAGAACTGGAGTAACCGAAATTGCACGGAGGATCATCACGCTGAAGTGGAAGTGGGCCGGTCATGTCTCCAGGCGGACTGATGGTCACATGAACCGACAAATGTTCGAGTGGAGACTACGATTACGCAAACGCAGTGTAGGGCGCTCTGCGGCAGGATGGATCGATGACTTGAGGAAAGTGGCTAGCGGCGGTTGGATACGGACTGCCCAGGATCGGGATTGTTGGCGCTCTTTGCCGCTGAAGAGTAGCATTTGAACGATTCTAAATGAATAATTAGCTAACTATATTTTTATTGTAAATATATAATAGGAATGTATAAGAACTGGCGTCATGAACCTCTTAAAGAAGCATCTCAAACTATCTTTAAACATCGCCATTACTAAATATAAGAAATTTGCTATAAGTTTTACTCTACAGAGTGAAAGTGTATTAATAACATTTTTTCCAGTAAGTAAGTAAGTTGTACCTTATTAAGTAAGGCTTACTTGTATTATTATACGCATCATTATATTTTTTTCAATTTTTTTTTTTATTATATAGGGGACAAACCAGCAGACGTATCACCTGATGGTAAGCGATCACTGCCACCCATGGACACCAGAGGCGTCACAAGTGCGTTGCCGGCCTTTTAGGAAGGAGTACGCTCTTTTCTTGAAGGTTTGAAGGTCGTATTGGTCCGGGAACACCGCAGGCGACAGCTCATTCCACATTGTCAAACTATCTTGTCACAAAAACCAAATTGTCTATCGGCTGTTATGTTATTATCGGATCGGTTGTTTCTATTTCGACAAACATCCAAAATAAAAAAGAACTAAAAACCCAACAACCTTGAGTACATTTAAGTGTCTAGCATCTCGTTAAATAACTATGTACTATGTAGATAGTCGATTTTTCACCACTTCTCATCGAACTCTCCCTCTTTTACATTTTCAATTGTATTGATCAAACATTTAGTTCGCAAACAATACTTTTTAGATTGTTGCTGTAATCAATGCTTTCACATTAGAATACTATAACTGTTGATTATGTAACTATAGCCACGAACATCTGCTTATTTGCCTCCTCGGTCATCAGGGGTTGACATAACGAACCCTTCCCGCGGCCACCGGCCATCATTGGCCATAAGTTTTTATCGAACTTCAAACAAACCGCTTTAATGAGAAATATCAGTTACGGAAATGCTCCTCTGGATAGTACAGTCAAATATTTGATGATGCTCTTTATTCTTTTAAGAATCCAGTAGGTGCCTACTTGATGTGTATAATCTTTTTCTGCTTTGATGTTATCTCGGCCTTCATTTCAGGGTTTATTTCTATCAACGCAGATAATATAATGTGTTCTTGTATTTTGTTTTCATGTCAATTATGGTGACAAAACTTTACTTGTGCAATATCTACTTTACCACATATCTATACATAATACTGTAGAGAACTATAATATTATATACAGGTTAAAACTTCTTAGCTAAATATAGGCACGAGTACCTAGTCCGATTATATAGTTCTTAGGCTTTTCGGTTCGTTTTCTTAATGTAGTTTAAGCTTACTTTGCAACATTTTCATATTATTCACAACAACAAAAGTTAATTTGGTTAAGATAAGCGTCTACGTTCAAGAAAACAAAGATGTTTATAAAGTTTTATAACCGCAATACCTTTTGGATATGTTCTGAATTTACATGCAGAAAAAATGAGTTTCTACCATAGAAATTATTCTAAAATAATACCTCACTAAATTACAAACGGATCGAAAAAAACATAAATCTTTTATTTCGCTGCGGTTTACGTTGACAATCGGACGATAAATAATCACAAAGAATCGATTGCAATAATCGTTGCAATTACGTCCACAGAAGACAGTTTTCTTACATGTTTAAATGACTATTATAGGAAAATTGTAACTCGACGTTTACTGCAATTGCCCATAGCAATCGGATCATAATCGGACATATCGGAATTAACGTTGTGATTGTGTGATTGAAAGTTACTTACATCCCTTTGTTTTAAATAAATTCACAACAAAAGTACTACTAACTGCGACAGCAGTAATACTTACTGTGACACAGATAACAGTAAAAGGTACACGTATCTTTGTAAATTTAATGACTGTAATGCTTTGACTGCGTTTAAGGTTTAAGGATAGCCGTTTAAGCGGCTTAAACGTTCGCTACGTCACTTTTTACGGCTGTGAGTGTTGTAGGTTCAAACCCAACATGGGACAAATCTGAGTCTCGGTGTTCGTTGTGTCTATTTCAACTATGTTTGTAAAGTCCCTGCGACACAGGAATAAATTCCTAAAATAAAATTTTTATTGAACATGCTTGCATAAATTTGAATCTTTGAAGTTGTAAACTAAACAGACCCGACAAAGGCACTGACAAAATTAACTGTCATTATCAGTTTGTCAGACATGCAAACTTATCGATAACCCACAGCCGTTCTATTAAGGGTGGGTAATAAATATTGATAAATAATTACAGAGTCTAGGTAAGGCAGATGTGAACGCTAAATAGGCGGTATATCGTCGTGATCTGCACTCGTACGCAGCTTGAATGCGCCGGCCAATGGAATCGTGTTACGCACGTGGAATTAATTCACCACTGTCTGAAGAAAGGGGCTGTAGATAGCCACGTCCATATCTCTAAAGAACATTGGACATCAAGTCCGTTAAAAATACTGCTATGAAGTAGAACATGGATGTCTCACTAGACAGTCCGCATCAATCCACTACAAGCCATTTTTCTCAGTCGTATTTTCTGTTTTTTTATTAATCAGTGAGAGTATGCAGTGTTTCAGTCATGCAGTTAGATCACTAAGTCAGACATTTATATACTTTATATTCGTTTAAACGCTCTAAGTAATTCTACCGTTAATAAAATTCTAATTTTTAATTTATATTTACCTCTGTGTATTTTGCGAGTCTTCTAAAAGTATGCTCTCTCTAAGATATTTGTAAATATTTATGTTTCTTTATATATAAAGCATGCTTAAATGGTTCATTAATACACTAACTGATATTCAGTTACGTTAACGAGTAGGTTACGGTTCTATGCAAACACAAATTTATCATTTATAATAATTTTCAGTGTGATGCCACTTTACTTGTAACATAATAACTTAAAAAATATTTTTCCTAATATGTATTAAATATTCTTGGGACCAGTTTCATCAAGTTTCAGAAAGTTATCTGCCGTATAGCACTATTGAACAGATAAAACTTGCAGGTCATGGGCGTACCCAGGTTTTGGGCCAGGGGGGGGCAAATCGGGTTTTTTTAAAAGCACCTCGTCAAATAAATGGATATGAAAAAGGCATTGGCATGGAATCAGGTGCACCATCGGAAGGAAATCCCTAGAACCCCGACGTACCTCGGGCCACCTATGGTTTGTAGATGGCCCCCTCCTGTGTAGGAACCCTGATGCTCCTTTTCGCGCGAGCACTTTGTTGAGGTTGCGCCGCTACCCCGGCTTGCTTCTGCTAGGGTGATCCTCACCTTTGGCCGGAACACCCCCGTGGGATTTGGAGGCGGAAGTGCTCGCTGAAGTTTATCGACGAGCGGCGGAGAACGGATTTCGTCCTCCGCCCGAAGAGATACGCGAGTGGCGTGAAGCCGCTCGTCGAGCCACCATGGCTAGTTGGTCGTCCCGGCTGGAGGCTCCACGCGCTGATTTTGCCACCGTGGAGGCGCTCCAGCCGGTCATCCTCGAGTGGGCAGGGCGGCAGCACCGGACTCTTTTCTTCCGACTGACGCAGGTGCTTTCCGGGCACGGTTGCTTCGGGAAGTACCTGCACTCGGTCGCTAGGAGGGAACTGAGTTCCGCCTGCCACCACTGCGACTGCAGTGAGGACTCGGCCCAGCATACGCTGGCGATCTGCCCCGCTTGGGTGTCGCAGCGTCGGGCCCTCACTGCAGTCATAGGAGGAGATCTCTCGCTACCGGCCATCATACGATCTATGGCCGGTAGCGATTGCAGTTTTACCGCGGTCGCATCCTTCTGCGAAAACGTAATTTTGCAGAAAGAGGCGGCGGGGAAGGCCCGAGAGGACGACGTTCACTCGGACCCGATCCGCCGCCGGCGAACCGGGCGGCGGAGGCGCGCATACCAGCGCCTCATGCCGCCCTAAGTGTGGCTACGAATGGACGGGACGGGTTTTCCCATACATCCGCAATATAGGCCAACCGCGAGGAGAAGACGACGAACGCGTGTGCCATGCGTCGCCTAAATTGAGATTTGAACAGCAGACAGTGCCCGCTTCAGTGCGGGCAGGCGCTGGGAGGGGTCCGGTCGTGTTAATAACTGCAGTTCCCGGACCCCTCCCTTCTCAGGCGCAGAGTTGGCACACCGTGTGGTTTTAGTCGGTTCGATTCCGACACACCACCCCGCCGCAAACCCCAGTGGGGTGACGGCCCGAGGGGGTTTCCACATGTTAAAAAAAAAAGGGTGATCCTCACCCGTCACCCCCAAGCTTGCGCTTGTGGAGGACAGAGATCGTTTGGCGATCTCCGGCGCCCGAGTCGTCTGCGTTCCCGGGCCTGGCGGACGGTAAGATCTCCTTCGCAAGCATAACTTGCTCGCTGAAAAAGAGGGCAGAGTTCTACGCGCTCTCGCTACGCAACATAGTCGCAATAATGTTACCAAGCGAGAGAACCCCCACTCCGATGGCCGCCTCGACTCGCCCTACTCCGGACATTCTGCCATTGTGTGGAATGCCGTGTCTACGGTCTGGTCATCGTAGTGGTGGCACTCAGACGTTGGCTCCTTGCGGATCAGACACAGGTGCTCTCCGAAGCATCCTTTCCCAGTGATCACCTGTGTCAGCCGTGATGCCTCTCGAGCCAATCCTCCATAACGGGTCTTACCGCCGCAATAACGGCGTGCCCAGCACTCGATTGCCCAAGTCGTTCCTTCCATTCCTCCACAAGAACCTGGTGGAATTGAAATTTCTGGTCTTCGCTTTCTCGAGTCTTAGGTCTCCTACCTGAAAGTCAGCACTTGTTGCGGACGTCGCAATAACCCGATATTGCTGGCCTTCAGGACCTCAGCCCATACTGGGGACCGCACAACGCCCGCGTATAGTCTCCTGCAGGAGTTATCGGGCCCCCTCATATTTGGCAGCAACCGAGCCAAGCACGCGCTGCGCCCACTTGGGAATCAGACTTCGGAAATGGTGTCCCATCGGCCTTCGAGTGCGAGCCAATGTGGGCTTACATATAGACCGGTGGAAAAACCATATCAAAGCAAAGTAAGGTGATATATCTACGCGGTACAAAAATCTGTACTGGATGCTAGGACGAAACTACAAATTATTACTGGACAACAAATTTCTGATATATCAGACGATAATATTTTGCTTCCGAGAATTATTTGTAGTGATTAAAATACATTCCAAATGAATGGGCATATCAGCTGTCCATAAAAACTACATAAACCAACTCGGAAGATTTGATATCTTAGGACTATGATGAGTAGTTCTCCTCGCTGAAGAGCATGATCTCTGATCGTCACTACGCTCGAACATCGCATAGCCCTAGGACTGATTCCGGTTCCGATGCCGATTGCCGATCTTACAACAACACAGAAAATAAATCCGTCTTTGTCCATAGTCTATCTTAGTCATGTTTTTACGCGTCTGAGTGTGCTTTATATATAATCGAGAGAAGAAAATAGTAGGAACGTCAACATCTAGGGGGGGGCAGCTGCCCTCCCCTGCCCTACCCTGGGTACGCCCATGGGCCAGGTCTGATAGAGACAAATATATCAGATAACTATATATATTTGTTTTATTCCGAGAGTTATGAAATTGAACTTTGTAGTTATCAGGCAGATAGGTTCAAAATAGTCTACTAGAAATTTCAACAGAAAATGAGAAAACTAACTTTTAATATATCTACTAATCTTGCGATTAATATTTGTTGCATAACAGAAGAGTAAAAAACTTGAATTCAGGAAGGAGTATCTATTCCAGGAATATCTTAACACCTTACATTGAGAGCAAGCCACAATAATGAACGGAAGCTTTGTGATATTTTCTAGTAATCCATAGAATTAATTCAGACGTCACTTATAAGTAGCAAGTTTAACTTGACTGTGTACCTATAGCTGCATACTGTTTACATCAAAACATCCTAATCAAAAACACGGCGTACACACATACCTAAGTAAGTAAATGTCACAATTATGTTACATTCATACAATAACCCTATTTACATTGCAAATGTTCAGTTAAAAAACGGAAAAGGCCAGCAGCCCGTATAGCGGAAACATTCTGGGTTGTGTTGCGATTTATTGCGGACGTCAGCCGGTGTCCTTTTTACCTTTAATTGGCTACAAAACACATCCCATTTACAAAAACAGACTGAGATAACGGGATGTTGGGGGTTTGTGTAAAAAATCTTCTAAAAAATTTTTTAAGCAAGAGTTATTTCGGAAACGCAAATTCGTAGTAGTGTAATCCAAAATGTTTCTTTTTCATTATATACTTGCCACGACTCCGCGTGTACCTATGTGGGTTATCGCGGTAAACAATAGCATATATTAAAGTTATACATAATATACTGTAAAGTTTTATGCAAATCCGTTCAGTATTTTCACTTAGATAGATCAACATACATCCATAGAAGTGTGGCGACCTCCACATACAACATAATATACTACAGCGCCATCTACCGAAGTTACACTGAACTACGGAGTAACCTACAATACGAAGAAACTACCAATCCTGAATCGCGCAATTAAAGTTTTCGCGCCGATTATCATATACATATACAACATCCCAACATCAACTGTTGGGCTGTAGCCCGCTAGGCATGATCACCTCGCCTGGTCGGAGGATCCTCCCTTCGTGATGGGTGGAACATGATATACGTTCCCCCACACAAGCTTTCGAATTTAAAACAGTAGGATTAGTATGTTTTTATCACTGTGTATTCCTCTTTAATTAGATATTATTTTCAAATGAAGCGGTAAAACCTCATCTTCACGATTTCATTTTTCGTTCATCTACGGCGGTAATCAGTTTTCATCAGGTGACCTATCAGTTCACTTACTACTCATATACTAAACCATTATAGGACTTACACTGCTGGACCTAGGTAGGTTATAATGACTGACGGCCTATTGGTCGAGTCGTAGGTTCGATTCCCACCTAGAACATACAATAGGGTAGATGACACCTTGTTCAAATTAGTTACTTTTTATCATTTGTTAAAATAATAACTTAACGTTTACTGTACAGGCTGTCCGACTATGGAATGCTTTGCCAATGGCTATAAAGCGTGCTAAATCTCTGCCTATATTTAAAAAAATGGTCAAGGAACATTTCTTATCTTCGTAATTTATGGCCTCTTATTTTTTATTCTTTTTTTATTTTGCATTTCTGATTTTCTTTATTATGAAAATATGGATATTGTACTTTAATTAATTTTTATTTCTTTGTATTAATGTGTAATAAAATCCCTATATTTTTACTTATGTAATTTTATCTGAATTATTCCGTATTTATTTTTAAACACCAAAACTACCTATAATTTGTGTTTCTACAGCAGATTTGTCCATCCAAAGGTTGCCTGCAAAAAATTGCTTTCCAGCGATAAGGCCGCCATTTGTACATGGTTATTATATTGTTAAGCTTCTATATATATCTGTATTAATTGGTGTACAATAGAGTTTATTCTATTCTAGTCTAACTTTGTATGCAAAATGTACTAAATACAAACTTATGACGTTACTATTATAGACTACTCAATTGAGCAATAAATTTCAATGTTTATTGGATTAAAATTTGTAGTGTTAATAAAAAGCTAACTATCTATGCTAGCTATCTCTTAACAAATTTAATGACTGTTTTGAGTAAAAATTCAACCAATTAAAAATTGCTCTTTGGAACGCCAACGGCTTACCACAACACTACCTAGAAGTAAAAATTTTTCTTGCGACCAATGAAGTTGATATATTTCTAGTATCGGAAACTCATTTCACAAAAAAAACACTTTTTAACATTCCAAAATATAAGATGTACCATACCATGCACCCGGACGGTACAGCCCATGGTGGTTCGGCTGTATTTATCAGGGAAAACATACGTCATTATACTGCTAAATCATACCAAACTGAAAAAATACAAGCGACTAGCATAATAGTTGAGAACGATAAAGGCCCGTTATTACTATCAGCATTGTATATCCCTCCTAAGCACAACATGAAATGTGAGGATTATTCTATGTTCTTTAATACCTTGGGACAACGGTTTGTGGCCGGCGGAGATTTCAACGCAAAGCATAAAGACTGGGGGGCTCGAGTTACTACTCCTAAGGGCCGTCAACTTTTGAAATCTGTGCAATCTCTCAGATTAATAGTCACTTCTACTGGAGAACCAACATATTGGCCCGCTCACGACAACAAAAAACCTGACCTTGTGGACTATTTTGTTAGTAAAGGTCTCCCTTCCTTTTCAATTAAGTGCAGTTCTTGCTTTGAGCTTTCTTCTGACCATTCACCAGTAATAGCACACGTAAACCTATCAATAGAAGGCATAGAGGAGAGCTGTAGATTGCATAACAATAGAACCGACTGGTCATATTTTCGAGAACTCGTCAAAAGTGTCTTGCACTGCAAAATACCCCTTCAATCAGACGAAGATGTGATTGATGCTGTGGAGCGTTTTAACAGTACGATTCAGGATGCTGCATGGGCCGCTACTCCCAACCTAAATAAAAAATGCCAGAACATAAATAGCTATCCCAAAGAGACGCTGGAGTTGTTAAAGGAGAAACGTGAAGCCAGAAAACTCTGGCAGACTACAAAATATCATGTGCATAAAAATAGACTTAACGTACTTACCAAGAAGTTAAAAAAATTACTTGCCAAGCAAAAACAAACTGGCACAGAGAATTACCTCAGAAGCCTTGATGTCACACCTGCCACTGACTATTCCTTGTGGAAAGCTACAAAAAATTTAAAGAGGCCTACCACTCATCAATCACCTATAAGGAAACAAAATGGTTCCTGGGCGAAAAGTGATAAGGACAAAGCGGAATTATTTGCGACTCATCTGTCAGAAATATTTGTTCCGAATGCGGACAGTGGATCCTCGAGGTTGAACGAAGTTATGAAGACACTTAACAAACCACACCAAATGGAACTACCAATTAAGAAGATCGCAAAAGGGGAAGTAATTCGAGCTATTAAGAAACTCAAAAGTCACAAGGCTCCAGGATATGACTTGATTACAGCTAGAATCCTGAAAGAGCTCCCAGATATAGCATATAAATATCTAACACAATTGTTCAATGCTTGTCTTTTGAGAAATTTTATACCACCTCAATGGAAAGTAGCGGAGATTATTATGATTCTCAAACCTGGTAAAGACGCCACTGATGTAAAATCTTACCGTCCAATTAGTCTCCTCCCGACAACATCCAAACTACTAGAAATCCTATTTCTAATTCGCCTGACTCCGGTTATTACGGCAGCGAAATTAATCCCTGAACATCAATTCGGCTTCAGACCTTCCCATAGTACGATAGAGCAGGTGCACAGAGTTGTGGAAAAAATTAATCATACTTTTGAGAATAAGTTATGGTGCTCTGCTGCCTTTCTGGATATTTCACAGGCCTTTGACCGTGTCTGGCATGATGGACTTCTTTTTAAAATTCTCAGGAACCTACCCCTGAATTACTATCTGTTTATAAAGTCTTATCTTGACGACAGGCATTTCTATGTCAAATATGGTGACAACGTCACAAATCTACATAAAATAAGGGCGGGAGTTCCTCAAGGGAGTGTGCTGGGTCCAATGCTCTACCTCATTTACACCTCTGACCTACCGAATACAGAGCACGTTCTTACTGGGACTTATGCCGATGATACTGTGGTGCTGGCGGTCGATGATACAGCTGCTGGAGCGTCTTACAAGCTACAAAAAAATTTAGACGAGCTATCCTGCTGGCTAAGGGACTGGCGAATAAAAGCTAACGAAACTAAATCAGTTCACGTAACATTTAGCTTACGCCGCGACACATGTCCTGTGGTTGAGCTCAACCATATCAAAATACCACAAGCGGATGACGTAAGATACTTGGGCATTTACTTAGACCGCAGGTTGACCTGGCGAAAACATATAGAAACCAAGAGAAAAGCACTTGATCTGCAACTCTGCAAGCTGCAATGGCTAATGGGTAGAAAGTCGCAACTCAATTTAGAAAATAAACTTCTTCTCTACAAGTGTATCCTAAAACCTATTTGGACCTATGGCATTCAGCTGTGGGGAACAGCGTCATCATCAAACATTGAGATCCTGCAACGATTTCAGTCAAAAACTCTTCGAATGATAACTGGAGCACCCTGGTACATAACAAACACGCGTCTCCACAGAGACCTGAAGGTTGAATCTGTCAAGAAAGAAATAAAAAACTCTCTACCTAAATATTCCGAAAGATTAAATAGGCATCCAAACTTTCTGGCAAGAGAGCTGATGAGAATGGAACCAAATTGTACCTTCAAGAGGCTGAAAAGACGTGCTCCTCAAGACCTGACCGAGTGAGGAGCTAGCGCCGATATGGACATATCACTGGATATTGTGCCATACACGACTATTTATTAAAATCACGAATATCCAGCTCAATGTCGAAAAGACAGATTGCAGGACTTAAGATAAAATAAAAAAAAAAAAAAAAAAAAAAAAAAAAAAAAAAAAAAAAAAAGCTGTAACAATTATATTTGCCGAGATGTTTTGTTTTATTAAATAGACATCGGTATTTATTTACGATACAGTCATCTACCCTATTGTGTGGTGAGCACGATGATTTGTTTCTGTGTCTGGGTGTAGTCCATTTATCAAGGAAGGCTATAGGCTATATGTCATCACGCTAAGACCAATAGGAGCGGAGCACCAATGAAGAATGTTTCAAAAACGGGGGAAAATTTTCACACTACGGGCAATGGAAGACGCAAACGAGGTTGCGTGGGTCAGTTTATAATATATACCTATGTTTATCAGCATCCTTTGGTTACCATAGCACAGGCTCTCTCTAGTATGAAATTTTATAAAGTTATATTTTGTATATCAAAATATAAAAAATCTAAATTGGTGTCATTAATTCATAAGTGGTTATAGGTTTCAACTAACTATGACAATTTCTATACAAACTTTAATATTGCAAACCCTACATACAAAATAATTATTCTCGGAATTCATTATTACCTATATACCAATACACACTCACAGTCACTCATTTGATATCAAAATATGTATTATTTTTTCACATTTTTATATATTGCCCCATTTTTCCTCGTTAGAATTTAAGTGTTAATTACACGAATTCCATTTTTGTTTTTTTTTTTATAGAAATTGAATTTACATAACAGATATTAAGATATCTATTTATAAACAGAACTGCACATACTTAGTCCAAATCAAGAGCAAAAAATATGGAGAGGATTGCATTATATCCACAATAAATCTAATGACACGACAGTCTCTATAAATCGAAACAGGTAGAATTTGGAACTAATGACTTTCATATAGTGAAAAGTTTTATGCACCTACACTCGACGCAATGCAATTTGAACCATATTGTGAAAATAGAAATGTTTACTTTGACTCGTGTGTTGATATTACAACTTTTTACTAAGTTTTGGCGGGGAGCGTTGAGGGGTGGAGGCGGTATGAAGCGAGAGGTCGGTCGCTGAAAGGGTTGTGTGGGAACGGAGGGCACCTGCGACTGCACATGGTGCTCCACCAGTTCGTTTTTTATACATTCGCGCACACATATCTGTCTAATGCAGTTTTTTACTTATTTTACATATGCATCTACATGTGAAACCAACAGCCGTTGGCTGACGTAATGTTATGGATAATACAAAACCAACAATGATGTTATCAAGTAACAATAAAACCGCAACTATAACTGTAATTGTTTCATGAAATTGACTTAAAAGGGGTTATTGCAAACTGTCGATTGCAACTGTTTCCTATGGCATTATCGTGTCAGCGTTGCTGTTTCTAATGCTGTGTTTCGAGTCGTATTTTAACAGACCAGCCTTAAAAGAACTCTTTAACCATTAGTGTACACAGGAGGTAAGGGTTTAAGACAAAGCAGTACGATTGACTGCATTATTAAGTTACGTTGGTCGTTACCGAGCGAACTGCCCCTATTTCTCGCCAGTATTTATTCATTTTGCAACACATCGCCTGTCGGCCTTTTCACCCTCCCTTGCCGGCTCACACGTTCTCCTCGATGAATAGTTAATGAAGTACATTCGTTAAAGGCCGCCAAATTCACGAAACCCGATGTTGTTAAGGCGTGAACCAAAATAGACACACGCACATCGGTTCCTATACGGCAATTTATTTATTATTCGCTTTACAGTGAAAGTCGTTGTAATCGAGCGTCAAAAGGTAACGAAATAAAAGTGTTTTTTTAAATATCTGCAATTGCGTCACTCTCTTGTTTTAGCGAAAGTTGATATTTATTTAGTTACGAACACGTACCTACATTCCTGTACAAACATGCAGATTATGGTAAATGTTCTCACATTTATCACATTAGTCAAGAATTGAGAGATATAACCATGAAACTAACAGGTTCTAATTTCACAATAGATGGACAAGGAAATATGTATGTTAATTTCTATATGCAACTACTTTAAAAAAATATATATAAATGAAGTCTTTTTATAGACAAAGTTTGATTAAGTAAGTCTCTACCTCCACAAGGATCCATAATATTTCGCTACACACGTAACGATTTAAGAGATAAATCTATTAACAAATCAACACACAAGTTTCTGAAGCGTCTAAGTCGTATTTTGTGTGAGTGTTAATCGGATAGTTTAATGTATTTTTTGCATAAGCGGATAACCCTTTAAAATCTACCTGCGGAGCGCCAACAATACGCGCATTGTACGCAACTCCTGCGCAAGTGGGGTGACTATAATGCTTTTCACTACGGGACAAATACTCTTGTTAATCTTTGTTTTGTAAATATTGTCATGAAAGCAGATTTGTTATCTATAAAATGTGTATGCTAATTTTTGTGTTTTCGTTCATGTCAAATGTAACCTAAATAAAATTTAGTTACTAATTTCAAACTATGTACATATATTAAGTGAAATAAACAATTTGGGTAAAAATTTGATATTATCATTTCATTAAAAACGATACTTAGAAAGATAGGTCACGTTTTTGCGCTAATCGGGATTGAGGAAATATATAAGAAATACTACTTAAAAAAATATTTCTAAAAGCACTGAAAGAATTGTTACCGTAATAGTCAAAGGTATTCTGTGATAACTACAATGAGAATAATGAGCAAAAAATGCAAAGAAAACACATTTTTTTATTAATTTAATATAGGTCAGGTGCACACGCAACCCTTTCACGGCGTGGGAGTTTCGTTTTTTTGGCTCATCGCACTTTGTGCAACACACTTTTTTGCGCATCGACGAAGTGTTTGCGATAATTTGTTCCCACAATTCGTCGAGATCAGGGAAGTGATGACAGCGAGAGATGGTTCTATCGATATATTCCCGTTATGGATTGTGCAATAACGTATTGTAATACCGTTTAGTATTTGCGCAAGGTGCTTCTCTTATTGGGATATTGCAATCCGGTAGTTTTATTATCAAATTGAATAGATTTTAAGTAACGGGTTAATCCTGCTAACGCTTTTTTTTTCTATTCTTTTACTACATATTTTCGTAGGTGAATGTAAATTTGACTTTGAAATGCAAAATTAAGAAACTTCTACGATTCAAATTCTGATTTCAGTTTTGAATATAACGTACTTTAACAAAAAATATAATTTATTCCTAGATATATATGTATTTGAATTTAAATAATTGTGTACTAAATAAAGTATTGATAACTTAAATTTCTTAGATAAGTCCAGGCTCATATGCAACTAACGAAGCCAACTTTGACTGATGACGCGCGTGTTCACACTTAAATGATATACATATGTAGGTATATTTTTTAAATTATGAATACTGTACATAAATAAATAACTTTAGTTTACTATATAGATACTATAACAACATATATATCCCGAAGAACAAAGAAATAGCCTTATCTTCCGTTGGCACCAATAGTTAATCATTATTTATGTATTAGTAATTTTTTAATCCACCTTGTGGTCTCAAGGCTCCACCGTCATGTGGCGTAACATTCACCCTTTAATGATCGATAATGATGCAATCGTTATGAAGGTAGCACAAAGATCATTTGCGACGTCCGCCCCATCAAAGTAAAGGGTAGTCAAAACATGCTTGCTGAAAGAATAATGAGATTTCGCGGCGGGGGTGGACCGGATATGAAACATTTGCAGTAAACCTACTTCCTGTAGCGTGACATGCTAGCATTATTAATTTTCTTACTTCACCATTGAAGTTGTAAATAAGTATAAGTACTGCACCGATGGTGTAGGGGTTTAAGCGGTCATGTCGCCTCTCTCTACTGCCGTGTTGTGAGTTTGAACTCATTTGTTTTATTTATTTGATAGACCTAAAATGACTCTACTCTGCCTGATGGAAATCATGACCGGAATCCACGAATAGTGGTCACTATACTCATTGCGAATGCTGAAAATGCAATAATGCTGCATAGTGACCTACACTATTGGCGGCCTATTGAGACGCTTCTGCATTATTAGGCCTTCGGTCGGGTCACTGAAAGTATTGTCCTATGTGGAGTCAGTTGTAAACAGTGGCCACTTGTAACACTAGATATTATGAAACGGAGGTGTCAAAATCGATCGCTTATATAGATACATATAATAACTGCCTGCTATATAAATAATAATATTTCAGAAAACGAACAACTAGAGCTTGTGGTATGGATACTGATATAAACCTTTTTTGGCAAACATAAAAAAATACTCAAACTCCGAAACAAATATTTGCAGATAATACAAACATTTGATCCGACCAGTAAATCGAACCCAATATCTTAAACACAGCACACAAACGCAACTATTACTGAGGCGGTAACATTGAAGTGTGTGTATTTTTTAAGCAGCTAAGGCAGCAAACCAACAGAGGAATCATTTGGTGGTAAACGGGTACGGTTTTCTGTAAGACCGTGTTACCTACCGGACTATTCAAGCCGTGAGGATATTTCATCGCTCTCCTAAGTTTTAAGACAGTTGCTTCTTTAATTAAGAACTAGGTTTGGCTTGGTTCCGTTGCCAAATTTAATTACAATCGGTGCAGCTTTTAAGGCATGAAAGCGTAACAGACAGATAGACAGAATTACTTTTGAATTTATTATATGGGCTCAACAGATTTTCGTTGTATGCTTGTATTTATGAAGTTTTTGTTATTGGTCATTATTTGAATAACAAGTGAACATTTTATGCCCCTAAGGAAACTTAAATAGTAATATCTGAATGTATTTTGGTAATGTTTCTGTTGCTATGTAAATTTTTTTTAGTAAAAAATATCTAACTAAAATATTGAAGATAAGAATTACAATGAGTTTTCGATAGTTTTGCTTATAAGAGTAGATAAATCCATTAAATAGTGTTTTTTAATTGAAATTCAGTATATAGATAATTGATTCCAGAAAAGGGATCTGCTAAATCTTCTATGGCCACATATAAACTTCTACACGTAATATAGAGAGTTTGGCAAGTTTTTACTGGTGTCAAAGTTCAAACTCAGCGTGAGAACGCAACCGCGACTGCGCTACACTGAAACTCGCGGGGGAGTTTTTGTTCAGGAGGGTTCAACGACACTCTGTTCTACGCAAATGTTTCACGTTACTCCGGCTTCAGGGACACGTTCACTGACGATTTTTTTTGTTAAATACGAATATTTTACTACCAGTAAGCTAAAGGAAATTGCGAGTCTAATAACTTGAATTCCTTTAAAATGGTTGCGTTAGCGTTTAGTTTTTTTTGAGTTCATAGTGTCACAGAACAAGGCGAGTCAAATTCAGTACAATAAACTTTGGTGTATTTAATATGATTCTAAATTAGTTCCCTTATAGTTGTATGAGATTTGAAGATGTTAACAATTGACTTCGAATCAATTCGTAAATTTTAGAAGTACAGTACAGTAAGTGAAGTACACGGTGGTTTTAGTTTCCAAATAGTTTCTCAGATTAACGCTTTTCCCTGAAAAATTAATAACACAACGAAATTGAACTTTTCTTATTTAAGTATGATTATATAATTACTTTGACTCAAATTTTAAATCATCTCAGTAATAAGAACATTTGGGCTTTAAGGCCAAGCTTTTTTTAAAAATAAAATAAGTATAGATAAATTTGAATCAAACATTTAAATCTTAATACTTAAATCAAAGTTTAGTTTAACTTTAGCATTGTAACATTAGTAAATATATAGAAAAGTGAATAAAATACAAAGATTTTGTGTCAATAGTTTTAACACAAAAAATAAATCCCGTTAAACCGGTATTACAGCGATCTCTATTTCAAAATAAACTTATCGCGTTACGAACTCGGCGAGAGCAGATTTTCGTTTTTGTTATATGTTTTTGCACAAAATTCCTGCGATAAAAAACGATTAAAGTTCTTCCAGTCGCGACGGAAAGTAAACAATTCTTTTATGATAAAAATAAACTTTCGAACCTTTTTGGACTGTAAGAATTCGTGACGATGAATATGAGTTGCCAATTAATAAACTTATACTCTGTGGCTTGTGACAAGTTGAATATTGTTTTTTTTTTCAATCAGAAATTTGACTACCCTATCATTTTTAGTAAAAAATATATTTTGAAATTCATCGTTGTTTATTTTTCTTAAGTAAGTACTCTATTATTTACATAACAGACGTAACTTATACAAGTAGTTATAATTTTATATAATGCAAGAAAAGTATATTGTAGTAGTAGAGGAAGTATCGGTTCATCAAAATATGTGCAAAATAGTTTTCTTTGCATTTTTGGCAACATCGCAAAATCAATCATTGTCAAAAGCTAGCAACTTTTCACGTAAGCTTTTGATTGTAACACATAACGTTTCAAAGAAAAAATACTAAAGACGAACATCATTTGTAATCAGATACAAGATTTATGTTCCGGATCGACCCGATGTCTTGCAGAGTACA
This sequence comes from Spilarctia lutea, assembly GCA_916048165.1. Lineage (NCBI taxonomy): Eukaryota > Metazoa > Arthropoda > Insecta > Lepidoptera > Erebidae > Spilarctia > Spilarctia lutea. The sequence goes on along the minus strand of OU696475.1, from coordinate 10,893,863 downwards.
GTTATTCCCAGACCCGTCCCACGCTTTTGCACAATTTTAACATAAAAAAAAACATCAAGTTTAAAAGTTCGCCTACCTGCGCGTGTGGCTTGCAGAATTTTGATATCTTTTGTTAGAGATTTTTTGTATTAATTTGTGACAATTATATCGGTATATGACTTTTTACCTGCAATTTTTTGCCCTGGATTTCGGATTCCCTCGGATCTGACATTTTGCACCACCGTTTGTTTAGAAGATATCGCTGGATTTGGGTTAACTGTTAGACCTTATACAAAAACAAATGTTGACGGAGGTTTAAATTTCTTAAAGTTTAAAGTTTTTTATTAGATCTTGGTGAAAGGTTTCTCGTGTTACTACAGAGTTTGTAACATTTTTAAAAGAAATGCTCTAAAACTGTACCTACTACAGAATATATCGTACACGATGACGCCTTTAAATCTGAATACACCTTTGTCAAGCTCTAATCGATTAAGGATGATCTATTAAAAGAAAAACACCGAAGAAATCCAGGTAGGCTGGTGAGATTGCGTTTTAGTAAATAACTTAATGTTAAAAAACATGCTTTTTACTGCATGTGCCATTTAAAAGGCATGAACAAAAAATTATTTGTTAGGCAAAGAATGGCTGCCACGACCGCGGGAAGGGTTAGAACGTATGCAAGAGAGCAAAAAAATGATAAAATGCTGGTTCGCTATGAAGTGACGATGTTCAATATTGGTCACTGATAATTTTATTTCTCTTCTACCTATGTCAGAACATGCATAAGTAGTTTCAAAATGTAGATATATATGACAAACAGTTATAGATTCGTTAGTACGCTGAATCTATTTTTCTTTGTCAAACTATACAAAAATGATGAAGTTGTATTAAAACGATGCCATTTATTTTGCTATCAACAGATGATCCTTTTAAGTTCTTTAAACATAATTATAAACTTGTATAAAAAAATAATATGTCTGCATCTTTTACGACATCACTCATGATTCTCAGTGGGCAATCTAGAGCAACCCTACTACCTGAACCTACATTAACAAATTGCAGGCAATAATCAAAGTTTTTTTCTCGCGTGGAAACAAAGCGCAATAAAGGGGTATTTTTTATCCCACTTTCACAACATGTGTAATGTTCTTTCTGACCTACTTACCTACACACATCCTCTGCATTAAAGGGTTAAATGGAATATCCGCGTATTTGATCAGCAAAAAATCAGCCGAGAATTGTTTTTATGACGGAGAGATCTTTATTGTGAGTATCTTAAACTATGGCTCAAAATTATTAAAAGAGAATTCCTTTCAGATAATATTAAATACTTTTTGATGAAAGCCATATTCAGTACAGTCATTCAAGTTTGTACTTTAAATCGATATTTGCAGCTACAATTTCATAACAAAATTGTTATTATTTTATAAATATTAAGCGTAATTTAACTTTAAACTGAAAGTCTATAGAAAGATCATAACTAAAAAAAATAGTGATTGTTTTGAAAACCTTGAAAACTTAATCTTATTTTTGAATCTTTTTTTTTTGGTAAATAAAATAGCTTTTGGTAAAATAGAATAAAGTCTCGAAAACTTTTGCCTACTCAAGAAGCTTCATCAACTTTTTAAGAAGCCATTACCTATTTTTATACTATTTAGGGTAGGGGTAACATTGCAACGCTCTCAAAAAATTATAGCTGTATAGTTGACAAACTGACAGCTAATTGAAATACGCCCATGTGCAAGAAGTTTTTGTTCTGCGGCTAGGAGGGCTAATCTCGCGACAACCCTTACGTTTTTTTGCCATATATTATACGAGAGGGTTGCGTCTTTACTTGTTGGTATTCCTATAATTGTTTCAACATTTGTTAATGACATGCTACTTGGGTTATGCTAAAAATGGAAGGACCACTTTGGAATGTAAGTAGGTATAAAAGGATTTTTAAGAAAGATATTAGAAGTTATATATACATAAATAATTAAATGTTACTTTGTACATTTTCTAATAATCATACAATCTCGTTTCATCTATTTAATAGCAATAAATAAAATAATATTTGCATATTACATTACGTTTATGACATAAATACATTGGAAATTAATGCAAATCTTGATTTATACTGATACAGATTAAGAGATAAATTAAATAAATATGATATTTTAATGTTTGTTACACACACATATTTGATCGTTTTGAATTCAATTTTTAGTTTTTAACACACGAACATATCCTAAAAACACTTTTACTGCTATCGAAGTCTTTAATATTATTTCTCTGTTGTATAAACCTAAAAACTTAATGGTTTCATAATTTGATATAATATAATGTTAATTTTTTTTATTTTTATTTTTAAAGCCAACTCCTACATTAGGAATAAACATCCTGTGTCGTGGGGGACTTTACAAACGTACATGAAACGGACACAACGGACACAGACTCGGGACAACAATTCGTGAATCACACAAAGTGTTGTACCGCGTGGGATTTGAACCCAAGACACTTGGCGCAGTAGCAAGCGGCATGGCGACCGCTGAAACCACTCGGCCAACCGTGCAGTCATACAATCTTAATATTTTCTATAGTAATTAATTATAGTAGTTTGAGAGTAAAGATGTGTTTTATTTTTTTTATGCTCAATTTGGCGGGGCACTACATTACCTCTAGATTTCTTTCCATTTGATGTAGTAGGTAAGTCTTATTTATTAGACGTATAAATGTCCGTCGTTTTAAAACTTGACATAAACCGATGCAGACTTTCCACTTCATTAATTCAGATTTTGTTTGAAGTACAAGTGTGTAGTTTTTTAGCGAGATAATTAAGTGTAAGAGCAATCGATACGTTATTCTGCTCCCGTCTCCAGGGATCATTGTAGGGTCGAACACGTGTTTTAAAACGCTTAAACTGAGATATTTTACACAGGGAAGGGTTGGCGTATTGCTTTGCTAAACATAGCATACACCGCCCTGTCGCGTTTTAGAATATCATTAGAAATAATCCTTCCAATTCTTAATAGAATTCACCCCTCGCCTTTTGTTTTTATATGTATTTCCGGTTGGGGAATTGAGTGATCTTTGACGTTTTGACATACGCTATTGTTTAGAACAGCCGTAGAAAACCGCGTTCGCAGCGTTGTACCAAGGCCGCATAATACGGAAGAGGTATATCGCACTGAGCTGCGTCATCCACGACGAATGTATATAACTCGTTATGTAAACATTATTATATACATTGAACCTTAATTCTACCAATGAGATTTGATAACACAATGTATAAATATATATATTTATACTATATGCATCATTTCAGATAACGTTTAGAATATATAAGGACCGGTTGGTATTTGTGTATATATTCGCGATATCGGCACGACTCGATACAGAGTTTGCACGCGACAGAACGTCCTCCGATTGGCTGGCTGTGCGGGAGGGCGATCCTCCTTCCTCTCGTCTGATGTGATTCGCGAACTACTACATACAGAGCTATAACAAATCGGCTCGCGTCCTGCGAAAATACCTACAAACCCACACATGTGTAAATGGTTGTACAGTTTAATGTTTTATTTTGTCGTTTGTTTGTGTGCTTTGTTTTAACGTATATAGAAGAGATATCAGGCGAGCATAACAATCAATATAATAAGGAGTTCTTTATTATTATTCGGCGGCGTGATTTTGGTTCAACTTCACACATTTGTTGGAGGTACAATCTGATACTTACTTTTAAATTTAAATGCGATTTCAATCATTAATTACTGTAAATGAAATAGTAGATAATAATAGTAATTATTGATTGAACCTACCTACCATAACTTTCAATATGCCGAATTTCAGTTGGAATCATTTAGTTTACTACCTTTTTTAAAAAAAATTGCATGCCGTTAAGGTAGACCAAAGAGGACATGTACATATAAACCTGTAACACAATGATACCCTTTGATCAGCAAATAAATTATTATTATTATTATTTAACGGAATATGATACAGAATACAACTGAGTAGGTACTGTTACAAAATAAAATCATAAAATTCTTTTCAAATCTTCCTGCGAATAAACTACGAGAAAAATAAAGTACCGTTGTTTACGTCAAATGAATTTTAAGATGGACTCAATATGAAAAACACAAAAGACAATACGCACATGTCTTCACAACTCCGTCACACAAAATGCAATCTCCAATCAGTGTTTACAAGTTTTCCATTTATGAATATGTAAATATCGCGGCATCCATCCGGTTTTACTGCGATTCCATTGTGCTATTAAATATTTACGAGGAACGTTATATGATCGATGGATTCACACGGATTTTAGTTGAAACCAGTCTTTGCACAATTGCTCAACGGCATCAGAGGTGAGAGGTCAGTGCGTTCCGACTGCACTTCGCTGAGGTGGAGTGGTCAGTAGGACGGTAGGACACGTATGCAGTTTGCCTATTGTTGTAACACATGTACGAGTATTTTGAATAAAAAGACTATTAACAAAAGTCTACGTACGTAAATTATGTCATGGCCTAGACACAATAAAATGTTAGTTACAATGTGAAGTACAAATCGTTAGCTTAGTACCTAGATCATAGATGTCAAGGTATAGGTTAGTTCAGTTTATATCTCCTATTATATATATATATATATTTTTATGGAATAGAGGGCAAACGAGAAGGCGTATCGCCTGATGGTAAGCGAATACCACCGCCCATGGACACCTGCAACACTAGAGGCGTCACAAGTGCGTTACGGACCTTTGGGGGATGCGGAGTGGGATGGGGGGACCCGACCCCACTCCGCATCCATATGGGACTCCGATATCCTTACTCACTCGGTGAAACACAGTGCAAGCGCTGTTTCACACTGGTTTTCTGTGAGGTCGGGCCCGCCCATTCATGCCGAAGCGTGGTTCGCCCACGGATAAGAAATATTTAGATATAAGTATGTTTATTATCATCCTATTTAAATAATGATGACCTATTATACATATACATATATATATTATTTGACTGCCTCTGTGGCGCAGTGGTAGCGTATGCGACTGCTGTTCTTGAGGTCTCGGGTTCGATTCCCGGGTCGGACCAAATGTTTGTATGATCTACAAATATTTGTTTCGAAGTTTGGATGTTTTCTATGTATAATATGTATTTACAAAAAAAAGGTATGTATGTATTTATATCAGTTGTCTAGTACCCATAACATAAGCTCGGCTTAGCTTGGGACTAGACGGCGTTGTGTGTAAGATGTCCGAAATATTTATTATTTTATTATTATACCTAAGTTTTTTTTTATTAAAAATCGAATAATATAATTAATCACAATTCTAACGGTCGAGGATACCTGTGAGAAAAAGTATTAGAAGCGGTCAGTGCGAAACTGCCCACTGTGCTAATGATTGACTTAACAAAACGTCATACAATGTGCAAGGGCTATGAGCACAATAGTGGGACAAAACAGAACAAAAACAATTTTGCACAATGGTCGATATTAATTACCCCTAAGGACGTTCATAAAAGATGGGGTTTAATAAGCTTAAAGTAAATAAAAGAGCCGTAAAGACTGACCGCTGTCAACTGACCAAGCTGTGTTATACTAAACTGTGAAATTTGATGTGACGTTTATTATAGATGTCTATAAGAATAGCTGGGTTATCGCTTAGCGAAGCATAGAGTTTACAGACCAAATATTATTTAAATATAAATAGATTAATACGAAATTATTTTTGCATGACACAACATTAATTTGCCACTGCACAAGGTTTGCTGATGTTTCCTAAAATTATATTTTTATACATAACTAGCGACCCGCCCCGGCTTCGCACGGGTGCAATGCTGATACTAAATTAAATACACTACAGAAAAACTATGAACGTTGTATATAAAAACATAGCGGCCCGCTCCGACTTTCCACGGGCATAAAATAGAAACCTCTAAAACTAGCAATGTTGCCTTAGTATATGATGCATGTATTATACATATAAACCTTCCTCTTGAATCACTCTATCTATTGGAAAAAACCGCATCAAAATCCGTTGCGTAGTTTTAAAGATTTAAGCGCACATAGGGATATAGGGACAGAAAAGGCGACTTTGTTTTATACTATGTAGTGATTAAAATCAACAAGGATAACTGCCGGAACTACGGCCACTCGAGTTTAACCCAGCTTTTGTTTACGTTTTTTTTTATTAGATCATTATAGAATTGGCATTGGTATAAGTATGCAATTGTAAATAGAAAGATTCTCACCAAAATTACTAAATATTTATAAGAATTAATAAATAATAACTTATAGTTGCGATTTTTTAATCACTGCCTCGGTGGCGCAGTGGTGGTGAATGCGACTGCTGTGCTAGTGGTCTCGGGTTCAAATCCTGGGTCGGACCAAGTGTTTGTGTGATCTACAAATATTTGTTTCGGAGTTTGGGTGTTTTCTATGTATGTTATGTATGAATATACAAAAAAAAAGTATATATGTATTTATATCAGTTGTCTAGTACTCATAACACAAGCTCTGCTTAGCTTGGGACTAGATGGCGTTGTGTTAGATGTCCGAAATATTTATTATATTTTTTATTTATTATTTGTATTTAATTACATCTTTTAAAAGGAGTTACAGTTACAAAATACTTTTACATGGGAACCACTTTTATCATAACTTTAAAAAAAATCTATTACATATTTTTTAAATGTTATTATAAGTTAAAACTTTGTAACAAATACTCAATATCAAGGCTATGTGAACTTGCTAATCGAAAAGATTGGCGGACCTTCTTAGGGACGCACCGGTCAAGCGTGGGTCAGAGGTGACGAACGGACAGCCGGACCCGGTTTTACATCAACGAACCATTCCATCCCTCCATTATTTTTTCAATTATTATTTATAAACTACTACATTTACTTATAATTTTCTTTGTAAATTTAAAAAAGTAACTATTCGCACGTTAAAATTCTCAGCAATGAGGTACACAGACGAAACTCATTGTTACTTTTGTTCGGTATTTTTGGGTCGCTAAAGTTCGTTTATCGCGCATACCATAGTTAGTTTTTTTTTAAATGTGTGTTACTTACTGATAGCACACTAATAACATTATTTGCGAATGATAACGCACGTGCAAAAAAAAAAAACAAAAAAAAATAATTGTTCCGCTCTCACAATGACTTTGGCTACAGGTGAAGGGTAAGGTGGGCATTGTCCATTCATTTGAAGGGTTTGCGAGCTCACACTCCCTCGAACATAGAATTTGCCATCCGTTGGTCACCTCTGACCGCTGACCTCATGGGACTGAGAACTTGAACTCAATCCTTGTACTGACATTGAACTTCGCAAATGTGATTTATTTCACATTTCATTAAAACAATATAGAATTCGTTGACTCGTCAAATTTATTACGCAATTTTTCAATACTCACGCTTTTGCGGAATAAACAAAGATTTTATTCATAATAACGATAACATTGTTGGCCGAGAACAAATACGTGTGAATAAGAGTATTGAAGGCACGCATGATTTTTACCGAGTTCGGTATTAAGGTTTAGTAATGGAATAGAAAGAGATAAAAGTATATTTCGGTTTATTTCTTTGGCAAACAATCACATTACCTGCTATTGTTAGCGACCAGTAAGTAGCTAACATTTTTTTCCGTAACCATAAATACCATTTAATTGTTTTATCAAAGGCGTGTCATTTGGTTTCTGGAAGGAGGGACTTAAAGATTCGCAAATAGAAAGAAATAAGTGTCCATGGTCGGCGGTAAACATCATTTACCATCTGAGGTCTGCTCATTAATGTATACCACAACAAAGTACAACCAAGAATTTTATTCGTAACCATTTACCAGAACTGACTAATTTGCCGTGTGCCTACAGTATTTAAAAAAATGCCTAACAATTTTAACAATTCTAGACCCAATACTTCATTCGTGCGTGAGTTTTACTTAACACAAACATTTTAATTCATTAATTATGCATCTAGATTATATAGACGGCCACATTTACTTATTACAATCACGAACCTTAAAGTTGGTTAGTAAAAAAACTTAACAAGATGTGGTTGGTCACGGTCAAATAATTTTATTCGCAACCCCTTGGTTGGTCTTTAGCCGTTGGTCACCTCTGATCACTGACCTCATGGGATTTTCTACTTGTCGTTGGTACCTTACGCGACGATAACTGGCTTTGACATTGAACTTAGCAATATATTTCATGTTTTGATAAATTGTCACGTACGAATTCTGTGATGTGCCTAAACAGCTGTGCCGTTTTAGAGTTTAATATTGTAATTTCCTGTTAGTCTGTAGTAATTCTTATAAAGACGATAAGAAACAAATTCCATTTCATGCCAAAATAACTAAAATACGCATATTTTAGTTGACTTTCTTAACACTGGCATTATTTAATCTGACTTTTATTACCTACATACCTATAGGTTATTAATTTTTAGTTTTAATTCAATAAAGTTTTTTAATTATACATAAAGAGTTATACCATAGACATTCGTAAACACCTCATTTTAAACAGTATTTTACCCGGCTTAGCCATCATTACGCTTTTACAAATAAGGACAAAAAGAAATGGCGTAATTTCTGTTTTTTTTTCCTTGGCAATCTTTAATTAACATACGAATTATTTTCTTTACCATGCGATTTTTTCTGTAAGTATAAAATGATTTAATAACACAAATAAATAGCATTTAGTATTTAAATTTGGAATGGTCAGCATTTTTTAACAATTTCTCACTGGACACTATACAAAAAACCTGCGATTATCCCAATATGAATAAATAACTATTATAGTCTATGTCTTTGTTATTGAAATTAGAAACGGTCTGTCCAACTTACATCTCAGTGAATGCAATTGCGAAAGGGTGCGCACTGGTCGTTGGTCACCTCTGACCCGCCAACGACTTGCAAGGATCCCTCTATATTAAAAAAGATACAACTTTTATTACCATTCAACTTTTTTTAGATAAGTTGTTCAAGATTTAAATTTGGAATGATTTCTTTTTTTGGCAACCGAAGCACCTCAGTTAGGCATAAGGACGCAAGAGTAAAGAAGCAAAATAAAAAGCTTAGAAATAAGGGGTTTAAGTAAATTAAAAACACACATATTGATAATGGTAAAAATCCGTTTAATCACTTACACTACTACATACTCAGTGACAGTTACATAATTGTTTAAATTTATGTTTAACCTTAACATTATATATTTAATAATGCAGTCGAAGTCATAGTAAAAACGCAACATATTAATAATACGAGTATATGTTGTGTGTTTAAAAACAATCGATAGATCGATATACAGCAAAATATCACACAATTATTTGCATAAATTTAATTAATAAAACAAAACGTAAATCGATTAATGAAATTCGCAATTTATAAGCAGGTGAACATGTTAATAGAGTTTTGCAACACACAACAATGAGGTTCATTGATCGACACTTTGTGTACGGCAACAAAGGCCAGCCAGACTGTTGCCAGCATACTAAATTTTGAAATTGACAACTCATATAAAATTAAAAAATACAAATATTTATTTATATTTCTAAAATGTACTCACATACCAGACCAAAAAAAAGATGAGTTACAAAATATGCAAATCGGCAGTCTTATCGGTCACGGCGATCTTTTCCAGACAAACTTAACACGTATTTTCGGTATCTAAAGTTTTTTTAATAGTTTACATACAATTATATTTTTCTACATCGAATTGTAAGAAACTTTAGACATTCTTACACATATATAGGTAGACTCTTCCTTCCTGTACCGAGAATCCGTCAAAATCTGGAACTCACTATCAGCGCATGTGTTTCCCTCCCAGTAAGATCCTGGGTCCTTCAAGCGGGACGTGAAAACATCTCACTAGGCGTCAATTCGATATTATCTGCATTCGCAATGAGCACCGTGACCACCATACTTAGATTGTATTCATTATTAACTTATATCTTAAAAAAAAACGGATTCTATTCGTGTTTCTTTATTCACTAAAGTGTCAATGTTATTTGTAACAGAGACCAGTCACAAATAACATTTTGAAATATTTCTCAAAGTTCAATGCCATTTAAAATACTCGTAATAGCGGTAAAGGATTGACAACGATTGTGGTACCTGTTTTGCAGCTATTGGTATAATTCATAAATGAATACTACGACAATTATGGACTACAATCTACAGTTCAAAACGTATACCTACACTTTGATATAGTAATTTTTGTACAACTGTACACATTAGAGATGCCCGATATTCCTTATGTAGACGATGATGACTGAAAACTATCCGAAACAAATTCACTTTCTTTGTATTAATTAGAATATTATAATTTCGGGATAGAAACAGATGATCAGAAACAAACAGGGTTGGGTTTCTAAAATTAAGACATTTATATTTAGTCCTTCAATTTGTACCGTATTTATAAATGAATGTGTAATGTAACACGTGATCAATTAATCGGGCCTGTCGCTAGGAATAGAGTCAAGTTGCAGGTCTTCATGCACACATACATACAGGACAGCCGGAACTGTGCTTTCTTTTTATATTATTTTACGGACACACAGATGATACAGAGCTGAAAATATTTAGAACTGGCATGTTCTACTTGTTCTACATTTTTTTATTGGTAACATTTTGCCTCTTGCTTTGATGTATCTCATGGCAGGAATTTTAGAACGCCGGAAAAGTGTAAACAATTTGATTTGACCAATAAAAGGTGCTAAATTCGGCTGACTAATTATTATTTATCAATGTAAAAGCATAAGTCTGTATAGTTCGCAAATATTTGTTTCGTTGTTTGGGTGTTTTCTATGTACAATGTGTACGCATTTACAAAATAAGAATGTAGGTATTCTATCAGACAATCTGGTGTTCATATTACAAGCTTTGCTAAGTTTGTAACTAGATGGCGTTGTGTGTCTTATGTCCGAAATATTTATTATTATTTATTTACAATGTTAAATGTTAGGTACTTTCTTTTTTAAGACTTTCTCAGAAAATATTAGCAATAACAATGTTTTACAGTGGGAGTATTCGGGAATAATAAAATAGTAACATGAATTATTGATAATAAGAATTAGCCGACTACAGCCTTCTGTAAACGAATAAAACAAAATGGATAATCTAGGAATAAAATGTGGAAGACATGAAATGGGGACCGTCTTTCGAAAAAACAAAAAACGATCTCTTTAAAAAATATCATAATTCAAGAAGTAATTTTGTTTACATATTTGAAAGCACGATGACAGGTTTGATAAGTTTCCTTTATTGTCCGCATAGTGTCGCTTTTGTCAATTTAGTGCTACCACCTATAGTTCCTGCACGTTCGCTATATTCGTGGGAAAGCCACAAAATTAATAAATGTATATAAGCAAATGGAGCCGTAGTGAGTATAGCTTACATATGAGTTTTAAGTTTTACACTGGGAGTATTCGAGAATAATGAAATATTAACATGAATTTGTTCCTACAACCAACAGTTGACTGCACGGTTGGCCGAGTGGTTTCAGCGGTCGCCATGCCGCTTGCTACTGCGCCAAAAGTGTCTTGGGTTCAAATCCCACGCGGTGCAACACTTTGTGTGATCCACGAATTGTTGTCCCGAGTCTGGATGTTCTTTGTGTCCGTTTCATGTATGTTTGTAAAGTCCCCCACGACACAGGATGTTTATTCCTGATGTGGGAGTTGTTCTTTTTTTAAAATAGTTGAATAAATTATTGTTGATTATAAAAAATAGCCGAATATAGCCGTCTTTAATCAAGTAATAAAAAAATGGATTGTTAAGTCAAGCGCAGATTGGGAGTATGTATCTTATCAAATACTATTTCATTATTGATTGGCGACCTCAGGTTAATAGCGTAAGCCAGAAAGTAACTGGAAATCTGCGAACATTATTTCGTCTTAAAAACTTCTTGCCCTCTAAAACTAAAATCACGTTTATTCCTATAATCGACTATGGTGATGTGTGTTACTTCGACCTGAATGCAGACCTCCTTAACAAGCTTGACCGTCTTCTTATTAACTACATTCGATATATTTTTCATCTTCGGGAGTATGACCATGTGTCTTTGCGTTCTCAGTTAAAATGGTTACCTATTCGCCTACGGCGCAATCAGAGAGCACTTATCACCCCATTTTCATTTCTCAACTCGCCATCCTTACCTACCTACCTTGCTCCGTATATCCAGTACCTGTGCTCTAATCATGAAAGAAATCTTCGCTCAGTTAATAATCTGCTTCTCTTATGTTCCTCTCATAACTGCGACTTCGTGACCAGTTCGTTCTTTATTCAGGCAGTACTCTGGAATGCACTCCCGTAAACCTTACGTTTCTACTATTCATAGTGATTAAATATAATATTTTTGTATAAGTCAATACCTATGTATATATTTATATATGTATGTATGTTGTAAACTATGTACATTTTAACTGACTTCATAAATATGTAACCTCTGTGCACCTACCATATAAGATTTCTGCACCACCCGAAGGTTGACTGGAAGAGAATGCCCTGGGCATTAAGTCCGCCGATTTACAAATTTAGTGCATAAAGTTAATAAATAAATTACCTAGTAAGGTTAAATATTTACAAAATTTTCTAATATACAATTTTCATTACTATTCTAATTATTACAAATTTGTATACTCTTAATTTAGTAATAACTTAATGGTAGGTACTTAGGTTTATATTAGCATAGCTCACATATGAGTTTTAAGATTTAGAATCTATCGTTTCTCGTACAGGTGAAAGAATTTTTATCTTTTTACCTAAAACATACCGCAAACTCTTTTTGTCTATAATACATATAAATATACAAATAAAACTAGAGTGTCTATTTGTAATATTAAAATAACTGCTTTTTACTAAATGCATATGTAAATATACGGTACATTTACCAAAATAACATTTATTTCAATTTTTGTCTGTCTGTCTGTTTGTTCCGGTTAATCTTTGAAACGGCTAAACCGATTTTGACGGAACTTTCACTGATAGGTAGCTGATGATATAAGGAGTAACTTAAACTAGTTCAGCTAGTTTGTTATATAACTGGTTAAGCGGAAACTTTGTACACCTTTTTTACAAGAAATATGTGAATGGAGGGACATGACTTTTGGCACAATTAAAGTTAATATGGAGAAGTATGCAGAAAGTTAAAATAAAATGGCCGAATATCGACCACTGGGCGACCTCTATTATCTAAAGATAGCTCATAAACTAGTAATACTTACATAATTTAAAAGGCTTTTGCGACCTTAAAGTATTGATCAGTAGTTTGTTTTGTCTCAAGGTTTTTACCTGAGCCTTCTCCATTGATTATAAACTCTATGCAAGCAAATACAATCTTATATTTATTTAATAAGCCTCATCGTACACATGTCGCGCATGCGTACACCCCACGTGGGAAGTAGGAAGCACCTATCCTTTTATTGGGGGCTGTAATTAAGGAAACTTGCTCTGTAATTACAGGGGCGATTGCTAAATATAATTGAACTCTTTTCTTTTTGATTTTATAAAAGTTCGTTCGTTCGCTTAGGGGAGGTGGATGAGTCGATTCTTAATATACATACGATTATATTTACCGCGGATAACATCCTACTAATATTATAAAGGCGAAAGTTTGTAAGTATGGATGTATGTATGTATGGATGTTTGTTACTCTTTCACGTAAAAACTACTGAATGGATTTGAATGAAACTTTACCACAATATAGCTTATACATCAGAATAACACATAGGCTACTATTTATAAAGATATAGCTTCGCCTCGGGGCGTTGCCCGCAGTTATCATCGTACCGCGGGTAGCACCGCGGGGTTCAGCTAGTTGATAATAAATTGAAAGGCTTATGGTTTTTGTTCCCTTCACAGGAGCGTAGGTACACGAGAATAAATGTTTATTTACAGAGATTAATAATAAAGAAAAATATTAGTAACTTAAGTAAAAAGAAACCAGAGTTTATTAGTATTTTGTCTTTCACGTTACGTGTGTATTAATTGTGGTATCGGTTCGAGTACGAAGTCCTTCTAAACATAATTATTGCAATTTCAGCATAATACCGATTAAAATTATTATTACAGATAATAATGATTACCGACATCAACAATATTAACACTTTTACTATTAATCCATTCATTGTTAATCTTAATACTATAATACGAATGTAAATTTATTTTTTGTTACCTTTTGACATCAACTTAGCCCATTTGATTTCCAACGAGAAAAAAAACAGTGAATTGATTGTAATTTAATTGATATGTCATTATGATATGAAATCCATATGTATAATATATTTATGATTGCCCTGTTAGTTTAGTGGTTTGTAATCCTAAGTGATAACTTAAAGGCCGTGAGTTTGATTATCACCTAGGGCAAATAATTGTGTGTGATTCTTAGCGTTGTTCCCGGTCGCTTCCAAAGCTAACACCTTAGAGCCCGGGGTTCACTTTCTTGCTTTTTCTTCTCTACTTTCTGCACATTGATTTAACAAGCCCTAGAACCCCACACTTGAATCCGCTGTGTTGTGAGGCTCAGTCTCTTTCATCACAAACAATGTAAGTCTGAATGTTTAAGTGTATATAGTTAGAAGTGTACGTGTGTGCTCACTGCTGGTATCTATGTGTGTGTGTGTGTGTGTGTGTGTGTGTGTGTGTGTGTGTGTGTGTCTGTGTGTGTGTGTGCGTGCGTGCGTGCCTGCGTGCGTGCGTGCGTGAGTGTTTGTGTGTGAGTGTGTGTGTGTGTGTGTGTTTGTGTGTGTGTGTGTGTGTGTGTTTGTGTGTGTGTGTGTGTGTGTGTGTGTGTGTGTGTATATATATATATATGTATGTGTATGTAAGCAAGAATGTCATCCTTCATGACGTGAAGCCAGCACTTCTTGGGTCTACCCCTCCTATTGGAACGCAGCGGATATGTTCTGAGTCAAGTTGTAATTCATCTATATCTAATACTAGCTGACCCACGCCACCTCGTTTACGTCTATTATTGCCCGTAATGTAATATTTTCCTCCGGTTTTGTAACAATCTTCATATTATTATAATCTCCTATTAGTCTTAGCGTGATAATATACAGCCTATAGCCTGCCTCAATAAATGGACTGTTACATAATAATTATTACGCTATTCGTAAGCTTTGATTGCAATAGTTATTTATATTTTAATTATTGTTATTTCAATAGTTGAAACAATGCACTCTCGTATCAGTCCTTTGTCAACCTAATTTCATTTATTTGTATTGTTATCAATGTTTGAGTGAACACTTCAATTAGCGATTTGGCTCAGTAGCGACAATTTGCATTGAACGATTGCGCTATCACTGTTCTACAAACACAAACTAATAGGAAATTTATTGTCGTAGGCCTAACTCGTCCAATTAAATAAACCTACAAATGGTTAGTTAGTTGTTGATAAAATTAACTTCGTAGTGACATGTTTATAGGCTCCAAAAATTATGCTTTAATTTTGTTTTACGTATGCTGGAAGGAAGCATGCATATTTAATAATTGTGTGAAATAATAGTAATAAATAAATATTTCGGACATCTAACATACCGTCATCTAGTTCCAAGCTAAGCAGAGCTTGTGTTATGAATACTAGACAACTGATATAAATACTATTATATACTAATTTATTTTTACCGTAAGAGAGCCACGCTTCGGCATACATGGGGCGGAGTGATACCATGGCCTCACAGAAAACCGGTGTGAAACAGCGCTTGAGCTGTGTTTCACCGAGTGAGTGAGGATACCGGAGGCCCATATCCCAACCCTTCCCCCATCCCTCTCCCCATCCCCCAAAGATCGGCAACGCACCTTTTTTTTGTAAATACATACATTTTATATATAGAAAATACCCAAACTCCGAAACAAATCTTTGAAATACTTGTAATATTATTCATGATATCTGAGACGATGATATTTTATTTTGTTTTTGTTTCAACTGATCGTCTTTTGCGATATTTCTTTTTCTTCTTTAAAAAATCTTAATTAGATAAGAACTCTTTAATTTCTCCATACTTTCATTTTTTGTTTTCGTGTGACTAGTATTTATTATTAGACCTCTAAAAGATGAATTTATTATATACTAGCTGACCGACGCAACCTCGTTTGCGTCTTTTATTGCCCGTAGCGAAAAATTTTCCCCCGTATAGGGTTGATTTTTTACACCTTGTGTCCGAAAAACCCCAATATCTTACGGAACCCTATTTTTTTCCAAAATAAAATATAGCCTATGTTACTCGTGGATAATGTAGCCTTCGAGTGGTGAAAGAATTTTTAAAATCGGTCCAATAGTTTTAGAGCCTATTCATTACAAACAAACATACAAACAAAGTTTTCCTCTTTATAATATTAGTATACAAATATATATATAAAATATACACAAAACACCATGATTAAGAAAGCTTTTATTTTCCAAATAACCATTCCAACCGGTATCCTAACCAGTATTTCAATATTATGTAAACGAACAAAAAACATAAAATGTTCACTTTAAATTTCTTCTACGTCATGAGTCGCTCCTCGAAGGTAACTCGAGAGTTAAAACATACCTACTTAGTGACTTCTGGAGTCTTGATGTGAAGAAAGAACGGTCGATAAATTAGCCAGCACGTGGTTCTGTATTTGTTTACTTAATATATTTTTAGCCATACATCATCTCTCACAGATCAGAGTTCTATATAGAGGCTAAGGTCCGACAAATACGTATGTGTTAAATGATAATTTCTATAAATGTACATTTTGCGGAGTACAAATTTAGTACTATACTAATATAACAGAAATCAATACCTTTAAATAGATAGTACAGTTCGCTTAGCAATTATACATTCGCAATAGATATTGCAATCGAATACAGTTGAGAAATAATTGCCGGTTTATGGGCCTGATAATTAATAGGCAAGATTTCGCAGACAAAGACAATTGTCAAAGTACCGTACACATTCGTTCTTGGTAATCTATTATCAATATTTATTTAAACATTCACATATTGATCTAATTACTGTAATCATCACTTGTATTCTGACCTCTTTTGTTTGTTAATTTATTACTAAGATAATGTTTTCTTACGTGTTAAACTTCGCTAGAAGAATTGAATATCTGCATAGTCACCGTCACGGTAGGTAAGTAGATACCGATATAAATACAAGATATATTATATTGTATAGTGCATTGATGTGTTTACATATTACTGAAATACCTACGAGGGAAAAATAGAAGAGTATATGAAGCTAGGTTATTTCAATCAAGTGCACTGATCTTTACACTAAATACACCATCATTATCTGCTAACCAAACAATTTATGTGCAATATACCTCATATAATATTATGAAATGCTCGTAGGTATTGTGAAGGGAATTACTTAAGTAAATAAAATAATAAATTATAACGCGAAATAGGTACAGGATTTTCAATACAATAAAACAAGATAGTGTTTTGTCTGTAGAGTAGAGCAGTTTTAGGTGGTTTATACTTCAGAGTGTTTCAATCAGCTGACCATGACGATGTCAATATTCCACGTGCACCCACCTTCTTTACGACAGCCTCGATACACTCGACTGTATTTTAAAATAGTGGAAATATCTATTATAGATATATGTGTAAAGATGAAATTCATAGAAAACTCCGATTTGCGGTACCTATAAGTAGATACAATATTTCAGTGACCTCGTGCCAAAATATGAGTTTTCCGTGATGTGATTATACTATGAAACCATACATTTAGGTATTAATATTTTGTAATCGATAAAAATATACTTTTATGAAAATGTAGATTTTGCGAATTAGTGCTTTGCACGTACTGTGGCATCTGTCAATATGCGAATCGTTGTTGTTGCTTCCTTCCAGTGCAATGCATCTATTAAAACATGAAAGTATTTACAAGTTTATAATATTTATTTATAAAACACTTTCCAAAACAAAATCCAAGTGTTACATCACGTACATATAGCTTCATAGCTATTCAGGAAGCGTCGACGTCACTTGGATCGTCGCAAGCGCATCTACACACGGCGTGTTGAGGCAGGCCGAGCTCGCCCCGCGCCCCCCTACTAGTTCCTCTCACGCGCAGACATAATTGTAGGGACAGCAAATTAGTTATTAAGGAAAATATTTGGGCTTTTTCCGTTGTTTTGTTAATTTTGGTTGATATGTTAGCTATTCTCCTACGAAATATATTGCATGTGAGCATCATATTTAAACTTATTTATCGCTGTTTAATGCTCGCAGTTACGATGATCACCGGCAAATATTAACGCATACTGAACATACTAAAAACTTCAGAATTGTTGTATATTTTGTAATACTAATCTGTACTTACGTGTGTACTTTGAGGATTCACGACTTTTTGAATCCATTTTTTACTAAAAGATAAAGCACTTTTCACTCTATCCAAGTATGAATAACTTCCCAATTTTTTGATGGAAGAAGGTTCTGCAAGATTGGTGTATGCATCTTTTAACTTTGAATCGTTAACTTCAAGAATTGAAAAATAATAAGTATAGAAATAAAACTGATAATTTTAAAGAATAATTCATTGGCCGACAGTACCATTACATAGCAGTTAGTGTGGATTTACGAGTACATAGTAAGTAACGGGAAGCATTGCGCGGGTTGCGTTTGCGCCGCCACGGTGCAGCCAATCCAACATAACAACGCGAGGCTCTGATGCAATCCTCTCATTCAGTGTTAGATACTTGATTTGATTGAGAACAATTGTGATAAGTATCTGTTTAGCGATTGTTATAAGTGCAGAGTCAATTTGAAATGATGAATCACCAAAGAATGAACGACTTTATTACGTCTTTACTTCAGTTGTCAAACACAAAGGTTTTTAGAATTATGATGACTTGTGAAATTAATTTGAAGTTGGTTTCATTTTTTTTACCTGGAAAATGTATTTGTCTGCAATCAAAAAAAGACTATCAATAGTAGCACATTAGTGGAAAGTCTCAAGATTGTCTAAGACATCAAGACCTGCTTTTGCCCTTTTGCAATTTTTTTTGAAGTCGGTGCAATTAGTTTTCTTCTCATGTAATTTGATAATCTGATTTAAAGTTAAGAACACAACATAAAAATTCTTTGAATATTTTTATTGAGCTAGATTTTCGTAAAATTCTTAGAAGCTATATGTGTAAGGCTATGCAATTATTCTACAATGCTTCATCGTAGCAGTGATCAAAATTAATTTCAAGTTTTCTCTACAGTTAAAGTAAAACTTCTAAGTAAAACAGTCTGTAGTGTAAAGAGGTCATTGTTACCTTATCAATTAGGTTACTAACTGCATTTAATTAACATTTTGCAAATGACAGAAAAAGTAAATATTTGTGCCATTATACTTATGGCTACAAACGACGAACAACTACAATTTATACTTGCCAAAATACTCGTATGTACTTCTCTATTTGTTTTTATATTTTAGTTCTATTGTAACTTCAATTTGTAAGTTGTTAATGTCCAAAGACAGTCCTATGTAACCGAATGTCCGTAACACAAACATCCCGAAAGCAAGTGACTAAACACTCGAATCCGGTCCGCAGTAACACTGGTTAGCAAGTTTCGGCAGGGCCATTGGGGAAAGGACCAAAGTCACGGGGGGAGAGGGACTAAAGTGCAATGTCCTCGCCAACAAACGTCTTGATCTCTCCTTGCGTCCAGAAAATTCTTCGCTTAAAACAAGAATATTTGAATGATTACTGACTATTATGTAGCACTTTATACAAAATGGAATAATTAAATTGTCGAAATGTGTGTATTACTGTTTTGTTAGTTATTAATTTTGATCAATTAAGTACTTGACAAAACGAAGCGTATCTATAGCAGTGGTGATTAAAATAGAATTATATGACAAACAAATTCATCCTCTAACCTAAAAATTTGTATAAAATCGATCAACATTTTTATTCTCATAAATTGTTGAATACTTATTTCAGCAGTTTATGAGAATAAAAATGTTGATCGAAAAATATGGATTCTCGTAGTTCTAAGAAATGTGTATTTTTTATAACGAGGGATCGACGGAAAAGAATAGTAAATTGGCCAAATTGAAGAGAAAGTGTATTAATTAGAGACATGTGGTGTCCCCAACGTTGTGGTGTCGATGACTTACTAAACCTTTAGGGAAGCTGAAGCCATAACAGTGGCCGGTATATGAGGGTGAATCCTGTTATTGTTTGTATAGTTACACCAGTAATTTGTCTATAACGTGTTCCGGTACATGGTCGCTTTGAACCTACCTCTTCTAGTTTTACTGTGCTGAAGAAATCTGACGCCATTTTACCTAGCTATGTCATAACCATTTGCAAAGTCATTTCGGTGTTATTACTAATGTCATTTAAAATCAATCATAAAACATATGTGGTTTTGATTATGATGTAGGTAGCATTAGAAGATCAGTCATATTATCTATCTGTTGTTTTACGTCTAATTCTCGATTCTCGATATCAAAGTCATAACAGTACCTAATCTAAAATAACCTTTAGTTACGGGTGATAGAACCACTAACTCAGTAATATCACAGAATGTATACAATATAATAAACAGCTGTTTTAATATTTATCGTAAATTACAGGTACTCACTGAGCACCTTGCGGTTTTATCTCGCAACGTTTAATAGAGTATTCGCAATTAAGAATCGATTAATATATTGTCGGGTCACGTTCACCAACATACGTAGGTATCGATAAAAACTTATTTAACAAGTTTGTTTATCTTTTGCAATAAATGAACGTTTTCATCAATGAGTTTATTCTAACAAATTTTTTTACATGCAATAATATAAATTTTATTATTTCTGCCTCCTGATAGACAATCAATGGAATTAACAGGTTTTATAATATTTGACTAATTTAAATTTAGAAGAGTCATTTACAAAAACACAACACCATCTAGTCCCCAGCTAAGCAGAGCTAAAAGTAAAGAAAATCAATATTGATTGACACAGGATGGGCTTAACATTCAATTCAAAATGTTGCAAAGTTTCTGTGCCTACATATGTTATTTAACCATTACTAGTTACTTTAATCAAAGTTAATCTAAAGATTGGAATTCTTCGCTTTCTAAAGAACCTTAACATTATTACAAATCAGATACTTAACTATGTCATAAAAGGGAACCCGGTCACCGAATTTCGTATATAGAGAATATAGCCAGAGAACAGGCATGACTGTCGAGTCGTTTACATTAATGTGCATAGAAGCGGCGGGTGGGGAGGGAGGGTGGACGGTGTTGGAGCTGCAGAGACTTGACCTTGGGGCAGGATCGAGCCGATACTCGCGGTCCCTGACCTGACTATTTCGAGTGGCAAGTGCGGCGAGCTGAGGCCGGCGCGCGGCGTCGCCCGCCGCATGCAATGTGCATACCGAAATAACCGCTTGAAGTCGCCCCGCCCGCGCCCGATCAGCGTTGAACCGAATACCGCCCCCGCTTTGCCAGGATGTACTCGCCTTATAGCCATGCATGGCACGGCTATCTCAAACCACCGAAAGGGGATAGAGCTCTGTTACTTATTACATTGTAAACAATGAACCCTTTCAGATTTATATTTTACTTTAATGCTCGGACCAAATACAGGGGGTGATTAATATTTTCTATAGTGCTTAAAGCACTTTCGCAGGGCAACTTAACCAATGAGTTTATTGTAATGTGTCTTCTTGATATTAGTTTTGTTTTGTATAATATCAATAAAAAGCCTATTTTACGTCAAGTCTCAGAGAAATTCCTGTTGTGCGATAAATTTGGGTCTACAAACTAATCTTGGATTTATGATATTAAGGTGAACGGAAACTTGGACGTAATGGACAATTAATCTGATTTTTCTTACATTTCTCGAGTTGTGTCACAATTTACCTAGTTTTTGTATTCACTTTCATAAGTGCTTAATTAGTAGTGGGTAATATCAGCTAAAAATGCGAGATTTTCTACGATATTAGTATGTATCGAACTTGCGTACGTTTTCACCGAGGCCATCGGGCGTAAGTGTGTTTCCACCTTTAGGAATCGAGAGCTCTCTCGCCCTGTTTGATGGACGAGGGAAAGGGTCTGCTCAAGGCTGTAGCCGATGCACTTTCAAAAAATGTGGCACACCATTATTATGCATCCATTATGCGTCGACATCGTCGGCTGTCTTTTCTCCTGTCAAAACGCCCACGCCACAAGCATTTTTTCACTACGATACCTAGATAATATTCAGTAAATTACTGTATACTCTTGAGTGTTGTATAATTTAAATGAGAAATGAAGAAACGATTGTTCCTGCTTGATTTTAAGTAATACTTAAATAGTTATAGTATTAGATACGTAGTTTGTTTATACATAACTTTTACATAATTTAACAATACAAAATGTTAAAAAACGTTCAAAAACTAAGTAATTATGATACAATTGTATGCTGGTATTAAGTTTTAATTAAGTTTAATCATAGTAATCAGAAATGCGCAAACAAAATGTCTACTTGTGTTTTGTGTGTCTTTGACTAATTGCATATTGAAATCGAACCAATTAGAATGCAGTTTGACTGAGAGGTGACCTGACGTGCAAAGGTGTTTAATTGAGTTAAAAAAGTGCGAGTTAATGTGAAATCGTGAGTAACTGCATGTTCCATTTTAAAATAAACTGTATTTAGTGAGTACATTAGAACAAGATTTCCCTAAGTATTCCGCAAAATACAAACTCAGTAATCTTACGTTTAATAAATAAAATACAGAATAGTTATAGTACACGACAGATAGATAGTTCTCAGACCTCTCCCTACCGCATTATAGAAAACACATGCAGATCAGTGTGTACGATGGGGTGGTATGTGTGTCTGTGTGCCCATAATCTATTGCGCCCGCGCAGACGTGCACCATTCAAGGTCACTGGCCAGCCGTGACGCAGCCCTACACCGATTTTAACATCATTACTATCCATTAGTCTGAGAATTTGAAGTTTTACAATGCTCAGTGCATTTTAAAAGTTTTGTAGAATTCTGAATTATTAGAATGACTCTATATTTTTTTTACTTGTTCACGTGCAAAATTTTGCTTCATACTCAATAGATATTTTACTGTTTTCTAATATGATTTTTTTGCGATTGAATATTATTCAATACAGCTCTATAGCGTATAATTATGATTGCGCGTAATAAGATTTAGGTTTATTATTAACTGTGCAGACTATATATTACTAGTATTTAATGTACCTATACGTTAAGGTAATTTGTTGATCTAATCTTTGGACATGGCAGAGCCTCTGCGAGTCGGGAAAAAAACAATGATAATCTTAGGTTAGAAAGGTGAATTAAAATTATCAAGACAGATTAATATTAGGGTGATTTTAGTATGTACATAAGCTTTTGAGAAGCAATAAGTAGGAAGGTACCATTAATTAACATAATAACAGATTAATATTAATAATAATTAAATCCTATTTTGTTAATATATTATTTGTGTGAAATATTGTAGCTCATGTCCCTTTTTTTAAGACAATTAACTTTATTATTATTAATAATAATATTAGTGCTTAACTAAAAAAAGATTTTTTAGATTACATAGCACGTAAATCTCACAAACTTTTACTTCAAAAAAAACTATGTTGTAACTTGCAATTTTTTCAGGATTTGTTTTAAGTGAGATCTCTTTAGGTTTATTTATAGAATTAATACTGATTTATATTAAATTTATTGTAACTAAAAAGTCATTATTAGGTTTATAATTAAACTAGCTGAACCCCGCGGTGCTACCCGCGGTACGATGATAACTGCGGGCAACGCCGCGAGGCGAAGCTATATCTTTATAAATAGTAGCCTATGTGTTATTCTGATGTATAAGCTATATTGTGGTAAAGTTTCATTCAAATCCATTCAGTAGTTTTTACGTGAAAGAGTAACAAACATCCATACATACATACATCCATACTTACAAACTTTCGCCTTTATAATAGTAGTAGGATATAGTAGGATTCTATCTATTCAAACGATAAGAAGTAATGAAGAATTTCTAGGAGAAGCAGTGACGGTAGAGACGATTAAATGATTGTGAGGCGCTGGGGCGCGCGGGCGAGGGTGGCCGGCGACGGGTTCTGCCGAATGACTCTGTAACGTCCGGGAGCGGCCATCGACCTGTCCAATCTCCGTCGCATTAGCATAGCGTCTATAAGCGAGCAATATTCGTGTCTAGCCAATCCCTTGTGTGCGTATAGATGTGAAACACTACCACAGAAACGCGACTCACTCAAAGATCTCACGAACCACGTTGGCAATCGAGTGACCCTAATATAGTCACACGTATTCACTCGATTTATAGTCAGCTCTAATAAGCATCGAATTTCAAGTTCATAGTAATGTTTAGTGCCATCTATGATAGGTGTATCTGTGTGCGAGTGCCTGCAACGTCTGAGCAGTTTTATAAATACGTGTGTGTGTACATGCTGATAGATTAAATGCTGTCTCATACTATCTTCAGCTGCGTACGCGCAGTATTGGTGAAGTCAATTTCATTATTCATGTTACATATTGTGATGAATTCTGGGTTTTGTTTTGATGGAATGTATTTAGGAGACACAAATGTGTTTATGTCTGGGCTTTCATAATAGACATTTTTAAGCTTTATTTCTTACATACGTTTTAGTAAAAATCGTTTTCGAAATAAGGGTCTATTTAGCTATGTACATATATATACATGAATAACATCATGATTTATAGATGTATAGAAATCATTTTTTAACCGGCAACTTTTTTTTTTTTTTTTTTTTTTTATGTCTTAGCTGCCAAAATGACTCTGCTCTGCCTGATGGAAAGCACGAAAGTAAAGTTCACTTATAAGTTTATATTCAGAAGACATTAAATTCTTAGTTTATAGTTGGTCTAGATCTTTATATTATGTTAGATTTATTAGTAATGTATCCATATATGCATGTTATGTTAAAATTGTAGAGGGAGCATGCATGTGTGGGTGTGAGCGCGGAATGCGGCAACGACGACGCTGATATAATTTTTGGGTTCGTAGCAACATTTGATAAAAAGATCAAGTTCAAAAGGGGCAAACATCGTGCTGTTGATATGATTTTTAGAATAAAATTGTTTCTATGAAAGACGTTATAAAATATTCACCATAGCCGAAACTCGATGTAAGTGTAAGGTTCGTAAAAACATTGGAATTTAATATTCTATTCAGTAATCTAGTATTGTTTATACTTTGCTGTACGTTACTTTTGTTAATAGTTTTTTTAATTTCGCTTCTTATTTTACACCTTAGGGTTCGAAAGGACTATGGAATGTTAAATATTGTAAGTAATGTAAGTGACAATTCTGCTACTCGCTACAGTCTTAGGTATATCAAAATAATTAAAAAGTTAAAAATTTAGATCCCGTGAAGTTGCTTCAATAGACAACTATCATAGGCTGGAGAAAGTAGCTATGGTCGAATCCCTGTAACTCTTTAAGTCTCTGTTAGGTAGATCTTTCTGTAGAAACTAAATAGTTCATTTATTTATAAATATGTACTTTCAAGAAAGTATAAAGTAGTAAATTCGCACACAAATGGTTTTATAATACAAATTACCCCTTAGGGGATGGTTTACAATCAATAATGTGTTTACAATAGGGAATACCTAGTATATACAGAATATTTCGGTAGCGCAAATCACTCAAATAATAAGTTATTGTGTCAGCAAATGGTACTGTTGTAAAACATTTGCATCTATTTGCATACACTATAATTGTACTGATGAGTGACAATTCTATTCGCAGTATAGACCTTTTTTTGTTAAGTTCGGAGTCGGCCGAACGCCACCAATAAAGGGACCCTTTTCGTACCTGCAAAGTTTTTTCGACTATCATAAACCTCGTCATTGCGTAATTTTTCAGCATTGTTATAAACCCTTTCTTTTTTGTTTATTTATTGTAGCCTTACATTTAACCCATTACTGTATTCAGTCGGCCTCTTTGCAGAGATCCGCAATATTTTAGTTAAATTGTAAAATAATAAAAGTTGCGCTATTCACCGCAGAAAACTTGCGCAAAAGGGTTGAATATTGTAGGTAAGGATTTCTCTTTTATATGACATTTCAAACAACACCTAACGGTACTCTTATTGAAGGCATTCATTTCAACTTAATGGAAGGAGTTACAAAGTACCCGAAGATAAGTTAAATGCTTCACGCGACGAATATTTATCACGTGTAATACTGCAGCTGGGATCATTTTTAATGAGTTATGGTAAATAAATGAGTGAAAGCCTTCTTCGAAATGTATGTGGGACCATTAGTTGATATAACTACATATTCCCTTTGAAACTCAAAAGCGACATGTACCTAATGAAACGTTTAAATATTCCTCAAGCTTGAATGAGATTCTTTATTAAACTTTAACAGGATCTACATATAGGTATTCCCATGGGAGAGCAAAGCTTCGGCATGAATTGGCCGGCTCGACCGGAGTACCACGGCCTCACAGAAAACCGGTGTGAAACAGCGCTTGCGCTGTATTTCACCGAGTGAGTGAGGATACCGGAGGCCCATAACCCCTCCTCCCGTCCAGAGGGATGGGATGGGATGGGTTCTTTGGGGAATGGGTCTCTACCTATCCCCCAAACGAACTTATGACGTCTCTGGTGTAGCGGGTGTCCATGGGCGGTAATCGCTTACCATCAGGCGATACGTCTGCTCGTTTGCCCCCTAATACACAAAGACCATTGTATACATCGGGACTCTATTTTTTTTGGCTATTTTATAAATTTGGATACCGAGACTATAAAGTCTACGAGAAACCAATAAATCAAACATAATTGTTTGTATTCATAATAATATGCATAAATTGATATAATAACTACTACTACAACGAACTGTCAAGCTGTATTATGGTAAGAGCCTCCTGATGAACATGAGTAGGTACCTACCAATAGAAATATAAATACTTTAAAACATGCAGGTAAACTAAACCATTTTTTTGGTAAAGGGGTGAAACCTCCTTTCAGATTAATGGAGTGGTCCTTTCAGATTTTGGGTGGGGCAGCCCCGCCCACTTAGGCTCAGCAGTCAAGAACACTTCACTAACAATGAGTTAGAAATAGTTCTACAAGTTTTCATTGCTGTTTACAGTCCGAATGACGTTATCGCTCAAATCTCATCTCTCTACAGAGCCTACCACGATACGATATTCACCTTTAGAATACTCATCTACTTATATGTTACTCTTGTATTTCATTGTGAAAATTTGGAGACGCTCCATCTGTTTTTGGTGTTTATTTCGGACTCGGGTCAACTAAAACCAGGTAGATTCGTATTCATTCAGCAACCTCCAGCGCCTGAATCGTTTGAGGGACCTAATATGTTCCTGCGCCTGAGGGACCGGGCGAGTTCTAAGCCTCTTAAGTCCTACTCTTCGATCTCCATGCACGAGAGATAACGGCAATCAATAGTAGACGCCAAAGTTCTGCTCACTTGCCCCTAAACCAAAAAAACTCTGAAGTTTTCAAACTGTGAGCATGTAATTAACAATACTGTAATTAACGTTGTTCTTAGGATACTTTTTATGTTTTCAAGCCCTTTTTGTTAAAAAAGCTTGCTTAAAACCTTTCTCTCAGACATCCCTTTCGTCAAATCATAATTATCAGTGTTTTAACAAAAGAACCAATAACTGTTTCTTGGAAATAAAACTTTCTTTTGTGGTAGGTTATACGCAAAATGTTAACACCCAAAGATACCGATATTTTATATCATTGCTTGCAAAGGCACCGACTTTATAGCTATTATAAAAAATCGGGACCACCCACAACATTTGCAAAACTTGCCAAATTCTTATCAGTAAGCCTAACGGTATATACTTTTTAATAAAGCGTTAAAAAACAAACCGGGATTCTGTATAAAAAAAGAACACTGAAAATCCTTCACCCAGTTTATAGATTAGCCTGCCTGCTATACTTAATGTAAATAGCTTTACTTAGTTACATATTGTCTGACGTGGTCTTTATTTTCTGATCATTGATCGCAAACAAATATAAATTATAAAAAAAATGTATAGACTAATCCATCATGTGAATAAAAGACAGCTTTCGCCCACCTCCGTGCCAATCAGAAATGGGAGTCACAAAAAAAATATCTATGTATTCCAATCAATCGCTAGTCCATTACGGTTCGATCCACCACAATTTGTGAAGAAGGTACATAAGCACGTAAAACATTTTACTGTTTGACATGGCCGAGGCAAATGACAAAAGTCAATCTACACATCAATCGCCAAACATTGAAAATTCGGGAGGTAGCACGCGAGTATTCAATAATGCACGAAATATCGATGTGGGCCATCGCCACCACCTGGCCACCACAAAGTGCGTGGTCGACGACACATCTTCATCGACCTCGTGTCGTATTAAACATTATTTTAGTTATTCCGTTTCGTAATTATTTGATGTACTTGCTATGTCTAAGCATGCTCAATTTCCATCATTTGAAACTAAATATCATTTGGAATTGGTTATGGTGATACTTTAATACGATTTGGTCACACATTTTTCAATAGCCCTTCGCTTGTACTTGATATAAAGTAACAATTTGATAACATAGGTGGGTCGAAAGCATCATTATACTTTCAGTATAAAATGGTTATACTAGAAGAATCTATTTAAATGTTATATTTTACACTTACTAGGTTAAATTAAGTAGAAGTTTCCTGACGTTCATTTCAGTAATAATATTTATATAATTGTACTGTGTACGAACAGGGATCAAACTTACATCAGAATTAACAATAATATGTCAGATAAATTAGCCTCAAAGGTCAATTTCTGCATGTACATACTATTTAAAGAACATTACTGACGTCATTAATTAAAACTTTATATGAATCTTTACCAATGTCATTTTGCAAAATAAATACTGTGGTATTTGAAATGTGTGTTAAAAGAAAGCTTGAAGAAAATTGTATTACTACTACGAGAGGTAAAGCACTTTCACAATACGGGTAATCGGTTCCATTGCAACATTATATAAACAAACAGTTGATTTAATCTGATTATTGCGAGTGGAAAAAATAATGATTTTGCAAATACTTCGACAAACATTCTGTCCTTGTTCGTTTATGTCTTTCTATTTTTTGTAATTCAGATAATATATTATTATTATAAAGGCAAATTATGAAAACCAGAACGTGTTATAATCAAGATAACTCTGCTCATATCATATCACATGTGATCAAAGTTAAGCTCGAACCAATCTTCCGAAACGTAGTAATAACCGCATTAGTGTATGAAGTCCTAATGGCATCTACCAGAATCTGATAATAACAATATCCAATATCGAATCATAACATAACATTGGGTGACCTGTCACGAAATACATGTCAGAATATGACACGAGGCTAAATAGAGAAGCGTGGGTATGTTAGACCGGGTGACAGGAGGCGGCTTTAGAGGGTGGTTGCCAAATGACAGGTATTAATTATTAACACTAATTTCTCGGCCACATTTGCGTGTGGAAGACAAATAGATGGCCGAACCGGCCGGCTGAATCTTTCTATATAATTATCGATACACTTAAGTTTCGTCAATAATTTCGTGTGTAAATTTTCTACAAGTCTTTTGTTTCATGGTTAATGATCGTGCGTGTGGCTATATCTACAATAAACTAAGCTAAGGATTTTGTGTTTGTCTAAAGGCAGTAATTTAAAAAATTACCTTCTAGTTTATTAATAGGTGTTTTTTTTTGTATAGGGGTTGATGATTCATTGAAGAAAGTAACGGGCTGTGACCACGTTGCATCGCATTGCAGCATGTCATAAACACAGGTTTATACAACGGGGACCGGCTAGTGTATTGTAAAGATAGAACTTATATTTGAGTTTGTTTTTCAAACTATTTGTTGGTCACTGTATTTACGTAACGTGCCTGCTAAAGCTAGGATTGCAGATGAGGTAGAGAGAGAGAATGATTTTATAATACTCAACCGTTGTTAGATACCGGCCTCATTAAAGTCATGAAATACCTAAGTATTTTACATAAAATAGTGGCCCGCAGTCATTCTATATTTGTATGGACATCACAAATTAAAGTACATGTACACATAACAATAAAATTTTATTACATTTGATTTTAGGTTAGGAAAATTGCTTTTTCATGAAGACCGAATGCACTAAGTACCTAACTAGTAGTAACTTTTATGCAAATCGATATTAATAAATCGATGAACATCGAGAACATTAAAACATGTACTTAAAACTTTATGCACTATTCTTGATAATTTTAAACATTGAAGATTGGTTAAGCTAAAACTAGAGTCAATGCAACGGTCTAGAACGAATTCAAAAGATTCTGGAATGGGTTCCACTTCTAAAATTTTATTGTATCAAGTTAGGCCAAGCAGTTAATCAAATCGGAGCTGTTGTCATGTTTTCTAACTACGCAGACATAGTCTCTTTGCGTCTTAATTTTGTTTTCTTCCAAGTTTACTTATTAATTACAATTCAAATTGGAATGATACCACGTGTTACAGGGACTTTACAAACGGTCGAACAATGGGCGAAATGGCCGCCAAGATTTGGGACAACTATTTGTGAATGCCAAAAACTGTCCTATTTGGGAGTCCGAGCTACAAGTTTTGATCATATTGGCGTAGTAACATCTTTAAAAAATGCGGCAACTGTTATAGCCATAATGCATATTTAATGAGATAGATACGAATGCCCTTCAAACCAAACTTTAGTTATTTGGGTATGTAAATTGTATATACCAAATTCACATTCATGTATCGTAGAACTATCAATAATTCGCGGTGTATAATGAAACGATAAAAACTAAAAGTCTAGAGGGTGGGTAGGCCGTGGTGGTAGCTGCTTCAATTATTCAGAGCGCGTATTTTGGTCACGAGGACGCGCGGACGGCCGGCCCACACCGACCGTCCCTACACCGAGCTATCAATACATACCCTATTCAAGGGTTGATTTACAAATTAATGAACTAAAAACATACAGCGAGGAGACACGTTCCACGTTCCCGAGGTCGTTAAAATCATGCGTATGTTAAAATAACTAGTTTTCACTGACGATGTTGCCTATAGACTGATTGATAGTTAAGAACATTAATTTTATTATAATGACTATAATAAATTTAACTTTGCTGTTCTGTTTTCAGAATTTATGCCAAAATTGATAGTTCAAAACATAAAACAAATGACTGCTACTTGAAAAAGTACATTTTAAACTTCTTTGTCGTTGGGAAAATAATACGATTGAATCCCAAATCGTCAATTAAACAATTTTGTGAGTGGTTTTTATTTTAATGATCAAAGAAGTAACCTCCGAGCCAGTTAAATGACCAAATTATCATTAATTTTATGCACGGTTTCTGTTTTAACTTCAACATTATTGGTACCAGTTTTTCAACCTTTCAAAATACAAATACATATATTTATCTTATATAAAATATCTACATATTAGCAGTTAAACCTTGGCCTCAAATAAAGTAGCCTCGAATTTGTTGTTGAACAATCTGTTTATAAATATCGCAACGGAATAGATAAAAAACATTTCATGCATTTAAAATAACTTTATTTTGAATTTCATACCTCTTTGTAACTTTGTCAAATTAAAATCTATTTAAAAATAATAAATTTATTTCGTTGATTAGAGAAATATTAATAACTAAACAAACGGCTACTAGTTAAAATCAATACCGAACGGTATTTTTATAAGCTAGCTAAATGTTAAGAGCTAGTAGCAGTTTTAAACAGTAGGTATTAAATGTACTAGGGCAGCAGGATTCTTATCACGAATCCACGTCAGTGTGTGCGAACGTACGTGCGAGTGGGAGATATCAAATTGGCAACGCCTCCTCGCGGACCGGTTGCCAAAATGACTCACGGTCATCAGTCGACATGCCTATCTCGAGTATATAATACTATGTATTACAAGTTTATATACATTTATCGTAAAATATATCTCTTGTTATTTACTACGATCCTGGTATAAATTTGTTCTTACTTTTTGTAATTGAAGAAAGAAGTATCGGATTCATTGTCTTTGCAAATGCAGGGAATGTGTTCGGATTTAAATTTACTCAAACATAAATATGTTCGTTCAAATTATGAATATAAAGAGAATTGACAAAATAAATTGAAGTCTTATAAAAATAGATACCTATCTATTTGAATTAAGTGAGAATATTTAAACTAATAAAATCAATGAGTTCTTTTCGTACTATGTTAGATCGCAAAAAAAAACATTTAGGTATACAGATGTTAAATCAAAGTACTTAAAACAATGAAACAATATTTACATAACAATACACAGACAGACCTATAAATCACAAAGAAGGAAGAGGACAGCGAAATATTGCCAAACCACAAACACCTCCTACAACGGTATAATCTCCTGGTACAATTGTGCGAATTTGACGTAATTTCACGCCGCCTACAACAACATAAACTTTTTTTGCAAGCGCACGAGCCCACCATCCGTCTTTGTTATGTCATTATTACGGTTGCCGCACCACAAAAGTGGACACGCTTATGCGCACTTACATTCATTGTCGGGGATACCCTCGATTCTCGGAACTGTGCGAATTCTCTCTAGACAGCATTCGTCCTTGAATGTGACTTGACAAATGTGTGCGTAAAATATTTGCATGTGTATTAAGGCTACGTGAATAAATTACTAACTAGACGAAGATTGCCATTCTATTAGAATAAAGGGAGGGAACACTGTTGTTTTGATTTTTTTTTTTTTTATTGAGTAGTGGGCAAACGAGCAGACGTATCACCTGATGGTAAGCGATTACCGCCGCCCATGGACACCCGCAACACAAAGGCGTCACAAGTGCGTTGCCGACTTTTGGGGGATGGGAAAGGGGATGGGGGAGGGGTTGGGGTATGGGCCTCCGGTATCCTCACTTACTCGGTGAAACACAGCGCAAACGCTCTTTCACACCGGTTTTCTGTGAGGCTGTGGTATCAATCCGGTCGAGCCGACCCATTCATGCCGAAGCATAGGTCTCCCACGGTATTAGGATAATATCGATTTATGTAGCGGATTTCAGTGTAAAACAAAGAAGTATTGTAGATAAATGAAATTAGTTTATTATTTATCTACAGTGGTCGCTCTAGACTGCAAATTCGAAAAACAATAATTTCAAACTGCAATTTTTTTTTTTAGTTTTCAATCATTACCTTTCAAATGTTACTTGTAAATATTATTAATCAATCGAAATGCAATATAAACCGAAAATCATCGAAAGATACCTAATATTTTAACTCTACCCTGACGTAGAGTTAGTACCGACGCGCTTAGTTTGAACCATTTCTTTTTTGTAGCCTTTTTTTCGTTCTCTTGTATCATTATGTTCGGAATTAAATTGTGAAGTAATGCCGAGAAGAAGTATTATGTGACATTTATTAATATTGGCCTTGAAGTAATTTTGTTCTTTGGCATAAACAATTACAAAATTATTCAATCTATACCTACTTACTTATAAAATTTTTAAGTAAAGCTCAAAAAGTTCTACACCAATTGTTACGATATTTTGACACTATTATACACCACAACTTTGTTCTCAGTATTCATTGCTGGATATAATTAATTGTCTATGAATAATTTATTTTATTAACCCGTTAATGTTCGTATATCTGTTAATAATTGCCTTCAAAATCGTCAGAAAAATACATATGTACTTATGTGGTATTTTGTGATTTAAACATGTATATTGTGTAGTTGCGATTTATATCCTAAAATTAAACGGCTATATTATACTCAACCCTATTCAACATTATCAAAAAACATGTTTTTTTTTTAGTTTTCAGCAGGCATGACTTAGACATGAGTAGGTATAATAAACTAGACGACTTAATAGGCAAATAAAACGTTTTGTCTAAGTCTATAGAAAAAAAACCATATGGGTGGAAATCCAATGGAAATCCCTTTATGAATATGACGGAAAAACTTAGCTTAAGCAGAACACGAAAATTGCCAATGAATATTGTCCGTAATTAAAATGTCCCCGTCCTGCAGTTTCAGTCTTGCGGTTTCAGAGGTAGATCTTGTCGTATTTCACCGATTTCTACTTCTTTATATAATGTTATCAAAATTATAAGGTATGAAATACAAATTTATTGAGCCTTCACAGTTGTTTTTCGGCGAAACAGCGTATGCGCTGTTTCACACCGGTTTTCACCTCACAGTATCAGTATGCATTTTACAGCAAAGTCCTAAAAGTGCTTGTTACTACCGTTGAAACATCATAACTGAATAACCTCAGATAAATATGTAGCGAGATTCCCAAGTCATCAATATTTACCCATCAATCAAACGGATGGTTAACATGAATTATTTGATTGATCTATCCTATAACGTCACATTGTGCTTGTATTGCTCTTCCTTTAATTCAAAATGCAACCCTAACGCGACTTGCCCATATATTTATCCTCCTAATGATAACATAACATTCGTAAATTTATGTGTTTAAACGGAATATATATTAATAGATAACATGGGTAAAAGTCCAGTGTAGTGTGTGTGAGCAAATTTATATTATGCAGTATCGACACGGACGCGGATGGTCTGTTATCGCGTTAGAGCCCACCTTATCGCCAGTACGCACAGTATCTGTGCGTAGAAATCGTGCGTGCGCATTGCGTTTCGCGCGATACGCATTGTGCTTGACCACACGTTCCTAACTGTGTGCGTTGCATAAATACCACTTTCGCAAACGAATTACCAATTTTTTATAGAATTCACAATACGTGAGATTGATTGTGAAATTTATGCGTTACGCACATATTAAACTATGATGATACGGACATAGCTACACATTGACTAATAATATTAGATACGAAACATGTTATTTTAATATAAAATTTAATAGTACGTATATTTGTAGGTATACATTTCATGTAT
This sequence comes from Spilarctia lutea, assembly GCA_916048165.1. NCBI lineage: Eukaryota > Metazoa > Arthropoda > Insecta > Lepidoptera > Erebidae > Spilarctia > Spilarctia lutea. The sequence goes on along the minus strand of OU696475.1, from coordinate 10,859,076 downwards.
AACATTTTTGTTAATACGAGTATTACTAGAACCTTTTATTTCGAAGCACGATTGTAGAATAAAATTCAATGCAATAATTTCTAACGCGTTACATGCAGAACTTAGATTTATACCGCATTATGTTAAAACAGCCTTTTGCCATAATAATATCGTTTATAAAGTTTAAATAGAAATATATCATATGGTAAATCGTTTCCATGTTTTATTGTTACAACCAGGAGGACGGCAGATATACTATAGTGCTATATGAGTAGAATATGTATTATTTGTGTAGGGTATGTATGCAAATTTAAGGTACAATAATTATAAAACTAATGTTTAATATGAATAGGCATAATTCCAACTAAAACATACTTGCATAACGCACTGCAAAGTTGTACAGAATTATTTTTATTAACGTAGTTTACACCGCAAACATGCACTTTATAACATTAAATTAACTACATTAGTCCACAAACAACAATTAAGATCGTTTCATTGGTTAATAATTTCAATACGTCACTACATTTGCGGCAAAATACCTTTTCACTGAGACGCAATATGTTTTGTAGGTACATGTTTTCCTTAAATGTGGCTCTTTAATAACCTTATGGTTTATTGTAAAAGCAGTTACTAAAATCTGCATTCTACGTACGCTGCGGTTCATTTCTGTAATCGCGTTGGGCGAATTCTACTAAAAGATAACATTATCGGTAGTCAGAAACTAATGCATTGCGATAAAATATGATAAGGAAATGACAAATTGCAATATCGATGGTGAAAATGGTACACAAACTGTTCAATGGCTGTATAACGTTTTTATTTACAAGAATTTTATCTCATGGGTTGTTATTTTTAGTACCTAAACATAACGGGAAGCAATTCCTTAAGAAAATCTCTTACGACTTGCAAGCCATATAAGCATATGTTTATGTTGTCCTATTCTGCTTGCGATTTTCAAATCTCTTTTGTCCTACAATCACGTATCCCGACGACTTATTAAGTAGATTGTCATGTTGAATTTTGACCTCAAATTCTTTATTTCAGGTGTCTACATTAAATCAATACTTCTCAGTAATAGTCTGTTGGTTCACGTTTCTCGTCTAAAATATAAATTAATTAATTTTAGTGTTTGATTCGCTTGATAAGAATGAATGTGAATTTATTTTAAAGGGCAAAGTGTTCTTTTAACTTATACATACCTAACATAACTTTTAATGATGACGTGATTTCAGCAATATATGCCAAGGAATAATCGTGTAACCTTAAAAAATATATACATGTATTGCTATATAGGCGTTCACAGCCCAGTTGCACTCGGTGATTAGAAACAATTACCGAGGTTAAGCAACGACGCCGCGGTCAGCACCTGGATGGGTGACCGCTAGTGGCATGTTACCATGAGCGTGATGTCACGTTAAGCAGTCGGTTTCGGTTGTTATCATAGGATAACAGTTGTGAAGCTCAGTTGGAGGCCTTTGGGCGAGTTAAAACATCCAACGGCAAGACTACGTAGCCACAACGCAATCCCCGACCCGCACTTGGCCAGCGTGGGGACGTATGGCCATAACCCTTTCCTGACAGAAAACCCGAGCCCAGTAGGACGTTATGAGTTATGGGTTGTTGATAATAATTGCTATATGTGTATCTATCTAACACACCCACTTTCTATTCGCTCTGATAGGGTAGGTAGGTACATTTGGCCCAATATCTTTTACATTCTAATCTAGTCCACTATCAGAGCCAACCACAGAGACCAAGCAAAAATAATCTAAGCTCTAACTTCGCGACAACAATTATACAATTCATTGTTAGTCCCACTTTCTTTCGCCTAATTGCTTATTCCAAAGATGCAACGTTATATGAAACGTGTTCAAGGCCATTAGCACGTAGTGACGAAATGAAATTGACGAGTCCAGTTAAATACTCTACACGATCCGGATCATGATGATTATTTAATTTTGTATTTTATTTTACAATTATAGGAAAACTTACAGCTTAATGGTTACATTATACAAACTTAATACGAAAAAGAAGGTCAATTACAAGTTTTCACAGTTAACAAAATAAATAAGTGGAAATACATATAAATACACATTCACATGACGACACAGACACAAGCAAGAAAGACACTATCGATAAACAGACACCATCACTCCTGGTTACAAGAAGCGAAGAAGGAGTCAGTCAGGGTTTTCCTGAGCTGGTGCCCTTTGGAAACAATATACTGTTCAGAAGAAAAAATACGTAAGAGTAGAAAATTTTAATCTACTTCGCGTTGATAAAATTTTACATTTTTGCATAAATAGCTGCATAAAAATATATTAAGCAGTATTTTGTATAATATTACTAGCACCATTTAGATTCGACACGAATAGTTTTATAACGGACAATAGGGATCAAGTGATATTTGCCAACAAAATAGTAATGGGCAATCTTTTCGTGATATAAAAATGAGAAAAGGGGTTTAAGTTAAGCCTTTTGATGCGGGTCGAATTGAGTATGGACAGGCGGACGTATTCGCTTTTTTTGCTATTATTTGAATGGTAAAACTGTCATTTTTATCTTATGCTTAAATGATATTTATTTTGTTTTTCTTATTTTGTATTTTTGCTCCACGATCGTGATATATGTTAAATCGAACCATTTATAGGCTTTCGACAAATCGCTCGCCATTAAACTGAGAATGTAAAGAATTTTTTTCTTTAATAAACGAATTTAACTTTGGTCATTGTTTTACTTTAAGCATCTGAAAGATATAAATAATTTAAAAAAAACTAGAAAACGTGGTTACAAACGTCCTTTTTTTTAATGAATTGGGAGCAAACGAGCTGACGCATCACCTGATGGTGATGATGGTAAGCGATTACCGCCGCCCATGGACACCCGCAACACCAAAAGCGTCACAAGTGCGTTGCCGACCTTTGGGGGATGGGGACAAGAAATGGAGGAGGGGTTGGGGTATTCACTCGGTGAAACACAGAGCAAGCGCTATTTCACACCGGTTTTCTGTGAGGCCGTGGTATCACTCCGGTCGAGCCGGCCCATTCATGCCGAAGCGTGGTTCCCCCACGGATCTTTTTTTATGTATGGCCCGGCTAAAATGATTCTACTCTGCCTGATGGAAAGCATAAGCAGAATCCAAGAGTGGTGGTCACCATACTCATTGTGAATGCAGACAATACTGCATGGTGCAGCATAAGCAAAAAACAAACAACCACACTGGGGAAGCTACTAAGAACATGTTAAAAACGATGTTCTTATCTACTAAACAAAGTTGTCAATTTTATTTTTCTACTATTTTCATAGTTTTTAGAGCTTTACTGCCTCTGTGGCGCAGTGGTAGAATATGCGACTGCTGTTGAGGTCTCGGGTTTGACTCCCGGGTCGGACCAAAGTTTGTGTGATCTACAAATATTTGTTTCAGAGCTTGGGTGTTTTCTATGTATAATATGTATGTATTTACAAAATAAAGTAAATATGTATTTATATCAGTTGTCTGGTATCCATAACACAAGCTCAATCTAGAATCTAGATGGACTACATCGGGTTGTGTGTAAGATATCCGAAATATTTATTATTATTATTAAATGAAGTGGCAGTTGGCAGGGCACATAGCCCGGAGAACCGATGGCCGATGGGGCAGAAAGGTTCTTGAGTGGAGACCACGGGACGGTAAACGCAGCGTAGGAAGACCTCTCGCGAGGTGGACGGACTACCTGGTTAAGATCGCAGGAACTCGTTGGATGCTGGCCGCCAACGACCGGTCAATGTGGAGGTCTTTGGGGGAGGCCTACGTTCACCAGTGGACTTCTTACGGCTGATGATGATAATGATTATTAAATATTTGTTATTTATTTATTAATTTCGGTAAAACTTTAAACAATAAATTTATTCTTTAAAGGTTTTCAATAGTAATTTGTAGTACAAAAAATAGTATTGCAGGCTAATTATATGATATCTATTCTGATTCTAGTTTGTAACAAAACACAAGTTGTACTTACAATGTTTACCCTCGGGGTTCTCAATAAAGCGGAGCAATTATAATAAAAATACAATTTTGACCACAACCCCATAGCAACGGACCGAGGGGTGTTCGCGAATAAAGCGAGCATAAAACCAGTAAACATTGTAGGGGCTTGTATTGACATACGTTATTGGCGCCTGATAGGTATTTGTATACAAAATGCGTTTTTGTATTGTTATCCGACATGTAATATACTTACCGTCATCGAATATTACAGGGCTTAAGTGCTTTGTGATTGATTCCTTTTTTTTTATTTATAAATAAAGTTTTATTTGTTCTAACTGTAGGGTTTGATTTATACGAACAACCACCCCGCGTTGTTACTCGCGGGTAACGCTGCGGGGTGATGCTAGTCTAAAAAGCCTAAGATACTCTTTATATCATGAGCTACCTATCAGTGAAATTCCCATCAAAATCGGTCCAGCCGTTCCAGAGATTAGCCGGAACAAACATACAGATAGACAGATTTTTTTTTTTTTAAATGTTATTTTGGTATGTGTACGGTGTATACATACATATGCATTTAGTAAAAAGCGGTTATTTTAATATAATAAACTGACACTCCAATTTTATTTATTAATATAGATGAAACACTTGGGTATACTCATTATGACACGTATCTAACTATAAAATAAAAGATTTCAGGAACAATATAGCCCTCTACAAATATTTGAAGTAGGTAGTAAGGGGTTCAGACGTCATAGTTAGTCGGTAAGTCAGAGCATTGCAAGTCCGTGAATTCCTTCCCTCTTACTTCAAGCCGTCAGCTGAACAACACTACTTGCATAATTTATTAAACGTTCTACTAATCATAGTACTAACTCGTAATCGTTAACGATTTCTGGATGATCCTTAACACTAAATTTAAATATATTCATATTTCATGATTACAACCCGTCGGAAATATCTGAGCACCCGGCTGGAATGCACTTCACCTCTCGCTTCCTCACGCATCGCCCCGCCTTCGCCTATATAGTACCGTTGCCAACGCAAGCGCCGACGCACGTGTATTATTCTTAATTTCGTTATCTCATTCTTGTTCATTGAAATATTAAAAAATTACTTATTTAATAAACTGCTACCCAGATTCGCAGATATTTTCGACAAGTTATACCGCTTTCTATCACCGTAAGCTTGTTTACCTGTAGCTCCTGTCGAAACTAAACATTATATAGTATACTAGCTGAACCCCGCGGTGCTACCCGCGGTACGATGATAACTGCGGGCAACGCCGCGAGGCGAAGCTATATCTTTATAAATAGTAGCCTATGTGTTATTCTGATGTATAAGCTATATTGTGGTAAAGTTTCATTCAAATCCATTCAGTAGTTTTTACGTGAAAGAGTAACAAACATCCATACATACATACATCCATACTTACAAACTTTCGCCTTTATAATAGTAGTAGGATTCTCGAAGGAGTGAGCAGAGTTGTAATAAGCGCCCACTTTTTGCTGCTATTTGGGCAAATTGGCATCTCAATATGAAAGAAAGAAGGAAAGAAAAATATTATATTGCTTATATGCATATATTGGGGGATAGTTTAAGTAGGTCAGCTTCAGCTTCAGATGTCAAGGAATTATATGCAACACAGCTTATACTTATTTCAGAAGAACAATCAAAGTATAGCTACAACATAGCATATAAATTTTACATTGACTGGTGCATGTTTTGTAAACCTAACCAATAAAAAAAGCAAAAAGTCGTCATAAAAATATTCCTATAACAGTACTGTGTAATTTTGTGGTAACCTGAGTCATCACTATTCAGCATTGTGTACACTACTATACTCGTAGTCAGGGTGGACGAGTTTATTGCAAATGATACCCGTAATTAGAGCCCCAGGCATATCACATTGTCCATCTATTCGCAACGTACGTGCAGGCCACAGCTATTAAACACGCGCGACGGAAATAACGTATATTCATAACACTATATTGATTTGGCTAATGCATGTTCACACTATTCATTTCACAGTTTGCATATTCTGGCAACTGGCTGATCAGTGTCGGGACGATTTTATTTCTCCTCTGTCGCAAGTGAGTGAGCATACGTCTTATTATTTCCTATTCAGTAAGAACTTACTGAAGCACATATTATTACATTACAGACTAAAATTCGTTAAAAGCATTAATGTTAACCATTAAACAAATTCAATAAAGAATTTTCATTGATAAGCCAAAGAAACAATTATCGATTAAACGAAACAATTATCATACTATAATTGTTAATTGCATTATATTTTATGTACTTATTTATATTATTCAACAACCCTTTTAAACATTTTACTCCAGTATGTTGTGGACACTGCTCATTTGCTAAAATTATGACCTGAATAGGAATCATAAAAATTGCCGTGGGAGAGCAACGGTTCGACATGAATGGGCCAGCTGTGTATCACTGAGTGAGTGAGGATACCAGAGGCCCATACCCTTCCTCTTCCCCATTCCCCAAAGGCAGACATCGCACGCCCGCCATGGCATCACGCCATGTGACGTCTCTGGTGTTGCGGGTGTCCATGTGCGGCGGTAATCGCTTACCATCAGGAGACAAGTTTGCTCGATTGCCCCTTATTAATTAAAAAAAAATCAAAATACTAAATACATAACCAATTTAGCTCTCTTAATAGACTAGCCAAGTTTTGGAATTTGTTATTAATTTGATTTCACATACTTTTTCGATTTATTATCATAAACAATTATGTATATCGTTGTTTTATTAACTCATCTGAAATAATTAGTAAATGACTTCACGTCGAAGTAAATGTTCACATATGTTTATTTTACTCGTTTAAATGGTTACTAATTGGTAAAGTGTTTGTAAGTATTTTAAAATGTTTATTGCGAAACTAGTTTCAAATAGTACCCATGTGATAGGAGTTTCGTTTTTAGTTACGAAACCGAGGCGGTTTTTTTTACATTTAGCGACATCGGCCGCTCGTAAATTCAAAGGCAAACACATTTTGGCTCATTAGTGATGGGCGCGATAAACGAAACAAAATGCAATCTGCGCTACAATATTACGAAACTACTGACTTTATTTGGTGCCTTTTAGTGTTGCTAGTTATTTGGTAACTCTACAGACATAAAATAATAATAATATTGTTATCCTAAATTTTTATATTGGTCAAAATATAAAAAGACTGAATTGTAATAGTTATTTGTTATACAAAAGTACAAAGTTGGTTTTTAACCACGTGTTCCATTTTGATGACCGAACAAGCGAGGGAGGGATTCAAAAGAACACGAGGTAAAAATCTTAGCACACGAGTGCAACACGTAACTTTTCATCCCACCTCAGCGAGGAAATGACTAAATGCAAAAAAGCATTTACAATCACAAAATACTTTTATTTCAGTTGAGGTATTAATATTTATTAGGTACTACATTATGACGTGAAAAGAAAATGGTGCAGACAAAGCAAATTAAAAAAAAAGTACACCAAGAAGGTTCCGAGTCTGAGTTTTTAACAAATTAAAAAAAGATTGTATGATAAATTCGGCGCCATGGAGGTAGAAGTAAATAGGTTTAATGATGTTTTGAATTTCGAAACTTAGTGCACACGATGTTCTAAATTCAATTTACAATACAATGTGGTTTTTACAAATTCTCAAATTGAAATGATTTGTCTTCAAATTGATCTCATAAATGATTTCTATTCCTTATATCACTTCAAAAACAAGCTTAAAAACACTTCGTACGTTAAAAAAAATTGAACTGATGTGTATAATCGATAATATTCGTGAATTTGAATTTTTAAGTAAACTTTTTAAATATGTGAAAGGCAATTAAGAAATGGTAATATCCAATAACGTTTAATAAACTCGTAGTAACAACTCATATGTGTCATGCAACATAATACTACCGGAGCTCGGTAATGAAGCGAATGTTTTAAAAAATATCACCAGAAGTTTTCTACTTTCCAATGCACTTTAAAAGTTAGTTTCGGTGCAACGACCAGTCGGCGCGATGGGACGATCTCTCGGGTAGCAGATCGAGTCCGCCCAAGGACGTCCACTCCGCTACAGCCTCCGAAAATCTCACAACCTTATAACATACGCTAAAAGTACTATTTTCGTTTGACACATATCAATGAGATAATCCCTTGGCCGAGTCGGCAAGAAAAATGATCCTTTATAAAAAAAAGTAAAAAAGCATCGAGCTCGCGGTTGTTTTATTTTATCGAGTTGTGGTCGAAGGCAACATGGCCGCGAGTTGGGAAGCGAATTATCTCTAGCTATACTTTATAAGATGCTTATCATGGTGCTGGATAAACGAAGCTTAAATATCGTAAAACTTAAGATAGGTAAAGCTTGATACTCGGGACGTTTAACTGCGTCCCGTACGCAGTACGTCGTTGGTGTTAATGGTGTGTTTAAAAACACTCTTTGAGAATACTCGATAATTACTATCACTATTAATATGGTTAAAATATTATTATTACTACACTGACACAATAGGTTCATGAGTTCGTTACGCGCCGTTCTGTCTACAAGGCAGGTGCTCGCCGATATTTTGACAACGATAGTTAGCAGAACCGCCCATTTTTTAAATTTAATACTTTTTTCTGTATCCACTTGACCCGTTTTTGTACCCACCGATGCTATTTCAATATAAAAAATTACATTTTCGTTATAATATCTTGAATTATGTTTATTATTTTTTGGGGTTGTATTAATTTGATTATATCTTTGTTAATGCAATAAATAAATAACGATGATAGTATAAAATAAAGCAATTCTTACGCAGAGCGTGGTTGTTGCAACAATTGTCACGTGTTTGATATCTATTCTAGGAATAGTAGGTAATTATCTATTTTTCAAAATTAATTTAGCATTTTAGTAACATGTATACAGTCAAGATATATGAATAGAAATTTATTGTGTGGGTATTAGACAATAGAAGGAAAGAGTATATTGTTTTACGTCGGGTGCTTGGGTCCGGGGAGTTTCGCTACAATGAACCGCATCCGGGGTCGGGCGTGGACATGGAGTCCGTATTACGGGTCCAAAGAGAATATATTAGGTATGTCGTTATAGAACTGATACCATCGGGTACCACACCATGACATGCTTAGCTTTTACTACGTAGTTATTGTTGTTAATCAACGTCTTTAATTGTGTCATATTATTGTAGCATATCGCCTTAGTAATTTGCTATAAATGTATAAAAAATATTTAAAATTTTAATTGCTTATTTGGATGTTCACCATAGTTGTTAATAATAAATGTTCATATTTTATATCAATGCAATGTTTCCTTGACTTTAAAGGTACGCAAAGACGGGAAAACAGTAAAATACAAATTAGCTTAGGTACATTAATGTATTCGTAAGTACCTTTATAAAAAAAAGATTTTAACTTCAAAACATAGTAGTTATCATAGTTTTTCCTCAACTTGTTACTTATTTTTGTGTCCCTAATAGCACTGCGGACTTTGAATCATCTAAATTATACGACTTGAAACTTTCATTGGTATTTCGTTCGACTGCAGGAGTCTCTATTTGAACATACTAAATATAATGTAATTGAAATAATATTTGCAATACTTACTTAATCCGTTCACATTATGTAAATCCTAAAAAAATACATTCGAATTAAGAACCCCCTTTTTTAAGTAATCATTGCCACTTATATTAAACATAATTTGACAATAACAAATATAAAAGTATTCACGATGAAGTGCGCAAAATTGGGGATGTAGTCCATTATTTAATATCTCTTTAGTTAATTGAGATAAGGGTAAAAGCACCCCAGATAAAATAATAAATTCAGCCAGAGCGCGTGGCAGGATGCTGGTGACAAATGACGAGGTCGCGTGAAATTACAATTATCTCTTTATGTTGGCAACCCTTTGCTCATTATGCAAAGTTAAAAACATTAATTGTATACATATAATGTAAATGATAACTTTAAATGTACAATATATATTAATGTAGCGTGTTTGCTTTACGTGATCTTTTGTAAAATGCGAATGTGCGTATCGCGAATGCCTTTGGAAAGGACTGATAATAAAATACTTTGTTTAAACGACTGTTTTAAATAATTCTTATTTTTGTATTTCGTGTTCCAAATGTGAGTCAATATTTTTTTTTTATAAAGATCATTCAGCGTAGTTGAATTACGTCTATTATATTATTTTTTATTATTTTTAAGTAATAAAAAATAATTGCCGGTGTTAATACAAAATTTGTACAACGGGATAGTTAAGCATAAAAGCGAAAACGTGAAGTTTAAATTGTTGCACTCGCATTTAACTTGATGACGTAATAATAATAATAATAATCTCTTTATTTTACACCAGATTACTTAAAAAGGTAATACAAAACTAGGAGGTAGGTATAATTAGCCGATTATCTGACAGTTTCCATAGAATAGTTAGGTACAGTGGAAATAAACTTAAACGTATCATACCAACTGACAGGTGACAGATTGCTCATCGGTTAATGACGTATTGGATCTGATCGGAGTTTCAAAATTTTTGGATATTGTTTAATAAATGTGCAAGGCCTGGAAATCAACGTTGTAGACATACACTACCGAATTAAACATTCGGCTCTTCCTTCGTGTACCAATCAGATAAAAACAGACACTTGTTACCAGCATGCTGTTTCTCTGCTATGATCCCGGGTTCTTAAGCAGGACGTGAAAAAGGATCTTACTGGGCCGCCGTGCTGAATTGTCTGCATTCACAATGAGTATAGTGCCCACTATTCTTGGATACTACTCTTGCGTTCCATTGGCCAGATCACTTTGACAGGCTCTATATTTGTTAAAAAATGTGAGTTAAGAATTTAGAATTCGTCGATAGCTAGAATCGGATTTTAGGTAACACTTATTAGACAGAGTCAGAGAAGTCCGTATTATGTCGCATATCTGTTTGCAGAAAGCAATGATATATTAAGTTATAAAATTATTCATAACTGATTTCACTTAGGTAAAAATTATTTTGTATTAAAAGCTGTTATCATTTATTTTCGTCAATTCAAAAAAAAATTTAGGAATTTTCAATTCCACTTCGATTTGACTAACTTGAATGTACAGTTAATGTTAATTCAACTGTACCATATATTTTTATATTTATTCTTATACTGTTAGGAATTAATTATTTTTCGATTTCAGTTCCCTTTAATGGACAAGTCAAAAAAAAATTGTTTAAATAATAATATTGTATTCATAGATTGCTGATACACTTTAGTCGATAAGTATTCATTGGCGCTGTCTATTTGTTATCGGACGTACATCAATATTATCCCTTACTTTCGGTTCATCAGTTTCGTCAATTTCGTAACTCAACAAGCCACCATGCGGGATCGCATTATTGCTTTTTTATTAGCTTTTTTTCTATCCCCCGTCTCGCAGTTTTGTTGCGCGTGCGTTCGTGGGATAGGTCGCGATGCGTTTCTGTTTATGCTGGTATTAGCATAATACACTTTTATCCGTATTGTTCACCAATTGTCGCTTGATTTTATAAAAGCCGATTTATTTTTGAATGTGTTCTGTGTAACACAATTTTCTTCCACGATATTTTCGGCAGATCATCATTATTATATGTAGTTGCATTCACATGAAGACATTACAAAATAAAAACGAAGATTAATATATTTTTTTAAATTAATCCTATTAGAATTTGTAGTTATTATAAGTAACAATTAATAAACAATTCTTTTTTTATTAATAAACCTTCAATAGGTGTACTTACGTAGTACTTTTTCCTTGCAAGACCTAACCTTTCTAGCCGACAGACTTGACGAACCAATATTCATAAAAGTGGAAATTAGAAATTTTCATTTTTCTTTATTCAAAAAGAAATTTAAATTTTATTTGACGGCTGTTAGACGACAAGATGACAAGTTACTGAGTTCCGCGAATCACCCAACTAATTATTATCAAAGTGCGACGTCGGAGGCGAAAGGTCGTAACTGTTTAGTATCGACAATGGCACATTTGCATTCGGGTTTCCGGCGCAATAGCCAAATTATCGTGAAATTTTAACGGTTCGTGTGGTTGACCGCTTACGTTGTTACAACTAAATTATACATTCATACGTAAAATATACATAAAAAGTATAAATGTAGTTGCTAATTCTTTCCCCTTATGATTGCAATTTCGTTTTTGATTTCCGGTTTTTTTACGAAGCTATTGTTTAAATTAGGTTCGTCCCTAAAATTTGATGGTCTGTGTTTTCGCTATACGTGTACAATTACATTTCAAATGGAATTTATAACGAGTTATCTTACTACTATCTAAACTAATGAATTATGTGGATGCCCGAACTGTTCAACGAAATCGGATGAAATTAGGTATAGAAATAGATTACACTTTACCCTGGTAAATATATTTGACAAAAGCAGCAAAAAGAGTAGCCTCTTTCACCATTAGAAGTTACTTTTTTATAAAATTATATTACTTAGATGAAATTTCGTAGCAGAACGTTCCAATTTCAATATAAATAAATATATAATTGATTATATACAGCGCTAGAAACACGACAACGACCAATATATTCCCACAATCGCCGGAATGGTGAATTGGTGCTTAAAACTAAACTCGACATCGATATGCAAATGCTCGTTGAAAGGCATCAAGTGCACTCTGAACCACGTCATTGATACGAGAGAATTGCTCTGACATTTACTGCCATTGTTTCGCCTGTGGATTTTGGGTTTGCATGTCCGTGAGAAATATTCGTGGAATTGTGGTACACTTTATGTCAAGTATGGCATAATAATATTATTATATATATTTAGATAATATGTATGCACATATATAATGTTGGTGGTTTTAAAACTGTGGACATTTGCTCTACGTTCTGTAGAATATGATCAAAAACCCGTCGTATCAATAAATGTCCGTCTTATGGCGTTGTGTGTTAGATGTCGGAAATATTTATTTATTTATACCAATCTGATAAAGTTAGAGTTTTCAATAGTTTGTTAAAACTTTAGTTAGATTCGAATAATTATTCTTAAATTTTTATAAATGATAATAAATAAATAAATATTTCGGACATCTAACACTCAACGCCATCTAGTCCCAAGCTAAGTAGAGCTTGTGTTATTTGTGATAGACAACTGATATAAATACATATATACTTTTTTTGTAAATACGTTGGTATATATTATACATAGAAAACACCCAAACTCCGAAACAAATATTTGCAGATACATACAAATATTTTATCCGATCCGGGAATCGAACCCAAGACCTCAAGCACAGTAGTCGCATACGCTACCACTACGCCACAGAGGTAGTTGTATATTTATTTTTAATAGGATATTTATTTTTGCTTAAGTAATAATGTAGGCTAGTTACTAATCTAATATGTAAGACGCACTAGTTACCTTACTTATCAAGGTATTTTACCAATATACACATAAATACACATAAAATATCCATAACTTAAAGATAAAAAATATCCAGGTTTTTTTAAAATCACGATAGCCTAATGAACAATTCGCTTCATCAACACGTCATATTTTATTAACCTATTAACAAAGTTTCTTGGTACAAATAACCCTTTAAGGCCATTAATATCCTCCCTTATATTAATAATTTCTATGATAGCACATTCCTCGTGTCCCGTATCATCTTCATTGCTACAGTATTAACCCTGATCATTAAGATTGACACTTTATTCACTCAATGTGGATGCTGAATTAATGCACACACAATGGAATTTTTATTTATTAATGCAATTATGAAATGCAACTATGTTGATTGCACAAGTTGCGCCATATTAATTGTTTACAAATTAATATGTTGTTAGATATGTACACTTAAAATATACTTAGTTCGAATTTCAAATATTTTACAGCCTCATTGGCAAATAGTTTTTACTTTGTTTTAATTTTGTATTTACTTTGAAATACAACACAATTAACTTCATTATTCCTATGTTTCTTGGCGAATCTGATAAAAAAAACTACGGAAATTCATCCAAAAGAAAAACTTATTCACAAATCAATTTATAAAGTAGAAGATAACGTTTAAATTGGGTTACGAATTCTTGAAATTATGTCTAATTTGAAATAAACGTATTTGTACAAATGAAGACGATTCCCCCAGGTTTGGCGGAAGCCAAGCATCGCTTAACAAAAAATATTGCACACGCAGCTTGGTCTATTTTTGAGTGCATTTTGCGCTATTTTGGCGTTCCCTACGCAAGCAATGTGTCAATGACCTCGTTTGTAAGCGTTGTTCACGCACTTTTGGGATTTTTTGGAACAGTCATGCGATAGAGGAGGTAATGTTGTTGTAATGAAAATAATAACTACTCAGGTTCGGTTATCAGCTAAAGTTGAAGTAGATTGATTGGTGATACAACTGTAAACAGATTATTAATGTAAGTTCATAATATTTTTTCTTTGTTTCTATATTAAACGAAAAAAAACAAAATTTAATAAATAAACGAATAATAAATAATTACATACAATTCAGGTTCTTTTGAAATCTGAATTTTATGTATTTGAGAACAAAGTTGAATATATTTACTATATAAATAAGTACAGTCTCATTAACATTACATATTATATTCATAATTAAAACACTTGGGCTCGACAATTGATAGGCAATCCGCTTTGACTATTCGAAATATTTCTAGGTTCCTCCACGACTTGAAAAACCTCCTTACCCGTCATAAACAACTATACTGTTGTCATACATTATTGTTGTAAAATCTGAATATTTCTTATATTGAAGATTCTCTCTAGGCAAGATTGCCATATTTGTATAAAATTCTGTTGGACCTACTAAAGAAAAAATATAATTTGTAGCAAAATGAGTATTGATAGCATACTGTCCAAAACCCGAACCCTGTACTGAAACTCAGGTTCTCGTATATGTATTAAGTAGGTATTTCCTTATTTCGAAATCACGATGCGAAGTTCAACGTTAACATACAAAGGCCAGCTCAGGAGCGGCTTTATTTTTTTTATAAGCCGTTTTCAGCTTTATTTTATCGTGCTGACGGTGTTCCGCGGCGAGGTCGTGGCGCGGCTTCGCGATACACACAATCATAAGCTGGGTATACATGCGCTCGCGCACATTCACGCACACAGACCCACTCGCCCTCCTCAGCGAGCTGCAATTCGTCGGGTGTAGGTCTCCCCGCGCCCTCCCGCCCGCACGCAATTGCACTCCAGCATGTTGCGCTGCGTGCGTAAAAAGCGCACACTGGAGGTGCGGGGAGCGGCGCCGTGGCGATGAATACAGGCCTGCCGCGACCGGCCGCCTGCTACTAACACAGTCACTGCTAGACGCTCGCAAGAGCACACCGCCCCCACACATAGGGCGTAGACAATAATACTACAACCGCGCGAAACCAACCCAAACGTGCTACGAACTTTTTAAAGTGCAAGTGTCTACGTATCTCATGAGTTTGCCGAAATATAATAAATATTTTTAACGTGCAGATTCCGGATTTTTTGTTAAGAGGTAATTTTTTTATTTACTATTTCCAAATTCATAAATTTTATTATCATAGAAGTGCTACGGTTTCGTAGACGCTGGACACGAACAATAATTATTTGTATTCTATATTTTTATCGATACGTTAACAGTAACAATTTGCTGCTCAGCCCTATGTTTATATTTGTTAAAATAGAGGTGAATTTCGGAAAGCTGCTGAAATGCAAATTTATAGGGACCATTAAAAGAGGGAATCGCCGTAACTGCTTTCATCGGTCCCCTAAGTTTGATTGTACCTGCCGAATAAAAGGTAAAAAGTCAATTTGGCACTATGGAAGGGCTATAGCTTTGTAGAGTGTAATATGTAAATGGGGAAGAGCAGTGCAGTCGAGTAGACGCGCTACAACGCGACACACGTCCGCACGTTCACGCAGTTATCGTAGACCGGTGCGTATCGCAGTCAGATTGCGCGGCGCATTTTGAACTCAAAAATTATTCAGTTTTAGATCTAGTGCTTATATGTGATTTATTAAAAATGTATCCAGCGTCAACTTACGAAGGAGTCATTCCAGGTACCTACATTAAATAAAGTTCGGGCTTCAGTTCACACAAGTTTTCACCGTTAATAAAAAAAAAGTTTCAATGAAAACAACAGTTAACTTATGTTCATTAATTTATTCCAATTATATTATTAATTTCTATTTTAGCACTACAAACTTTTTATAGTTTCATTTAATGTATGCTACTGGGCATTTAAAAACAAAGTTTTTAGTTCAGTGTCTCTTTATTTATTAGGTACTTATTTTTGTACATTTTTTGTATTGCGTTTATGTCAAAGACAATTAATTAAGTCAGTTGATAGGAAATATGAGATACTTATAGTAAAATTTAAAAAAGTGATATCTTACGTACTAGTGTTAAATAAATTTTAATTCAGATTCCTTCTCGATAAGGACAGAAATAGAATTTTCGCAATACCTAGGTACCTACTAAATCTCTGTGTCAATTATTGATACTGAAACTTTTTTTCAAGTGTGCTTACACTTTAAAAATGGTTGAATTATTATTCATTGTTATACAAATATTGTTTATTTAACTTTCAGAATCACATCTTAGAAAAATGGGAAGCAACGAAGGACCTCAAACTTTCTGTTTGAAATGGAATCACCATAAAACAAACTTAGTGGAAATTTTGGATGCATTAATAAAAGTGGAAACCTACGTGGACTGCACGTTAGTAGTCGACGACCAGGTGACGTTCAAGGCTCACAGAGTTGTTCTAGCCGCGAACTCCCCATACTTTCAATCAATATTAGCTGATGTTCCAATGGACCACTGTAGCATCCTTTTCCCTGGTGTTAAGGATTTCGAGATGCGAGCCCTTCTAGAATATATGTACACAGGTGAGGTGAACGTTACTCAGGCGCATATACCACACATCATGAAAGTAGCAGAGCAGCTGGAGGTCAAGGGTTTATTTGACATGACGGAGTTGCGGAGGCGACCGAGCAGTACGGAGCGTACTCCAGCCGCGTCCCCACCGCGCGTTGTCCCTGCCGCACCCTCCAGCGTTTCCCCTCCGGCGCCCGCACCGCCCTCGCGCTGGCCGCCTCCTCCCGCAGCACCCGCTCTTTCCGCCGCCTACGACTCTGCTGACATGAACCCGCTCAAACGTAAGAAACTCTCTAGTATGCTGGCCACTCGAGACACACCAATATTGAGAAACGTGTTAGCTCAGACATCCCCTGTTGATTCATCGCAGCCTATGTCTTTGGTGTGCCACCCTGTCAATCCACATGTACCTCCACGTCTACATTCCAATGGATCAGCACATGAATCGGAACGCGCACCAAGTCCACATCGCGCTTTTGATTACCGTCCACGAAGACTCTCTTCTCGCGCTTCATCACCTCATTACCATAGGTCAGATCGATCTGAAGATGCTCATTCACCATATACTGAGAGATCATTTGAAGATGAGAGTCAACGCACATTCCACCCTTCTCCTCCACCAACAAATTTTCAACAAGATGTTAGAGCTGGACTTGCACCATATGTTCCACCGCAACAAAAGCCAGAATGGAAGCGGTATAAACAATACACAAGGTCAGATATTTTGTCTGCTATCGAGTGCGTGCGTAATGGAATGAGTGCATTACAAGCGTCGCGAAAATACGGCGTTCCCTCACGTACATTATACGATAAAGTTAAAAAACTTGGAATTACAACCAGTCGGCCGATGAGCCGAGGAGTCAAAAGAGAGTCAAACGGTGCCGCATTCCCTTATGGTTTAAGCGGCACAGGGGGTGCTGAAGATGGGAACCAAACCACGCCTCTTATTGATCCATCATTTCTACAACAAGCATTGGAAGGCGCAACAAGAGACGGTGGAAGAGAAGCTCTGCATGCAATGGCGCTGGCCGCCGCAGCACACGCAGCACTTGCGCCACGTACGCCTCCTCGATCGCCGCCACAATCACCAAGGTCGCCTCTACATGATGACGATCACGTCGAAGATCTGTCAGTCCCTCGTCGACGTGATTTAGATCAACCAGCAGGCGTTATTGTTCCACCGCGAAACTTTGCCTTGGATTGCGGTAGTGAAAGAGATTGAACGATGTATATTCAAAACACGTATTTAGGTATGTTGAATGTACATTCTAAAAGACTGACTTAGGCGTACAAAGTTAGAAGTAAGATTCTTAATGACCGCCAATGACCGGGCGCTCCGGCCGGGCGATTGCAATGGGCCCCGCGGCCACTTTTCTTCTACCTCCTCTCTTCTCTATTTATTTCAAAGCGTCGTTGAACCCTGTTAACGAAATCAAATTTCCGTTGAATACAGGAAGACGCTTTTTCGTTATTTTATTTTTGTTTATACTTCTTCTTCAGTTTTTGTTTATAACATTTACGTCTTTGTTATAAATAGCAAGATAAGTTAGCTTTAACTAGCATATAGTGTTGTCTTAAATTGGACAGGTGACTTTGTAGGGCCGAAGGGCAAGAAGGCGGCGCCGGCTATGCCGCCGCGCCTCGGCACAAGTTTATGTGCAATTTTTTGTCCGCGACTGTGATGTTTATAGACTGAAATGCCGCTACTACCTCACGCTCGCTACAGCTACTCTAGTCCACCACGTCGCGCTATGCCATACTATCCAAGTGAACTAATCCATTAAACCATACCTACACTATACCAAACATGGACGAAAACTTGCGTGCGACGTGTAATGCTCATATCATCGCGAATAGCGACGTATATTCATACTTAATTGTTGAACACATTGTTTCCTTATTTTACGGGTTAGAATTATTTATTTGTTCGTCGATTGCCATAAATGTTTCATTGTTATATGTCTAACTGTGTTCACTATATCCTCAAAATATAATGTTCTGCACAAGCACGGTGGTTCATGTTAGACTTAGATTTCATAACACTTAGTTAAGAATGCTCAATGTTAAAGTTAGTTTTGTGGTGAATAATGAGAAAACTGTCGCGATGAGTTGTTGTGAATACGTAAAAAAGTCTAGTTTATTTTTAATAATTGATTTATGAGTGTAATGCTGTGTGTCCCACTCGATATATTATTGGGTTGATGAAAGTTATGTCCTATATAAAGTAATAAATAAAAATTATAAGTAATATTAAGAACTCAAATCATGTACAAAGAATGCACATTTAGAATTTTGAATAATGTCGTGTAATTATCACCTTTAAATTTACGTTTCTAAAAGTTTCTTAAATTCAAACCCTAAAAATAAACAATTATAGTTTCTATAATATTCATAAGTTATAAATACTTATTATTTGGTAATTGATTAGAAGACTGATTTGTTACTTTAGTCTAGTTTGAAAATGCCATAGATATCTACAAATATATCTACCTTAATTTTACAAACGCAAATTGTCATTAATTAAGTTAATCACGGTATATGGTGTGTGTAGAAGCTACACTTTGGTAGATTTCACTATTTTGTGCCTTTGTTTGTTGTAATTAAATCGTAATGTATGTTAGGACATTCCAGTAGGTATACCACAATACTTTCTCTGTTGAATTTCAGGCGAGGGATCTTTCCACACTAATGTGTGCCTGCCATATTAAAGAAATACCTCTCATTTTTGTTACATAATTCAAATGTTATTATCAAATTATTATATATCCACTTTCGTGCCTAAAATATGTGTTATTAAGTATGTTATTGCACTATAGTTCGTGAATTAAGTTGGGTCTTAAATATTTCATATGTATCTACTTTAATATGTAGTAAATATAAGTAGTTAATGTATTTATACAAATAAGTTATATATTAGATTGAGTTTGTTTACCTAATAACTGCATACAATAATAATAAGTAAACTCTATATTTACAGATAATATAATGTTACATATATAAATTAAACGTTTCATATCACTTAGTCATATGTTACTTTTTCTTCTAATCTACAAACCACGTACACTTAACGCCATCTAGTGAAAATATATGAGTACCTTTTTGCGGCACACAGGTAGTAGACTGTATCGTAAATAAATAGCGATGTCTTCTTCATTAAAACGAATATTACAAAACATCTCGGAAAATATAACTATTACAGCTTTTCATTTATATCACAAAATTTTATTAAATAATCATTGAAATATATTGCTCAATTGATTAGCCAAACAGTGACGTCACAAGTTTGTATTTAGTACATTTTTCATAAAAAGTTATCGTAGACAAAAAAGTAACTAATTTGACTAAGGTGTCAACTACCTTATTCTAAATCCTATTCCTAATTCCTAAACCTATTAGTGACGACCTTATTATAACTCTTATAAGGACCAAAATAACCATTCAGAGAGAGTAGTGTTTTCAGATATTTCATATTTATATTAAAAAATTTAAGGGGGCTCCTATACTTGACTTCAATTGCTCGTTTTTTCTCGATATTGATAACGGTAACAGGTAGACGCTAGAAATATTCACAGAATTTTTAGATATATATTCACTTTAAAAATAAATAATTAAATTGAAAGAAAATAAATTTTTAAAGGGGGCTCCCAAACAAAAAACGTGATTTTATTGCTCGTTTTTGTTAGTTAGTTAGATAATGGTACAGAACACTTCGTGCGCAAATCAGAATCGCACTTGCCCCGTTTTAGTTTTTAAATTATAATTTATTGCCTATTTTTTTCTTTGGTACTTTGGAACTTTGTCTTACATGAAATACTAGGAAATAAAAAATAAGGAAATTTTTTACAAAACGTACATACAGCGTCAAAAAATTGCACCGCATCATCGTCTCAATCATTGATTGAATACACATACGATTTATCTGATGGTAAACTTTGACATTAAAACATTACTAATTTCATATATTTTAAAACAAACCTTAGCAAAAAAGTAGAGTCAAATCTTTTATCAGAGTATGATTTCCTAGCGAAGGCGCTAGTGCCCTAGTCAAAATAAGTTAGTACTTATTCTGACTAGTGGCCGCCCAGTGGTCAAAATTCAATCTTAATTCATTTATTTTAATTTATTTTGCTCTGCTCTCCTC